>CM076674.1:13923620-15196120 GCA_038501925.1 Xenopus petersii
TCCATTGTATTCCGCGTGTGATATTAGCCATAGGCAACAGGCTTATCTAATTGGTGGGCAAATAAAATCTGACTGGCCGGGCATTTAGTGTTCCCCTTTTTGTTGATTACTCAATGAAATTTGTCCTGTGTGACATTAGCTATTAGAGAAGCTCGACCCTCCTTTTCCCTTTGTGTTTGTTTAATGGAAATACTAAGGGTTTCTTCAAAGGGATTTCTTTTATTATTGTTTTCTGCCCGTCTTCAACAAGGGTGCTACAGATTTAGCTTGGAGGGTGAGCTGTGTCCCCCAGACTGTGTGGCCTCACCTCCTGCAGCCCTTATATTTTGTTACAGACCCCTTACAAGTAAAATGCAGCTTACGGGTTCTTTAAAGGAGGACTAAACCCTTGGATATTGTTAGGGGTGTCTGTGACACTCACATGCTCAGTGGGCTCTGAGCAGCTGTTGAGAAGCTAACTTAGGGCTCGTCACTAAATATCCAGCAGAAAATGAGGTTGGTTTGTAATAAACGCTGATGCTACAGGGCTGATTATTAAATTCTGATCATGAATTGTGCTGATTTCTGAGCTGCCATGTACCAATAATCTGAACTATTTACTAATAAGCCTTATTTTGTGACATTTATATTATGTATATATTTAGTATATTGTGAGTGGGTCCCTAAGCTACAGCAGCATAGAGCATGTGCAGTGAATCAGCAGAAAAGAAGATGGAGAGCTACTGGGGCATCTTTGGAGGCACAAAACTATGGCAGCATAGGTATTCCCCTGTACTAAGCACAATTCAGCAGGAACAGTCCCTACATTTGCTTATAGTCTGTACAGAGAGATCCCATAAAACTATGGCAGCATAGGTATTCCCTGTACTAAGCACAATTCAGCAGGAACAGTCCCTTAAGTTTGCTCATAGTCTGTACAGAGAGATCCCATAAAACTATGGCAGCATAGGTATTCCCCTGTACTAAGCACAATTCAGCAGGAACAGTCCCTACGTTTGCTTATAGTCTGTACAGAGAGATCCCATAAAACTATGGCAGCATAGGTATTCCCTGTACTAAGCACAATTCAGCAGGAACAGCCCCTAAGTTTGCTCATAGCCTGTACAGAGCCTAACCCAACAGTTGTATCTCACAAAAGGATACAGTGTGGGATGTGAGATAAAAGTTGCAAACAGCACGTTCCGACTGCTCAGTGAGTGTGACTGTAGCTCTTCGCTATCACTTTAGTGTAATCGTGCCAACACTTCTGAAACATGTGTCCTGAATGGCAGCCAGCACATTTTTCTTTCTTTCCTTGGAGGAATGCGGCATCTTACATTTTGGTTTCAGTGAATGTCCCGGGAGTCGGGCCAGGGAATTGCAGAGGGGAGTATTGAACGCCCGTCCAACACAATATTTGGAAAACATTTGAGCTCAGACAGAGATAAAGGTCTAGATACTGTAAACTGAATCACGTTCATAAACACAACTGATTGTGCCGTACAAACTTGTCCAGCGCTTTGAAGAATATTTAGAAAATGTCTGTAAATATTCATTCAACTGCTGCACATTGATTCCAAACTATCCCACATGCTTGTCCCTGTCTCCCGAAAGATTGTCCTGAGTCCTGGCCGAGCTTTCTGAGATGTGGGCGAGGCAGGGGAGGGGCTATGAAGAGCTGGGTGTGGCCTGGCAAGCATAAGGGTGGGGCCTAATACATCCCGTTATTAAACTGGGAATTTTGGGATTTCACAGAAAGTAGATTATTTCTGCCTCGGTCCTTCATTTATTAAAAGGAGATAAAAAGGCTCTATCAGATGCCCTGATTAAGCCCTATAAATAAAGAACTGCTATTAACATTATTATAAAGCTTGAAAACAATTGATTTTTGATCACAGTGAAACCTCAATTGTAAATCCCCAATTTTCGTAGTCCCGCCTATTTATTAAGCATATTGCATTTCCTTGATCTTACAATTTCCCAGATTTTACTCCGTAAAAAAATAAGGGGGTTCAGAAAAAAACATATATAGAAACAATATCCAATTCTATAGGTGCTCTTCTTGCAGCGACTCCAGCAACATAGAAACCCTTTGTGCTTTTTATTCAGCAGCTCTAAAGTTTGCAGTTTTAGGAATCTGGTTGTTAGGGTCCAAATTACCCTAGCAACCATGCACTGATTTGAATAAGAGACTGGAATATGAATAGGAGAAGCCTGAATAGAAAGAGGAGTAATAAAAAGTAGCAATAACAATACATTTGTAGCCTTAAAGAGTATTTGATTTTTAGATGGGGTCAGTGACCCCCATTTGAAAGCTAGAAAGAGTCAGAGGAAGATGGCAAATACTTAAGAAACTATAAAAAATAAATAATGAAAACCAATTGAAAAGTTGCTTAGAATTAGCCATTCTATAAAACACTAAAAGTTAACTTAAAGGTGAACCACCCCTTTAAGATGTGCTCAATGCATCAAAATGAACTCAAGTGCAAGTGGAGTCTTGGCTGGAGGAGACCTGACTTCTGCTTGGCAAGAAAGGAGTTAAACACAACAGGAAATTTTAATTTTCTAAACAGGTATAGGACCTGTTATTCAGAATGCTCAGGACCTGGGGTTTTACAGATAACAGCTCTTTCTGTAATTTGGATCTTCACACCTTAAGTCTACTAGAAAATTATATAA
Source organism: Xenopus petersii (assembly GCA_038501925.1). Taxonomy (NCBI): domain Eukaryota; kingdom Metazoa; phylum Chordata; class Amphibia; order Anura; family Pipidae; genus Xenopus; species Xenopus petersii. The sequence goes on from CM076674.1 coordinate 13,926,279, forward strand.
ACATTAAATAAACCCAATAGACTGGTTTTGCCTCCAATAAAGATTAATTATATCTTAGTTGGATCAAGTACAAGTTACTGTTTTATTATTACACAGAAAAATTTCATTTTTGGATTATTTGGATAATATGGAGTCTATGGCAGACGCCTTTCTGTAATGCTAAGCTTTCTGGATAATGGATTTCTGTATAACAGATCCCGTATTAAAAGGTGATTAGAATGAAATGCTCTTTCATCAGGCAGAATTGTATTTTTATTATCTGGGAGAAGTTCCCCTTTAAAAAGACTGTGGGTGTCAATACTATAGTTTTATAGGACAGAGGCAAAAGGGCAGAGAAAGCAGAGCCGGGAGAAGGGTCAGTGAGAGCAGAACTTCTGAACAATAAAGGAGTCATTGTGAGTGTGTTGCACAGACAGAGGGAAGAATCAGATGTGTGACATCTCCAGAGCCACTGCTTGTCCTGTATCAGCGATTCCATGTGGCACATCTGTGTAGCACTAATGATAGGGCACGGAATCTGCCACAACAACAAACTCTTACCCTACTGGGACACGACAAGGCCAGTCACATCTACTAACACTCTAATTAGTGGCTGAAATGTAAGAAACTAAACATTACTCTATATTTACTGCCAATTTATGTGGACTGAACAATAAATGTAATAAACCGGCAAGAGAAAAACAAGTCAGAAAACACTGCCCTTTCATTCTTTCTTGCTTTCTGTGGCTCTCTCAAGCCCTGATCAAACTTAGGGGACTGTTCCTGCTGAATTGTGCTTAGTACAGGGAATACCTATACTGCCATAGTTTTATGGGATCTCTCTGTACAGACTATGAGCAAACTTAGGGACTGTTCCTGCTGAATTGTGCTTAGTACAGGGAATACCTATACTGCCATAGTTTTATGAGATCTCTCTGTACAGACTATAAGCAAATTTAGGGGGCTGTTCCTGCTAAATTATGCTTTGTACAGGGAATATCTATGCTGTCATAGTTTTATGGGATCTCTCTGTACAGACTATAAGCAAATTTAGGGGGCTGTTCCTGCTAAATTATGCTTTGTACAGGGAATATCTATGCTGTCATAGTTTTATGGGATCTCTCTGTACAGACTATAAGCAAATTTAGGGGGCTGTTCCTGCTGAATTATGCTTTGTACAGGGAATATCTATGTTGTCATAGTTTTATGGGATCTCTCTGTACAGACTATGAGCAAACTTAGGGACTGTTCCTGCTGAATTGTGCTTAGTACAGGGAATACCTATACTGCCATAGTTTTATGGGATCTCTCTGTACAGACTATGAGCAAACTTAGGGAACTGTTCCTGCTGAATTGTGCTTAGTACAGGGAATACCTATGCTGCCATAGTTTTATGAGATCTCTCTGTACAGACTATGAGCAAACGTAGGGACTGTTCCTGCTGAATTGTGCTTAGTACAGAGGAATCTCTATGCTGTCATAGTTTTATGAGATCTCTCTGTACAGACTATGAGCAAATTTAGGGGGCTGTTCCTGCTGAATTGAGCTTAGTACAGGGGAATGCAAGTATCATAAATGTTTGCTCTATATACAAGTTGAATGCCATTTACACCACTAGACGGAAATGGAGAGCTTTGCACGTTCAGATTCCTTTCAGCCAAATGTAAAGGGTTCAGCTGAATCCAAATCCTTCAAAAAGTTCTGGTATGTGTCCACATCCTTTCTTTGGCTCATATACTGTATGTTTATATATATATATATATATATATATATATATATATATATATATATATATATATATATATATATATATATAGCGGTTGCTCCCCAGGCCATTGTATATACAGTTTATATACGACAATGTTCTACACAGACACAGAGATTTATGATTTGAGGGGAAAGCAGGAACATTCCTCACCTGCAATAAATCTAATTCGGAGTTGATTTTATTCCATTACATTAAAAACAATATTTTAGTTCTCATTGGTCAAAATACACAGAGAAAAGCAAATAAAGCCGGGGCAGAGCTAATCAATCCAACATGCCAGTGTTTGGGAACACAATTAACTCTGTCTGTTTGGAATTCGATTAGTGCGGCCGGGGGTACAATCTCCTAAATAAACATGCCCGTGTGTGATTGGCTGTGGCTGGGCCACTGGATGAAATGCCAGGAAGTGCGACGTGCCCAGAATAACATGATTGTCCTGTGCCGGGGGGAGTAGATATGGGGGATGTATGTATCAAACGTACAGCTCATAGACTGCGTTCCTCAGCACTGACATCACCTGAAGGAAAGTTTGTCCAGAATAATAACAGAAAGAATTATTTCTTCATCAGACGGAAACATTTTCTTTGTTACATCAAAACTCATTCTGCACTGAAACCTGTTTCTCAAAAACTGTTTTTTTATATTTAATTTTGAAATCTGACATGGGGCTAGACATATTGTCAGTTTCCCAGCTGCCCCCAGTCATGTGACTTGTGCTCTGATAAACTTCAGTCACTCTTTATTGCTGTACTGCAAGTTGGAGTGATATCACCCCCTCCCTTTACTCCCAGCAGCCAAACAACAGAACAATGGGAAGGTAACCAGATAGCAGCTCCCTAACACAAGATAATAGCTGCCTGGTAGATCTAAGAACAACACTCAATAGTAAAATCCAGGTCCCACTGAGACACATTCAGTTACATTGAGTAGGAGAAACAATAGCCTGCCAGAAAGCAGTTCCATCCTAAAGTGCTGGCTCTTTCTGAAAGCACATGACCAGGCAAAATGACCTGAGATGCACCTACACACCAATATTACAACTAAATACACTTGCTGGGTCAGGAATGGCGAATTATTTGCAGTGTAAACAGTGTCATTTAGAAATAAAAACACCATAAAAATCATGACAGAATCCCCCCAGTAGCTCCCCATCTTCTATTCTGCTGATTCACTGCACATGCTCTGTGCTGCTGTCACTTACTGAGCTTAGGGACCCACTCACAATATACAGTACACATAGAATAGAAATGTCACAATATAAGGCTGATTAGTAATTAATACAGATAATTACTACATGGCAGCACAGAAACCAGTGCAATTAGCATCAGAATTTAATAATCAGCAAACCTGTAGCATCAGCTTATATTACAGCCAGGGAAGCTCATTTTCTGCTGGATAATTAGTGACAAGCCCTAAGCTTAGCTTCTCAACAGCCAATCAGAGCCCACTGAGCATGTGAGTGTCACAGACACTTTCCAAGATGGTGACCCCCTGTGAGAAGTTTGAAGTCCTGGATCATTGCTGCTATTGACAAGCTGATACTTTAGGCTGGTGCAATAAGTTCAGTATATAGAATATGGCATTTTTAGCCACATTCATTATTAGGGTTTAGTTCTCCTTTAAGGCAGTGGTCCCCAACCTTTTTTTTACCCATGAACCAGATTTAGATGTAAGAAAGAGTTGGTGGGCAAATAAAATATAGAAAGTGTTCCTGGGGGATGCAAAATAAGGGTTGTGATTGGCTATTTAGTAGTCCCTATGTTGTCAGGCAGCCTACAGGTGGTTCTATTTGTCAGTACATCTGGTTTTTATACAACCAAAACTTGCCTCCAAGCCTGGAATTCAAAAATAAGCTCCTGCTTTGAGGCCACTGGGAGCAACATCCAAGGGGTTGAAGAGGAACATGTTGCTCGCAAGCTACAGGTTGGGGATAGGGTTGCCACCTTTTAAAAAAAAAAATTACCAGTAGTGGGGGCAGGAACTAAAGGGGCGGACCGTGATGCAAAAGGGACGGGGCTATGCAAAAAAAGGTGGAGCCACGGGGTAGTGCTGCAAAAGGGGCGGTGCCATATCGCCAGAAGCCGAAGAAAATGTACATTTTCACTGGAGGGCAAGGGCTTTTGTAAATGATATTACAAATTATTGGCAGCTACATTGCCGGTAAATTGATAATACCGGCCCCGGCCCTGGTAGGTGTTTTACTAGCTAGGCAAGCCTAGTTGGGGATCACTGCCTTAAAGGATCAGTAACATAAAAAAAAAATTTAAAAAAAATTTGTTTCTCTGCAATGAAAAAACAACACCAATACAGTTTTAACTTTTAAATCGCAAAGCTTTTATTCAGTAATAACTTACCAATTCTCCGCATGCGCTCCTCGGCAGAAACGGCGTCAGGACGCCGATCCATTGTGCGGTGCTCGATTTTTCCTCCCTGCCTTCTATAGGAGATAGATAGATATAGGGAGGATAAATCGAGTGCCGCACAATGGATCATCGCCCTGTATTGGTGTTTTTTTTTTTTTTTTAATTCTGTTACTTGTCCTTTAATGAGGTTTCCAACTGTTTTTTATCAGTTCAGTTTGTTTCAGATAGATCACCAGAAATAAAGACATTTTCCAATTACTTTCCATTTTCTATGTGTGACTGTTTTTCTAATATGGAAGTGTAAAGTGTCATTTTTCACCTTTTAAAGCAGCAATTGATACATTTAGTTGATCCATTTGTCCCTGCTGAGCAGAATCTCTGGTTTCATTACAGGCAGCTGTTAGAATTGATACAATAGTTGCTGATACTCCAGAGATGCTGCTGAGAAATGTATCAACTCAAAGTTGCAAAATTGTTTAGAATCTGCACCTGAATTACTGAGCTGCCAGACTCAAACACCAGAGACAGGGACATTCAACTTTAAGCTTAGATTTTGGAAAAACGGTAAAAAATAAAAAATGGAAAGTAATTAAAAAAAGTCTTTATTTCTGTTGAACAATCTGAAAACAACTCAACTGCAAAAAGTGTTTGGAAGGCAGACAACCCCTTTAAGATGTCCATCCACTTGGCCTATGTTGAAAATAGTTGTTATCCATAAAACCATTTTCCAAAAAGCTCCAAATTATGGAAAGGCCGTCCCCTATAGACTCTATTTTATCCAAATAATTAAATTCTTTTAAAATAATTTCCTTTTTCTGTGTAATAATAAAACAGTACCTTGTATTTGATCCCAACTAAGATATAATTAATCCTTATTGGATGCAAGACCAGACTATTGGGTTTATTAAATGTTTAGGCTAAGGCCACACTAGGCGATAGCGCCGCGATTTGACTCACGGCGACTTTTCGCCGCGACTTTTAAGCCGCAATCGCTGGGGAAACTTTTGCGCTGGCGTCTATGGGGAATCGCGAAAAATCACCAGCGTAAAAACACACACGGCGATCTTTTTTCTACTGTCGCTCGAAATTGCCTCGCTAGGCGATTTCGAGCGACAATAGAAAAAAGATCGCCGCGTGTGTTTTTACGCTGGCGATTTTCTCGTGTGAAAAACACACGCGGCGATCTTTTTTCTATTGTCGCTCGAAATCGCCTAGCGAGGCAATTTTGAGCGACAGTAGAAAAAAGATCGCCGTGTGTGTTTTTACGCTGGCGATTTTTCGCGATTCCCCATAGACGCCAGCGCAAAAGTTTCCCCAGCGATTGCGGCTTAAAAGTCGCGGCGAAAAATCGCCGCGAGTCAAATCGCGGCGCTATCGCCTAGTGTGGCCTTAGCCTTAAGGTATGAAGATCTAAATTACAGAAAGATCTTTTATCTGGAAAAACCCAGTTCCTGAAAATTCTGGATAACAGGTCCCATACCTGTACTATATGCTGCCTACAGGTAGTCTTCATGTTATGGGTGGTGCCACCTACTATTTGCTATTGTCCACATAGATGGTCAGATATCAAGTAGACTGAATCAATGTTCCATCTCTCAGGTCCAGTATTTCTATTATTATTTAGAATGGTACCAATTGGTGCTGGAGAAGGTCGGCCACAATGTCAGTCCGGAAAAGCTGTGAGAAATCTCAGGCTGGTGTTGAATTTTGGGAGTAAACTTTACTCCTCTTCCTATTCCCAATGTCAAGGTATATGCATAGGAATGACTCTATAATGATTACGTGAGCTAATAAGCATTTCTTAAATACCTTCGCCGTGGCCTCATATAAACCATCCCGGCCTGAAACAGAACAGAAATCACATCCAGCATCTGAAATGAGCCGCTGAGCAGCAGCAGGAGACTTTAATCCCATTCGCTCTGTTTCAGATAAGTATGAGATTCACAGCACGTCTTATAGACTTGTTTTTTTATATTTTAATTAAAGTCAAATCTTTAAAATTGTATTTACTCAACTTCATTTTTCCTATATATATGGTTTGTGTTTGCCCAAATAATACAGTGCTGCTTGTATTTGGCACAGGTGCCCCTTCAGGGCCGCATTTACATAGTAGACACCCCTAGGACACTACCGTTCATCACCCCGTCCCCTCCCCTTCCTTTGTGCACATGATCAACTTTTCAGCATCGGGTCCGGAGTACTGGGGATTGGTGCACAGGAAATGTTAAAAATGAATGTATGTCGTGTGAATCACCAGTGCTTCTGAACAAATGCACGTATGGTTGGGTGTCATGCTGCCTCCCCTAAAATTTTTTCACCCTAGGCCTGGGCCTTTATGGCCTTTCCATAAACCCGGCTTGCTCCCCTACTCATCCATGGTGCACAGTTAGGGAGCACAGGCTGCCATGGAGCCAGGGCCGGAACTAGGAATAGACAGAAGCGGCAGCTGTCTTGGATGCAATGATATAGGGGTGCTGGGCCACTACCTCTAAAATTGTCTTCTGACTACTCCTAGTCCATGTTCACGCCCTTCAATCTTAAGGTGGCCATAGACTTAAAGATCCGCTCGTTTGGCGACATCGCCAAACGAGCGGATCTTTCCCCGATATGCCACTAAACTGAGTGGCTATATCGGGGGTAATTCGAGCGTTCAGGCCGTGTGGCCGAACGATTGAATTACGGTGCGCCAAGCGGCTCTGACGGGTCGGTCGGGTAAAAATCCAACCTTCCCGATCGATATCGTGGCCAGATATTGATCGGGATGACCCGTCGGAAGCCCCCATAGACGGGCAGATAAGCTGTCAAATCGGTCCAAACGACCCATATCGGCAGCTTTATCTGCCCGTGTATGGCCACCTTTACTCCCCTTCCTTCTCTCTGTCACCCACCTCTCTGTCATTCTCCCCTCCCTGATGTCACCCTCCCCTGTGTCATCCCCTCCATTGCTCTCCCCCCACTCCCCCCTGTCTTTCTTCTTCCCCCCTTCCCTCCCTTACACCTCTATTGCTCTCCCTTCGTCCCTCGCCTCGTCTCTCTCCCCCCCTTCCCTCCGTCTCTTTCCCCCATCCCTCCTCTCCCCACGGTCACACACCCCTCCCCACCGTTACTCACCCCTCCCATCTGTCACTCTCCCCCTCCCTTCCATCTCTCTCCCCCTCCCATCCCTCAATCATACTCTCCTTCCTTCTCTCTGTCACTCACCACTCCATCATTCTCCACTACCTCCTGTCACCCTCCCCAACCTTCCCGATCGATATCGTGGCCAGATATTGATCGGGATGACCCGTCGGAAGCCCCCATAGACGGGCAGATAAGCTGTCAAATCGGTCCAAACGACCCATATCGGCAGCTTTATCTGCCCGTGTATGGCCACCTTTACTCCCCTTCCTTCTCTCTGTCACCCACCTCTCTGTCATTCTCCCCTCCCTGATGTCACCCTCCCCTGTGTCATCCCCTCCATTGCTCTCCCCCCACTCCCCCCTGTCTTTCTTCTTCCCCCCTTCCCTCCCTTACACCTCTATTGCTCTCCCTTCGTCCCTCGCCTCGTCTCTCTCCCCCCCTTCCCTCCGTCTCTTTCCCCCATCCCTCCTCTCCCCACGGTCACACACCCCTCCCCACCGTTACTCACCCCTCCCATCTGTCACTCTCCCCCTCCCTTCCATCTCTCTCCCCCTCCCATCCCTCAATCATACTCTCCTTCCTTCTCTCTGTCACTCACCACTCCATCATTCTCCACTACCTCCTGTCACCCTCCCCTTTGTTGCTCACCCCTCCCTCCGTTGCTCTCCCTCACCCTCCCCTCCATCTCTCTTCACCCCCTCCCTCCCCTTGGTCCCTTTCCCCCTCCCTCCTCTCCGTCCCCCCTCCCGCCCCTCTATCTCTTTTCCTCCCTCCCCCAAATCCCTCATCTCCACTCCGTCTCTCTCCTCTTTGTCGCGGCTGGGCCGAATGGTTGCGCGCGCACACACACGCGTCCAGATTGCCTAGTGCATCTTAAAATTAACTTTTATTATGATGAAGAGAGTGATATTCTGAGACAATTTGAAATTGGTTTTCATTTTTTATTATTTGTGTTTTTTGAGTTATTTAGCTTTTTATTCAGCAGCTCTCCAGTTTGCAATTTTAGCAATCTGGTTGCTAGGGTCCAAATTACCCTAGCAACCATGCATTGGTTTTAAGGAGAGGCTGGAATATGAATAGGAGAGGCCTAAATAGAAAGTTGTATATAGCGTTACAGAGCATTTGTTTTTTTAGATGGGGTCAGTGACCCCCATTTGAAAGCTGGAGAATGCAAATAAATTCAAAAACTATAAAAACCAAAAAAATGAGGGTTAATTACAAAGTTTGTTGGAATTAGCCATTCTATAACATACTAAAAATTAACTCAAACGTGAACCACCCCTTTAAGGCACTTTTGGGCTCACAGAGTGGGGCAGCGGGTTGTGCACAAATGTAACTGTCTCTTTATGCCTTGGGATTAGTGACCGAGTTAGATTGTTTTGTTTTTACTGAAATTAATCAGTGTTTGTTTAAAGTTTCTAATCAGCCTAGGGAATTAATCATATTAATCTCTCATGGAATGGCAAAAATGTTACAGACCCGCTTGCCCTTCAGGACAAGTAATATCTGTTGTTCTGGGCTGTGCTGCAAATATCTCCATAATACTACCCTTAATATATGTAACTTGTTCTCTTTCTGTTGTACTTAGAATTTGAGGTCCCCTTCCTGCACTGGTTAAAGGATCATTAACATCACAAATTGAAAGTAATACAAATATAATGCAGTGTTCTGCTGCACTAGTAAAACTGCTGTGTTTGCTTCAGAAACACTACTATAGTTTATATAAACAAGCTGTTGTGTAGCCATGGAGGCAGCCATTCAAGCAGGGCCGGCCTTAGGCCAATTGGACCAATTGGGCCCAATTGGGCCCCGCACCTCTGGGGGCCCCGCACTGCCCCTTTCCTTTCTATTTTGTGCCTGTATGCCCCTATTTTCCTAAATACTTGCTGTGTCAGTAGCCAGCAACAATTTGTCTAGGGGCCCCGCCAACTGGTCCCAATTGGGCCCCACATTTGATAGGATCAGCCCTGCATTCAAGCACAGGATACACAGTAGATAACAGATAAGTACTACTATAGTTTATATAAACAAGCTGCTGCGTAGCCATGGGGGCAGCCATTCATGCACAGGATACACAGTAGATAACAGATACGTACTACTATAGTTTATATAAACAAGCTGATATGTAGCCATGGGGGCAGCCATTCAAGCACAGGATACACAGTAGATAACAGATAAGTACTACTATAGTTTATATAAACAAGCTGCTGTGTAGCCATGGGGGCAGCCATTCAAGCACAGGATACACAGTAGATAACAGATAAGTACTACTATAGTTTATATAAACAAGCTGCTGTGTAGCCATGGGGGCAGCCATTCAAAGGAGAAAAGGCTCAGGCACAGCAGATAAGCTCTGTAGAACATAATTGTGTTATCTGTTATCCACTATTTAACCTGTGCCATATAGACTTTTGTGAATACATGATATTTTCATTACTTTAAAACACTGTTCCCATTTCAATGTATTGTTGCTAGGGTAATTTGGACCCAACAAACTTTTTCCACCTCCCATAGGTTTTTGCCTGGAATTAAGAAATATTTGCGCCTACATTTTCCTGGTGAAAACTGGATGAAAGGAAGGAAAAATTTGACAAAATTTGCTTTTGGAAATTGGTGTAAAAATCAGAGGAAAAATTGAAGAATCTGTCCAACGTCAACTGATTCTTAAAGGGGTTTTCCACCTTTACATTAACTGTACAGAGTGATATTGTAAGACTGGTTTTCATTTTTTATTATTTGTGGTTTTTGAGTTATTTAGGTTTTTATTCAGCAGCTCCCCAGTTTGTAATTTGATCCTTCTGGTTGCTAGGGTCCAAATTACCCCAGCAACCATGCATTGATTTGAATAAGAGACCGGAGTATGAATAGGAGAGGCCTGAATAGAAAGAGTAATAAAAAGTAACAATAACAATAAGGGGGTGTTAATCAAAATCAGATTTTTTTCAGATTTTTTAAGTAAATAAAAGTCTGACAAACTAGAATCCATTATTTGCCTTACTTATGATTGAAAAAACTCAATAAAATCGGTTCAGAAAAAAAACTCGAAAAATTCGGGGTTTTGTGAAAAAACCTAGAATTTTTGGGGTTTTATGTCTGAAACTATCAAATTTTTCATGAAATCGAAACCCCAATTTTTTTGCCCTAAACTCATTGCAGACCATGATATCATTGCCAATGACTTTTACAGGACCACACCAGCTTGGAGATGGAGTATTTTTGGATTCGGACTTTTAGCAGCCTCAGGGTATAATAAATCACGAAAAATTTGAGGGTTTTTTTCCCCACTAAAATTCAGATTTTATAGTTAAAAAAACCTCAAATTTTCCGAGTTTTTGGCATTCGGACTATAATAAATAACCCCCAAAATGTGTAGCCTTACAGTGAGTTTGTTTTTTACATAGGGTCAGTGACCCCCATTTGAAAGCTGGAAAGAGTCAGAAGAAGGTAAGTAATTCAAAAACTATAAGAAAGAAAAAATGAAGGCCAATGGAAAAGTTGCTTAGAATTAGCCATTCTATAACATACTAAGGGGCACATTTATCAAGGGTCGAATTTCAAATTCATATGAGTTGTTTAAAACTCCCATAAACTCGAAATCCGACCAATCGAAATTAATAAAATCAAATTTTCTCAGTTCAGACAAACTGAATCAACGCTAAAACTCGAATTGAATTCGATTTGAATTGGAAAAACTCGAATTAAAAAAGGCTGCAAACATCACCACATTGACTTATTTAGCAATTCAGCAGGTTTAAGGTGGTGAATACTCGAATTTGGGAGACAGCCTTTCTGTAATCTATGTAATGGATTACGGGTTTCTGAATAACGGATCCTATATCTATCTATCTATCTATCTATCTATCTATCTATATATATATATATATATATATATATATATATATATATATATATATATATATATATATATATATATATATATATATATATATATATATATATATATATATATATATATATATATATATATATGAGCACAGGCAAAAGCTAAAATAGAAAATGACCGAAACAGCAATTAGAATACAGACAAGTCTATAAAAGCACTTTCTGTGGTTCGACTCCCTGTAATCAGGCCTAAAACTGATCTGTTGCAGGGAATGTGTGGGACCTGGTGGTACCTCCTTATTCTGGGCAACTGCAAACATCTGCCAGTGCTCTTATTATATGACACACGGCTCATACAGGCATGGGGCATTATGGGAATTATAAAGCCATATGTAGACTGTCCTCTGAGAGACCCTTCTCTCTCCTTTAATGAGTTTAAAGGGTTGGCTCAAAGTTAACTTTTAGTATGTTATAGACTGGCCCCATTCTAAGCCACTTTTTAATTGGTCTTCATTATTTCTTTTTTATAGTTTTTTTATTATTGTTAACCTTTTTTCTTCTGACTCTTTCCAGCTTTCAAATGGGGGTCACTGACCTCATCTTAAAGGGGACCCGTCACCCAAAAAAAAAAATTCAAAATCCTATTTTATCACATTAGTCAAGCAAAATGAACTTTAATTACACTATGTAAATTATTTGAATCTTGTTTCCTTCAGTCTGGGAATTCATAATTATAGCAAGCAGGCAGGAGCCATTATGTGGACACTGTTATTAAGACAAACTTTCCATAATCTCAGTATCTTGTTTGTGCACCAGAATGGGGGACCCGATGTCCATCCCCATGTCCTGGCTACACAATTAAATGGTTAAGAGAATGGGGGGGAATGTGGGGAGAGCAGTGACATCTGGAAGTGCTGAATGGAAAGTGAAAGTAATTGCCTAAGTCATAGAGGAGGGGCAGACAAAATTTGATTGACAGCTGAGATGTTTAAATAAGTTTACAACAGCTATGAATGCTTTAATAAAAAATAGAAATGTTATAGACTGGCCCACATTCTAAGCCACTTTTTAATTGGTCTTCATTATTTCTTTTTTATAGTTTTTTTATTATTGTTAACCTTTTTTCTTCTGACTCTTTCCAGCTTTCAAATGGGGGTCACTGACCTCATCTTAAAGGGGACCCGTCACCCAAAAAAAAAATTCAAAATCCTATTTTATCACATTAGTCAAGCAAAATGAACTTTAATTACACTATGTAAATTATTTGAATCTTGTTACAACAGCTATGATTGCTTTAATAAAAAATAGAAATGTTATAGACTGGCCCACATTCTAAGCCACTTTTCAGGATTTCTTTTTTTTTTTGCAGATGGTCTGGGCCCCTGAAGCTAATGGATTAAGACAAAGCAGGTACCCAGGCACTGTAGTGATGTGGGGCCCCCTGTACACCTGCACTTTGGGACAGAACCCAAAGCAGATCTGCTTATTATTCCTGTATTCCCCATGTCCCGGGGCTCCCGCACAATCCCTCTCCAGCCTCAGACAGGGGCCCTATGGAATTAGCTGCAGAATTAGAGAATTTCCTCACCAAACTGCATATCCCCCACGGATCCTGATTTTGCTCTAAGTGTTTCCATATAAAGGCTCTGCTAGCAATTATTCACAGGTCCTGCTGCTCCCCCTCCCCACGTTCCACACCTGACCAACATAAAATGAGGGGCTCGAGGGGCTCGTAGGGGGGTCAGGAGTTCCCAGCATGCCAAACACTAAGCCGTATCATGGTGTTGAGGAAATGCAGAAAGCAATGTCTCAGAATAAACTCCATTGTAGCAACTCACCGGGAGATGTTTTTATAATTATTTGCTCGGGGGCCATGGGGCTTTATCAGGCATTGCGCCCGTTCCTGTATAACATATGTTTCCGTAGTTTAGTTTGGAACTACAACTTAAAATCATAATTAAAGGACAACTGATGATTAAAAAGAAACTGGACAGAAATTCTGTATTTTATACAATGAACTTACTGTACCAGCCCCAGAAGTTCAGCAGCCCTATAACAGTAATGATCCAGGCCTTTAAAGTTGTCCCCAGCAGCTCCCCATCTTGGATCTTGTTAGGCATCTTTTGTGTGTCTGTGACACTCACATGCTCAGTGGGCTCTGATTGGCTGTTGAGAAGCTAAGCTTAGGGCTCGTCACTAATTATCCAGCAGAAAATGAGCTTCTCCTGTAATATAAGCTGATGCTACAGGTTTGCTGATTATTAAATTCTGATGCTAATTGCACTGGTTTCTGTGCTGCCATGTAGTAATTATCTGTATTAATTACTAATCAGCCTTATATTGTGACATTTCTATTCTATGTGTACTGTATATTGTGAGTAGGGTTGCCACCTTTTATAGTTTTTTTTACCGGCTGCTGGGGGGCGGGACCTCAAATGGGCGGGACGTGACATCAAAAGGGGTGGGCGTGACTGCAAAAGGGGCGGGGCCACGCAACAGAGACCCGCGGACGCTAGAAGAGGCAAAAAAAAGGTGGGGGCAGGCCGAGGGCTCCTTTTGATCGTATTGTAATATCGGCCCCGGCCTTGGCAGATATTTTACCGGCTAGGCCGGTAAAATACCGGCCGGGTGGCAACCCTAATTGTGAGTGGGTCCCTAAGCTCAGTAAGTGACAGCAGCACAGAGCATGTGCAGTGAATCCGCAGAAAAGAAGATGGGGAGCTACTGGGGCATCTTTGGAGACACAGAACTTTAAGGGCTGTGGTTGCCTTGGTATATAAACCCAGCATTTCTAGCATAACTCTTTGTTTAGTTTTAGTTCTCCTTTAAAAAGATGCACTACTTATTATATAGTCCTAAAAAACACAAGGGGCCATTTAGAGTGCATTGTGAGTACAGTGAGCAAAGTTGGGTGGTAATTCGCCATGTTTTTTACCCAGCATGCAGTTGTTTCCCCCAGAGTAGGGACACATGAGACAATCATACAAATGCATCCAGGATTCGGTTCATGATTCAGCCAGGATTCTGCCTTTTTCTGCAGGATTCGGCTGAATCCTTGTACCCGGATGAACTGAATCAAAATCCTAATTTACATATGCAAATTAGGGTCTGGAAGGGAAATCACGTAACTTTTTGACACAAAACAAGGAAGTAAAATTTTTTTTCCCACTTTTCTCCTTCCCCTCCCTTATTTGCATATGCAAATTAGGATATGGATTCGGTTCGATATACAGCCAAGTCTTTCATGAAGGATTTGGGGATTCGGCGGATCCCTACAGAAAACCATAGGCACCAAAAAGAACAAATGATCACATTTTAACCTGCAAAGTAAATACCTATACACATTATATTTCGCCTTTCGGATCATAAACCAAAAAGCAAATACTCGCTACCACTCAGATTCTCTGCTGTCCCCTGGAAAGCAAGCAACCGTGCGCAGTAACATGTAACGCCTCACACTCAGCCCATGACATCACCGGCCTGCACATTCCATAAAGCAGAAAGTGGTATTTTTACGACGCTCCCCTGACTTGTTACTTTTTATTTCCCCCTCATTTTGTCCATGTTATTAATCCCTCTGGTTTCTTCTGCTGAAATTATTAGTAATTCCACGACATTTTCCTGAAGTTCCTGATTTGTAAAAGTCACGATCACGGCTGGCTAAGAAATAGATGCTGTATAATAAAACCTGGCAACAGATTTGGGGGGGGCAGGGTTTGAGGAAAGTAATTCAGAAAGCCCCCATTAAGTTTGGTACTAGTTCTAATTTATACATAAATTACAATGCAGGGTTGCAAGTAGGGGCCACTCTGGCCAGGATATTCGCGCATGTGCACGCGAGCGCAAATGCGCACACACACACACGCCTAGGGCGCCTGCCCAGCATGGCCCGCCACTGTCTATTGGGTAATGAATGTACCCTGATGATTGGTGGGTCTGGGGTATATATTTGGCATCACGTCTACCTTTTGCCTTATGATTAAGTGCCAGACGGCATGAAACGTGTAAGGCTATGTATTGATCCATTTTTTTGAAAGTTTTCCGTTTTTTTAAAAGCCTTTTTGTGGGATCTGTGAGTGCCTGGCGCTCTTCTCCCAGTGGAAATGCACCTATTTACTAGTGAAAGCACCAAATAACCCCTCATTTCTGTTTTTACTGAGTTTAGAGTCATCCTATGAGGGATGGAAGAGCTCAGACATTGAAAGCAGAGATCTTTTACCCAGGAGTGGAATGAAATAACAGTTGTATCCAATAGAGAAAATGTAAGTTCTGTAATTGGGTTAAACACAGCCCCGTTGGTGTGATGCCCTGTAATGATTATAATCCTCCCTTTGTGGCTGAAAAGAAAAAGTCTACCTGCGGCCCTGCCAACCCAGCTGATGTAATTGCCTCTTGGCACCCTCTCTAGAGGCTCCATTGCCAAAACCTCAGCCGCAATATTGAAATCCATGTATAAACAGTAAGATAAGATAATATCACCGGATAACTCCTGCACTGGATCACTGCTCAAGGGTTCCTATTATAGAGACGGAAGGGACGGTATTATGAGCTGCAAGGAAAGCGGAGTAACCAGGGGAAGTTCTACTCTCAGCAGATAACAGAAAGCAAAACTAGATAAAATAAAGACCAGTATATTTGAATGATGACCTGCATGGATGACATGAAAGATAAGAAGTCCTTGAGGGTCCTAATGCCAAGATCCAGCGGAAGAATTTAATTAGCTTGTCACTAGACTTTAGAGATGCCCATGCCACAAACAGACTTTAGGTCAATAGATGTTTTTGTCAATCGCAGGTAGAGCTGAATGTAGCTTATGATAGGCCTGGGTAGCCAGAAGACCATTTTCCTCAGATAATAGTCAGAGCCTACACAAGATCCTGAGGGCTAATTTATTCTTTATTATGGTCCAGTGTTTTTATACCTACTCTTGTTAATGAGTTTTTCTTGGAAGGTTTCCTTTAGAGCACCCAGGGTCAGACTGAGCACGGCCCACCGAGGCTCCTATGCCTTGGGGTCCCCAACACCTGCCCACTCACTCTCCAACCACCAGTCCCTCCTTTTGCACGAGCAAGCAACTTAACTTATTTTTGGTGCTATTGAGGGGGGCAGGTGGGGATTGGGTCTGGGACGGAGGGGCCCAAGAGGGCTGGAGCCCACCAGTTTTTTTCCCGGGTTCCAACCAGCCTAGTCCGACCCTGTGGGTAAGGAAAGCTACCGAAGCAGTTTATTGCCAATAGATTAGCCACAATAGTGCAAGCTATAAGATTGTATTTATTCTGCAGAATGTTTTACCATACCTGAGTAAACATCTGTAGAATCTCTCTCTGTCTGTTTAGGATAACAGTTGCCATATTAGCTTTGTGTCACATCACTTCCTGCCCGAGTCTCTCCCTTCTCACTCATAGCTTTTGGACCAGATTACAGCAGGGAGGGGAGGAGGGAGAGAGAGAGAGAGGAGTAAACTGAGCATGCTCAAGCCCTAGCCCTGGAGGTTTAAGCTGAAAACAGGAAGTATGATACAAAAGCCCATGAGTACACAATAGAAGGAAAGAAATGCTGTGTTTATTTCGACACAGAGGACTCAGAGCAGCATTACTTTGAGGGTTTACTGGTGTATTTATGTAGACCTTTCTGATAAAGTTTACTTAATTTAAGCCTTTGCTTCTCCTTCTCCGATATTATCGGTAGCCACAGACACACCGATAATATCATACAAAACAAATTTTCGTACAATATTCAGTGCGTGTATGGCAGGAGATGAGCCGACCGAGAGAAGGTTTGGATATTGTTTGGCTTGGCGATTGGTCTTTGAAGGCACATCAGCCACTGTTTAGTACTGAACCATCAGATACAGGTAGAATTCTATTGTTTCTATCTGTATATCTGACGATTCAGCTCTACACGTGTTTATTGAAACAAAGAATCTTTCTTGGAAAGATCTTTTCCAGGAAACATCGTAATTGTAACGTCTATGGTCACCTTTGGAGGTAATTTACTTCCTGCAGGACATGTGTTTTGCCCTTTACTCCTTGGTCTACAGGTAGAACTGCCGTAGGCCTATGTGTGCCCCATAAATATAATGCTGCCTGTAAACCCCAGTGCTGTATTCATGAGGGGCAGAAGGGTGTAGCACATAGACACAAGAGCAGTACAAGACCAGGCTCTGCAAACTGAAACCACCATCAATTTGGATAAGTATAAAAGGGGCAAAATTGCCTTATTCTCACATTGCCTCTGCCTATGGAGCGCTTATAGAGAAACAGCAGCAAGAAGTCAGATAGAGCAACAAACCACCTTATAAACAGTAATTAACAAATGTATATCATATAATGGTATCTCCCAGACTGAATGTGCTCTTGGATACACAGCAAGGTACAAACACTAATCAAATATAATAAATAATAATGCCTACCTCTCCATGTCTTATTGGCTTAATATATCCCCGCGTCACGCCCATTCGAAACAATGCCTCTGTAGCCTGTAGTGGAAAAAACTGAGTTAGAAAAAAATGCCAAGAAAAGGAGATCATGCAAAGAAAAAGCAGAATTAGGGCAGTCAGAATGTATCTTTTTTATTTCTTCTTAATTATGTGATGGTTCGCTATGCATACACATAATGTCTTATTGTGACCGTTACACAGTGTAGCAATACTTTTCATGGCTATTAAGTGATTTTCAAGTTGTTTTTGGTATGTATATTATTATTTATATAGCACAAGTTTTTATATATATTTTATATATATATATAGTCTTTATGAAGGATCAGCACACACTGTTCTGTAGTGAAGTAATAGTGTTTATTTTCAAACAAAACACATTTTTATCCGACGTTTCGGTCCCACCTGGGGACCTTTTTCAAGGACCGAAACGTCGGATAAAAATGTGTTTTGTTTGAAAATAAACACTATTACTTCACTACAGAACAGTGTGTGCTGATCCTTCATAAAGACTACATACAACTTATTGATCGTGCACCACTGGCAACATCTGTCTGAGTGCTGGTACTGTGGGACTGCATATATATATATATATATATATATATATATATATATATATATATATATATATATATATATAGATAGATATATATAGATATATATATATATATATATATATCTATATATATATATATATATATATATATATATATATATATATTAGGTGGGGTTGCAACGAGGCTGTGACCACAAAATACATATAGACAATTACAAGAGTCCTCAGCACTCAACCCATTATCAATATATTTAAGACAGAGACATTTTGTGCATACTGCTACTGAAGAATGCCTTACCCTTTAAACAAAACAGGGATTGTTTGTCCATATATTGCCACTAGGGATGCACCGAATCCACTATTTTGGATTCGGCCAAACCCCCGAATCCTATGCAAAGGATTCGGCCAAATACCGAACCAAATCCGAACCCTAATTTGCATATGCAAATTAGGGGTGGGAAGGGGAATATTTTTTTTACTTCCTTGTTTTGTGACAAAAAGTCACGCGATTTCCTTCACCACCCCTAATTTGCATATGCAAATTAGGATTCGGATTCGGTTCGGCCAGGCACAAGGATTCGGCCGAATCCGAATCCTGTTGAAAAAGGCCGAATCCTGGATTCGGTGCATCCCTAATTGCCACCTTATTCTTTAAGGTGGCCATACACGGGCCGATAAAAGCTGGCGACAGACTGAGTCGGCAGCTTATTGGCCCGTGTATGGGGCCCCCCAACCGGGCTTCCCCGATCGGATGGGACTAAAAATCCCATTGGATCACGGCCGCATCTGTTCGTTGATGCGGTCCCGCGATCCGACCCCCGTTAGGCATCGTTATGATCCGATCGTTGGGCCCTAGGGCCCACGATCGGATCAGCCCGATATTGCCCACCTCAAGGTGGGCATATCAGGGAGAGATCCGCTCGTTTGGCGATGACGGCAAACAAGCGGATCTCTCCGTGTATGGCCACTTTAACTTGCAGTACAGCAGTAAAGAGTGATTGAAGTTTATCAGAGCACAAGTCACATGACTTGGGCCAGCTGGGAAATTGACAATATGTCTAGCCCCATGTCAGATTTCAAAATTGAATATAAAAAAATCTGTTCGCTCTTTTGAGAAATGGATTCCAGTGCAGAATTCTGCTGGAGCAGCACTATTAACCGATTCATTTTGGAAAAAAAATTTTTCCCATGACAGTATCCCTTTAAGATATCCCCCTCCTCTTGGAAAAGGAGAGAGTGCAGAGTTATTTGGTGTTGTTCTAGGTAGCCAGGTCACTGATCTACCATCTACATTGCCATTAGCACCATACCAACCCCACCACCTCCCTACTGAACTGGACGAGCCCCTTGCATTGGATTCCATTTTCGGATGTAATTCTTCTATATAGCCTCTCAAAACAAATTGGGGTGTGAGAGTCCCATGCAACCTTTTATGTATATGAGAATTAAACCCTTTCATCAGCTCTTCCCACCAACGTTTTAAGGATGTTTCACTCAAACAGAGTCCTCTGTCAATATGGCTAAGCTCTCTTTGTGCCTATTGAAAGCCATTGGGCTGTGTAACCTTCTTTTCACCTTGACTAGCGAGAGATCTCTTTTAATTCACTATCCAGAGCCACAGTTATCAGCAGATGTCAGATCCATTCAGATAGAAAGCAAATTCCCGGCTCTTGTAAATCTGGCCCCATACTTGATAGGAACCCCGCTCTTCATGTGTGGAGTATCAGTAAGGAGATTAGCGCTACAAGTGGAGCTGCACAATGGCACGGATGGAGGACAAGACTGAAGGAGGCCACCTGGAGCTATTCACTAATTGACAATGTTAAGCTCCAAACTGATGGCTTCTTCTGCGTCCCAGAAATAAGCTGTAGTGTATTAGAGGGGGTTGTTCACCTTTAAATTAACTTTCAGTATGAAGTAGAGACTGATATTCTGAGACAATTTGGAATTGGTTTTCATTTTTGACATTTGTGTTTTTTGAGTTATTTAGCTTTTTATTTTGCAGCTTTCTAGTTCGCAATTAAATTGCTAGAGTGCAAATGACCCTAGCAACCACACGTTGATTTGAACAAGAGACTGGAATTTGAATAGGAGAGGGGCTGAATATAAAGATCAGTGATAAAAAGCAGCAATAAAAATACATGTGTAGCCTTACAGAGCATCTGTTTTATTAGATGGGGTCAGTGACCCCCATTTGAAAGCTGGAAAGAGTCAGAAGAAGTAGACAAATAATTTAAAAAAAAAACTAAACAAAATAAAAATGAAATGTTGCTTAGAATTAGCCATTCTACAATATACTAAAAGTTAAAGTAAAGGTAAACCACCCCTTTAAGCAGTTTTTTTTAAAGCAGTTTGTAGGTTTTTATTTCATTAATTGTAAGAAATAAGAGGCAAAACTGAACACACACATAAATATTTGTACTTGTCCCTGAAAATAATGTCTAATGTTTAGTAAAATAGGGACTGGACTTTGTGCTGCGCTGAGACCTAAGGGGTCATTTACAACCGCAAGGGCAATCCCCATTTTTTCCCTCCAAAATGCAGATTTGTTTCCCCTGAATTCCACAGGGGAGGATTAAGGCACAAACTACCCTTGGCTATTGCCATGGGGGCCCAGTGTAATCAGAGGCCCATTTATATTTCCTTTTCTTTTAATATTTCTTTTTATTTGCGCTGCTGGGTCCAGTTGGGTGCACCTGCTGGGAGAAGAAGGCAGGCAAGGCACTCCAATCCCCACCCAACATAGAGAGCTTGGGTGCATGAATGCCTGGATCTGAACACACCTGGACCCAGTAGTAGCCTAGAAGGGGGCCCTGTTTGGATGTAGCTTAAGGCCCTACTGGTTTATGTAGTAAAATGCACAAAGTTTGCTCAGGAGCAGTAACTCACAGCAACCAATCAGCAGGAAGCATTTACTGGTCAACTGTTTAAAAGCAAGCATCTTATTGGTTGCTATGGGTTACTGCCACTGGGGCAAACTTAGTGCCTTGTATTACATTTGGAGGGTACATGTCATTAATCCGACACTAGAGTTCCAGTATTGTTGTATTCACAAGGGGTTGTCTCTGATGCAAGTGCGGTAGATGTGTCAAAATTAGGGATACACCGAATCCAGGATTCAGCCATTTTCAGCAGGATTCACATTCGTCCGAATCCTAATTTGCATATGTAAATTAGGGGCGGGAAGGGAACTAATGTGACTTTTCGTCAGAAAACAAGGAAGTAAAAAATGTTTCCCTACTTTTTTCTTTCCTGCCTCTAATTTGCATATGCTATATGCAAATTAGGACTCGGTACGGTATTCGGCCAAAGGATTCGGGGTTTCAGATGAATCCAAAATAATGGATTCGGTTCATCCCTAGTCAAAATGAACAAGATTGCGCTTGGATATTAAATGAAATTGTGCTGAAAGTTCCCCAAGTCTGATTGGCGTAATTTCCGGGTGACGTGTGAGCCCAATACTTTATATGTAGGTGAGCTGCACCTACTGACGCAGGGAGTAAAGGAAACGGCTACTGCATGATCTGGAGGTGACAGTAGCCCCAGGGTTCCCCATTTAATACATCACACCACCACATCTCTATATTCAGAATGGGAGGCAGGAAGGACCAAGTGGCGTCAAACTCATACGGCAATGCAAAGAGCACATTTTGCAAGTTGATGCACTCGCCTCAGACGGCAGCGCCCCCCTGGTTGCCATGGGCGGCAAAAATGCCGCTCCTGGTAACTAAGAGACTAATTGCTGCTTTTCAATCCGGAAATTCGGGTCTTCTAGTGCAGAGCGCAATTGCACTCTCTGCACTAGCGACGTGGACTGCCCTGCTGCAAAAGGAAGGCGGCCTCAGGCGGCAAAATGACCAGGATCGTCCCCTGCCATGTCCCACCAGGCCTGCTGCCGTAGGGGCCCCCACAACGAATAATTCCACCGGCAAAATTTAGCAAGGGTTATCCCTGCTTGCAACTAAAGACCTGTGTGCCGGTGGAATTATTCGTTCTGCAAGTTTGTGGGTTTCCGAAGCCCTCTCGGCCGGGCACCGGGCAATACACGTTTTGGAGAGTCAGGGTGTGCAAGCTGGTAACTATATTTGTAGGGGCCCCCACCCCCCCTGGGCCCTCAAGCTGGAAGCAGTCTGCCCCCAAGCCACAACCCCCCTTTGCCCCGCCATCTCAGCTGCAACCCCCCCGCCCTGGCCCCCACTCTTACCTATTCCTTCATGCCGCTGCGACTGGGGCCAAGGAGGGAGTTCAGGACAGCGACAGAGCCAGGGAGGGAGGTAAAGAGAGCCATGGTGTAGGGAGTCTGGGCCGGATGGGCCACCGAGCAGGCCTGGATTTGTGGAGACGCTACCAAGGCCCGGGCCGCTGATTTTCAATTTGTTTTGCTAATTTTATGCCGTTTCGCCCATCACTATTACACACTAATACTGAGAGATGCAGAAGCTAAAGAGGACCTGTAAGAGGCTAATTCATACTGTAGAGCAGAAACCCTGTTCTGCACCCATAGGCGCTAACAATGGGGGAAAAGAGGGGCTGCGGGTGCGGGCGAACTGCCTCCCCACCAGCTAGAATGTAAATGGCCGGTGGGATGGCACTCGGATCACTTCGTTTTCCGAAGTCGCCTGAAGTTTCCTCGTGAGGCAACTTCGGGCGACTATAAAAACATGAAGTGTTCCAAGTGCCATCCTGCTGGCGATTTACATTCCGTCTGGTGGGAAGGCAGGGGAGGCAGTATGGGGAGATTAGTTGCCCGAAGAAGAGGATGAGATATGTCACCGGGCGACTAATCTCCCCAAATCTCTGTCCTAAAAATCAACCATTTTTGATTAAACTAATACTCCATGAGTAACTTATTTGCATACGCATGCCTAATCAGTTCCCCTCTCACAGGTCTGATAATTGCTTAATCATGCAGGTAATTGATCTTACTATTGAATGAGACAATGTGACACCCGGCATGCAACACAACAATTCATTTGGGTGGGAGAAAAGTCTCAGAATACAGCAAGTTTGAATCAAACACACAGACAGGGTTAATTCGGCAAGCAGAGTGAAGTTGCGCTAGCGTTGGCTAATTTGCATACGGCGGGAAGTTAAATTTCAATGGATGTATATGTTGCAGTAAATAAATTACACTACACAAGCCCAGGGAACCTTAATAAAATAAAATAGTTATATTGCCCTACACATGAGCCCAGTGTATAGTTTATGTGTCATATGTTAGGAAATGTAGGGGGGAAGCCCATTACTCCAAACATATTTTACGCTATTTTGCAGCCTATCACCCTAAAAAAGAAAAGACTCCAATGTTTTTTGGGACTATTTTTTGAGGAACTCCTATCTACTCTATTGCACTTCACCTGGTCTGAGGTGGCGAAGGCAAGTCTGGCGCAAAGGTAACGTTCATTAAAATCCGCATCTTAGTGAATTTGCATAGTTACGTCCATTGGCCTGGCGTTAGAGTGCGAAGTAGCGATAGAGTCTATTTCCTTCGCTAGCGAAGTTACACCAGTGCCCGTTAGTAAATCGAATTTTCGCCAGCGTTAGTCAATTTGCCCTTTAGTAAATTTGCCCCACAGTATTTATAAGCATACGTTCTATACCTAGCAGATCCTTAAAGTGATTTTTTTTTTTTTTTTCAAAGGAAACCACGCATTTCAAGTCTTGGGGCACAACACAGAGACTAGTTTTACCCATTTAATTCTTTGGCCAGCCTGTAAGAGGTTAAGCAAAGGCAGTTAGAATGAATCACTCCAGTGGATTCAGGAGGGACTGAGGCTGAAGGATAAGGAGGTATCTCAGGTGGAGCACACATTTGGCTCCTGTGCAGTTCCCAGAAAGAGAAAAGACATTTGCTGTTATGATCATGAAATAAAATCATTAGTGATACACTTGGGGCTCCAGCCAAATGCCAGGGTCCAAGCCAGGAAGGAATTACTTTCTCCTCGCAGGTTTACTTGGCAGCGGGCCTGCTGGGGAGCTTTACTTTGCCTTCCTCTGGATCAGCAGAGAGGGATTTGCAGAGGTGGAACTTAAAGGACTTTTGTCTGTTTTCCCCGCAACAACATAAACTTTGTAACTACTGGATATGAAGGCATCCTAGCCTACTTGCATTCCAAGATAAATGTGGAATTAATTGCAAGCTCTCCGTTCCTAGTAAGTCTGTTTGATTGCAAGGTTCTAAGAGTAGCATACAAATGAGCAAGGCATATGTATAGGACTCCCAAGTGACTTATGTCCCCCAAGACTTCTGTCTGACACACCCTAAATAATAATGGACAAGCTAAGGGTGTGCCAGGAGATGCCCATGAAGCTCAGGCAAGAAAGGTACCAAGAAATACAAAGAAAGGTACAATAGAACATTTATAACTATGAAGATTTTCATTTAGGACTTGCTGATTAATCATTGAAGACGTTTCACTGCTCATCCGAGCAGCTTCTTCAGTTCAACTGACTGGTATTGGAAGTCCTCGGCATTTACACTCTTCGACTAATCCAATCACAATGGCAATCGTGACATCTGTAATAGAAACATCTGAATAGAAAATTCAGTATTTCAGATGCTATAAAACTAAAGAACTTGAATGTTCTTGGTCACACATATGTCTATCCTGAATTCAATCTTCTCTCTGCCTCTTTCCTCTGTGCCTCTCGATTGCCCACTCATTGCCCACAGCTGACTTCTTATTTTGCTTCCTTTATGTGAATCTTCCATCACCATTCATATTAACCTGGCCATCAGCATGAGCACTGAAACCTTTCTGATTGTAGGAGGTGCTCGCTATTCTCCAGCCTCCTCTTCCTAAATTCAGGAAGGTCCATAAGATCATCCTGTCCACAGCCCAGACGTATGTTAACTAGTCAAGTCTGACTATATAAAATGATGGCAGAACACCTGGAGGCTTCAGGGACATCTGTAAGAACTTTTGAAGAGCCTCTCTTTATAGAGTGGAATGAACAATGGTGCACGTCTATAGCACTGGTCTCAAGAGAGTTCTCAAACACTAAAAGGCCACCCTACAGTTAGAGCATGGTAAAGGGGCTTTGTATATCATAGTTTGCTTGACCTCCCTCACTGGCCATGTCCTTAAAATCTGACCAGCACTCTTGAACCAAGAGAATATGAAGGATTAAAGGGGTTGTTCATCCTTAGATTATGTTGTAGCATTATGTAAAGAGGGATATTCTGAAACACAATAACTCAGTGCTGCTCAATATGGTGACGCTCTAAAAATACATAATAATAATGATAACTGGCCTTCATTTTTTTTTATTGGTGGTTATTGAATTGTTTACCCTTTTTGTTCCACAGTTCTCAGTAATATAACTAGCTGAGAGTGGGCCCGGGTGTGGGACATGCAGCCGGGACCGCCACCCCCCCCTCTGTACATAAATTTCTTGCCGGCTACAGTGGTGCTCAATCTGCCGAGGGGCCCTGAGGGGGCCCTGGTCCAATCGCACCCCCTGCTCTCCCTGTAGTTCCGCCACTAGCTTCTGGTTGCTAGGGTCTAGATGACCCTAACTAAAGATATGGGATCTGTTATCTGGTAATCCATTATCCAGAAAGCTCTGATTTACGGAAAGGCCATCTCCCATAGACTCCCTTATCAATTATTCGCATTTTTAAAGATCATTTCCTTTTTCCATGTAGAACACTTGTACTTGATCCAAACCAAGATATCAATAATCCTTACTGAAGACAAAACAATCCTTATCAAGCTTAAGGTATGCAGATCCAAATTACAGAAAGATCCTTTATCCGGAAAACCCTAGGTCCCAAGCATTCTGGATAGAGGGTCCCATACCTGTACAAGGCAGTGGTTTGAATGAGAGACTGGAATATGAACAGGAGAGGGACAAGATAGAATTATATTATATATATATGTCACGATCGCCGCCCGGAGCAAACCCAGGAGCTCCGGGCGGCGCGTCCCCTTCCGCCGGCGTCGCTCCCAAAATGGCGGCGCCCATGGCCGCCACGTGGGTAAGCGGCGCCGGCGCGATGACGTCAGTGCGCCGACGTCGGCGCAAGGGCGTCAATGACATCAATGGCGCCAAATTCAAATAAAAAGCCGATCTAGACGTTTGAATGGCGCCCAAGAATAGGATAACTTCCCCTAAAGTTTATCCTGGGTTCCCAGTGTGCCTTACTACCTTAATCCTGTTCCTGCCTTGTATCCTGACCCCATTTGGACCCCTTTGCCTGGACCTTGGACTTCGTTGTATTCTGCCTGCCTGTGAACCTTTGCCTGATCCTGACTATTCTTCGTTTAACCCTTTGGATACCGTAACCTTGTTCCCTCAAGAGGGCTTCCTCCTTGATCCTGACAACCTCCCTGGAGGGAGCTCCCGGCTCCCTGACATTATTCTTGGGCCATGGATCCCACTGAGGAAGCTCAGCCAGATTTCGGCAGGGCCTTTCGGGGCCTGCATTCCCGCATGGAGGCATATGAAGCCCGGCAGAATTACGTGGGACACACGCTGGAGGCGATCCTGGAAAAACTCTCCTTGTTGACACCAGCGCCCCTCCTGCCGGCACCTCCTCCGCAAGCGGCTGCTGCCATGGCTACCCACCCCTCCACTTCTGGTCCACATATTCCTGCTCCGCCTCTCTACGATGGCGATCCTCAAGCCTGTCGAGGATTCGTGAATCAGTGCCAGATTCGCTTTGCCCTGCACCCCACTGAATTTGACTCTGAACGTGCCAAGGTGGGGTTCGTGATTACTCGTCTGGCAGGGAAGGCTCTCGAGTGGGCATCTCCACACTGGGAGAAGCAGTCCCCACTGATGGATGACGCAGAAGCATTTCTCAAAGAATTCCGGATCGTCTTCGATGCTCCCGGCCGGGTGACATCCGCTGCTTCCCGTCTGTTCCAAATCCGCCAAGGGAGTCGCAGTGTAGCAGAGTATGCTATCGAATTTCGTACACTTGCTGCTGAGACTCGTTGGAACAACGACGCATACCATACTGCGTTTTATAATGGTCTCTCCCTCCGCATCAAAGATGACCTGGTCTCCCGTGAATTACCCACACAACTTGAGGACCTCATCGCCTTAGCAGTCAAGGTGGACACTCTTCTGAGAGAGCATCAAAGCCTGAGAGATCGTGTCAGGAAGTTTCAACCCATACTGGCACCCCGCTTCCAGAGGCCTCTCCTGCAGGCTCCCGTCACCCCGCCTGACCGAACATCCATTTCTCTCCAGGAGGAACCCATGCAAGTGGGAAGAACTCGCCTCACTGAACAAGAGAGACTCCGTAGACGGATGTCAGGCCTGTGTCTGTATTGTGGCGGACATTCCCACTTCGCCAATGCCTGTCCTGCAAAGGCTAAGAGTTTTGTACCCCGAGGTATGTCTATGGTAACTCATGTAGGGGGCACTACTCAAAAGTTTCGTGATGAGTCTCAGGAGAAGACCCTAGAAAACTCACACAGGTTTCTCCTTCCCTTCCAGATTCGTCTGACTGATAAGACCATCTTCGGGAATGCTTTCATTGATTCCGGTGCTGGGGGTAACTTCATAGACGCTCTCTTTGCTAAGCACATGGGAATTCCCTTATTCCCTTTGCCTTCTCCCATGCGGATCGTCGCCATAGATGATAAACCCCTGGAGTCTGTAATCACGATGACCACTGGCGAACTACCCGTGCAGGTTGGGACCCTGCATAGAGAGAGACTTTTTCGTTTCTTATTATCTCTTGTCCCGCTGTTCCAGTTGTTTTGGGTCTCCCCTGGCTGCGCCTGCACAATCCCACCATAGACTGGTCCGCAGGGCAGGTTTCTCGTTGGAGCCCATTCTGCCAACAGCATTGCCTTCCTGCAAAACCCCTCAAGAAGGTAACTATCTCCTCAACCGAGTTAAAATCTCTTCCCTCCTGTTATAAGGAATTCTCCGATGTGTTCTGTAAAAAGTCTGCGGAATTCCTTCCTCCACATCGTTCCTACGACTGTCCTGTCGAACTCCTGCCAGGAGCCATGCCCCCTAGAGGTCGCACTTACCCTCTCTCTCCTGCAGAGACTACCGCAATGAAGGAATACATCCAAGAAAATCTCCAGCGGGGGTTTATCCGCCCTTCTAACTCTCCTGCAGGGGCTGGGTTCTTCTTCGTGGAGAAGAAGGACGGAGGCCTTCGGCCATGTATAGACTACCGGGGCCTGAATAAAATCACTGTAAAAAACAGGTACCCATTGCCCTTGATTGCAGAGCTCTTCGACCAGCTGAAGGGGGCGAAGATTTTCTCTAAGTTGGATCTCCGGGGGGCGTACAACCTCATTCGCATCCGTGAGGGTGACGAATGGAAGACGGCTTTCAACACTCGTGACGGGCACTATGAATATCTCGTTATGCCCTTCGGCCTATGCAATGCCCCTGCCGTCTTCCAGGAGTTTGTTAATGATGTGTTCCGAGATCTCCTAGGAAGGTTCGTAGTCGTATATTTGGACGACATCCTGATCTTCTCCAAGGACCTTGAAAGTCATCGCTCCCAGGTGAAGGAGGTACTCTCTCGTCTGAGGAAGAACTCTCTCTTCGCCAAGTTGGAGAAGTGTGTCTTCGAGGTATCCAAGATCCCCTTCCTAGGGTACATTATCTCTCCAGAGGGATTTGAGATGGACCCCGTGAAAGTGTCGGCCATCCAGGAGTGGCCTCTCCCACTGAGCACCAAGGCAATCCAGAGATTCATCGGATTTGCTAATTATTATCGACAGTTTATCCGGGGGTTCTCTTCCCGTATTGCACCTATCCTGGCCCTCATCCGGAAAGGGGGTAAACCCAGCTTGTGGCCCCCATCTGCCATTGAAGCTTTTCAGTCCTTGAAAGAGGCCTTCACATCCGCTTCTGTCCTCCGACACCCCAATCCTGAACTACCCTTCTGCATCGAAGTTGATGCTTCTGAAGTCGGAGCCGGAGCCATCTTGTCTCAGAGACATCCCGCTGATGGGAAGTTGCACCCCTGTGCTTATTTCTCCAAGAAGTTCTCGTCCGCAGAACAGAACTACGATGTCGGGAACCGAGAACTCTTGGCTGTTAAACTTGCCCTTGAAGAGTGGCGTCACCTCTTGGAGGGTTCTCTGATACCTGTTCAGATTTACACCGACCATAAGAATCTCGAGTTCATCCAGTCCCTCAAGAGGCTAAACCCCAGACAGGCAAGGTGGGCTCTCTTCTTCTCTCGATTTAATTTTATCTTGACTTATCGCCCAGGCTCCAAGAATCGGAAGGCCGATGCCTTGTCTCGTAGCTTCACTCCGGTGGACCGTTCTCCTGAAAGACAAGAGCCAATCATCCCTCCAGTCAAGATTATTGCCTCCCTGTATCCACAGTTTGCCGACCAAATCCTGGCTGGTCAGTCTTCTGCTCCTTCAGATACTCCCATTGGGATGGCATTTGTTCCTCCTGAGCTGCGTCTGCCTATCCTGCAACAGACCCATTGCTCCAGGCAGGCCGGACACCCTGGCCCAGCTAAGACTCTTGAACTCTTACGACGCCTGGTCTGGTGGCCTGATATCCGCAAGGATGTGAAGGACTTTGTTGCTGCTTGTAATGTTTGTGCCACGTCCAAGTCAAGTCACTCCCGCCCCAGTGGGTTACTACTGCCTTTGCCGGTTCCTTCCCGTCCTTGGACCCACCTGTCCATGGATTTCATTGTCGAACTTCCTCCCTCCTGTGGGAACACTGTGATCTGGGTTGTCATTGATCGCTTCTCCAAAATGGCCCATTTCATCCCTCTGAAGAAGTTGCCCTCTGCGGTGGAGTTGTCCCAGCTATTTATCCAGTACATCTTCCGCCTGCATGGTTTCCCGGTGGAGATCGTCTCCGATAGAGGCACCCAGTTTACTGCCAAGTTCTGGCGTTCCTTATGCAAAGACCTGGGAATTGTTCTTCAGTTTTCATCTGCATACCACCCGCAGACGAATGGGGCAGCTGAACGTGTCAACCAAGCCCTGGAACAGTTCCTGAGGAACCACGTATCCCTCTGCCAGGATGACTGGTCTGATCTCCTCCCATGGGCGGAATTCGCTCATAATAATGCTTGTCATTCCTCTACAGGAAGGTCTCCGTTCATGTCGGTATATGGTCAGCATCCTCAAGCTTTTCCCCAAGATTTTGTGCTATCTGACGTCCCGGCTGCTGACGATGCCGCAGCCCATATGTCTGCTATTTGGGCTGCTACCAAGTTGAACCTAGAGAAGAGCGCTCTTGTTCATAAGACTTTCGCGGATCGTCGTCGAAGATCCTCTCCTCTCTACAAGGTGGGTGATAATGTCTGGCTCTCTTCCAGGAATATCCGGTTGAAGATCCCTTCTCCCAAGTTGGGTCCAAAATTCGTGGGACCATTTCCCATCTTGGAGATAATCAACCCTGTGGCTGTCAGACTCCAGCTTCCACCAGAGATGAGAATCCCCAACGTGTTCCACGTGTCTCTGGTGAAACCCGCCATCACCAACCGGTTCTCTGGCGGTCAGTCTCCTCCTCCTGCCATCTCTGTGGAGGGTCAACTCGAGTACGAGGTGGAGAAAATCCTTGACTCCAGAGTCTCCAGAGGGTCCCTTCAGTACCTCATCAAGTGGAAAGGCTTTGGTCCTGAAGAATGCTCCTGGGAGGGATGCTCTGATGTCCATGCTCCTCGTCTGGTGAGGGAGTTCCACTCCAAATTTCCCCAGAAGCCAAGCCCTGGTGGTCCGGAGGCCCCCCGTGAGGGGGGGGGTACTGTCACGATCGCCGCCCGGAGCAAACCCAGGAGCTCCGGGCGGCGCGTCCCCTTCCGCCGGCGTCGCTCCCAAAATGGCGGCGCCCATGGCCGCCACGTGGGTAAGCGGCGCCGGCGCGATGACGTCAGTGCGCCGACGTCGGCGCAAGGGCGTCAATGACGTCAATGGCGCCAAATTCAAATAAAAAGCCGATCTAGACGTTTGAATGGCGCCCAAGAATAGGATAACTTCCCCTAAAGTTTATCCTGGGTTCCCAGTGTGCCTTACTACCTTAATCCTGTTCCTGCCTTGTATCCTGACCCCTTTTGGACCCCTTTGCCTGGACCTTGGACTTCGTTGTATTCTGCCTGCCTGTGAACCTTTGCCTGATCCTGACTATTCTTCGTTTAACCCTTTGGATACCGTAACCTTGTTCCCTCAAGAGGGCTTCCTCCTTGATCCTGACAACCTCCCTGGAGGGAGCTCCCGGCTCCCTGACAATATAACATTAAAAGTTGATGAGAAGTGGCCATTCTAAAACATACTAAAAGCTTACTTGAAGGTGAATAAAAACTATAGGGGCCGTGCAAGTGAACATGCGTTGCTCCAAAATAGACCCAGTCAAGAGTTCATATTGACATGATTCATTAATAACTTGTGTCCAGAAAATACTCCTACACTTCCATGTGGTTATCAATATGTCCTTCATATCTCTTCTAATGAAGGGTGGACAACTGCTGCTATTGACCGTGGGCAACAAGAACGTGGTGGCATCTCCAGGGTTCCTACAGCAGCTTGAGACAAAAGATGCATCAGACTTGTGCCTAGTGAATTGGATGCCAACACCATTCTTAACCCAAACTCTGGAATTAATGGAACCCCTCTCTCTAAAAATGCTACCTGCAATTTGCACCTGATCTGCAACTTTGCATCTGCCTTTGTAAATGACCCCTTGTAACTGTAAGCTGATGCAGCAATTCCTTCATAGAAGACATGAAGATCCAACTTATGAAAAGACCCCTTATCTGGAAGCCCCTGGGTCCTCAGCATTCTGGATAACAGATCCCATACCTCTCCGTGATCCAAACTAAGATATCATTAATCCTTACTGAAGACAAAATAATCCAGTCGGGTTTAATTAATGTTTAAATGATTTTGTAGGAGCCTTAAGGTATGGAGATCCAAATTACAGAAAAATCCCTTATCCGGAGACTGTTCTCTGACACCACACAGATAAACCACAAGCAGCCTGGAGATGGTTTCTCTTTCCACCTCACGTACCATTTGCTTTCGGAACAACCAGAGTCATTAAAGCCAGCTATTAGCAAATTGTGAAGAATTAGAAGAAAGGAAAATCTTGCCAAGAGCCTATTTTTTGTTTCCAGCGCATTGTTCGGGGCAACGCTGAAGCTGATTTATGATGTGCTACCGGTATACATAACAGCAGTCAGTAGCTCCAATTAAATGCAAGCTTCCAAGGAGTGTCATAATAAAAACACAATAAAAACAAGCTGGACACATGAAACTAATTATCAGTTATTTATTAATAAACTGCACACCAGTCTCAAAGGTTCGGGGGAGCCAAGCCGGCTGCTTCTACAGCCCAAGGAAAGAAAAGAGATCCGTCTCCAGCTCTAATTTTCCTACGAGTTGAACATCTACCTCTGATGTAAGGCAACATATACTCCTGAGGTGTTGGCAGTTGGTTTAGGTGGATTGTCTACAGGTTAGGACTTGCCTTGCCCACTTCAAAGCTGGTTCCACAGATAACCAAAAGCAGCTGCAGTAGGCACTCATACCCTAATAAAAGACAGTTAAATGCATTTACACAAGAGGTTTACAACCAACTGGTACAGCACCACTGTCCAACTTTGTGCAGATTACATGACTTCACTCCAACATTTTGGGCAGGGGGTTTCTACTTGTGTTTACTACATCTGAATTTCTAATACACAAAGCTTATTAACATATAAAGCTCAAGGTTCACACAGCTCTGAATACAGATCTCAGAGTGGAGGGCATCACCAGAAGTAACACCCGTTTGGTGTCAGGTGTCTCCAGGAGTGGGGCCCTAAACTGCCAAGGAGTAAAATCAATAACTTGAAAAAACAGACACAATGTCTTGGCACAGGGCCCTTTATCAGCTCTGAATACAGATCTTCACTGATTCTGTTGCGTTCCTCTCCAGCAGAATGATAAGCAATCTGCAAATTGGGCTAAAACAGGGGGTCTGCTCTTTCTTTAAGGCACTATAAACCTATATTTGATACCATAGAGCTCCGATTAACCATAGAGCACTTACTCCCTCCATTTGAAACCATACAGACATTTTCAGTGCTCTTGCAGAACGCAGCATGGACACCTGGACCAATTATGGATTTTGTCTATAACATTCCTTACTAATTAAAACACAAATTTTCCCATGTGTGAAAGACATGACTTCTATAATTGTCTTGGTATCTTAGGAGGGCAAAATACTGTTTTCACTGCAGTCTGTGGATGAGATCTAAGGTGGAGTCTACATAGTAATCCTGGAAGCCCAGACTGGACTGCTACAGCAATATTGTTATGAAGGAAACCGAAGCAAACAAATGTTGGACATCTAGCAGGAGATTAAAGCTGGAGGTGACCAACAACTGACTAGGGCTTGCAGGTGAAACCAAGGGCATGATTGAGAGGGATGGTGTAGCATTTGCCTAGTGGTTCCCAAATTGTGGTGTTACTCCCTTCTGGGAGGGGTTGGAAGAAGGAAGGATGGTGTAGCCTGAAGGCCTCTTAAGGAGGATATAGACGTAGAGATCCACTCATTTGGGGATGTCGCCAAACAAGTGGATCTCTCAACGATATGCCCACATTGAGGTGGGCAATATTGGGCTGATCATAGTGCATCTGATACAAACGGTCGGATCGTGAGACGGCATAAACGAATAGATGAGGCCGCGATCTGACTGGATTTTTTAACCTGCCCGATCAAGATCTGGCTGACTTTCAGCCAGATATCGATAGGG
Source organism: Xenopus petersii (assembly GCA_038501925.1). NCBI lineage: Eukaryota > Metazoa > Chordata > Amphibia > Anura > Pipidae > Xenopus > Xenopus petersii. The sequence goes on from CM076674.1 coordinate 13,960,038, forward strand.
GAATCCCGTCGGATGGCCCCACACACGGGCCAATAAGTTGTCGACTGTGCAGCGTTTGTCCGCCAGTGTATGGGGGCCTTTAGGTTGAGATTTGAGGGAAAAGTCTGTTTGTTTTCCTAGATCAGCAACCAGTGGCTCGTGAGTAACATGTTTATCATCAACCCCTTGGCTGTTGCTTCCACTGGCCTCGAAGCAGGTGCTTATTTTTGAATTCCAGGCAAGTTTTGGTTGTATAAAAACCAGGTGCACTGCCAAACAGAGCCTCCTGTAGGCTGCCAGTCCATATAGGGGCTCCCAAATAGCAATCACAGCCCTTGTGTTGCATTACTTTTTTTCATGCATTGCTCCCCAACTCTTTTTACATCTGAATGTGGCTCATGGAAAAACCGTTGGGGACCCGGTTTTAGATAAATCTGAAAGTCCAGTTTGAAGGTCAGTAAGGGTGAGATATGGAAAAACGTTTTCTGCCCTAGATATTCTTGGATTGATAGATAATCAGCTGATTAAACCAATGCTCTCCTTTATGTATAACTGTGTTATGAGCTAACAGGGCCCTGAGTAATGGTTGGACCTGCAGGGGGGGCAACCATTGCATTAACATTTGTGGTGTGGGTCAACATAGAACATAGTCTACATCTCATTTAACTTGAGGACTACAAATGGTCCGTGTACTTTCAGCTTCCACCCTTTTTCCCATGTGTTACAATGAGATCAATGGATTACATCCCCAGCGCAGAGCCTTTTAATTCTGTGTACACGGCATCCCTCTGACTTGGAGATTGGGAAGAGGATTATTGTGTTTCTGAACTAGAGTTTTGATGTTGCTCTGCTCAGACTGCTTCTTGTCTTCTTGAGGATAATCTAGTCTATTGTTTAAATGTGAATAGTGGATTTCAATGAAATGTTCAACCTTTGATCTAGGAAAGGTCCAGAGAAGGCCGTGTATTACATGCATTAGTCTTGTGTTACTTGAAACAACCTGTTGCTTACATCTGTCATCAAATGTTTTAGGATAGTTTAAGCTGAGGAAAATTTGGAATGTTCTGTATTTATTGTTCCCCTTGCATTTTAAGTAGAAAATAGCAAATAGTGAATCCTTGTGTATATTTTCTATACTTTTCCTGAGTGAATCTGCTGCCTGAGGCAAATTTCCCTTGAGTTAACTCCCACCCGGAGACATGCAATAGCAGTCTGACATCTCTTCTAAAGAAAAAGCTCAGTCTTTAATTCAGAGATAACTAAACTTTGGGTCGGGACCCCCAAGGGAGCACAAAGTATTGACTAGTGGGGCCAGTCTGTGGGTGAGATTACACGTTAATAATAATTCGCTACTTTGAATACGCATGGAATTAAAGCAAACTAGCCATTATGGAAATATAACAGCATATAAAGTAGCAGGGTGACTGTCACCCCAATGTTTCTATATATCTGTAACCTTGTTATGAGCTAAGGGGGCCCAGCCTGAAGGTCAGTTAGGGGGAGATTTGGGGTGAGTGCTTATTTGTACCCTGGGTACCCCTGGAACTATAGCAGGGTGACACCCCAATGTTTCTATATATCTGTAACCTTGTTATGAGCTAAGGGGGCACAGCCTGAAGGCCAGTTAGGAGGAGGTTTGGGGTGAGTGATTATTTGTGCCCTGGGTACCCCTGGAACTATAGCAGGGTGAGACCCCAATGTTTCTATATACCTGTATCTGTAACCTTGTTATAAGCTAAGGGGCCCAGTCTGAAGGTCAGATAGGGGGAAATTTGGGGTGAGTGTATATTTGTGCCCTGGGTACCCCTGGAACTATAGCAGGGTGACTGTTACCCCAATGTTTCTATATATCTGTAACCTTGTTATGAGCTAAGGGGGCACAGCCTGAAGGCCAGTTAGGGGGAGATTTGGGGTGAGTGCTTATTTGTGTCCTGGGTACCCCTGGAACTATAGCAGGGTGACACCCCAATGTTTCTATATACCTGTATCTGTAACCTTGTTATAAGCTAAGGGGCCCAGTCTGAAGGTCAGATAGGGGGAAATTTGGGGTGAGTGTATATTTGTGCCCTGGGTACCCCTGTAACTATAGCAGGTTTACTGTTACCCCAATGTTTCTATATATCTGTAACCTTGTTATGAGCTAAGGGGGCCCAGTCTGAAGGTCAGTTAAGGGTAGATTTAGGGTGAGTGTTTATTTGTACGCTGGGTACCCCTGGAACTATAGCAGGGTGACTGTTACCCCAATGTTTCTATATACCTGTATCTGTAATCTTGTTATGAGCTAAGGGGGCCCATCCTAGAGGCCAGTTTGGGGGAGATTTGGGGCGACTGCTTATTTGTGCCCTTGGCACCCCTTGTTTTGTTTCAACGCATTATACCCAAATGCCAAGGAAAAAAACTGGCAAATTGCATTAGAAAATGACACTTTGCAAATTTGTAAGTAAATGCACCTTCATATGTTTAATAGTTTTCTTGTAGATGTGGGTTCCCTGTTTTTTTCTTACTGTATTATAGGAAGAGCACAAATATATTTTACTAGTGATCTGGGTCTAAGAACAAATCAGAAAGAGTGAGCGGCGTTTCCCAGGAAAATCTCAACGTCATCTTTAACTGGTGTCTATAAAGTGCAGGCAAGAAGTAAAATAGTTCTGTTTACACAGTTAATAGAGCGTGTAAATGCTTCTGCCTTAAATGTGACAAATAACATGCTCCCAGCTAATGTTCCTGGCTCCCAGGCACAGTTCCTCTGGGGGAAAAGCAAGGTTTGGCCTTTGGCTTTCAAGGTGCCAAGTCATTTATATATTGTATTCCACTTCCTCGCATAGGAAACAAATGAAGCAGAATTCCATTAGTTTGTGGGAAGTTTGTGCGGACTCTAGTAGGCAGCAAAATGAAGTCTTTGTTTCTAATAGGGAGCTGATAATGAACCTTGTTATTTTTACTGATCACTAGTTACAAGGAGCAGACACACAGGGCCATTAAATGTAAACCTGTATAAACACTCCACTTATTTGCTCTGCACCCAATCACATATTATTTGCGGCATGGACAGGGCCACCGTTTTTTTTTGGGCTGAAACCTGATAGTTTAGCCTCGCTAGAATGCAACGTGAGAAATATAAATGTTGTAGTTAGCATTGTTAACTGGGTTAAAATAGTACTTTATGTCCCTTTTAGACTGTAGGCTCTTTTGGAACCTTTTGGGCAGGGTGCTCTTAACCTCTTGTATTAATTATTAGTTATAAGACTAATAATAACTGTCCATCATTCACATCAGGCCCTAGCACAGTGAAGCTTACAATCTAAGGGCTGCTTTACCACTGATGGGGTGCACCGTGCTAATATGGATAGTACTTATCTTCAACCAGTCTATATAAATGGGCTTGTTGTAGATATTGTAGAGTAGTGATTCCCAAGCAGTGGCTCATGAGTAACATGTTGCTCTCCGACCCCTTGGATGTTGCTCCCGGTAGCCTCAAAGCAGGTGTTTATTTTTTAATTTAAAAAAGCAAGCTTTAATTGTATAAAAAACATGTCTACTGCCATACAGAGCCTCCTGTTGGCTGCAAGTTCACATAGGAGCTACCAATACCCAATCACAGCCTTTAGTTGGCACCCTAGGAACATTTTGCATACTTATGTTGCTCTCCAAAATTATAATTTATATATAATATAATTTTTGGGGGACCCCTGACATAAAGGCACAAGACTGCATTGAACTTGTTGTGACTGCTGATATCTTTATATTTTATAGTACAAGTATGGGATCCATTACCTGGAAACCCGTTATGCAGGAAGGCCATATCCCATAAACTCAATTGTATCCAAATATTCCACATTTCCTTTTGCTCTGTAATAATAAAACTTGATCCCAACTAAGATATAATAAATCCTTATTGGAAGCAGACCCAGCCTATTGGGTTTATTTAATGTTTACATCATTTTCTAGTAAGTATGGAGATCAAAATAATGGAAAGATCCATTATTCAGAAAACCCAAAGCATACTGGAAAACAGTGGGTAAAATATTCTCTTTATATATTTTTCCTGTATGTGTTATAGCAAATAATCTGCAAAATACAAAGTTGCACAATACTGATCTATATTATAAGAGCATCATATTGATGCCCATAAGATATACTAAGTGATATAAGTTGTAGTCCAACAACAGCAGGAGGGCGACCAGTTGCCAATCCCTGAAATGAAGCCCAATCTAATAACAAAACTGATGACTGCAAAATAAAGACTATAAAAACCCAACAGCAATGCAGCGAAACACTACTCATTTACACAACAACTTGTAAAGTCCCTCCAATACTACAGGGACCAGACATGTTATTTTCGAAACTCTAAAATAATTTTGGAAAGCAAAAATTCCAAGAAAAATTCAGCCCCTTCAACCAACAGACGTTTCCCCTTGTTGGACTGTGGACTTGGCAGCAAACAAACAGTGTCCAGCGAGATTCGTTTTCCCACACTGGCTCTTTGGGATGGAATATTTTTTTTTACCAACGATCTAATCTGATTCACACAAGAAAAAGAATTTCATTTAACAATAAACAAGTGCAGGAACGTTATTAATAATAACTCAATTAGTAAATATGGCAGATATCCTGCAGAAATATGTTTGGAAATGATGTCATCCATTTGCTTAAAGGGAAACAAATCATTTATCCTATCTACAACTGTATTTCATATACAGGTATGGGACCCATTATCCAGAATGCTTAGGGACCTAGGGATTTCGATAACAGATCTACTAGAAAATCGTGTAAACATTAAATAAACCCAATAGGCTGGTTTTGCTTCCAATAAGAATTTATTATATCTTAGCTGGGATCAAGTGCAAGCGACTGTTTTATTGTATTGTTACAGAGAAAACAGAAATACATTTTTAAACATTTTAATTATGGGACAGCCTTCCTGGAATTTGGAGTTTTCTGGATAACAGATCCAATACATGTACCAATAATTCTTCCTGGCCTATTATTTAGTTTGCTTTCCCCACTGCTTTATTAAAACTGTTTTAATGCCAATATTATGTAGGGAAGAATTTATTTGCTCTCAAATTTGTAGCACATAAATGCTCAAACCTTGTTGGCTTCCAGTCTAGTCTTTCGAGGGTGGTAAATCAGCATTCAGTTCTAAATTTCCCCCCAGCTGAGTGCTGGGAACTCTCCTAAAAGTAAACTACCCCTAAAATCTCTGATTTTTTGCTGTGACACCAGCCCTATAGAAAATATCAATATATGAATATTATATATACAGTATATAATAACATATAATAATATATAAAATGCTATTATAATATATAATATCAATATGAATGCTGGGTAGGCTTTTTAATTTGTAAGTCACTGCCAGTAACAAAAAAAAAAACAAAGGAAAACAACAACAATGGGCATTGTAAGCACTGGGGATATTTGTAAACGAGTGACGGGGCATTGAGGTCACAATAGTGGTTAATGGGCCACACAGGGTGTTTTTGTGTCTTTATTTGGAAGTGTAACCCAGTGCTGGTGTTTGTTGTTAAGGTATGCAGTGAATCCTTGAATCCTTTTCAGCACCCATAAGTGCCCATTGCCGTGGTTACACACCAGCCAAAAACGATAACTGGTTCCAGTCTGGAATAAAAGTGATGTCACAATTGCTATGGTGCTTGGGCCTCTGCCACTGCTATAATTCTTGTTAAATGGAGAGCAAGGCTTCCAAATGTCCTGTGCTTGTCCCATGTTTTGACACTGGGATGGGGGGGTGCCAGGAATTGAAGTAAAAAAAAAAACTATGTCCCCTGCTTGTCAATGGGACTAATAACAGTGGATAAGTAGGTGGGCCTGTAACCAGATATTTATAAGGTGCTCCTCACATCTAGGTCATCATCATCATCATCATCATTTATTTATATAGCGCTGTCAAGATACGCAGTGCTAGGTGTATTTTTCCTTTACAGATCGACATATGCCCCATCCAAGTAGAAAGTGGTACAGACAGTAGCAAAATTAAGGACAGTGGCGGAACTACCGGAAGAGCAGGGGGTGCGAGCGGGCCAGGGCCCACGCCCCCTCAGGGCCCCCTGGCAGTCCGTTCGCCGCTGAAAATGCCGGCAAACTCTGCCGTACGGAGGGGGACAGGGCCCGGCTGCGTGTCACGCACCAGGGCCCGCCCCCCTCTGGGATCGCCACTAATTAAGGTGGCCCATATATATGAGAATAAATATGTCCCAATTGGGCCCCACTGAACCATCTCCGCATCTCGGCCGTAACAAGAAGGGCCACCCAGCAATAAACACACAATAATTTGTGTCTGCTGTCTTGTTTGTGATCATTTTTTATTGCTCCTTCAGTTTCGGCATGTCGGACTAATCACTTCCACATTCCGATTAAAGGGGAGATTGAAACCACATGGGGGCAAAGCCATCACTATCAATAAGGTTTTCTCTCCCTTTAAATTGCCTATACGACCCTCGATTTACAGAGTCCTGCGGTTTTCGTTCAGTCTGTGATTTTTTTTTTTTAAATCCCTCATGAAATACAGGCCTGTCCTCCAAAAATAAACACACAAAATATGGAGTCAGCTTTGGTAATAAAAAGTTCTTATCCGCCCAATATCCCTGTCCTCAGGGCTCCAATCTGTTTAATATCATTAGGCCTCTCGCAGTGGCAGGTTTTACAAGTTTAACGTTGCACTTTCTTCACTTTAGCTTTTAGCTACGGGGACAATGCACAGATTGTGGCTTTTACACTAAACGCAATGGAAAGTCATTTGTTTGAATTAGTAGCAGAAAAGAGTCCGGTGTTGGCCTGTGACCTCTGCTATAGCCATAATATTTACACAGATCAGCGTTTAGTTACAAGACAAGCTTGGTGAACTAAAAGGCCACAATGAAAAGTACAATTATCGAGCAAAAATGCCCAGTGGCATCATGGTGGGCCCTATGTTCCCAAGGCTGTAGAGTTTCATGATCACCTTCCCTAGACTCTACTTAACGGCTGCTGTTTAGGGGTCTAACTGCTCAAATTCCCTGTCTGAGAACAAGGGAGTTAGTAGGAAGGTCCCAAAGTCTGATTTGTTATAGTTCTACAGGAGCAGTGACCAGCTCCATGTTGTAGCTCCCACCCTTCCCAGCTATAGTCAGGTGATCTCACTGGTGTTCTAATGAATCAGATTAAAATTGAGCGTAGGACTGGCCAGATATGGGATGACTTTGACGTAGTTGCCCAGCTTAAATATATTGCAATAATTGGACAAACAATCCCTGTTTTGTTTAAAGGGTAAGGCATTTTTAAATAGCTTAAGGCACAAAATGTCTCAATGTATTAAATATATTGATAATGGGTTGAGTGCAGAGGTTCTCTTATATTTGTCTGTATGATTTACAGCATTACTGTAATATCTTGGAAAAAGGGAAAAAGAAGCTCACCATACTTTGGCTCCTACCTTTAAAGCATTTATTGCAGCAGAAATGTGCCACATGCTCTAAAGGCAGGAGCCAAAGTATGGTGTGCTTCTTTTTCCATTTTTCCAAGATATTATCATGTTGGGCTTGAAGCAGCCTGGGATTGCATGCACCCTATAATTAACAAGTAAGTGGTGTGACGAATATAAACTATTTTGGGATAATAGCATCACTGCCAAGCAAGGCCATTGGTAGATATCCCACAGCACCATACAGTGATGGCAATGGGTAGGACCTCACCAGCTGTAGCTGAAGGCCAGGAGATGAGGCAACCCTGCATAATGCAATTTTTACACTTCCCAATGTTTTAATTCTCAAAGTTATTTCAATGAGGGTGTTTTCAACTTGGTAACAGCAATACGTATCTTCATCTGGGATGTGTTCACAGAACCCCATGAAAAATTGCTCAGGGGTTCACATTCTAACTCACTGGTGCCCTATAGAGAGCTATGCATGGTACCATAGTTCACACGAGGAGATTCAGGGAGATTTTGTCGCCTGGCGACTAATTGCCTCTTCTTCTGAGCGACTATCTCCCCGAACTGCCTCAGTGTTTTTTTGCCATAGGCTACAATGAAAAGTAGCCTGCGCTAATGCACATGCGGCAATGCGTTTTCTATAGTCGCCCAAAGTTGCCTGTGTGAGGCAACTTCGGGCAACTTTTGTGACGTCATCTGCGGGGCGGGTCTATAAAAGCAACCCGGAAGTCGGATGCAGGCGGGCATGGGCCAAGGTATGGCAGGTTAGGTTCATCCCGACCCGCACATCATTAATGTGTAACATAATAGCCAGAACACTACTTCCTGCTTTTCAGCTCTCTAACTCTGAGTCAGTGACTTGAAGGGGGGGGGTCACATGGTACATTTCTGTTCAGTGAGTTTGCAATTGATCCTCAGCATTCAGCTTACATTCAAAAGCGACAGTTATAATCCATGTGCCCCCCCTCAAGTCTCACATTGGTTACTGCCTGGTAACTAGGGTAGCCAATCAGTGGAAACCAAGAGAGCTGCAAAGCAGGAAGTAGTGTTCTGGCTATTATGTTACACATCCAGTCACTCCAGCCTTTATACATTACATTTTTGCCTAACTAACTATTTTATTTTGCACAGCCTAGCCCTATCTATTTACCCAGTTTTTATTTTTACACTGAACAATTCCTTTAACTCATTCCCATACATACATGAAGGCAACAGAAGCGATATGAGAAAATGTTGCTTATATTTAGGCTTTCTGAAAATATCCTTTTTTTGTTCCGTGAGTGATCCCTGTGACCTGTAAAGGTTGGTCCCCACTTGTGCGTCTGCTGCTTTTATTAGAAGCAGTGAACAATGGGAGCATTTAAGATGGGCATATGTTGCCTGCACAGTGGCTCCCTTATATTACTCCCTGGCACTACACAGCGGCACACAAGGGGCCTGTTTGCTGACTTTATTCGCTCTTGTCGGAGTTTTTAATCCGGGGGAAATTAATTAGGCTGTGAATCATAAATTTGGAGACAGCCTGGTTTTCCTGCTGGGGTGTGGGGGCCATGGCTCGAGGCGGCAACAGCTGCTGTTCCCTGTGGGGCCACAGAGGTGTCATTTCCAGGGGAAAAACCTGACAGAAAAGAGCAACGATTCCAAATTTCCCCTCATTTGACCATCACAGGAAAATATGGTCATTTATATTCACATAGTGTAAATTAAGTACAAGTATGGGACCTGTTATCCAGAATGCTCAGGACCTGGAGTTTCCATAATTTGGATCTTCATACTTTGTCTATGTAACATTAAATAAACCCAATAGGCTGGTTTTGCCTCCAATAAAGATTAATTATATCTTAGTTGGGATCAAGTACAAGCGACTGTTTTATTATTACACAGAAAAAGTAAATCAGCTTTAAAAATGTGGATTATTTGCATAAAATTCAGTCTATGGGAGACGGCCTTTCTGTAATTCAGAACTTTCTGGATAACGGGTTTCCGGATAAGGGATCCCATACTTGAAATAAGTAATATTAATACAATTTTAGTGTTATGGGTGTTCTATTGCCATTTCTGAACAAGACATCGTGTAGCTATAATAATATAATACAGGAATAGGATCCATTATCCGGAAACCCGATATACAGAAAGCTCTGAATTACAGATAAAGGTCATCTCCCATAGACTCAAAAAATGGATATCTGTGTAATAATAAAACAGTAGCTTGTACTCAATTCCAACTAAGATATAATTAATTCTTATTGGAAGCAGAACCAGCCTATTTAATTAATCTATTTAAAGGAAAACTATACCCCCAAACAATGTAGCTCTCTATTAAAAGATACTGAGTAAAACAGCTCATATGTAAAACCCTGCTTCATGTAAATAAACCATTATCATAATAATATACTTTTTTAGTAGTATGTGCCATTGGGTAATCATCAATAGAAAATTGCCATTTTAAAAAATAAGGGCCGTCCCCTGAGATCGTAAGATTCACTGTGCACACATACAAACCACATGTAAGGTCACATGAGCCAATTAACAGACAGAGTTCTGCCTTTTGCTTCCTCACTTCTTCCTGTTACAGTTAGTGTTGTAGTATTTCTGGTCAGGTGATCTCTGAGGCAGCACAGATAGAGTCATGAAATGGTGGTTCAAGGCAAGAGATGTAAAAGGGCAATATTTATGTAAATATATATTCCAGTTTGGTAAGATTCTTTAATATGTCATTCAATTTGATATAAACTATCTGTTGCTTAAGTATTCATTTTGGGGGTATAGTTTTCCTTTAATTAATGTTTTTTTAGTACACCTAAGACTAGGGCCACACGGGAAGATTCAGGGAGATTGGTCGCCTGGCGACTAATCGTCGCGTCTTTGAGGTGACTGATCTCCCTGAATGGCTTGCTGGTATCTCGCACCCGCTAGCACTAAAGTCGCCTGCGCCTATTCACGCGCGGCGATACCAGCAAGCCATTCAGGGAGATTAGATGCGGCGATTAGTCGCCAGGCGACTAATCTCCCTGAAATCTTCCCGTGTGGCCTAGCCCTAAGATCCAAACTAAGGAAAGATCCACTATAAAGAAAACTACAGGTCCCAAGCATTCTGGATAACAGGTCCCATACCTGTAATAACATTAATAATAAAAGTGACAAGAATAAGATTTAGTGTAAAATGAAAAATTTGGATAAAATGGAGTCTATAGGAGACTGCCTTTCTGCAATTCTAAGCTTTACGGGTTTCCAGATAAAGGATCCCGTACCTGTTATTAATACATATATAGGATTTGATATCCAGAAAACTTTGAATTATGGAAACACCGTCTAACGTAAAATTAAAAATTTTTAAAAATGATTTCCTTTTTCTCTGTAATAATAAAACAGTCGCTTGTACTTGATCCCAACTAAGATATAATTAATCCTTATTGGAGGCAAAACCAGACTATTGGGTTCATGTAATGTTTTTTTTAGTACACTTAAGATCCAAATTAAGGAAAGATCCACTATACAGAAAACTACAGGTCCCAAGCATTCTGGATAACAGGTCCCATACCTGTAATAACATTAATAATAAAAATGACAAGAATAAAATTTAGTGTAAAATTGACTTGGGGCAGCTGGGAAATTGACAATATGTCTAGCCCCATGTCAGATTTCAAAACTGAATATAAAAAAACCTGTTTGCTCTTTTGAGAAATGGATTTCAGTGCAGAATTCTTCTGGAGCAGCACTATTAACTGATTCATTTTGAAATTTCTTTTTTCCCCATGACAGTATCCTTATTAAGGTGAACCACCCCTTTAAGTGCGTCTGAATAAAGCTGAGTTGTTATCAAAGATGCCGGACTCCTGAATGCTTTGATCAGCACTCCACAGTGATCCTCTGACTCTGTTATTTAAAGGGCCAGTGTATGATAAATCTCAATAATCGTATTCAAAAATTTTTTTAAAAAGAAAAAACTCGAAACAAATTTTAACAATTCCCTAGTCGAATTTGACACTTTTGGGTATAAAAAAAAAACCTCTCGAATTCAAAACTGAAAATTTGAATTTTCACTCCGACCCTTGAAATCTGCCCCTCAGCTTCCAGTTCTGTTGGCGAGGGTGAGAAATCCGCATGAGCCCACCCTTAGACATATACATGCTGATATTACGGAAACAAGGTAAAGTAATGATTTTCCATTGGCAGTGAAAGTGCTGTAAACTCAGTGGAGGCAAAAATGTGAAATATGGCTCTTTCTGGCATAGGAAAGATTATGCTAAAGTGCATGCGGATTTTCCTTTCACCTTCCCAGAAGCCCGGCTGCCTTTTATCAAACTGACATTTACAAGCTGAGAGAGGCGTCGCCCTCCCCCACTTTCTACCCGTTGTAAGAGGCACATGGATCAAGTCACGGGCCTGGTTTCAGGAGCTCCCACTGATGCCAACAATATGACCCACACATGCCCGTGCCACTTCATGGTGCCATTTGCTTTTTGTAGGGCAAGGAACGTCCAAGGGTTTCTGTACCAGCCCAAGGCAACCACAGCCCTTTAGCAGTAAAGATCTGTGTCTCCAAAGATGCCCCAGTAGCTCCCCATCTTCTTTTCTGCTGATTCACTGCACATGCTCTGTGCTGCTGTCACTTACTGAGCTTAGGGACCCACTCACAATATACAGTACACATAGAATAGAAATGTCACAATATAAGGCTGATTAGTAATTAATACAGATAATTACTACATGGCAGCACAGAAACCAGTGCAATTAGCATCAGAATTTAATAATCAGCAAACCTGTAGCATCAGCTTATATTAAAGCCAGGGAAGCTCATTTTCTGCTGGATAATTAGTGACGAGCCCTAAGCTTAGCTTCTCAACAGCCAATCAGAGCCCACTGAGCATGTGAGTGTCACAGACACTTTCCAAGATGGTGACCCCCTGTGACAAGTTTGAAGTCCTGGATCATTGCTGCTATTGACAAGCTGAAACTTTAGCCTTGTGCAATAAATTTAGTAAATAAAATATGACATTTTTAGCCATATTCATTTTAAGGGTTTAGTTCTCATTTAAAGGGGTGGTTCACCTTTGAGTTAACTTTTATTATATTATAGAATGGCTTATTCTAAGCAACTTTTCAATTGGCCTTCATTTTTTCCATTTTTCATGGTTTCAGAATTATTTGCCTTTTTCTTCCAACTCTTTCCAGCCTTCAATTTGGGATCACTGACCCATCTAAAAAACAAATTCTCTGTAAGGCTACAAACGTATTGTTATTACTACTTTTTATTACTCATCTTTCTATTCAGGTCTCTCCTATTCATATTCCAGTCTCTTATTCAAATCAATGCATGGTTGCTAGAGTAATTGGGACCCTAGCAACCAGGTGGCTGAAACTGCAAACTGGAGAGCTGCTGAATAAAAGGTAAATAACTCAAAAACCACAAATAATAAAAAATGAAAAGCAATGGCAAATGGCCTCAGAATATCACTCACGTCATACTAAGTTAATGTTACTCCAGATCTAGCTCTCTGAAATTTGTATATGCATACATCCCAATTGTCCTGTTTTCAGTGGGACAGTCCTGCTTTTGACAGTTCAACCCGCAGTCCTGCGTTTGTAATGAACAGTCCTGACTTTCTCTGCACTGAACAGCCAGAAAAACAAACAAAGTTTCTAACTTAATTGGCTTTTGGCAGAGAGCCCAGAACAGTCACTAGAGACACACATGGAGATTCGGGGAGATTTAGTTGCCCGGCGACTAATTGCCTCTTCTTCGGCGACTAATCTCCCCAAACTTTCGGCTAGAATGTAAATCGCCAACAGGATAGCACTCGGAACGCTTTGTTTTCTGAAGTCGCCTTAACAAAACTGTAATAACTGGGGGGGAAAAAAAATCACAGAAATATGTTCTAACTTTCATAATCTGCCAAATTTGGTAAAAAGAACATGGTAATTAGGGGGTGTGGCCACCAAAATTGGCGTGACCAACATAAATTGTCTCACTATACGCACCAAATTTTTTTGTCCCTCTTTTTATTTCCAAAATGTTGGGAGGTATGACAAGTAGGGATGCACCAAATCCATTATTTTGGATTCGGCCGAACCCCCAAATCCTTTGCGAAAGATTCTGCTGAATACCGAACCGAATCCGAACCCTAATTTGCATATGCAAAATAGGGGTGGGAAGGGGACAATTTTATTACTTCCTTATTTTGTTTACAAAAAGTCACATGATTTCCCTCTCCATTCCTAATTTGCATATGCAAATTACGATTCGGATTTGGTTCTGCCAGGCAGAATGATTCGGCTGAATCCGAATCCTGCTGAAAAAGGCTGAATCCTGGCCGAATCCCAATTCGAATTCGGTGCATCCCTAATGACAAGCCAGTACCTTGTGGGTGATTGTTACTAAGCTGCATAAATCCATATTAATGACAAAACAATCCCCCATCTGTAACACCCCAACGCCCAGAATTCTGGATAGCGGATCCCATGTAGCCCAGAGAGCCGTGCCGAGCATTCATAAGCGATTCCACCCAGCAGTGCTGCCTATGGAATGTGAGCACAGGCACATACCTACTGTAATGATTAAACTGACTGTGCACATTCTAAATATTTGCCTCAATCTGTTAAACACATTCACGTTTAGTTATTTGCTTTTAGGCGCCTAATTCAGTGACTTGTATTTCAGTGAATGATGGTGTAGAAAAGTGTAACATGAGCAATTCTTTATAGACTGTATATATATATATATATATATATATATATATATATATGTATATATAAAACATACCTCCCAACATTTTGGAAATAGAAAGAGGGACAAATAGATTTGCAAATAGATTTGCCATGTGGCGTGCCACGCCCATTTTTGTGGTCACACCCCCTAATTAACATGTTTATTTTTAGGGTTATGAAAATTTTAACACATTTCTGTGGTTTTTATGTGTTATTACAGTTTTGCTAATGAAGGTGAATTGCCCTTTAAGCAGCAAGCTGCTTATCTAAAATAGTTACAATTGTTTCTTTGCTTATCTTAAATTGTAACAAATGTATCTAAGTGCACCTGCCACATTTTCTGAGCTCTCTGCTAAAAGACTAATAAGTTTTAAAATGTTATCATTTTCTGACTGTTCAGTGCAGGAGATCAGAGAGAACTCGGACATTTCAGTAACAATCTGGGACTGCAGGTTGAGCTGTCAAAATCGGGACTGGCCCGTTAAAAACGAGCTGATGTGCCTGTCTTTTCCCGCAAATCACAGAAGGATGCGCATTGCACTCAAATATACGCAGATGGTACGCAAAAAGAGAAAGCAACCAATAAGATGTTTGCTTTTAAAACAGGTGACCAGTAAATGCTGTCTGCTGATTGGTTTTCATGGGTTACTGCTCCTGGGCAAACTATGTGCCTTTTATTACATAACCTGCTAAGGGGCAGATTTATCAAAGGTCGAGATGAATTTCAGAAATAAAAAAAAATCCGAATTACGAGCTATTTTTTGTGTACTTCGACTAGGGAATAGTCCTAATTCGATTTGAATTTGAAAAAAATTAGAAAATTAGAATATTGGAATTTATCATGTACCGTCTCTTAGAAAATTCAACATCGACCATTCGCCATCTAAAACCTGCCAAATTGATGTTTTAGCCTATGGGGGACCTCCTAGAACCTATTTGGAGTCGATCGGTGGACTTTTTGGGGGGGAAACTTCGAATCGAATTCGTTCGAATACGCTATTACTTCGATTCAAACGTTTTCGAATCGGCCGAATACAGATCTATTAGATCGAAAACGGTCCTATTTAACCAAAAAAAAAAACTTTGACTTAATTTCAGTTGTTTTTTTTTAAATTCGAATTTCAACTTTACAAATTACAATTCACGCTTTGCAATGTAATATTCTTTCTTTAACTGTTATTGGATTGCAAATATTTTTTCCATTACTGACTTTTAATACATTCGCCCATTTGCGTTTACAACGTGCCTGAACTCTGAACTCCATCAACGAGCGCATGAAGTGCGAGACTACACAGCTCAGGAAAGGAACACTCTGCCGTATGCCTGGCTGCACACACAAACCATCCATTAGACAGAATCAGTCACACAAAGTGGGGCTCATTTATGAATACTCGGTAATTTTGCACCTGGGCAGCAACCCATAGCAACCAATCAAAAGTTCAGTGATTTATTGGTTGCTATGGGTTACTGCCCAGGTACAAATTTGCCCAGAGTTTATTAGGCTAGGGCCAGACAATATGGATTCTACACAGGAGGAGAATCCATTGCCCAGCTGTTCCCCTTCTCTATCTGTAGGCAGGGTGGATTTTGGTGAGAAATGCCAAATGTTGTGTTACGGTGCCGAAATCCATCACATCTCAAGAGCAGAGGTGCAATGTGGGAGCTGATTCTTGGCCTGTGGAGCAATCATCTAGCCCTAACCTTAAAGGGATACTGTCATGGGAAAACATCTTTTTTTTTCAAAACGCATCAGTCAATAGTGCTGCTCCAGCAGAATTCTGCACTGAAATCCATTTCTCAAAAGAGCAAACAGAATTTTTAATATTTAATTTTGAAATCTGACATGGGGCTAGACATTTTGTCAGTTTCCCTGCTGCCCCCAGTCATGTGACTTGTGCTCTGATACACTTCAGTCACTCTTTAGGGCAGAGACACACAAGGAGATTCGGGGAGTCGATCAGCAACAAATCGTCTCTTCTTCGGGCGACTAATCTCCCCGCAATGCCTTCCCACCGAATCTAGAAAAGGGGAAACGTCAGGCGAATTTGGAAAAGAAAGCACTCAGAGTGCCATCCCGCCAGCGATTTAGATCATAGCCGGCGGGAAGGCAATTCGGGGAGATTAGTTGCCCGAAGAATAGGCGACTAATTTCCCAAATCTCTCCTTGTGTCTCTGCCCTTACTGCTGTTGGAGTGATATCACCCCCTCCCTTCCCCCATCCCCCAGCCCATCCGTAAAATAATGGGAAGGTAACCAGATAGCAGCTCCCTAACACAAGATAACAGCTGCCTGGTAGATCTAAGAACAACACTCAATAGTAAAATCCAGGTCCCACTGAGACACATTCAGTTACATTGAGTAGGAGAAACAACAGCCTGCCAGAAAGCAGTTTCATCCTAAAGTGCTGGCTCTTTCTGAAAGCACATGACCAGGCAAAATGACCTGAGATGCACCTACACACCAATATTACAACTAAAAAATACACTTGCTGGTTCAGGAATGAAATTTTATATTGTAGAGGGAATTATTTGCAGTGTAATTTAGAAATAAACAATACACCATAAAAATCATGACAGAATCCCTTTAATGAGCACCAGTGGGTTTAGCTAAATATTAGAAGTGTCTTTACTGATTTCAACATTTTGCCTCTGCTGCTGGACATGACAAAGGTGAATGGGGCAGAAAGGCTGACACCAGCATAAACACATGTAATGTTTAACATACATGTAACCATATGACACACACAGACATAAATAAACAAACACCTACACACTTATATTTATACACAAACACCACATACATACACAAGTACATTTACACACACAATTCAAGTCTATGATACCAGGTTGGCTTATCTTTAATTACAATGTTATCTGAGTTTTAAAAAAAAACAACAAAAAAACAGTTGGGTGCATGGCTTGTGTCTTATCAAGAGGCGCCTTGCTGCCTGGGAGTGGGGCTGCCGTCTTGCCCTCCCTTATTACTTGTTTGCACAATTCAAACAGATGAGGGGTACCTTGGTGCACCCTTCATACCTTTTAAAGGGTAACTATCACAAAAATCAAAATGTAATATAAGCTTCATAATCCTGAAATAAAAAAACTTTCTAAATACAATAAGTTAAAAATGTTGTACCGTTTCAGAAATAATCAAGTTTATATTCACTATTCCTCTCTCAGCATCTGTCTCTCTTCACGCAGCAGTTGGGTGTCAGATATTCATTGAAAGTTAGATCCAATATATCTTATAGGGGGGCTCACTCAAATAACTGATTCCAATACAAACAAAATCTAGCAAAAAAACTGCCTTTTGCACAGATTTTGCATGTAGAGAGACATGATGTTAAGGGTAGAGGCACAGGATGCTATTTGGGGGAGATTAGTCACCCATCATAAATCGTCTCTACTTCGGGTGGCTAATCTTCCCACAATGTCTTCCCACCAGCTAGAATCGAAATCGGTGGGATGACACTTTGTTTTCCGATGTCGCCCGAAGTTTCCTTGGGCGACTTTGGAAAACAAAGCGCACCGAGTGCCATCACACCGGCGATTTACATTCTAGCTGCGGGAAGGCATTGCGGGGAGATTAGCCGCCCAAAGAAGAGGCGATTTGTCGATTAGCAACATTGATGATGCATTAAAACGAGCACAATGGCATATACACAATATACAAGGGCAGTTGCATTTAAAATCTTCAGTGTTTGGATGCCATTTTTCTGCCCCCGGTGTCAAACTGACATTTGAGCCCAATTCTTTAGGCAGAAGTTTGTTGCGTTCATTGACTTGGGCTGATGTGGGGTCCCTGGAGCTACTGTCACCTACGAGGGTGGTGGTATCTCCAGGGTTTAGTGTCAGATTGGCCCACAGGTTTACCAGGAAAACTCCCGGTGGACCCAGGTGTCAATGGGCCTCTTGCTTCTAACCATGTGGCCTATTTCATGGTCATTCCCTATTTCTTTATGAGAACAAAGAGGCTTAATAATGGAAGAATAGAGTATAGTACGTAGAGAAAAGAGACAAGGAGAATAAAGAGGTTTAGTGAGGAGAGTAGTGATGAGTGAATCTGTCCCGTTTCGCTAAGCTGAAAAATTTGCGAAACTGTGGAAAAATTTGCAAAACAGCGAAATTTAGCTTAAAGGGATGTCATCGGAAAGCATGTTTTTTCCAAAACGCATCAGTTAATAGTGTTACTCCAGCAGAATTCTGCACTGAAATCCATTTCTCAAAATAGCAAACAGATTTTTTGATATTTAATTTTGAAATCTGACATGGGGCTAGACATTTTGTCAATTTCCCAGCTGCCCCTGGTCATGTGACTTGTGCCTGCACTTTAGGAGAGAAATGCTTTCTGGCAGGCTGCTGTTTTTCCTTCTCAATGTAACTGAATGTGTCTCAGTGGGACCTGGGTTTTTACTATTGAGTGTTGTTCTTAGATCTACCAGGCAGCTGTTATCTTCTGTTAGGATAAGGCCAGACGAGGAGATTCGGGGAGATTTTGTCGCCTGGCGACTTATCGCCACGTCTTTTGCGCGACTATCTCCCCGTGGCGATGTGTTTTCAATAGTCGCCCGAAGTTGCCTCAATGAGGCAATTTTGGGCGACTATTGAAAATGCATCGCCGTGTGTGCATTAGCGCAGGCGATTTTGCGCTGTAGCCTATGGGGAAAAGACGCTGAGGCAGTTCGGGGAGATAGTCACGCAAAAGACGTGGCGATAAGTCGCCAGGCGACAAAATCTCCCCGAATCTCCTCGTCTGGCCTTATCCTTAGGGAGCTGCTATCTGGTAACCTTCCCATTGTTCTTTTGTTTGGCTGCTGGGGGGGGAAAGGGGAGGGGGTGATATCACTCCAACTTGTAGTACAGCAGTAAAGAGTGATTGAAGTATATTAGAGCACGTCACATGACTTGGGGCAGCTGGGAAATTGACAAAATGTCTAGCCCCATGTCAGATTTCAAAATTGAATATAAAAAAATCAGTTTGCTCTTTTGAGAAACGGATTTCAGTGCAGAATTCTGCTGGAGCAGCACTATTAACTGATTCATTTTGAAAAAGAAAATATTTTCCCATGACAGTATCCCTTTAAGTCATTGGAGTCAATGGGCGTTTTTACGTACAGCAAATTTTACGTGCACGACAATTTTTCTCGCTCCAAATGCATTAACGTCAATGAGCGTTTTTTCTTATGGTGACTTTTTTTGTCCTAATGCATTAAAGTCATTTTTTTTTTCATGGGCGTTTTTACGTGGCAAACTCTCCCACAGCAAAATTTTGCTGCAGTTTCACACATGGCGAAATTCGGAATTATCGCCGGGAATCCATGGCTGTCGGATAAATTCACTCATCACTAGAGAGGAGGTATAATATTTTGGAAAACGGGCCCTCAGCCTAAGGTTTTCTGGTGGGCCGCTGGCATCCCAGTCCAACACTGCCAGTGGTCCTACAAGAGGGTAATGGACCAGTGGTATCAAATACCAGCAGGTTTGGATGCAAGTGCCGCACTTATGGGCCATAAACAACCCCTAAAGTCAAGCAGCTTGGCCAGTGTTGACCTTATTTGGACAATATAACTTGATCAGAATGTTTTTGGTCGGAGTAGATGTATAAAGGGGGAACAAAAAGGGTTAAGGCACTCATGTTTCTATATTTATATAAAAAAAATTTACTATGGGCTAGAAAAACTCTCCTTAATTCCCCAGCATCACCAGATCAAGCAATGCAGAAGAAAATACCTGTAACCCATCGGAGCAGTAGTTCCCGGCTCTCCAACAAAAACACTGGGTTTGTTTGCTTTGCACAAGGGGATCTGAAGAAAATCAGAGACAAACAAAAAATCCCATCTATCATCATCGCCTGACAAACTGTGTGGTGCCTGCTTCTCATTAGGATAAAAGGTACAGGGATTCCAGGAGAAGTTAATCATCTGGAAATCATCCTTCAACCTGGCCGCTGATGAGACCTTGCTGCAGAGAAATTAAGTAGCAAAAGTAACAAGAGAAAGGGAAAGCGAAGAGGAGAAATCCTCATGGCTGGATTAATAAAACATCCCTTAATGTCCTATTATTAATTTCTTAAACAATAATAATGTGTAAATTACATAGTGGTTCAATCCCACAGGACTCTCAGCTATGCAGAACACTCAAGGCAGTCATCTTCTGACACATGTAAGCCTCCCACACATAATGATATATGGGCCCCTCACAGCTGTCAATGGGGTGGTCTGAACAGGCAAATGCTCTCACACAGCAGCAGTGTTGGGTAGGAAAAGTGTGAAACCTCATTATATAACTTTTTATTAAGTGCCTATAGCAGTTAATATACAATTCTGAGAAGGTAAAGTGACTGTGGGATAGCAGGTATAGTAGGGAGAGATGGTGTCTATAGTAACAGTGGGATAATAGTCTCTGGGAAGGGAGTGTGACTGTGGGATAGCAAGTATAGTAGGGAGAGATGGTGCCTATAGTAACAGTGGGATAATAGTCTCTGGGAAGGGAGTTTGACTGTGGGATAGCAGGTATAGTAGGGAGAGATTGTGCCTATAGTAACAGTGGATAATAGTCTCTGGGAAGGGAGTGTGACTGTGGGATAGCAGGTATAGTAGGGAGAGATGGTGCCTATAGTTTACCACCACTCTTTGCAGTCTATCTTTTAGCCAGTTCTCTATCCAGGTACAAATACTATGTTCCAGGCCAACATTCCTTAATTTAACCAGTAACCTTTTGTGTGGCACTGTATCAAATGCTTTAGCAAAATCTAAGTAAATCACATCCACTGCCATCCCAGAATCGAGGTGTCTACTTACATTCTCATAAAAAGAAATTAAGTTAGTCTGGCAAGATCTATTACGCATAAAACCATGCTGGCACAAACTCATAGTATTATGATTTGCTATGAAGTCCAGTATCTTATCCTTTATTAACCCTTCGAAAAGCTTTCCTACCACTGACGTCAGACTAACTGGCCTATAGTTTTGAGGCTGAGAACGGGATCCTTTTTTGAATAGAGGCACCACATTAGCAATTCGCCAGTCTCTCGGCACTATGCCAGATCTCAATGAATCCTGAAAAATTAAGTAAAGAGGTTTGGCAATCACAGAGCTAAGCTCGCTAATTACCCTGGGATGAATACCATCTGGCCCTGGACCTTTGTTAATCTTAACATGTTCAAGTCTCTTTTGAATTTCTTCATGTGTGAACCATGCATCATTAGTTGTATTACTAGAATTGGGACTGTTAAGAAGGAAACCTTCACTTACTGATTCCTCATTTGTGTAGACAGATGAAAAATATGAATTCAGAATCTGCGCTTTTAATTTGTTTTCATCAACCAGCTGACCCCCCTCTGATAGTAAGGGACCCACCCCTTCCTGCTTCATTTTTTTACTATTAACATATTTAAAAAATAATTTTGGATTTTTTTTACTGCTTGCTGCAATATCCTTTTCTATAGCAATTTTAGCTTGCCTTATAGCTTCTTTGCATGATTTATTGGCCTCCTTGTACCTTATAAATGATTCGGCTGTACCAGCTAACTTGAAAGTTTTAAAAGCACGTCTTTTCTTACCCACCTCAACACCAACGCTTCTATTGAACCAAAAAGGTTTTGCTTTGCAACGACGTTCCTTGCTTACAAGTGGAATATACTGACAAGTATATTTATTAAGCAGCATTTTAAAGACTTCCCATTTTTGTTCTGTGTTTAACCCTGAGAAAAGCATTTCCAGTGGATAATAGTCTCTAGGAAGGGAGTGTGACTGTGGGATAGCAGGTATAGTAGGGAGAGATGGTGCCTATAGTAACAGTGGGATAATAGTCTCTGGGAAGGGAAGTGTGACTGTGGGATAGCAGGTATAGTAGGGAGAGATGGTGCCTATAGTAACAGTGGATAATAGTCTCTAGGAAGGGAGTGTGACTGTGGGATAGCAGGTATAGTAGGGAGAGATGGTGCCTATAGTAACAGTGGGATAATAGTCTCTGGGAAGGGAAGTGTGACTGTGGGATAGCAGGTATAGTAGGGAGAGATGGTGCCTATAGTAACAGTGGATAATAGTCTCTGGAAGGGAAGTGTGACTGTGGGATAGCAGGTATAGTAGGGAGAGATGGTGTCTATAGTAACAGTGGATAATAGTCTCTGGGCAGGGAGTGTGACTGTGGGATAGCAGGTATAGTAGGGAGAGATGGTGCCTATAGTAACAGTGGATAATAGTCTCTGGGAAGGGAGTGTGACTGTGGGATAGCAGGTATAGTAGGGAGAGATGGTGCCTATAGTAACAGTGGATAATAGTCTCTGGGAAGGGAGTGTGACTGTGGGATAGCAGGTATAGTAGGGAGAGATGGTGCCTATAGTAACAGTGGATAATAGTCTCTGGGAAGGGAGTGTGACTGTGAGATAGCAGGTATAGTAGGGATAGATGGTGCCTATAGTAACAGTGGGATAATAGTCTCTGGGAAGGGAGTGTGACTGTGGGATAGCAGGTATAGTAGGGAGAGATGGTGTCTATAGTAACAGTGGATAATAATCTCTGGGAAGGGAGTGTGACTGTGGGATAGCAGGTATAGTAGGGAGAGATGGTGCCTAAAGTAACAGTGGATAATAGTCTCAGGGAAGGGAGAGTGACTGTGGGATAGCAGGTATAGTAGGGAGAGATGGTGTCTATAGTAACAGTGGATAATAATCTCTGGGAAGGGAGTGTGACTGTGGGATAGCAGGTATAGTAGGGAGAGATGGTGCCTAAAGTAACAGTGGATAATAGTCTCAGGGAAGGGAGTGTGACTGTGGGATAGCAGGTATAGTAGGGAGAGATGGTGCCTATAGTAACAGTGGATAATAGTCTCTGGGAAGGGAGTGTGACTGTGGGATAGCAGGTATAGTAGGGAGAGATGGTGTCTATAGTAACAGTGGATAATAGTCTCTGGGAAGGGAGTGTGACTGTGGGATAGCAGGTATAGTAGGGAGAGATGGTGCCTATAGTAACAGTGGATAATAGTCTCTGGGAAGGGAGTGTGACTGTGAGATAGCAGGTATAGTAGGGATAGATGGTGCCTATAGTAACAGTGGGATAATAGTCTCTGGGAAGGGAGTGTGACTGTGGGATAGCAGGTATAGTAGGGAGAGATGGTGTCTATAGTAACAGTGGATAATAGTCTCTGGGAAGGGAGTGTGACTGTGGGATAGCAGGTATAGTAGGGAGAGATGGTGCCTATAGTAACAGTGGATAATAGTCTCTGGGAAGGGAGTGTGACTGTGGGATAGCAGGTATAGTAGGGAGAGATGGTGCCTATAGTAACAGTGGATAATAGTCTCTGGGAAGGGAGTGTGACTGTGGGATAGCAGGTATAGTAGGGAGAGATGGTGCCTATAGTAACAGTGGATAATAGTCTCTGGGAAGGGAGTGTGACTGTGGGATAGCAGGTATAGTAGGGAGAGATGGTGCCTATAGTAACAGTGGATAATAGTATCTGGGAAGGGAGTGTGACTGTGGGATAGCAGGTATAGTAGGGAGAGATGGTGCCAATAGTAACAGTGGATAATAGTCTCTGGGACTTCAATGTGAATGGATGCAATGTGAAGTGATTGATGCAGGCTGCTTTGGGAACCCAGACACTACAAAACAAAAGTTCCTTCTTTTGCAATTATACTTTTAGAATTGACTTTAAATATTTGAATTTGCCGGACGCCGACATTATTCAGAGTCTCCAAGAAAGTCCCTTACAGTAAAAATCATTTGTGTCATTATGACTATCGTTTTAATAACGAGCAAGTCTGCCATCGCTGGTGTTATTCTTAGACAGTTAAGAAAATAACAGATGTGGAAGCCAATATACCATTAATTAAAGTATATAGTAACTATAGTAACAGTGGATAATAGTCTCTGGGAATGGAGTGTGACTGTGAGATAGCAGGTATAGTAGGGATAGATGGTGCCTATAGTAACAGTGGGATAATAGTCTCTGGGAAGGGAGTGTGACTGTGGGATAGCAGGTATAGTAGGGAGAGATGGTGTCTATAGTAACAGTGGGATAATAGTCTCTGGGAAGGGAGTGTGGCTGTGGGATAGCAGGTATAGTAGGGAGAGATGGTGCCTATAGTAACAATGGGATAATAAGTCTCTGGGAAGGGAGTGTGACTGTGGGATAGCAGGTATAGTAGGGAGAGATGGTGCCAATAGTAACAATGGGATAATAGTCTCTAGGAAGGGGCTGTGGCTGTGGGATAGCAGGTATAGTAACATGGTAACAACAGGGAAAAGTAAAACGAGCAGCACTTTATACAACTAGTCTTTAGCCCTTGGTTGAGCAATGACCATTCAACTGAAGGCTGAAATGGTTGCTGTATTCAACACCAACAAAAGGGCCATAAATTAAACAATCCCCTTGCTGAAGGCACCTCATACCACCACTAAAGATGGCTCTGGGATAGAATGATGGCTTTTCAAAGGAAGGTTGAAACTGCAAGAAATGTGAGAAACAACCGTAGAAGAAATGGGAAAGTCTCTAAGTGATATAGACATGATTAAACACAGGGTTCCTGGGCTCAGCAATCCCTATGCTTAGCCATAGACCCACCATTCAGTAGGTACATATGAGCCTTTTCATTTAATTACGTTTCCTTCTGAATTCATAATTCCCACAAGCCCATGATAACTATCAGCACATACTTTGTAAGTATCTGTTATTATTATTTTTTGGTCTAGTCTAGAAGAAGGAACTTCTCCAATCAACTGAAACAGCCCAGGAATTCAGGGGCTCTTACTGCATGAGCCATTAAGCTTTTCCTAGCTCACCAAGTCATTCCAGTGCAGGAATTTCCTTTTAAATATATATAAAATTAGGGATTTTAGAGTTAGTCACGGCCCCCACTCAGGTATTTCATCGTAAATTCAGATTCGCTGTCACTCAAAGCTGTGGGAGCCAAACTCCAAATAAGAAACTTGGCTACCATCAAAGGTTCTGGTTCTGACTGTTTTTATTTGTTAAAAAAATGAGAGATTTCATGAACATATATTGGGATTTTTACATAAAATAAAGGGGGGTTGGAAGGGTGCTGAGAAACAGCTGTTTGGAAGGAAACTTGGAAAGAGCAGCTAAATAATAAAGGGAACAGACTTGCTTGGTTATCAACCTGGAGATCTCCATTTTGATGCCATTTGATATACAAACTGTTAATATAGAACACTATAAAAAGAGATCTAATGTACATGTACTGACAGGCAGATCAGATTAAATCGCTTTTATAGGAAACTCAGCATTGGAACAATATTCACTGGAAAATACAGGGGTCGTCGTACTTATGGTCAGTAGTCGATTCTTTTCAAGTTCCTTCAAACGTCCCTTTTCTCTCATAAATATTCAATTAAGGTGAACGTAGGTGAAATACGAAGGATTCTGTCCATCAGGAATGAATCTACAGTACCCACAAAAGTTGGGAAATCATTCCAAAACTCTGGTTATTGCCCTCCGAGGGGTACCAAAGCAGTAGAAGAGGGTAGAATGATAGTCAGCTGGGGTGAAATTGGGGATGGCTGAACTACAGTTATTGTAGGTTCCGTAACATTGCAAACATTGGGCTGCTGCATGAACCAATCAGCAATAAGCTTCTACTGGTCTATTGTGATGTGGTCCTCTCCTGCTGGACCTACATAGGCATCAATTATGATGCGATTTTTGGCCCAGGGAGTTATTTATTCCATTTTCACTTGGCTTACTGTAACCAAAGGTCTCTGATGGGACCAAACATATTTGCCTCAATAAACATTTTTCCAGGTCCTCTAGAGGTCCCTCAACCCAATGTTGTTTGTATGATCATGGCCCATGAAGGCCTCAGTATATTAGATAACTGTATAATGATACATTGGAGGACCACAAGGGATTGCAAGCAATGTTGGTTGCCAAATTGCATCTTTCATTCTAGTGAGATCATTGACTCCCTATTATTATGCATTGCCATGAAACCCATGAACCGCATCCATGAGTAGAGCTCCTTGAGGTCTTGCTTATACTATAAGGCCTGTCCCACTATATTGATCTGTTTAGTTCTATAGTTTCTATGTACAAATTAGATGGCTCTATGGCCAGTAACAAATGACATTCTGATTGGGAACTTTACAGCACTTTAATAAATTTTAATTTATATTTATATATATTATATATTATCTGTTTATTTTCAAGGGATATTACCATATTAACCTCTCAGGTTTTCCTGCAAAACTGAGCTTAGTACAGAGAAATACTTAGGCTAGCATGGCTTTATGAGATCGCTCTGTACAGACTATGAGCAAACTTAGGGGACTGTTCCTGTTGAATTGTGCTTAGTACAGTGGAATACCTATGGTGCCATAGTTTTATTGTATCTCTCTGTACAGACTATGAGCAAACTTAAGAGGCTATTAGTAATGATCTGTCCTTAGCAGTGTACACAAGATCTGGAGAAGTATGCCTGGCACCCAATTAATATAACAGGAAGGCCACAAACTCAACAAGCAGGATCATCCCTTTTGCTGAACGAATTACAGGGGAGGCATCAGTTTCACATGATTCTGTTGAAAAATTTGCCATGGAAATTATTTAAGGGCCTCTAAGAAGCCTCCAAGACTGAAAGTCATTTGTCAAAGTCTGATCATATTAGCTGCCTTGTTACAACTAATAGTAGAACAGAACTCCCCCAGTCATTTTTAGTTCACCACTTTACTAATGGTGCTCTATATTCAGAACCATATAAGATATAGCAGCCAGTTCTGATGTTTAAGCCATTAATTTATACATTATATTGTGCCTGGAAAATGCATGGGATGGAACAGGAGATTAAATATTCTAGAAGGTCAGCTTACTCTGAAAGGGGTGGTTCACCTTTAAGTTAACTCTTAGTATGTTATAGAATGTCTAGTTCTAAGCAACTTTTTCAATTGGCCTTCAATTTTTCTTTTTTATAGTTTTTGAATGATTTGTATGGTGTCTATGCAAATGGCCTGTAGATGTCACTGTGCCCAGACTTATACTGTGCATACTTCCTGACAGCTTAAAAGTGAAAGTTACTGTTGTGTAATGGCTGCATGAGTCTGCTAATAAAGCACTGTTATACTCTACTCATCCTCGGCTAGGAGACAAGGATTGCTCTTCTACCTCTGCAGGAGCCTGCAGCTTTTCTTTCAAACCCTGGTGAGCCTACCATACCTTTTACTGCTTGGATTCGTATATTTGAAAATTACATTATTGCTGCTGACCAAAGGGAGATTTCTGCTGCTAGAAAGCTTTACTTATTCACTGCCTGGGAGCAGAGGGACAGCTTATATTTTATACATTACCATTGCCTGATGAGACTTATGAAACTGCACTTACTGCTTACTGCTATGCCAAGAGTAAATGTGGTTGCTGAAAGATATAAATTCCGCTAACATGGACAACGTAATGGCGAATCCACAGAACAATTTGTAGCAGCTTTGAGAGGCTACACATATAGGGGCACATTTACTAAGCTCAACTGAAGGATTCGAAGTAAAAAAACGTCGAATTTCAAAGTATTTTTTTGGGTGCTTCGACCATCGAATAGGCTACTACGACCTTTGACTCAAACTAAAAATCGTTCGACTATTCGACCATTCGATAGTCGAAGTACTGTCTCTTTAAAAAAAACTTTGACTACATACTTCGGCAGTTTAAACCTACCGAGATACAATGTTAGCCTATGGGGACCTTCCCCATCAGTTTTCTAAGGTTTTATTGATCGAAGAAAAATCCTTCGATTGACCAATTAAAATCCTTCGAATCGTTCGTTCATTTTTCCTTTGATCGATCTATCGTAGGATTTACGGTAAATCCTTCTAATTCAATATTCAATATTAATTAACCCTCGATATTCGACCCTTAGTAAATGTGCCCCTTATTGTAATTGCTACTTTTTATTACTCATACTTCTATTCAGGCCTCTCACATTCATATTCCAGGCTCGTATGCATGGTTGCTAGGGTAATTTGTACCCTTGCAACCAGATGGCTGTAACAGCACTTTAATACCCCTCATAATTGTGTCTGTAAATTACCCTCCCATTTAGACTGTAAGCCCTAAGGGGTAGGAATAGTTTTATATTTATGTGAATTGTATTTCTAATAATGCGCTTATTGTTACTTATTATTGCATTGATCCTTTCTTTGTTACTACTAATACTACCAATTGTTTTGCGGTAGGGTGCTTTGCCCTCAAGGAGCGCAATAGAAATAAAAATATACATACATACAATAGCAAGCTGGAGAGCTGCTGAATAAAATAACTCTAAAACCCTAAATAATAAAAAATTAAATCCAATTACAAATTGTCTCAGAATATCACTCTCAACATCATATTAACAGTTAACTCAAAGACAAACAACCCCTTTAAAGAAGGTTCTCCATCCTAAAATCTTTCATATCAGGAAGGACATAACTGTCAGCACTGTAGATTAGGTTCCTGTGTTCCTCTCTGCCATATCTTCATGCCATATGTTGTGATGGCTGGCAAAGAGCGTTGGCATGGGTTACAAGGCTGATTTACTTCCTGGAAGAAGTAAAAAAATTGCACCTATGACAACTTGGGCCCCTTAGCATGCATATTATTCATTACATTAATTACATACGAATGGAAGGTTAAATGGAGGCAAACTAATCATCTGAAGTCTGAAGCTAGATGCAAAGACACATACCCTTCCATAAGTCCTAAGGTTAAAGGCAAACTACCACAGTTAAAGTCCCATGATGCTGTACTAGCTAAAAAACAAAGACCCCTTTTCCTGGCCTGATGAAGGTCAAAGGCCAATCACAATGGCTAGACAGAAAAGTGAATGGCAGATGCTAAAGCTGATGGTGGTCAAACATGACGTGATGTTGCCTGGAGGAAGACATGGGTCACACACAGAGTTCTAAAGAAAGTCAAGAGCCTCACTAAGCAGAGGATAAGGGACCTGTGTTATTGTCATAGGGATGAAGGCTATACAGATATATGTAGCCTATACTGTATGTAGCACATAAACATTAGAACACAAGAAGGTCTACTGAGAGTTATTGAGATTTGTCAAACAGTAGACGGTTCACCCCCTTCTACATGTACAAAAACAAATTATTATTGTTATAAATAATAAGGGGGTTACTTATTAAAGTCGGAATGCTAAAAACTTGAAAAATTCGAGTTTTATTACTGTAAAATCCGATAGATCCGATGGATTTTCACTTGATTTTAATGAGTTTTCCCCAGATCCGATTAAATCATTTTTTTTAATAATAAATTATTTTTCTAAATATAATTTTTTTTATTTTTTTTTAAATAAATAAGGTCAAAGTTTTCACAGACTTTTTTTAAATACAATTATCGGAAAAATTTGGATTTTGATAAATAACCCCCCAGGGCATGATGAAATCTGCCAACTCTTCCAACCTGCACTTTGATTGCCTGAAACGCGTTGGGTTTTTCTATATATATATGTGTCATAAATACATTTTGATACATTTTTTTAAAGGGGTGCCCTGCATATTGAATTTATTTATAACTTCTCCCAACTACTGGTTAATATTCTCAGTGCAGTTTTTTGGATTGAATACTAAATTTCAAAGCATAAAGTAGATTGGCATGTGGGCATCATTTCTATAAAAAGTAAGACTCTTTTACCAGCAGAAGGACACAATTTGGACATCCAAGTTATTAAAGGGGGAATCAACTCGGGGAGGCCCATTTATCAAAGTCCGACTTTATCTCATTATTTATCAATACAATTTCCGGTGTGGGGAAAAACCCCGAAAAATTAGTATTGCACGAAATCTTCGGATTATTACACGAAACCCATCACAGATCAAAATATCTTCTCGCGAGATGCCGGATTTTCAGATTCTGACTTTTTCCTTTCATCATGGGCAAAAAAAATCCTGAAAAATGAGTTTTTCTCAACTAAAAATTTGGATTTTATAGTATAAAAACGATTTTTTATGGTTTTTGGCATTCAGACTTTCATAAATAACCCCCTTAGTATGATGTCCATAATGGTATTCTAAAACGGCAAATGGTCTTTATTTTTTTTTGGGTAGTGTAATGAAACTTGATTAGTGATGGGCAAATCTGACCCATTTCATTTTGCCAAAAATTCAGAAAATGGTGAAAATTCAGCGAAATGCATTGAAGTCTATGGGCGATCAAATTTTGTTGACACTAGACAAATTTTTTCACCCGTTACCGCCTATGGTAATTTTTGAGGCAAAACTAGGCGAAAAATTTCACTGGTTGCTAAATTTGATTACTCCCCGTCCCAATGCACACAGCCGCTACTCAATGTGGGACCAGCCAGACTAAAGGCCAGAGCAGTTGCCCTGATTGCCCTCCCAAAATCCTGTTTGGAACTCTGAGCCTCTGCATGTGGGTTAAGGACCATGGCTGCTCCCAGAAATAATCCCGACTACTATTACAGAATTGTTTTTTTCTTCTAATATCAAAGAGAAGTAGCCCATCAGTTTTCATTCCATGTCCATCTCCAGCTGCTTCTACCTAAGAAGTCAATGGAATCCCTTGCCGGGGGTTTTGGAGTCATGTCAGAAGACAGAGACACATGTGATTACAAAAGTCACTTTCAAGCATCAAATTAGCTGTGGCTGAGCAGAGGAAGAAACTAGTTAAATCCATAGTCTGTTATTGGTGGGAATCATCCGTCCACAGATAGAAATGCGAGAGGCTCATTCTGCTCAAAATATTCACTAAACAAATGATTGGATTAACAGGGGCTTCAGGCTAATTGAGAGGTCCTGGGAAGCAGAGGAACATTATAGGGAAGGGACATATAAGAATTCCAAGCAAGAGTGTCAGGCCCGTGGCATTCTGTACTTTCCAAACTACAATGTAAAATGAGATACACAGTACTTAAACTGGAACTGTTGCCCCTAGTCACACTGTAACTGATATCTCATGTTTTGCGTTGGTTGTCAATCAAGATGGCAGCATCCGTTAAAGGGAACATTCAAGCTTTATCCATTCCTCCGCTGCTGCCCTTCTGCCCGATGTGACTTCACCCAGAAACATTACCTCCGCTCAGGTCCAAGCAGACCTGGCGGAATTTAACTCCGAAATCCGCTGTATAATGTTTCTGAGTGTAGGCACATCGGGCAGCAGTTTAAGAGCAGATTCTAGGCCCCTGTTTCTTCGCAGGTTGAGATGTGACTTGTCTGGCTCCAGCCAAATAGGACTAGTGATGGGTGAAGAATGTGTTCAGTTTTGCCAAAAATTTGCAAATTGAAACGTGAATTTTGACGCCGGCGCTTATTTTGTCCAATTGCATTAAAGTCAACAGCGCGCATAAAATTGTCTCCAGCGTCTGAATTTTTTGGACGTGGCGAATTTTCGCAGCAGGTTTATTTATTTTTTTTAATTTATGCACCGGCGGCAAAACACGGAAATTTGCCGCGAATTATCGTCTGGAGAATAAATTCCCATCACTAAATAGGACCAATACGGTTTACAGGGAGAGGCATTGGAGATCAGTCAGTGTAGCACATACATTAATTTCCTTGAGCAGCTTTCCTTGATCACCACTTTCACAGAATCAAGCACTGCGTATCTTGACAGCGCTATATAAATAAATGATGATGATGATGATGATGATGTGTACTGGCTAAGTATTTACAGAAATGCACATGATAATGTAGTGATCAAGGTTATGAGCAACACTGCAAGATGCTGAATGATCTCAGACACACCTCTAGTCCACCCTAAACATTATGCAAATTTAATAGAACCTCCGCCTATTTAGATCTGTAAATATTTTTACAAATTCTACAATCAAATTTCAAACGTGCTGCCTGTTTGGTTAAATATTAAGGGCCTTATTTATTAAAATCTGAATTTATCTGAGTATTTAAATAAAAAAATTTTTTATAAAAAAGCACAATTTAATCAGATCAGGAAAAAAATAGGATAGGGACCTTATTTATTAATAAAAAAGCATGATTTAATCTGATCGGGGACAAACGTGATAAAATTGAGCAAAAATCAGGATACTACGATTTTTTAAGATTTTTTTCCCGATTTTTGCAGGCTTTTTCCGGAAAATTTTTCAGATGTGTGCCTGAAAGGTCCAAAATAGTCGGATCTCTAAATGCTAATTTCAGCGCAGACCACAGAAACGTTCAAATAGTATAGGGACCACAGTATAGGGACCTCTCCCACTGACTTATATACAACAGCGGCAAGTCTGAAATGCTGGATTTTCGGATTCTGACTTTTTCCATCCTCGGGGTATAATAAATCTCATAAAATTTTAGGTTTTTTTTCATTAAAAAATAGAATTTTATAGTAAAAAAAAAAGTTTTTGGCATCTGGTCTTTAATAAATAACCCCCCTACGTGTCACACTCTTGCTTATTTAATTGCTGACATGCTGGAAGAGCAGAAATCAGATTCCAGTTCTGGGCTGTAGCTATGGAATGGACTTTTGGACTTGTTACTAGCCGGTTGAACAGGCATCCCTAGAGAGGATATGGCTAGACATAGACATAAATAAAATGTATTGTGACATTATGCCTCTTAATTCTGTACTGTAAGACTTTTTGAATGAGATTTATTTGGGGGGAAGGTGGGCAGCCTGACAAGATAGGAAACACAAGTATCCCCACCCTCTGCAGGAAGAGAATTCACTCCCTTTCCTTCCTTTATCTTTTCCTGTCACTGACAAGGAATTCTGGAAC
This sequence comes from Xenopus petersii, assembly GCA_038501925.1. Taxonomy (NCBI): domain Eukaryota; kingdom Metazoa; phylum Chordata; class Amphibia; order Anura; family Pipidae; genus Xenopus; species Xenopus petersii. Next base: position 13,992,838 of record CM076674.1, read on the forward strand.
AGGCGGATGACTTGGGAAGCCGTCCAATCACAAGGGCTCGTTCTGATTTCAGACTGGTTTCTGGGCTAGGACGCACTACAGCAGTAACTTGTTTTCCCAGTGTGACCTGTTGTGATATCTATGAATCAATTTGCACATTTTTGTAGCCCCACCCCTCATGTGAGCCATTACCCTTAGGGCTCTTTACACACAGGCATTTTTTTGCTGCGCTCCCCTGCGTTGCGCTTTCTTCCGTTCAGAGGAGCGCAGGAGTAGACGCACTCAATTATTGTGAAGGGGCTGTACTCACACAGACGCATGTATTTACCGAACGCAGGTAAAATGCAACATGCTGCGTCCCACCTGCATGCGTCTGTGTGAGTACAGCTCCCTTCACAATAATTGAGTGCGTCTACTCCTGCGCTCCCCTGCGGCTGAACAGAAGAAAGCGCAATGCAGGGGAGCACAGGAAAAACCGCCTGTGTGTAAGAGCCCTTAAAGGGGTTGTTCATCTTTGAGATAACTTTTAAGGTGGCCATACACGGGCCGATACAAGTCATTTAGACCAAATCAGCTGCTTGATAGCCCCCCCCTCCATAATGATATTGATCAGATATTTTTCCTTGGATAGTTGATTTTATCCTACAACCAGCCGGCGCCCATTCTCTTCATTGTAATCCGGATCCGGATTAACCCGAAATCACTCTGCCGTTGGTGGGCATATCAGGGAAAGATGTGCTCATTTGGCAGCCTTGATAAATGAGCAGATCTTATTGTGTATGGCCACCTTTAGTATGATGTACCGAGTGATATTATGAGACAATTTGCAATTTATTTAAATTTTTTTTTTTATGGTTTCCATGATCAGGTTGATAGTGTCCTAATTACCCTAGCAACCATGCACTGATTTTTAACAAGAGACTGGAAGATGAATAGGAGAGGCCTGAATAAAAAGATGAGTAGTAACAAGTAGCAATAATAAGAAATGTGTAGCCTTACAGAGCATTTGTTTTGTAGATGGGGTCAGTGACCCCCCCCCCATTTGAAAGCTGAAAAGTATCAGAATAAGAAAGTAAATCATTCAAATACTATAAAAAATGAAGACATTAAACATGCAAGGACACACTATGCAACAGGGCTTTTACAAAGACTTAAATCAGCACATCTCTTTGATAGGTTGCAACAGTCAGAAAGAAAGGTGAGGCTATAAGGGTGAAGGGTGTGAGAAAAGCTCACAAGATAATCAAGTAAAGACACAATTGAGTGATAGACACAGAGGAATGAAGAAAATCAGAGACAGGGACGACTAAATAAACAGTGTACGGAAAAGGAAACGCTGCATGTGCAACGGGACCCATGTCTTTCCTTAAATTAACATGGGCGCAGGGAGCACCCACTCGCTGGGATACAGGGTGTAGTAGCAGGGTTGGACTGGGGACCCCGTGGGCCCACTGGGGCTGCTGACTCAAGGCCTCCTGAGCATTCGCCCATGCACATCAATGCGCACACTCACAGTCATGGCAGGAGGAAAACCAGGGTGCTGGCCCACCAGTGTCCCACCGACCCAGTACAGCCGTGTGCAGTAGTGATATTAGGGCATCGCAGAGAGGGCTCTAGTGCTGCTTCTCTGGTATCACAGTGTTAAAGTTGTTGTTAATGTGGGTTCACTGGCAGTTAGGGGTGAATAAACACGGGTTCCATTTATTCTGTTCCGCCAGTTGGTTGAGTTAGCGCCTGTCATGCATGCACACGTATCCTGCCAAGTATGTCTGGAACAACACGTTGTGCTATTGCAATGCTCCTCAGGGTGATCAGGGCCTTTGCTAGAATAACAACTAACATTATATATATAAATATATAGGTATGGGACTGTTATACAGAATGCTCGGGATCTGGGGTTTTCCAGATGATGAAACTTTAGGTAATTTGGATCTGTGTGCCTAAAAAACAATCATGGAAATATTAATTAATCCCATTACGATTGTTTTGCTTCCAATAAGGATTAATTATATCTTAGTTTCGATCAAGTGCACGGTATTGTTTTATTATTACCGGAGAAAAAAAATTTGTTTAAAATGGAGTCTATGGGAGAAGTCCTTCCCATAATCTGGAGTATATATATATATATATATAGAAATCCGGTTGTAGTTAACAGCGCACACTGGAAATTTTTAAAAGAATTAATTTATTTATCAAATGTTAAAATTCACATGTATCGACGTTTCGGTCCGGGTCTTGGACCTGGTTCCTGGTAGTTTTTTGAAGGTGTGCGAGAGACCTTTTTCGTTTTTTCTATATATATATATATATATATATATATATATATATATATATATATATATATATATATATATATATATATATATTTGAGAAAAAAGCTGCTGCACACCAGGATTTATCATAAAGAAGATAATTTATTAGACGTTTCAGTCCTCACCTTGGACTTTTATCAAGATGCAATGTATATATACAGCCAAGACTCCAGTTCCTACAAAGCCTTGCACCCTTGTTCAACAAATAAAGGAGCAACACAGGCCTGGAAATGGAGGGGTGCTGCACATTGCACCATTGCTTCAACTCTTACATGAGCCATAACCAGCAGTGCAGCACAAAGGTGGCCATAGATATTACAGACACTGGGTTCTACCTGTTCCAGAATTCCATGGATATAGTTTAGACATGAAGTGACCCATAGAAAGAATAGTGGGAGAGGAGGGCCAGACTATAAATACATTACAATTCATGCATGAAGTTCACCCCGAGCCCCCTGCACAATGGGAAGCATGACCCCCACACATGACATGTATAATCAAGTCTGATCATCTGATTGGCTGTCAGTCAGAGTTAGAAATTCTGCATTCAGGGACATTATAGCCCATTGACAAATCTCCTCTTCTTCGGGACCACTAATCTTCCCGAACTGCCTTCCATGCCTTCCTGCTAGAATGAAAATTGCAGACAGGATGTGGCAATCGGAGCGCTTAGTTTATATATATATATATATATTGAATAAAGTACCCCCTCTTGTAAATTATAAGGATATTAGAAGTTACTGAGGAGCTTCATAACCATATGAAAACACGAGGCCGAAGGAGAGGTGTCCACTTACCTGGTTGGCCATATAAATTGTCAGTAGCCCTCTCCTGTGAAAACAAAGCAAAATCAGTCAATTCAAAATAAAGTATAAAACATGAAACGACAGTATCAGCAATATAAGGGCCGCAGTTACTCGCACCCCCTCTCATTGTGTGCCGGCAATAATGATCTTTGGACTAGAGGGTCCTATGGTGATAGGTCTGAAGGTACCCCTCATGCCCTAACATTAGATTGCTATACGTGGTTATAGCTCCAAAACAATGAGAATAAAAACTGGCTTTGACTGTCACTAACATTAACAACTGGACAGGAGAGAAGGAAAGGCTTTGCTTTACTGCATAGTTGCTAAAGGAGGGAGAGATGAAGGAAGGCATTTATCTCCTGAGGAACACCAGGTAGCCCTTGTTGTTACAGTAGAACCCCCATTTTACATTTTTCAGGAATCCATGAAAATGTAAAATCAGGGAAATGTATAATGCATAATATATAGGTGCGACCACATAACAACATTGTAAAGTGAGGGGAAACTTAAAATCAGGGGATGTAAATTTGAGGTTTCACTGTATATCAAGATAACTACACATGGGGAACCACATGGGGCAAATTTACTAACAGGCAAATTTTTTGCCTTGGAAGGCTTTGCCATACGGTCAGCGCAAACGTTTCTAAGCAAATTTTCTTACGCGTCACTTCATAGCAAAACTTCATAACATACTTGCGCTTAATTTAAATATGGAGGGTACATATAGGTCATATATTAGAGATGTTGGTGCAAATGCTTGAAGTGGCCACTTATTATTACACATGTCCAAGGAAGCAAAATAAAGACAAAAGAGATCCTCTAATGTCCTAGACATGAGCCCAGCCTAAAACAAATGTGGAATCAGCTTCAAATGATTAAAAAACATTTTTGTTACAGCCTTTAAACATAATCTCACATTAAAATATAAAAGAAACGCAAGCATTTTGTCTTTTTTTTCATGACTTTTGGCATTCAGGACATGATGGCACTGACATAAAAATGTTGAGAATATATCTTCATCTTATCAAATCACCAGGTAGAATTTGGGGGAACAGACTCTGGCAAAAAGGGTCATTCGTCTGAGCAAAAATTTTCCTGCCAAAACGACGAAAAAGCTTTTTCGTCCCCTTAGCCTTTAAGTAAACTGGCGATGTCCCTGTGATATCATTTTGGAGGATTTTCGCTATAGAAGCCCACTTCTTTTATTAAATCTGCCCCAAAGAGTGTTGGGCTGAAAAAGCATTGTGGGTGCTATAGTTCAGCAACAGCCCAGGCTTCTCCAGATTGTTGTCTCTGCTTCATACAGAGATGAGATGCAGATGTTCAGGGTGCAGTAACAAGAATTTACACCTTAATTGCACAGCAAGCCAAACACTGCACCCGAGTACTTGTAAATGACTTTGTATGTACAGAGAAACAGGAGCATGTAAAAAATTAGATTTATTCAGGGGTAAAAATGTCCTGCAGAGCTGGGGTAAAGAAGGGGAGGAGTAGAGAGGATATGGCCGCCAAATGCAGACAAAATAAATATGGGCTTCCAAACTATGGTTCACCGGGTACTGTTGTACTGAAACTTACAGCCCATGAATTATGGTAAGGTTCAGGGCACACGCTCAGATTTGGGGAGATCAGTCGACTCTCCCGGCAACAAATCTCCTCTTCTTCGGGGGCCGACTAATCTCCCCGAACTACCTCCCGCTGGCTACAATGTAAATCGCCTGCGGGATGGCACTCAGAGCTCTTCATTTTCTGAAGTCGCCCGAAGTTACGGGGAGATTAGTTGCCCCAAAAAAGAAGAGGACATTTGGTGACTAATCTCCCTGAATCTGAGCGTGTGCTCTGACCCTTAAAGCTGTAAGCCCCTGGGGGGGATCAAGTTGGACACCCCTAAAGATGCTCTCCTCTACTCTTAAGAAAAATATCACCTTTAAATGAAGTGCTAGTGAGTCACTGATAGGCTTTGCTAAGAAGAGCTATTGCAATTGGTCCTCATTTTTACCAAATAGATTATGATAGCAATGTGCTGCAATTAGCAATTAAGAAATACAAGCCAAGACTGGGGGTCCTTGGAGGTCATTGGGTTAAGGACAGTGGCTACTGGATCCAGTTGGTGGCCCCCAAGATATCACCGTTATACAAATGCCACCGTCTCTCTGCATAGCAGCTGATTATAATTCTTCGGTTTTATTCCTGAATATAAAATTTTGATTGCAGCACAATGCAGGCATGATCGAGACTTTATGTAAAGGGCACGTTTTCCAAAGTTACTTTTCCTTCTTCCTGGAAAGAGAAATATGTCTTCCAGGCACGGGATTTCTGGAGGATACAGCTGCAGGGCACAGAGGATCATTAAGGAAAACGTGACTGAAAGATGTTCTGTTTCGCTCCAAACACTCGCAGATAAAAATAAACTGCGGACAAGACAGACTGACCAGGCATTGTACTACTTTGCTGATAGAGCGGGCAGTTGAACATCTGTCAGCTCGCTGGCAAAGCAGGAGATATTCAGAAGCTGCATGTCGGGAAACCAGAGAAACGGTGACCAGCAAATCATTTTCTTGGCCAAGTGGAGCCTGGGAGCATTCATCAACAGCAGCAGCGCCATATAAAACTGTGGGGGTTCCCCTTGGGAAGGAATTTCAGTAAGGGATATGGGGGGGCCAATTTGAAGTTTTATATTTCAGTAAACAGAGTGTGTATTGCCTCTCCGACCTAGAAGCCCAGCTTGGAGGTAAAGTAGAATGAAATCTGGGCTGGAGATTTGCTATCTTGGATATTCCTGGAACTATGAAAGATGAATATTTTCACTGATATCTGTTACCTTGTTATTAGCTAATTAGGGATGTACCGAATCCACTATTTTGGATTCGGATGAACCCCCGAATCAATCCCAATGAACCTGAATTATAATTTGCATATGCAAATTAGGGGTGAGTAGGGGAATTTTTTTTTTACTTACTTGTTTTTGTGACAAAAAGTCATGAGATTTCCCTCCCTGCCCCTAATTTGTAGGATTTGGTTCGACCAGGCAGAAGGATTCGGCCGAATCCGAATACTGCTGAAAAAGGCAGAATCCGAACCAAATCCTGGATTCAGTGCATCCCTGAAGCTAATGGGGGCCCTTAACAAAGCAAAGACCTCAATGGTATCAAATCCAAAAGTATGGGAGCACACTTCCAGGGCCACAAATCAGTCGCATTCGTTTTTCAATAAAATCGCTTTTATTTATACATCGTTAAAGGAGAAGGAAAGGCTAAAATTAAGTAAGCTTTATCAGAAAGGTCTATATAAATACACCAGTAAACCCTCAAAGTAATGCTGCTCTGAGTCCTCTGTCAAAAGAAACACCACATTTCTTTCCATCTATTGTGTACTCATGGGCTTCTGTATCAGACTTCCTGTTTTCAGCTTAAACCTCCAGGGCACGGCCTTGAGCATGCTCAGTTTGCTCCTCTCCCCCTCCCTCCTCCCATCCCTACTGTAATCTGAGCTCAGAGCTGTTAGTAAGCAGGGAGAGACTCAGGCAGGAAGTGATGTCACACCAAGCATATATGGCAGCTTCTATCCTAAACAAACAGAGACAGTGTCTAGAGCTGTTTACTCAGGTATGGTAAAGCATTCTGCAGAATAAATATAGCGTTCTAGCTTGCACTATTGTGGCTATTCTATTGGCAATAAACTGTCTTGGAGCTTTCCTTCTCCTTTAAAAGAGAAGAACTACATCAGCTTATGGTCTGACGCGTTTCGTATAAACATACTTCATCGGAGACCTAAACACGCTTCCTTCAAATCATCTATTTATACCCACACATGTGACCTCCCCCGCCATAGTGCAGCACTTCAATTAATTTGTTAATTAACACCACCTATACACAAATATTTAAATATTTAAAAGCATTGCTTTGCTTGCACCCGAGCAAAATTACGTTGCTGATGCTTTTTTTACATTTTATTAGTAGATACTTCCATGTTTTAATATGAAATAATCCAATATTAATTTAATGTTCATTTATTTTAAATAGTTATTTTATGATAAACCTATATCTAAACGATGTTTATACTACTTCATTCTATACAAAGGTAAACGCATTAATATAAATTAATATAGTCAGCATTAATACAAAATAGTAAAACATTCATTCCACTTTCTCATGTAATTTGTTCTTTAGCAACAATGTTTTAAAGGATACTGTTTCTTATTCCCATACTTCCAATCAAAGTGGGTACATAGTTAATTTTGGTTACAAAATTTCATGTTTCAGTTCGACAATCCATATAAATATTTCATTTGTTTATCCAAATTAATGCGACTTAAAAACCCCTCAATGGGGGCTTGAACAAAAAACGACTATATCTCTGTACTTGGGGAACAATACAAGGGATATAACAGGTGCTCTATAGTAGGGATGCACCTAATCCACTATTTGGGATTCGGCCGAACCCCCTAATCCTTTGTGAAAGATTCGGCCGAATCCTGACCCCAATTCTGGATTTCGGTGCATCCCTGCTATTAATACAATATAAATACAGAGTATATGAGCTGAGGGACAACCTGGGACTGTTTTGCCTTGAACCAGTTAGAACGGCTGCTCTTGTAAAAACATTGTCGCTGTGCAAATCTCATAGTGAGCTTGTTGTTCTAGTGAGACACGACAGGACAAAACAAACTTTGCTCGCAAAAGGCAAAAGTGTGACAAAGAAGTCAGTTTCACCGAAAGAAAAGATACAGCGTTTCAGGGCAGGAACTTCTACGAACATTGGCTGAAGGGGAACTTAGCACAAAAACTATTTTTATTTAATGAAAGAACATATCGTTTTACTGGTTTACCTTTAAGTTAACTTTTAGAATGTTATAGTTAATTCAAAGCATCTTTTCAATTGGTCTTCATTATTTATTTTTTAAGTTTTTTAATTATTTGCCTTCTTCTTCTGATTGTTTCCATCTTTCATAAAGGGTCACTGACATCACCTAAGAAACAAACGCTCTGTAAGGCTACACATTTATTGTTATTGCTACTTTTTATTACTCATCTTTCTATTAAGGCCTCTCCTATTCATATTCAAATCAATGCATGGTTGCTAGGGGAATTTGGACTCTAGCAACTGAAACTGCAAACTGGGGAGCTGCTGAATAAAAAGCTAAATAAACCACAAACCATAAAATATGAAAACCAGTTGCAAATTGTCTCCGAATATCCCTCTCTACATCATATTAAAAGTTAACTCAAAGGTGAACAACCCGTTTAAGCAACATTTCAATAGACAATGGCTTCACAATGAAATGTCATTGCAATTTAAAGCAGAAGCTGTCTGGTTGTTTCCATTCTCTGCACTTCTGGTTCTGACTCCTGAAACAATGTAGCAGCAATGTAGCAGAAGCAGCTGATCTAAAGAGGCAGAAACAATATTGTGAAATGGGAGGTGTTTGGGGGTGAATGATGAGGATTTGTGCATAGTTGGGATCGGAGTCAGTTGGGCCAATAAGTTATTTAGCCTTTTATTCTGCAGCTCTCCAATTTGCAATTTTAACACTCTGGTTGCTAGGATCCAAATGACCCTAGCAACCAGGAACTGATGTGAATAAGAGACTGGAATATGAATATAAGAAGCCCTTAAAGGGGTTGCTCACCTTCCAACACTTTTTTTCAGTTAAGTTGGTTTCAGACAGTTCACCAGAAATAAAGACTGTTTCCAATTACTTTCTATTTTCTATGTGTGACCATTTTTCTAATATTGAAGTGTAAATCTAAATTTTTCACCTGCTTTGGAAGGGGGTCGCTGACCCTGTAACTATTCTTAATTGATACATTTAGTTGATATATTTCTTATCTCTGTCCATGCTGAGCAGAATCTCTTGGTTTCATTACAGGCAGCTGTGAGAATTGATACAATAGTTGCTAATACTCCAGAGATGCTGCTTATGAATGGATCAACTACAAGTTGCAAATTTGTTTAGCATCTGCGCCTCAATTACTGAGCTGCCAGACTCAAACACCAGAGACAGGAACCGTAAAATTTAAACTTATATTTTGGAAAAACAGTAAAAAATGGAAAGCAATTGGAAAAAGTCTTTATTTCTGGTGAACAATCTGAAAACAACTCAATTGAACAAGTATTTGGAAGGCGAAAACCCCCTTTTAAGATTATAGGAGGCAATGCTGATAGGAAGCTCAACATTGGGGTGACCCTGTCTGTAGTACTCAGGAGAAAGTATCTCACATCTCCGACTTTCCTGTATGTGGTAGCCCTTATGGCTCTAGTTTACTGAATTGGCCCTAGGTCCAACAGAGGTAACACCAGTGTCAAATTCAGGTTTTCTTTACTATGAGCCTGAGATACTTTCACAGTTTCCCTCCTTCTCCCTATTTTTGTACTACTGGGGTACCAGTCCGCTGGGACAAAGACTCAAGAGCAGTTATAAATAAACCCAGAAATTTCATGTGGAAAAGTTGGCACCAACTCAAGATGTTCTTCATTAAGACAACATCTCATTAAGGCATCTATACATTCTTAAGATATTAACATGCATGGGTATGGAAGAGTAATGAGCAGTTAGATCGTGTATAGTTGTTAAATGAGTAATGTTCTAATGTTCCCCAAGAAATCAGTTCAATTCCCCTTCCGCCATAGTAAAAGAGGAGGACGGAATGTAAGTTATGTCCAAACCTGATTTACTAGGAAGAAATAGTGCTGACCATAAAACCATAGTTATTTGCAGCTTTTATGAAGAGAAACATAAAACTATGCCAGCATAGTAATTCCCCTGTACAGTTCAGCAGGAACACCCCCCCCCCCCAAATTGGTCTCATGGCCACCTGGGGTCACTCTGACAAACATTAGTGCTAAATTATATTGGTGAAAAATATGAACTGATAGGAAATATTCTTGTAATATGGGGTCCACTAGAGTCTGGGCCCTTAAGGAGATCCCTGGTATGACTCTAAAAACATACAAAGAAGTCCCATTTGTCACTGCCCTTATAGTAATGGTTGCCCAACTTTTTAACTTGAAGCCCCACTGGAAGGTCCAGCCTTTGGTCAGCTCATGAAATGAAACAGAAACACACAGATGTATCAGTCATTATCCTGAAGCATATCTAAGAGGCCAAATACATAATCACCCCAAATCTTACCCTAAATGACCTTCAAGCTGGGCTTTCAGGTGTAGCTAAAAGAACAAACGGCCGTTCTCCCCAGTTCTCACTCTAATCTGCCCCCCTGTTCTATAGAAAGACAACTCCACAGTTAGGAAACCACTGCATTAAAGTGGCCATACAGGTACAGTTTCAAAACAATTGGCCCATGGTTGGAGATAACCTTCACATAATTTGATGCTTTCTGTATAATGGGTTCCTGATAACAGATCCTATACCTATATTATGAAATTTGGAGGCTTTTGGTATGGAAACTATTCTTGATATATCCTGCAATGTACTTGCTGGAAATTTTGTAATACCCTTGTTACAACCCTGTCCCACCAAATTAAGCCCTGATCCATCAAATTCAGCCCCGATCTGACCCAATACTAAATCTATCTAACCTCTTTTCTTCCCTGATGCCACCAGAATTTGCTCATGGTCCGCCCATTTTGTCATTGCTCTGTCCCCTCGTGTCATCAGCCCAATCCTTTATGTCCCTGCCTTGTGTCACTACCCACTCACCCACAACATGGCCAATAAGAACATTTTCAAAAGATGCCAACCCTGCTGCTAGCTGGGAACAGGGTAAAGACTCATGATGCAACCCACCACTCCACCAAGGTCCCTCCTTGATCCACCCAATAACCTCCCCTTTTCACCCTTTTGCTTCCAATATTCAGAGGTCCTAGGAGACTACAGTCGAATACATGACTGACCCCAAGTCTGTGCTCTAAGAACACAATAACCAGCTGCTTCCAATAAATACAAGAACCTATCTCCCAACTGTACTCATTAAGCAATAAACTGGCTAACATCTGGGGCCTACACCCTGTATAATGCATTTCATTTTATTTATTGGCCAGTGCACATATTGGAGATATACTTATAGAGAATTCAGTGGAAGATTTCCAATAAAAATGCATTTGGAGAAAATTGGAGCACAAATGTACTACATTCAAATAGAGAGGAGCTGTGTATTGGACGTGACACATCCTGCCATAGAAAGTTTAAATAAACAGGACATGAAGGACATAAGAATAGGATGAATCACCTTGTTATTATTATGTGCAGCAGAGGTCACAATGGCTCAACAAAGGGATCTCAAATTTCCTCAAAACGTGGCCTAGGAGCAGTATATAATGCGCCTTTCATATGGTTATATTGTTCTCCATGCAGCAAAACATCCGCTGGGGAGAAGTACATTCAAGAGTCGCACAGTGCATTTATATAGCTACAACCAACATTACCATGGAAAGTGACTTTTGATTTCATTTATAAATCTACCCAAAATATTCCCTCTTAAGTGACGCTGGTGCGAAAATAGCAACATATTTTTTTGCATTGGACCTTTTAGATGAGTAGGTGAAAGTAAGTGACTAACCAACTGGACAAAAGTAGCAAATAAAATAATAAAGATTGTATACAATGTATCTGGAGCAGATATAGACATAGGCAGTCGTTTTCAGCCTTCTGCGGTTCAAGCACCAAATGTTGGTTTCATATTCAGTCCTATTCCACTATTGTGCCTAATGGTTGCACCACTGATGGTCCCAATCTGACCCAACTATACCTGTTATCTCTAAAGCACGTCCCCTTTCCTTTATCCCCACTGTTACTATAGGCACCATCTCCCTACTATACCTGCTATCCCACAGTCACACTCCCTTCCCAGAGACTATTATCCACTGTTACTATAGGCACCATCTCTCCCTACTATACCTGCTATCCCACAGTCACACTCCCTTCCCAGAGACTATTATCCACTGTTACTATAGGCACCATCTCTCCCTACTATACCTGCTATCCCACAGTCACACTCCCTTCCCAGAGACTATTATCCACTGTTACTATAGGCACCATCTCTCCCTACTATACCTGCTATCCCACAGTCACACTCCCTTCCCAGAGACTATTATCCCACTGTTACTATAGACACCATCTCTCCCTACTATACCTGCTATCCCACAGTCAATCCCACAGTCACACTCCCTTCCCAGAGACTATTATCCACTGTTACTATAGACACCATCTCTCCCTACTATACCTGCTATCCCACAGTCACACTCCCTTCCCAGAGACTATTATCCCACTGTTACTATAGACACCAGCTCTCCCTACTATACCTGCTATCCCACAGTCACACTCCCTTCCCAAAGACTATTATCCCACTGTTACTATAGGCACCATCTCTCCCTACTATACCTGCTATCCCACAGTCACACTCCCTTCCCAGAGACTATTATCCCACTGTTACTATAGGCACCATCTCTCCCTACTATACCTGCTATCCCACAGTCACACTCCCTTCCCAGAGACTATTATCCCACTGTTACTATAGACACCAGCTCTCCCTACTATACCTGCTATCCCACAGTCACACTCCCTTCCCAGAGACTATTATCCACTGTTACTATAGGCACCATCTCTCCCTACTATACCTGCTATCCCACAGTCACACTCCCTTCCCAGAGACTATTATCCCACTGTTACTATAGGCACCATCTCTCCCTACTATACCTGCTATCCCACAGTCACACTCCCTTCCCAGAGACTATTATCCACTGTTACTATAGACACCATCTCTCCCTACTATACCTGCTATCCCACAGTCACACTCCCTTCCCAGAGACTATTATCCCACTGTTACTATAGACACCAGCTCTCCCTACTATACCTGCTATCCCACAGTCACACTCCCTTCCCAGAGACTATTATCCACTGTTACTATAGGCACCATCTCTCCCTACTATACCTGCTATCCCACAGTCACACTCCCTTCCCAGAGACTATTATCCACTGTTACTATAGACACCAACTCTCCCTACTATACCTGCTATCCCACAGTCACACTCCCTTCCCAGAGACTATTATCCCACTGTTACTATAGGCACCATCTCTCCCTACTATACCTGCTATCCCACAGTCACACTCCCTTCCCAGAGACTATTATCCACTGTTACTATAGACACCAACTCTCCCTACTATACCTGCTATCCCACAGTCACACTCCCTTCCCAGAGACTATTATCCCACTGTTACTATAGGCACCATCTCTCCCTACTATACCTGCTATCCCACAGTCACACTCCCTTCCCAGAGACTATCATCCCACTGTTACTATAGGCACCATCTCTCCCTAATATACCTGCTATCCCACAGTCACACTCCCTTCCCAGAGACTATTATCCACTGTTACTATAGACACCATCTCTCCCTACTATACCTGCTATCCCACAGTCACACTACCTTCCCAGAGACTATTATCCCACTGTTACTATAGGCACCATTTCTCCCGACTATATCTGCTATCCTACAGTCACACTCCCTTCCCAGAGACTATTATCCCACTGTTACTATAGACACCATCTCTCCCTACTATACCTGCTATCCCACAGTCACACTCCCTTCCCAGAGACTATTATCCACTGTTACTATAGGCACCATCTCTCCCTACTATACCTGCTATCCTACAGTCACACTCCCTTACCAGAGACTATTATCCCACTGTTACTATAGGCACCATCTCTCCCTACTATACCTGCTATCCCACAGTCACACTCCCTTTCCAGAGACTATTATCCCACTGTTACTATAGACACCATCTCTCCCTACTATACCTGCTATCCCACAGTCACACTCCCTTCCCAGAGACTATTATCCCACTGTTACTATAGGCACCATCTCTCCCTACTATACCTGTTATCCCACAGTCACACTCCCTTCCCAGAGACTTTTATCCCACTGTTACTATAGGCACCATCTCTCCCTACTATACCTGCTATCCCACAGTCACACTCCCTTCCCAGAGACTATTATCCCACTGTTACTATAGACACCATCTCTCCCTACTATACCTGCTATCCCTCAGTCACACTCCCTTCCCAGAGACTATTATCCCACTGTTACTATAGGCACCATCTCTCCCTACTATACCTGCTATCCCACAGTCACACTCCCTTCCCAGAGACTATTATCCCACTGTTACTATAGACACCATCTCTCCCTACTATACCTGCTATCCCACAGTCACACTCCCTTCCCAGAGACTATTATCCCACTGTTACTATAGACACCATCTCTCCCTACTATACCTGCTATCCCACAGTCACACTCCCTTCCCAGAGACTATTATCCACTGTTACTATAGGCACCATCTCTCCCTACTATACCTGCTATCCCACAGTCACACTCCCTTCCCAGAGACTATTATCCCACTGTTACTATAGACACCATCATTCCCTACTATACCTGCTATCCCACAGTCAATCCCACAGTCACACTCCCTTCCCAGAGACTATTATCCACTGTTACTATAGACACCATCTCTCCCTACTATACCTGCTATCCCACAGTCACACTCCCTTCCCAGAGACTATTATCCCACTGTTACTATAGACACCAGCTCTCCCTACTATACCTGCTATCCCACAGTCACACTCCCTTCCCAGAGACTATTATCCCACTGTTACTATAGGCACCATCTCTCCCTACTATACCTGCTATCCCACAGTCACACTCCCTTCCCAGAGACTATTATCCCACTGTTACTATAGGCACCATCTCTCCCTACTATACCTGCTATCCCACAGTCACACTCCCTTCCCAGAGACTATTATCCCACTGTTACTATAGACACCAGCTCTCCCTACTATACCTGCTATCCCACAGTCAATCCCACAGTCACACTCCCTTCCCAGAGACTATTATCCACTGTTACTATAGACACCATCTCTCCCTACTATACCTGCTATCCCACAGTCACACTCCCTTCCCAGAGACTATTATCCCACTGTTACTATAGACACCAGCTCTCCCTACTATACCTGCTATCCCACAGTCACACTCCCTTCCCAAAGACTATTATCCCACTGTTACTATAGGCACCATCTCTCCCTACTATACCTGCTATCCCACAGTCACACTCCCTTCCCAGAGACTATTATCCCACTGTTACTATAGGCACCATCTCTCCCTACTATACCTGCTATCCCACAGTCACACTCCCTTCCCAGAGACTATTATCCCACTGTTACTATAGACACCAGCTCTCCCTACTATACCTGCTATCCCACAGTCACACTCCCTTCCCAGAGACTATTATCCACTGTTACTATAGGCACCATCTCTCCCTACTATACCTGCTATCCCACAGTCACACTCCCTTCCCAGAGACTATTATCCCACTGTTACTATAGGCACCATCTCTCCCTACTATACCTGCTATCCCACAGTCACACTCCCTTCCCAGAGACTATTATCCACTGTTACTATAGACACCATCTCTCCCTACTATACCTGCTATCCCACAGTCACACTCCCTTCCCAGAGACTATTATCCCACTGTTACTATAGACACCAGCTCTCCCTACTATACCTGCTATCCCACAGTCACACTCCCTTCCCAGAGACTATTATCCACTGTTACTATAGGCACCATCTCTCCCTACTATACCTGCTATCCCACAGTCACACTCCCTTCCCAGAGACTATTATCCACTGTTACTATAGACACCAACTCTCCCTACTATACCTGCTATCCCACAGTCACACTCCCTTCCCAGAGACTATTATCCCACTGTTACTATAGGCACCATCTCTCCCTACTATACCTGCTATCCCACAGTCACACTCCCTTCCCAGAGACTATTATCCACTGTTACTATAGACACCAACTCTCCCTACTATACCTGCTATCCCACAGTCACACTCCCTTCCCAGAGACTATTATCCCACTGTTACTATAGGCACCATCTCTCCCTACTATACCTGCTATCCCACAGTCACACTCCCTTCCCAGAGACTATCATCCCACTGTTACTATAGGCACCATCTCTCCCTAATATACCTGCTATCCCACAGTCACACTCCCTTCCCAGAGACTATTATCCACTGTTACTATAGACACCATCTCTCCCTACTATACCTGCTATCCCACAGTCACACTACCTTCCCAGAGACTATTATCCCACTGTTACTATAGGCACCATTTCTCCCGACTATATCTGCTATCCTACAGTCACACTCCCTTCCCAGAGACTATTATCCCACTGTTACTATAGACACCATCTCTCCCTACTATACCTGCTATCCCACAGTCACACTCCCTTCCCAGAGACTATTATCCACTGTTACTATAGGCACCATCTCTCCCTACTATACCTGCTATCCTACAGTCACACTCCCTTACCAGAGACTATTATCCCACTGTTACTATAGGCACCATCTCTCCCTACTATACCTGCTATCCCACAGTCACACTCCCTTTCCAGAGACTATTATCCCACTGTTACTATAGACACCATCTCTCCCTACTATACCTGCTATCCCACAGTCACACTCCCTTCCCAGAGACTATTATCCCACTGTTACTATAGGCACCATCTCTCCCTACTATACCTGTTATCCCACAGTCACACTCCCTTCCCAGAGACTTTTATCCCACTGTTACTATAGGCACCATCTCTCCCTACTATACCTGCTATCCCACAGTCACACTCCCTTCCCAGAGACTATTATCCCACTGTTACTATAGACACCATCTCTCCCTACTATACCTGCTATCCCTCAGTCACACTCCCTTCCCAGAGACTATTATCCCACTGTTACTATAGGCACCATCTCTCCCTACTATACCTGCTATCCCACAGTCACACTCCCTTCCCAGAGACTATTATCCCACTGTTACTATAGACACCATCTCTCCCTACTATACCTGCTATCCCACAGTCACACTCCCTTCCCAGAGACTATTATCCCACTGTTACTATAGACACCATCTCTCCCTACTATACCTGCTATCCCACAGTCACACTCCCTTCCCAGAGACTATTATCCACTGTTACTATAGGCACCATCTCTCCCTACTATACCTGCTATCCCACAGTCACACTCCCTTCCCAGAGACTATTATCCCACTGTTACTATAGACACCATCATTCCCTACTATACCTGCTATCCCACAGTCAATCCCACAGTCACACTCCCTTCCCAGAGACTATTATCCACTGTTACTATAGACACCATCTCTCCCTACTATACCTGCTATCCCACAGTCACACTCCCTTCCCAGAGACTATTATCCCACTGTTACTATAGACACCAGCTCTCCCTACTATACCTGCTATCCCACAGTCACACTCCCTTCCCAGAGACTATTATCCCACTGTTACTATAGGCACCATCTCTCCCTACTATACCTGCTATCCCACAGTCACACTCCCTTCCCAGAGACTATTATCCCACTGTTACTATAGGCACCATCTCTCCCTACTATACCTGCTATCCCACAGTCACACTCCCTTCCCAGAGACTATTATCCCACTGTTACTATAGACACCAGCTCTCCCTACTATACCTGCTATCCCACAGTCACACTCCCTTCCCAGAGACTATTATCCACTGTTACTATAGGCACCATCTCTCCCTACTATACCTGCTATCCCACAGTCACACTCCCTTCCCAGAGACTATTATCCACTGTTACTATAGACACCATCTCTCCCTACTATACCTGCTATCCCACAGTCACACTCCCTTCCCAGAGACTATTATCCACTGTTACTATAGACACCAACTCTCCCTACTATACCTGCTATCCCACAGTCACACTCCCTTCCCAGAGACTATTATCCCACTGTTACTATAGGCACCATCTCTCCCTACTATACCTGCTATCCCACAGTCACACTCCCTTCCCAGAGACTATCATCCCACTGTTACTATAGGCACCATCTCTCCCTAATATACCTGCTATCCCACAGTCACACTCCCTTCCCAGAGACTATTATCCACTGTTACTATAGACACCATCTCTCCCTACTATACCTGCTATCCCACAGTCACACTACCTTCCCAGAGACTATTATCCCACTGTTACTATAGGCACCATCTCTCTCTACTATACCTGCTATCCTACAGTCACACTCCCTTACCAGAGACTATTATCCCACTGTTACTATAGGCACCATCTCTCCCTACTATACCTGCTATCCCACAGTCACACTCCCTTTCCAGAGACTATTATCCACTGTTACTATAGGCACCATCTCTCCCTACTATACCTGCTATCCTACAGTCACACTCCCTTACCAGAGACTATTATCCCACTGTTACTATAGGCACCATCTCTCCCTACTATACCTGCTATCCCACAGTCACACTCCCTTCCCAGAGACTATTATCCCACTGTTACTATAGACACCATCTCTCCCTACTATACCTGCTATCCCACAGTCACACTCCCTTCCCAGAGACTATTATCCACTGTTACTATAGGCACCATCTCTCCCTACTATACCTGCTATCCCACAGTCACACTCCCTTCCCAGAGACTATTATCCCACTGTTACTATAGGCACCATCTCTCCCTACTATACCTGCTGTTAGGCTGCCTAAAACCCAGTGCACACTGCAGAATGCCTATACAGTAAAATGCCATCTCCCACAGACTCTATTTTAATCAAATAATTTTTTTCTCCTTAATATTAAACAGTACCTTGTACTTGAGCCTAACAAAGGTTAGGAGCTACAACATGCAGCATTTGCATTACATATGTGGATACAATTAAAAGGATGAAGAACAGGACCATTTTGTGGTCTTAGTCTAAACCATGTTCAGTAACCCCCCCCCCCCTTAGCAATAAACAGTGAAGGAATGTCCAGCTGAGACAATGTATATATGTTGTGAGAAATAACAGAGCAACACAAACAAGCCCAGCAGTCTCTGGCTGTATAATCCATGTCCGTGTATACTCGGCTCTCTGTGTTATTATGAAAGCTAATCTGCTCCTGTCGCTTTGAGCTGAACTTTCCACCGCTGCTTCACAGCTGGAAACCAACTGTCAGAAGGAAATTGGAGGGTGGGAAAGATTAAGGAAGATTTAAACATCAGGGCAAAGAACTTTGTTATTTCACAGTCACAATGGCAGATACACATCTCCCATTGTTGCCGGGACTTTCTTTTGCATTGTGTTCGGGCTGATTTGGGAGGAAGGACACGGTCGGTGCAATCTGAGTTTATTTATTGATACGTGAGCTTATTTGCCTTCAATTGTGGGAAAAATGGTTCCTGTTTTATTTTATCCGTGTATTTATCTGGCCCGGTCACTACTCAGTAGCCCTATAGTGCAGGATTATCCAAAATATGGTCCTATAAATATGGCCTGCAACTCCTAGAATGGAAACACAATGGACACAAGGTTAAGAGGTTGTTCACCTTTAAATAAACGTTTAGTGTCATGCTGACAATGATATTCTAAGACAATTTGCAATTGATTTAAATTTTTATGGTTTTTGAGCTAATTTTTATTCAGCAACTCTCCAGTTTGATATTTCATCAGTTATCTGGTTGCTAGGGTCTTATTTACCCTAGCAACCAAACAGTGGTTTGAACGAGAGAGCCTATAGCCTCACAGCAAAAGTTTTTGGCTGTCGGGGTCTGTGACCTCCAATTTGGAAGCTGGAAAGAGGCAGAAGAGGAAGAAAAATAATTAAAGGGTTTGTTCAACTTTAAAATAAATTTAATATTAAAATATCTTTTATATAAAAGAATTTTATTTTATGAGTGAACTACAAATCCCAGCAGGCTTAGCAAGGTCCAAATCTGTCATTATAACATGGATGTTGTGTGTATTCCCGAGACCCGTGCGGATTCCCACTAAACTGATATAACTTTGTACACTGGGGTATTATGTGATATTTTTAAACCATTATTTACAGCAAAGGAAGCAGGAACTAGTCCAGTGGGATTTGCTGTGGAAGCCGGAGCTGTTAACAATAATAAACACAAAAATGGAAAACAACTATATAAAAAAAAAAAAAAAACAGCACTAAACAAAAAATAATTGTAATAAATTTGCTCCAAGTACAGAAAAATGTATACTGCATAGGGCACAGCATTATTATTTATGTTTTATAGTTATTTAAATAGGTGGTTCACCTTTAGGTTAACTTTTAGTAAGTTAAGAATGTCTAAATCTAAGCAACTTTTCAGTTGGCCTTTATTTATCTTTTTCTTCTGACTCTCTCCAGCTTACGGCGGAGGGCAGGGGGAAGGCAGTTCGTAGGAGATTGTCGTCCCAAAGAAGAGGAGATTTGTCGCTGGGGCGACTAATCTCCCTGAATCTGATTGTGTGGCCAGACCCTAAAAATGTATATTGGATAGTCATATAGAATTATCTTTTCTTTTGTTTGGCAATTATTTTTTATAGGTTGACTTGCCCTTTAAAAGAAGGGATGAATAAAAAGTTAGACCAAAAACATAAGTCGATAGACGGTGCAGATGATTTGAAGATTCTGGAGTTAATTAGTCGCCTGTAGAAGAGGCGACTTGTCACATGGCGACGAATCTCCCCAACTTGCCTTCGTTTTCCGAAGATGACCGAAGTTTCCTTGTAAGGCAAAATCAGGCAGCTTCGGAAAACAATGCGCCCTGAGTGCCATCCTGCTGGCGATTTAGATTCTAGCTGGCGGGATGGTACTCGGGGCGCAACGTTTTCTGAAGTCGCCTAACGAGCAAACTTCGTGCAACTTCAGAAAACAAAGCGCTCCGAGAGCAATCCAGCCGGCAATTTAGAGTCTAGCCAGCGGGAAGGATTTTCAGGGACATTAGTTGCCCGAAGAAGAGGCGATTTGTCGCCGGGCGACTAAATCTCGCCGAATCTTCGAGTGTGTCTCTGCTCTTAGAGTAATGAACTGAGTACTGCAATTTTATAGAGGCATTCAACAAGGCCAGAAGGAGACGATGCACAGTCATAGTTTGATTGGTTTTAATTCTCAGAGGTGCTTTGTGCAGAATGGATATGTTCTCCCAAGGAAAGTGGTGATTGTACTAAGCTTCAAACCAAGTTTTAATTAAGGAGGGAAACCTATACTTGAAACATACTAAGCATTTCCCTTTGAGGATGTGAGTTATAAGCAAATAAAAATAACTCATCCAATCCGTTCTCTCACAACGTGTGCAGACATGCGGCTGCTGGGGAAGCCAAAATCTCCGGACATGTGTAACTTAACCACAAGGGCTCAGCTGTAGACGTCGCTGGGCTTGAATTTCCTGTTCTGCGTTGATGCTTTGGAAGACATTCAGCTTCACTTCATTTTCAGAATACGCAGCAAATCTCTGATGGTTCACGTGCGACTGTTAACTTCACATTTCCAGCTCAAAATCATTCACCGGAACTGCACAATTATGCACAGGAGACTACACAATCCTTATTTCCTGAGCCATGACTATAGCCTGAGGCTGAAATAAGCTTTAGGAGCCAAATACTGTCCTTATTCTCTCTTGAGTCCTAAACTTCTAGTGTATTTACTACAGCTTGCCAGTCCAGCTGGAAGATACGTTTATGGCACTTTGTCTGCCTATAATTTGTAGAGACTGCCGTGTTTGCTAATAATATTTTCATATAATCAGGCACATGTTTTGTGTCTGCTAACTGGCTTACTACATAGAGAAAGTTGTACAGTGCTCAACTACAGGTTTACATAAAAAGATGGTGTATATAGTAACAGTTGGATAAAAGTCTCTGTGAATGGAGGGTGGCTGTGTTATAGCAGGTATAGTAGGGAGAGATGGTGCCTATAGTAACAGTTGGATAAAAGTCTCTGTGAATGGAGGGTGGCTGTGTTATAGCAGGTATAGTAGGGAGAGATGGTGCCTATAGTAACAGTGGATAATAGTCTCTGGGAAGGGAGTGTGACTGTGGGATAGCAGGTATAGTAGGGAGAGATGGTGTCTATAGTAACAGTGGATAATAGTCTCTGGGAAGGGAGTGTGACTGTGGGATAGCAGGTATAGTAGGGAGAGATGGTGCCTATAGTAACAGTGGATAAAAGTCTCTGGGAAGGGAGTGTGACTGTGGGATAGCAGGTATAGTAGGGAGAGATGGTGCCTATTGTAACAGTGGATAATAGTCTCTGGGAAGGGAGCGTGACTGTGGGATAGCAGGTATAGTAGGGAGCGATGGTGTCTATAGTAACAGTGGATAATAGTCTCTGGGAAGGGAGTGTGACTGTGGGATAGCAGATATAGTAGGGAGAGATGGTGCCTATAGTAACAGTGGATAATAGTCTCTGGGAAGGGAGTGTGACTGTGGGATAGCAGGTATAGTAGGGAGAGATGGTGTCTATAGTAACAGTGGGATAATAGTCTCTCGGAAGGGAGTGTGACTGTGGGATAGCAGGTATAGTAGGGAGCGATGGTGTCTATAGTAACAGTGGATAATAGTCTCTGGGAAGGGAGTGTGACTGTGGGATAGCAGGTATAGTAGGGAGAGATGGTGCCTATAGTAACAGTGGATACTAGTCTCTGGGAAGGGAGTGTGACTGTGGGATAGCAGGTATAGTAGGGAGAGATGGTGTCTATAGTAACAGTGGGATAATAGTCTCTGGGAAGGGAGTGTGACTGTGGGATAGCAGGTATAGTAGGGAGAGATGGTGCCTATAGTAACAGTGGCTAATAGTCTCTGGGAAGGGAGTGTGACTGTGGGATAGCAGGTATAGTAGGGAGAGATGGTGCCTATAGTAACAGTGGGATAATAGTCTCTGGGAAGGGAGTGTGACTGTGGGATAGCAGGTATAGTAGGGAGAGATGATGTCTATAGTAACAGTGGGATAATAGTCTCTGGGAAGGGAGTGTGACTGTGGAATAGCAGGTATAGTAGGGAGAGATGGTGCCTATAGTAACAGTGGCTAATAGTCTCTGGGAAGGGAGTGTGACTGTTGGATAGCAGGTATAGTAGGGAGAGATGGTGCCTATAGTAACAGTGGATAATAGTCTCTGGGAAGGGAGTGTGACTGTGGGATAGCAGGTATAGTAGGGAGAGATGGTGCCTATAGTAACAGTGGATAATAGTCTCTGGGAAGGGAGTGTGACTGTTGGATAGCAGGTATAGTAGGGAGAGATGGTGCCTATAGTAACAGTGGATAATAGTCTCTGGGAAGGGAGTGTGACTGTGGGATAGCAGGTATAGTAGGGAGAGATGGTGCCTATAGTAACAGTGGATAATAGTCTCTGGGAAGGGAGTGTGACTGTTGGATAGCAGGTATAGTAGGGAGAGATGGTGCCTATAGTAACAGTGGATAATAGTCTCTGGGAAGGGAGTGTGACTGTGGGATAGCAGGTATAGTAGGGAGAGATGGTGCCTATAGTAACAGTGGATAATAGTCTCTGGGAAGGGAGTGTGACTGTGGGATAGCAGGTATAGTAGGGAGAAAGGGTGCCTATAGTAGCAGTGGGATCATAGTTTCTGGGAAGGGAGTGTGACTGTGGGATAGCAGGTATAGTAGGGAGAGATGGTGCCTATAGTAACAGTGGGATAATAGTCTCTGGGAAGGGAGTGTGACTGTGGAATAGCAGGTATAGTAGGGAGAGATGGTGCCTAAAGAAGCAGTATAGTCTGTTCCTATAAATTATATATATATCATAAATATATTAAAAACAACTAATAATGAATATTCCTGTTAATTTCCCTGCAGCAGACCCTGTAGAACAGAAGTACTTGACATTACTGTAGATATCAGGAGTTTTAGAAAAGGTCACTCTCTCAAATAGGAATTAATTTCACTTCTAAGGCAAAAAAATAAACATGAGCGGAGTCGGCCTTAGAAAGTCGTTCCATGCTGGGCTCCCTTTACCCTTTCAAAAGCTCATTTCCCGTTGAACTTGACACACAGGGAATTTGCTTTTACATCGCTGGGACCTTTGTTTGCTCCAACCAGCTCATAACCAGCACCCAGGGTGGGCAATTAATCAGGTAAAAGGGGAATAAATATAAACTCGCACAAAGCTGCCCATATCTCAAATATATCATTTCAAGTATTTTAAATAAATAGTTTTTATGCCTCACACATGTTAAGTCCCCTCTTTGTTATGGAAAGAAGAGTCACATAGCAACCAGGAAGCAAGCTACAAACTTCTGACTATATGTGAATCACAGAACTTTTTGAACATATGGTGTGTAGTAATTCAATTTAAAACGGAACCAGACACTCAAAAATAAATGTACAATTTGTGTAATTAAAGAGGAAGGTGAGCCCGACCATGGGGGGCCTGGGTCTGCTTCCTCTGTAGGGGGGCCCATGGGTGACCCATGATGTAAAATTGCAGTGACCCACAATTTTGCCCCCTGGGAGCAGGAAAACATTTGCAGGGAGGCCCCAAAGTTACTCAAATAATCACTAATGCAGATGGTATCTATAGACACTATTCTGGGAGAGACATCTGTATGTGCCTATGGGAGAGAGACATCTGTATGTGGCAATGGGAGAGACATCTGTATGTGGCTATGGGAGAGAGACATCTGTATGTGGCAATGGGAGAGACATCTGTATGTGGCTATGGGAGAGAGACATCTGTATGTGGCAATGGGAGAGACATCTGTATGTGGCTATGGGAGAGAGACATCTGTATGTGGCTATGGGAGAGAGACATCTGTATGTGGCAATGGGAGAGAGACATCTGTATGTGGCAATGGAAGAGACATCTGTATGTGGCTATGGGAGAGAGACATCTGTATGTGGCAATGGGAGAGACATCTGTATGTGGCAATGGGAGAGAGACATCCGTCTATGGGAGAGACACCTGTATGTGGCAATGGGAGAGACATATATATATGCATATAGGCGAGATACATCTGTCTATGGGAGAGACATCTGTATGTGCCTATGGGAGAGAGACATCTGTATGTGGCAATGGGAGAGAGACATCTGTATGTGGCAATGGGAGAGACATCTGTATGTGGCTATGGGAGAGAGACATCTGTATGTGGCAATGGGAGAGACATCTGTATGTGGCAATGGGAGAGACATATATATATATGCCTATAGGAGAGATACATCTGGCTATGGGAGAGAGACATCTGTGTTTATGAGAGAGATATTATAATAACAGTGAGGGACCATGGACTCCGTTTGTCTGGCGAGGCCCCAGCACATACTGATTATTTCTGCAGGATACATTATTCCCAAGCATTGGAGCGACTCCCCAGCATCACTTTCATCAGCCGTAATAAGGGAGAGGGGTGAGGAATGTGGCTATTAGGCAATTACAGGTAGTTAGTGATCAGCACCCATCCCTGCTCCTTCCTGAGCCACAGGCACAAACCTATAATTCACTCAACTCCCTCTGACAATACTAATGTGATTAATTCCACGCACTGAGCCTTCTTTCTGTTCTCTAAAGCCCTCGGATTGCTCGACCTGCTTCAGCATTTCTACTGCAATTAAGTCAATGAACTCATTAGGGTCGCTGCGTGAAAGCACAATCCTTTGGGGTATATTTATCAAAGAGAAGTGATGGGCGAATCTGTCCCGCTTAGCTTCGCCGTAAAAAAAATTGCGAAATGGCTAAATTATTTTGACTCGCGAGCAACAATTTTTATACGCGCAACTATTTTGTCCATAAGCATTAAAGGCAATGGACGTCGGAATAATTTTGATGCGAGTGACAATTTTTATGCACAAGACAAATTTTTTTTTTGTTGCGGTTGATTTTTACCACAGTTTCGTGAAATTATTTGCCACAAATCCCTGCCTGGTAAATCTATTCACCCACCACTACCAAAGAGTGAAGTTAGAGATTGCCACGGTCCGCTAGAGTGAAATTCCGCCACTCTCCATTCATTTCTATGGGATTTTGAAAGGCGTATTTATCAAATGACGAACTTTCACTTTCACCCTTTGATAAATAATCCCATAGAAATGAATGGAGAGTGGCAGAATTTCACTCTAGCAGACTGTGGTGATCTGTAACTTAATAAAATATACCCCTTTGACTTTCTCCATATATGAGAGAGCGGCGTGTAAGTTTTATATGAGTTGAGAGTTCTAGTTCAACCCGATCCTTCGCTCATCATGCTAATGTTATTGCTAGTGGTGCTGCATTGGCTCTGTGAGCTTACAATTCAGTGGCGGAAGGAACCGTGAGAGCCATAAACAGAAAGGGGAACCAAAATGAGGTTAGGGGACACCGAAAATAAAAAAGTAGTAACCAGTGCCACTGGCATGCTGTATATTTAGAATAAACACTAATACATCCCAAACAAGTGCATATATATGGCCAGCTTCAAGGGGAACTAAAGTTTTACTAAAGAAGTAGCCAGAAATGTTGTACATGATGTTTTGTGCTTCTGTACCAGCCCAAGGCAACCACAGCCCTTTAGCAGTAAAGATCTGTGTCTCCAAAGATGCCCCAGTAGCTCCCCATCTTCTTTTCTGCTGATTCACTGCACATGCTCTGTGCTGCTGTCACTTACTGAGCTTAGGGAGCCACTCACAATATACAGTACACATAGAATAGAAATGTCACAATATAAGGCTGATTAGTAATTAATACACATAATTACTACATGGCAGCACAGAAACCAGTGCAATTAGCATCAGAATTTAATAATCAGCAAACCTGTAGCATCAGCTTATATTACAGCCAGGGAAGCTCATTTTCTGCTGGATAATTAGTGACGAGCCCTAAGCTTAGCTTCTCAACAGCCAATCAGAGCCCACTGAGCATGTGAGTGTCACAGACACTTTCCAAGATGGTGACCCCCTGTGACAAGTTTGAAGTCCTGGATCATTGCTGCTATTGACAAGCTCAAACTTTAGACTGGTGCAATAAGTTCTCTGTAAAATATGACATTTTTACCCCTATTTATTTTTAGAGTTTAGTTCTCCTTTAAAGGGTGGTTCATCGTTAAGTTAACTTTTAGTATTTTATAAAATGACTAATTCTAAGCAACTTTTCAATTGGTCTTCATTATTTATTTGTTATAGTTTCTGAATTATTTGCCTTCTTATTCTGACTCTTTCCAGCTTTCAAATAAGGGTCACTGACTCCATCCAAAAACAAATGCTCTGTAAGGCAACACATTTATACTTAATGCTACTTTTGTATTACTCATCTTTCATCGTTGCTAGGGGAATTTGGATCCTAGCAACCAAATTGCTGAAACTGCAAATGGGAGAGCTGCTGAATAAAAAGCCAAATAAGTCAAAAAACACAATTAATTAAAAATGAAAAACAATTGCAAATTGTCTCAAAATATCCCTCTCTACAAGTTAATTTAAGCTAAACAGCACCTTTTAGGTGGAAGACAGTCCCCAGACTTTAATTAAAAAGGTTGTTCACCTCTAAATGACTTATATTAGGATGTAGAGAGTGATATTCTGAGACAATTTGCATTTGGTTTTCACTTTTATTATTTGCAGTGTTTGAGTTATTTAGCTTTTTATTTAAAAAAAAATGTAGTTCTCCAGTTTGTAATTTCAGCAATGTGGTTGCTAGGGTGCAAATTACCCTAGAAACCATGCATTGATTTGAATAAGAGAATGGAAATGAATAGGAGTGGCCTCAATAGAAAGAGGAGTAATAAAAAGTAGCAATAACAATACATTTGTAGCCTTACAGAGAATTTGTTTTTAGATGGGGTCAGTGACCCCCAATTGAAAGCTGGAAAGAGTCAGAAGAAAAAGATACATAACTGAACAACTATAAAATATAAATAATGAAGACAAATTACAAATCGGCTAGGAATTGGACATTCTATAACTTACTAAGATTTACCTCCAAGGTGAACCGCCCCGTGATCAGCTTTATTCAGAGTAACAAACTGTTGTCTACAAATACAACTCCTTATAACTCACTTATTAGATAACCAAAACTGTTTCTAGTATCATTAGGTTACCCAATGCAAAGTGCCTGCGACCTGCCTTTCTTCCATAGAGACATCATTCCCGCAGTTTGTTCTTTCATAAATATCTTCACTAAATTGGGATAATAGTCACTGACCCCTTACACGAGACACTCCTAAAGAAAGTAACATATGATCATTCCCAATTACATATAAACATGTGTGTGGTGAACTCAGATCCTAGATCGGAAACAGCTTATATTAGATTCTATAGCTGTCAAGCTTGGGTTTACACCCCTTCCACATGGTATGCCGAGTATGATTTACAACACACAGATGCATCTTAGGAGCACAACAACTTTATACAAACGTACACAAGAAAATATATTCTCTATGCTCTTAGGAGGGTTAACTGCCTGCTATACCATGGCACAGAAACTATTATCCCACTGTTACTATAGGCACCATCTCTCCCTACTATACCTGCTATCCCACAGTCACACTCCCTTCACAGAGACTATTATCCACTGTTACTATAGACACCATCTCTCCCTACTATACCTGCTATCCCACAGTCACACTCCCTTCCCAGAGACTATTATCCACTGTTACTATAGACACCATCTCTCCCTACTATACCTGCTATCCCAGAGTCACACTCCCTTCCCAGAGACTATTATCCCACTGCTACTATAGGTATCATGTCACTGTACTATACCTAGTACCCCTCAACCTGCCTAGGTCCCTATTATGATCCAATCATTGGTCTGAAGGACAAATTATCAGACCAGCTTAATTTGGACCACCAACAGCATGGCTACAGTATATCGGATAGAGATGTACTGTTCATTATTTTGCCAAACTTGCACCTTATGTTATTTTGTGTGCGTAATTTACTTGAGGAGCAATAGCCCCATGGCAGAGGGTCCCTGGAAATCAGTTTCAAAAAGTTTGTTTAGAACCAATCTTAAACTACAAATGAAGTACAACCAGAGAAAACATCTACCCTGAGGAATAATCTCATGCCCCTCAGCAAGGCAAACTACATTCCAAAGAGTTTCTCCTGGACTCCTGCGTTAGTTGCTGCCAGTCTCCCAGGATATATGTGAGCAGAATGAACAGATCTTTTTATGACCTCTGCTGCGTATCCTTTACTCTTACACAAGTTCCCTGGTAATCCTGGTATCACTTGAATGACAGCTGGGGGCTTGGAGGGCATTCTTAAGATGTAGCAGGATCCTCTGCTGTCACTTGCATTATACATTAACGAGAGCATTTGTTTGCACTTAACACTTCTGTCCAGTCTCGTATTTACTGTAAACCTTACCATGGAGATTGACCAGTCCTGCTGGAAATCAGATAGGGAAGCTAACCGACGCGGGCTTAAGGAGCAAATTGAACTTGCAGCAAGCGTTCACGTTCTCATGCTCCAGAGGCGTCCCATGGATCCAAGTGACTCGCGGAGAATGTAAGGGTAAACATTCCCAGAAATTGGCAAAGCGTCCACAAAATCCAGCTACGAGATCGTATTGTATGTCATTTAAATGCAATCAGTTTGCAATCAGAGCAGTCCCATGACTTGAATGCATTTTAATGGTCGGCTAACCTTAATGTCAGGCATAGTACATTCAGCCTGTGCTTATGAAACACACTTGGAAAAGGCGTCAAGCTTCTCGAATAACGAGACATACAATTATTCAGATCGGTCGGTAAGGGGTTCCTTCTGCAACCCAAGATGGCACTTGCACTCTTCGCCAGTTAGGAGCCTGCATTTGGCCTCAAGTCAGAGAATATAGGCTTTTAACCTGCATGTGATATTTCAGGGTTGTGGTTTGCATCTACAACCTTTACTTCTTCTATGCCAACTGAACAACAACTTTTACCTGTTAAATACCAGCTGTATAAGGAAAAGGCCCTCTCTTGATCCCATCAGTCTTAGTAGGCTCCGTCCCATGTCTTTGCTTCCCTTTATCTCTAAACTACTCAAGTGGCTAGTTCTTCTCCAGCTAATCTGGTTTCTCTCTGGTCATGGTTTGCTTGAGTAATTACATGTAAAGTGAAGCCTTCTGAAATCAGAAGGTATTTACTTGTCTCGTGCCATACACATAACACTGCCTTAATACCAAAAATTTGGAGTTTTAATTCTCCCATAAGGCATCATGGGCGGAGACATGTAAATCACTCCTTTATGTGACTTTGGCCAACTATGCATCCAGAACCACTGGTTTTATAGCACAGATACAGCCTAATGGTTCAGAGCCATATATCCAAACTTGCAGACAGCCTGTTTCCATCTTGTTAGATCTCATCAGTGCAACATATTGGAACATGGCATCTGAGGGGTAGGACTTGGAGAGTAGCGAAATAGAAGAAAATCTAGGTGACTAATTACAAGCTCTGTTTCAACCACAACATTCCAAAGAAGCTGCTCTAACGTGTCTCATTGGAAAAAGTCAACGACCACTTCTTTTTACTGAAACTCCTAGATCTCTCAGTAATTATTCCCAATGCTGAGCATTCTCTCCTGCCCCTGTCTCTCTATTCCATTGGCATCCATGAAGTTGGCTGTTATGGGTTTCGTTTAAGATCTCTAATCTCTTGTTTGGTGTCTCCAGTATGGAGTAGCATCTTCTCCTTTAGCTCTTTCTGTTATAGGTTCCTCAAGGCTGTGTCCTATGCCCCTTATTAATCTCTGTCTCTTATTAAATAATGTCTCCACTATCACCCCCATTCTCCAAGAACAGTTCTTTGGGGATCATTTTAAATCTGCCAGCCTTATAAGGAAAAAGTCCTCTCTTGAGCCCACCAATCTTATTAGGCTCTGTCCCATGTCCTATATCTCTAAACAACACAAGTGGTTACCTTTGGCCAGCTGATCTGGTTTGTCTCTGGTCATGGTTTGCTTGACTACTTTGGTGGTTTGCTTGAGGTTCCTCAAGACTGTGTCCTAGGCCCCTTATTAATCTCTGTTACAAACAACAACTTTACTATCACCTCCATTCTCCAAGAACAGTTATTTGGGGATGATTTTGATTCTGCCATCTTCTTCATGCCTCATATTTAATGCCAGCTTCACCTATGGAATATTGCTAGAATATGACTTTTCATCATACAAGATTGCACCAAAGTTCTTATGTACACTTCATTTCATATATCAACTGTAGCATTTTCCCAACTGATTGGCTCAGCACACCAATTGCTGCCTCCACTCCACCATAAGCCAACTGTGCTGAAGCCATACCACTCTTCCAATTCCTACATTGGCATCTTCTACCATGAATCCACTGAACTGACAGACCCTAGCGTTTAAAGAAGTTCCCAACTCTGCCCTGCCCTATATCTCTGAGTACTCACCAAACCACTTAGCTCTGCTAATAATCTGCTCCTCCACACCTCACCATTTAGGGCTTCACTGGAGCTACACCCATCTCTGGAATTCCATCTCAGGTTCCCCCTCATGATACACTATATGCCAGTGCCACTTGCTAAGTGCAAATAAAATCGTTAAAAACTATGGCATGGCAGGTAAAGAATAAGAGACATGTCCATCAAGTTCAAACTATGCAGAACAACTCTATAGCCTTTATCTATGTACTGATAATGAGCAGTTTCCTTTACCACGGTGCTGTCAATCTAAAAGCACAACTGTGATATTTGTACAACTGTAATTAGTATTCCGGGAATAAAACCAGCATTTACTGATTTGCTGTAGCTTTGAAGCTCATTTATAAAGTGTGGCGTGTGTGTGTACAGTTCTGTGACTCATAGACAAGGCATGTGCAACAACAGCAGGATTGCCAGCAGACAGTGTAAGTACCAATTAGGAGTAAAATTCATTGAATGATTGTAGCTAACATTGGCAGTATATCAGCACACTAGGATCCATACAAGCAGGAGGCTGCCATTACTATTTGACAGTCCATAAGGAAATATACAAAAGCAAAAAAAGCTTGCCAATAAGATACATTGAGTCTACATTGAAGTGAAATCCTAGGGTTCAAATGCAGCCTGTAGCATGACTGATTGACGTCACAATGGCTCATCTACTACAGTACTACCACATTGACTGACTTTTGTAATGTGCTAAATCTAATCTAAAACAACCATCAGCAGGTCAGTAATACAAATCAGATGGAATGAGCCGGGAACTGAGGAACAGAAAAACCACAGGGCAAAATATCCAGCTTTCAAGTGGGGGTCACTGACCCCATAAAAAAAACAAATGCTCTGTAAGGCTACAAATGTATTGTTAGTGTTACTTTGTATTGCTCATGTTTCTATTCAGGCCTCTCCTATTCATATACCTTTCTTTTTGTTCAGGGTGGGATTGGGTGAGCGGGACACCAGAAAAAAACTTGCTAGGTCCCAGAACTTGTGGGGGGGGGGCATGCAGGGGCCCCTGATGTGGCAGCCAAGATGGACCCAGACCCCCAGGAGAGAGCATCAAAAATACTCTGGTGCAGTGCAATTGTACTTAAAGGGGTGATTCACCTTTATACTATATTTTAGTATGTTATAGAATGGCCAATTCTAAGCAACTTTTGAATTGGTCTTCATTATTTATTTTCTATTGTTTTTTTTTTTAATTATTTGCCTTTTTCTTCTGACTCTTTCCAGGTCACTGACCCCATTTAAAAAAAACAAATGCTCTGGAAGGATACAAATTGCATTGCTATTGCTTTTTATTGCTCATATTCCTCTTCAGGCCCTCTCCTATTCATATTCCAGTCTCTTAATCAAATCAATGCATGGTTGCTAGGGTAATTTGGACCCTAGCAACTAGATTGCTGAAATTGCAAATTGGAGAGCTGCTGAATAAAAAGGCACAAATAATAGAAAATGAAAGCCAATTGCAAATTGTCGCAGAATATCACTCTCTACATCATAGTGAAAGTTAATGCAAAGGGGAACAACCCCTTTACAACTAGTGATCACAAACTGCTGGATGCCAAGCTGTGATCCCTGTTTTAGTAACCATGAAACAAAGCAGTGCGCGGATTAAGCTGTTATGGACAGACGGACGGACAGAAGGGTGGGTGTGTGCAGAGAGGAGCATGGGAAGCAAGGGGCACCTGTCACTCAGAATAGACATGCAAAGTGCTTCTGCCCTCTAAAAAAGGTGAAAGCTGACAAATGGCCCAGACCACCCTGTCAGCCAGCTAATTGGTATGTTCCGGCCTTTCTTGCACTCCACATGTTTCTTACAGCCGGGGGTGTCCATCTGATGCTTATGGGAGCAACGGCCCATTGAAACAATAATAGTTTCTGCCCATGTCATTGACTGGGATTCTGAGAGTTGTAGTTTAACAGTATCTGGGGGGAAGGTTAATTTTTTACACTTATTTAGCGGAATATTCCTTTTGCCAAGAATCTGTGCCTTTCCTGAATACACGGACAGAGAAACAGGGGCTGCCAGTAAGTCGTCCTCTGCTCTCCCCAGAGGGACTGCCTTCGCTTCATGGTATTGCCAGAGAGAATCACATTTTCCAGTCACTGTGTCATATCTGGCCGAGGGATTCGGCTAAAAAAAAAAAGCATCCGAAAATTGCCTTCTTAAAAGTTGAAACGCAAGTGTTTAAATTGAGTATGTGCTCAGCTATTTCCAGACGCAGGTATACAAAAGAAACATTATACGCTTGTCTAGGAAGGATGTGTATAATAAATGTTATGCCTGTTCCATGACTTGCTGTCTGCACCTCTGCCAACATCCTAGCCCATTAGACAACAAGCCTGGCTGGCTTCTTGTACAAGGATTAGGCAATAAGTAAAGTTGTTGTTAGACAGTGAGTAAACAATGAAAAGTTACACCAGGCCGAAACTGCAAGCTGAGTCACTAACACCTTGGGAGAAAGTAGGGGCTTGGAAAGGAACAGTGTAAGGCTCCAGGCTCCAATGCTGTGGCTCAGAAATGTGCTTCTTTATAGCGCAAATGTCTTTTCCTTACATTATAGGGCAAGTCAACCCCAAAATAAAATTTTGTCTAATAAAAGAAAACATTATGCTAAGCAACTTAGCAATATACATTCTTTACAAACGTTCTATGGTTTTTAAGTTATTTGTATATGTATTGCTATTGAAAGCAGTGTTTGCAGGGTCGGACTGGGGGGCCCACTGTAATTTGAATTATTTAATGAATGGGGTTGTTCGCCTTTAAATTAACTTTTAGTATGAAGTACTGAGTGATATTCTGAGACAATTTGCAATTGGTTTTAATTTTACATTTTTTGTGGTTTTTGTTATTTAGTTTTTTATTCAGCGGCTCTCCAGTTTGCAATTTCAGCCATCTAATTGCTAGAGTCCAAATTCCCTAGCAACCAGGCACTGATTTGAATAAGAGACTGGAATATGAATAGGAGAGGCCTGAATGATGATGAGCAATAAAAAGTAGCAATAACAATACATGTGTAGCTTTAGAGAGCATTTGTTTTAGATGGGGTCAGTGACCCCCCCCCCCATTTGAAAGTCAGAAGAAGAAGGAAAATAATTCAAAAACTATACAAGAAATAAAAATGACAGGCAATTGAAAAGTTGCATAGAATATGCCATTCTATAATACATTAACACCCCATATGTAATAAAAGGCACTACGTTTGCCTAGGAGCAGTAACCCATAGCAACCAATTAGATGTTTTTAAACAGGTGACCATTAATTGCTCCCTGCTAATTGGTTGCTATTGGTTACTACTACTGGGCAAACGTTTTTCATAACACAACTTAGTTAAAGGGGTTGTTCACCTTTAGATTAGAGTTTAGTATGATGTGATGATGTGAGTATGAGAGTGATATTCTGAGACAATTTGCAATTGGTTTTCATCTATTATCATTTGTGTTATTTACGTTATTTAGTTTTTTATTCAGCAGCTCTCAGCAGCAGTTTGCAATTCCAGCAATCGGGTTGCTAGGGTCCAAATTCCCATAGCAACCATACATTGATTTGAATAAGAGACTGGAATATGAATAGGAGAGGCCTGAAAAGAAAGATAATTTAATAAAAAAAAAAAAAACTTACAGAGCATTTGTTCTTTTAGATGGGGTCAGTGATCCCCATTTGATAGCTGGAAAGCGTTATAAGAAGAAGGCAAGTAATCCAAAAACTATAAAAAAAATAAATAATGAAGACCAATTAAAAAGTTGCTTAAAATTGGCCTTTCTATAACATAGTAAAGGTAAACTACCCCTATAACTCCCACCACCTTTACACTGTCACAAGCAATGCTTCAATGCTATAGGCATTATAGCCTATGTGTGTGTACTCGTGGAGCTTGTAATCTATTTCCCTATCACTAACACCGTGAAGCCAGTTGAAACAAATGCTATAGGGCCGGCTGGAAGAAGGGCTTTAGCCCAGTAAGCCTCATTATTTCTGTAGGAATAACCTATGCACTCAGCAATAGATATAAATCCCATGCCTAACCCAGTACAGTATATATGCCATTTACTAAAATAGGACGATCCATCGTCACCCTCCCTGCTGATAAAGAAGCGGTGGTTAATCAGCGTACGAGAGAGAGCAAGTATCCAGCATTAAGTCCCAGCTAAAATATCTCATGTGCTATAGAGACTGACAGATTGGGCAAATCTCAGGCTCCACTTGGCTCTCCCGCTGTCATTCAATAAATAGAAGATCTGAGAAAACCAATCACTGGGAAGCCTCGTATATAGATCTGTAGTGACTGGGAAACTAAATATTCTCTCAAGTCAGGAGCAACTACACGATTATGTTATTGACCTTATAAGTGGGAATCAGCGGGAAGCGTGACCTTGCTCCATCTGTCAATCCGTGCAACTCAACAGCTCTTCCCAAACTGTCAGCTTCATTGTGAGCTGCACAGGGCCGCCATCAGGGGCAGACAGGGGGGGACAAGTGTCCCGGGCCCGGGCATGAAGGGTGGTCCGGCAGTGCTGCAGTTTTAAAAAGAGCCGCCTTGAGTGCGCTGAAGCCTGCGGCCATCCCAGAACAGCCGAAGGACCCAAAGCTACGAAAACAGCCGAAGCCGAACTTCCGAAGCGGCGAAAAGACCCGAAGTCACGAAAATAGCCGAAGTCCCGAAGTGAAGAAAAGACCAGAAGTCACTAAAACAGCCGAAATTGAAGTCATGAAGCGTTTTTTTTTTAATCCCCTGGCCACCAATTTATTATTATTTTAATATTCTATAGGCCCCTGCCACCATGTTTTTTTTTTAAAAAAAAAAGTTTTGGGGCCCCAATTTTTTTTAACTTGTATGGGGGGCCCTGGGACAAATGTTTTTTAAAAAACATTTTAAGGGGCCCCAATTTTTTTTAACTTGTAAGGGGGGCCGTGGCACCAATGTTTTTTTTTTTTTTAAATTTTTTGTGGCACCAATTTTTTTTAACTTGTAAGGGAGGCCCTGGCACCAATGTTTTTTTTTTTTTTACTTTTAAGGGGGCTCTGACCATCAATAGCTTTTTATAACTTGTGTGTGGTGGTCTTTGTGGTGTGGTCTTTGGGCGGGATGGAGTGGGGCTTGGGTGGAGTGGGCAGGATCTGCGGTGGGGCTTGGGCACTAGTGTGTGCGGGTCCCAGGGGGCTCTGAAAATGTTGTTGTACGGAGCCCCGTGATTTCTAATGGTGGCCCTGGAGCTGCACTGGGGAAATATACCCCCAAAAAAACATTATGAAAGTAGCATTTGCCTGTTCCTTGCTGAAACTCTGGTCCTTATTTGCTTCTTCCCAGGTCTATTGGCCGGCTTCTGCTACATTGTTTCATTAGTCACTGGGACAGATGCTGATATCAATAGCAATTCCATTTACAGGAATGGGATCCATTATCTGGAAACCCATTTGCCAGGAGGCTCCAAATTACAGAAAGGCCATTTCCCATAGACTCCATTTTATCCAAATAAACCACATTTTAAAAAATATTTCCTTTTTCTGCGTAATAATAAAACAGTATCTTGTACTTGATCCCAACTAAGATATAATTAATCCTTATTGGAAGCAAAACCAGCCTATTGGGTTTATTTAATGTTTACATGATTTTCTAGTAGATTTCAAGGGGTTGTTCACCTTCCAACACTTTTTTTCAGTTCAGTTGGTTTCATATAGTTCACCAGAAATAAAGACTTTTTCCAAATTACTTTCTATTTGCGATTGTGTAAAGTGCCATTTTCCACCTTCTAAGGACAGACACACATGGGACGATTCGGGGAGATTTAGTCAACCGGCAACTAAGCGCCTCTTCTACAGGCAACTAATCTCCCTGAAAAGCCTTCCCACAGTATAGAATCTAAATCGTCAGCAGGATGGCACTTAGAGCACTTTGTTTTCCGAAGTCACTCGAATTTGCCAGATGAAGAAACTTCAGAAAACGAAACGCTCCATCCTGCCGACGATTTAGATTCTATTCGGTGGAAAGGCTTTTCGGGGAGATTAGTCGCCCCAAGGAGAGGTGATTAGTTGCCGGGCTGCTAAATCCCCCCCCCCCGAATCTTCCCATGTGTCTCTGCCCTAAAGCAGCTCTGAGAGGGGGGGGTCGCCGACCCTCTAAACCGTTCTAAATTGATACATTTAGTTGATCCATTTCTTATCTCTGTCCCTGCTGAGCAGAATCTCTGGGTTTCATTACAGGCAGCTGTTAGAATTGATACAATAGTTGCTGATACTCCAGAGACGCTGCTGAGAAATGGATCAACTAATTGTTGCAAAATTGTAACAGTTCAGAATCTGCGACTGAATTACTAATTCAGACTGAAACACCAGAGACATGAACATTCAACTTTAAACTTAGATTTTGGAAAAACGGTAAAAAAAGGTGATTGAAAAAAATCTTTATTTCTGGAGAACAATCTGAAAACAATTCAACTGAAAAAAGTGTTTGGAAGGTGAAGGTATGAAGATCCAAATTACGGAAAGATCCATTATTCGGAAAACCCCAGTTCCCGAGCATTCCGTATAACGGGTCCCGTACCTGCAATAATAACTTTAAAGTCAAATAAAATATGTACCTAATGTACGGCAATGTAAAGAAAATTGCTTAGAATAACAATGTCATTCAAATACATTTTCATAAGCAATATTTTTAATTTGTTTATTTCCCAAAGGATAAGTAAGAATTTGGTGTAATTTTGGGGTACAGGTATGGGATCTGTTATCCAGAAAGCTCCAGACTACAGTAAAGCCATCTCTCATAGACTCCATTTTTTCCAAATAATCCAATTTTTTTTTTAATTATTTTCTTTTTCTCTGTAATAATAAAACAGTAGCTTGTACTTGATCCCAACTAAGATATAATTAATCCTTATTGCAAGAAAAACCAGCCTATTCGGTTTATTTAATATTTACATAGTTATCTAGTAGACTTAAGGAACGAAGATCCAAATCATGGAAAGATCCATTATCCGGAATTCCCAGGTTCCAAGTATTCTGGATAACATAAAGCAGAGAGAATTTAGCCTCCCATTACTGTGTATATATATATATATATATATATATTATGTTATCCAGAATACTTGGAACCTGGGAATTCCGGATAATGGATCTTTTCATAATTTGGATCTTCTTTCCTTAAAGGTGGCCATAGACTTAAAGATCCGCTCGTTTGGCGACATCGCGACATCGCCAAACGAGCGGATCTTTCCCCGATATGCCACTAATCTGCGTGGCTATATCGGGGGTAATTCGAGCATTCGGCCGTATGGCCCAACGATCGAATTACGATGCGCCAATCGGCTCCGACGGGTCGGTCGGGTAAAAATCCAACCTTCCCGATCGATATCGTGGCCAGATATCGATCGGGATGACCCGTCGGAAGCCTCCATACACGGGCAGATAAGCTGTCAAATTGGTCCAAACGACTGATATCGGCAGCTTTATCTGCCCGTGTATGGCCACCTTAAGTCTACTAGATAACTATGTAAATATTAAATAAACCCAATAGGCTGGTTATGATTCCAATAAGGATTAATTACAGTATATCTTAGTTGGGATCAAGTACAAGCTACTGTTTTATTATTACAGAGAAAAAGGAAATAATTTTTAAAAACTTGGATTATGTGGATGAAATAGAGTCTATGGGAGACAGCCTTTCCGGGACTTGGAGCTTTCTGGATAAAGGGTTTCCAGATAAATGAACCGATACCTGTATGAATAATTTAGTAGGTTTCTCTGCTTAGAATAGAGACCCCTCTGAGCTAACTATATCAGATAAAGAAGAGGTTCTTATACAGAGGGTCTCAGAGGGGCCCTAACAGCTGGATGAGACAGCTAAACCTGAAAGGCTTTGTTGCTATACTCGGGGTGAGACAAGGTCTTGCCAAATGTGACCCAAAAATTGCCACTGGAAGCAAAGAGTGTGAGAAGCAGCAAGAAATGAGAGTGTGGGTGGGACAGAGCTGCGCTTTATCACATCCCAGCAGCCTCAGATAATCTCCTGGCCTCTCCAGCAGTAATGTCGGCTAATGAACTGGCCAAGAGGTATTTGCAGTAAATAGTTGCCTAGGGCTTCCAGCTGGTGCATCCGTGGGCAGATGCTGTCAGAACGTGGTAACTGGAGACAGATGTCTCTGTCAAATATCCACACTGATCCCATCCTTAATGAAAGTTACACCCTGTGTATGGGAAGCACGGCTTTCTTGGAGATGGGAAATGCTGAGTGTGCTGCCCGCTGCTATTTGAGACACTGCTCCCACATTACAGGGTGCACCTGTTGAGACGTTCCATTCTATCCCTTGGACACCACATGGGGACCCACTAGCAGTATAACTGGCACTGCCAAATAATCCTCTCTAGAAAGTGCCTGCCCCTCTAGGATGGTATTTTGGAGGAGCTCAAGTATAAGGACTCTTGGCAAGGCAGAAGCTTCCTAAAAATGTTATTATGCTTTCTTTATATAGCACCAAAATATTCTGCCGAAATTTAAATCATTTACGTCTCTCTGCAGTAAGGGTACATTGAACTATATAATTATGTAGCTAATCCCTTTAAATGATCTTGTAGTAGACTTAAGGTATGTGATCCAAATCACAGACAATCTGAAAAACCCCAGGTCCCAATATATATATATATATATATATATATATATATCTATATATCTATATATGGCATCAGGCGCACGGCCGTGTTGTTAAATTTCCTTGGAGTGCCGTCTCCTGATGCTGAATTTATTATATTTTGGATTGGCACCCAGGTTATATTTGGACATGTGGTTGTGCGTTCTTCATGTTTATGTTTATGTGTATGTATATATATATATATATATATATATATATATATATATATACAGTATATATATATATACCAGCAAACGCTCGCACTCAAATCCAGTCTTAGTCAGCGCTGGGTGCTGGGTCAAAAGGTGAACATGTAGTAGTTTAAGAAGGGCCCGCACTCCAGTCTTTATAGTGAAGAATCAAATTTTATTCGAACTTATGCATCCAACGTTTCGGGCCCGTGTTTGGGCCTTTACCAAGGATCCTTGATAAAGGCCCAAACACTGGCCGAAACGTTGGATGCACAAGTTTGAATAAACATTAATATAATGGATCTTTCCATAATTTGGATCTTCACACCTTAGGTGTACTAGGAAATTATGTAAACATTAAATAAACCCAATAGGCTGATTTTGATCCCAAAAATATATCTTAGTCGGATCAAGTACAAGGTACTTTTATTATTACAGAGAAAAAGGAAATCAATTTAGAAAATCTGGATTATTTGGATAAAATGGAGTCTATGGGAGACAGCCTTTCCATAATTCGGAGGTTTCTGGATAACAGGTTTCTGGATAACAGATCACATACCTGTATAAACTTTTTTTAAGAAGACTCAAGGTATAGAGATCCCAAATATGGAAAGACCCCTTTTTACGGGAGACCCCAGGTCCTGAGCATTATGGATAACAGGTGCATACCTGTATAAATATTCAGTTGGCTAACCAATTGGGGAACAAGGGGGGCTATGGCACTTGATGCAATACAATGGTCTTAGTTGCCCCTTGCTATATATAATTTAACGTACAGGTAATATAACTCTATATGTTAATGCACTCTAATGGGAAGAGACTATGGCAAATACAAGCAGACAAGTATTTATAGAGGCCCATGTGTGTCCCATAGTGCTCTGACACTGAAACATTTTATTGGTGGATATTTATAAGGATTTAGAGAAATGGGATGATCTAAAGGGATCAAATGTTTATTGGGAAACAACAGGACCACTGCCTTTATGGTCTGTGATCCCTCTGCTACCCTATTGGTTCTACACTCAGGCCTCCCTTAGTAATAGCTAATCCCTAAGTGCCTGTCCTGAGCCATTATTCACTTACTCCAAGCAGATAAATGCTTAGGAATCAGCCTGCTGAGTGCAGAACACAAATTGCTTGGAATTACACTGCTTCTAGCCAGACAGGGAAACATGAGAAAGGCTAGAAAAGGAGTTGCAACTGATGGGTCACGGTCAGAAGAAGACATATCACTTACTGGTGCCCAAACACATTAGGTGAGACAGAATAATGGCAATCCTTTCAGTGTAAAGACAGAACCATAACGCCAAGGCACATCTCAGCACTCACACAAAGAATATAAATTATGTTTTGAGCATTATTTGATTTTTAAATAAGAAAGGGGAAGTCTAGTCTTCTGTTTTTTATATTGTACTTCTTCTTTGTCTCTCTCCAACTTGGAATTTTATTTTAATGGGGGGGGATCAGGGACCCTAACAACTGCACTTAGCTCCATAAAACATTATAAAGAAAGTGCCAAAAAAAAAAAAAAGAACCCCCGGGTAGAAACTTTTCAGTCCATTAATGAATATTTACCTGCTTTTCCTTTCAATCAGAATAGCAGCATAAGAAGCAGGTAAGGCGGCACCAAATCCAGGTGTCCAGAAGTAGAATCTTCCAAGCAGTTTCCTGTAGAAGAGAGGCCTACAGTTACTAAACTGGCTATGTCCATAGATGTTACAAGGCATTTATATTCATTCTCACCATAGGATGCCATCTCAATAAGGCAAGTAAACAGCCAATTCCTACTTCAGAAGGCAAGGAGTTTTTATAATTTGCACATAGGGGGTTTATTAACTACATGGGCAGTCAGATTAGAGAACTTCATACCAAGAGTGAGAGCAATGAGTTATTGTGAGCTTGACTTCTCTGCTGATGGATTTGCTTGGCTTCTACTGGATCACTTTGTAGAGTGTTTTGGAAAGTTCAAACACAATGGACCTAATTTTTCTAACAGGAGGGCTGTGGGGTAATTTACTATACGGGAAAATGTTGTAGAATAACAAGTCCTCAGTTGGTGTACCTAGATGCTAATAAGCAGGGTCGGACTGGCTGGAGTATCTCCTGGTGAGTCCCGTTCCAGAAGAATTCAGCCCATTGTCATTACAAACAATAGCATTTCACACTACATATATGGGTGTGGGCAAGTGGGCTTCTTGGGTTCTCTGGTGGCCCTAGAAGACACACCTCTATGTCAAAATCTTCCCTCCAAAGGCTCCAGAAATACTGGACTATTTTGCAAACTGTAAAATCAGCAAAGTCCACCCTTAGCAACCACAGGGTCTTCTTCCCTAGTTGCTACTCCCCTCTATGTATTCTCTATGTACTCAAACTCCTGGCGAAAGCAGGTTCATTACAGAACCTTTGGGGCCTCACGGAGTGTAAAATATGGAAAAAGAAGACACTCATTAGGGCCC
This sequence comes from Xenopus petersii, assembly GCA_038501925.1. NCBI lineage: Eukaryota > Metazoa > Chordata > Amphibia > Anura > Pipidae > Xenopus > Xenopus petersii. The sequence continues at coordinate 14,035,350 of CM076674.1, forward strand.
ATAATCATTTCAGCATTAACTTCATATAATGGGCCAGGTTTGATTCAGTGAGAAAAAGTTATCTCATGAAAACTTGTGGACGAGCTTCAATTCAAGGAGAAAAAAACTTTTCTCCAAATTCAGTCCCAGATTTTTTCCCATAGACTTCAGTAGAGTTTTCATTTGATAAACTGTGAGATACGTTTTTCTGAATTGAATCTTAAAGTGAATCTTGTCCATGAGATTTCATGTGATAAACCATGAGATAACTTTTTCTCACTGAACTGAGACCCAATATGAGGACACCACATGTTTTTCTAAAACAGAGAGGTGAGATTGCAGTTCATAGACTGTAGATTGGAATTTTAGAGCGTTGGACATCCCGTACCAAAAGAATGAAGGATTATTGGTGGCAAGCAGGGGCTGTATTAACTGCATTGTTGGGGCTGACTTTGAATTCAGGTAACAACACTTCTCCCATGTTCCAACAGATGACTTCAACCCCCTTTAAATGTAATTTATTTGAGTTGCTTCTGTGAATGAGATTAGCCACACTGCTGGTTGATTCTAACTTGAAACTGGTCACTAATGAAAGTGGTAAAGCCTGAAAGGCAAGATAGATTCAATATCTGCAAAGCAAAGGAGAAGCATGGTACTACATAAGACGGTTCTCTTGCCTTGAAATACATAATAAGTGCAAGTAAACATTACAAGACACGCTATAGGTTTCGTACACTCCAAGATCTTAATCCAGAACAGCTGTTCTTTATTACACAAAGAGCTTGAGACTTTATAAGGAATTTTACAACTGCCTTCCAATCCACGCTCCTAACGCTATCATTAATTCTCCCTGTTGCCAAGCTATCCTGGGCTTGATTGATTGGCACCGCTAAAACCCCTACGTTCAGCAGCCGTATCTCAGATTGAACTGATCATAAAACGGGAAAGTCATGGAACAATAATTATATTAAATTAGATTATTTTGCATTCTGTGGTACATGAAGCTTGGATACAGATGTTTATACCATTGCTCATGATGATACCAGGAAGAAATATATAGAGTATGCAAGTCTCCAAGTCCTGCTGCTCTATGAAGCCAACAGAAATGTTATACACACAAAAAGCAAAACTTGATACATTTTTTATCAGCGGCAAGAAGGCATGAGTTGGGTAACAAAAATGACCAACAAAACTCAACGCACGGAGCTGCTGTAATTGGATCTTAAGTTTCAGGCATTCATTTTCCTTTCCCTTCTAGGACCTTGGGCTTTTGGCATTCCAGTGGGCCCAGATTCTTGCCTTATTTAACTCTCATGTTGGCAATTCACTATACTATGCAATCACTTAATGATTGATTGAAATGTGATTGCGTTTCAGTTGTGTGCAGCCAAGCAGCAGTAAAGTTAAACATAACACTAAGGCAAGTGGGGACCCATAAATGAGTCAAGAAGTTGGAAATGCAAAAGGATAATCTCAGTGAGGAGACTAAAGTAGATGTAGTGTAGACTATACTCTTATGCCATATTGCCCTTTTTGCCTTACTCTGTCCAAATATGTATAGTAGTTCACGTGCTCCTTGATCCAGAGTAGTTTTGAGAAAAATATCAATCTTCAGCATTAGACTGGCACATCAGGATTTTAATGAAAATGCCAAGCAGATCTAAGTAGCCATGGGCCATCCTGGTCACCCAACCATCTGAACTTCTATGCATATATCATACCATTTCCCAATATCTGTATGAGAACAAAGAGGAGAAATAGGGGGTAGCACGATGAAGAGAAGTGAATAGGAGTAGAGAGAAGGCAAGTCAAGAAAAGATATAAATTAGAAGGGAGGATTGGTTGTCTAAGGATTTATGGAGGGCCCAGTCAACACTGTCTTCAATAATCAAGACACAGGATGGGCCTGTTGTCTAAGTATCTCTAGTAGGTCTCTGGCACCCCAGTCCAATAGTGTCTTCAAATAATCAAGAATTAGCAACACTGCTATTGGAAACGCTCAAAAGCAGTGATCCCCAAACAGTGGCTCGTGAGCATCATGTTATTCTCCAACCCCTTGGATGTTGGTTCCAGTGGCCTCAAAGCAGGGACTTATTTTTGAATTTGTGGCTTGGAGGCAAGTTTTGGTTATATAAAAACAAGGTGTAATGCAAAATAGAGACTCCTGTAGGCTGCAAGTCCATATAGGGGCTACGAAATAGCCCCTTATTTAGCACTCCAAGAACTTTTGTGCTTGTGTTGCTCCCCAACCCGTTTTACATTTGAATGTGGTTCATGGGTAAAAAAGGTTGGGGACCCCTGCTCTAAAAATTGGTTTTCCCAAATGTCTCAAAGGAAAACAACTGTCAATTTACTCTTCAACTAATAAGTGCGATAATAAAACTACATACTTGCAAAGACTCTCCAGACTTTCTTGTTATTTCTTCAACTAATAAGTAGTAATGGTTGAATCTGTCCCGTTTCGCTTCCCGGGAAAATTTGTGAAACTGTGAAAACGCATTGAAGTCAATGGGCGTCAAAATAATTTTGACGCACGCCAATTTTAACATGCAAAAGCAAAATAACTCAAAAACCACAAATAAAAATGAAAACCAATTGCAAATTGTCTAAGAATATCACTCTCCACATCATACTCAAAGTTAACTCAAAGGTGAACAACCATTAAACCAATTGTTACAAGTCTGGAAAGGTATTTCATTTATGGTTCTATTTTTGGCACAGGAAAGTTTTTACATGGATATGTATATCACTTTGGATAACTCTCCCAAATTTCCTATATCTCAACTGAAAGATCGGCAGTGAAGTTCTATCTGCTGTCCAACTCTTGCCCAAGGGGTTATCTAAACCTTACATGTAGCTTGCACCACACCTGAGCTTGTTATATCACAGGAGGGTACTCATGGGCAGATATTATTAACCAGTTTGTCCAATTGGGCATATTGGTAATTCCATTCAGGTAATAATGGCAACTGCCAAACAGTTGGGCTTGTAGTGGGCAAATCGTCAGCAGGTAGGGTTGCCACTTGTCCGGTATTTTACAGGCCTGGTCGGTAAAAATGATGGCTGATTCCAAAAAAAAAGAAAAAAGATAAATATATAGGAAGGCCAGTGATCCCAATGTTATTAATAGGGAATAAAGATAAATATATAGGAAGGCCAGTGATTCCAATGTTATTAATAGGTAATAAAGATAAATATATAGGAAGGCCAGTGATCCCAATGTTATTAATAGGGAATAAAGATAAATATATAGGAAGGTCAGTGATCCCAATGTTATTAACAGGGAATAAAGATAAATATATAGGAAGGTCAGTGATCCCAATGTTATTAATAGGGAATAAAGATAAATATATAGGAAGGTCAGTGATATGATCCCAATGTTATTAATAGGGAATAAAGATAAATATATAGGAAGGTCAGTGATCCCAATGTTATTAATAGGGAATAAAGATAAATATATAGGAAGGTCAGTGATCCCAATGTTATTAATAGGGAATAAAGATAAATATATAGGAAGACCAGTGATCCCAATGTTATTAACAGGGAATAAAGATAAATATATAGGAAGGTCAGTGATCCCAATGTTATTAATAAGGAATAAAGATAAATATATAGGAAGGCCGGTATTTTTTTCCAGAAAAGGTGGCAACCCTATCAGCAGGTACCAAGCTTATGTGCTCTAAAATACTTCATTTATTTTAACATCCACTAACTATAATGATATCACTTGATTGGTCCACGGAATTGCAGAATTATTTCTATTATATACAGCCATTTTTGCAGTCAAATTTTAACATAGTCCACAGACACTGGCTGGTATGAATGATATCAGCCAGGCATGAGTAGGCTCTAAAGGTATTATTATCTCTATAGTAGGACTATAAAAGTTTATGGCATTTGCCGTGGGAAATCTGAAAGACATTATCGCACAAGATGATTGTCGGACCACCAACGTGGCCCACCCCTGTACCTACCTGTTGAGCGAGACAGCTTTGGTTAGAGTTGCTGCATTTCTTGCGTAAACCTTTCACCACTCTCTGGCAGGGAGAGCAGAGTCTCTTTTATGTGGGAAATATTTCTTTGGAAATATATAATATTCAGAGCTCTGAGTATGTTCAGCCACTTTTTAGTGGTTTGATACGCTTGAATAAGAGTTGACAGTGTATTTCTGCTTCCGTGTCAGATCACATGGAAATGCAATTGCCTACAGTACGGGCGGCAGTGGGCTGATGGAGTGTTATGATTCAGAGGAGTCAGGCCTAGCATATAGGCGTCTAATCTGTAGAACATAAGCAGTCGGTGAACAAGAATTGACAGCATCAGGACAGCCCACGGTTTGCTTACAGCTATTTATTTATTCATTTATACCCCATAGCAGTTGCTTAGAATGCTTTCATATAAATTATATGTGAGTGCCCCCCCAGATCCAGACAAGATTTGTTTTGTCTCAGCCTACACAATGGTCTGTCCAATCAAGGTCTGGCTGAAAACTGGCATATAAACACCCAGTGAGTGTATGATAACCCAGTGCAGGGTGTTGTGGCACTGGAAGAATGCACACAGAGATGCCAAACTGCAGGGTAGAAGTCAGTTTAATTCCTGGCTAGGGTTGCCACAATACCCTTAACACAGGGGTCACCAAACTTTTTTTTTTTTACCCGTGAGCAACATGCAGATGTACAAGGAGTTCAAGAGCAACACAAGAATGAATAATGTTCCTGGGGGTGCCAAATAAGGGCTGTGATTGGCTATTTAGTAGTCCCTATGTTGTCTGGCAGCCTACAGGAGACTCTGTTTGGCAGTACACCTGGTTTTTATACAACCAAAACTTGCCTCCAAGCCTGGAATTCAAAAATAAGCTCCTGCTTTGAGGCCACTAAGAGCAACATCCAAGGGGTTGAAGAGGAACATGTTGCTCACGAGCCATTCAAAGGGGACCACTGCCCTAACAAAAGCCCTTGGCCCTCCGCTCGAAACGTACCTTTTCTCAGAATTCTGGCCATCGCATGATGTGGCTCCACCCCCTTTTATGTCATGCTCCCCCACCTTTTGCATTACGGCTCACCCCTTTTGTTCCCGCCCCTGCCACTGGCCAGTTAAAACTTTCTGAAAAGGCGGCAACCCTATTTCGGGCTGCTCTCTCAACACTGTTTGCTCCCGCCCTTCACTTCCCCTTCCTGTGTCCATAACATACCTCCCAACAGTGATTTTTTTTTGACCATGCCCATTTTGTGGCCACACCCCCTTATTACAATGTTCATTTTACAAAATTTGGAACATATTTCTGTGGGGTTTTTTTTGTTATTATAGTTTTGCTAATGAAGGTGAATTGCCCTTTAAGCTGTGAGTCTAACTTATCTATTAAAACTATGAAACGTAGAAAATGAAGTCATGGGGTAGAGCAGAAAGTCATTTTTCCAAACTTGGCTATAAAATCCCAATCTATTTTTATAGGAGAGGCTAAAGCCCAGGGAAGTTGGATTTAATGCGCAGAGCCATGTGTTCGCAGGGAGCAGGAAGGGAAGTCCAATTAATATCAGCTGTACGGCAGGTGCAGAAATGGCCATTAGGAGTTACTGCCTATTCCCAAAACTCTAGGAAACGAGGCATCGCTTGGGAACAATACACAAGCTCCATGCGTTATTTTCTGGCCGTGACCCTTTAAGCAGCGTTTTGGCCTTTAACTAATTACTTTATGGCTGTCAAAAAATCCTGCAGATGTCCGTTCATGCAAGTAGGATGCAGAAATCAATTAGGGGGGGGAAAAGAGTTTTCTCTGGTCAAGGTTGTCGTTTCTAATTGTGGGAAAATGTAAAAGTATCAATACCGGGAGATTTCAGTGTATTTTTATGGGTTAAATATTCTGGTTTTGTAATAGGGAGAAGTCAAGATCCATAATGTGCCGTATCCAGGGCCAGCTTGATAAATAAGACTGTGTTAGGGTAGAACTCCACGGTGTGGCTCCATGTTGGATGTTCTATCGATACAGAAAGTGAAGGAGAAATCGCAGGTAAGAACTAAATTTATCCAAATGCCATATGAAAATGCTGCACGCTGTGTTTTCATCCGACAGTCGGATAAATGTAGTTCTTACCTGCGATTTCGCCTTCACTTTCTGTATCAATAGAACATCCAGCACGTCGCATGATGCACTTCATCGCATGGCGACGTGTCGCCGCACCGTGGAATTCCCCTTAGTCTGGGATGGCCAACCAGTGACAGTCCAGCTGTAGTCTATAGGTCTATAACTCCCAGTATCTTCCACAATGTTGTATCCAGTGGTGTTGGGCCCCCTGCAAAAAAATCTTCAGAGGGGCTGGCACACTCTAATTCCCATCTTCCCACCCACTGAGGCAAATTGGTGAGGCTTCAGATGGGTTTTTTTTTTGCCGTCCTCTGGATCAACTGGCAGTTAGGCACAGAAAAAAAACGAAAAGGTTGAACTTGATGGACGTGTGTCTTTTTTCAGCCTTTCTTACTATGTTACTATGTTCCTGTCCCACCTCTATCCCACCCACATCCCGCCTTCACCTAGGGTTGCCACCTTTTAGTTTTGGCCCTACTGGCCGGTGACTTAGAGGATGGGGGCGGGCCAGAGAGGAGCGGGATTGTGCAGTTTCAGGGGTGGGGTTGTGATGTTTCTGGGCGGGGTTGTGACATTTCAGGGGCAGGGTTGTGACATTTCAGGGGCAGGTCAAGAAGAAGGGACTGCAGTGCTTGGATAAGGTGAGTAGGGGAGCTGAGAGGGGCAAATCTGAGGTGGGCCGGGGGCAAAACAATAGGGATTACAAATTTATCAGCTAATGCATAGGCGATAAATTTGTAATACCAGCCCCGGCCTTGGCTGGTATTTTACCGGTTAGGCTGGTCAGATGGCAACCCTACCTCCGCCCCACTCAGGCTCCGCCCTCTCCGGCCCAACTTGCTTCCCCCTTCCTTGCCAGTAAGAGAGAGCAGTTGGGGAGGAGGGTTTTTTATTAGCTATAGTGGAAACAGCCCCCCTGTACCCTGGGCCCCCCTCGACTGCGGGGTCTGCTTCCTCTATAGTTATGCCACTGCTTGTATCACATACAAAAATATAAAGATTTATTTTTTTATTTTATGGTTTATTTACCATTGCTAGACACCCATCAGGCCCCGACTGGTAATTAGTTGATTCTGGAACATGCCAAATGAGGGGCTGCTTTAAATTGCCACAGACAAACAATTTTTTGTTGGGCCTGTGGAGGGGTGTTTGGGCCTTTGGGTCAGGGCCTATTTTAAATGCCACCGCAGACCTGGCACCCATAAAAATGTTGTATGCAAAATAGCTTTTGCTCATCTATATTGGTGTTATGAACCAGATTACCCTTTTTGCACCTACTCAACGCACAGCATAGGCAATGTCTATAGCAATTTACAGCAGCCCCTCTGGTATTTGTCAGAATCCACAGATTGCCAGTCCAGGCCTGATGCCCATGCCCTATTCCTGTCCTTCATTCGCCCCTTTTTAAAGGAGAACTAAAGCCTAACTAAAGAAGTAGCTAGACATGTTGTACATTATGTTTTCGGCTTCTGTACCAGCCCAAGGCAACCACAGCCCTTTAGCAGTAAAGATCTGTGTCTCCAAAGATGCCCCAGTAGCTCCCCATCTTCTTTTCTGCTGATTCACTGCACATGCTCTGTGCTGCTGTCACTTACTGAGCTTAGGGACCCACTCACAATATACAGTACACATAGAATAGAAATGTCACAATATAAGGCTAATTAGTAATTAATACAGATAATTACTACATGGCAGCACAGAAACCAGTGTAATTAGCATCAGAATTTAATAATCAGCAAACCTGTAGCATCAGCTTATATTACAGCCAGGGAAGCTCATTTTCTGCTGGATAATTAGTGACGAGCCCTTAGCTTCTCAACAGCCAATCAGAGCCCACTGAGCATGTGAGTGTCACAGACACTTCCCAAGATGGTGACCCCCTGTGACAAGTTTGAAGTCCTGGATCATTGCTGCTATTGACAAGCTGACACTTTAGCCTCGTGCAATAAGTTCAGTATTTAAAATATGGTATATTTATTTTCAGGGTTTAGTTTTCCTTTCAGTACAAATGTACTAACCAGCTCAAATTTTTGTGTCTCTGGTATATATTGCACCAGTGTCTGGGGTGTCTGGGGGCCAATGGCTGCTGCTTGGGGGCCTCTCATCCCATTCATAAGCGACAGTTCCTCTAAGGGTCACCCAGTTGCACAACATGTATCCAGGGTTGCCACCTTTTCTGGAAAAAAATACCGGCTTTTCAATATATTTATGGTTTTTCCCTATAAATAACATTGGCATCAAGCAACATTTTTACTGGCCAGGCAGGTAAAATACTGGCCAGGTGGCAACCCTACATGTATCACACTCCGTGCGGCCACAATTAGGGTGTGGGGGAGAGCCAGTGCAATTGTCGAAGGCAGGAGCCTGAGTCTGGGCCCAATCCGACTCTGATTTGCACAACTAGGGTTGCCACCTTTTCCAGAAAAAATACCAGTCTTCCTAAATATTTACCTTTTTTCCCTATTAATAACATTGGGATCAACCATCATTTTTACCGGCCAGGCCTATAAAATACCGGCCAGGTGGCAGCCCTATGCACAACTGAGATCCTATAAGCCATTTACTATGTGCTGGGCAGGGTGTAAAGTGTAAAAAAATGGGCACAATATACCATATTTTTTATTTATGTCCCCTTCCCTACATATAGGAAAATTGCCACTGGTCTCTGGGCTACTAAATGGCTGCATCAGGATCCTGTACTGGTGTGGGTGGCCTTTAGATCTGCTAAACGATCTCTTATAGCAAAAGGGCAAAGTAAAGTTGGATTAACCCAAAAGTGCACTATCCCTTCCCCTTAACCTTGTCTTCCCGCTGATCTGAATTGGAGACATGTTGAGGGGAAAGGGTTTCAGCCAGAAATACATTTAGGGTGACATTGGGGGACAATGACTATTTCACCACCTAAGGGCAGAGGCACACGGGCAGATTCGGGGAGATTTAGTCACTTGGCGACCAATCGCCTCTTCTTTGGGGTGACAATCTCCCAGAACTAGAGTCCTGCAGCAGGTTGGGTACCCACGAGTTACCCGCAAAAACCTGCGGTACCCTGTGGGTTGCGGGTAGAAGTTCCGGGTGCGGCTATAGACGCGGGTTGGCGGTTCTGCACATTTGCTGATAGGGCCACTTGGGTCTTCTCAATAGTGATTTTTACTCCTTTTTTCAGAGCATGTCTACTTCCGATGATGTCACTTCCGGTTAACAATGACAGCACTTCCTGATTCTTGATGGTCAGTGGGTCGGGTTGTGGGACCAAACGGGTAAGAATGAGGGTTGCGGGTCTGGGTTGCGGATTAGAGGTTGCGGGTACTGGTCGGGTACGGGTTCCAAAAAATGGACCCACGCAGGACTCTACCCCCAATTGCCTTCCCCCTGCCTTCCGCTGCTAAAATTAAAAAAATCGCCTGCACTCGCAGCGCTTCAATTTCCTCGTGAGGAAACTTCGGGCATCGAAGCGCCGAGAGTGCCATTGCACTGGCGTTTTCTCATTATAGCAGGCGGAAGACAGTTCGGGGATTTTGTCACCCCAAAGAAGAGGCGATTAGTCGCCAGGCGACTAAATCTCCCTGAATCTGCCCATGTGCACCTGCCCTAAGGCAACTGAAAACTCCTGTGTTAGGGCATCCCATGACCTGACTGCCCATGCAGCAAAGAAGCCCTTTATTGGCTGATGGTGAAACCTCCTTTGATTCTCAACGGATGTCCTCTTGTCACCCTGTCTAGTCCATGGTACATAAACTTTAAACCCGTTGAATACAGAACTAAAATCAAATACGCTGGCAAGGTGTATAGAAACAAAGGGAGCAAATGTGCACCCACCTCAGAATGCAGAAGAAGGCAATGTACAGGCTTCCATTTGCCGTTAAGAAGGATGTTGATTGTAATAGTTCAGGTAGTAGTTTGTGTACGTAGTAATCTAAGTTCTTCCTCCGCAGGATCGCTGCTACCTTTAAAGCAAATGCACACGAGGTTATAAAAATGTCAGTAGCAAGGAACATGTAGCTGAATATTAATAAGCACTATCAGCCCTACAGATGTTGCACAACTAGAAATCTCAATATTCCTCATACAAATGTCCCCCCGACTTCAAAATAGTTAGAGGATGCTCATGTTTGGTTTAACACCCAGAGGCAGATTTATCAAGGTTCAAATTTTGAATTCATGGGAGTTTTTTTAAAATCTATTTAGGGGTGGTTCGCCTTTAAGTTAACTTTTAGTATGTTATAGAATGACATATTCTAAGCAACTATTCAATTGCACTTCATTATTTGTTCTTTATAGTTTTTAATTATTTGCGTTTTTCTTCTGACTCATTTCAGCTTTCAAATGGGGGTCACTGACCTCCACCTAAAAACAAATGCTCTGTAAAGCTGCACATTTATTGTTATCGCTACTTCTTATTACTCATCTTTCTATTTTGTTCCTCTCTGATTCATATTTCAGTCTCTTATTCGAATAAATGCATGGTTGCTAGGGTAATCTGGACCCTAGCAACCCGTTTGCAAAAATTACAAACTGGAGAGCTGCTGAATAACTCAAAAACCACAAAAAATAAAAAATGAAAAGCAATTGCATATTGTCTCAGAATATCACTCTCTACATCCTACTAAAAGTTAACGCAAAGGTGAACAACCCCTTTTAATTTGATTTTCTTCTAAATTCGATTGGGGGTTTATTTATTTAAAAAATAGCGTGTCTAAAATTCTGAAGAATTTTACCGCCTCAAAATCTGGAATCAAATTCGACCAAACTTGATTCAAGTTTTTTCTCTGAAAAAAACTTGAATGTCAGGAAGGCTACAAACATCTCCATATAGTTACATAGTTACATAGTTAAAGGGATACTGTCATGGGAAAAACATTTTTTTCAAAATGAATCAGTTAATAGTGCTGCTCCAGCAGAATTCTGCACTGAAATCCATTTCGCAAAAGAGAAAACAGATTTTTTTATATTTAATTTTGAAATCTGACATGGGGCTAGACATATTGTCAATTTCCCAGCTGCCCCCAGTCATGTGACTTGTGCTCTGATAGATTTCAATCACTCTTTACTGCTGTACTGCAAGTTGGAGTGATATCACCCCCTCCCTTTTTTTATATAAGACAGAACTTTGTTTGCTTTAGTAGCCACCGAATGACACTGCCCAGAATTAGACAACTTGTTATCTACAAAAACCCCAAGATCCTTCTCATTTAAGGAAACTCCAAACACACTGCCATTTAGTGTATAACTTGCATTTATATTATTTTTGCCAAAGTGCATAACCTGCATTTATTAACATTGAACCTCATTTTCCAGTCTCCAGGTTAGTCACTGGACCTCTCCCATTGACTAATACATGAATTTGGCAGGTTTTAGGTGGGGAATAGTCTCATTTGAATTCTTAAAGGGCCAGAGTATGATAAATCTCAAAAATCTAATTTGAATTTTTAAAAATATTTTCAGTTCAATCCTTAATATATCTGCCCCGTAATCAAATTCTTATTACTCACATCTTTTAGTAATCTTCTATAATGCTAGCCCAAAAAATGGTGTAAAGGAATGCTCACTATAACGGCAGAGACACACTCTAAGTAGGGTTGCCACCTTTTAAAAAAAAAAAACTTACCGGCCAGAGGTGGGGACGGGAACTAAAGGGGCGGGTCTTGACGCAAAAAGGGCCGGAGCTGAGGGGGATTGTGCCGCAAAAGGGATGGAGCAGAGGAATCGTGCCGCAAAATGGGGCAGGGCCATGCCGCATGATGCCCAGAAGATGAAGAAAAGGTAAGTTTACACCGAAGGCCAAGGGCTTTTCTTAAGGGTATTACAAATTACCTGCCACTACATTGTCGGTAAATTTATAATACCGGCCCCGGTCTTGGCAGGTGTTTTACCGGCTAGGCCGGCACAATACGGGCCGGGTGGCAACCCTAACTCTAAGATTCCCCAAACTGCCTTCCCGTCAGCTACAATCTAAGTCGCCAGTGGGATGGCACTCGAATCGCCTCACAACGAAACTTCGGGCGACTTGTAGAAAAAGAATCGCTCCGAGAGCCATCTCACCGGCAATTTCGATTCTAGCTGATGGGAAGGCAGTTCGGGGAGATTAGTTGCCCAAAGAAGAGACAATTTGTTACCAGGTGACTAAATATTAGGGATGCAAAGAATCCACTTTTTTGGATTCGGCCGAACCCCCGAATCCTTCACGAAGGATTCGGCCGAATACCGAATCCGAACCCTAATTTGCATATGCAAATTAGGGGTGGGAAGGGGAAAACATTTTTTACTTCCTTGTTTTCTGACAAAAAGTCACGCAATTTCCCTCCCCGCCCCTAATTTGCATATGCACATTAGGATTCGGATTCGGTTCGGCCAGGCAGAAGGATTCGGCTGAATCCTGCAGAAAAAGGCCGAATCCCGAACCGAATCCTGGATTCGGTGCATCCCTACTAAATATTCCTGAATCTTAGCGTGTGCCCTTACCCTAAGGGCAGAGACACACGCTGCAATTCGGGGAGATTTGTCGCCCGATGTCAAATCTCCTCTTTTTTGGGGCGACTAATTTCCCCGAACTGCCTTCCTGCCAGCTAGAATGAAAATCGCCGCCGGGATGGCACTCGAAGTGCTTCGTTTTCCGAACTCATCCGAAGTTGCCTCACGAGGAAACTTCGGGCGACTTTAGAAAATGAAGCACACAGAGTCCCATCCCACCGGCAATTTACATTCTAGCTGGCGGGAAGGCAGTTCAGGGAGATTAGTCGCCCCAAAAAAGAGGAGATTTGTCATCGGGCGACTAATCTCCCTGAATTGCAGCGTGTCTCTGCCCTAAAGGGCAAGCGTGTACCTTTTGCCTATATCTCTTTCCCCAGCACCTGAAAGTGTTTCTTAGTATTATTTTGCATAAGAAAAGTTTTTTTTATCCTATAGGTGTGTAAAGAGCCACCTGACCCCTGCTTATCTCCACTAAACTACTATGCCCTTGTTTTCTATACAGCATATCTGATATGCAAATATGGGCCCTACAGCCCTAGTGGAATTTAAATAGAATCGCCTTTTATACCTGTGCAGTCTAAAAGAACATTACATACAGTATACACTCATATAATACATTACTTGTGCTTTAAAGGGGTGGTTCACCTTAAGTTAACTTTTAGTATGTTATAAAACTGGTCTTCGTTATTTATTTTTTTAGAATTTTTTAATTATTTGCTGCCTTCTTCTGACTCTTTGAAGCTTTCAAATGGGGATCACTGACAATGGCAGAAAATGGACAGAAAATGCACTCCAGGAGCCAGTCTGTGACGATATAAGAATCTTTATTCGAGAGAGCTAAAACAACGGTCCTAACGTGTTTCGTATCCAAAGATACTTAATCCCTCATTGTGGGATCAATGACCCCATCTAAAAAACAAATGCTCTGTAAGGCTACAAATGTATTGTTATTGCTACTTTTTATTACTCATCTTTCTACTCAGGCCTCTCCTATTCATATTCCAGTCTCTTATTCAAATCAGTGCATGGTTGCTAGGGGAATTTGGACCCTAGCATTCAGATTCCTGAAACTGCAAACTGGAGAGCTGCTGAATAAAAAGCTAAATAAGTCAAAAACCACAAATAATTAAAAAAAAAAAACTCAGAATATCACTCTCTACATCAGGGATCCTCAACCTTTTGAACACGTGAGCAACATTCAGATGTAAAAGTAGTTGGGGAGCAACACTAGCATGAAAAATGTTCCTGGGGTGCAAAATAAGGGCTGTGATTGGCCATTTAGTAGCCTCTATGAGGATTGTCAACCTACATTGAGACTCTGTTTGGCAGTACATCTGGTTTTTATACAACCAAAACTTGTCTCCAAGCCTGGAATTCAAAAATAAACACTTGCTTTGAGGCCACTGGGAGCAACATCCAAGGGGTTGGAGAGTAACATGTTGCTCACAAGCTACTGGTTGGGGATCACTGCTCTACATCATACTAAAAGTTAATTTAAATGCAAACAACCCCTTTAATCAGATGTTCTGAACCTCACGCTCGCCATGCATAATTTATGGAAAACGGTTGGTTCAAAATTGAGTGGAGCGCCAACAATAGGGTAAGATATGTCGGCATAAGACAAAGCATTACTTTACTGAAACCAACAGTTGACTCAACATTATGCAGTACTTTCTGTTGCCCTTTGATGGTGCTGTCTCTTAAAGGTTCCAAACTGGTGTGTTTTTCTATGTTCAATTTAGGCCTCTCCTATCAGGGGTCCCATGGAACAGTCCCTATCATTAGAGCAGGGATGTGTGTGCTTTGAAGAGCCCTGAGAGGTAACTATTTCATTACTTTGAGGCACTGATTTAATCAGCTCAGAATGACTTTATCTCACTCACTTAGGCCCTAGGCTCTTATCACAGAGTTCTGACATGCATTGTAGGCTGCGGCGCTATCTGGCCCTGATAATCAGAAAATGCATCACTAATAAGTGTGAGGCCACTGAAAGCCTCCAAAGAGGCTGATAATTTTGGTGGGTCACATTAAGGTCAGTGTTGGATGGAAAAGGCCCAATCTTAGAAATAAAAAATAGAGATCCCCCTCTCCTCCATCTGATACACAAGAGAGTATTTGTAGCTCAGTAAATTTATTAATATATTCGGATAATGGAAATTTTAAGTGAGGGAAGTACAATAATAATAATTATGTGTTACTGAATAAACGTGGACATTTTACTTTATACATATACTAAATATTCCTTATTTTCTCACACAGCTTTTTCTTTAGAGCAGAGACACGCTCAGATTCGGGAGATTTAGTCGGCCAGCGATAAATCTCCTCTTCTTTGGGGCAACTTATCTCCCTGAACTGCCTTCCGCCGGCTAGAATGTAAATCGCCGGTGGGATGGCACTTGGAGCAATTTGTTTTCCGAAGTCGCCCAAAGTTTCCTCGTGAGTCAACTGCACTAGAATGTAAATTGCTGGCTGGAGGCAGTTCGAAGAGATTAGTCGCCCAGAAGAAGAGGAGATTTGTCGATGGGCGACTAACCCCCCCCCCCCCCCGAATCTGAGCGTGTCTCTGCCCTAAGTGTTAATCCCCTTAGAACTGCAGTTTTGGCTGTAAAGCCTCCCTTTGGATTCTAAAATTCTTAGAATCTACCACTGTAACCAAGATTAGAGCCAACTATATTGTCATAATAGTAATAATAATTGGTTACATGGCCTAGTAACTAAGGAGGATTACCCGATCATTGGTTACATGGCCTCGTAACTAAGGAGGATTACTCTGTCATTGGTTACATGGCCTAGTAACTAAGGAGGATTACTCTATCATTGGTTACATGGCCTAGTAACTAAGGAGGATTACTCTGTCACTGGTTACATGGTCTAGTAACTAAGAAGGATTACTTTTTCATTGGTTACATGGCCTAATAAAGAGAATACAATTCTATATATTTAGATTCTCCATGAGCCCCCTGACTTGTATGGATTCTTTCTCGAGCTAGCTTTGGTCACTAGTACCCTTGCCTTGAGGGCAGAGCCACCTATTTGGCTGTAAGAGCAGTTCTTTTTCTGTGCTGTGGAGCAATATCTCCCACTGGTCCCTTTTTACAAGTGTATAAAAGTCCTGTGATCTCTTATCACCTCAAGTGGTCTATGGTAACTGAATTTCCCCACCGCCTAGTAACTAAGAAGGATTAATCTATCGTCACTTACATGGCTAGTAATGACAGAGGATTACTCTGTCATTGTTACATTTCTAGTAACTAAGAAGGATTACTCTGTAATTGATTAAATGGCATAATAACTAAGGAGGATTACTGTAATTGGTTACAAGGTCTAGTAAATAAGGAGGATTACACTGTCATTAGTTATATGGCCTAGGAGCTCAGGAGGATTACTCTGTCATTGGTTACATGGCCTAGTAACTAAGGGGGTTTACTCTGTCCTTGGTTACATGGCCTAGTAACTAAGAAGGATTCGTCTTCCATTGGTTACATGGTCAGTAATGAAGGGCGATTAATGTAATTGGTTACTTAGTCTAGTAACTAAAACAGATGTATCTATCATTGGTTACATGGCCTAATAACTAAGAAGGATTACTCTGTCATTGGCTACATGGCCTAATACCTAAGGAGAATTACTCTGTCATTGGTTACATGGCCTAGTAACTATAAGGATTATGCTATCATTGGTTACATGGCCTAGTAACTAAGAATGATTACTCTGTCATTGGATTTATGGCATAATAACTAAGGAGGATTACTGTAATTGGTTACAAGGTCTAGTAAATAAGGAGGATTACACTGTCATTAGTTATATGGCCTAGGAGCTCAGGAGGATTACTCTGTAATTGTTACATGGCCTAGTAACTAAGTAGGATTACTTTTCATTGAGCACGTCACCTAGTAATTTAAAGAGAATTGTTTTGTCATTGGGTACAAGGCCTGGTAACAAAGGAAGAGGTGGTACAGGTAACCTCTAGTTAGTCTGACATGTCCTTTATGTAATGTAACAGTGATGAGGCCTGTTGTATTTGTTGGCTCCAAAAGTAAATCTAAGGGACAGTCAGAAGCGTGAGAACAAGGACAAGGCTCTGCTGAAACCTAGTGATCTGGGGACCCTCGAAGAGAAGTCAGTGTTCTGCTTTATAGAGGGGAATGTGTCCAAGGATTTTTACAAGGTTTCTAATTTCAGCCCTGGGAAGGGAATCTGAATAGCAAATAGAAATGGCATATGAGCATTCTGCATAACAACCATTTCCTCCCAATTAGGGGTGCAGCCTGGCACATACATGTCACACAGTGTAAAAGGCTAAAGGGAAAACCTAAAAATGGACAACATCTATTGTGGGATGCTGGGAGTTCCAGTCACCACTGCAGAGTCACAAAATGCAGAGATTAAACAACGATTACATGTGAAAATGCAATTTATGATTTTATTTCAGATTAATATACAGATATTAGAATGGTTAGGTTCCTTTATAAACGCTGGGAAAATCTGCCCCTGGGAACTTAACCATAGCATTGATTCACAGTGTTAATTTAATTGCTCTCCTTCAACTCGCTAACTAACTGCTTGCAATGGCTTAACACCCTGATACAAATGTTCTCTGTGTTTGTAAATGAGTCTGTAAGATTTTACTTTAGAGCCATAATAATAATTGTAATCTCTCCCTACTATACCTGCTATCCCACAGTCACACTCCCTTCCCAGAGACTATTATCCTACTGTTACTATAGACACCATCTCTCCCTACTATACCTGCTATCCCACAGTCACACTCCCTTCCCAGAGACTATTATCCACTGTTACTATAGGCACCATCTCTCCCTACTATACCTACTATCCCACAGTCACACTCCCTTCCCAGAGACTATTATCCACTGTTACTATAGACACCATCTCTCCCTACTATACCTGCTATCCCACAGTCACACTCCCTTCCCAGAGACTATTATCCACTGTTACTATAGGCACCATCTCTCCCTACTATACCTACTATCCCACAGTCACACTCCCTTCCCAGATACTATTATCCCACTGTTACTATAGACATCATATCTCCCTACTATACCTGCTATCCCACAGTCACACTCCCTTCCCAGATACTATTATCCCACTGTTACTATAGACACCATCTCTCCCTACTATACCTGCTATCCCACAGTCACACTCCCTTCCCAGAGACTATTATCCACTGTTACTATAGACACCATCTCTCCCTACTATACCTGCTATCCCACAGTCACACTCCCTTCCCAGAGACTATTATCCACTGTTACTATAGACACCATCTCTCCCTACTATACCTGCTATCCCACAGTCACACTCCCTTCCCAGAGACTATTATCCCACTGTTACTATAGGCACCATCTCTCCCTACTATACCTGCTATCCCACAGTCACACTCCCTTCCCAGATACTCCTTGGAATACAAGTATTACAGAACCATCAACCAAGCTATAAATAGTGTATGTATAAGGTCTCATTTACAAGCAAGTGCGAAATGCTGAAAAAAATTGCTTGCTTTACACCATTTCTCCCCCCCCCCCCAAAAAAAGATGAGTGTTACTTTACATGGCTTGGAAATATCATGCAGAATCAGGTAAATGCTCGCAAGGGTTGCATCTTGCATGTGTCAAGTTAACCTTATTTCCAAAAGTCATTTCTACTACTAGCAAAACATTCTATTAGTGCCTATTTTCTATTTTGCCTTTAGAATCAGGAGAATACGTGGCACTGAAAGGAATATTCATGTAACATATTTTTCTATAATATTTAACTGCACTTCACAAAAAGAATAGACACCCCTCCTGTGAATCAGTTTAAGAACAAGATAGACATTCTGAGAAATGAATGATTTTTTTACGAGGTGATACAATGCCTTTAAACACCCGGTGCAATGTGGGTACATTTTAAAGGAAGACTGTTTCCATTTAAAGGATACTGTCATCACATAATAAAGGCCTCTTATTATAATTCCATTTAATTCTCGACACAAGTTTTAACAGCGTTGTGTGATTTTCTGTCACGTTAGAGGCACAGATTTCATGTATTTATATTGTTATTTAAATTTCAGTGCTTTTCACTCTGTCTGCACTTAGCTTATCTCTCCCACCCTCACGGCTTAGTCCTCATGCTGCCAGGCCTTCTAATCCTACTGCTTCATTAAAAACAGCCTATAGCCCCTCAGCCCCACACCGTTATCACCCCAGTCCTGCCCATAGGCCCCTTAGGGAACAGTCCCTGGTGCAGTTGTGCCTCCATTCAGGGCCGCCATCAAGGGGGTACAGTTGTACTGGGCCCAGGCCTAAAGGGGGGCCCAGCTGTGCTGCACTTCTTTGAATGAGCCGGGCCCCCCTTAACAGCGTTGAAGTGATGTGCCGAAGCAACAAACTACCGAAGACCGCAAGCCACAAAAAATCCAAAAATGAAGTCCTGAAGCCGCGAAAAAGTCCAAAGCCACAAAAGGAGCCGAAGGAAATCAAAGAAGCTGAAAAAAAACTTTAAGTAAGTTCCACTGAACACCATGTTTTTTTAAAAAAATATTCTATGGGGCCCTGACTACCACTGTTTCTCTTAAACTTGTAAAGGGACCCTTACCACCTGGTGCCAATCATTTTTTAATTTATCGGGGGGCCCTGACCATCAATGTTTAAAAAAAAACTTTTATGTGGAGTCCTGATGCAAATTTTTTTTTTTTAATTTATAGGGGAGGGGCCTTGGCCACCGATTTTTTTTTTTTTTTTAACTCGTAGGGAGGCCCTGACCACCAATGTTTCTTTTAAAAACTTTTATGTGGGACCCTGTCCACCAATGGCTTTTTATAACTTGTGATTTGGGAGGTTTTAGCGCTGATGTCTGTTTGGACTTTTTACTGTGGTGTGGGAGGGATCTGGAGTGGGGGCTTGGAGGCTGGGGTGGACGGGGGGGTCCCATGATTTCTGATAGTGGCCCCATGTAACTTCATCACCATCAGCTGGAGGACACTGGCCTCCGTGCTCCCTTGGGGGAAATCTGACCCTGAGTTTTGCTTCCCCTCTCATTTCCAGCTCAGTAGGGGGATGGCAAATGGGCCAGTTATTGCTCCTTCATTGCCTTGTATGATAATCTCGTGAACCTTTCCAGTTCGATGGGTCTGATGCTCATCGCTTGGAAATTTACCATGCCATGTCAAAGGGGTGTTTCACCTTTAAATTAACTATTAGTATGTCATAGAATGGACAATTCTAAGCAACTTTTTAATTGGTTTCCATTATTTATTTTTTATAGTTTTTTAATTATTTGCCTTGACTCTTTCCAGCTTTCCAATGGGGGTCACTGACCACAGCTAAAAAACATACGCTCTGTAAGGGCAGAGACATGCTCAGATTTGGGGAAACTGCCTTCCCGCCAGCTAGAATCTAAATCGCCAATGGGATGGCACTCGGAGCACTTTGTTTTCCGAAGTTTGCTCGTGAAGCAATTTCGGGCAACTTCAGAAAATGAAGCGCTCCGAATGCCATCCTGCGGCAATTTACTTTCTAGTCGGCGAAGGCAGTTTGGGGAGATTAGTCGCCCTGAAGAAGAGGAGATTTGTCGCTGGGTCCCCGAATTTGAGTTTGTGCATCTGCCCTAAGGCTACAATTTTTTTGTTATTGCTACTTTTTATTACTCATCTTTCTATTCAGACCCTCCCATATACATATTCCAGTGTCTTAATCAAAGTCAATGAATGGTTGCTAGGGGAATTTGGACTCTAGCAAACAGATCTCTGAAACTGGAGAGCTGCTAAATAAAAAGCTAAATAACTCAAAAACCACAAATAATAAAAAATGAAAAGCAATTGCAAATTGTCTCAGAATATCTATATAATATTAAAAGTTAACTCAAAGGTGAACCAGCTTTGAAAGCTTCCTACGACTCATCGGTAAGTATTTTGATAATAATTTACTTTTATTTATTATTTCAAACGAGCTGCTTTTGTGAGCGTCACTGTCATGTTAGACAATAAGTCCTCGCCATTTGGTGACAAGCCATTTCCTTCCATTGTCCATGCACAGGCTGAAATGACATAGTAGATGTCCATTATTCTTCTACTTATTTCTTTTCCATTTTTTCCATTAAAAAAAAAAAAAGTCACGCCATGGAACAATGGAGCTGACAGTTATGGTCGCTGTTGACGTGATCTTGCAATCAGTAAGAGAAAGCTAAGTAAATAGTATGGCAGCTCAGCTCTACGCCTTACTTTTACACGGTCATTACATTGTATTCAGAGATCAAATATTGGGTCAAAACAAGTCTCAAGTTTGTGTCTGTCTGTCTTTGCTCAATAGCAGAACAATATAGTTTTTATACAGTGGGAAATATAATCAGCTGTTCATACAATGTAGGCATTCACAAAGTACAATGTTAGATAGTGGCTGCCAATTCAGCCATTCTTGAATGAGTCTGCATCCGACTGATGACCCCATGGCTGCCGTGGGGGGGGGGGGAGGAGATATGAGCCCCATTGCTAAAGGGAGCCCAAAGAAGGCATGATGGGGCTTATGGTGGAGTGCATAGGGTCTGATCTAGGGGTGATTTTTTGTATAATAAGGTATGGCCAGGATGGATACAGGGACATCACCTTTTTTCATTAGGGGCCCATTCTCCTTGTTGGCAGGACCCACCTACCTGATAATTAAAGTGGTGGTTTACCTTTAAGTAAACTCTTTTGTTCAAATGTATTAAAGTCAATAGGCGTCCAAATAATTTTTATGCGTGTGACAATTTTGCCGTGCGACTAATTTTTTTTTTGTTGCAGCAAATTTTTCCATGCCGAATTTTCGTAGCAGTTTCGCGAAAACATTCACAGGTGGCAGATTGCAGAATTTCGCCCATCACTGCTTTAAGTATGTTATAGAATGGCCAGTTCTAAGCAACTTTTCAATTGGTCTTAAGTTTTATTTTTTTTATAGTTTTTGAATTATTTCCCTTCTTCTTCTGACTCTTTCCAGCTTTCAAATGGGGGTGACTGACCCCATCTAAAAACAAAGGCTTTGTAAGGCTACACATGTATTGTTATGGATACTTTTTATTACTCATCTTTCTATTACAGGCCTCCCCTATTCATATCCCAGTCTCTTATTCAAATCAATGCATGGTTGCTAGGGTAATTTGGACCCTAGCAACCAGATGGCGGAAATTGCAAACTGGATAGCTGCTGAATAAAAAGCTAAATAACTCAAAAACCACAAAAAATAAAAAATGAAAACCAATTGCAAATTGTCTCAGAATGTCGCTCTGTACATCAGTGTTCCCCAACCAGTGGATTATGAGTAACATGTTGCTCTCCATCCCCTTGGATGTTGCTCTTAGTGGCCTCAAAGCAGGAGCTTATTATTGAATTCCAGACTTGGAGGCAAATTTTGGTTGGGTCCTCATGTAGGCTGCCAGTTCACATGGGGGCTACCAAATGGCCAATAACCTATTTGGCACCCCCAGGAACATTATTCATTGTGTTGCTCCCGAACTCCTTTTATATCTGAATGTTGCTCACGGTTAAAAAAGGTTGGGGATCCCTGCTCTACATCATACTAATAGTTAACTCAAAGGTGAACATCCCCTTTAATCCAATGTGGTGGATGATGGATGGCAACCCAAAATGATCAGGTCTTGGCTCATTTAAATATGGATCACACAGGCTGGGCCGCAGACTGCATTGGAACCCCATCCAGTGGGTCTGCAAGGGTCCACCTATGATCAGATCATAAGCTTGAAAGCCGTATGATATGATCAGGCCCTTTCATCCCACCACTCGATGGGGCTTCCAAAAAATGTGCAACTCGTACCATGAATGCATGGTGATGAGGAATAATTACCAACCTAATATTGCACCCAGACATGCTCCTCATTTATAATGTTAAAAGGTATTGTGAGGAGCAAGTCTGGACACTACTCATAATTACAGTGGTTGAAAAAAAAAAAAACATGTCCATCAAGTTCAACCGTTTCTCCAGGTAAAACCTGTCCAGCTTTCTAGATGATCCGGTCAAGTGAAGTTGAGGATCCACTCAACTCATCAACAAACTCAAAGGAGTCATTTGTTTATACATTGGATACGATACATTGTTTATACTGCAAATAATTCACTCTACCATATCAAATTTTATTCCTGAACCAAAACGTATATATTATTTTACTTGTGATATTAGTGTGTAGGCGCCATCTCAGGTCATTTTGCCTGGTGATGTCCTTTCAGAAAGAGCCAGCACTTTAGGATGGAACTGCTTTCTGGCAGGCTCAATGTTACTGGAGAAGTCACAGTGGGACATGGATTTTTACTATTGAGTGCTGTCCTACCAGGGAGTGGTTATCTTGTGTTAGGGAGCTGTTAACTGGTTGCCTTTCCATTGTTCTATTGTTAGGCTGCTGGGGGGTTGCTTTCACTCCAAATTGCAGTACAGTAGTGAAGAGTGACTGGAATTTATCAGAGCACAAGTCACATGATTGGGGGCACCTGGGAAACTATTCAAATATTCAAAAAAATGTTTGCCCTTTGAAAAATGGATTTCAATGCTGGAGCATCACTATTAACTGACTATTAACTCATGTGTTTTTTTAAAAAAAAAAAAAAAAACATGTTTTTCCTTTAGTGGCAACAATCTAAACATTGTAGGGAGCTACAAAAATGACTGCACACATTGGCCGTACTAGATATATGGGCATGTTACATATTAGTGAACTGAGGTTATCCTGGGCCGCTGGTATGCAGTGTTTAGCATCCAAAAGTTTAAATGAATTTAAGCTGATACAGACAGCAGATCCGTATGGAGAAAACTTACAAGCTGGCGAGCACATGGCAGGGCTGTAAACTAAAAGCAAACCCTCATTACAACTGATCAAGTTGTTCTACATTGATACAAACAATGTCTGTCTGTGGGTGATACATAGAAAGGTTACTTGCTGGAGGCTGAACAGGCCTGTAATATGCATACATTTAAAGGGCCACTAAAGCTACATTTTATTTATTGACCCTTTCTACTTATCCAGTAATTATTTTCCTTCTGATGAACTTATAGGAAGGTGTTGGTGATAGCTTTAACCTTTCCGTAGCAACCAAACTCTATCTGCAAGGTTTTAGCCTTGCCTTATCTTCTGCTTGAATCAGGATGACTATATTGTCCCCGGTCACCTCCCATGGGTCTCCTATTCTGTTATAATTTCTGGACAAGGACAAAGAAAGAAGTGCGGTTTATTAGTACAGGTATGGAACCTGTTATCCAGAATCCTCGGTCTTCCGGATAACGGATCTTTCTGTAATTTGGATCTTTATACCTGAAGTCTACTAGAAAATCCTTTAAACATTAAAAAAAAACCAATAGGCTGGTTTTGCTTCCAATAAGGATTAATTATATCTTAGTTTGGATCAAGTACAAGCTACTGTTTTATTATTACACAGAAAAAGTAAATATTTTTTAAAACTTTGGATTATTTGGATAAAATGGAGTCTATGGGAGACAGCCATTTCGTAATTCAGAGCTTTCTGGATAACGGGTTTCCGGATAAGGGATCCCATACCTGTATAACAAAACAGGAAATCATATAATTTTTAAAAAATGGGGCCTTACCTATTTACAAAATTACTTTCATCCGGGTTCCATGAAATCTGCAAGCCTGGTAAGGCGCAAGTGGACTTGAATGAGTCTGCATCCTACTGATGACCCCAAGGTTGCTATGGGGGGGGTAGGAGGTACTCGAATGTGAAGCCCCATGGCAGAAGGGAGTTCAAAGAAGGTGTGATGAGACTTGTGGGGGAGCATAAAGGATTTAAATGGATCTAGGATGGATTTTTTTGTATAATGGCGTGTGACATTGAGGTTCCATGAAGCCTGGTGAGGCTTCATGGAACCTCAATGAAGCCTTACCAGGCTTCATGGAACCTCAATGAAGCCTGGTAAGGTTCAAGTGGACTTGAATGGTTTGAGAACTGATTTATTTCATGTCTACGGTGGGAACATACAATACAGCCTGACATTCCATGTTTTATTTGTTGAAACCTTGATGAACTATTTTCTATTGGCCTTGTTTTGTTTCTCATCAAATTGAATATGACCCCTAATTGGATAGTCTGGAAGAAGAAGAGTACTTCCATGATGGAATAGAACATAATTATTAGCTGAAAGCCTGTGGAACAGGGGTGAATCATATTTTCTACTGGCCCTGATTTATTTCTCACCAAATTGAATATGGCCCATTGTTGGATAGTCTAGAAGAGGAAAATTAATCACCAGATGGAATAGAACACCCTGATTATTTAAAAGTATGTTGAACAGGGTTGATTAAAATGTTCTACTGTTCCTGATTCCTTTCTCATGAAATTGAATATGGCCCATTATGGGATAGTCTAGAAGAGGAACCTTAATTCCCCAATGGAATAGAATATCTTCGTTGTTTAAAAGTTTGTTGAACAGGGTTGATTTTTCATCAAACTGAATAAGGCCCATTACTGAATAGCCTACAAAAGGGAGATGTCGTTCATGATGACGTGGCATTTCTTGATTGGTTGAAGGTTTGTTGACCTGGGTTGAATAATGTTTTCAAATTTTCATCAAATTGGACACAGAGGTATACAAGAATGATATTCATTCCATGATGACATGGCTATGCTTGGTTGAAAATCTGCTTAAAGGGGCTGTTCACCATTGAGTTAACTTGTAGTTTGCATTTGGGTTTTCACTGTTTTGTATTTGTGGTTTTTTGAGTTTTTTAGCTTTTTATTCAGCAGCTCTCCAATTTGCAATTTCAACAATCTGGTTACTAGGGTTCAAATTCTCCTAGCAAACATGAATTGATTTGAATAATAGACCGGAATATGAATAGGAGAGGCCTAAATATCCAGACATGTAATAAAAAGTAGCAAAAACAAAAATTTTGTAAACTTACAGAGCATTTGTTTTTTTAGATAGGATAAGGGACCCCCATATAAAAGTTGGAAAATATCAGAAGAAGAAGGCAAATAATTCAAAAACTATAAAAAAAAAAAAATGAAGACAAATTGGAAAGTTGTTTAGAATCAGCCATTTAATAACATACTAAAAGTTAACTTAAAGGGTTGTTTCACCTTTAAGGTAACTTTTAGGGCTAGTCCACACGGGGAGATAGCCACGCGTTTGCGGTCGCGGCGTCAAAGCGCCGCGACAGTCGCCGCGACCGGCGCAGGCGACAGTTTTGTATGGGCGCCTATGTAAAAACGCCTGTGCTAACCACACGAGGCGATTTGCTTATAAAACAGTCGCCTGAAAAAGCCTGGCGAGGCATTTTCAGGCGACTGTTGAAAAGCGCATCGCCTCGTGTGGTTAGCACAGGCGTTTTTACATAGGCGCCCATACAAAACTGTCGCCTGCGCCGGTCGCGGCGACTGTCGCGGCGCTTTGTCGCCGCGACCGCAAACGCGTGGCTATCTCCCCGTGTGGAATAGCCCTTATTATGTTATAGAACAGCCAATTCTTTGCAACTTTGAGATAGGTTTTCATTATTTATTTTTTATAGTTTTATAGTTATTAACCTTTTTTTTCTGCAGCTTTCAAATGGGCGTTGCTGACCCCCTTCTAAAAAACCAATGCTCTGTAAGGCTACACATGTATTGTTATTGCTACTTTTTATTACTCCTCTTTCTATTCAGCCCCTCACCTATTCATATTCCAGTATCTTATTCAAACCAATGCATGGTTGCTAGGGTCATTTGGACCCTAGCAAGCAGATTGCTGAAATTGCAAATTGGAGAGCTGCTGAATAAAAAGCTAAATAACTAACACCTTCAATAATAAAAAATGAAAACCAATTACAAATTGTCTCAGAATATCCCTCTCTACATCATAATAAATGTTAACTCAAAGATGAACAACCCCTTTGAAGGTGAAATTTGCCTTTTAAATTGGACATAGAAGTATACAGATATGGGATTGGTTATCTGGAAACATCCAGAAAGCTCTGAATTATGGAATGGTCGTCTCCTATAGACTCCATTTTATCCAAATAATGTTTTTCAAAATGATTTCCTTTTTCTCTGTAATAATAATAATAATAATAAAACAGTACCTTGGACTTGAACCAAACTAAGATATAATTAATCCTTATTGGGTTTATTTCATGTTTACATGATTTTCTGGTAGACTTAAGGTATGAGTATCCACATTATGGAAAGATACAGAAAACCCCAGGTCATAAACATTCTGGAAAACATCCCATCCATTCCATGAGGACATGGCATCACTTGATTGGTTGAAAGTCTGCTTAAAAGGCTACACTGATATATTGGGTGGGCCTAGTCCAATGGACTAAAAGATTTAACAAAGATTTGCCACAATGGATTAAAAAAATCAGATGTATATTAACATGCTGTATATTTGTCTCTATTTAACTCTTAGGGGCAAATTTACTTAAGGTCGAATATCGAGGGTTAATTAACCCTCGATATTCGACTGTCGAAGTTAAATCCTTATCGAAGTCGAAGGATTTAGTGCTATTCGTTCGATTCCAAGGATTTTAATCCATCGATTGAACGTTTTTTCTTCAACCTTAAAAGGTACCTAAGCCTATGGAGACCTTCCCCATAGGCTAACATTAACTTCGGTAGCTTTTAAGTGGCGAACTAGGGGGTCGAAGTTTTTTCTTAAAGAGACAGTACTTCGACTATCGAATAGTCGAACGATTTTTAGTTCGAATCGTTCGATTCAAAGTCATAGTTGAAGGTCGAAGTAGCCCATTCGATGGTCGAAGTAGCCAAAAAAACAATCGAAATTCAAACTATTTTTCCTCTATTCCTTCACTCGAGCTAAGTAAATGGGCCCCTTATTATGTGTATGTGTCTCTACTGTAAATGTTTGAGTAGAACAAATAATAAACCTACACACGTCTGCAAACAAGTCCATTACAAAAGCCTTACATGCCTTTTTTTTTTGTAAACAATGAGAAATTAAAGTAGGAGTTTGTTTTTGTTTTTTTCCACCAATAGAATCAGGAAACTGTAGAATCTCAGATGGGAATAGTGACCAGTCATTCAAGAAACAGAGAAACCCCGGAGGGTGGAAACAGTATCACACATATCCTGTCTTTTCACAATTACATAAATGACAGATTAGCACAAAATGCAGGATTAGTATTTAGAATGTGGCTTTAATTAATGGTAAATTGGCTTCCACATCTGTTATTTTCTTAACTGTCTATGAATAACACCGGCGATGGCAGACTTGCTCGTTATTAAAACGATAGTCATAATGACACAAATGATTTTTACTGTAAGGGACTTTCTTGGAAAGTCTGAATAATTTCGGCGTCCGGCGAATTCAAATATTTAAAGTCATTCTAAAAGTATAATTGCAAAAGAAGGAACTTTTGTTTTGTAGCTCCTGGGTTCCCAAAGAAGCCTGCATCAATCACTTCACATTGCATCCATTCACATTGAAGTCCCAGAGACTATTATCCACTGTTACTATTGGCACCATCTCTCCCTACTATACCTGCTATCCCACAGTCACACTCTCTTCCCAGAGACTATTATCCACTTTTACTATAGGCACCATCTCTCCCTACTATACCTGCTATCCCACAGTCACACTCCCTTCCCAGAGACTATTATCCACTGTTACTATAGGCACCATCTCTCCCTACTATACCTGCTATCCCACAGTCACACTCCCTTCCCAGAGACTATTATCCCACTGTTACTATAGACACCATCTCTCCCTACTATACCTGCTATCCCACAGTCACACTCCCTTCCCAGAGACTATTATCCACTCTTACTATAGACACCATCTCTCCCTACTATACCTGCTATCCCACAGTCACACTCCCTTCCCAGAGACTATTATCCACTCTTACTATAGACACCATCTCTTCCTACTATACCTGCTATCCCACAGTCACACTCTCTTCCCAGAGACTATTATCCACTTTTACTATAGGCACCATCTCTCCCTACTATACCTGCTATCCCACAGTCACACTCCCTTCCCAGAGACTATTATCCCACTGTTACTATAGACACCATCTCTCCCTACTATACCTGCTATCCCACAGTCACACTCCCTTCCCAGAGACTATTATCCACTCTTACTATAGACACCATCTCTCCCTACTATACCTGCTATCCCACAGTCACACTCTCTTCCCAGAGACTATTATCCACTTTTACTATAGGCACCATCTCTCCCTACTATACCTGCTATCCCACAGTCACACTCTCTTCCCAGAGACTATTATCCACTTTTACTATAGGCACCATCTCTCCCTACTATACCTGCTATCCCACAGTCACACTCCCTTCCCAGAGACTATTATCCACTGTTACTATAGACACCATCTCTTCCTACTATAACTGCTATCCCACAGTCACACTCTCTTCCCAGAGACTATTATCCACTTTTACTATAGGCACCATCTCTCCCTACTATACCTGCTATCCCACAGTCACACTCTCTTCCCAGAGACTATTATCCACTTTTACTATAGGCACCATCTCTCCCTACTATAACTGCTATCCCACAGTCACACTCTCTTCCCAGAGACTATTATCCACTTTTACTATAGGCACCATCTCTCCCTACTATACCTGCTATCCCACAGTCACACTCCCTTCCCAGAGACTATTATCCCACTGTTACTATAGACACCATCTCTCCCTACTATACCTGCTATCCCACAGTCACACTCCCTTCCCAGAGACTATTATCCACTGTTACTATAGGCACCATCTCTCCCTACTATACCTGCTATCCCACAGTCACACTCCCTTCCCAGAGACTATTATCCACTGTTACTATAGGCACCATCTCTCCCTACTATACCTGCTATCCCACAGTCACACTCCCTTCCCAGAGACTATTATCCACTGTTACTATAGGCACCATCTCTCCCTACTATAACTGCTATCCCCCAGTCACACTCCCTTCCCAGAGACTTTTATCCCACTGTTACTATAGACACCCTCTCTCCCTACTATACCTGCTATCCTACAGTCACGCTCCCTTCCTAGAGACTATTATCCCACTGTTACTATAGGCACCATCTCTCCCTACTATACCTGCTATCCCACAGCTACAGTCCCTTTCAAAAAGCAATTATTTATATTGCTACTACAGACACTACATCTAACCTTGAAATATCTGGTGTACTTTAAAGTCCCCTGTCCCCCAGCAAAAGACATCTCTTTGGCTCCCACTAACATGCCCATACCTTATCCCACATACCATACACTGCATGGCCTGGACACAGGCTGAGAAACAATTATAATATAATACATTTGCTTTTCAGACCTATTCATTCCTTTGTCTGCTGGCTGCAAAGTCAAATGGTATATTTTGGAAATGTTTCTTATGCTCTTCATAAATCTGCTGCTCTTTGAGGTCACGGCAGTCACCGCTATTTGGACCCCGAAAAGGCAGCTGTGTATGCACCAATAAATGGGTTAACCATCACAATGGTAGTGCCAATATAAGCAGTCTCTGTTTTTTGCAAGGGAAACAGTGAGTTTCCAAATATCTGGAACAAAACTTTCAGAGACATAAAAAAATGTCAAAAAGTGCCAATTTTCACACTAAAGCCATTATCGTTTTTAGACTGTGGGAGAGAACTGAAGGCAGGCGCAAAGGAACCTCTGGAAATGATCATTCTGGCACTTTCTTTCTTACAGACGCATTTGCACAAATAATGTTTAAAAAGCCCATACATGTAGCCTGACTTTCTTGGACAGTGTCCTCTTGGCTTCAGACTCCTCTTTCTGTAATAACAGCCAAACCTAAATGGGAAACGTTTGCAGCGCTGGACAATTATGGAATGTTCTGCCAGTTATCACGACGCTTGTTTTGTTGTTATTTTACATTAAAAAGGACTTCTCCGTGCCTTATTTTGGATACTGCATTGCGTGGAATGTTTTCAGTTTTGCCAGAGGAACAGTTTCACCACCACTGCAGTCATGTTTCTGACCTGATCCGAATATAGATTTAAAGTGTCCTCCTGCTTCTCCGAACTACAACGCCCAGCATCATCACCTAGTCACACAATCCAGAAAGTCAAGCGATTATCATAAAGGAAAGCAACAATTGGACAGAGCTAATGTAAGCTTCCAGTTGTACCCAAGCCCTGAGGAAAGTTAATACAACCCTCTGAAAACTACTAACTGCTTTATTTCTTATTTTATGGGTAATACCTCAACTGCCCCAGACCATAAAAGCAAACACAATGGAAGTGACTGCTATAGTGCATGAGGGCAAAGACCCAAACCTACAACAAGGACATGGAGAGAAGCTCCTGAGATGCTGAACAAAGAGTGAACAACAGTGAAGGTCTCACATTGAACATTTCTGGTTTAGGCCTGTGCCACACAAAGTATTTTGAAAAAGTACACACACATTCAAAACCACAACTCCAGCAATTGATTCTGTTTGTTTAGGAGATGTGCAGTCTTACTTACTTCTATCCAATACACAAGAACTCATTATTTTCTTTCTTTTTTTGCCCTTTCACTCATGGAAGACAACATTTGTGTGCTCTATTAACGTACACATGAACCACATTCAGATGTAAAAAGAGTTGGGAGCAACACAAGCATGCAAAATGTTTCTGGGGTTCCAAATAAGGGTTATGATTGACTATTTGGTAGCCCCTGTGTGGACTGGCAGCCAACAGGAGACTGTTTGGCAGTTCACCTGTTTTTTATAGAACCAAAACTTGCCTCCAAGCCTGGCATTCAAAAATAAGCTCCTGCTCTGAGGCCACTGGGAGCAGCATCCATGGGGTCGGTGAGCAACATGTTGTCTGGTTGAAAATCACTGCACTAGAGGGTTCCCCACTCTGCGCACCCCTTTCCAATTTTATCAGGTGCATTTTTATCTGCCTCCTGGCTGTAGCTTGGCTTGAATATTGATTGGGGGGGATCTAGAAGACTCACGTATTACAGTAGTGATCCACAACATGTTGCTCCCAGTGGTCTCAAAGCAGCTGCTTAGTTTTGAATTTCAGGACAAACTTGATAGTGGGGATGACATCACCGGGTCAAGAATCAGGGAAACCAAACTTGAATAAATCTTTATTTCTCCATGTTAAAATACAGAAGTATAAGTGGGCAGGGGAACCAGCTTAGTTTTGAATTCCAGGCTTAGAGGCAAGTTTAAATTGCATAAAAACAAAGTGTACTTCCAAACAGAGCCTCCTGTAGGCTGCCAGTCAATGTAGGGGCTACCAAATAGCCAATCACAACCCTGATTTGGCAACCAAGGAACTTTTTGCATGTTTGTGTAGCTCCCCAACTCTTTTTACATTTGAATGTGGCTCACAGGTACAAAAGGTTTGGGACCCCCGTATAAGAAGTATAAAAAAGACATTGTGGCATTTAGAAAATGCATACTACACTTGTATTTTCAGGCTTCTTCAGAAGCAGAGATATATCACCTCACCATGCCATCCAGGGGTTTATTTATTCCCTACAACAAAGAGGATGAAGATTTTATAAATGAAGGTGGCATGTAATTCATCATGCCATGTTTTCTGGGGTTAATATAAATGAAAAATAATAGTATATTTATAATACCATAGGTTCTGGGGCAAAGTAACAAACAATAAGATCTTCTAACAGAGAAAGGATTGCACATTTTATGCCCTTTAACAATGGGAGACTGGTTAAGACATTCCCCAAATTCCCTCTTTCCTGTCAATATAGCAAATTAAGGCTGATAAATACAAGAACAAAGGTCCAAGAAGCTTCGTAGAGCTTGTGTTGGGAATCAAGCCATTGAACTCATAATATTAAAGCCTACTGGAATTTAAAGTCCCTGCAAACGGCTTAAATTGTTATTATTAGTTGTTGTGGGTCACTTTAGGCATATAAGTAAGGCCAGGAATCCAATTTAATGCTGAGTCTTTCAGAGGATAAGAAGTTCACACAAAAAAAAATCTGGTTTGGAGGCTCTGTGCTAAACCCAGCCTGCACTCGTTTCTCAGATTTTCCATAAACCCATTACATTTGGAAGCTGGAAGATAAAATGTGTTGTTTTTATTCCTACAAGTTTCTGACCATGTAGCAGGAGGATCAGATGCCAAGTTCTATCGCTATACACTAGAAATGACATTCCGATCCCATTACAAGGACCTTATCCAGGCAACATGTTTCTTTTCAGGAAACAAAGGGTCCAGGAGTTTCAATTGTGAGTCAGATGCACAGTGTGCCCTGGAACAAAATCATCACTCTTCTTTCTATTGTCTTGCCCAAAGACAGACACAGAGTGATAAAGAAACCCAAATGTACATTTCTGTAGAATATATGTTTTTGGTCACTATACCAATCCAGTAAGATCACTGCTACAGATACACATCTGTCTTTAGTATGGTGGAGCCCATGGCACAGCCATACCTAACACAGAAGGCTAACTAATTCCAGAAGACGTCAACAGGCAACACTTTCGCCATCTTTCCCTTCTTTTCTAAAGTCCCCAGCAGGACTGCTAAGAAGTTTAATGATGAGGACCCATGCAGTAAAGGGTTGCACTAAGAACTTTAAGCACAGCTACATTGCTTAATTACTACATGTAGGTGGTAAATAAAGGGCTCCCAAATACATTGTAACTGCAGTTCTCACCAGCTGCCCATTCTGAATAGGGGTGTTTCAAGGGAATGCTCATGTGCCATCTCTCTGCCATCCCTCCTGTATGCAACACTGCCGAACTCAGGCAACGCATAGGGAGATGGGCACCGCTCATTGTCCTAAATCCTAGAACCACTAAGAGTCACACCTCATGGCACAGTAGACAAATTCACATTTAGCAACTACAAAGTGCAAAAAAAGGAAAAAACTATTTACGTCTATTTTTGCACTTTTTGCTATTTTTGTAAATGAGCATTAACCTCACTCTGCGTCTACTGGGGTTTGGACAACTATCATACTGTCCAAACATTTAGTACCTGCTGCTTCTTCTCCATTTAACATGCCTGTATCATCTCTCTCTGTATCAAGTGACTCCTGATTTTATAATAGAATGGGAAGTACCATAATGTAGTGGAATGGGGAGTACCATAATGTAGTGGAATGGGGAGTACCATCATGGAGTGGAATGGGGAGTACCATACTGGAATAGAATAAAGAGTGCCATACTGGAATAGCATGGAGAGTGCCATACTGGAATAGAATGGAGAGTGCCATACTGGAATAGAATGAAGAGTGTCATACTGGAATATAATGGAGAGTGCCATATTGGAATAGATTGAGAGTGCCATACTGTAATAGAATGGAGAGTGGCATACTAGAATAGAGTGGAGAATGACATACTGGAATATAATGGAGAGTGCCATACTGGAATAGAATGGAGAGTGCCATACTGGAATAGAGTGGAGCATGCCATACTGGAATATAATAGAAAGTGCCATATTGGAATAGGTTGAGAGTGCTATACTGTAATAGAATGGAGAGTGCCATACTGGAATATAATGGAGAGTGCCATATTGGAATAGACTGAGAGTGCCATACTGGAATAGTGTGGAGAGTGCCATACTGGAATATAATGGAAAGTGCCATAGTGGAATAGATTGAGAGTGCCATACTGTAATAGAATGGAGAGTGTCATACTGGAATATAATGGAGAGTGCCATGTTGGAATAGATTGAGAGTGCCATACTGTAATAGAATGGAGAGTGTCATACTAGAATATAATGGAGAGTGCCATATTGGAATATAATGGAAAGTGCCATATTGGAATAGATTGAGAGTGCCATACTGTAATAGAATGGAGAGTGCCATACTGGAATAGAATGGAGAGTGCCATACTGGAATAGATTGAGAGTGCCATACTGTAATAGAATGGAGAGTGTCATACTGGAATATAATGGAGAGTGCCATATTGGAATAGATTGAGAGTGCCATACTGTAATAGAATGGAGAGTGTCATACTGGAATAGTGTGGAGAGTGCCATACTGGAATATAATGGAAAGTGCCATATTGGAATAGATTGAGAGTGCCATACTGTAATAGAATGGAGAGTGTCATACTGGAATATAATGGAGAGTGCCATATTGGAATAGATTGAGAGTGCCATACTGTAATAGAATGGAGAGTGTCATACTGGAATATAATGGAGAGTGCCATATTGGAATAGATTGAGAGTGCCATACTGTAATAGAATGGAGAGTGCCATACTGGAATAGACTGGAGAGTGCCATTTTGGAATAGATTGAGAGTGCCATAATGTAATAGAATGGAGAGTCCAATTTCCAGAACCCACCAGCACACCCTGGCCTCTCCAGCATAAGTTGGCCCGGTGCACAGTCAGAAGGGATCGGCAACCCCAATTGTAGTCAGCGTAATAAAAGAAAGACTTGCTATATGCTATCTGTTTGCTATATATATAGCAAACAGAGACAAGAAAAAAGGCAGGCAGCAAGGATACCATTCACCACTGTATTTGATTCTAATTCTAAAATCATTAAGAACACTGTGTTAAAGTATTGGGGGGTGGTAAGTGCTGATGTAAAATATGGGAATCTTTTCAGTACACCTCCATTATTTTCATATAGGAGAGGACGATCAGTGGGGGACCTGGTAAAACAAAAGGTGGTTCAAGGAACCACACTGCAAAGTACCCTTACAAGTATCAAATTACAGGGCACCCACCCATGCCATAATTGTGGACACTGCAGTGGGATCATTGCAGGTGACACGGTTACACATCCCCTTAAGGGTTCTAAGATCAGGATAAGGGGTTGGTTCACTTGTGATACCAAGACGGTAGTGTACTGTATAAAGTGTCCTTGTGGACTCGCTTACGACGGACAGACGAGTAGAGCAATACAATTATGCTTAAATGAACATAAAAGTACAATACGCAATTACCATCCCCCGATAGACCAAAAGGATGTAAATGAAAGTAATAAAAAAAGAAGTAAACTGCTTTGGCCAGACACTTTTTTGAGAAAGGTCACAGGGTGTCACAACTAAGATGGTTGATTCTCGAAAAAATTACCCCAAATAACCAGCAGGACAATAAAAAATTACTATTACAAAGGGAATGCCACTGGATCTGGGTATTGCAGACAAGGGTCCCACGTGGACTGAACGAGGAATTCAATCTAACTTGCTATCTCTGAGATCCCTTGCCACTTTCAAATATCTAAAAGTTGTTAAAAATGTTAATATGTTGCTTCTCCTCTCTATTTTTGCAGATATTGAAAAATTGAATCGGTTTGTTGCAAAGGGCAAGGTAAAAAGTAATTTTTTTGATAAAGATAAGGGCGAGATAATGTTTCAAGCTTTGGCAGAATGCCACAATGTTTTTAGGTGTTTTAGCTTTATTAAAGGAATGTTTTAATGTTAATACTGAAATACTATTTAACTTTGTTCACAGGATTTGCTCTGTATCGAAAATATTTTTTCTATATTTTTTCTATTTGTTTAAGGTCTTGGGAACTGTATTTGGACTTTTTTTGAACTTTTTTTGTACGATATTTTCACTGATGATGTTTTATCCACGAATGGAGTTGCTAATTGTAGTAACTAAGGGTTAAATTACCAAACATTGTGGGTTAATTTATGCATAAGTAATGTTTAAAAGGTTCACTTTGTGGTGTGATTTGCTGTCTGACGAAGGGGCCCGCCATCGAAACGTTACATTGTAATAAACACGCAGGGCTTTGCCTGCATGCATCGAGCTCTGAGTGCCAGTCTTTCTTTTATTACATAGAATGGAGAGTGCCATACTGGAATAGAGTGGAGAGTGCCATACTGGAATAGAGTGGAGAGTGCCATACAGGAATAGAATGGAGAGTGTTATACAAGAATAGAATAGGGAGTATCACATTGGAAAAGTGAGTGCAATACTGAAATGGAATGGGGATAAAAAAAACTAGAATTAATAGAAAATACCATACTGAAATGGAATGGGGAGTAGACAGTGCTCTTAATATCACAGAAAATATTATAATCAATATTGTGATATTTTGGTAGCTAAGCCAACAATGGTTCCTGACAGTAAGAAACCAGCAAGCTAAGGTATGAGCTTCATATTCCACTGCACACTCTTATGTGACTAAAAATTAAAAAAAAAAGATTTAACTTTATTCTTGCTTGCCTGTTTTAAAGTAATTAAGTGGTAAATATCTTGTTCACGGAGAAGGATATATTAAACACTCACTGCTAGTTAGTGCCCCGCATCAAGTTTATTACAAAGAACACTGAGTTACTTGTCACTCGGCAGAAATCAGCTCCCTCTTACAATTCTCCCTTTGTGTTTGAAATCCAGATGATTGCCTGCAGGTTATGTAAACTGTAATTTGCTAAATACTGTTATCTTCCACAATAACAAATGTTAAACCAAGTGAAACCTTGCAAATATTAAAGGGGATGTGAGCCCCAAAACACATTCTGCCTAAAGAAAAGATCATTCTAACCACCTTCCCAATACACATTAATCACCATTTGAAGTTTCATAGTTTATCTGCAAATGCAACAGCTGCTGAAACAGGACCTGCCCATCCATGGCTATTCTCATAACTGCTGGATTTGACTTCTGAACCAATGTAGCGTAGACGTAAGATGAGTGTTGTGAAGAAACATACAAGGTATTGCAAGAACTGCAGTCTTGGCTGACGTAAAGCTGACTTTGCTACTTTTTTCAAAAGTCAGAGCCAGCAGTGTAGAATGGTGCAGACACCGCTTTCAGCTGCAGTTGCATTTACAAACAACTTTAAAAGCATTCAGGATTTATGATCAATGTATACCAGAAAGTTGCTTGCAATCTCATTCATTAAAAAATATATTTTTGTTGGGCTTTCGCCCCTGTTAAGAATTTTTTTAAGACTGAGAACAAAATCACTACCAACAATTTGGTAAAGCTTGTTAGATGCAGACATTTACATTGCAAGTCACTAAGCCTGTGCAGAGATGTCAGTGATTCACCTTCACGTTAACGTTTACCATATAATAGAATGGTAAATTTTCAATCGGTCTGCATCATTTATATTTTATAGTTGTTTAATTATTTGCTTCTTCTTCTGACTCTTTCCAGCTTTCAAATGGGGGGGGGTCACTGACCCCATCTAAAAAAAAACAAATGCTCTTTAAGGCTACAAATCTATTGCTACTTTTTATTACTCATCTTTCTATTCAGGCCTCTCCTATTCATGTTCCAGTCTCTTATTCAAATCAATTGATGGTTGCTAGGGTATTTTGGACCCTAGCAACCAGGTGGCTGACATAGTAAACTGGAGAGCTGCTGAATAAAAAGCTAAATTACTTAAATATCACAAATAATAAAAAATGAAAACCAATTGCAAATTGTCTTAGAATGTGTTAGATGTAGAGATCCGATCTTTGAAGTGGGCAATATCGGGCCTATGATTAAGTGTTTATGACACGAAACGCGTAAGGCTATGGACACAATAAACTCTCTTCACTTTGAACTATTTGCCTGGTGGAAGTTTGCCTTCATTGAGTGCCTGCTCCAATATGGTTTTTCGGTTTGTCGGCTCCCCATGCTGAGGGCTCAGGGCGATACATCTGGGCCACTTCCCTTTCATGGTGAGTAATCACTTTACTTTTGGAGACCCTAATATCTCAAAGGTATCATTGATCCGATCGTGGGCCCTAGTGCCCAACGATCGGCCCACAATGCACCGAAAACGGGCGCATCCAACAGGATTTTTTAACCTGCACGATCGAGATCGCCCAGATATCGATCGGTGAAGCCCCTCGGATGACCCCACCCACAGGCCAATAAGCTGCCGATTCGGTCTGTCGGCAGTCTATATTGGCCCGTGTATGGGGGCCTTTAGATAATCATCTAGATCAGAGCTTATTCAAAAAATTGTTGGCTCTTGGGTGGTCATATGTGACAGGTCAGACAGATATGGGACCGGTAATCCAGAATGCTTGGGACCTGGTATTTCCAGATAAGGGATCTTTCAGTAATTTGGATCACCTTACCTTAAATATACTAAAAAACCTTTAAATATTGATTAACCCAAATAGGATTGTTTTGCCTCCTACTGTTTTATTATTACAGAGCAAAAAAATGTAAATTGTAATTATTTGATTATAATGGAGTGTATGGGAGATGGCCTTCTCATAATTCAAAGCTTTCTGGATAACAGATTTCCGCATAACAGATCCTGTACCTGTACTGAATCATTAGCAGAATGCCACAGTACTTATAACCGTATTAATTTTGATTCCATATTTGCATTCAGCATAGAGTGTTCAAGGTGGTGGCACCAGTTCCAAGGGACTCCTACTCATAACTGCTGTGGTACAGTGGCGTCCACATTTCATACGGGCAACGTCGTCTGGAAATAATTAGTGGCTTCTTAACAGACTGCGTGGAAAATGGTCCCTTACCAGTTCAATCTGGCACATAAATACGCAACCAAAGTACATGATCCCAGAATAATGACTCTGCCCGGCGTGCATGATCTCTAGTTATTGAAATACCACACTGCAAAGTAAAGAGGGACCATAAATGCAAACTGATATTTTATTTGGTAATGAGCTCCAGATGAGGAATTAATCAGAAATGTTCTGAGATGTCAGTGCATTTGCCAGGACGGGACAGGAGTAAGAAGATTGCGTGACTTTATCAATCCGGATACAAAAAGCTCTTAGAAAATTTAATATACTGAGATAGAACATAAACATTCAGAAGATGAGCCTCAAAGCCCAATAACTACTTTCATTGTACTACATATTCTAATTCTAGCTATATAAACACTTTGAAAGACTTTCACTGAACCCTCGTCCTAACAAACACTCTCACGGAGACAGCCTCTTGCCGAGATTGGAAAAAGCATTTAAAGAGATACTCTTGTGCCCAAATACTGTATCCCTTTTTAAAAAATGTGATTTTTTTTTATAAGCTCTTCTAAGTGTTTTATAGTTTTCTCTTACTAAATATATACAGTTTTCAAACAAAAATTACTTTTTGAAATTTGAGAAAAAAAACGTTCCTTTGCCTTTCTTACATCTGTCATTCTGCTAATTAATATATTAAAGATTCAAAAACCAGCAATAAGGTAAAAAGTGGGCTTCAGGTTTAGACCATTCAATGCTCTCTTTTATTTGTGTCACTGACAGAATGCTCTGTTATACAGATAGCTAGAATCTCAGCCATAAAGCAGGACAGGACTGCTGCTTCCAATGGGGATCAGATAGGATCTGTGCAGCCACTGGGACATAATGCTCTGTTATACAGATAGCTAGAATCTCAGCTGCCATAAAGCAGGACAGGACTGCTGCTTACAATGGGGATCAAGTAGGATCTGTGCAGCCACTGGGACAGAATGCTCTGTTATACAGATAGCTAGAATCTCGGCTGCCATAAAGCAGGACAGGACTGCTGCTTCCAATGGGGATCAGATAGGATCTGTGCAGCCACTGGGACAGAATGCTCTGTTCATTGGCGGGCCAAGCCGACCGGTCGCCCTATGCGACCCGGGCGGCCACCGCGCTCCCCTTCGTGCTCCCCTCCACGCTCTCCTCCGTGCTCCCCTCTGCACTCGCTTGCTCGGACGTGTTAGAGCGCTGGAGGGGATGGAGGCAGAGGAAAGCGACGGAGGGGAGAGGTGAGAGGCGGGGAAAGCAACTGAGGAGAGACGGGGTAAAGCGATTGAGGGGAGGGAGGCGGGGAGGAGTGCCGGAGGAGTGGGAGGAGCAGCGAACATGGACTAGGGGTAGGCAAAAGTCAGGTACCTGCCCAGCACCCCCTTTCATTGCGCCCTAGGCAGGTGCCTCTTCTGCCTACCCCTAGTTCCGGCCCTGGCTCTGTTATACAGATAGCTAGAATCTCAGCTGCTATAAAGCAGGACAGGACTGCTGCTTCCAATGGGGATCAAGTAGGATATGTGCAGCCACTGGGACAGAATGCTCTGTTATACAGATAGCTAGAATCTTGGCTGCCATAAAGCAGGACAGGACTGCTGCTTACAATGGGCATCAGATAGGATCTGTGCAGCCACTGGGACAGAATGCTCTGTTATAAGGATAGCTAGAATCTCGGCTGCCATAAAGCAGGACAGATCTGCTGCTTACAATGGGGATCAGATAGGATCTGTGCAGTCACTGGGACATAATGCTCTGTTATACAGATAGCTAGAACCTCGGCTGCCATAATGCAGGACAGATCTGCTGCTTACAATGGGGGTAACGTATGAAAATCTTTTTTTGAATACAAAAGAGACTAAAATTAAGTAAACATTTTCAGGTACAAATGCAAACATTCTTTTTTCAAGCTAGCATCCATTTGAAAAAGAGCTATATCATAAAAAATAGAATACTATATTTCACATACTGAACTTACTGTACCAGCCCAGAGTTTGGACAGCCCTTTACAGCAATGAACAGCCCTTCAGAGTTACCTACAATAGCATCCCACCTTGAATCTTGTTGACCTATCTTTTCAGTGTCCCTGGCACTTGCAAATGCTCGGTGTGCTCTTGGCTGCTTTTGAGAAGCTAAGGTTTGTGGATGTCAGAAATCAACAAAACATTTGCAAAAAGTGAAGTTACATCTGTCACAGAAGCTGCTACATGGATGATTATTAATCAATTCTGATGCAAAATGCACTGGTTTTCCTGGTGGAACCCAAATTCACTAGTTATTTAACAGCCTTGTATCTGCCATTGTATATTGTATATATCCAGTATATTGTGAGTGGGTCCCTAAGCTCAGGTAAAGGACAACAGCCCAGAGCATGTGCAGTGAATCAGCAGAAAAGAAGATGGGGAGCTACTGGGGCATCTTCAGGGGCACAGATATTCCCTGCTAAAGGGCTGTGGTGCTCTTAGGTTGGTACAAAATGCCTAAAGCAAATGTGTAGCATTGAAAGCCTAATGATTTGCTGAGCTTTAGTTATCCTTTAATCAAAAGCATAACTGCTGTCTTTACAACACTGATTCTTGCAGATGATTCCATTGGTTTTTCAGGTATGCGGAGGGAATGACACAGGATGGGCAATCTGTCCTTTTTTGCAAAGAAGATTGTAAAAAAAAATGAAGATACTAAAATCAGTTGCAGATTGCATAGTTTAAACAGCCAAAAAGAAAAAAAAAAAAAACCTTGGCAACGTTGCTTGTTTCAAGCCAAAAATGGACATTAGAAGAACACACGAAAATAAAAAATCCTGCTGCATAAAATAAAGACAAATTGGGATATTAAAGTCATAAAAATCTGAAAAAAACTAAAAATTGGAAAGGAATGTTGAGGTTAGAGATGAATAAGGATGAGCCTTTGTAGTTTGGTGATATGAAAAGTCATGTGTTGGCTGGATTCCCCTCTAAATAAATCTGGCTCAGTCAGTAAACGGGAAAATGCGTCAGCGAGGAAACCATCTTTCTTTTCTCTCGGGAATGGGCCATTTTTCAAGCCTGTGTCAGAGAGAGCTGCCATATATCCCTGCCCTCGCAAATAATTACATCCTCAATATCCATTTCTTTTACTCTTCTGTTGGGTTTAACTTTAGCCATGTCCTTTTATTCACCAAGACCACGCCCCTTTACTATAGACC
Source organism: Xenopus petersii (assembly GCA_038501925.1). Classification (NCBI taxonomy): domain Eukaryota; kingdom Metazoa; phylum Chordata; class Amphibia; order Anura; family Pipidae; genus Xenopus; species Xenopus petersii. The sequence continues at coordinate 14,077,369 of CM076674.1, forward strand.
ACACCTCTTTTTCTAGCTATAATGAGCCTCTCTGAATTGAAAAATTAATATGGGGTATATTTGGGGTAATAGGCCAACCTGGTTCTACAGGAATTAGCACTTGTAATAAACAGTCTGATTTAAAGAGGACCTGTCAGCCAGACATAGAAAGCGGTTAAATAGAAGTTGTTCTCAAACAGTAACACCAAAAAAAAGTGTTTTAAACGAATATAATGTACTGTTGCCCTGCACCAGTACAACTGGTGTGCTTCAGAAACACAACTATAGTTTAACAAGCTGATGTGTAGCCATGGGAGCAGCCATTCATGCACAGGATACACAGTAGATAACAGATAAGTACTACTATAGTTTATATAAACAAGCTGCTGTGTAGCCATGGGGGCAGCCATATAAGCATAGGATATACAGTAGATACAGTAGATATATAAACTATAGTAGTACTTATCTGTTATCTACTGCGTATCCTGTGCTTGAATGGCTGCCCCCATGGCTACACAGCAGCTTGTTTATATAAACTATAGTAGTACTTATCTGTTATCTACTGTGTATCCTGTGCTTGAATGGCTGCCCCATGGCTACACAGCAGCTTATTTATATAAACTATAGTAGTACTTATCTGTTATCTACTGTGTATCCTGTGCTTGAATGGCTGCCCCCATGGCTATACAGCAGCTTGTTTATATAAACTATAGTAGTACTTATCTGTTATCTACTGTGTATCCTGTGCTTGAATGGCTGCCCCCATGGCTACACAGCAGCTTGTTTATATAAACTATAGTAGTACTTATCTGTTATCTACTGTGTATCCTGTGCTTGAATGGCTGCCCCCATGTCTACACAGCAGCTTGTTTATATAAACTATAGTAGTACTTATCTGTTATCTACTGTGTATCCTGTGCTTGAATGGCTGCCCCGTGGCTACACAGCAGCTTGTTTATATAAACTATAGTAGTACTTATCTGTTATCTACTGTGTATCCTGTGCTTGAATGGCTGCCCCCATGGCTATACAGCAGCTTGTTTATATAAACTATAGTAGTACTTATCTGTTATCTACTGTGTATCCTGTGCTTGAATGGCTGCCCCCATGGCTACACAGCAGCTTGTTTATATAAACTATAGTAGTACTTATCTGTTATCTACTGTGTATCCTGTGCTTGAATGGCTGCCCCCATGGCTACACAGCAGCTTGTTTATATAAACTATAGTAGGGTTTCTGAAGCAAACACACCAGTTGTACTAGTGCAGGTCAACACTACATTATACTGTCATTCCTTTATGGCACCTTTATTTTTTTACTGTTCCTTTATGAAACATCCATACCTGTTATAAAGGCATTTAAAAGTTCAAGATGTCAATCATACAATGGCTGCCCCACCTCTATGCCTACATTGGTATTACTACAATTACTATACACTTAGATCTCAATTATAAAAAGTTCTAACTATAACTTGTTATATATATATTTAACCCTGGAAATACCATGCAAAGCCAAGGTTTGGAGGACTAAGCAAGTATACAAGGTCCTGATTAGAACACTCTGCAGTCATTATTATTATTATATTATGAGATATAAAATAAGTCAGCAGGATCCAGTCAACACTTTCTATCAGTGCTACCTGCACTACTTTTGTTGTTGTTAAAATGTAACTCACACGGCTTTCAGTGGGTGCACGGGGTGCACTGCTCTAATCCTCGCCCTGTCCCGCTCTGCCCCTGTCGGTCTCGCTGCTTTGGATCGATATCAGAGGATGGGTGAGAATTCTATGTATTTCAATGGTGTCAGGTACATATCACTGACAAATGGTTATGGACTTGTTACTGTAGGTGACCAGGCAGGGGTTGTTCACCTTTAACTGATCTTTTAGTATGATGTAGAGAGTGATATTCTAATTGATTTTAATTTTTTATTATTTGTGGGTTCTGAGTTATTTAGCTTTTTATTCAGCAGCTCTCCAGTTTGCAATTTCCGCAATCTGATTGCTAGGGTACAAATTACCCTAGCAACTATGCACTGATTTGAATACAAGACTGGAATATGAATAGGTGAGGGCCTGAATAGAAAGATGAGTAATAAAAATACAATTGTAGTCTTACAGAGCATTTGTTTTTAGATGGGGTCAGGGACCCCTGTTTTAAAGCTGGAAAGAGTCAAAAGAAAAAGGCAAATAATTTAAAAAAACTATAAAAAAAATGAAGGCCAATTGAAAAGTTGCTTAGAATTAGACATTCTGTAACATACTAAAAGTTAACTTAAAAGTGAACCACCCCTTTAAATAAGGTCCCTGATGGTGAGTTGACATGTCTGGGTGAAAGGAGTTGTAGTACAATAACAACTGATGGGCCAATACTGTGGGGGCCTACACATAATATAGAAGAATGATGTTAATGAAAGGGGTGGTTCACATTTAAAGGAGAAGGAAAGGCTGGAGACACTTGGGGGTGCCAAACGTTAGGCACCCCCAAGTGATTGTAGCGACTTACCAAAAACCCAGGGCCAGTACTCCTATCAGGAGAAATCTGCACCGGCCCCGGGTTATAGGAGCGAGCACCAGGAGAGATCTACTTCAGTCTTCTCGCAGCTGCACATGCGCATTAGAACTAAAAGCCGAACTTAAACGTTAAAGTCGGCTTTTTCGTTCAAATGCACATGCGTCAGTCCGGGGAAATGCGCAGCTGCGAGAAGACGGAAGTAGATATCTCCCTGGTGCTCGCTCCTATAACCCGGGGCCGGTGCAGATTTCTCCTGATAGGAGTACCGGCCCTGCGTTTTTGGTAAGTCGCTACAATCACTTGGGGGTGCCTAATGTTTGGCACCCCAAGTGTCTCCAGCCTTTCCTTCTCCTTTAAGTTAACTTTTAGCATGCTATAGAATGGCTAGGTCTAAGCAACTTTTCAATTAGCCTTCATGTTTTAATTGTTTTTAAATGATTTGCCTTCTTCTGACTCTTTCCGGCTTTCAAATGAGACTCACCGACCTCATCTAAAAAAAACGAATTCTCTTTAAGACTCCACATTCATTGTATTGTAATTACTTATCTTTCTTTTCAGGCCCTCTCCTATTCATACTCCAGTCTTTTATTCAAATCAATGCATGGTTGCTAGGGTAAATTGGACCCTAGCAACCAAATTGGTTAAACTGCAGTCTGGAGAGCTGCTGAATGAAAAGAAGTGAATAAACTCAAAAACCACTTATAGTAAAAAATTAAAGCCAATTGCAAATTGTCTCAGAATATCACTCTCAACAAGTCTACATCATAGTAAAAGTTAAGTTAAAGGGATACTGTCATGGGAATTTTTTTTTTTTTTCAAAATGAATCAGTTAATAGTGCTGCTCCATCAGAATTCTGCACTGAAATCCATTTCTCAAAAGAGCAAACAGATTTTTTTATATTCAATTTTGAAATCTGACATGAGGCTAGACATATTGTCAATTTCCCAGCTGCATCAAGTCATGTGACTTGTGCTCTGATAAACCTCAATCACTCTTTACTGCTGTACTGCAAGTTGGAGTGATATCACCCCCTCCCTTCCCCCCCCAGCAGCCAAACAACAGAACAATGGGAAGGTAACCAGATAGCAGCTCCCTAACACAAGATAACAGCTGCCTGGTAGATCTAAGAACAACACTCAATAGTAAAAACCCATGTCCCACTGAGACACATTCAGTTACATTGAGAAGGAAAAACAGCAGCCTGCCAGAAAGCATTTCTCTCCTAAAGTGCAGGCACAAGTGACATGACCAGGGGCAGCTGGGAAATTGACAAAATGTCTAGCCCAATGTCAGATATCAAAATTGAATATAAAAAAATCTGTTTGCTCTATTGAGAAATGGATTACAGTGCAGAATTCTGCTGGAGTAGCACTATTAACTGATGTGTTTTGAAAAAAACATGTTTTCCGATGACAGGATCCCTTTAAAGGTAAACAACTCTGTTAAGGGAGGGGAGTGCCCACCCCCTTAAACCTTATGTGATACTCACTCTTCCCTGGGCTCCTCCATTATTCCCAACATTTTGACCACGCCTATATTATGACCACATCCCCTAATTACCATGTCCATTTTACACAATTTTGCAGGTTATGGAAAGTTTGAACACATTTCTCGAGGCTTTAGGGTCAGGTTTTATGTGTTACTTTAGTTTTGCTAATGAAGGTGAATTGCCCTATAAGCTGCAAGTCAGTTTCTCCAAGAGACCTGCTTATCTTAAATTGTTACAATTGATTCTTTGCTTATCTTAAATTGCTACAAAAGTATCTAAGTTCACCTGGCAGTATTCTGGGCTCTCTGTCAAAAGCCAATTACGTTTTAGAAACTTTGTATCTTTTTCTGACTGTTCAATGCAGGAGATCAAAGAGAAAGTCAGGACATTTCAGTAACAATTTGGACTGTGGTTTGAGCTGTTAAAATCGGGACTGTTGGGAAGTATGTATTCTCCACTAATAAAGCCAGTCCTGTTCATAGTAGAATGGTTTCATTAAAAAGTAATTCAGTGGATCTAAAGCCATAGAGACTTGCTATAAAAGGCCCTATGGAAACAGGATCCCGTCATCATCAGACTTTAGACTGTCAAGAGATTTGAGATCACCTTTGCATCAATCACACAGGGTCAGGGTCCGTACAACAGAACAGGTGATAAGGCTATAGCTGGCATTTGACACAGTTTATCATTTCTCAATATTATCTCCTTATGGTTCACTGATCAGATGCTGGGAAAGCAGAAAACTAGTTCTACTAGAAAAACAGAACCACAGGAGGTTAGCACCTATTGACCCATCCAACTCTACCAAAACTTGTTCCAGATACACCAACATCTACCCTGTATTCTTATTTTGCTGACTAATTATGTCATCAGCAAATCTCTGAAAACCTTCTGGCAATTTCACGCTCATTCTCAAAGGGGTCAACGCACAATTTTAGATGTTCTGTTGATGTATATTTTCCCTAAATCTCTGTTGTGCCCTTAGCCTTATAGGAGAACTACAATTCAACAATCAATCAGTTCTGACATGTGAAAGGGGTAGGGTTGCCACCTATTTTAAAAAAATTTACCGGCCAGTGATGGAGGGCGGTAACGCCGTGACGAAAAAAGGGGCAGGTCACGGGTAAATGGGTGGAGTGTGACGTAAAAAGGGGCGGAGCCACGTACAGCGTGCCACAAAAGGGGCGGGCCCCATCGCAAGAGGGGCAGAAGACGAAGGAGGGGTACGTTTCTGTCGGAGGGCCAAGGGCTTTTGTTATAGGTATTACAAATTACCAGCAGCTACATTGCCAGTAAATTTGTAATACCAGCCCGGCCCTGGCTGGTATTTTACCGGCTAGGCCGGTAAAATACCGGCCGGGTGGCAACCCTAGAAAGGGGGTGTCTAAAATATTGGCACCCCCAGAGATTCAGCTTTCATTGTCTTTTAATATTAAAGTGATCTTCCCCTTTAACACCTGCCATGGCTCTCCTATTTTGATAATACTAAGGGCTCTTACTGACGAGCGGTTGTAGCTGCGCTCCCCTGCGTTCCGTTTTTCTGCGTTCAGCCGCAGGGGAGAGCAGGAATAGACACATTAAGCTTTTTTCAATGGGGCTGTACTCACATAGGTGCGTGTAGGCGCTGAACGCAGGTTGAGACACAACATGCTGCATTTTTCCTGCGTTTGGCCCCATTGAAAAAAGCTTAATGGGTCTATTCCTGCGCTCCCCTGCGGCTGAACTCAGAAAAACGGAACGCAGGGGAGCGCAGCTTCAACCGCTCGTCAGTAAGAGCCCTAATAAGATGAAACTGAAAGCTGTGGCCAGTAATTAAGGGGGTGAGGTCAGGTACCATTTGGGATGCCTAGCCAAACAGGATGGTAATGGAACTCAATTGTGGGGGAAACCAGAAAGTCAGAAAGGTAATTACAAATGCCAGTTTCAGTTGCCGTTTTATTTACAGGAATGAAACCTGTTAACCAGAAAGCTTGGGCCCTGAGGTTTTTCAGATAACTGATCTCTCTGTTATTTTGATCTTCATACCTTAAGTCTACTAGAAAATCATGTAAACATTAAATAAACCCAATAAGCTGGTTTGGCTTCCAATAAGGATTGATTATATCTTAGTTCATGTACAAGCTACTGTTTTATTATTACAAATAATTTTTAAACATTTGGAATATTTGGATAAAATTAAGCCTATGCGAGACAGCCTCTTTCCGTAATTTGGAGCTTTCTGGATAACTGGTTTCCGGGATAACAGATCCTGTACCTGTATATTTGAAAAGTTGCTTAAAGGTACATTTTCTTTGGGTTTACGTCCCCTTTAATTACAGCAGGAATGGTAGATAGAGATAAATGAGAGAAAATAAATCTTTGCTAAAGCCATCAGATAAAAGCTCATCAAGAGATTCATTCCACTCAGCATTTAATAAAGGAACCGGAAAACTGCCATGTGACTCGTGATACAAAAACTGAACAATTTGCTGCCGTGGAAGTGACAATAGGGCTCTGCAAGGGTTATACACTAATATAAAGGTACTGGAAGTGACAATAGGGCTCTGCAAGGGTTATACACTAATATAAAGGTACTGGAAGTGACAATAGGGCTCTGAAAGGGTTACACACTAATATAAAGATACTGGAAGTGACAATAGGGCTCTGAAAGGGTTATACACTAATATAAAGGTACGGGAAGTGACAATAGGGCTCTGAAAGGGTTACACACTAATATAAAGGTACTGGAAGTGACAGTAGGGGTCTGAAAGGGTTACAAACTAATATAAAGGTACTGAAATGACAGTAGGGCTCTGAAAGGTGTTACAAACTAATATAAAGGTACTGGATGTGACAATAGGAGTCTGAAAGGGTTATACACTAATATGAAGGTACTGGACGTGACTATACAGCTCTGAAAGGGTTACACACTAATATAAAGGTACTGGATGTGACAGTAGGAGTCTGAAAGGGTTATACACTAATATAAAGGTACTGGATGTGACAGTAGGAGTCTGAAAGGGTTACACACTAATATAAAGGTACTGGAAGTGACAGTAAGGCCTTGCACTGGTTATGCAGGAGTATAAAAAGGCCCAGTAGTGACAGTCCGGCACCAGTATAAACAGTCATAATATAAGTATGAGGGAATACAAAGCAGCTTTATACAGGAGAGCAACATTCACTGACCCCTCTCGGCTTCCTTAGCTGCCCTCCCCTTTTCCCAGTCCCCCTCCCCTCTGTCACTTTCACACAGTCTGTCAGGCCCTTACCAGATAGAGGGGCGCGTAGATTTTGAAAGACTCCTCCATAGCGCCCTGTGTGATCTGCAGGTAGGAGCCGAAGCATGACGGGTTCCAGGTGTGACCGATCTCATAGCAGCTGTGCGGGATGGACTTGCTCAGGGCCGCCATGCTGAGGTAGAGAGACGCTGCGCGCCGGAGGAGGGAGGGAGGCGGAGGACGAATGGGATAAAGGTCTCTCCACTACAAGCCGCGGCTCCGTGAGGTTACTCTCGTGCAAAGCCCTGACAAGCTTGGGACGCCGGGAGCGCGCGCGCGTGCCCGACTCATAGCAGTGCCTCAGACTTGTACCTCAGTCTTGCGCCTCAGACTTGCACCTTAGACTTGTACCTCAGACTTGTACCTTAGACTTGTACCGTAGACTTGTACCTTATTAAGCTGGCCATAGACGCAAAGATCTGATCGTACGAATCGAGGATTCGTACTATTTTCGGACCGTGTGTGGAGAGTCCCGACATTTTTCGTCTGGCGGAGATCGGTCGTTTGGTCGATCGCGTGTATTGCTGATCTCTGCGTGTATTCAATGGGAGACTGTCACTAGCTTTGGTTGGGCATAGATATTGTACGATTGCTGTCAGGGGCAGAACATTGCTGATCTGTTCTTTAACTAATCTGACTGGTAAGACTTTGATCTGAATGGTTAGTGGCGGGTCGGGAGATGGGAAAGTCCGATCGTACTATGATTCGTACGATCGGATCTTTGCATCTATGGCCAGCTTTAGACTTGTACCTTAGACTTGTGCCTCAGACTTGTACCTTAGACTTGTACCTTAGACTTGTACCTTAGACTTGTACCTCAGATTGTGCCTCAGACTTGTACCTCAGACTTGTACCTCAGATTTGTACCTCAGACTTGTACCTTAGACTTGTACCTTAGACTTGTACCTCAGACTGTGCCTCAGACTTGTGCCTCAGACTTGTGCCTCAGACTTGTGCCTCAGACTTGTACCTCAGACTTGTACCTTAGACTGTGCTTCATTCTTGTACCTTAGACTTGTACCTCAGACTTGTTTTGTACCTTAGACTGTGCCTCAGACTTGTACCTCAGACTTGTGCCTCAGAGTTGTACCTCATACTTGTACCTTAGACCGTGCCTCAGACTTGTACCTTAGACCGTGCCTCAGACTTGTACCTTAGACTTGTACCTTAGACTTGTACCTCAGACTTGTACCTCAGACTTGTACCTTAGACTTGTACCTCAGACTTGTACCTTAGACTGCCTCAGACTTGTATCTCAGACTTGTACTGTAGACTGTGCCTTAGACTTGTTGTGACTCAGATGGAGCCTCAGACTTGTACCTTAAACTGTGCCTCAGACTTGTAACTTGGACTTGTACCTTACACTGTGCCTCAGACTTGTACCTTAGACTGTGCCTCATACTGTTTGGTACCTTAGACTTGTACCTCATACTTGTACCTCAGACTGTGCCTTAGACTCGTACCTCAGACTTTTGCCTTAGACTGTACCTCAGACTTGTACCTCAGACTTGTACCTCAGACTTGTACCTCAGACTTGTACCTTAGACTGTGCCTCAGACTTGTACCTCAGACTTGTACTGTAGACTGTGCCTTAGACTTGTTGTGACTCAGATGGAGCCTCAGACTTGTACCTTAAACTGTGCCTCAGACTTGTAACTTGGACTTGTACCTTACACTGTGCCTCAGACTTGTACCTTAGACTGTGCCTCATACTGGTTGGTACCTTAGACTTGTACCTCATACTTGTACCTCAGACTGTGCCTTAGACTCGTACCTCAGACTTTTGCCTTAGACTGTGCCTCAGACTTGTACCTTAGACTTGTACATCAGACTGTGCCTCAGACTTGTACCTTAGACTTGTACCTTAGACTTGTACATCAGACTGTGCCTCAGACTTGTACCTTAGACTTGTGCCTCAGACTTGTGCCTCAGACTTGTGCCTCAGACTTGTGCCTCAGACTTGTGCCTCAGACGTGTACCTCAGACTTGTACCTCAGACTTGTGCTTCAGACTTGTGCTTCAGACTTGTACCTCAGACTGTGCCTCAGACTTGTGCTTCAGACTTGTGCCTCGGACTTGTACCTTAGATTGCGCCTCAGACTTGTGCCTCAGACTTGTGCCTCAGACTTGTGCCTCGGACTTGTGCCTCAGACTTGTGCCTCGGACTTGTACCTCAGACTTGTGCCTCAGACTTGTGCCTCAGACTTGTGCCTCAGACTTGTGCCTCAGACTTGTGCCTCGGACTTGTGCCTCAGACTTGTGCCTCGGACTTGTACCTCAGACTTGTGCCTCAGACTTGTGCCTCAGACTTGTGCCTCAGACTTGTGCTTCAGACTTGTACCTTAGGCTAAGGCCACACTAGGCAATAGCGCCGCGATTTGACTCGCGGCGACTTTTCGCCGCGACTTTTAATCCGCAATCGATGGGGAAACTTTTGCGCTGGCGTCTATGGGGAATCGCCAGCGTCAAAACACACGCGGCGATCTTTTTTCTATTGTCGCTCGAAATCGCCTAGCGAGGCGATTTCGAGCGACAATAGAAAAAAGATCGCCGCGTGTGTTTTGACGCTGGCGATTTTTCGCGATTCCCCATAGACGCCAGCGCAAAAGTTTCCCCAGCGATTGCGGATTAAAAGTCGCGGCGAAAAGTCGCCGCGAGTCAAATCGCGGCGCTATCGCCTAGTGTGGCCTTAGCCTTAGACTGTGCCTCAGACTTGTACCTCAGACTTGTTCCTTAGACTGTGCCTCAAACTTGTACCTTAGACTTGTACCTCAGACTGTGCCTTAGACTTGTTGTACTTCAGACTTGTACGTCAAAATTGTGCCTCAGACTTGTACCTCAAAATCGTGCCTCAGTCTTGTACCTTATAATAAAATATGTTTGCTCTTTTTGAGAAACAGATTTCATTGCAGGGTTCTGCTGGAGCAGCACTAACTAATGCGTTTTGAAAAAAACATTTTTCCCATGACAGTATCCCTTTAAGGATTAGCATTGCCAGGTGATACACTGGAGAGTTAGACTTGATTGAAAAGTCACTAGCGGATGCTGAACTTGCCTTTTATATCGAGTTGGACATCAAAAACAGTGTCCTACCACCTTGAGATCTTTTCAAGAATAAATGGCTTCATATACAGACAGGACCTCAAATTTAACTGAATCTAGCGATATTATGTTAGCCTTTTTGGATAAAATAAATGATGTTTAACTCAATGTATTTTGACACTGACACCTTCCTGTTGGTGTAACTACTGTTGTATCCCAGTGACCTGCACCAAAACCGTATAAGCTCTTCAGGGTAGGAACTCACTGTGCTTCAATAATCGTTAACACAACAAATTTACAGTTAGGGTAGAGTTCTATGCATACATTATTGTTCACTTTCCTCCAAAAAATGTCAACGCAAGTCTTAGGGATTTATTAAAGGTCCAATGTTAGCATTTTTTATACCTCTAATGAACTCACAACTCAAATGGTTTCTGAAGAAAAAAATCTCGAATTGAAAAAAATTAATTCTGCAAGCGGAATTGTGAAACCTGAAAACCCGAATTAATTGAGTTTTCAGCACAAAAAAAAATCGAATTGCTCAAATTGATCGAGTTTTCAGGCATTACTCTCAGAAAAAAAACTCAGACATCATGAAGGCTATTAACATCTTCAAATGGTTCAAGGGACCTCTGGCATTGACTCCTACAGGACCTTGACAGGTTGTAGATGGTGTATTTTTGTATTCAAGCTATTTTCAGGGTCAGGGTGTAATAAATATTGAAAAATTTTAGGTTTTTTTTAACCAAAAAATAACCTCAAAACTAGAATTTCTGCGGAAAAACACAAATAGATCCTTAATAAATCTGCCCCTTCGTCTCTTGTATTACAAATGGGGGGACATCTTTTTTCCACCCAGATTTAAAACTCCAAACACATATATATATATTACTGAACCAAGTCCTCTGAAAAATACTCGGGCAACTTGAAAGAAATTCCTTTTACTAGATCTGATTGTCAAGAAGTCTTATTAATTCAAGTTTTTTCTTAGACATTAATAAGCTTAAAAAAACTGGCTTCACTCCTTCAATACCCTTTATAGCCATACAGCAATTTAACACATTACACTATCCTACTGAAAATATCCTTACACTTGTCTTTCCAACTTGAAGTTGGTTCTTTCTTTGTTGTTATAACAGCCTCTTATCCTCTTGGATAGCTTTCCACTAGATGATGGAACACTATTGTGGTATTTGCTTGCATTCAGGCTGACATATGAATAACCTTGGTTTTAGAGTGAGATGTTGGTTTTAGATTGAGATGTTGGTTTCAGAATGAGACTTTGGACAGGCAGCCAGCCAGATACTTTTGGCCAGGTAGTGTATGTGATTAATTACATGAAAGAAACAGTTGATTTGAATTGCTTTTATTGCGCTGATTTAAACCACAATCAAGCCTTCTGGCCTTTCCAGGGATTATTCTAGTGATCCTGAAAATGTATAGCTGAAGGTGGCCATACACGGGCAGATTTAAAGGGAACCTAATATATTTTCCCATCAAAGGTGCTGGCTAATAGAGTCCACACCCCGGTTGGGGGTAACAGTAGTTTTAAAAAATTTGCCCCCGGCCAGAGCTGGGACACTTCCACCGGGAAGGAGCTCTCGGTTTGAGAAGCCATGTTAGGGCACATGCATCCGCAGAATGAGAGCGTGCCACAACGTGAGTGACTTCAGCCGCTCATTATGCACAAGCATACTGTAAAACACAATAGGCACATGAGGTAAGTGTCCTAGCACTGGTTGGGCCAATTTTTTTTAAAATAAACTACTGATACCCCCCCCAACCGGAGTGTGGGCTCTATTAGCACCTTTGGTGGGGAAATATATTTTAGGACAACAGGTGCCCTTTAAGCTACCAATTCAGCCTTTTCAGACCAATTTAGTAGCTTATCTGCCCTTGTATGAGGCCCTCCAATGGGCCTACCTGATATCATACCATATGTGGGTGAAAATCAGGCAGATTGATCGGGTAGGTTTGATTTTCTTGTCTGCTAGAGGACCATTGCACATTGATGCAATCCTCAATCCAACGGCAAGCATAGCAGCAATTATTATCTGATCATTGGCTCAAGAGACAAACGATTGGATCAGCCAAATATTGTCCATCTCAAGGTGGCCATATTTTTGAAATCTCAGTGAGTAGAATTTCTGCTTTGTAACGCATGAGTTCTATTCTAACTCTCTGCAAGGAGTTTATAAATTTAATCTAGGTACTTTAGTTTCCTCTCACACTCCAAATACAGGCAGGTTAATTGGCGCCCAATAAAACAGACCCTTTAGGGGTCTGGCCAGTCGGGGAGATTAGTTGCCAGTCTACAAATCTCTTCTTTGTCGCAACTAATCTCCCCAATCTGCCTTCCGCCAGCTAAAATGAAAATCACTTGGGGGCAGGCACTCAGAGTGATTCGTTTTCCGAAGTTTCCTCGTGAGGTTTTCATTTTAGCCTGGGGAAGGCAGATTGGGGGAAGATTTGTCGCCTGGCGACTAATCTCCCCGAATCTGCTCGTGTGGCCAGACCCTTAGGGTCTTGTGCCATTGCGCTGGCTTTTTCTCATTATAGCAGTGGGAAGGCAGTTTTGGGAGATTGTCACCACAAAGAAGAGCCGATTAGTCGCCAGGTGACTAGATCTCCCCGAATCTGCCCCTGCCCTTAATGTGTGAATGTGATAGGAACCTTAAGGCTCTGGCAGACAAGCGGTAACCCGCAGTAACTCTGTGCTAACATGGGTGATAAATCTCCAAAAAATAACCTGCCATTGCTTAACTTTTGTATCGCTGTAGGTAAAACATATTACCTGCGACAATCCAGCTTAATTGCCAAAAATCCGAGAGATTTTCCCCCAAATAAGCCATGTTGCTTTGAGTTGTGTGTTTCAGTTCCTGCTATCCAATTATTAGGCAACAGGAAGGCACAGGCGAGAAATCTCAATGTGTGCCATTCCCCTTTTATTGTAGGCTCCACTGGGGCATGGATTGATCTGAATGATGTATAATCTCTGTGAAACTTTGCAGTAATAAATAGACGCTATATAAATAAAAGATAATAAATACAAAGGCAGCGTGGCCGGAACAAAGCCGATCATTAGCACTAGAAATTCTGATAGTAGGAAAAACAGACGAACATAAATATTTAATCACAAACCAAAAAATGCTAACTATTTTATATTTGTTATTTTCCTCAAATGTTTGAAACCTTAGTGTCACAAATCTTCCATTTATAGGTCCCGATGAACTTTGCCAAATATGTTATTCTCTCCCAGGCAATCTTGTTTACTACAAGCCAAACAAACTGAGAAAAAAAACTATAAACTGGATTTTTTGGTGTGAAGCCAAGCCACTATCCCATCCATAAATGCAGTGTAAAAATAACACAAAACAAGCATGCTGCTACCAGGATAAACTCGAAGGGTATGTTTTATTAAATAGAACGTAAATTTCAAAAAAGAATGAACATAATAATTAAGGGTTGTTTATACAAGGCAATGTAACTCTCAATCGTTTCAGTCAGATAGTGATGAGCCACCACGCATCCATTGTTGCCTCCATTGCTAAGCTTTCCATCCTGTGCTTATATGCTTTCTGTTGTTTCTGCACACCCAGTCGGCCTGGGTGCAAACACATGGAGCAGACTTCAGTCAAAAAAAGCATACTCGAGTGTTTCTGCACCAAAATCCTCTCTGTTTGTCTGCATTCAGGCCAATACAGTACCTTAGGGTGCAGACACACTTGAGAGGGGTTCAGAGGGGCAATATAGTTGGTGCGACAATACGGAAGTTCAAGGAGCGTTTTTTGGATTCAAGAACTTTAATAAATAGGCGCTGGCTTAACTATAGAGGAAGCAGACCCTGCAGTCGTGAGGGGGGCCCAGACCACAAGGTCTGCTTACTCTATAGCTGAAAAAGTACCAACGTCATAGGGTATGATATTAGGGGAAAAAAGTTAAAGGGAAAGTTTATGTTCAACTTCTAATAGTTCCACTAAACAAATACAAAGGGAAAATATTCATAGATACTTAAGTGTGTTTGTAGTATTCCCATGTATAAATTGGACTCAATGGTTAGCCATACTGCGTAGTAGGACATTTTTACCACCTTATCTCTTTATGGCACAATACAGTTGTGCTGGCATAGTAAATCTGTGGCTAGCAACGTCCTGGCTTTCATTTTGTGATCTAGTAACCTATGGCAACTAATCGGATGTCGCCCTTCAAACCACAGACCAGTAAAGCTGGCCGAACAGATGTATTGTGGATATTGATCCATCCAGCAGGATCAAAAACCTTCCTTTGCTGCTGCACCGTGTTATGAAAAAATTGATGCCTCGGTTCGACCCATGATGGAACAAATTCTGAATGTGGACTCACTGGTGCAATGTTTTCCCTTGGATTCAGAACTTAGCTAAGGCTTAGATCTGTTAAGGTTCAAGATATGTTTTTTTTTGGTCAAAACTCTTTTCTGGTTAAAAAAAACCCAGAATTTTTAAATTCTTTTGAAAAAAACTTAACATTTTTGGGATTTATTATACCTGGACCCTGGAAATAGCTTGAATCTGAAAATACACCAGCTAAAACCCATAGAGGTCATGTGGGAGTCAATGGAAGAGGTCCCTTGAACCATTTGAAGATGTTAATGCCCTTCATGATCGATTTTTTTTTTCGAGGGTTTTGCCCAAAAACTTGATCAATTAAATTTTTTTGCCGAAAACTCGATGAATTCGAGTTTTCAGGTTTCCCAGCTCTCAAGAAGCCATTTGAGTTGTGAGTTCATTGGAGGTATGAAAAAAATCTAATATTCAACCTTTGATAAATAACCCCCTTAGTGTCCAGTATCAAAATGAGTCTGTGGGAGTCTCTTCAGAGAGGTCATGCTATACATGTAACTATGTAAGCCTTGTGTATACCTTTCTGTTACATCATTTTACTTCCAAGTGAAACCACCATTGGTGTGTCCCCTTAACTGCATTAGGTGGACCACATTTCCAAGTCTCTATGGCTATTCCAATGGAAAGTACCTGCCAGAAGAGTAAGCTCTCTATGTACCTTTGAAGATAGTATCATAAAAAGGTTAAACTCAAAGCATGAAATCAGCCATTAAATCTGCTATGATTTCAATGTTTTTAGACTAAACAGCCAGTTATTTGTTACGTTAGGACTTAACAGTGGCAAACAATTCAGTTTATTAAACTATTTAAAAATGTTTAATCCATTTGCTGGTAAATTTAAATATTTGTTTTAAGTCAAACCACATTCCATTTGTATGTAGTATGGCCTTTGCATTTATCCACCCCTCTATGCATAATCCTTTATTCATGATAGTCAGAATTAGGCGTGGGACATTTGTCCTTTTGCCAAAAGTAGTTGATTTGTTTAAATTTGCTCTCAGACTTCAGGATTTTTTAAAACAATAGTGATATATCTATTGAAAAGCTAAAAAGCAATCCTTGGCACAGTTAATTTTGCAATGTAATGATATATTATTAATATTTCGGCATTAAATAAACTGCCTCCATCTGGATTTGATCATGCGCCTATGTACTGAATGCTTTGCAGCAGCTGTTACTGCCGGTTAGAGCCTCAGTGGCAAGTGCAGGTACTATACCCCCCAAACAATGTAGGTCTCTATTAAAAGATACTGAGTAAAACAGCTCATGTGTAAAACTCTGCTTCATGTAAATGAACCATTGTCATAATAATGTACTTTTTTAGTAGTATGTGCCATTGGGTAATCATAAATAGAAAATTGCCATTTTAGAAAATAAGGGCTGCCCCTGAGATCGTACGATTCACTGTGCACACATACAAACCACATGTAAGGTCACATGAGCCAATTAACAGACAGAGTTGTGCCTTTTGCTTCCTCACTTCTTCCTGTTACAGTTAGAGTTGTAGTATTTCTGGTCAGGTGATCTCTGAGGCAGCACAGATAGAGTCACGAAATGGTGGCTCAAGGCAAGAGATGTAAAAGGCCAATATTTATGTAAATATATATTCCAGTTTGGTACGATTCTTTAATATGTCATTCAATTTGATATAAACTATCTGTTGCTTAAGTATTCATTTTGGGGGTATAGTTTTCCTTTAAAGGAGATCTTTGCTTTGAAGACTTTATTAAAGGTTTTTATTCAGTATTAAAAATGGATAAACAGAGAACGCAACATGTGAAAAGCAAAACGTAACAATATGGAGTTAAATCATTGAACCCCAACCAGTGGCTCATGAGCAACATTTTACATACCAATCCCTTGGATGTTCCCAGATGAGTTATGGATAAGAAGACATGATTGATTGAATAACAAAAGCATGGTCTCAGTAGGAACCCAGAGCATCCATCCACCTAGCCATCTGAAAGTCAGAAGGGGACACAGTTTTGCCAATAAAGTTTCCTATTATACATATGGAGTTTTTGAAAAATGTTGCTCTTGAGCAACATTTTCCTCACCGACCCCTTGGAGGTTAACCCAGATGAGTTGTGCATGCTGTTACTGCCGTTAGAGCATCAGTGGCAAAAATAAAAGGTTATACATATGGAGTTTTTGAAAAAGTATAGCATCTTAAAATGGAATGCTTCTGATTGGATTACTGATATATATCTAACATAAAAGACTGAACAAGTTGAGTAAACTCAAACAGTATTTTTTTCCTGGTAAAAATCGACACTCATCTAGCATGTGTAAAGCACAGTGTGTCCAAGAGGTAACCCACCAGCACACTGGTTGTCCGGTGCACGGTATTAGGGAATGGCACCCTCCAAATTCAATAGAAAAAAAGCAATTACCAGCACATGAGACTCCTTTCAAGCGGGATAAACCCTGCAAATGCAGTGGAGGCACAATGTGCAGGTGCTAATCAGGTGGAAATGTCAAAAAGTAATGTCCAAGAGGTAACCCACCAGCACACCCTGACCTCTCAAAAAGCTGGTCCCATGTGTGCTCACCCGATTTGCCCAATGTTTTTTTAGATCCAGGAACTCAATAAGCAGGAAGCCGGCACAAAGAAATAGCTAGAATAAGCACAAATCCAATAAACAAGGTATCTGAATGTTAATCATCAGACTCCACGATTGAGGCATCAAGGTGGCAATCAGGGACTGGCAAAAACTCTTAACCGGTATTAGCAGAAAACAATAGCACGGCCAGAAACTTTACCAAGAAAGCATTGAACCTGGGTTCCTAATGTCCTTTCATTAGGAATTTAAAACTTAAAGTGCCATGTGAAGCTTCATAATCACATTTTGCCTTGCATAGAGCTGTAAGTATTAAAAACTGTAGATGCTTCCGAATGAAAAGGATAGGCAAAAAAGAATGTTCAGCGCAAGCCCTATTCTTTGAACCAATGTTGAAAAGGAAGTATACTGTCCCTTTAAGAGAAAACTGGAATCAGATGGTAGCATTTGTGTTGCAGGGAAAAAAAGTGACAATCGCATTGTTCCATTCATTTTCAATGATGCTGAACATTTCGAATGTTTTAATAAACTTGGAAAATAAATAAAATAGCTGAGAGTTCCCACTGACAAAAATACTTTCACGAATAGTCACACTGTGGGTTTTTTTTCCTAAAAAGGGAAGGGAGAGGCTATATGCTAGGAATCTAATCTAATTATCTACCTTACATGGACAAAACATGTAATATACTCACGATGAGCAAAAAGTATGTTCGGCTACAAGCTCTATTTACTGAACTCATTGTGAACAGGGGTGTATAGTGCCCCTTTAATATTGTCATTAGAAAGGGAGAAATTTGAATGAAGGATTGTTGCCCTTTTAAATATGCGGTTTGCTTTAGAAATATCCCTTTTTACTCGGTTTATTGTGAAAATACTCACTGACCTAAAACAGATTCCTGTAAGGTGTATAACCGTTACCGCAGCCGTGAAAATAATTAAAATTCATGGCGAGCCACCACATTCCATTAACCAAATGAACTTTATAGCTCTAAAGTGTGCGGTTTCAGGAGTCGTACTGACAGAAGTTTCTTACTACAGTGCTTCTGTTTCTGCGCATTGTTTGTGGCTAAATCACATGGCTCCTCAATTAGGCTACACTGCTTCAAATTTGTGCTAATGTGCATTTCAAAAACATTAACAGATGTGAAAGCCAGATCCCGTCGCACAAATTAATGCCGGATTTTCACTGCACCACTCAAAGTCTTGTGGTCATTTCGAAAGGACTCATGTCGCCCGCCTTTTCTGCATTCTGTATAGTGGGGAGGAATCTTATTTTAGATTATATGGCAAAGACAGGTGCAATTCAAAAAATATCCCTGATCAATATTCCTTAACATGTCACTCTGAGGTAACCGCGAATATAATAAAAGGGTAGCCTTTTTCCTACAGTACACAAATCTGTGTGTGAGTCATGGGATTCATGAGTCATTTATGGGGCAAATTCACTAACAGGCGAAAATTCGCCAGCGATGGCTTCGCGCACATCGCAACACTTCACCAGGCGTAAATTCGCCTGGATAACGCTAATTCACGAAGATCCGAAGTTGCGCACAGGATACCGAGCGCTGGCGAAATTACGCTCAGCAGTTCGAAGTTACGCTAGCGTTGGCTAATTAGCATACGGCGTGCAGTTAAAGTACAATGGCCGTATATGCTGCAGCAAATACATTACACTACACAAGGTCAGGGAACCTTAATAAAATTATATAAAAGTTGTTATAATGCCCTACACATGTGCCCACTGTATAGTTTAGGTGCCATATGTTAGGAAATGTTGGGGGGAAGGAGGATACCCAAAAAAAATTTACAATCTTTTTCAGTCTATCACCCTTTAAATAGGAAAAAACACCAGCGTTTTTTGGGACTGCAGCCACCTGTGCTCCCCTCCTCCCTTCTGTAGTTGGCAGCTCACTGACAGCAGGTGGGCCACACTAATGAAGTAAGTGTAACATGGCAGGGTCCCCCTAATGGTAACCCTTTGTGGTCCCTGTTGTGTGGAGGGGCCCTGGGCACCTAATTTTTTTTAAACTTCTGGGGGGGCAAGTTTTTTTTACATGTACGTTTAAGGGGGGCCCTGGCCACCAATTTTCTTATAATTCTTTTTCCCCATGTGGGGTCCTAGCCACCAATATTTTTTAATGGGGGGCCCTGACCACAAATTTTTTTTTTTAATGGAGGGGCCCTGACCACCAATATCTTTTTATTAACATGTGGGAACCATAGCCACCAATGTTTTTTTTTTTAGTTTGTGATGGGGGGGTGGACCTGTAGGTGGGGTTTCTGGTGGGCGCAGCCCAGGGGGCCCAGGACATTTTTTTGTATGGGGCCCTGCACATGGGTGTTGATAACTTGGCCAAAAAAGCTATTATTACTGTGTATAGTCAGATTCATTCACCCGTCATCGTTGCTGCCTATACCCTGCCTTTGTCTCCTGTTTAAGTACAACCACACAACTGATAGATAGATAGATAGATAGATAGATAGATAGATAGATAGATAGATGTAAAGATTTTTAATAGATCTTTTCGTTATCATGAGACCACAATTATCTCAAAACGATCGGTTAAATGTACGATTTGTCCATCAACTAAAAAGACCATTTCAGGCGATATTGCCAGCAAAACTGAAGAGTAGCTGCCTGCTTGGCCCTGCAAACATAGATAGATTGCACTGGGGCCAATAAAATTTTTTGTAACCTGGCAGATCAATTTTCTGACAGATGCCAGACGAAAAATCGTAAGATGCATGATCGTTCCATTCCCACTAACTTCACGATAATTTGACTGATTGGTTGGATTTCAATGAAATCGATCGTTCACCAACTAACAATCTTTGTGTCTATGGAGACCTTTAGAGACAAGTTTTGGTTGTATAAAAACCAGGTGCACTGCCAAACAGAGCCTCAATGTAGGTTGACAATCCACATAGGGGCTACCAAATGGCCAATCACAGCACTTATTCGGCACCCCAAGGACATTTTTCATGCTTGTGATGCTCCCCAACTCCTTTTTCTTCTGAATGTTGCTCACGGGTTCAAAAGGTTGGCAATCCCTGATGTATAGTATAGGTCTGTACTGGTGACGCTTTGTACAGAATATTGCATTATCAGACACTTATGGTTGGCCATGCCCCCAAAACAAGAGTCTAAAGCCCCCCATAAATGGCCAGATATAAGCTTCCAACAGATAAAGTCAGTAGTTTATTGCCCAGTGTATGGGGCCCTCTGACGGCTTCCCCAATCGATAGGCAGAAAGTCGGCCAGATGTTGGTTTAAAAATCCCGTTGGATTGAGGACCATATCAGAAGGTGGGCATATCAGGGAGAGATCAGCTCAATTGGCGAAATATGTATGGCCAACTTTAGCTTTTAGGGCTCTTACACATGAGCGTTTTTACCTGCGCTCCCCTGCGTTCCGTTTTTCGGCGTTCACCCGCAGGGTAGCGCAGGAATAGACGCATTTCATTATTTCAAATGGGGCTGTACTCACACAGGCGTGTGTAGGCGCCGAACGCAGGAAAAATGCAGCATGTTGCGTCTCAACCTGTGTTCGGCGCCTACATGCGCCTGTGTGAGTACAGCCCCATTTGAAAAAATGAAATGCGTCTATTCCTGCGCTCCCCTGCGGCTGAACGCCGAAAAACGGAACGCAGGGGAGCGCAGGTAAAAACGCTCATGTGTAAGAGCCCTTAGGATATGGGAACACAGAGCTTTAGGCTCTGCTGCTCTTCCTTTCTCATCTCAATTGATTTGAATTACAAGCACCTGTGTGAGCTCACACAGAGTGGAATCAGAGGTCAGCACCAATACGCAAAAGAGCTGCCCATAGCCTATCCTACCCCATACTGGCTTCTTGTACATGGTAGGTCAGTGCTGTCCAACCGGAGGCCCATGATCTGGATTAGTATTGTGTGGGCCAGCCCAAAACCTGTGGGACATGCAGATTTACTAACGAGTCAGGCTCAGGCAGATATTCGGGCTTTTTAAAGAGGTTGTTCACCTTCTAAAACACTTTATTTAGTTCAGGTTGTTAACCAGAATAAATCCTTTTTCAACTAATTTCCATCTTTTATTTTTTACTGTTTTCCCAAAAATTAAGTTTAAATTTTAATGTGCCCTGTCTCTGGTGTTTGAGTCTGGCAGCTCAGTAATTCATTCGCAGACTCTAAACTGTTACAATTTTGCAACATTTACTTGATCCATTTCTCAGCAGCATCTCAGGAGTATCAGCAACTATTGTATCAATTCTAACAGCTGCCTGTAATGAAACTCAGGGACAAAGATATGAAATGTACAATTAATGGATCAATTTAGAACATGTTAGAGAGTAGTTGACTCCCCCCCCCCCCGGAGCTGCTTTAGGGCAGAGGCACACGCTGAGATTTGGGGAGATTAGTTGCCCGTCTACTAATCTTCCCAAACTGCCTCCTCTGCCTTCCCGCTGGCTAGAATGTAAATGCGGCAGCGGGGTGACACACAAAGCGATTCGTTTCTTAATGAGGCAACTTCGGAAAATTAAGCGCTCCCATGCCATCTCGCCGGCAATTTACATTCTAGCCAGCGGGATGGCAGTTCGGGGAGGTTAGTCGCCCCAAAGAAGAAGAGGAGATTTCTCGCCGGGCGACTAATCTCCCCAAATTGCGGCATATGTCTTTGCCCTTAGAAGGTACAGAATGAAACTTTACACTTCAATAGAAGTAACACATAGAAATTGAAAGTCAGTGGAAAAAGTTTTTATTTCTGGCGAAGAATCTAAAACCAACTAAACTGAAAAAAGATACACGCTCATCAAGTTTAAACTTTCATGTCCATATATAACCTGCCAAACTTCTAGTTGATCCAGAGGAAGGTGAAAAACTCAACTTGAAGCCTCTCCAATTTGCCTCAGAGGAGAAAGAAATCCTTCCTAATGCAATGGGACCAGTCCCTGGATCAACTTGTACTATGATCTCCCATAACCCTGTATTCCCTCACTTGTTAAACACCATCCAACCCCTTCTTAAAAAATCGAACCTGGTTCCTTTATTCGGGTGGCATACCAAAGCATCGACATTTATTTAGCTGGACTGAATGAATCTTAAACTGGCCATAGACGCAAAGATACTATTGTACGAAATAAAGATTCTTATGACTTTTGGACCGTGTGTGGAGTGTCCCAACATTTTTCATGCCATGGCGATTGGTCATTCAATCGATCGGACAGGTTAAAAGATTTATATTGGCTACCGATAATTTCCGATTGGCTACCGATATCAATAGGAGACTGTCAGTGCTATTTGTCAGACATAAATTCCCTACAATTGCTGTCTGTCAATTAATGTCCTGAGCATTGTGTAATTTGTTCTCTTTACTACTTTATATTAATCTGAATGGTTAGTTGCAGGTCGGAAGCTTGGCACGGACGATCCTTTGTCCGAATTAGCCTAATAATCTGCATGTCTGTGGCCAACTTAACCCAAGGAAGCGATGAATTGTCTGTGTTGCAGAACTATATATAGTGCTGCAGGACTAGATGCTCACATGGTGGTAATAAAGATTGTAATGCGGGCAGACACAACAACATACAGTAACATATGTTGCACAGCTGCTAATCACGCTAACAGCACACGCACTTCCTGTCCTATACATGGCCTGGAGGGCACCTAAGGGTAAAATCCACAATCATAACATAGAATAGATAAAGCACAGCAGTGCTACAGAGGCAGGAATCATCCAGCAAAAGAGTGGATTTTGTATATATATATAGTATATATATATATATAAATATTGTCTATGATGTTATATTTCCTTTTCCCAAGTTGCTACTAATTTAAATTGCTCTCTGTTTGCAGTGGTTGCTCAGTAACAACATAGTTTTCTGATGAAATAGGGAGGACTTGCAAGTTCACTTGCCCCTTATACACCAGTCGGTGACGGGAGAAACAGCTGCCGAGGTCACAATAGTTTACAGGGACAGAGGGAAATGATATATATATTTATGATATAGTACATTTAAATGTTTTTAATAATATAAATCGCAGAGCTAGTGCTTGTACCAATCCATATTGTTTTCAGGCTCTGGGAACAGAGAGATCCTTCCCGTTTAGTGGAGGCTGCGAATGGATACGATATTCTAAGGGACAGGTGTTTCCTTTAGTGGGCAAGTTAGGGAACAGAGGTCAGTGGGGAAGTGAACCTTTAATTTAGTTCCAGCAGGGCTAGGGAATAGGTCATTTACTGCTTGCTTAGATTTATTATCTTTACTGTAAGGGGGTTATTTATTGTCCGAATGCCAAAAACTCTAAAAATTCAAATTTTTTTACTATAAAATTCACATTTTTCTAGATTTATTATACACCGAGGATAGAAAAAATCAGAATCTGGAAATCCGGCATCTCAGACCTGCCAAGGTTGTATATAAGTCAATGGGAGCGGACCCTATCCTATTTAGAAGTTTCTGTGGTCTGCTCTGGAATTAGCCCAAAAATCCAACTATTTTGGGGAAAAAACTGAAAATTTCTGGCTTTTCAGGAAAAAGGCAGAAAAAATGTACTAACATTTTTTTTTATGGCTTTTGAAGTTATTTTTAAAAACTATTGCTATTGAAAGTAACATTTGCTTAAAGTGCTTGTTCACCTTTAGATAAACTTTTAGAGAGTGATATTCTGAGACAATTTGCAATTGGTTTTCAGTTTTTATTATTTGTGTTTTTTGAGTTATTTAGCTTTTTATTCAGCAGGTTTCCTGTTTGCAATTTCAGCAATCTGGTTGCTAGGGTCCAAATTACCCAAGCAACCATGCATGGATTTGAATAAGGGACTGGAATATGAATAGGAAAAGATGAGTAATAAAAAGTAGCAATAACAATAGATTTGTAGCCTTAAAGGGCATTTGTTTTTTAGATGGGGTGACCTCCTATTTAAAAGCTGGAGGAAGAAGCAAATAATTAAAAAAAATATAAATAATGCAGACCAATTGAAAAGTTGCTTAGAATTAGCCATTCTAAAACATACTAAACGTTAACTTAAAGGTGAACCACCCCTTAAAAGTAGAGGAGTTGTGCTCCAGGGGCATCCATTAGTTTCACTGTGGGGTGCCTAACAAATTAGCAGTAAATTTGTCTTCCATTGTCCATTAAAGAGGTACAATGCCGCTGACCTTCCATCATTTCACTACAGCATTGTAATGACTTTCCCAAAAGCTACTCATAAGTAGTTAAATGTTTAAGTAAATGATGGCCTTACCATGGATCTGAAAAGGGTGACATTTTAAAAAACATTTCTTTGATAATTGCAAAATGATGTCAAAGTCCTTTATAAAGGGAAACATATAAACTGTGCTGGAAAGCCAAGTACATCAAAATCAATTTGAAATTTTCGGAAAAATCTGTCCCCATTGAGAGCCATTTTTTCCTCTTTTACTTTCTTTACTATGAGACCAATTGCTTCTATTCGAACACAGGGTTATTTAGCAGAGGCTTTAGCGGCCCTTTATAGGAGAACACATAAAAACAGTGATTAGTAATCAGCTCAGATGCACGTTCCCATCCAGCCATAGGGCATGTAGAACTGATTAATAAATAGACAGGCGGTGCTGTGGATTTAATGTGATTGGATGGGAGCCTATTAGTCACAATGAGCATAGCATTTGGTTATTGAAGTACTGCGTTAAACATAGACACAACAAGAAACTCCCTTCCTCTTGCAGAAAGAGCTTTTATTTTTGTGGAATTCGGAACTTTTTCAATACCACATGAATGTGTCCTCAGTCTTGTGCAGATGCCAATTATTTCATTTACTCGTCCCCTAAAGAACCGAAATAGCTCCTTTTAATATGCAGATGGAGGCCCATGATGTGTTTCAAAGTGTATTGTGAATATGCCGGGGACTGACAATTAAGTAGATAAAATTTCTTTTAATTAGTGAGCAGTTTTGCCTGAGCCGTTCCTGTATTTTAACCACTTTGATCTGTTCAGAGAACCTATTATACATGTGCTTGCCTTGTTCTCCCTCTTTAAAGCCCTTTAGTATGCATGGGACGCAGGTCATTGTAATTACCATCTTTTCCAGCTGAGATCACTGCTATAATCTGCCTCTTACCCGGCCAATCTTATTGTTATTGTCAGCAAATAGGTCCACATAAGTACTTGCTATAGGCTAGACTCCAGCTGAACAAGCCTTTGGAATCGGGCAGATGCTTTTCATAAATAATATGCACTATATATAATGGAATAAAACTATGCCAAAGGAATGGACGGCACTCCACTTGAAGAGGAAAAAGGTCTTTATTGCAAGCTAAAATAGGGATCAAATGGAATACCTAGTTATTAGTCTATACGCATACAGCTTTCTGGAATCCCCTTATCCAGAAAGCTCCATAATTACGGAAAGTCCATCTCCCATATATACACCATTTTATCCAAATAATGCAAATTTTTAAAAATTATTGCCTTTTTCTCTATAAAGCAGAACCTTGTACAGGTATGGGATCCGTTATAGATTCCATTATAGTCAAATAATCCAAAAATGTTTAAATGATTTCCTTTCTCTGTTTAATAATAAAACAGTCACTTGTACTTGATCCCAACTAAGATATAATTAATCCTTATTGGAAGCAAAACCAGCCTATTGGACTCTCCTATTCATATTCCAGTCTCTTAATAAAATCAATGCATGGTTGCTACTTTGGACCCTAACTACCAGATCGCTTAAAATGCAAATGAAAGCTGAATATTAAGCTAAATAACTCAAAAACCTTAAATAACTGTCCGATTACTGGACGAAGGTCAGGGACATTATTAAAGTGATCACGGATTTGGAGATCCCTAATGCGCCATTGCCCCTGCTCCTCCATCATACTCTGCAACCGATACCTTCATATTGGAAAACACTAGTGCCTGTCATGCTGGATGTGGCTAAATCATTAATCCCTCAAAAGTGGAAACAAACCCCCCCCAATCTCTGATTGGTTATACGAAATTTCTGAAATCGATCGATTTGAAAGTTATAAAACATTGACCACACAAGACACGCAACAATATTTACAAAAATGGTTTTATTGGGTGAATTTTAAAGAAACAGACCAATAGAAGAATTTACCGTAATACCAGTGTAATTTTGACAACTTAAGAGAATTAAATTCCCTACATGGTTAGTACCTGACTTATCCTGTGTAGCATCTGGGAGTAGAGGACCTTTCTACTTGGGGTGGCACTTTATAGAAGAGGCTTCTTTGTTGGGAACAACAGAGGTAGCCGCTGTAGGTGCATACTCCCCATATTTCAGAGACAGGTATGACTTACTTCCATGGAGGTGCCTACGGGATCTCTCCTCTCAGTAGTTTATAGACTAGAAGGATTCTTGTTTTATCCCCTCTTCCTATCCCTCTTTCTTTTTCATTTTATTGATCTTTACAGTCCCCTTTTTTTTCCTGAAGGGGAAGGCACGTAGATTTTATGACTATGTATGATTTGCTATTGATATCATTTTACAGTATTGAGATCACATAAGCAGGCATGGACTTTATGCCCTGCCCTTTCTTCTTTTATTTCTTTCTTGCTTGGATTACATGTTTTTCTTATCTTTTTGTCTGTTTAACATGAAACATTTTCAATAAACTTGAATTTGAAAAAAAAAAACCCTTAAATAGTAGAAATTGAAAACCAAACGCAGATTGTCTCAGAATATCACTCTACATCATACTAAAAGTTATCTCAAAGATGAACAACCCCCTTTAAGACATGAAGATTCAAATTACAGAAAGTTGACTGGTCCCGGGCATTCTGGATAACAGATCCTATACCTGTACAAACTAAAATATAATCAATCCTTATTGGAAGCAAAACAGCCTATTTAGTTTATAGTTTCCATGATTTTCAAGTAGACTTACAGTCTGAAGATCCAACTTACATGTATTTATATATATGATCAGGTTCTGGCAAAACAGATGGACCAAAATTAACTTTGAAAGTCTTCATTGTACTGAGCTACTAAGTGCAACTTTGGACTCAAATCACCTTGAGAATATTTCCCCCAGAGGTTACATCATATCAAAATGACTTTTGCATCTGATTCACCGGCGCAAGTCTGGTGCACCTACTGATACCACCCACTGTAGGGACCATGGAGTTACTCCCAGGTCCAGGGTGGCGGCACCTCACCAGCATTAATAGATGGACAGGATGGACATATTGACACCCTTGTGGAAGTGCAGGAATCAGTTTGGATGCAAGGACCTTTCTGAATTTCATTAATATGTGCTCTTCATTGAATCTATTTTGGAGCCCCTGCAGGTGTATTCCTAAATGACCCCTTATAACAGGGGTCCCTAAACTTTTTTACCCATGACACACATTTGATTCTAAAAAGAGTTGTAGAGCAACACAAACATGAACAATGGGGGTGCCAAATAAGGTCTGCGATTGGCTATTTGGTAGCCCCTATGTGGATTGGCAGCCTACAGGAGACTCTATTTGGGAGTACACCAGGTTTTTATACAACCAAAACTTACCTCCAAGCCTGGAATTCAAAAATAATCACCTGCTTTGAGACCACTGGGAGCAACACCATGGGGTTGGTGAGCAACATGTTACTCATGAGCCAATGGTTGGGGATCACTGTTTATAACTTTCTCACCACAACCAACCTTTGGCCACAGGTGAAAGCTGAGGATCATACTTCACAACTTAAAGGGATTCTTAACGTTTAGGTTATCTTTTAGTGTGTTATAGAATGTCCTATTCCTAGCAACTTTGTAATTGGTCTTAATTTGTTATTCTTGTTCATTTTTGAGCTATTTTGCCTTCCTCTTCAACCTCTTTCTAGCTTTCAGATAGGGGTCACTGACCCCAGCAGGGAAAAAACTATTGCTCTATGGTGCTACAGTTGAATTGTTATTGTTACTTTTTACTACTTATCTTTTCTATTCAGTGATTCAGTCCCTCCTCTACACTTAAGGTGACCATACATGTGCACTGTGTATGGGGCGTTCCAACGAGCCTCCCCGATCAATATTTGGCCAAAAATCCGGCAGCTATCGACTGGGCAGGTTTGATTTTCCCTTGAGGCTAGTTGTCCTTGTCCCGTCAGTGCCCATTACCATAGTTGTAATATGATCGTTTGGCCCTAGGGCCGAACAATCAGATTAGCCCGATATCGCCCTGCCTTTGGTAGGCATATCGGGGTAAGATCAATTTGTTTGGCAGCCTCACCAAACATGGGATCATGTAGTCGTGTATGGACACCTATTTTCCAGTCTCACACCCAAACTACTATCTAGTTGCTAGGGAAAATCAGACTAAAGGTCCCCATAGATGCAAAGATGTTTCAAATGAATGCAAGCATGTTCCAAATAATATCTATATTGTACGGCTTTTCTCATTATCTCAAACCATACATACAATGTATAAATAAGTAGGGTTTAAAATCCTTTTATTCAAATGTAAATGATGAGGTCTTTTATTGTGGTCTCCACAGGGGACATCAATAGGATACTGGTTTACACAGGCAACAGCTAGCAATACATGCAACTTTGTTCGAAACAATGAAATCAGACACTGACTGATCTGACACAACTCACAAATTTGTCAAATAAATGTTGTGCTTGTGATTTTGAGAGGAATCCAGAGGCATCTAAAATCTGGGTGTAACTACTAGTTGTAAACTAGATATACGGGCACACAGGAGCAAGAGTGATATTTCTAGGTAGCCGAGTCAGTTTGCTGGGTTGATTTAATCTCATTGTTCCTGTAAAGAAGGTTGTGAGTGGACATTATACTCTGTACTCATTTTTCTGAAAAAATGTTGCCCCTTCGCCAGAGTGCAACTTGTGAATGCGAATTTTCACCAGGGCCACTGTTAGTAAATTGGCGAAGTGGCAAAATTAAGTCACGCTGGCGAATTTTTGCCAGAATTAGCCACTTCACTGTTTAGTAAATTTGCCCCTATACCTGTTATTCCACAGTCACACTCCCTTCCCAGAGACTATTATCCACTGTTACTATAGGCACCATCTCTCCCTACTATACCTGCTATCCCACAGTCACACTCCCTTCCCAGAGACTATTATCCCACTGTTACTATAGGCACCATCTCTCCCTACTATACCTGCTATCCCACAGTCACACTCCCTTCCCAGAGACTATTATCCACTGTTACTATAGGCACCATCTCTCCCTACTATACCTGCTATCCCACAGTCACACTCCCTTCCCAGAGACTATTATCCACTGTTACTATAGACACCATCTCTCCCTACTATACCTGCTATCGCACAGTCACACTCCCTTCCCAGAGACTATTATCCACTGTTACTATAGGCACCATCTCTCCCTACTATACCTGCTATCCCACAGTCACACTCCCTTCCCAGAGACTATTATCCACTGTTACTATAGGCACCATCTCTCCCTACTATACCTGCTATCCCACAGTCACACTCCCTTCCCAGAGACTATTATCCACTGTTACTATAGGCACCATCTCTCCCTACTATACCTGCTATCCCACAGTCACACTCCCTTCCCAGAGACTATTATCCACTGTTACTATAGACACCATCTCTCCCTACTATACCTGCTATCCCACAGTCACACTCCCTTCCCAGAGACTATTATCTCATTGCTACTATAGGCACCATCCTTTCTTACTATACCCCCACTAAGTGAAACACCTGTAACAGTCACCCCTTGCTAGGACCCCACTAAAGATGACTCTACTGACATAAAATGGGTATTAGTGTGGAAAATAAAATAAAGATGGCTGTGTTTCAAACTAACATGTCAGGCTTCTTGTCACCAGGCCTACTGATTTGTGACTTTGTGGGCAGCGATGTGCATCAATAGTCAATACAAAGAGCACACCATGAAACCCTTCTCCGTAACAAAAGGGCACCTTTATATAGAGTGACGCTATCAGGTGCGCTGCATTGTGCTATAATTATACTCATTAACTTTACTAGAAAAACTGGTCTCCTTTGCCTTCGAAATTACAAAAAAGTGCCACCCCTTCCCTTGAATTGATATTTACTTAGTGACTTTAATGTGTTCACGGGTATTCAGCACCCTCTCTATTTTAATTCTGAAGGCAAATCACATTTGCATAACACAATCTATAATGTGGCCCATTAGGATACCCCGGGGACATTCCTATTTGCCCCACCTGAAAGAAAGGACATTAGCAAAGCAATTGTGTGCAATGGAAAGGTCATTGTCACATCTTTGGGTTTGTGCCATAAACCCTTAGGCATGGTTACTAGAAAAATACACAAATTTATTGTTCAACTTTCACTTTATGTTTCACCTAATTTGCAATAGAACACATAGACACAGGGGGGCAAATTCACTAAGCGCCGAACGCTAGCGTCAATTCGCTAGTGTTGGGCATTTTCGTTACTTCGCAAATTCACTAACAAACGCTGGCGCAGATTCGCTAGTGTTACTTCGCACCCTTACGCCTGGCGAATTTTTGCTACGGACGTAACTACACTACTTACCTATACAGTGTGCACATGTGTAGGGCAAAATAAAATTTTTATTTGATGTTTTGAAGGTTTTCTAAGCATTTGTAGTGCAGATACTTATTCCTCCATTGAAATTTACCTTCGCTAGCGTAACTTCGCTTCACCTAGTGAATCAACGCTAGCGCAACTTCGCAACCCGTACGCTACCCCTGTGCGCAACTTCGGATTTTAGTGAATTTGCGGAGCGCTGGCGAAACTACACCTGGCGAAGTGCAGTGAAGCGCGGCGAAGTTGCGCCTGGCGCAACTACGAATCTTAGTGAATTTGCCCCAGGGTATTCGAGAAAGAAAGCCTTAATAATCCCTAGGTTTTGGTTCAATAATGAGATTGCTAGCTGATATGATGCTTTCTCTGATGAATTATAATTCATAAAGTGACAGTTGGAACCGCCGCAGACACAAGACTTAAAGGTGGCCATACACGGTCCAATAAAAGCTGCCGAAAGTCAGCCAGATCTCGATCGGATGGGACAAAAAATCCCGTCGGATGGTGGCTGCATCTATTTGTTGATGCGGTCCCGTCAACCGACCGCCCATTGCTATTCATTAGGATCCGATCGTTAGGCCCTAGGGCCCAACGATCGGATTAGCCCGATGTTGCCCACCTCAAGGTGGGCATATCGGGGAGAGATCCGCTCGTTTGACGACATTGCCAAACGAGCGGATCTCTCAGTGTATGGGCACCTTAAGCCACTGTTCGGGTGGCGTTATATACAGGGCTCCCTAGTGGCACTTAGCAATGCACCTTTAAAAGCAAAGGTATTCCTACTAAGCCTGACCCACTAGTACTTCTATTAAATTATAGGGATTCTAATATGATTTTTATGATGTAGTTTTTATTTCTAACTTACACTGTTTACACTGCAAATAATTCACTCATATAAAATTCATTCCCGAATCAACACGTGTATTTTTTTTAGTTGTAATATTGGTGTGTAGGTGCATCTCAGGTCATTTTGCCTGGTCATGTGCTTTCAGAAAGAGCCAGAACTTTAGGATGGAACTGCTTTCTGGCAGGCTGTTTTTTCTCCTACTCAATGTAACTGAAGTGTCTCAGTGGGACCTGGATTTTACTATTGAGTGCTGTTCTTAGATCTACCATGCAGCTGTTATCTTGTGTTAGGGAGCTGCTATCTGGCTACCTTCCCATTGTTCTGTTGGGGGGAAAGGGAGGGGGTGATATTACTCCAACTTGCAGTACAGCAGTAAAGAGTGACTGAAGTTTATCAGAGGACAAGTCACATGACTGGGGGCAGCTGGGAAACTGACAATATGTCTAGCCCCATGTCAGATTTCAAAGTTAGATATAAAAAACGTTTGCTCTTTTGAGAAATGGATTTCAGTGCAGAATTCTGCATGAACAGCACAATTAACTGATTTGTTTTGAAATAAAATGTTTTTCCCACGACAGTATCCCTTTAAGGACAGCCCAAGATGCACATCTGAGTTTGAAAGAGATCGTTTCAAGCCCACTGGACTTTAAGAATATCATTGAAATGCCAAAGAGCTTATTTAATACTATTAGAACAAAACACTCTCTCTGTGCCATTAATTCTGATAATGTGGCATGAAACACCCCACATTGCCTCCATGGCTGCCTAGGATAGGTAATAATAGGATAAGCAAGATCAGGTTGTAACTGACATGAAGCTCTTCTTAAGTTTGAAATGCAAAG
This sequence comes from Xenopus petersii, assembly GCA_038501925.1. Taxonomy (NCBI): domain Eukaryota; kingdom Metazoa; phylum Chordata; class Amphibia; order Anura; family Pipidae; genus Xenopus; species Xenopus petersii. The sequence goes on from CM076674.1 coordinate 14,109,761, forward strand.
TTGGGTAAAGTAAAGGTTAAACCACGAGGGGTGCCAATATTTTGTGCACCCCCCCAATGAGTCACACCTTGTAGTTCAGGTCAGAATACTTCTTCCATGAAAATACTAGCCGCCTCGGGTATTTTCATGAAGAACACCATTGTGCCATCTTGGATCCAGTTACCCAACTATTAGTGATGTGCAGGTTGAGAAAATCTGGACCCGAGCCTAACGCAGACCCGCCTAACCTGCGCCCTCCTCCATTTATAGTCTTGCTCCGCCAATGACATCACAAAAGGGGCGGATGGGCAGACGCGCTCCTATAAAACTGGAAGCTGGCAGTCAGGTCTCAACCCACAAACGACACCCAAACCGGCCCGACCCAAAGGTAAACAATCAGGTCCTACTGGTATCAGGCCAGCCCGCCCATCACTACTAAGTATCTACTGTGTCTGCCGAGTAATGTATAGGCACCCAAGACCCACAAGATTTTTAACCTTTATTTCTTTAATGCATTGGTGGTTTGACACCCCAACTACACCCCATATGATATAGGCCGTATGTTGTTAATAGGTGCAGAGCCCTTCCTCAGGATGAAATGAATATGTGGACTTCCTCTGCTTGAGAACGTTACGACTATTGAGGTCATAACCTTCTCGGGGTCAAAGTGCAGTCACAACGCTCTTCATTCAGTGAGTAACTGTATTCCCTTTATCTAAAGTAAGATGTAAAAGTTTTATATTTGATCTTAAAAATAAATTAAAGTGCCTCCTCCCCTTTCTGAGCGTGGGACACGGTGATGTTGATGCATTGCAGTGTGTTTGTACATGGATACTAATAGTGTAAACATGACAATCTGGAATTCCGGAGGAGCCTTCTGGCTACTCCTTTCTATCAGATATCATTCAGTTGTCCCAAAAAAGCTTTCTCTGCCCTTTTTCTTATCAACTCTGATAAGGATGAAATTAACTGTGGGGTCAAGAAAACACGTTGATTGACAAGCACTGCAGGGGGCCTGAATACAATAGATATCGGCCAAACTGTTCCTTCTGAGCCAGAGGTCTTTTTATAGGTCAGCAGGTTTACAGATCTAAAATGTCTCAGCAAAGTTATAGATCTGTCTGGGGAGAATTATGTAGCCCATGTTATAGTATAAGGTTTAGGGCAGAGACACACGCGAAGATTCAGGGAGATTTAGTCGTCCGGAAACAAATCACCTCTTCTTCGGGCGACTAATCTTCCCGAACTGCCTTCTCGCCGGCTACAATCTAAATTGCCGGCAGGATGGCACTCGGGTTCTTCGTTTTCCGAAGTTGCCTCACGAGGAAACTTCAGATGACTTCAGAAAACGAAGCGCTCCGAGTGCCGAGTGATTTAGATTCTAGCCGGCGGGAAGCCTTTTTGGGGAGATTAGTTGCCCAAAGAAGAGGTGATTTGTCGTCAGGCGGCTAAATCTCCCTGAATCTTCACGTGTGTCTCTGCTCTTTGTATAAGGATTTGAAAAGTCAAATCAGGATTCCCTGAGTGATACTCAGAGTTCCCTGTATAACTCAGCCTGCAGCCTTGTGCCTTTATATGGTCACAGAACAACCCCTCAGTGACTTCTAATATCCTTATCATTTACAGTAGGGGGTACATTATCCCTTATAATAAATGAGTGATACTCAGAGTTCCCTGTATAACTCAGCCTGCAGTCTTGTGCCTTTATATGGTCACAGAACAACCCCTCAGTGACTTCTAATATCCTTATCATTTACAGTAGGGGGTACATTATCCCTTATAATACATGAGTGATACTCAGAGTTCCCTGTATAACTCAGCCTGCAGTCTTGTGCCTTTATATGGTCACAGAACAACCCCTCAGTGACTTCTAATATCCTTATCATTTACAGTAGGGGGTACATTATCCCTTATAATAAATGAGTGATACTCAGAGTTCCCTGTATAACTCAGCCTGCAGTCTTGTGCCTTTATATGGTCACAGAACAACCCCAGTGACTTCTAATATCCTAATCATTTACAGTAGGGGCTACATTATCCCTTATAATACATGAGTGATACTCAGAGTTCCCTGTATAACTCAGCCTGTAGCCTTTTGCCTATAAAAGGTCACAGAACCCCTCAGTGACTTCTAATATCCTTATCATTTACAGTAGGGGGTAAATTATCCCTTATAATACATGAGTGATACTCAGAGTTCCCTGTATAACTCAGCCTGACTTTTATTATCCTTATAGTAAACACCAGGGATATAATGTTCCCTCTATATAACTGTATGTACATGTGAAGACTAAAAGGGAAGTTGCCTGAAATGTGCACAGTAGCTTTTTCCCAGGCAACAGCCTTGACATTGATGTGTGAGCAATACAGGTATTATTTGCTGATGGCTGTATATTGATTTCTCCTCTAGTTAATAAGTCCAGGAATAAGTATTGTCAGCCACTATAATGGCCAGTGATAAAAACACAAATGCAACATTTGGAAAGACTATTAGAGAGTGCTGTTCCAGGAGCTTTACAGAATGCAAACAGACTTGATGGCTTATAGAATTGTGGGAGAAATAAAAGTACAAAGTAGGACGTGCAGTGATCATACAGCGTTTCTCATTGTTGACAGATGAGACGTACTGAGCTTTACTCTTACAGGATACTCTGTGCCCAATTCAGTAGGCCGCAAGTAACACAATCTGATGCCATATCACAGAGGGCATGGCACAAATAAAATTGCCAGCCTTGGGGTTAGAGAGAACCCAGAATGTTGTGCATAGTCTTTTTTTTTATCAGCAATTCCTCACTTTGAAGGGATGGTTCAACTGAACTATAACAAGTTAACTATAGTATGTTATAGAATGGCTAATTCTAAGCAGTATTTAAATTGTTCTTCATTATTTATTTGTTATTGTTTTTTTAATTATTTGTTTTCTTCTTTCCAGCTTTCAAATGGAGGTCACTGACCCCATTTGAAAAAACAAATGATCTGTAAGGCTACAAATGTATTGTTTTTGGTACTTTTTATCATTCATCTTTCTATTCAGGCCTCTCCTATTCATATTCCAGTCTCTTATTCAAATCAATGCATGGTTGCTAGGGGAATTTGGACCCTAGCAACCAGATGACTGAAAAGGCAAACTGGAGAGCTGCTGAATAAAAAGCTAAATAACCACAAATAATAAAAAATGAAAACCAATGGCAAATTGTCTCAGAATGTCACTCGCTACATCATACCCCTGCAGCAGCATGCTCGGGGCCTAAGTTTTCCAGATATTTCTGCAATTTGGATCCTCATACCTTAATTCTACTAGAAAATCATATCAACATTAAATAAACCCAATAGACTAGTTTCTGTCTTCAATAAGGATTAATTATATCTTAGTTGGGATCAAGTACAATGAGAAAAAATAAAGAATTTTAAAAAATTTGGATTATTCGGATAAAAGGGAGTCTATGGGAGACATCCCGTAATTTGCGCATAATGGGTTTCCGGATAACGGATCCTGCGTTTGGATCTCTGGCTGTGAGTTTTTTTTTACAAAGTCAAATACAAGCACTGGCTCCTGTGCCACTTTGGTTACTAGATACCCCCTACATTTTTCCAGGATGTTGATAATGCTGATAATTGGGGGAGTTAATTAGCTAAGTATGTAATTACAGGCCAGTGCAACAAGTATATCCCTGGCACGTGTGCACATAAGCGAGGGATTAAAATGATTAGCCGATACCATAAAAGCACCTACATTGTCTGTGCAGAACTTAAGGGCTCTTACAGACGAGCGTTTTTACCTGCGGTCCCCTGCGTTCCGTTTTTCTGCGTTCAGCCGCAGGGGAGCGCAGGGATAGACGCATTACATTTTTTCCCAATGGGGCTGTACTCACACAGGCGCGTGTAGGCGCCGAACGCAGGTTGAGACGCAACATGCTGCATTTTTCCTGCGTTCGGCACCTACACGCGCCTGTGTGAGTACAGCCCCATTGGGAAAAAATGTAATGCGTCTATCCCTGCGCTCCCCTGCGGCTGAACGCAGAAAAATGGAACGCAGGGGAGCCCAGGTAAAAACGCTCGTCTGTAAGAGCCCTAAGGGTAAGGACACACTGTGAGATTCAGTGAGATCTAGTCGCTCGGCGACTAATCGCCTCTTCTTTGGGGTGACTAATCTCCCCGAACTGCTTCGTTTTCCGAAGTCGCCCGAAGTTGCCTCACCAGGAAACTTCGGGCGACTTCGGAAAACAAAGCGCCGTGACTGCCATGCCACAGGCGTTTTTCATTATAGCAAGCGGAAGACACGGGGAAGCAGTTTGGGGAGATTAGTCGCCCCAAAGAAGAGGAGATTAGTCGCCGGGCGACTAAATCTCACTGAATCTCCAGTTGTGACATTACCCTAAAGGTGGCCATAGATGCAAAGATCCGCTCGTTTGGCGATGTTGCCAAACGAGCGGATCTTTCCCCGATATGCCATTAACAGGCATGGCTATATCGGGGGTAATCTGATTGTTCGGCCGTACGGCCGAACGATCAGATTACGATGTGCCATGAGCTCCGGCGGGATCGGTCGGGTCAAAATCAAACCTGACCGATCGACCAAACGACCGATCTCCGCCGGACGAAAGAAGTCAGCACATGCCACACACGATCCGAAAATCGTACGAATCCTCGATTCGTACGATCGGATCTGTGTGTCTATGGCCACCTTAAGGCAAGTGAACGTCTCATGATAAGACCTATTTACTAACACCAGATACAATTGCCCCAGTGCAGTAAACCATAACAACCAAACAGCAAATAGCTGTCTGCCGTGGGTTGAATTTAGAAAACAAAAATCTGATTGGTTGCTATGCGTTACTGTACTAAGGCAGTTTGCCTTGTTTACCTTGCCTATGGCCTTTTCTGTCCTGGCTGTAGACACAGTTTCTTAAAGGGGGTTGTATACCTTTAAATTAAATTGTAGTATAATGTAGAGAATGATATTCTGAGACAATTTGCAATTGGTTATTTTTGTATTATTTGTGGTTTTTGCGTTATTTAGCTTTTTATTCAGCAGCTCTACAGTTTGCAGTTTCAGCCCTCTGGTTGCTAGGGGCAAAATTACCCTAGCAACCGTGCATTGATTTCAATAAGACTGGATTAGGAATAGGAGAGGACCTGAATATAAAGATCAGTCATAAAAAGTAGCAATAACAATACAAGTGTAGCCTTACAGAGCATGTGTTTTGAGATTGGGGTCAGTGACCCCTATGTGAAAGCTCGAAAGAGTCAAAAGAAAAAGGCAAATAATTCAAAAAATATAAAAAAAATATGTGCTTAAAAATCCAGTTGTACATTGGAGTGTATCGATGTGATGATGCAGCTGTTGACAGACTAGAAAGTCTGGACAGTGAAAAGCCGTTGCAAAGAGGTGTTTTTATATGTAAATGGCCTTTAAGCTTATCAGTGTGCTAATGCTGGGCACCTATTGAAATGCTCCTCAAGGGCTGTTTACATTTCATTCTTATGTACATCAAATGTACATATTCATTCCTATACATAAATGCAAATACTCAGAGAAGGAATGCCCCTTCTACATTTGCCCCCTCCCCCCAAGGTAAGATACAGGTGGCTTTTATTTTGAGATATACTAAAAGTTATTTCAAAGGTGAACCAATTAAAAGCCAAAGATTGGTTCACCTTTGAAATAACTTTTAGTAGGATGTAGAGAGTGATATTCTGAGACAATTTGCGAATTGGTTTTCATTTTGTATTATTTGTGTTTTTTTTATAGTGATTTAGCTTTTTATTCAGCATCTCTCTAGTTTGCAATTTCAGCAATCTGGTTGCTAGGGTCCAAATTACCTTAGCAACCATTCATTGATTTGAATAAGAGACTGGAATATGTATAGGAGAGGCCTGAATAGAACGATCAGTAATACAAAGTAGCAATAACAATAATTGTGTAGCCTTTGTTTTTTTAAAAGGGGTCGTTGACCTCCATGTGAAAGCTGGAAAGAGCCAGAAGAAGAAGGCAAATAATTCAAAAACAATAAAAATGAAATAATGCAGACCAATTGAAAAGTTGCTTCAAACTAGCCATTCTATATCCTATTAAAAGGTAATGTAAAGATGAACCACCCCCTAATGTTTAATTTGATCCATTATGAAATATTCAGCTGCAATGAACCCCCCTATACGAGATGCAATTGAGTTAAGCACTGCGTATCTTGACAGCGCTATATAAATAAATGATGATGATGAGTTAAAGGGGTTGTTCACTTTTAAGTCAACTTTTAGTATGATGTAGAGAGTGATATTCTGAGACTGTTATTTGCAGTTGGTCTTCATTTCCTATTGTTTCTGTGTTTTTTCTTAATCATTTAGATTTCACCAGCTCCCCATTTTGGAATTTCTGTTCCAGTTTACTCGAGCAACCAGGCGGTGGTTTGAATAAGAGACTGGAAAAAGAATTTGAGAGGCCTGAAAAGAACAATGAGTAACAGCAACGATAACATTGTAGCCTCACAGAGCAACCTTTTTTTTTGGCTGCTGGGGTCAGTGACCCCCATTTCAAAGATGGAAAGAGTCAGAAGAAGAAGGCAAGTAACACAAAAATTATATTAAAAAAAATGAAGACCAATTGAAAAGTTGCTAAGAAATTGCCATTCTATAACATACTAAAAGTCGAACCACCCTTTTAGGGCCAGTGCAGTTTCCAGGGGTTTCAGGTAAGTCAATACAATCACAAATATCCAACTACGGCTACACAAGAAGCTCTCTCCTTTGTCTTTTAATATTCGTCACCTATAAAGGGGTCCTCTGTGATTGTGGGGGGCCCCGGGCAAACAACTTTGACCCTAGTATAAAGGATAAATAGAACAATATGTTAAAAATAGGATGGTCCCACCTTGAAATCAATCTCCTGATTGCCGAGGTCACTGACCCTAGCAACTAGAAAAGCAAATAATCCAGACCTCCCCCCACGTTAATTAAAATGGTATCTATCTGAAAACACATCTAAATAGCATTATATATCTATATAATGTGTGTGCAGCAGGGTCAACAAACATATAAAAATATTCGCAAGGACCCGCACTCCAATCCCGTGAAAAGAATCAAATTTCTTTTATTGTGGACATCTTTAAAATCCAATGTTTCGGCCCACCTTAGGGCCTTTTGCTGGTCCTTATGAATGTATATATACTGTATATGTATAAAGGTCTGAAGGAAGACCGAAATGTTGGAATAACAAATTAATTTTATCTCTTTTTCACCATATTTTAAGTCCTGTGAGTGCCTTGCTTTACATGATATTATATATATATATCTAAAAAACAATCAGACTGGTCGGTGCATTCAAAAAAACTCACAACTGCCTGGGTGCTTGTGAAACCATTAGTACATAGTCAATCAACAAACCACACTCCAAGGACTTGTAAAGTGATCTACAATGTTTTATTCCCAACGTTTCGGCACCCTCACTGGGGCACGGTTGTTGATTTTATATATATATACAGTTTATATATATATATATATATATATATATATATATATATATATATATATATATATATATATATATATAGTATCAGACAGTGCCCGCACTCAGTCAAAGACGAAGCCAGAGGTGCACGACCAAGTTGATACAGAGTGTGCTGATCTTCTATTTAATATATATATATATAATTATCAAAAGACCACACTTCACGGACTTTGTTCATGAAAAAATAAAGTGATTTATTTCAACGTTTCGGCTCCTTTACTTGGGCCGAAACAGCACTGCTCAATATGTTGGCACTCTAAGGGTCAGGGCAGACAGGCAGATTCGGGGAGATTAGTCGCTCGGTGACAAATCTCCTCTTCTTCGGGGCGACTAATCTCCCCAAACTGCCTCCCCGCCGACTAAATTGCAAATTGCTGGCGGGATGGCACTGAAAGCGTTTTGTTTTCCTAAGTCGCCCGAAGTTGGAAACTAAGGGTGACTTTGGATAACGAATCGCTCTAAGTACCATCCCGCTTGCGATTTGCATTTTAGTCGGCGGGGAGGCAGTTTGGGAAGATTAGTCGCCCCGAAGAAGAGATTTGTTGCCGGGCGACTAATACCCCCCCGAATCTGCCTGTGTGCCCTGACCTTAAAAATACATGTTAATAGTAATAATAATAACAATGGATAGCATTACAACAGGATTACAGAAGCAGTACAGAAGCACTGTCCCTTTATGTGTGTATCCTTCCCCACATTTTTCTGTAATTATAGAGATTATTTGCACTATCCTAGTCCCCAGCCAGGTTCTGCCAAACTCCCCCAAATTACAGTGTAGAAGCTGCATCTGATACCAGTCTGATGGTTTGCACTAACCAGAGACAGTCAGGTTTAACCCTTAAGGGTCAAGAAGAATCTGCAAGGGGTGCTGTGTAATCACTACTCTGCAAGCCAGGCAGGTGCACATAGGGTTAATGAGTCAGACTGCTGAGTGAAGGGAAGAAACTGGAAGAAACTTGAGAACCTGGCTGAACTGAACCTCTCTGGACACCGTACCCTGGGAGAAGGCAGCCCCCGCCATACTCCCCCTCTGTGCCTAACCCACTCCCCAGCAGCCCTGCCTCCTCTCATTACTACAGACTGGAGCTGGAGAGAGACAGACACTGGGCTGGAGCTGCTGCTGCTGGTGTCCAATTGCGCTGCCTTCCAATCAGCACTGCACCCAGGGAATGCATCAGTGCAGCTGACTTACCTACCTACAAAGTGCATCTACATACACAGTGCAGCCTGATCTACTTACCTACACAGTGCAGCCTGGTCTACTTACCTACACAGTGCAGCCTGATCTACTTACCTACATTTTGCAGTTTGGGGCTACAGCCTGAGGAACCCATTGGAGGATACAAGTTCTTGGCACTGGGAAATAGTAGGACCATCCATCTTTCCCCCTGTTGGGTGACAAAGGATTTGGGGAAAGTTTCAGACAAGTTCAGCGATTTACATTTTTCCTCATCTGCAGTTTTTTTTTCCTTTCCGTCTGGTTTTGCCATCAGTGGGGTGTAGGGGATAGTGGCAGGAGCTGGCAGTTGGATCTGACAGTGAGAGGGGGGACAGCAGCAGCAGAAGAATGGGGGAAAGATCGTTGGACTTGTTGTACCTGCCCCTCCTGTGCTGCCTTGTGGGGCACATCGCCGGCTTTGGGGATGAAGAGGAGCGGCGCTGCGACCCCATCAGGATCACCATGTGCCAGAACCTCGGTTACAATGTCACCAAAATGCCCAACCTGGTGGGACACGAACTACAAGCGGATGCCGAGCTCCAACTCACCACCTTTACCCCTCTCATACAGTATGGGTGTTCCAGTCAACTGCAGGTGGGTAACGAGCTCTCCTCACTCCACTCCCTGCGCAACTCTCTCCACAAACGCGCAACCTACGCGGTGCCCTTATAGTTACGTGCAGCCTGCCCTATTTAACTCCCCAAAATTTGTACTGCACGTCGTGTAGAGAATTCACTTTATATGATCTGTAGCCTGTGCCCCCCCCCCGGGAGTCCTTATAACCATCTGTATTACCGGTTATTTTGCCAAAGTGCCAGGGACCCATAAGGACAGGGGCAGCTTTCTTTTTGCACCTCTGTCTTTATAATCTGTGCTCATTTCATACTTTGCTCTTTGTCTGGGGGTGTCAGAATTGCACATAAAATATTCTCTGGTGTTTGTGTGATACACTTGTAGGATTTAAACAAATCGCTGTATTTTTGCCACATAAGTGTCAGGATCATAATCCAGGCTCAATCCAGGGAAAGGGTTAATCCAAACCTATAGTTTGGGCTAAATTCCATAAGAATAAATATTATACAGCAGCCTGTATGTGCGGTAAAATAGCAATGGGTTTAGTCTTAATCATTAAGTACTTATCTATATAATAATAATAGTTTTTCAGCGGTATTTCCCCCCAATAACTGCAAAGCAATTGGAGATTTAGTAATCAGCATCAACCTCCTGTACAAGTGACTGTGACAGTTTTGCCTTTCCATGTTAATCCCATATTCAGCTTACAAGTGATAGTATGTGCACTTGCTGCATTTTATTGCACCTACTGTGCCCTCCCTTTAATCAGATATTTATATTTTCTTCCTTTGTCACCTTAATGCAACTTTAGACTTTTTTTTTTTTTCACTATAAACTGCATACACGTACATATCCCTATCCCAAGGAGCTTACAATCTAAATACAGTGTCCGAGTCTGGAAATTGACCGATGAATGGCTGGCTTGAATTTTAAATAAAAAGGATAAATTCCACAATTGATCAAAGTGACTTATCACAGGGGGGCCGCCATAATGAAATCTGGGCAGTTTCTGTTGGTATACAACTCCCAGCATCCCACTAAAGGTTGTTGGAGTTGTAATTTAATAACAGCAGGTTGGATAAAAGAACAATAATATTGTCTAAATATGCCTTGGCCAATGCTGCTACTAAGGGCTTAAAGCTGAACATGATGCACTTGTGGGGTTTTTTCAGCCTCAGCTTATTTTAAAAACCCATCTACCCTCCCCAGAATTTGCCCTTAATTTTGCCTTGGTAAATATTATCCCTGATTCTCAGACCTGAAGCTATGAGCCTACTCTCCCTCCTGTCCTACGTGCAAGTTAACGATAAAATCAGGGCTGGGACTTGGGCCCCATTGGGGCCACAAACCCCATTCAACCCTTTGTGATGACCGTGACATTCAGAGGAGCAAATCATAACCTCATACCAAGGTCATTAGGGTGTTTAGGTTCTTAAATACACCTGTGCCCTGAATCCTGTGAATTTATATAGGGCCACAGAGTGGTGCAGTCTATATGTGGCCACACAAATTCAAGTCAACAGAATTCTACCATTCTTGCCAAATCTACCCCTTTAATCACCATTTTTTTTTTTGCTGTATTAGAAACCATAACTCTGCCCAAAAAATAACTTTCGGCAGTCATTCCAAGCAACTTTCCAATTAAATTGTTTCAGTGGTCTTAAAGTTACTTTTGCACGTGTAACTGCTGTTGAAAGGGGAATTTGTTTATCCCCAGTTCTTCTGACTTTTGAAACAATGTAGCAGGTCTGTTAATCAGCTAGCTTCCTCTACATTGTTTCAGGAGTCAGACCCAAGCAGTGCAGTGGATATAAACCCGCTGGATAGCGATACTGGTTTCAGTGGCAATTACATTTACAAATAACATGTTCAACTGTTTAATGCATATTGGACAGTCACATAGAATTACAATTTTTTGGGCATAGACTCCCCTCCCCCCATTTCATCAATGTTTTCCCTTTTTGCCCTTCCTACAACTCAGTTCATTATATAGTGAATAAAGTACCCCCTCATGTATAAGGATATAATAAGTCACCAAGGAATTCCATGACCATATAAAAACTCGAAATCAAAGTCTGAGGTGACTTCGAATATCCTCATATTTTGCAACAGGAGGTACTTTATTTATTATAATACACAAGTTTCAGTAAGTCATGTGACAGAAGTGACATCACCAAGCTCCGATTATAACCAATGACATCCACATCATTTACAGTATATTTATGGCTCTTGTGTATTATAAGGCAATATTTTTATTGGCTGTGCTAGTAGTTAGCAGCTCCTTCTCCTATTGGTCTTCAGCCAATGTTTAAACTGTTGTCTGGTATCTACCGTAAGGTACCCTGGCAACCATGTGGTATGTTTAAATCCCAAACTGAGCACACACATGGATTTATTTAAAGAAACTACATACTCTACAAAATGAGAGCCAAGTGCACATTTTTATTTTTTACTATAGGTATGGGATCCATTATCTGGAAACCTGTTATCCAGAAAGCTCCCATAGACTCCATTTTATCCAAATGTTAAAACATTTAAAAAATGACTTCGCTTTTTCTCTGTAATAGTAAAATTCCAACTAAGATATAATTAATCCTTATTGGAAGCAAAACCAGCCTATTGGGTTTATTTAATGTTTATATGATTTTCTAGTAGACTTAAGGCAGTGATCCCCAACCAGAAGCAAGGGTTGCCACCTGGCCGGTATTTTACCAGCCTGGCCGGAAGAAATGATGGCTGATCCCAATTTTATTAATAGAGAAAAAAGATAAATATATAGGAAGGCCAGTATTTCAGTAGCTCATGAGTAACATGTTGCTAACCAACCCCTTGGATTTTGCTCCCAGGGGCCTCGAAATTCCAGACTTTTAGACAAGTTTTGGTTGCCTAAAAACCAGGTGTATTGCCAAACAGAGCCCCCTGTAGGCTGCCAGTCCACATAGGCGCCACCAAATAGCCAATCACAGCCCTGTTTGTCATCTACAGGAACTTAGTCATGCTTGTGCTGCTCCCCAACTCTTTTTGCATTTGAATGTGGCTCACGGGTAAAAAAAAGGTTGGGGGCCGCTGACTTAAGGAATGAAGATCCAAATTACAGAAAGATCCCTTATCTGGAAACCCCTAGGTCCCGAGCATTCTGGATAACAGGTCCCATACCTGTACTTATTCCATTTAAATAGCGAGCTTTTAAACGACATCTCCCAGAATCCTCTGCCAGCAGTAGCTCTATGGAATTCTCTGCTCCTTACTGCATACATATATTTATTGCACTTTACAGAATGCACTGTTATAACTATAGTGCTGGTGCATTCTGGTTGGTGAGGGGCTGGCTCCATCTATTGATTTATTCCCTGAATAGAAGCAGCTCTCCCCACTGTACACAGAGTAGAGTGTTGCTCGCTCCAGCTAACCACAGGGCTGGAATGCCGCTCGCTTGCTGACACTTTACACACATTGTTGATATAAGGATTTCGGCTCATTGTGAAAGTGACATGCTGTTCTGCAGGAATGTGAGGGCCCGATCTGTTTACATGCCCCCCCCCCACCCCTCCTGATTAGAATCCCTGCTAATTTCAGCCTGTTAAAATACAGGGCATATTGAATTCCCCATTAGCCAAGTCCCCAGCCATCATTACTCACACACTGGAGAAGGGGGAGAGAAAAGTGAGTCTGGCAATGTAGAGGGGTAGAGGGTAATCTAAACAAGTGACCAGTTGAAAAATGTCCAGATGGGAAAGTTCTTGAGGCCCAAAAGGTGGGGAGATTAGAGATAAGCAACATGATCATTCACAGCCCTTAATCAAACACATCCAAACAGTTTAAAGGAACAGAACAGGGGCAGCTATCAAGATAAGGGGTTTTAGCAGCTCTAAAGGGAGAGGGGGGGGGCTGCTTTAAGGTTGAAAGGTCAAACGTGCATATAAAATAAATCTTTTGTGCCTGAGCCTGGAGCCCTCTCCCCTGTTGTATGGCTTTCCCTGACAGGCTGCTAATTTACATTCACTGGGGCTGCTGTGTTTAATGGGGTCGCTCCTCTCTTTCTGCCTCTTGAATAGGCTGGATTCTCATGCAGACAAAGGGAGGGTATTACGCCAACCTTTATAAATGTGCCTTGTGCTCGGAGCAGAGAGAAAGCAGGTTGCCCCATTCAGGGGGGTGGCTGTACATTGCTGTTTTGGTCCTGCTTGGATACAGGCTGTACCAACCCAATGCTAAATCCCCCCTCTCTAGCTACGTGTTGCTTCCAATCTAAAAAAGGATATCAATAAATACAGTAGAACCTCAAAATTGACATCCCCAGATTTTAAGTTTTCCCTCATTTTACATTGTTGTTATGTGGTCCCGTCTATATATTATGCATTCGCTGATTTTACATTTTCCTGGATTTTACACCACAATTTCTGGTCCCCAGCCTTTAAAAATATCTGCTTTGTATGGCTTGGCTAATGGAAACAAGGATATTCGTTCAAAAGTTACTGCTAGGTAAAAAGATTCACCGGTCTGGACACTATCTATTAGAGATTATGATTATGTTTAGCTCCTTGGAGCAATCGCCTATATCCAGATATATGACTCCTTCTCAAGGGACCTTGTGGGCATGGGTTACTACCTCTTCCTATAAGGTCCCTTACACATGGGGGGTTTGGATCAAAACCTAGCAGAGAACCAAGCCTGGTTAGGGAGAGACGGGCTAAAAGGAGCCAAAAAGACGGTCACGTGGAAGACATGCAACATAAGGCCTTCTAAAAAAACAGAAGGTATTTACTTGCCTCATGCCATATTATAAAGTAAAACCTATTCATCACATTAATAATTGTTTAAATGGGTGTAGCTTACACTAAAGGTGGACATACATGGGTTGATAAAAGCTGCTGACAGTCGGCAGCTTATCGGCACATGCGTGGGGCCCTCCGAAGGGCTTCCCCCATCAATATGTGGCTGAATGTGGCCGATTAGGCAGGGTTAAAAATCCCATTCGATTGCGCCCGCATCTGTTTGTAGATGCGCCCCCACATTCCGACCGCCCGTATTGCATTATGATCCGATCATTGGGCCCTAGGACCCACAATCGGATCAGCCCGATATCGCCCACAAGGTGGGCATATCGGGGAGAGATCCGCTCATTTAGCAACATCTCCAAACGAGCTGATCTCTCCATGTATGGCCAGCTTTACACTGAACATTTAGACATATGAATAGGGGGCTGCTGTTTATTATTCCTTTATAAAATAGTTCCATCTTGTGGTGAGAAATAAGACAGACAGAGCAAGTAGCATGGTAGCCCATCCCAAGAAGAGTGTTCTGTGAATTGTGAGCATAGATGTCAAGGTAAAATATAAACCCTCAATATGAATTAATGTTAAATGACTCAACACACTCTTCACTTTTGCAATGTACATTCATTCCCCCCCTCCTAGTTTATTAGCAGCTTTTAAAGTGCTAACATAAAGAATTTGAAACAGTAGTGCCACCTGCTGGTGATTATGTGCTACAGTCAGTTGAAAAAGAATTTCCTGAGAAAAGAAACGTTTTGTGATGCTGATCTGCTTTGAAAATGAAGTTAGCAAGCGGAGAAGAGGCATCTGATGCTTTCCAGGTCAGTTCTAATCAGATCAACATCACAAGACGTTCCTTTTCTCACACACTGATGCGGTCATTGCCCGGTGACCTGCCCAATTTCTAGCTTATTTTTGGCTGCATATAAATCTATCGGACTGTTGGAAACCCTATGCATGGGGCATTAATCTGCAGACTCTGTCTGGAGGGAACTAGTTGGCAGCTTCTATGGACCTTTGTTTTACCACCTTTAGAACAATAGTGACTTTTCTTGCCGATTATATTTCTGTTGCCCCCCTTGTCTGTTGGTTTAAAGTTATTGCTTTTTATTACCATTTTTTTTTGTTTGAGTGACCAATAGGAGGCACTGTTTAGATGAGGTTTTCATCTAAACATCTAAAGATTTTAAGACTGACTAGTAAATAGGTTTTAATGAACATTTATACAAAAGTATCAGGTTATAAGTAGGGCAGATTTACCCTTTAAATTGACTGTATTGGTCATGTCTAATAGCAAACACTTTCTAAAATGTTTTTATTTGGTGTCTTTTCCAGTTTTTCCTCTGCTCGGTGTATGTGCCCATGTGCACTGAGAAGATTAACATCCCTATCGGGCCATGTGGTGGGATGTGCCTCTCTGTGAAGAGAAGATGTGAGCCGGTGCTGAAGGAGTTTGGGTTTGCCTGGCCGGAGAGCTTGAACTGTAGCAAATTCCCACCGCAAAATGACCACAATCACATGTGCATGGAGGGGCCGGGAGATGATGAGGTTCCCGTGCATAGCAAGACCCCTGTCCTGCCGGGGGAAGACTGTAACTCCTTTGGACCCAATTCTGACCAGTACACTTGGGTTAAGAGGAGCATGAACTGCGTCCTAAAGTGCGGCTACGATTCTGGCCTGTACAGCCGTCTGTCCAAGGAGTTCACGGACATCTGGATGGCCGTCTGGGCCAGTTTGTGCTTTATATCCACCGCCTTCACTGTCCTCACGTTCCTCGTTGACTCGTCGAGGTTCTGTTACCCCGAACGACCCATCATCTTTCTCAGCATGTGCTACAATATTTATAGCATCGCCTACATTGTCCGTCTGACCGTGGGTCGGGAGAGGATATCCTGTGATTTTGAAGAGGCGGCAGAACCTGTTCTGATTCAGGAAGGGCTGAAGAATACTGGCTGCGCAATCATTTTTCTACTCATGTACTTTTTCGGGATGGCCAGCTCCATCTGGTGGGTCATCCTGACTTTGACTTGGTTCTTGGCCGCCGGCCTAAAGTGGGGCCATGAGGCTATAGAGATGCACAGCTCCTATTTCCACATTGCAGCCTGGGCAATCCCAGCCGTAAAGACCATAGTCATCCTCATCATGAGATTGGTGGACGCCGATGAACTGACTGGTCTTTGCTATGTGGGCAACCAGAACATAGACGCGCTAACGGGCTTTGTGGTCGCGCCTCTATTTACCTATTTGGTTATAGGTACCTTGTTCATTGCCGCTGGACTTGTAGCTTTGTTCAAAATCAGATCAAACCTCCAAAAAGACGGGACAAAAACAGACAAACTGGAGAGACTGATGGTGAAAATCGGTGTCTTCTCTGTCCTGTACACTGTCCCGGCCACCTGCGTTATAGCCTGTTATTTCTATGAAATCTCCAACTGGAATGTGTTCCGCTACACCGCCGACGACTCCAACATGGCGGTGGAAATGCTGAATATATTCATGTCCCTGTTGGTGGGGATCACCTCCGGCATGTGGATCTGGTCGGCCAAAACCCTGCACACGTGGCAGAAGTGCACCAACAGACTAGTGAACTCGGGAAAAGTGAAAAGGAAGAAAAGGGTCGACGGGTTGGTGAAGCCGGGGAAAGGGAACGAGACTGTGGTATAGTGAATGCTTGCACATGGCCTTCTTTTATTGGGAAGGGGACATTCGTACAATGTTGAGGTCAACTTTCCTGGTGGCTGGAAAGCGGCCATTATGAGGTTGGCCACGCCTTAATTCCCTCCACAGTGCAGAGGTACTGCTTGGTCATCACCTGATCTTCAGGAAGGACAGGATGGAAACAGCTTTTCTTTGTAACTCTGGTTGTACGAGAGGCCTGACCTCTCCTCGGTCACTAGCATTGGTCAAGGCAGAAGCTTCTTTTGGACGTAGTTCTATATTACGTCTTCAACTGCCAGATCTTTACGTGACCTCATTGTGCCAGGCTTTGATGTGATGAAGTCTTAAAGATGCTGTCCTGCGACAATACTGTGCCTTTATACACATTGGCTACTGAAAGCCAATCCCTTGTAGAGGATGCTGGGACTTGAAGCTTGAAACCAGATTACAAGTTGGACTTCCCTGCTGAAGTGCAATTTTTGAAAAGGAAGGCAACCACTAAACACTGGAGATTTATAGTTCACTATTTCACTATGCGGTGCCTTTGCAATGTAGATGCCTTGGGGGGGAAGGTCACAGACACGAGCTGCATTAATACCGATGCTGGAACACACAGCAACCAATCAGGTTTGCTTTCTTCAGCGTAAGTGCACTAGACAGATCTAAAACTGTTTCTGATTGGTTGCTGTGGGTTTCTGTAGAGGCTTATTATTGCTCTTATGTTGGTGAGTTCCTCCATTTTTCACCTGCCTCTGCCTTAGCCTTATTGTGTTTCACTAAGCTTTTCATTTAGTTTTCATTAAGGACTAGTTGTTCTTCATTAACTAGAAAAAAATGAAGGTGAAGCTAATTAAGGGCCCGTGGTTTTACTATATATGCAGTGTCCAATAAGCACTAAAATGGAAATGTAAAAAATGAGTAGGCCCTTTTTGAAAAGGAAATGTGAACCCTTGAAACAAATGTAGAATTGGTCAAAATGCTCCTCTGAGCGCTGTTGCAACCGACATCATTTCTTTTTCTAGTTTCTGAGAAGTTTGCAGTTTGCATTGAAAACCCAACAATGAGCACCACTTTAAACTTTCATTTAAAAAGCCTTTATTCTCATCAGCGGGGCAACGTTTCACGGCTCTTTATCGAGCGAACATTCAGGCGCCTCCTTTTATCTTGCTTTGATACAGCACCACCCAGTGTTCCTTTAACAACAATACACAACACAATTTATCCATTTGGGATACAAAGAC
The DNA here is from genome assembly GCA_038501925.1 of Xenopus petersii. NCBI lineage: Eukaryota > Metazoa > Chordata > Amphibia > Anura > Pipidae > Xenopus > Xenopus petersii. The sequence goes on from CM076674.1 coordinate 14,127,710, forward strand.
TTCACTTATCTGTTACAATTTTACTTAGAATTCCAAGTTTCGCATGTAGCCAATTGTATCCACATAAATACTGTAAAATAAAAATAAAAGCAGATAAATTAAATAAAAAAAGGAGGCAGATCTTATTCCATGATAAATCATCTCACCTTTTTTCATAGTGCAGCAATAATTACACAAACAACACAGGAAAGTGCCCTTCTTCACTGATTGTAATACTGTTTGTTTACTCCCTTTCCCTGGACCAACATCTTCCTTTACTAGCATTGAACAAACAGGTGGGTCTAGAAATGCTGGTATTTCTCTCAAAATTTGAAACAACAGCGCCACCTGCTGTTCATCTCGGCCAACTCGACTCAGTCAGCTGAAAAATTGAGTTAGTGAGAAAAGGAGAGTCTTGTGCTGTTAGTTCTGCTCAGAACTGACCAGAGAAACATCAGATGACTCTTTTTTTTTTATAAGCAGGGAAACATTTCTGCTTCATCTTAAAAGAATAATTTGCTACCAACTATGCCCAGTGTGCAAAAATGAACATTCGGTGGCACCATTATATTAACGGCGTAAAAAGAAAATTGCTAATATCTTTAAAACTGGAAAAAAAAACGTGAACCGCATAAAGTGCTCTAAAGAAAAATGGATGCTTATTTGTTTCTAGGTTTTACATTTCCTTTAAGGTGACCAGGCCTTCCCATGCGGAAGCACTTCTAATAAATTAGTTATGTAACTGCTTGATGGTAACAAAGGTATGATAAATTGCATGGGATTGTTTAGCAAAACAAAACAGGGGAGATCAATTTCTTCTCCGCAGTTACTCAGAAGGAAAGGAAGTGTGCAAAGAAAAGTTCTTCCCCCTGTTTGCAAAAGAGAATAACAAATCCTTGGAATGCAGATGATCTCAGGTTTCCAGTTGTTAAATGTTTATTGTACAAATACATATTGCATGGAACCGCAGCCCTGGCTTTGTTAACTGCACCCTGCGCTTAAAGCAGATCAAGCTCCAGAATGGATCCAGGTTGGCAGCTCTCATTTCACCGCGTGGCTGTATGAAAGGTTTATATTGGTTAATAACGGTGCCTTTAATGGGAAGGTCAGGTCACCTTACTCTTCAGGAATAAAAGGAAAGAAAACAATGCACTGTTTGATGTGTGGACAGTTAATTTAGCTCTGTAAATAGCATTAGCATAACCATTGCGGTGCCTTTGTGAAGAAAACAAAATTAAGTATAACAAACATATGATGTCACAGTTGTTCCGCCATACGGTTGTTCACCCAGGAGACACTGAACATGAGAGTGGATATGATTTAAGATTGCAGTTGACCCCTCTGCTGCCAGCAATACCTGTTTCTTGGATTTCTGCTTGGATAGGGTTAAAAAGAGCGTATATGGTCTAATTCAGGAATCCAAAAACAATGGAGGTTTTAGGCTATTGTCACAGTTCTGACTACTGCTGCCATCAGGTGGAAAACGGCAGTACCCCTATCATCTTTCTCTAAAAAACTATGGGAATCATGGTGTCTGAAGCACATATATCGATGACCCATACTCAGGCGAGTGGGGCTCCATCTGTCGCCGGTACTTATGCTTTAAGTAACGCCTATCCCTTAAATTACTATAGGCAGTGGGCACGCGTCTTTAATGGCATTATTCAGAAGAGATGGACTGTAAGACTCCTGTTGATGAAGGATCTCCTAAGCTTCCAGCCATGGTGGCCTTTCTTGGAAATTATTTTGAGACCTACGGGTGGACGACACCATAATGTCAAGAAAGGAGATCATGGCTGATCCTGAGGTGTGGTTCTGTTATCTTTTGGTGAGGTTAGATCTAGGGTGAGGGCAATGTCTGTTTGCTCTTCTATATACTAGTGGAAGCCTAGGATGAAGGTCAGGGTGAACACTTATTTACTGCTGGAACTGTGGCCAAAAGCCTGATACCCCAGTGTTTTTAACTTAAGGGGGCCCAGCCTGAGGCCAGTTAGGGGGAGATTGGGGGTGAGTGCTTATTTGTGCCCTGGGTATTCCTGGAACTATAGCATGGTGACACCCCAATGTTTCTATATATCTGTAACCTTGTTATGAGCCAAGGGGACCCAGTCTGAAGGCCAGTTAGGGAGAGATTTGGGGTGAGTGATTATTTGTGCCTTGGGTACCCCTGGAACTATAGCAGGGTGACTGTTACCCCAATGTTTCTATATATCTGTAACCTTGTTATGAGCTAAGGGGGCACAGCCTGAAGGTCAGTTAGGGAGAGATTTGGGGTGAGTGATTATTTGTGCCTTGGGTACCCCTGGAACTATAGCAGGGTGAATGTTACCCCAATGTTTCTATATATCTGTAACCTTGTTATGAGCTAAGGGGGCCTTACCTCCAATGGAAGCTTGAACCACTGCTCTACACATTACCTTCAGAGAAACTTTGGAATGCATTCTGATGTTGACTAACAAGACAAATACCATTATTCTGCTAAAGTTTGACTGAGAATTTTTAATGAACCCTGTGTCAGTTTGTATATTCTTGGTGTAAAAACAAAGAAAAAGTGAAACTAAAGCCAATATGCTTGCACCTGGGAAGTTCAGCAATCAGAAGAGAGAGGTTGCGGCAATGCATGTGGTAAGCTGACTTCCTGGTGCAAATCCTAGTGCTCATGTTAGACATGAACTTGTGAATCAGGAGATAGACACTGCTTTTTGAGGATGTTATATATATATATAAATATATATATATACTGTATTTTGTATTTTTTTCCCTGTTGATGTTTCTTGTAAATTTTCTAATTTATCACTGTAAAAAATCTTTTATATTTAATTTTTTAACAAAAGCAATAAAACAATTTAAAAAAAAATAAGTTGTGTAGAATAAGGTTTTTCTTCACAAATAAAGGCTGCTCTTTTCCTGTAGGAGGTCTGGAGTCTGACGTCTGTTTTCTGAGCAAAAAATATTTTGGGACCAAAAAGGTCAGATCCATAAATTCTCTGATCGATGCCATGAACAAACTAACATTGTCTTCAGTAGGAAAGTATCACAAGACTGGGAATCTGTACATTGTTGCCATTATTTTTACAGTTAGGCGCTAAATCACATGGGTTGACTAATATTAAAGGGATGTTTGATGGCGGTGGTTTGGGAAAAAAACAGATGTCACTGGTGATATTCATGTATTTTACAACTGAAAGCATGTGAGCAGCCATAGAGCATATTCCTTCTGTAGGTTATCTGTAGTTCTTGCTACTTGAATTCTCATGGTAACCTTCCAAACCCTTATTTTATCATCATGCCTTAAGGCTACTAAAACTGAAACTTTCAAAAATGAACTGGATGCCTAGGCCTTACCAACAGATGTACATTGGCAATGACAACGGTTTTACATTATTGAAGGGTGGAAATAACATTGGGCTGGAATTGGTGGTATCTACCAAGAGATCAGTATTGAGGAATTGGTGTAGGATGGGGTCTACTGGGAGATCAGTATTGAGGAATTGGTGTTGGTTGATATCTACTAGAAGATCAGTATTGAGGAATTGGTGTAGGTTGGTATCTACCAGGAGATCTGTATTGAGCAATTAGTGTAGTTTGGTATCTACCAGGAGATTAGCATTGAGGAATTGGTGTAGGATGGGGACTACCAGGAGATTAGTATTGAGGAATTGGTGAAGGTTGGTATCTACCAGGAGACCAACACTGTGGAATTGGTGTAGGTTGCTATCTACCAGGAGATCCATATTGAGGAATTGGTGTAGGTTGGTATCTACCAGGGGATCAGTATTAAGGAATTGGTGTAGGTTGGTATCTACCAGGAGATCAGTATTGATGAATTGGTGTAGGATGGGGTCTACCATGAGATCAGTATTGAGGAATTGGTGTAGGTTGGTATCTACCTGGTGATCAGTATTGAGGAATTGGTGCAGGTTGGTATCTACCAGGAGATCAGTATTGAAATTGACTTCAATGAGGACCCTGTATTGTGTCCCCAGCATCTGCTGGGTCTGCTGCCTCTACTGTGACATTTTTGGTCTTTGACCCAAAGCTCAATGTGTCCTGTTGCACATGGTAAACTCTTTGTTTTAAACAGTTTTATTTGATTTTCACATAAACACGATAAATCAGCATGACAACAAATGCATGGTAAACTCTTTAATGTCCGCAGGGCACAGTATAGCTAAGGTGTGTTCTGGTGCCTTCAACCATAAAAACCTAATTTTAATAGCATTCAAAAATGTTTTGCTTTTGGAAGGAAGGTTCAGCGGTTACCCTGTTTGTCATCACATTTGAGACATCAGAAATAGTTCATAGATCGTGCCATCAGGGTACATATTTGTCATATGTCTCATTAAATACCCAAATTTGCCTCTCAGTATTACCATTGGGAAGTTACCACTCTTACCACAGATATCATTTATTCTATAGTTCCTTACATGGCCCCAAACGTGAGAAGTTTCCGTGGACCAGCAGCTGAAAACTCTTTGCATGACTGCTTTGATTTCTTTGTATATCTATTTAAACAGAAGTTGGTTGGCTTTCGGGAAGTGAATGGTAGTTTACGGACAGAAATCCCCATGGAACTTGGGGTGTCAGTCTGTCGTTTGCCATTGCCTTCTCAGTTTACCAGGACCAATGAAACAGAAATGAAGTCTCCTCCAGCCATATTGACTCCAGTTTCCACAATGCCGTGCTTTTGTCATTCACATTCTTTGCAGGCCTTTAAATCCTAAAACATACAAGGCATTGTTGGAAATGTTGTCTTGGCCTGAAGAGAGCTGAATTCCTATACAATGTTTCAGTGCTATGTGTAGTCACAGAAAGCAATTACATTTACAAATAACTTTGAAAACCATTGAAATTGTTTCCCGAATTTCTACCGGAAAGTTGCTTAGAATTACAATTTATTTTATGGTGCCACTATTTCATGGTATTGTGTTTATTTTATTAACTGTGTGGATTTCTCCTTTAAGAAGTAATTCTATATGCTCCAAAGGGACCAAGCGTCTCATGTTACCTCCTTAGTACCAACTGATTTTGTTTCAAGGAAGTCAATTTTCGTGATGTTTGGTTTCCTCTGAAGAATAAAGTCTGCCCGTTTAATCCCTCTCCAGACTGCATTCCAATAAAATCATAAAGGCCATTGTTTTCTCTCACTTCACATTGGTTCTTGAAGGAAATGTAAACTCATAGCGCTCTTCTAAGCATTTTTGCAATTTACATTAATTATTATTTTTTTTTATTTCTCAAGATATGAGCAGTTTTTATACTGCTCATGTAACGAATTGGAAATGACAGTGCCACCTGCTGGTCATTTCGTCTGACCATACAGTGGTCACAAAATTATTAGTGAGAAAAGTGTGATGTTGCTCTACTTAGAAAATTAAGATTGTGACCAGATGTTTCTGGTCAGTTCTGAGCATACAAACAATACCACAATTTGGGGTTCTGAATGTTTGGGTCGCAAACATATTTGTATACAAATGTAGATGGGTTCATGAAAGCATCCTAAAAATCCATCACTAGGGCAATTTTATTGAATGGGCCATTCATTATGCATACTAGGGACATAAGGAACCTCCTGGAACCCCCAGTAAAACATATCAATCGGCCCTCCCACACAATATGTGCAACCCATGACCTGAGTTTTCATCTTTCCAAGGTCCCAAGCCGAGGAGAGGCCAGGAGCTGGTCTCATGATGACAGCACTCTAATTAAAGGCTAATTAACTTTATTATAATGGACCTTCAACACAACTCGATGAGTAAGGCTAGATAGTATCAAATTAGTGGAGAGGAGTTCACCTTAATTGGTGAGAGTAATAGGCTAGATGAGCAGTTTTGGCTCCACCATGCCGATCAGACTTGGGGTATATTTACAGTGACAGTCTGCTTTAACATCATTCCATTAGTTAGGCCAACTAGTTTCCAGACAGATCTGTGGGTCTAGAATGTAGTAGAAGTAGGTTCTTACTACAAAAAAAAAAAAGCTTTGTACTAACAGCCTAATTTAACACCATTCCATTAGTTAAGCTAACTGGTTTCAATGTAGTTCCTTTAGAGCTCACTTTAATTGGAGAGCGTTAGCAATAGGCCAGCTAAATGAACAGTTTTGCACCCTCCAAGGAGATAAATCTATGGGTATCTTAAGACTACAGACACACATGCGGATACTTGCTGCGTAAATATGCTTGTGATTTCAACTTTTGGCAATGGCATGCTACGCTATTGCAGTTACGCCTTGGTCAGCTAGCGGCTAGAACCAGAAGTATCTGCATGTGTGTCCGTAGCCTTACAGTGACACCAAACTTAACTTAATTCTATTAGTTAGGCCAGTTAGTTTCAAAGTAGTTTTGTGGAGCTCGCTGTAGTTGGTGAGAGTTAAAATAGTAGTAGGCTCTCGCTACAAAGATACCTTAAGACTAAAGTTGTTGGTGGAGTCCAATTCTACTCTGGCAGCTGCTAGCTGGCCTATTTCTAACTCTCAGCAACTAAGTTGAGCTCCACAAGACTACCTTGAAAATACCTGGCCTCCCTAATATAATAGAAGAATGCTTTACTACAAAGATGCCTTGAGAGTAAGCTCCTTGGTGGAGCCCAATCTACTCAGCTAGCTGGCCTGTTCCTTGCTCTCACCAACTACATTGAGCTCCACAGGACTATTTCTGAAACTACCTGGTCAAACTAATATAATAGTAGAAGGCTTTGCTACAAAGATACCTTGAGACTAAACTCCTCGGGGGAGCCCAATCTACTCAGCTAGCTGGACTATTCCAGTTAATTAGGGTAACTAATAGGCCAGCTAGCTGAACACCTTGGGCTTCAACTAAGGAGAGAACGTCTTGGTGTATCTGACAAGGAATGCCATTTATTAAGGCCCCTCAGAACCAAATTTTAAACTAAAAATAGCCTGTTTGGTCCTGAGAAACTTTCTCTTTTAGTTTGTCTGTGGTCATGGGGAGCTTACCCAAAGGCAAATGAAGAGAAATGCCTTCAGACTTGAGCACCTGACTGCCGGGACCATAGATTTAATTCCGTTTCCATTCTCTTCTGTGGGGTTTAGCTTCTTTAAGAAGCTAAACTTGGGTCTGGTACATCAGTTGTGCCAGTGGGTCTTTCAGTGATTTATATGAATTTTATTTACATGAAATGAAGGAATGTGGGGTGATTGATGCCATATATGCCTTTAAGCCAAACTGTCTGCATCCCGCTCTCGTTTGTTACTGCGGAACGTTTACGTGATCCGATATCCCTGCTAAATGGACCCGTGGGCAGAGCTTCCTGCCATTATGTTTCAACATTTGTGTTTACAACAGACGCCTGGAACAATTTGTCTTTGCCCATAGACGTGTGTATGAGGATATGTTTGGCAAAATTGTCCTTCAGGCTCGTTCCCTCATCTATTGATTAGGCCTCCCCCAGGGGCAGCCCCACACACTGATAATTCTGATCCAAATTCTAAGATAAAGAGAATAAATGCTGTGTTCTTCTAAAGCCCGCCCATACACAGAAAAGGAAAGTTTCTTCAACTCACCTTTGTGTTACTACATAGAAGTGACAGTTGCTTCAGTTGGGGTGTCATTTCCATTTAATTAGCAACAGTAGACTTTCTAAAGTCAGTCGGGGTCCCGTTATTTTTCTGCTTCATTTAATTATTATTAAGGCAGTGGTACAGCAGCACATGCAGGTATGGGATCCATCATCCAGAAACCCATTATGCAGAAAGCTCTGAATGGCCGTCTCCCATAATCCAAATTTTTAATTTCTCTGTAATAATAAAACAGTAGCTTGTACTTGATCCCAGCTAAGATATAATTAATCCTTATTGGAAGCAAAACCAGCCTATTGGGTTTATTTAATGTTTACATGATTTTCACCTTTAAGGTAACTTTTTGACCACCAAGTAGTCAAGGAAGTTGTCAGGAGAAAGAAAGAGGCTGCTCTGATGTTCTTCTGCTTAGGAATAAAATTAGAAACCTCTCTTAAATCTTTCCTAAGATCAGAGCAGCCTCTTTCTTTCTCCTGACAACTTCCTTGACTACTTGGTGGTCAGACTGGTGGGAAAATGACCAGCAGGTGATGCTGTTGTGACAAAATTCATTGATATTAACAGTACATGTATCCCTTAATATCTTGGGATAAAAAATAAATAAATAATGAATGTACATTGCAAAAGTACTTAGAATAGAACCCTCATTCATTTTACATTCACTTATTTTTAAGGTTTACTTATCCTGTTTAAGGTATGAAAATCCAAATTATGGAAAGATCCGTTATCAACAAGATATGCAGCAGGTGACATCTAGTTGCACTTAATAATATTGCATAGAATCTCCCTGTGTAACTTAATGAGCTATATATCACCATCTAGTGGTAACTTCGTGTATTTCATGTGTCTAGACTGCATCGTCAAGCGGATCAAAGAAGGGAGGGGATTACCCAAAAATTGATGGCAAAGGGGGACCCCAGATCAGAGGCGTGGGCATATGTGCAAGGGTCTCATTCTACTTGCAGTCAGGGCTGATATCAGGGGGTAATGTGAGCTATGTTTGGTTTCATTCCTGTCTTGGTACCTTTGTTATCTTTTCTTTCCAGAATAACATATATTTGGGATGGGATATTTAAAGGGGTGGTTCACCATTATGTTAACTCTTAGTATGTTATAGAATGTCCAATTTAACCAACTTTCCAATTGGCCTTTTTTTATAGTTTTTAAATTACTTCCCTTCTTCTGACTCTTTCCAGCTTTCAAATGGGGGTCACTGACCCCAACTAAAACGAATGCACCTACAAATGTATTGTTATTGCTATTTTTTATTACCAATCTTACTATTCAGGCCTCTCCTATTCATATTCCAGTCTCTGAACCTTCTTGGCAGGACTAGTCAGCATAAGGTCACCATGTCAAGGAGGTCCCCCGGCTGCCTACAGGATAGAAGGAGAAACTGAGCTTAGGGGGGAGGTTTACTTTAATTTGCTTCAACAGCTTTTATGGTGTAGTTTTTATTTCTAAATGACACTGTTAACACTGCAAATAATTCACACTACAATATAAAATTTCATTCCTGACCCAGCAAGTGTATTTAATTGTAATTTTGGTGTGTAGGTGCATCTCAGGTCATTTTGCCTGGTCATGTGCTTTCAGAAAGAGCCATCACTTTAGGATGGAACTGCTTTCTGGCAGGATGTTGCTTCTCCTACTCAATGTAACTGATGTGTCTCAGTGGGACCTGGATTTTACTATTGAGTGTTGTTCTTAGATCTACCAGGCAGCTGTTATCTTGTGTTAGGGAGCTGCTATCTGGTTACCTTCCCATTGTTCTGTTGTATAGGCTGCTGGGGGGGGAGGGGTGACATCCCTGCAACTTGCAGTACAGAAGTAAAGAATAGTGATGGGAGAATTTGTCCCGTTTTGATTTGGCGAAAAATTTTCGAATATCCCATGACATTTTAAAAAACTCATTGAAGTCAATGGGGGTCAAAATTATTTCGACACGCATCAATTTCGACGCCCGCAAAAATTGTTATACGCACGCCTATTTTGGCCAAATGCCGTCGGCAAGTTTCTCGGCAGCTTCTCAAATCTATTCGCCAATCGCTAGTGAAGAATAACTGAAGTTAATCAGAGCACAAGTCACATCACTGGGGGCAGCCGGGAAACTGACAATATGTCTAGCCCCATGTCAGATTTCAAAATTAAATATAAAAAATCTGTTTGCTCTTTTGAGAAACGGATTTCAGTGAAGAATTCAGCTGCAGCAGCAGGCCCGGATTTGTGGCAAGGTCACATAGGCCCGGGCATAGGGCGGCAAAAAATAGGGGCGGCATGCCGCCCAGCCTCATTATTGGGACGTGTTCGTCCCCATTCAATTACACCAGCTGCGCCAGCGTTTTTTCGCCGGCGCGCTGGGAAGGGGACGTGTAGGCGGGCGCTAGGACCACGCGGCCACCTGGTCGGACCACGCGGTCTAGGGGCGCCGACAAAGAAATCCGGCGCTGTGCAGCAGCACTATTAACTGATGTGCTTTGAGAAAAACATTTTTTCCCCATGTCAGTATCCCCTTCAGTTGCACAGCCTATATGTCCTCATAGCACTACAGTCATAATAATAGGTAAATGTATGTATCTTTTAAGGCATGTATTTCCCTGTAATTATTCCGGCTGCAGAGTGATGCCCTTGACTGTGCCATTGTACCCTATAAGCAGGGGTAGTTAATGCAGCTGCTCCATTCTTGTATATTCTTACTAAGTGACTAGGAGTGGTTAAAGATTAGCTGCCCTTGGATTACTCGTCTGATTCCCTACAAGCCCCCCACTGAGACTGTGGCTAATCATTAACCACTGGCTGGGGTTATTGAGACATCGCAGGGGAGCTGCTTTTTGCATTTAGCCATTTCATAGTTGAATAAGAGAATTGCTCTGCACAAGGGCACAGAAAGTGCAAAGTCCTAGATACAATCAGTCTGTTCTCATTATTTCCACCATAGAATAATATATATGTAGATGGAGGCCCTACTGATAAGACCTTAAAGGGATACTGTCATGGGAAAAAAAAAAAATTTCAAAATGAATCAGTTAATAGTGCTGCTCCAGCAGAATTCTGCACTGAAATCCATTTCTCAAAAGAGCAAACAGATTTTTTTTATATTCAATTTTGAAATCTGGAAATCGGGCTAGACATTTTGTCAATTTCCCAGCTGCCCCAAGTCATGTGACTTGTGCTCTGATAAACTTCAATCACTCTTTACTGCTGTACTGCAAATTAGAGTGATATCACCCCCTCCCTCCCCCCCCCAGCAGCCAAACAAAAGAACAATGGGAAGGTAACCAGATAACAGCTCCCTAACACAAGATAACAGCTGCCTGGTAGATCTAAGAACAACACTCAATAGTAAAAATCCATGTCTCACTGAGACACATTCAGTTACATTGAGAAGAAAAAACAGCAGCCTGCCAGAAAGCATTTCTCTCCTGAAGTGCAGGCACACGTCACATGACTTGGAGCAGCTGGGAAATTGACAAAATGTCTAGCCCCATGTCAGATTTTAAAATGAAATATAAAAAAATCTGTTTGCTCTTTTGAGAAATGGATTTCAGCACAGAATTCTGCTGGAACAGCACTATTAACTGATTCATTTTGAAAATGTTTTTTTTCCCATGACAGTATCCCTTTAAAGTGCCAGTTTGGCTTGTTCAGCTTGAGTTCAATGAATAGGACTTTTGCTAATATTACATTTTGAATCTACTCCGTTTGGTTCTTGCAAAGTTAGATAACCGGAACAATTCTACATGGATGGGCAGATTACATAGTACAGGTATGGGATCTGTTATCCAGAATGCTCTGGACTAGGAATGAGCAATATTTTCTTTACCAGCCATGGATTTCGCCATCTGTGAATTTTTTCGCAAAACTGCTGGCAAAATTTTGCAGTGGAAAAAATTTTCCACGACAAAAATACTAGAAAACTCCCATAAGAAAAAAACACCCATTGACTTTAATGCATTTGGACAAAAAATTCACCATTGGAAAAAACTAATAAAAAATGAATAAAATAATTTGTGGTGCATATATAATCTGTCCCGTGACCGGAAAGCGACAACTCTCTCTCTTAGCCGTGCACGAACCTTTGCTGTAAACCAGGGTATTTTGTTGGCTCTCGTGGTGACAGTTTTGGAGACGGTAACATCCTCTATGCATTTGTTGATGTAGCAGGTCACAGAGTCTGTGTACTCCTCCAAGTTGATGGAGCCGTTGTGGGTAGCAGCCTCCCTGAACATGTTCCAATCTGTGCAGTCAAAACAGTCCTGAAGTGCTTCCACAGATCCACTTGACCAGACTATGACAGTTTTTCTGGCTGGTTTTGTGCGTTTGAGCATCGATGTGTATGTGGATGATAACATCACTGTCCGGTGGTCGGAGGAACCTATGTGGGCGAGCGCAAAGGCTTTGTAGGCGCCGCGCACGTTCGAGTAGAGTTTGCTACAAGGGAAGAGAACTTTTTGGACAAAGCTCAAAGCTGTTGAAAGAATTAGGGAAGCACTAACTTCAGGTTACATAGTTACATAATTACATAGTTAAATCAGGTTGAAAAAAGACAAAGTCCATCAAGTTCAACCCCTCCAAATGAAAACCCAGCATCCATACACACACCCCTCCCTACTTTTAATTAAATTCTATATACCCATATCTCTACTAACTATAGAGTTTAGTATCACAATAGCCTTTGGTATTATGTCTGTCCAAAAAAATCATCCAAGTCCCTCTTATAGTCATTAACTGAATCAGCATCACAACATCACCCGGCAGTGCATTCCACAACCTCACTGTCCTGACTGTGAAGAACCCCCTACTCTGTTCCTTTAAATGAAAGTTCTTTTCTTCTAGTCTAAAGGGGAGGCCTCTGGTACGGTGATCCACTTTATGGGTAAAAAGATCCCCTGCTATTTGTCTATAATGTCCTCTAATGTACTTGTAAAGTGTAATCATGTCCCCTCGCAAGCGCCTTTTTTCCAGAGAAAACAACCCCAACCTTGACAGTCTCCCCTCATAATTTAACTCTTCCCTCCCTCTAAGCAATTTAGTTGCACTTAGTCTCTGCACTCTCTCCAGCTCATTTATATCCCTCTTAAGGACTGGAGTCCAAAACTGCCCCCATACTCCAGATGAGGCCTCACCAGGGACCTATAAAGAGGCAGAATTATGTTTTCATCCCTTGAGTTAATGCCCTTTTTTATACAAGACAGAACTTTATTTGCTTTAGTAGCCACAGAATGACACTGCCCAGAATTAGACAACTTGTTATCTACAAAGACCCCTAGATCCTTCTCATTTAAGGAAACTCCCAACACACTGCCATTTAGTGTATAACTTGCATTTATATTATTTTTGCCAAGTGCAGAACCTTGCATGGTTGAAATCGCCGGCAACAACGATAAATCCATCCGGGTGCATTGTTTGAAGCTACAGCACCTTCCTTGTTACCCCGTCTTAACTGTTACCGGTGGGTCCTTGCACCAACGCTCATTAAAAATCCCTTGTTGGAGCTGATTCCTAAAAGCGTAATAACTCTGTGGAACACAAATACGTGCTCTTTCAGTATAAAATCCGAATTTTTAGTGGACAAAAATAAAAAATTTTTCAGGATTTATTATACACCGAGGATAGAAAAAGTCTAAATCTAAAAATCCGGCATCTCAGACCTGCTGAGGTTGCATATAAGTCAATGGGAGAAATCCCAAATATTTCTCAATCTGCGCAATAATCTGAAAATTTTGTAGTGTTTGGGCAAAAATCGAAAAAATTCATAACGATTCGTTTTTATTCGCGATTTTTTGGGGTGTTTTCCCGCAAAACAAAATTTTTGGGAAAGTGTATTGATAAATGAGTAGAAAAATCCGTGCGGATTTGGTCTGAGTCGTTTTCAGAATATATTGAGATAAATTTGAACTTTGTTAAATGAGCCTCTAGGTGTCTCTGTTGTCTCACCGGTAAAGGTTTGTGTCAATTTCTTTTTTTTTCTGCCAATTTTAGTCCATGTATAAATACACCAGGACCCACAGCAGGATGGCAAAGGGGCAATTGCATGTATAATACCACCCAGTAATACCCCCATTCCATTCAATCCTCCCCCCACAGCAAAATATACAGCATTACAGCAATGTAATATTTCATGTAGCTACTGGCCACCCTCAGCTCCGAGCTGTGGAGGTAGTGGTGACACACTGACAGAGGCAAAGCAAGACAAGGTGGGCGGCGCCGTGGCGAGTGACTGTGACTCTGCCCGACTCAACGCGTTATGCGATACGCTCGCTCCCTCTTCCTCTGGTGCCACTCTGTAGACTGCAGCGGCGCAGGGGATCTACCAAGTAGGGCTGATTTCTGGGGGGGGGGGATTTTGGTGTGGATGTCTGGGAGGTGGAGCCGAATTTCCGGGTTGAAAAGCGGAAATCCGGCTCTTAGTTACCAGGAGCGATTTTTTGCCGCTCCTGGCAACCAGGGGGGCACTGCCATCTGAGGCGAGTGCCTCATCTCTCCTCATTGGTGGAGCGCCCCTGCTTACCAAACTGGGACCCTTGTGAACTTCCAGGAACAAAACAAAAATGTTGGGGGTCACCCATATACTCACGATACTTCTAGGGGGCTTGCTCAGCCCCCTGTCCTTCCACTCAGACTCGGTCCCTTAGTCAGTAGCTTCCTCTATTCCTTGCAGTGCCTGGCAGCACCCCCGACCCTCTGGGAGTTCCTTCCACAGACAGATATCCCCCCCTACCTTTCCACAGGAAAGTGAGCTTCATTATGTGAGCTGGACTAATGGAGTAACTTCTGGGTCAAAAACTTTTCAAGCATAAGGCAGATGTTGTAAGATCACTCACCAAAGTAGAAACGTGGCCCAGGTGCTCCAGCTCAAGGGAGCGGACAATCTGTATACAGCAGCGTAAATGTTGGTGCCGAGCACACTGGCAAACTCACGTAATTGATCAGACCAGAAAAAATAGTAGATTCAAAATTGAAGCTTTGTTACATAATCATCTCTAGCCTGACGCGTTTCATATCACTGGGATACTTAATCATAGGCTTATGGAGTAACTTGCCTACCTGATCCTTCCAGAATTCTCCAGCTTCCAGAACAACTGAAGACAACTAAAGTCTTTGAACAGAGAAACAAACTCTCACTATGGAGCGGTTAAGGGTAACCCCTTAACCGCTCCCTTCCCTCCCCCCCAGCAGCCAAACAAAAGAACAATGGGAAGGTAACTAGATAACAGCTCCCTAACACAAGTTAACAGCTGCCTAGCAGTTCTAAGAACAGCACTCAATAGTAAAAACCCATGTCCCACTGAGACACATTCAGTTACATTGAGAAGGAAAAACAGCAGCCTGCCAGAAAGCATTTCTCTCCTAAAGTGCAGGCACAAGTCGCATGACCAGGGGCAGCTGGGAAATTGACAAAATGTCTAGCCCCATGTCAGATTTCAAAATTGAATATAAAATAATGTGTTTGCTCTTTAGAGAAATGGATTTCAGTGCAGAATTCTGCTGGAGTAGCACTATTAACTGATGCGTTTTGAAAAAAAACATGTTTTCCGATGACAGGATCCCTTTAAGGTGGCCATAATTATATACATACACCCCGTGGGCCAGGGCAAGGTGCTTTGGAAGATAAAGAAGTAAATAAGAGCTGTGGCTCCTCTTCACTACCTGCCATTTCAATCATTACCCAATTGGAACAATAGAAAGGGTTTATGCCCAGTTTGGCCCTTTGTATGCTCTCCATCCAATCACCAACGAGCCGAATGCTAGGAGAACATACTTGATCAGCCCATGTGGCCACCTTAGACAGATATTATAACTTTCACTGTTGCTGAGAAATTCTGTGTACAACGATAAGAGCAATACAGTGTTAATCATGAATAGACTTTGGCTTACGTTTCATAAACCGCCTCCGTAATGGCTACTACATGCCAAGCCTGTATAAATATGGCGATCAGCTTTGCCAGCAGTAAATTCCCTCTTACTGAAATAATGATGTATAAGTATAGCTGCACCCCTGCCAATCCTTACTTTTCATCTGACGGATGACGTTTTCAGGAAGGTCTGCTAAAGGGAATGTTTATTTTTTGCAACCACAGTAGCCGAACTTGGCAAAAGAATCATAAAAGGGGACGTTCACCTTAAATTTAACTTTTAGTATGATGCAGAGAGTGATATTCTGAGACAATTTACAATTGGTCTTCTCTTTTTATTATTTGTTTAATTTAGCTTCCAGTTTGGAATTTCAATGCCTGGTTGCTAGGGTCTGAATTACCCTAGCAACCAGGCAGTTGTTTGAGTAAGAGACTGGAATATGAATAGTAGAGTACCTGATTAGAAAGATGAGTATTAAAAAGCAACAATAACAATAGTTTTTTGGCTGTCAGGGTCAGTGGCTCCCCCATTTGAAAGTTGGAAAGAGTCAGAAGCCAAGGGCAAATCATTTAAAAACGATACAAAATAAAAATGAAGACTAATTGAAAAGTTGCAAAGAATTGGCTATTTTATAACATACTAAAAGTTGACTTAAAGGTGAACCATCCCTTTAATGTAGAGTAAATGGATCCCTTTCATTATATTAATAATTAAACTCACGCTTACCCTCTGTGGAAGGGTGACTAACCCACTCCTCCACCATGTAAATGCACAGCCGGGGCAGTGGCGTAACTACCAGGGGAGCAGGGGGTGCGATTGGGCCAGGGCCCGCACCTCCTCAGGGCCCCCCGGAAGCTAGCGCGCCACTAATTCTGCCGGTTCCGGATGTATGGAGGGGGCCCAGCTGCGTGTCCCGCGCCAGGGCCCGTCCCCCTCTAGTTGCGTTGCTGAGCTGGGGTTTTGTGCCTTAATGGGTCTGGGGGGATTTTGTAATTTCAACCCTCTTTACAGTAATGTCTTAACCATTTCTATTACTAATAGGGATGCACCTAATCCAGGATTCGGTTCGGGATTTGGCCTTTTTCAGCAGGATTTGGATTCGGCCGAATCCTTCTTCCCAGCCGAACCAAATCCGAATTTGCCTAAAAAGGTTTTCTCCTTCTCACCCCTAATTTCCATATGCAAATTAGGATTCGGTTCGGCCGAATCCAAAATAGTGGATTCGGTGCATTCCTAATTATTAATTATGATTTGTTTAGGCTGAAGAGGCTATGCCCTAGTCACAGTGTAATCAATCCAGATGAATAGGAGGAGAAGTTTTATTATGGGAATCAGGAAGGATTGGTTTACAGTGGTATTTAAACTCATTGGGGGAAATTTACTTACCTCCGAAAATCCGCCAGCGTTGTCTTTCGCCGCACTTCATCGCACTTTGCCAGGCGTAGATTCAGCAGGACATTGCAAATTCACGAAGATCCGAAGTTCCGCACAAGTTACTGATCGTTTGCGAAGTTGCGCTAGGCTATCTACATCGCTAGCGAATTTTCGCCAGGGTCAGCAAATTTGCGAAGCGTGAAAATTACGTCACGCTGGCGAATTTTTTAGGAGAGAGGTCCCAGATGAGCTGGAGGATTTGGAAGCTAGAAGCACCCAGTGCTGTCGTAAATGCTGCCAAACATCCATGTCTGTCTTAGAGTGTCTCATAGCTGCACCAGGGACAACTGCCGCTCTGGTTCCTGATGCCCCGGAGACTTCCACAGTGAGGGCTACAGTGGAACCACCAACCAAAGAGCCTGTAATCCCTGCACCTTGCTCCATCAAGAAGGAGCTAACACCCTATAAATTCACAGTTCAGTGCACCCCATGAAGGGTAGTGATCTTATCTCATCAGTGCTCACATTGTACCCATGATATGTATTGTATATTTGTGACATGGTAAAAATAACTTGATATATATACTTTTTATATATATTATAAAGAAGACCAGCAACACCGATATATTTTGTGCAAAAAATTCAAATGTATTGAAAATGCATGTACAGCCAACGTGACGTTTCGGTCCTCACAGGGACCTTTCTCAAGGCAACCATGCCTATAACACCAATCAGTTTAAATACCCCAACCCCCTTTGTCAATAGGAAATGACATCATCACATCAAAGTGCTAAAATATAGTGATTATAATAAGATATAAAATAGTGTTAAAACAATGTCCATACGGTCACTCAATAAAAATGAACATCTGCTTGTGTCCCGTGTCCACCTAGATAAATGAGACTTCACGTAAGTTATGGTTAAAGTGCATCATGTGCATAATATAATAACAGATTAAAATTCATCTAGCATGTGTTATACATGTGTGTATCGGCCGAAACAATTACAAGTGCCCCAGTGAACGTTTAATCAAATTTTTAAAAAAATGGTTAGATTATTTCAATATCGTAACTGACTGTAGTGGACCTATTAGGTTATATCCCCATATACTTTTCAATCAATGCAATTACTCTTGCTTACAAAAACTTTTTATGGTCCCAGTCCTGTTGTTACATCACTACTTCCAGGAAAGTATTACCACTACAAACTTACGTATTACAACCACTAGTACCCCGTTTTTGTTCCCACAGTTAAATATATTGTATATCAGGTCTATCAGTACATTGCTTATTGGAATTTACCAATCATTCATGCGACTAGTGGCAAGCTATCTCACAGAATACAATTTAAAGATAAGGAACTATTTAAGCCTTTGGGGGCCACACAATTCAATTTGTATGTCCAAAACGCCTCCCTCTGTAGTAAGATACGATCTGTATCTCCCCCTCTGGGTGGGTCGGCAATCCAGTCTATTGGCATACATTTGAAAGAAGATGCCGGGTGCTTTTCTTGAAGCCAATGCTGTGCCACAGGTTGTCTTGAAATGTCCTGTTTTCCCTCTATCTTAGGTTTAGGGTCTAAGGCTGCTCTTATGGTTGCACGATGCATGCTGCTGATCCTCTCCTTTAATTGTCTGCATGTCTTCCCGCAGTATAGTAGTCCACAGGGACACTTTATAATGTACACTACATTACGGGAAGTGCAAGTAAGCCTGTGCCTAATGGAGTATCTCTTTCCAGTGTGTGGGTGAGAAAATGAATCACCCACAATTAAACAGTTACACATGACACAGTTGCCACATTTAAAGACCCCCATTCTGTTCACTTTAGCAGCTGGCATATATTTGCTTACCGGATCCGTAGGCGAAAGGAGCTCTTTTAGGTTCCTATGTCTCCTATGTCCAAAAGTAATGCTTCTGCGATTGAGCGCTGTTAGATCAGCGTCCGATTTCACAATGGGCCAGTGCTGCAAAATAGATTTTTTGATCACTGGTGTACGCGCATCATACACAGTCATATAGTTACAGTAAGGACATCATCTCTAGTGTTTTTGACCCGCACAGACCCTTTTAGCATAGCCTCACGATCTAATGTCTCTGCCCACTCCCTTGTGTCCATAATGAGCTTATAAGGGTACCCTCTTTCCAGGAATTGCTTGGCCATCACATTCAAGGCCTCACGTCTTTCCTCCTCCTTACTTGTGATACGAACTACCCTGATCATTTGCGACCTGGGTAAGGAGTTCAGTAGGTGGCGTGGATGACTACTGGAAAAGTGCAAAAGGGAATTTCTATCCGTGGGCTTACGGAATATTTTTGTGTGTAACCGGTTAGTACTTAGATCCTTGTACACCGTTACATCTAAGAAGTCAATGCTATGTGTGCTCCTATGCATTGTGAACCTGATGTGGGATGCCGCATTATTCAATTCACCTACGAACTCCAGAAGGCTTTCCTCGGGGCCATACCAGAGGAAGAACACATCGTCGATGTAACGGCGATAATACCCACCAAATTTGCGAAAGGCGGGGTGACAGTATATGTAGTGGGTTTCATACCAATGCATAAAGATGTTGGCATATGTTGGAGCTACATTCGAACCCATGGCGGTTCCGGTTAGTTGTAGAAAGAAATTATTCTCAAATTTGAATGCATTTTTATATAGAATGAACTCCAACAAAGACGCCACAAACTCTGTTGGGGGGCCAATGTACAGGGAATTTCCACTGATGCATTCCTTTACTGCCTGTATGCCCGCTTCATGAGGTATGCACGTATACAGACTATGGACATCCATAGTCACAAATAGAAAATCTGTGTCCCCCATATCTATGCTGCCAATCATTTTCAGGAAGTCTGTAGTATCCTGTATATAGGACCCCAAGCCTTTCACCATAGGTTGCAAAAGCATATCAACATACTTGGATATCTTTTCCGTCTTTTATATATATATATATATATATACAGGCATGGGATCTGTTATCCGGAAACCCAGAAAGTTCCGAATTATGGAATGGCCGTCTCCCATAGACTCCATCTTTTCCAAATAATGTATATTTTTAAAAATGATTTCCTTTTTCTCTGTAATAATAAAACAGCCGCTTGTACTTGATCCTAACTAAGATCTAATTAATCCTTATTGGAAGCAAAACCAGCGAAGATCCATATTACAAAAAGATCCTTTATCCGGAAATCCCCAGGTCCCGAGCATCCGGATAATAGGTCCCATACCTGTATTATAAAATGTTTTATTTGCTATTGTTATAGCCTTTCTCTCTAGTGATCACAGTGAGTACGATGCACAAACCTTCACCGACCCTCCAGATACGGAAGTAGCCAAATACAGTTTTTTTCATAAAGTGAGTGTAATACACTGATACGAAACATTTTGCTGTGTGTATATATTGCTTCTCCGTGTTGTATCGTATTTATATGCTTGAGAGCTGCCGTGCTGCATGTTTAGCTGATATAAAGGAAAAAATATTACTCAATTATAGTGCACTCACAATCCCCTAATTAACGTGTCTTGACTGTGAAATGCAGTTAATGTATCATACCCTTTGTTAACTAAAATTGAAGACGTTTAATCCCTTTCATATGTGGTTTCATTGGATTAATGGCCGGGGTCCTAAAATATGAGAGCCCCAGTAGGAGTGTTTAAATTTGAGGGTGTTTGTTTTTTTTTTTGTTGTATGTCCATATCAAAATGACTGTTAAAACAATCTTTTTACATTGTATATGTGGAACAATTGTGTGAGCTAAGACCATGCTGAATGGATTGAATATCTCAAAGCCTCTGGTATAAAGGGGTACAAACCCCCATGGCTATTTTTGACTGCTAGCTCCCTAAACTTGGGAACTGTCAAGCAATAGGCCCGAAACGTGGCCTTTTTGTATGATGTGGGCTCAATAAATTTCTTTTTGTGCACTCTTGCAATTTAATTCAGTGTGCTGCTGGTATATCTTTTTTGCAAACTATAGAGGAAACTGACACTGACTACTGTTCTGGGAAGTATGACAGTTCCCAACTCTGCGCCAAACCTTGTCTCCGGCTTCCAACCACCAAACTGCTTGTTATTGTCTGGCACTCCCTCAACGTCAGACTGGGGGGTTTGAGCCCACTGGGGCTGCTATATCGAGGCCTGACAGCCCACTGCACCCGCTGCCACCCCCATCCCAGCCACAACCCCCCCTCCCCCACCTTATCTCTTCATGTGACCATAATTGGGGTGGAGGAGGTCAGGGAGTAGAACACAGGGGAGCAGGCCTGGGTCAGTGGGGCCCACCAGATTTTTCCCCGGTGTCCCGCCAGCCCAGTCTGACCCTGCACTCCCTGGGAGCGGATGGTGCTGGGGAGCCTGGGACTTAGGCCCCAGTAAGGAAAGGCCCAAGGGTGTTGAGGTCCTTGGTGAAGTTGGCGGTACAGGTGGGACCCCATGAATGAGAAGTAGACAGGACAGGGTCGATTCTGTAAAAGCAATTTCTAGGAAAGTGAGGCAGATAGTGAGCAAAAGCAGCCTGTGCTCCAACTAGGAGATATAGCAAGGGAGTAGCTCTCCCCTCATGTAAGACTGGCCTCTAGTGTAGGGAATCATTTAGCTGAATAGGGTAATAGTGTATTTCCCATATCCAACAAGTAGGGATCCAGGTCACTCCAGATCCCGAGGTGCATCTATCATCTCATCTTTCAATCTCACACGGTGTCTCCACTGCGTATAACAAGGTGTCTGAGTCTGATTGCTGTGATGGTGCCTGACATCTATGTGATATACCTCTAGGATTGTGAGTATATTAAACCTGTGGATCTTTAAGAGAATAAAGCCTGTTACTATCTGCTTTGTTCAGGAACATTCTGGAGTCTAATTCTATTTAGCCACGCAGCACAAGTGAGGTGTAGTTGGTCAACATCTTCACCCTTCCTAGTAGCAAAGGCCCATCCTGTGGAAAGAGGGTCAAATGTAACCGGTGCTCTTCCTGTTCCCTAGCCAGACAAGCTCTAGTCTAGATTGAGTAACAAATAATATGTGGAGTGGAACAAGTGAGTATTAACACTGTATGTCATAATAGAAAGCAGGTGAAATAAAGATTGAACCTTTCCCCATAACTGTTTGTTATATATAAAGTGAAGCTGCTGTGTAACTTGTTGACACTATATAAATAAATTATGATGATGAGAATATCCTGATAGCAGTGAATGGCTGGGCTTGCAGGGCAGGGCATGAAGTTCTCTGTCTGATCTCTTGGTGAAAGAGCAATGGCTCTCGCACACCCGTGTAGTATAATTAATTAGCAAATAGCTTGGTGCTCAATGATAGAGGCCAAAATGATATCCACATTTAGAGAAAAGTGTTATAATTTGGATAAACTTAACCTTAATGAGGAAGTGCGAAAAATCCCTAGAAATCAATTACTTGTAAGTAAAAAGACCAGGAACAAGGGTAAATCACAGAGAGTTCCCTTTATTAGCTCCTTCGATGACAATTCTAAAGCCATCAGGAACATTATCACAAAACATTGGGACACATTAAAAACTGATCCCAAATATAGAACAATTGATACAACCTCATAAAAAAACCCACCACACAATGCAGGTACATTCCCCTGCAAAAACGGTGGGCATTGTAACGGGATCATACCGGACTATATTGTTACACATCCACAACGGGGCATGAAACATGAAATTAAAGGGTTTTCCACTTGTGATAGCTCTGACGTAATCTACTGCATTAAGTATCCCTACGGCTTAGCTTCTGTAGGACAAACATCTAAACAACTTAAAATAAGGTTAAACGAACACAAATGAATAATACAGAATTATCATCCTTCCCCTGCAGTAGCAAGTGCAGACACTAAGGTAAAAACAGAGACTGGAAAATTTAAAAAAAGAGACCTGGCTGGCCAAACATTTTTTTTTGGTAATGGCCACCGTGTCTCACAAATACGTTGGCAGATCTTAGAAAAAGTAGTGGCACAACAAGGCCAGGCCAAAAGAGGGAATGCTTCTGGATCTGGCTTTTACAGTCTAAATACCCTAGAGGTCTTAATGAAGAATATAATTTGTCTTGCTTTCTATAATGTACAATTTTCGATGTGCCTTTAACGTTTTTTTTTTATAGTCTCCGGTATGACTATTAGTGGAACATCTAACATTTGCCTATACAGACAGTGACATCCAAGGCTGAAAAAGGCTTGGAAACACAAAGGACTGTGCTGCACAAGAGACCTGCCTCAAGAACTATTGAACTTGGAGAAAAAAGAAGTAAAGCTGGCCATAGATGTTGAGATTTTTAAAAGATCAGATCCTGATCGTGAGACCACGATCTTCTCAGAACGATCGTACGATCGTACGAATCTACCATCAGCTAAAAAGACCAATTTGCCAGGAAAACAAAGGGGAGCTGCCTGCTTGGCCCTGCAAACATAGATAGATTGTACTGGGACCGACAAAGATTTTTTGACCTGGCCGATCAATTTCCCGATCAATTTTCCCATGCATATGCAAATTAGGATTCGGTTCGCCCGGGCAGAAGGATTCGGCCGAATCCGAATCCTGCTGAAAACGGCTGAATCCTGGCCGAATCCCGAACCGAATCCTGGATTCGGTGCATCCCTAGTTCTTATGCAACGCTGATGGTGCCAATGATTGAGAGATCGCATGTTAAACTTACTGAACTGAAGGATGAAATTACCAAGTGCAAATCTGTGATAGTGAGTAATATTGGGGCGGATGAAGCAGAGAAAGTGCGCTTGCGTCATGCAGAGATTCTCAAGAGACTTCGCCAGAACTTACTGACCCGGAAGATTTGCAAACTTGAAAGGGACGCAGAGGACTACGCGGCTGAGCGTGTTTACTCCTGGTGCCAGGACGGTTCACGGCAGCGTTCTGAAAGGGGGATCCCCGAGGTCCGGACTGCCAGGTCAGCGACTTCAAAAGAAAGCGTGGAAAAACAGACGTAGCCCTGCGATACCAACCAGCAGCGAAGAAGAAACTGCAAGCACCTCACTGGGTTTTTTAGACACACACACTGAGAAGGCAGGCGAGGAAAAAAAGGCGCATCAATATCAACCAAAAGACCCGTTCAACAGAAATCGCTATCCACGGAGGAACAAGCGGACACCGAGGTAAAAGACTTGGTTATTAACATTTCCTCTTATGAACTCACTCCAAGTGAACTGTTAATTCTTAATAAAGGATTAGGTTTTGTACCTACATATACTACATCCGTGGAAGATTGGGAGGTGGATTTCCTTAAATTTATAAGGAAAATTATGTTTAAAATGTGTTTCGTTGATAATAAAGTACACTGGCCCTGAAACAACATTTAGAAAGTCAAGCACAAGAAATGTAATCTGTACAGGCATTTGAACGTATTAGCCTAACTGAAATCAAAAAAATGTGGCATAGTAATAATTTTGCCCCTAACGGTTTAAACTTTAAAGACAGAGCAGCATTACAGAATAATAACGATATAATTATTTGAAGCATTGTGGTACTTGATAGGATTAACTATAATGCTGAGGCTTTTAAACAGCTCAACACACCAGGGCATTATGCCAAGGTTGGGCATGATCTTACCTTTGAAATTAAAAAGAGTATTGACTTAATGGTAGATGAGGCATGGCGAAATTCTGTAATTGATCATGCTGAAAAAGAATTTCTACGGAGAGTTAATCCAAGGATTCCAGTACTGTATCTCTTACCTAAAGTGCATAAGACACTAAGGGGCCGATTCATGAAATTCGGGTGAAGGGTTAGAATAAAAAAAAATTCGAATTTCGAAGTATTTTTTGGGTACTTCGACCATCGAATTGGTTAAATCGAATTCGAACGATTCGAACGATTAGAAGTAAAAATCGTTTGACTATTCGACCATTCGATAGTCGAAGTACTGTCCCTTTAAGAAAAACTTCGACCCCCCCTACTTCGGCAGCTAAAAGCTACCGAAGTCAATGTTAGCCTATGGGGAAGGTCCCCATAGGCTTGCCTGGGATTTTTTGATCGAAGGATTTTCCTTCGATCGTTTGATTAACGATTCGATTAACGAACGATTCGAAGGATTTAATCGTTCGATCAAACGAAAAATCCTTCGATCGATCGCAGGATTTGCGCAAAATCGTTTGACTTCGATATTCGAAGTCGAACGATTTTAGTTCCCAGTCGAATATCGAGCGTTAATTAACCCTCGATATTCGACCCTCCGTGAATCGGCCCCTAAGGGGCCCATTTACCCGGGGCTTGAGTGAAGGAATAGAGGAAAAAACTTTTTTTTGGCTACTTCGACCATCGATTACGACTTCGACTTAGAATCGAACGATTCAAATTAAAAATCTTTCGACTAGTCGACCATTTTACAGTCAAAGTACTGTCTCTTTAAGAAAAAACTTCGACCCCCAAGTTCGCAACCTAATAGCTACCGAAATCAATGTCAGCCTATGGGGAAGGTCCCCATAGGCTTTGCTGGCTTTTTTTGGTCGAACAAAAACCGTTCGATCGATGGATTAATCGTTCGATCCAATGATTTTTTGAACGAATATCGCTAAATCCTTCGGCTTCGATATTCGAAGTCGATGGATTTAACTTCGACAGTCGAATATCGAGGGTTAATTAACCCTCGATATTCGACCTTAAGTAAATTTGCCCCTAAATAATCCACCAGGGAGACCAATTGTCTCTGGAATGGGATCAGTACTGGAACCCCTATCCTTTTTTACTGACTATTTCCTCCAGAAAGAGGTTCAGAAAATCAGTGTATGTCCTCGAGATACCACAGACCTCTTGGGTTAAAGACAATCGACACACTCCCACCTGAACTTATTCTATGTGGGATATACAAAGCTTATATACGTCTATTCCCCATAGTGTATGGCTTGTATATAGAAGCAGTTTTACTTGAAAGTAATTTACCAAATCAAAAAATCTTTTTTTTTTTCTTGCATTGCCTTAATATGGTTTTGACTCAAGGGACGTCAATTGGGGGCTACGGAAGCCCCTTCATTCGCAAACCTTTTTGTACACTACCTAGACCATATTATAGGTTCGTGGATGACATTCTGCTTTTGTGGACGGGCTCAGTTGTGCAACCGAATGATATGTTGAAGGAAGCAAATAAAAGCCATAACTTTTACATATGACAGGTCAAGATCAGAAATGAATTGTTCCGATGTAAAGATCAGTTTAGTTGATGGGAAAATACATACTGATCTGTATAGGAAATCCGTTGATAAAAACAACTTGCTACATGCAAAAAGCTTCCACAGTCCCAAAGTAGTACGTGCAATCGCTACTTTGCCGCAGTTTGTACGGGCTAAAAGAATTGCTTCAAGTAAATATAATGAAGCAAAAACCACTTTAACAAGACGGTTTCTGGAAAGGGGGTAACGGCAAAAGCTAATAGCGAAACGCTAATAGGGACCGCCGAGCCCAGTGTGCAAAAACGAGGCGCGCCAAATTGGACTGCCGACCCCTGCCCCTCCGACCCCTCTGACCCCACTTCCCCGATCCTCACAAAAACCCAAACACAGCAGAAAATGTCCGCCACTAGTAGTGATCCAGAAGGCGTACTGGTACAGGATGGTGTTTCGTTTCATTTCTGGAGAGTTGCAGCGTTCAGGGCACAGGGTATGGATATATAGCCATTACCTGTGGAAGAGATTAATGTGATTAACTACATATTAACGGATAAACCTTTAAAATAAGTGAATGTAAAATTGATGAGGGGACTATTCTAAGCACTTTTGTCATTTACAGTCATTATTTATTTTCTTTTAATTCCAAGATATTAAGGGATACATGTACTGTTAATATAAATGAATTTTGTTACAACAGCGCCACCTGCTGGTCATTTTCCCACCAGTCTGACCACCAAGTAGTCAAGGAAGTTGTCAGGAAAAAATAAGAGGCTGCTCTGATGTTCTTCTGCTTAGGAAAGATGTGAGCAGCCTCTTTCTTTCTCCTGACAACTTCCTTGACTACTTGGTGGTCAGACTGGTGGGAAAATGACCAGAAGGTGGCGCTGTTGTAACAAAATTCATTCATATTAACAGTATATGTTATCTCTTAATATCTTGGAATCAAAAGAAAATAAATAAGGAATGTAAATTACAAAAGTGCTTAGAATAGCCCCCTCGTCAATTCTACATTCAAATGTTTTAACGGTTTACGTATGCTTTAAACCATTCACTTCACCATAATTTACTTCCTCTTGGCTAGCAATACTCCCTTGCTCTGTATGGATTCCTATCTTTGAAATAACAGTACCTCCTCCTCTGTCATATGCCACTCTCCCTGTTCTGTGAAGCATGGTACTTTACCGGCCTAGCCAGTAAAACACCTGCCAAGGCCGGTATTACAAATTTACCGGCAATGTAGTTAAGAGGGGCCCAGCTGTTTTGAAAAATACAGCACAGGGGAGAGAATGGCACAGATGGGTCATAGGACAAAATCAAACCTGCCCAATCAATATCAGGCTGATTTTTGGCCTGATATTGATCGAGGAGACCCATCAGATGCTCCCATACACAGCATATCTCCCAAGGGGGCCTAATTCTGAGCCTTTGAGAAGGAGCTAATTTTAAGCAATGTTTCAATTGGTCTTCATTTTTTTTTATATATTTTTATAGTTTTGTTGAATTATTTGCATTCTTCTTCTGACTCTTTCCATTTTTCAAATGGGGGGTCACTGACCCCATCTAAAAAAAACAAATTCTCTTTAAGGAGAGGGGCACACAAAGCTACTGGGGGAGTTTAGTTGCCAAATGACAAATCGCTTCTTCTTCAGGCGACTAATCTCCCCCGAACTGACTCCCCGTCGGCTGGAATCTAAATCGCCGGCGGGATGGCACTCGGAGCGCTTCATTTTCCGAAGTTGCCTCATAAGGAAACTTCAGAAAACGAAGCGATCCAAATGCCATCTGGACGGCGATTTAAAGTCTAGCCAATGGGAGCCAGTTTGGGGAGATTAGTCGCCCCGAAGATGAATCTCCCTGAATCTGAGTGTGTGTCTCTGCCCCAAGGAAGAAAAGAAGAAAGGTGCCACTGGCAGGGCAGGGCTGGCGAGTCTGATTTAACATACTCTGCTCCTACCATATTAACCCCTGGGTGTATCCTAATTCTGGAATTGAGATCCGGGTACAGCACACCTTGTTTAACTCTGCATCTATATATCAGCCGCTGGGCGATGCGCTGCTGGAGCTCACGGTGTAAAGGGGGAGGATGGACCCAAAGACACTTAAAGGGGAAGTCTGCAACTGACAGGTCTCTGGTATTGGAGGAGAAATGAGTAGATGGTTGTGCAGCAGCACCCGCTGTTGTTATAGAAAAGTACATATGGTCAGTGGTGTCATTTGATGTTAATGGACCCACAGCAAATTCAATTTAGGGCCCCAAAACATTGGTTATTTGACCTATATATTAAAATTGCTCATTAACTCGGCCTCTACACTCCTTAGCCCCCTGCAACAACAGGGCCTGCTTCCTGGCTTTTCTGGTGCACAAATGAATACAAGAAGCAGAGACATGCAGAGAGAGAAACCCTTTCTGATGACAAAGGAGGTGAAAAAGGCCAATTGGATAATGGACATCCATTAAAGATGGTTAAATGAAAGAACACTACACTACCTATGGGAGAAATAAATAACATGTGTGATATACAGGTATGGGACCTGTTATCCAGCATGCTCGGGACCAGGGATAACGTATCTTTCTGTTATTTGGATCTTTATACCTTAAAGGGATACTGTCATGGGAAAAAACATTTTTTTCAAAATGAATCAGTTAATAGTGCTGCTCCAGCAGAATTCTGCACTGAAATCCATTTCTCAAAAGAGCAAACAGATTTTTTTATATTCAATTTTGAATTCTGACATGGGGCTAGACATATTGTCAATTTCCCAGCTGCCCCAAGTCATGTGACTTGTGTTCTGATAAACTTCAATCACTCTTTACTGCTGTACTGCAAGTTGGACTGATATCACCCCCTCCCTCCCCCCCCCCCCAGCAGCCAAACAAAAGAACGATGGGAAGGTAACCAGATAACAGCTCCCTAACACAAGATAACAGCTGCCTGGTAGATCTAAGAACAACACTCAATAGTAAAAACCCATGTCCCACTGAGACAAATTCAGTTACATTGAGAAGGAAAAACAGCAGCCTGCCAAAAAGCATTTCTCTCCTACAGTGCAGGCACAAGTCACATGACTGGGGGCAGCTGGGAAATTGACAAAATGTCTAGCCCCATGTCAGATTTCAAAATTGAATATAAAAAGATCTGTTTGCTCTTTTGAGAAATGGATTTCAGTGCAGAATTCTGCTGGAGCAGCACTATTAACTGATTCATTTTGAAAAAAATGTTTTTCCCATGACAGTATCCCTTTAAGTCTACTAGAAAAATCATTTAAACACTAAATAAACCCAATAGGCTGGTTTTGCTTCCAATAAGGATTAATTATATCTTAGTTGGGATCAAGTACAAGCGACTGTTTTATTATTACACAGAAAGGGATATTTTACAGTCTATATATATATATATATATATATATATATATATATATATATATATATATATATATATATTTATATATATATATATATTTATATATATAAATATATACATATATATATATATATATATATATATATATATACAGGACCAAAGACAAGAATTGCCAAATAAAAAATGTAGATGCCCAAAAAGACAGGTTTCTTACTCAATATATAAATATATGTGTTGAGACACAGAATGACAGGCGGAAAGGTAAATAATAAATAAAGGATGAAAGTATCCCTCAGGGCAGTGTGCAGAACGCCTACATTATCCCCAGTGGAAGCAGAGACATATTCTTCCCCATTTCAGGCACTTGTAACACCAGCAAGTTGTGTTTGACATTTTTCCAAGTGCCGCTCGCTGCGGGGGCCAGGAATGCTCAGCAGGACAGGGGAACTCTCGTGTCACCGCTTGTTATTTACCCAATCCTGCGAGAGAGAGAGAGAATAGTGGCAGGAATCATTGAAGTGACTGTCACAATATGATCTCTATGCTCAGAGTTATTTCTGCTACACAGCGGGGCACACGCAGCTCTAGCGCTGACTTTAGAGACAGGCAGTATATGCAGGAGACATCAGTTAGAATGCCAATGAGATCACAGAGTCAAGCTTGCAGTCTAATTGGATACACAGGGCAACACATAGAAAATAGATGCCATAGAGTTAGGGGGAAACTGATGTGAGACCCTCAGCTGTACATTCATAAGCAGATGCATATTTGTATGAAGCAGTGTTAGTCCCACAAGTCTATTTTACCCCAGTATTCTGTATTATGATTGTATTCTTGTTGAATGGCTTTCCTTACAGTCTATAAAAGAGATAATGACATATGTTTTCACCTTTAATCTCTTTTTGTTAATACCCTCTTGATACTTAAACAATAACCAGCTTTATCATCATGAGTACAATTTAGCAGGAACAGTCCCCTAAGTTTGCTCATAGTCTGTACAGAGAGATCCCATTAAACTATGGCAGCATAGGTATTGCTCTGTACTAAGCACAATTCAGCAGGAACAGTCCCTAAGTTTGCTCATAGTCTGTACAGAGAGATCCCATAAAACTATGGCAGCATTGGTATTCCCCTGTACTAAGCACAAGTCAGCAGGAACAGCCCCTAAGTTTGCTCATAGTCTGTACAGAGAGATGCCATGAAACTATGGCAACATAGGTATTCCCATGCACTAAGCACAATTCAGCAGGAACAGCCCCTAAGTTTGCTCATAGCCTGTACAGAGATCCCATAAAACTATGGCAGCATAGGTATTCCCCTGTACTAAGCACAATTCAGCAGGAACAACCCCTAAGTTTGCTCATAGACTGTACAGAGAGATCCCATAAAACTATGGCAGCATAGGTATTCCCTGTACTAAGCACAATTCAGCAGGAACAGCCCCTAAGTTTGCTCATAGACTGTACAGAGAGATCCCATAAAACTATGGCAGCATAGGTATTCCCTTGTACTAAGCACAATTCAGCAGGAACAGACCCCTAAGTTTGCTCATAGTCTGTACAGAGAGATCCCATAAACTATGGCAGCATAGGTATTCCCTGTACTAAGCACAATTAAGCTGGGACAGTCCCCTACGTTTGATCATAGTCTGTATAGAGAGATCCCATAAAACTATGACAGCATTTTATTTCTGAATTACACTGTTTACACTGCAAATAATTCACTCTACAAAATAAAATCACAAAAATCAAGGTTATTACAATAAAAGTAATAGCAGAAGGTATTTTTCATTCACTCTCACTATGTCTATACATAATAATTATTACGATTATTATTAATAATATTATGTATCCATACAGGCACATTATCAAGAGGGGCAAATACACTTTTATTTTATTTTCCCATCTCTCTTCCCAATTATTCTCTATATAAAAGCCCATTTGCTAGCATCTGATGAAAGCCTAGGCTGTATAATTGTATATAACACAAGCTGCTTGCGCGGCCAGTAAAAGTCAAGATGCCCCCTCCCCAGACAGACAGACAGACAGAGCCCACATCACTGGAGGCGGGTTCAGAGCTGATGTGAAATGTGGCTGAACGCTGTGTGTCCCTGCCAGTGATCAAGAGAGCAGACTCTTACTATGATGCCTTGGAGAGCTGTTTGTCTGTTCTCCTTTATTCCGGATACAATGACAGCATTCTGTCCCATCCACTACTAGGGCAGGAAAAGGGGTCACCATTATAAGATTTACCATAACATTGAGGCTGATCTGCTCCCCGGTTCTTCATGAGAAATATAGCAGGATTCTTATGTTTCATTCATGGTTTCTCGGGCAGAGATGCTGCTGAAGGATCTGAGGAACCTGCTGACCCTCCTCATTCTGCACATTGCCTGTTCCAAGGCAGGTAAGGACCTCACTCCTAAAGTAGATGCTCTGCTGCCAGTCAGGCTCTTCTGAAAGTTCTGATGAAATCTGAATATTTTTGTTGACTTTAACAGCCAAGCCTTGAATCCAGCGGCACTTTTCTAATGAGTTTTTAGTGCATTCCTGATCCTATCTCTGGACTATGTGAACTGATGTAGAACATATTTCATGTTGTGTAGGACTTAGAATAACTTTCTTTTCCTAACGCAGGGCTGTAGATCAGTTTATGGATGAACTACACCCAGTATAAGCTTAGGGGAGCCTCGGCAAATGCTGGACAGCAAATGTTGCCTTGAACTCCAGCCTGTACCAACATTTCTTGAGACTCTTCCAAACTCATAGTCCAATAATATTATGGTATTCCAGTAATATCCAGCAGAGCATATTACTACGCACAGCTGATTGCATCCTTAAAGGGATTCTGTCATGATTTTTATAGCTTTTATTTCTGAATTACCCTGTTTACACTGCAAATAATTCTCTCTACAATATAAAATGTCATTCCTCAACCAGCAAGTGTATTTAGTTGTAATATTGGTGTGTAGGTGCATCTCAGGTCATTTTGCCTGGTCATGTGATTTCAGAAATAGCCAGCACTTTACGGAACTGCTTTCTGGCAGGCTGTTGTTTCTCCTACTCAATGTTACTGAATGTGTCTCAGTGGGACCTGGATTTTATTATTGAATGCTGTTCTTATATCTACCAGGCAGCTGTTATCTTGTGTTAGGGAGCTGCTATCTGGTTACCTTCCCATTGTTCTTTTGCTTGGCTGCTGGGCGGGAAGGAGGGGGGATATCGCTAGCAGTTGAAGTTACAACTTGCAGTACAGCAGTAGAGAGTGACTGAAGTTTATCAGAGCACAAGTCACATGACTGGGGCAGCTGGGAAACTGACAATATGTCTAGCCCCATGTCAAATTTCAAAATTAAATATAAAAAAATCTGTTTGCTCTTTTGAGAAATGGATTTTAGTGCAGAATTCTGCTGGAGCAGCACTATTAACTGATGTGTTTTGATGTCAGCAAGGCTCAGTGTCTAGGATTTACTGAGCAAGGTGAGGTGCTGTCATAGGGGAGAATCAATCTTTCTTATAAAATGACATATGAACTGGATCACAGAATTATGCCAGGACAGACTCGGTTGAAAGAGTGACTGTAAGAGATGGTATGATCCACAGGGGGAAGTGTTCACATTCCTCCTGTACTTTTTACATACATTTTCTACCAGCAGTCACAATCCCTAACTTAAGGGTTAGTTCATACGAGGAGATTCGGGGAGATTTTGTCGCCTCGTTTTCTGAGTGAAAATCTCCCCAATCTGCCTCAGCATTTTTTCCCATAGGCTATAATGAAAAGTCCCAGACTTTTGTGTTTTCCATAGTCGCACGGAGTTGCCTGTGTGAGGCAACTTCGGGTGACTATGGAAAACACATCGCCGCAAGGCGATTAGTCGCCAGGTGACAAAATCTCCCCGAATCTCCCGTGTGAACTAACCCTAAAGGGGGTTATTATCCAGCCCAGCTGTCTGTCCACTCTACGGATGGGCAATATCGTATAGCAGACCCCGCAGTGCAGATTCGATCCTCTGGGTCCCCCTGTGGTCACAAGTCTGCAATATTGTATTTACACCTCCACGCAAAGCTACTTGAGGTGCTGTTCTACTGTATAACTCCTGTCATGAGTTCTGTACTCTTAAAGGGGAATTTCACTATTATACTTACTTTAAATACATAGACGGACCTATATCAGTTTTTTTTATTGGACTTTATTATTAAGTATCATTTTGGATTAATTAGCCTTCCTATTCTATTTCTTTCCAGTTGTCAATTCTGTCTTGTTGTCAAGGTCACAGACCTTCATTTCCCATTTTTCTATCTCTACTAATCATTTTTTCATTTTGATTACAAGAGCGCTATCTGGTTGCTATGGTAATTGTCATTTACAATGCCCTACATCGTGTGCAAAGTGCAAAAAAAGGCAGCAATCTGACCATTTCTTGCACTTTCTTGCACTAATAAATGACCCCTAATATCTAAATAACTCAGAAATCAAAAAATAATGTCAATGTTAAACTGAACAATCCCTTAAAGTCCTGTATCTGTGGCATATTTTTGAAATTACCTTCAATCTTCCTTCCTATATCTGGTCTGGGGACCCCATTATTTAAAGGGCTCAACCCTGTTCCTCTGTGCTTTTTTGACTTGTAAAGACTTCAGTATTTAAGTGTAAAATGTCTATAAACATTTTACGATGTGAAAGGTGATGGTTAAACCTCCATTGACACCAGTGGTTCCCAAACTGTGGGACTGGGGCAGGAATTTTGAATCTGAAGGCCATTTAGGCTGAGCATTGGGAGGAATGATTTTTGGTCTCCTTGAGACACCTGAAAGCCCATATTAGCTGAGTTGAGATTTAGGGTAAAAACCTTGATATCATAGATATTCTTGGAACTGTTTTATCTCATATCTGTAACCTTGTTAGAAGCTGAGGGGAACCCAGACCTCAGGTTGAACCTCCATGAGGGACTTGAATTGATAAAGTCCAACAGCCACTGATTTACAATCATATCTGTAACCTAAGGGGCACCCAGACCACAGGTTGGACCTCCATGAGGGACTTGAACTGATAAAGTCCAACAGCCACTGATTTACAATCATATCTGTAACCTAAGGGGCACCCAGACCACAGGTTTGACCTCCATGAGGGACTTGAACTGATAAAGTCCAACAGCCACTGATTTACAATCATATCTGTAACCTAAGGGGCACCCAGACCACAGGTTGGACCTCCATGAGGGACTTGAACTGATAAAGTCCAACAGCCATTGATTTACAATCATATCTGTAACCTAAGGGGCACCCAGACCACTGGTTGGACCTCCATGAGGGACTTGAACTGATAAAGTCCAACAACCACTGATTTACAATCATATCTGTAACCTAAGGGGCACCCAGACCACAGGTTGGACCTCCATGGGGTACTTGAACTGAAAAAGTCCAACAACCACTGATTTACAGTTAGGGAAAATAAAGTGTCTTCATCGTCTTCATCGTAAAAACCTTGATATCATAGATATTCTTGGAACTGTTTTATCTCATATCTGTAACCTTGTTAGAAGCTGAGGGGAACCCAGACCTCAGGTTGAACCTCCATGAGGGACTTGAATTGATAAAGTCCAACAGCCACTGATTTACAATCATATCTGTAACCTAAGGGGCACCCAGACCACAGGTTGGACCTCCATGAGGGACTTGAACTGATAAAGTCCAACAGCCACTGATTTACAATCATATCTGTAACCTAAGGGGCACCCAGACCACAGGTTTGACCTCCATGAGGGACTTGAACTGATAAAGTCCAACAGCCACTGATTTACAATCATATCTGTAACCTAAGGGGCACCCAGACCACAGGTTGGACCTCCATGAGGGACTTGAACTGATAAAGTCCAACAGCCATTGATTTACAATCATATCTGTAACCTAAGGGGCACCCAGACCACTGGTTGGACCTCCATGAGGGACTTGAACTGATAAAGTCCAACAACCACTGATTTACAATCATATCTGTAACCTAAGGGGCACCCAGACCACAGGTTGGACCACCATGAGGGACTTGAACTGATAAAGTCCAACAGCCACTGATTTACAATCATATCTGTAACCTAAGGGGAACCCAGACCACAGGTTGAACCTCCATGAGGGACTTGAACTGAAAAAGTTCAACAGCCACTGATTTACAATCATAACTGTAACCTAAGAGGGACCCAGACCACAGGTTGGACCTCCATGGGGTACTTGAACTGAAAAAGTCCAACAACCACTGATTTACAGTTAGGGAAAATAAAGTGTCTTCATCGTCTTCATCATCATCATCATCATCATCATAGGAATGGTTCTTTGATGCATTTAGATTATAGAATTCTCTGCATTGGCACATGTTAATGATGGACTAGATTGGAGGGATTCAAACATGGGCTGGATATCTTTCTACCAAGAAAGCTGATACTTATTTATAGTTTGCGAAACCCCTCGCCCTTTTAGGGTCCGGAAAAAAAAAATCTTATGTGGTGGACTTGGCCTGGGTTTTGTTTGCTTGTGAACCTGATGGACATCTATATCAAAGCAACCATAATTATAATCTGTATTTTGTTGAATTCTGTGCTTTGTTCAACCTGAGGGATGCTTTTTTTATTGAGCGTTGATGACTCTGTTATGGAGCTGCAGGGTTACTCATGGGGCAGGAGACAACACATCAGAAAGGTGGTCTTCCAACACTACAAAGTCACGTAGAGTTACATATTATTGGGAATATGACTATGAAGATTTTCATTCATCCAGGTCATAGTATATCTAGTGTAGGTCAATCTAAAAACAACTGGACTTGCTGAGTAATCAATGATTACTCAGCAAGTCCAGTTGTCTTTAGATTGACCTATACTAGATATATTATTGGGAACTGTGTGGAGATTTGATATTGGGATCAAGTCAGCCATGCTCTTACCTATTTTAAACTGAATTGACTCACTGAGAGAGGGAATTAGGAAATGTAATCACAGTTTTCCATAATTGTTATGTCATAGGGTTAATTTAGCAGCCAGAGTGATGTTTAATTGCATTCTGCCTGTGAACAGGAAATTAAAATATAGCTTTAAATACCAACCAGAATTCTGTAGTTATCTGGATTATTTCTATAGAGCAAAAAAAAAAAAAGAAGCCATTGCTAATCCTCATATATAAATTATACTGTAGATGGTTATTATAGGGTTGGGGGTTCTTCTTTCATGTGTTTTTTTTTGTGGTTGTATAATATAAATTGCTTTCTATAGTAAGACTCATTGTTCGAGGAGTAATCACTAGGGATGTAGCGAACGTCGGGAAAAAAGTTCGCGAACATATTCGCGAACTTGCGTCAAAAATGCGAACGGTTCGCGAACGTCGCGAACCCCATAGACTTCAATGGGAAGGCGAATTTTAAAAGCTAGAAAAGACATTTCTGGCCAGAAAAATGATTTTAAAGTTGTTTAAAGGGTGCAACGACCTGAACAGTGCCATGCCAGAGGGGGATCAAGGGCAAAAATGTTTCTAAAAAATCCATTGTTGACACAGCGCTGCGTTTTGTGCTGTAAAGGGCAGAAATCACACTACATTTCTAAACTTGTGTAATAAAATGCTTTAAAACGTCCGGCGTCTACATGCCAATCAAGTCGTGTAAAGGTTACAGCCTGTTCACACGCAAAGACGAAACGCGGTGCTTACTGCAACGCAAAAAGACGCAAAGAGCTTTAATGAATGATACCGTCAAGTGAGCAAATAATAGTTTTTAATTACTAGTTGAGCTTGTCACCTCCAGGATGTTCGTCCTGTTGGTGGCAATATTTCTGTAGTGGTGTGTTTAGCAGTCA
This sequence comes from Xenopus petersii, assembly GCA_038501925.1. Taxonomy (NCBI): domain Eukaryota; kingdom Metazoa; phylum Chordata; class Amphibia; order Anura; family Pipidae; genus Xenopus; species Xenopus petersii. The sequence continues at coordinate 14,164,775 of CM076674.1, forward strand.
CCGTGCTTGTGCGCACGTGCATGGTCAGGCAGAGGTAATTCAATGTACAGTGAAGTGAACCAAAAAACACTGATTCTGCAGTGTGGGCCCAGTTTTGGTCTACTTTATTGATCACCTGCGGTGACCATAAAAGATGCGATTTTGCCACTGTTGCAGAACCCTGAAAAATTAGGCATGTGTACTTTCCTGAAAAATTATCTTTTTTTTGTCGCAGCCACTGAAGCACAGAGGCCAGAAAAAATATGCCATATAAATGCTGAAAATATTAATTTTTTTTTGTCGCAGCCACTGCAGCACAGAGGCCAGAAAAAATATGCCATATAAATGCTGAAAATATTAATTTTTTTTGTCGCAGCCACTGCAGCACAGAGGCCAGAAAAAATATGCCATATAAATGCAAACAATATTAATTTTTTTTGGTCGCAGCCACTGCAGCACAGAGGCCAGGAAAAATATGCCATATAAATGCTAACAATGTAAATTTTTTTTGTCGCAGACACTGAAGCACAGAGGCCAGAAAAAATATGCCATATAAATGCTGAAAATATTCATTTTTTTTGGTCGCAGCCACTGAAGCACAGAGGCCAGAAAAAATATGCCATATAAATGCTGAAAATATTCATTTTTTTTGGTCGCAGCCACTGAAACACAGAGGCCAGAAAAAATATGCCATATAAATGCTGAAAATATTCATTTTTTTGTCACAGCCACTGAAGCACAGAGGCCATAAAAAATATGCCATATAAATGCTGAAAATATTCTGTTTTTTTTGGTCGCAGCCACTGAAGCACAGAGGCCAGAAAAAATATGCCATATAAATACTGAAAATATTCTGTTTTTTTTGGTCGCAGCCACTGAAGCACAGAGGCCAGAAAAAATATGCCATATAAATGCTGAAAATATTCATTTTTTTGTCACAGCCACTGAAGCACAGAGGCCAGAAAAACTCAGGATTTACCTGGATTCAAATTAAACCAGTAGGGTTTGCACCCTAGTTTGTAACGGTGGTGGAGGGAGGAGGACGCTAAAGGACAGCTGTATGTGGAGTCATGAGGCGTGCAGAGAAGGACAGCTGCATGGGGAGTCAGAATCAGAAACTCAGCACAAGTCTTCCGGCGTGCAGTAACCCTCTGAGATCCACCCCTCATTCATTTTAATAAAGGTCAGGTAATCCACACTTTTGTGACCTAGGCGAGTTCTCTTCTCAGTTACAATCCCTCCTGCTGCACTGAAGGTCCTTTCTGAGAGGACACTTGAGGCGGGGCAAGACAAGAGGTTCATGGCAAATTGTGACAGCTCTGGCCACAGATCAAGCCTGCGCACCCAGTAGTCCAGGGGTTCATCACTCCTCAGAGTGTCGATATCTGCAGTTAATGCCAGGTAGTCCGCTACCTGCCGGTCGAGGCGTTCTTTGAGGGTGGATCCCGAACGGTTCTGCCGCTGCCTTGGACTGAAAAACATTTGCATGTCTGACGTTACAGAGTGGCCAAAGTGCTTTGTCCTTGCAGGTGCGCTCGTGGCAGGATTACTGGCACCTCTGCCCCTGGAATGTTGATGAGTTCCTGAAGTGACATCACCCTTAAAAGCATTGTACAACATGTTTTGCAGGCTGGTTTCTAAATGCAGCATCCTTTCAGACTTGTGGTATGTTGGTAACATTTCTGCCACTTTATGCTTGTACGAGGGTCTAGTAGAGTCGCGACCCAGTACAGGTCCTTCTCCTTAAGCCTCTTGATACGGGGGTCCTTCAACAGGCATGACAGCATGAAAGACCCCATTCTCACAAGGTTGGATGCAGAGGTATCCATCTCCGCTTCCTCGTTATCAAGGACTGCATCATCCACGGTCTCCTCCCCCCAGCCACGTACAAGACCAGGGGTCCCCAAAAGGTCACCACTAGCCCCCTGGGAAGCCTGCTCCTGTTGGTCCTCCTCCTCCACAAAGCCACCTTCCTCCTCTGACTCCACTTCTGACACCTCTCCCTGCGTTGCAGCAGGTGCCTGGGTTCATTCTGGTGATTCCGACCAGAAATCGTGCGCTTCCTGCTCCTCGTCACGCTGGTCTACAGCCTCATCTGTCACTCGTCGCACGGCACGCTCCAGGGAGAAAGCAAAGGGTATTAGGTCGCTGATGGTGCCTTCGGTGCGACTGACCATATTTGTAACCTCTTCAAAAGGGCGCATGAGCCTGCAGGCATCGCGCATAAGCACCCAGTAACGGGGTAAAAAAATCCCCAGCTCTGCAGATCCAGTCCTACCACCCAGTTCAAACAGGTATTCGTTGACGGCTCTTTGTTGTTGCAGCAGACGTTCCAACATGAGGAGCGTTGAATTCCAGCGAGTCTGGCTGTCGCAAATCAAACGCCTGACTGGCATGTTGTACCGCTGCTGAATGTCAGCAAGCCATGGCTGTGTAGGAACGTCTGAAATGGGCCGACACCTTCCTGGACTGCCTGAGAACGTCCTGGAATCCTGGGTACTTTGAAACAAAACGTTGTACTATTAAATTCAGAACATGTGCCATGCAGGGCACATGTGTTAAATTGCCCAGTCTCAACGCTGCCAACAGATTGCTTCCATTGTCACACACCACTTTTCCGATCTTCAGTTGGTGTGGGGTCAGCCACCGATCGGCCTGTGACTGCAGAGATGACAGGAGTACAGATCCGGTATGGTTTTTGCTTTCCAGGCACGTCATCCCCAAGACAGCATGACAACGGCGTACCTGGCACGTCGAATAGCCTAGGGGGAGCTGGGGGTGCACAGGTGTGGAGGAGGAGGACCCAGCAGCAGAGGACGAAGAAGAGGAAGAAGACGAGGTAGAGAGCGAAGGAGGAGTAGAGGTGGTGGCAGAACCGCGTGCAATCCGTGGCGGTGACACCAACTCCACTGTCGTTGTTGAGCTACACATTCCCTGCTTCCCAGCCATTACCAAGTTCACCCAGTGGGCAGTGTAGGTGACATACCTGCCCTGACCATGCTTGGAGGACCATGCGTCAGTAGTCATATGGACCTTTGGCCCAACACTAAGTGACAGAGATGCGGTGACTTGGCTCTGCACATGGTGGTACAGGTGTGGTATTCCCTTTTTTGAAAAAAAATTGCGGCTGGGTACCTTCCACTGCGGTGTTCCAATTGCTACAAATTTGCGGAAGGCCTCAGAGTCCACCAGCTGGTATGGTAAAAGCTGGCGGGCTAAGAGTGCGGACAAGCCAGCTGTCAGACGCCGGGCAAGGGGGTGCCTCGCAGACATTGGCTTCTTACGCTCAAACATGGCCCTCACAGAAACTTGGCTGGGGGCAGATGACTGGGAATGGGAACTGGTGGTCAAGGTGGAAGGCGGTGTGGAGGGTGGTTCAGACGGGTGAAGGACAGCAGAGGTAGAGCAGTAAGATGCTGGACCAGAAGGAGGGTGGCTTTTAGTTTGCCTGTTGCCTTTGAGGTGTTGCTCCCAAAGGGCTTTGTGCTTGCCGTTCATGTGCCTTCGCATAGAAGTTGTACCTATGTGGCTGTTGGGCTTCCCAAGACTCAGTTTCTGACTGCACTCATTGCAAATGACAACGCTTTTGTCAGAGGCACACACATTAAAAAAATCCCACACTGCTGACCTTTTTGAGGCTGGCAATCTGGCGGTAACAGTAGAAGTCGGCGGCGTTGGCGGCAATGGCGGGTGCGTTGGCCGGCTGACCACAGGTGCCGATACATGTTGTTGCCCTACTGTTCCCTGCGAGCTGTCCTCCCTGCTTCTTCTAAGTCTTATTCTCCTCCTGCCTCTCTGACTCTCCGTCTCTCCATCTGAACTATCCTCCTCTTGCTCTCCTCTACTGGGCACCCATAAAACATCAATCTCCTCATCCTCATTCTCCTCAGATGCATCAATTTCTTCTACCAGCTCACAGAAGGAAGCAGCAGCGGGGACCTCCTCGTCATCACTCATTATGTCCATCTCTGTTGTGTTCTCTGCCAGAATTAAATCTGGTGTAACGTCCTCATCTCCTTCATCTTCTTCTGCCAATAATGGTTGCACATCACTCAGTTCAAGAAACTCATGTGAAAATAACTCCTCTGACTCCAGTGAAGAAGGGGCGCCGGTGGTGGAGGAAGTGTTACGTGGGGTGCCCATAGCAGTGGAGGATGAGGATGTTGTGGTAAAGTTAGAAACGGTAGAGGATGGGGTGTGCTGTGTAAGCCAGTCAACTACCTCTTCAGCATTTTGGGAGTTCAGGGTCATTGCCTTTTTAAAACTGGGCAATTTCCTAGGGCCACAGGATAGCATAGCAGCACGGCCCCTAGTGCCTCTGCGTGGCGGCCTGCCTTTGCCTGGCATTATTTTTAAAACAACAACAACAACTCAGGTGGTGTTTCTAGAGACGGTATTATTATTGATATTTAGACAGAATGTGAACAAGCTCACACAGCTAAGTGGCAGTGGTTTGAAAATGAAGAAGAAGAACACACTGGGCAAACAAGGCCTACAAGGTCAACGTATACACTACTACAGCAGTGGATACGGAATATATTATTGCTGCCTGAAAAACGTCACTCGGGTGGTGTTTCTAGAGACGGTACTATTATTAGGGATGTAGCGAACGTCGGAAAAAAAGTTCGCGAACATATTCGCGAACTTGCGCAAAAATGCGAGCGGTTCGCGAACGGTTCGCGAACCCCATAGACTTCAATGGGAAGGCGAACTTTAACATCTAAAAAAGACATTTCTGGCCAGAAAAATGATTTTAAAGTTGTGAACAAGCTCACACAGCTAGATGGTTGTTGTTTGAAAATGAAGAACACACTGAGCAAATAATGCCTGCAAGGTTAACGTATACACTACTACAGCAGTGGATACGGAATATATTATTGCTGCCTGAAAAACGTCACTCGGGTGGTGTTTCTAGAGACGGTATTATTATTGATATTTAGACAGAATGTGAACAAGCTCACACAGCTAGATGGTAGTTGTTTGAAAATGAAGAAGAAGAACACACTGGGCAAACAAGGCCTACAAGGTCAACGTATACACTACTACAGCAGTGGATACGGAATATATTATTGCTGCCTGAAAAACGTCACTCGGGTGGTGTTTCTAGAGACGGTACTATTATTGATATTTAGACAGAATGTGAACAAGCTCACACAGCTAGATGGTTGTTGTTTGAAAATGAAGAACACACTGAGCAAATAATGCCTACATGGTTAACGTATACACTACTACAGCAGTGGATACGGAATATATTATTGCTGCCTGAAAAACGTCACTCGGGTGGTGTTTCTAGAGACGGTATTATTATTGATATTTAGACAGAATGTGAACAAGCTCACACAGCTAGATGGTTGTTGTTTGAAAATGAAGAACACACTGAGCAAATAATGCCTGCAAGGTTAACGTATACACTACTACAGCAGTGGATACGGAATATATTATTGCTGCCTGAAAAACGTCACTCGGGTGGTGTTTCTAGAGACGGTATTATTATTGATATTTAGACAGAATGTGGACAAGCTCACACAGCTAGATGGAAGTTGTTTGAAAATGAAGAAGAAGAACACACTGGGCAAACAAGGCCTACAAGGTCAACGTATACACTACTACAGCAGTGGATACGGAATATATTATTGCTGCCTGAAAAACGTCACTCGGGTGGTGTTTCTAGAGACGGTACTATTATTGATATTTAGACAGAATGTGAACAAGCTCACACAGCTAGATGGTTGTTGTTTGAAAATGAAGAACACACTGAGCAAATAATGCCTACAAGGTTAACATATACAATACTACAGCAGTGGATACGGAATATATTATTGCTGCCTGAAAAACGTCACTCGGGTGGTGTTTCTAGAGACGGTATTATTATTGATATTTAGACAGAATGTGAACAAGCTCACACAGCTAAGTGGCAGTGGTTTGAAAATGAAGAAGAAGAACACACTGGGCAAACAAGGCCTACAAGGTCAACGTATACACTACTACAGCAGTGGATACGGAATATATTATTGCTGCCTGAAAAACGTCACTCGGGTGGTGTTTCTAGAGACGGTACTATTATTGATATTTAGACAGAATGTGAACAAGCTCACACAGCTAGATGGTTGTTGTTTGAAAATGAAGAACACACTGAGCAAATAATGCCTACAAGGTTAACGTATACACTACGACAGCAGTGGATACGGAATATATTATTGCTGCCTGAAAAACGTCACTCGGGTGGTGTTTCTAGAGACGGTACTATTATTGATATTTAGACAGAATGTGAACAAGCTCACACAGCTAGATGGTTGTTGTTTGAAAATGAAGAACACACTGAGCAAATAATGCCTACAAGGTTAACGTATACACTACGACAGCAGTGGATACGGAATATATTATTGCTGCCTGAAAAACGTTACTCGGGTGGTGTTTCTAGAGACGGTATTATTATTGATATTTAGACAGAATGTGAACAAGCTCACACAGCTAGATGGTTGTTGTTTGAAAATGAAGAACACACTGAGCAAATAATGCCTACAAGGTTAACGTATACACTACTACAGCAGTGGATACGGAATATATTATTGCTGCCTGAAAAACGTCACTCGGGTGGTGTTTCTAGAGACGGTATTATTATTGATATTTAGACAGAATGTGAACAAGCTCACACAGCTAGATGGTTGTTGTTTGAAAATGAAGAACACACTGAGCAAATAATGCCTGCAAGTGCACTACTATTGGTGCACTACTATGAAGAACAGCAACAGCACTGTACACGTTAAAGAACAGTAAGATAAGTAAAAGAAAAAAAAAATATATGTATATTAAAAAAAATATTTTTCTCGGGTTGGTGCTGCTGAACTACTAGGAGCAGCACAGTTGCACACCAGTCCCGCTCCCCAACACTGCTAGACTAATAGCACTGGGCTTATAGTAGCAACTAGCAAAGTAAAAAAACAAAAAAGAAAATAAAAGCAGTCCTTACAAGGACTATTGGGTTATTACAGCAGTCAGCAGATGAGATCAGAAGAGATCAGTGCCCACAGCAGGCAGCTACATACAGAGCACTGCAGTAGAAGGTAGATTACTAGCCAGCAAAGCTACCCTAAAATGTCCCTCAAATCCCTGCAGACTTCTGTCCCTCCAATACAGAGCAGTATCAAGTAGATTACTAGCCAGCAAACTTACTATCAACTGTCCCTCAAAGAAATCAGTGAAATCAGTAACAGCTCTCTCCCTACACTAGCTCTTGCAAGCACACACAGGCAGAATGAAAAAACGCTGCAGGGCTTCAGTTTATATATGGAAGGGGAGTGGTCCAGGGGGTGTGGGGGTGGTCCAGGAGGGAGAGCTTCCTGATTGGCTGCCATGTATCTGCTGGTCTGGGGTGAGAGGTCAAAAAAAAGCGCCAGGTAAGGCGAACCCAAAATGGCGAACGTCGCGCGACGTTCGCGAACTTGCGGCGGACGCGAACAGCCGATGTTCGCGCGAACAAGTTCGCCGGCGAACAGTCCGCGACATCCCTAGTAATCACTCACAGACACCAAAAGCTTCTCTAAGAGAGAGAAAATAATAAAAGATTTTACCCTGTAAGAAATGGATTAACCTTTGAATTGTATGGAATTGAAGTCACCTAGCAATGTATTACTGATATTGTTACCACTGGAAGCCAGGGAATGCAAACAAGCTATATCTCTATGTAAATGTATCCCTTTGGATTGTAAGCTGCTGGCACAACTCCTGAATCCTAAAGACATGAATACATAAAAACACTTACAGCAAACATAAAGCACCAAGAGGAAAGATTTGAGTTTAGTTTTGAAGGTGCTGAGTTTATTATTCTATAGAAGGAGTTAAGCACACTCCATGCTCTTTATATAGTTATTGTACAAAGACAGCTATAGTTTGTGTTTTTTGGGCCTTTCCTAATCTGTGTTGTTCCATTTGAGGGTAATGGCACATGGGATGTTTTTTTAGATGCTCCTGCCAGCTCTTGTCAGATGATAGACCCATGCAGTCCCCAATTCCAGGCATCTAGATGACTTTGAGTGATGGTGGTTTCAAGTTCTTTGGTGCCCCCCATGGCTCTCCTTGTGCCATTATTATTCCAGCCATTATTTTGAATCGAGGCTGAAAGCAGGAGGTCAAGTCAAGTGTGTTGTTGAATTTGTGTCTCCATCTTGACTCTTGATTAGTATATATACTATAAATACTAGCCTCCTTTTATTCTAAAGCCAAATCTGTAGGTTTGCAATGCTGATACAGGGAGCTGCACTCTGGGTAGATAAACATTATCTCATACTATAGTCCTATAACCTCACATATAGGGTTAAACCCATTAAGTGCACAAAGCAGAATGGACGATGGGACGCACTTCTGACTTAACCCTCCCTTTTAATGCTGTGTCTGTCAACTCGTTTCTATTATCTCCTACATGGAGCCGACTCTGAGATAATGGGCATAGACACAGCCAGGGCCGCCATCAGGGGGGGACAGGGGGGACAAGCGTACCGGGCCCGGGCATGAAGGGGGGGCCCGGCAGCGCTGCATTTTTTGAAGATCCGGGCCCCCCTTACGAGCGCCCGAGCCGTACGTCTTGCCTCTGTGCTGCCGAATGCGGAAGTGCCGAAAAGCCGAAGCCGATGCGCCGAAAAGACCCGAAGTCACGGAAAAAGCCGAAGTCACGAAGCGCCGAAAAGACCCGAAGTCACGAAAACAGCCGAAGCCGAAGTCCTGAAGCAGTGAAAAGACCCGAAGTCACGAAAGGAGGTGAAGTTGAAGTACTGAAGCCGTGAGTTCAATTATACTGAACACCAGTCTGTGTATTTTTTTTTTTTTTTAACCCTTTAACCGCCAAGCACGTACGGCGTACGTGCTGGCGGTTCAGGGCTCAGGCTGCCAAGAACGTACCTCGTACGTTCTTTTGCAGCTGAGCCCTTCTCTCTGCATCGGCGGCTTTTGCCGCCTCTGCAGAGAGTCAGGAGGGTAGACAGCCCCCTGGGCAACGTGGCTGGGGGGCTGTCAAGTCGGATCTGCGACGCGATTGTCGCAGATCCGACTTCAAAGTAGCAGAAGCGCAATGTAAGCGCTGCTGCTGCTGGCTTACCTCCTCCTCGTCGCACCACGCGCCCAGTCACTTCCTGCTGCGCAGTAACTCTGCAGACACGCTGCCAGGAGTCGTCCTTCGGTTCCAGCGATCCTCCTGCTACAAAAACGGTAAGTGCACTTTTTTTTACACACTTACCTGCACTTACACATACCTACAGTACATTTATACACTTAGATGAACATTTTAGTAAAAATTTGTGTTTTTTTATTTTTTATTTTTTTATTTTAGCACACTTAGTCGATTTTGTACACTTATTTACACTTAATTACATGTATTTGCACACTCAGACAACTTTTATTAGTGCACAAATATGTATACACAAAAACTCACAAGCAGGGGTTTTTTTTTTTTTTTTTACTTATTCATTGTACTGTTTGTTTTGCCTAAAAGCATGTTATTTTGACAGCGTGACTATTGGATAATCGATTTCGGCCACTAATTACGCTGCCGGATCAATTATTTTGTTATTTCATTGATTTACGCTATTTTTGTGGTTTTATTGCAATTTTATCCATGCATTATTGTTCCTTATGTATCTTTAGTATAGTTTTGCTGTTTGGTGCTTTGGTATAGAAAGATTTATTTTACTTAGTTTGATTCGCCAGAATATATGCTTTCCAAAAATATATGGGTTTCTGGGGGTCTTTTTACAGTTTTGGGGTCTTATGGCACATAACGCACAGTTGGGGCTCTCTTTTCTGCAGCTTAGTTGGCTAGCGTGAAAATTCATAGGCATGTTTTTCATTTGGGGTCCGTACACGCCACATACTTTGGTAAATCTATGCATATTGGGCATCAAACTATTTAGTAGACCTCTGACGTCCATATTTAGGGTGATTTTTCTTTATACGTAAAACATTGTGTGTGATAAATGCGGCAAACTGCAACAATTTTAGGCGATTTTCAGAAATGTAAAAACCTCTGCGTTTAGAAAAGCTTTGCAGTTTGGTGTAGAAAGACGTCTTTATCTTTTTTGGATTCGTCAGAATGTGTACTTTCCAAAAATATATGGTTTTGGGGGGGTCTTTGCTGTTAGGAGGGTCTTGAGGCATATAATATGAAGTCAAGGGTCTATGTTCACAGAAGGCGAATCGGCAGCGGAGAAAAATCATATGCACTATTTTCATTTTGGGTCCGCACATGCCAGCTGCCTTGGTATATCAATGCATATTGGGCATCAAACTGTTCAATTGACCCTTGGCATCAGTATTTATGGTGTTTTAGAATTGTATGTAAGAAATTGGGTGAGATAAATGCGGCCAATTGCAATATTTTTAGGCAATTTTCAAAAATGTAAAAACTGTTGCTTTTATCGCCAAATTTAGGAAAGGCTTGCGGCTTGGTACTTTGGAGTACAAGGACACGCATACCCAATTTGGATTCGTGGGAATGTGTACTTTCCGAAAATATATGGTTTTCTGGGGTGAATGCACTTTTTTTTAACCTTTGCTCCCCCCAAAACTATGTATATGTGTTGATTTTGCAGTACCTGAAATGACAGACCATATGGGGGTCTTCCTTTTGGGGCCCCTATATGCCACGTGCTTGGGTACATCTATACATATTGGGCATCAAACTGTTCAGAGGACCCTAGGCTTTCATATTTGGGGTGATTTGTCTTGATACCTAAAAGTATGTGGGTAATACGATGCTGCAGGGTAGATATTTTGAGGTGATTTTTGGAAATGTCACCTAAATCACCAAATTTAGGAATGATTTGTGGCTTGGTACTTTGGCGTAGAAAGACATGCATACCCAATTTGGATTCGTTGGAATGTGTACTTTCCGAAAATATATGGTTTTCTGGGGTGAACTTACTGTTTTCTACTTTTGCCCCCGCAAAAACGATGTAAATGTGTTGATTTTGCAGTACCTGAAATGACAGACCATATGGGGGTCTTCCTTTTGGGGCCCCTATATGCCACGTGCTTGGGTACATCTATACATATTGGGCATCAAACTGTTCAGAGGACCCTAGGCTTTCATATTTGGGGTGATTTGTCTTGATACCAAAAAGTATGTGGGTAATACGATGCTGCAGGGTAGATATTTTGAGGTGATTTTTGGAAATGTCCCCTAAATCACCAAATTTAGGAATGATTTGTGGCTTGGTACTTTGGCGTAGAAAGACATGCATACCCAATTTGGATTCGTTGGAATGTGTACTTTCCGAAAATATATGGTTTTCTGGGGTGAACTTACTGTTTTCTACTTTTGCCCCCCCCAAAAAGATGTAAATGTGTTGATTTTGCAGTATCTGAAATGACAGACTATATGGGGGTCTTCCTTTTGGGGCCCCTGTATGCCACGTGCTTGGGTACACCTATACATATCAGGCATCAAACTGTTCAGAGGACCCTAGGCTTTCATATTTGGGGTGATTTGTCTTGATACCTAAAAGTATGTGGGTAATACGATGCTGCAGGGTAGATATTTTGAGGTGATTTTTGGAAATGTCACCTAAATCCCCAAATTTAGGAATGATTTGCGGCTTGGTACTTTGGCGTAGAAAGACATGCATACCCAATTTGGATTCGTTGGAATGTGTACTTTCCGAAAATATATGGTTTTCTGGGGTGAACTTACTGTTTTCTACTTTTGCCCCCCCAAAACAATGTAAATGTGTTGATTTTGCAGTACCTAAAATGTCAGACTATATGGGGGTCTTCCTTTTAGGGCCCCTATATGCCACATGCTTCGGTACACCTATACATATCGGGCATCAAACTGTTCAGAGGACCCTAGGCTTTCATATTTGGGGTGATTTGTCTTGATACCTAAAAGTATGTGGGTAATACGATGCTGCAGGGTAGATATTTTGAGGTGATTTGTGGAAATGTCACCTAAATCACCAAATTTAGGAATGATTTGCGGCTTGGTACTTTGGCGTAGAAAGACATGCATACCCAATTTGAATTCGTTGGAATGTGTACTTTCCGAAAATATATGGTTTTCTGGGGTGAACTTACTGTTTTCTACTTTTGCCCCCCCCAAAACGATGTAAATGTGTTGATTTTGCAGTACCTGAAATGACAACTATATGGGGGTCTTCCTTTTGGGGCCCCTGTATGCCACGTGCTTGGGTACACCTATACATATCGGGCATCAAACTGTTCAGAGCACCCTAGGCTTTCATATTTGGGGTGATTTCTCTTGATACCTAAAAGTATGTGGGTAATACGATGCTTCAGGGTAGATATTTTGAGGTGATTTTTGGAAATGTCACCTAAATCACCAAATTTAGGAATGATTTGCGGCTTGGTACTTTGGCGTAGAAAGACATGCATACCCAATTTGAATTCGTGGGAATGTGTACTTTCCAAAAATATATGGTTTTCTGGGGTGAACTTACTTTTTTCTACATTTGCCCCCCTCAAAACAATGTAAATGTGTTGATTTTGCAGTACCTGAAATGACAGACCATATGGGGGTCTTCGTTTTGCGGCCCCTATACGCCACGTGCTTGGGTACACCTATACATATTGGGCATCAAACTGTTCAGAGGACCCCAGGCTTTCATATTTGGGGTGATTTGTCTTGATACCTAAAAGTATGTGGGTAATACGATGCTGCAGGGTCGAAATTTTGAAGTCATTTTTGGAAATGTCCCCAAAATCACCAAATTTAGGAATGGTTTGCGGCTTGGTACTTTGTAGTAGAAAGACATGCATACCCAATTTAGAGTCGTGGGAATGTGTACTTTCCGAAAATATATGGTTTTCTGGGGTGAACTTACTTTTTTCTACCTTTGCCCCCCCCAAAACGATGTAAATGTGTTGATTTTGCAGTACCTGAAATGACAGAACATACAAGGAGGGGTCTTCATTTTAGGGCCCCTATATGCCACGTGCTTGGGTACACCTATACATATCAGGCATCAAACTGTTCAGAGGACCCTAGGCTTTCATATTTGGGGTGATTTCTCTTGATACCTAAAAGTATGTGGGTAATACGATGCTGCAGAGTAGATATTTTGAGGTCATTTTTGGAAATTTCACCTAAATCACCAGATTTAGGAATGATTTGCGGCTTGGTACTTTGGCGTAGAAAGACATGCATACCCAATTTAGATTCGTGGCAATGTGTACTTTCCGAAAATATATGGTTTTCTGGGGTGAACTTACTGTTTTCTACTTTTGCCCCCCCAAAACAATGTAAATGTGTTGATTTTGCAGTACCTGAAATGTCAGACTATATGGGGGTCTTCCTTTTAGGGCCCCTATATGCCACATGCTTCGGTACACCTATACATATTGGGCATCAAACTGTTCAGAGGACCCTAGGCTTTCATATTTGGGGTGATTTGTCTTGATACCTAAAAGTATGTGGGTAATACGATGCTGCAGGGTAGATATTTTGAGGTGATTTTTGGAAATTTCACCTAAATCCCCAAATTTAGGAATGATTTGCGGCTTGGTACTTTGGCGTAGAAAGACATGCATACCCAATTTGAATTCGTGGGAATGTGTACTTTCCGAAAATATATGGTTTTCTGGGGTGAACTTACTGTTTTCTACTTTTGCCCCCCCAAAACAATGTAAATGTGTTGATTTTGCAGTACCTGAAATGTCAGACTATATGGGGGTCTTCCTTTTAGGGCCCCTATATGCCACATGCTTCGGTACACCTATACATATTGGGCATCAAACTGTTCAGAGGACCCTAGGCTTTCATATTTGGGGTGATTTGTCTTGATACCTAAAAGTATGTGGGTAATACGATGCTGCAGGGTAGATATTTTGAGGTGATTTTTGGAAATTTCACCTAAATCACCAAATTTAGGAATGATTTGCGGCTTGGTACTTTGGCGTAGAAAGACATGCATACCCAATTTGAATTCGTGGGAATGTGTACTTTCCGAAAATATATGGTTTTCTGGGGTGAACTTACTGTTTTCTACTTTTGCCCCCCCAAAACAATGTAAATGTGTTGATTTTGCAGTACCTGAAATGTCAGACTATATGGGGGTCTTCCTTTTAGGGCCCCTATATGCCACATGCTTCGGTACACCTATACATATTGGGCATCAAACTGTTCAGAGGACCCTAGGCTTTCATATTTGGGGTGATGTGTCTTGATACCTAAAAGTATGTGGGTAATACGATGCTGCAGGGTAGATATTTTGAGGTGATTTTTGGAAATTTCACCTAAATCACCAAATTTAGGAATGATTTGCGGCTTGGTACTTTGGCGTAGAAAGACATGCATACCCAATTTGAATTCGTGGGAATGTGTACTTTCCGAAAATATATGGTTTTTTGGGGTGAACTTACTGTTTTCTACTTTTGCCCCCCCAAAACAATGTAAATGTGTTGATTTTGCAGTACCTGAAATGTCAGACTATATGGGGGTCTTCCTTTTAGGGCCCCTATATGCCACATGCTTCGGTACACCTATACATATTGGGCATCAAACTGTTCAGAGGACCCTAGGCTTTCATATTTGGGGTGATTTGTCTTGATACCTAAAAGTATGTGGGTAATACGATGCTGCAGGGTAGATATTTTGAGGTGATTTTTGGAAATTTCACCTAAATCACCAAATTTAGGAATGATTTGCGGCTTGGTACTTTGGCGTAGAAAGACATGCATACCCAATTTGAATTCGTGGGAATGTGTACTTTCCGAAAATATATGGTTTTCTGGGGTGAACTTACTGTTTTCTACTTTTGCCCCCCCAAAACAATGTAAATGTGTTGATTTTGCAGTACCTGAAATGTCAGACTATATGGGGGTCTTCCTTTTAGGGCCCCTATATGCCACATGCTTCGGTACACCTATACATATTGGGCATCAAACTGTTCAGAGGACCCTAGGCTTTCATATTTGGGGTGATTTGTCTTGATACCTAAAAGTATGTGGGTAATACGATGCTGCAGGGTAGATATTTTGAGGTGATTTTTGGAAATTTCACCTAAATCACCAAATTTAGGAATGATTTGCGGCTTGGTACTTTGGCGTAGAAAGACATGCATACCCAATTTGAATTCGTGGGAATGTGTACTTTCCGAAAATATATGGTTTTCTGGGGTGAACTTACTGTTTTCTACTTTTGCCCCCCCAAAACAATGTAAATGTGTTGATTTTGCAGTACCTGAAATGTCAGACTATATGGGGGTCTTCCTTTTAGGGCCCCTATATGCCACATGCTTCGGTACACCTATACATATTGGGCATCAAACTGTTCAGAGGACCCTAGGCTTTCATATTTGGGGTGATTTGTCTTGATACCTAAAAGTATGTGGGTAATACGATGCTGCAGGGTAGATATTTTGAGGTGATTTTTGGAAATTTCACCTAAATCACCAAATTTAGGAATGATTTGCGGCTTGGTACTTTGGCGTAGAAAGACATGCATACCCAATTTGAATTCGTGGGAATGTGTACTTTCCGAAAATATATGGTTTTTTGGGGTGAACTTACTGTTTTCTACTTTTGCCCCCCCAAAACAATGTAAATGTGTTGATTTTGCAGTACCTGAAATGTCAGACTATATGGGGGTCTTCCTTTTAGGGCCCCTATATGCCACATGCTTCGGTACACCTATACATATTGGGCATCAAACTGTTCAGAGGACCCTAGGCTTTCATATTTGGGGTGATTTGTCTTGATACCTAAAAGTATGTGGGTAATACGATGCTGCAGGGTAGATATTTTGAGGTGATTTTTGGAAATTTCACCTAAATCACCAAATTTAGGAATGATTTGCGGCTTGGTACTTTGGCGTAGAAAGACATGCATACCCAATTTGAATTCGTGGGAATGTGTACTTTCCGAAAATATATGGTTTTCTGGGGTGAACTTACTGTTTTCTACTTTTGCCCCCCCAAAACAATGTAAATGTGTTGATTTTGCAGTACCTGAAATGTCAGACTATATGGGGGTCTTCCTTTTAGGGCCCCTATATGCCACATGCTTCGGTACACCTATACATATTGGGCATCAAACTGTTCAGAGGACCCTAGGCTTTCATATTTGGGGTGATTTGTCTTGATACCTAAAAGTATGTGGGTAATACGATGCTGCAGGGTAGATATTTTGAGGTGATTTTTGGAATTGTCACCTAAATCACCAAATTTAGGAATGATTTGCGGCTTGGTACTTTGGCGTAGAAAGACATGCATACCCAATTTGGATTCGTTGGAATGTGTACTTTCCGAAAATATATGGTTTTCTGGGGTGAACTTACTGTTTTCTACTTTTGCCCCCCCCCAAAACGATGTAAATGTGTTGATTTTGCAGTACCTCAAATGACAGACCATATGGGAGTCTTCCTTTTGGGGCCCCTATATGCCACGTGCTTGGGTACACCTATATATATTGGGCATCAAACTGTTCAGAGGACCCTAGGCTTTCATATTTGGGGTGATTTCTCTTGATACCTAAAAGTATGTGGGAAATACGATGCTGCAGGGTAGACATTTTTAAGTGATTTTTGGAAATGTCACCAAAATCACCAAGTTTAGGAATGATTTGCGGCTTGGTACTTTGGAGTACAAAGACATGCATACCCAATTTAGATTCGTGGCAATGTGTACTTTCCGAAAATATATGGTTTTCTGGGGTGAACTTACTTTTTTCTACATTTGCCCCCCTCAAAACGATGTAAATGTGTTGATTTTGAAGTATCTGAAATGACAGACCATATGGGGGTCTTCCTTTTCAGGCCTCTATATGCCACTTGCTTGGGTACACCTATACATATTGGGCATCAAACTGTTCAGAGGACCCTAGGCTTTCATATTTGGGGTGATTTGTCTTGATACCTAAAAGTATGTGGGTAATACGATGCTGCAGGGTAGAAATTTTTAAGTGATTTTTGGAAATGTCGCCAAAATCACCAACTTTAGAAATGGTTTGCCGCTTGGTACTTTGGTGTAGAAAGACATGCATACCCAATTTGGATTCAGGGGAATGTGTACTTTCCGAAAATATATGGTTTTCTGGGGTGAACATACTTTTTTCTACCTTTGCCGCCCCCCAAAACGATGTAAATGTGTTGATTTTGCAGTATCTGAAATGACAGAACAAACGGGGGGTCTTCCTTTTGGGGCCTCCTATGCCACGTGCTTGGGTACATCTATTCATATTGGGCATCAAACTGTTCAGTGGACCCAGGATTTTATATTTGGGGTGTTTTACATTGATACCTAATGATGTGTGGGAGATATGTTGCTGTAGAGTGGAAGCTTTGAGGTCATTTTTCAAAAAATTCACCAATTTCTATAAAACATTATAACTTTAGGAAACAATTGCAACTTGGTGGTTTGGAGTACAAAGATATTTCTACCCATTTTTGATTCACCAGAATCTGTTCTTTCTAGTAATGGGTAGTTTTCTAGGGTAAACCTACTGTTAGCGGAATGTTTGGCCTTGAAATCAAAAGTATGCCGTTTGGGAAGTGTTGCTTTGGAAATTTGGTTGTGTACTGCTTGTAGATTTTGAGCTATACAAGTGAGAAATCTCCATAAAACTATATATATTTGGTATTGTCGCGTTCAGGAGACATAGACCTTTCTAAATCGGCTGTGTTCTCGTACATAAAATGAATGATGTTTCTGATATATGTGATTGTTCTTCGTGCAACATGATTTTTTTCATTTTATTTGACACTTAGAATCCAATATTTTATTAGAGAAGTAGAATTACACCAAAATTCTTGCATATTGTGAAAGTTCAGGTTGTCCTGAAAAAAACAATATATTGTTTTCCTGGGTTAACTAAAAGACCACCCCAGGAAAGGCCCTTAAAGTGAAAGAGTGCAAAATATCTAAAAACTGCTTGGCAGTAGATGTTCGCATCTAGGACAAAACGGCTGGCAGGGAAAGGGTTAATCCCCTGGCCACCAATGTATTATTTTAATATTCTATAGGCCCCTGCAACCAATCTTTTTTTTTAAAACATGTTTTTTTGGGGCCCCAATTTTTTTTTTAACTTGTAAGGGGCCCCTTGCCACCATTGTTTTTTAAAAAAAAAAAATAATAATAATTTTCTTTTTGGTGGCCCTAAATTTTTTTAACTTGTAAGGGGGCCCCTGCCACCAGTTTGTTTTTTTTTTTTTCAAAAAAAAATTATTTTTTTTTCAAATTTTTTTTTGGGGCCCCAATTTGTTTTTAACTTATAAGGGGGCCCCTGCCGCCAATGTTTTTTTTTTTTTCAAAGAAAATTTTTTTTTTTTTACATTTTTTTTTTGGGGCCCCAATTTGTTTTTAACTTGTAAGGGGGCCCCTGCCACCAGTTTTTTTTTTTTTCAACTTTTTTTTTGGGGCCCCAATTTGTTTTTAACTTATAAGGGGGCCCCTGCCACCACTGTTTGTTTATTTTTTAGTTTTTTTTACATTTTTTTTTGTTGGGGCCCCAAGTTTTTTTTTAACTTATAAGGGGGCCCCTGCCACCGATGTTTTTTAAAATAAAAAAAAAAATTTAATTTTTTTTTTTTTTGGGGCCCCAATTTTTTATAAGGGGGCCCTGACCATCAATAGCTTTTTACAACTTGTGTGGGGGGGGTTACTTTTTTAGCGCTGATGTCTGTGTGGTCTTTTAACTGCGATGTGGAGTGGGCGGGAAATGGGGTGGAGCTTGGTCGTCAGTGTGGGCGGGGCCCAGGGGGCCCCAAAAATTTTGTTGTACGGGACCCCGTGATTTCTAATGGCGGCCCTGGACACAGCTGAAGGCGGATCAAAAACCAGGGAGTGAAGGATTTCAGCTCAGAGGAGCCATGTTCTGTATGTGCCAATGAGTTCCCTAAACTACCATGCAAGGGTTAGGAGATTGCGATTAGGTAGGATGGCAAACTCTTAGAAGTTTGAGATAATTTACGAGGGCCCAGTCCATTTAAAGTCATGGGGTGTAAAGGCAGCCATAGATACTGTGCATTTATTTGGGTTGAAAGAGCACCCACTGTCCATTCTGTGTATCTCCTAGTTTCACTGACCAGAATTAGAGGGAAAAGACTTGACAACTGTGCAGCTCTAATGCCAGGATTCAGTTGAGGATTCGGCTAGGATTCATACTTTATCAGCAGGATTTGGATTCAGCCGTGTGTGTCTTGTCCGAACAGAACCCTTATTT
Organism: Xenopus petersii; assembly: GCA_038501925.1. NCBI lineage: Eukaryota > Metazoa > Chordata > Amphibia > Anura > Pipidae > Xenopus > Xenopus petersii. The sequence goes on from CM076674.1 coordinate 14,183,918, forward strand.
GCATATGTAAATTAGGGGCGGGAAGGATAATCACATGACTTTTCGTCACAAAACAAGGTAAAAGTAAAAAAACTTTTAACACTTTTTACTTTTCCTCTGGATTTGGTTCAGCCAGACACAAGGATTCCCCTAAATCCAAATCCTGCTGAAAAAGGCAAAATCCTGGACGAATCCTGAACCAAACCCTGGCCTTAGAGCTGCACAGTAGTGACGGGCGAATGAATTTGTCAGGCATGGATTCATGGCTAATTTCTGCTTTTCACCGCTCGTGGATAAATTTGCGAAACTGCGCAACAATAAAAAATTCTCGCGCTTAAAGATTGTCATGCGCAAAATTATTCCGACACCCATTGACTTTTGCATTTGGACAAAATAGTCGCACCTATAAAAATTGTAAAAATCTCAATACATAATCTCTCCAGTTCAGTTAAATTTGATGGCTGCCGAGCATGTACAGTCTGCTTCAAATCATCCCATAGATTTTCCATGATATTCAAGTGGGGGGTCTGTGACATTCCAGAATATTGTACTTGTCCCTCTGCATAAATGTCTTTGTAGATTTCCAAGTGTGTTTAGGGTCATTGTCTTGTTGGAATATCCAACCCCTGTGTAACTTCAACTTTGTGACTGATGCTTGAACATTATCCTGAAGAATTTGTTGATATTGGGTTGAATTCATCTGACCCTCGACTTAAACAAGGGCCCCAGTAGTCCCTGAACTAGCCACACAGCCCCACAGCATGATGGGACATCCACCAAATGTGACAGTAGGTAGAAGGTGGTTTTCTTGGAATGCGGTGTTCTTCTTCCACCATGCAAAGAGCTTTTTGCTAAGACCATTTAAATAAATTTTTGTCTGATCAGTCCAAAGCACTTTGTACCAAACAAGTGACTCTGTGGCATGAGTGCAGAAAGGGCTTCTTTCTCATCCCCCTGCCATACACATGTTCTTTGTGCAAATTGCGCTGAATTGTAGAACGATGTACAGATACACCATCTGCAGCAAGATGTTCTTGCAGGTCTTTGGAGGTGATCTTTGGGTTGTCTGTAACCATTCTCACAATCCTCCGCATATGCCAGACCTGTATTTTTCTTGACCTGCCAGACCTGGGTTTTACAGCAACTGTGCCTGTGGCCTTCCATTTACTGATTACATTCTTTACAGTTGAAACTGACAGTTTAAACCTCTGAGATAGCTTTTTGTAGCCTTTCCCTAAACCTTGATACTGAACAATCTTTGTTCTCAGATCTTTAAAAGTTGCTTTAAGGATCCCATGCTGTTGAGGAGAGTCAAACAGAAGCACAACTTGCAATTGGTCACCTTAAATACCTTTTCTCATGGACATACCTGCCTATAAAGTTCAAGTCTTAACAAGCTAATCAAACCAATTTAGCGTTGCCAGTAATCAGTATTGATCAGTCACAAATTAGCAAAATTAGAAGGGAAGCCATATTTTTGCACAGCCAGGTTTTTACATTTGATTTAATTTCATACAACTGAATACTGCTTCACTAAAAATCTCTGTTCAGAAAACACCCCAGTACTCAGATGTTCCTGGGAAATGAAAGACATACCACTGTTATCTTTTTTGCTGAAAGTGGAGTAAATTATTATGCAGGCTGAGAGGGGTTCCCAAACTTTTTCATATGACTGTACATTGGAAATAAATTTCATTGCCACCAGACTCTAAACTGTCTTTCACTACTCATATGATAATGATGAAAATGTGGAAAGGTTGTGTAATGTGGAAGAAGGTGAGAATTTAATTAGCCAAGACCAACCATAGGTCAGAAAATGGAGAGAATCCAATTATAATATATATAGTTATGATAGGTTAGATTCGATCTTAACAGGCAGAAATAAAAATCAGTTATGAGAGAACAATGAGGTGCCCCGGACTCCAACATGGATCCATTTCTCAGCTGCAGGTGCCGTCACACCATCACCAGGGGCACATTATATGGGATAATTATGAAGACAAAAAGTCAAGAAATTGAGATAATTATGCAGAACAAAAAGTCAAGAAATTGACATAATTACATATTTTTTAATATCAGCCTTTTTCCGATATATCCTATGCCATCATTTGATTTAAACCTATATGTACTAGAAACCTCACATATTCTCACAGCAGCAGCCCCGACACAGCAAATTAGTTGGCTGCATTACTACTGTCATTCCATCATCTCCGCAGGCAGAAGAAACAGCAATATAAATTACCAGCCGCCTAATTATTCAACAAAGCCAGGGGTATAATAATAGAGGCAGAAGAAGTTTCTCAACTCACACTGTTACAGAATATGTTTGCCTTCAAAAACCCAATGTCAACTGTTTTAAGTTACAGAGTGGTGTCTCTTTTTTATGTTCAGGTGTTGATTGATAGGAGTTATGGCCTAAGGCAGTGAACCCCAACCAGTAGCTCGTGAGTAACATGTTGCTCTCCAACCCCTTGGATGTTGCTCCCAGTGGCCTCAAAGCAGGTGATTATTTTTGAATTCCTGGCTTGTAGACAAGTTTTGGTTGTATAAAAACCAGCTTTACTGTCAAACAGAGTCTCGATGTAAGTTGACAATCCACATAGGGGCTACTAAATGGCCAATCACAGCCCTTATTTGGCACCCCAATAACATTTTTCATGCTAGTGTTGCTTTTACTCCTTTTACTTCTGAATGTTGCTCACGGGTTCAAAAGGTTGGGGATCACTGGCCTAAGGCAATGTATTTTAAAATATATTTGCCTTTGTATGAGAAGTTTGTAAGGAATGAGATACAAAAAACCATTAGGAGGAGGCTTAGGGCAGATGGAGACCTTTTTATTTTTCTGCATTTGTATAGAGAGAACCTTGTTGCGGCCAAACTTCAACGAGACAAAAAAATTGTCGCGCATCGAAATGGTCACTCGAATAAACATTGTTGCACGCAAAATTATTCGGACGCCTGTTGACTTTAATGCAAAAAATAGTCGCCCAGATTAATATTGTGGCTCATGCAAAAATTGTCGTGCATCAAAACTATTTTGACCCCCATTGACTTCAATATGTTTTGTGAATTTTTTCTCCGTGTCGTGATTTTTGTTCACCATTTCGCAAATTTTCCCGGCGAAACGGGACAGATTCACCCATCACTACTGCACAGTTGTCAAGTCTTTTCGCCCTGATTTTGGTCAGTGAAGCTAGGAGATACATAGGGGCAAATTCACTAAGTTTCGTAGTTGCGCCAGGCGTAACACCGCCGCACTTCGACATGCGTAGTTTCGCCAGCGCTCCGCAAATTCACTAAAATCCGAATGTTGCACATAGGGGTAGCGTAAGGTTGCAAAGTTGCGCTAGCGTTGATTCGCTAAGCGAAGTGAAGTTACGCTAGCGATGGTTAATTTGCATACGGTGCCAAATTTCAATGGAGGAATACGTAGAATCACTACAAATGCCTGGGAAACCTTCAAAACATCAAATAAATTTTTTTTTTTGCCCTACACATGTGCCCACTGTATAATTAAGTTGCCATGAGTTAGGAAATGTAGGGGGGAAGGAGGGGAGCCCCAAAAATTTTTCGATCTTTTTCAGCCTATCACCCATAATATAGAAAAAACGCCAGCTTTTTTGGGACTTAGAAAAAATTTGAACTTTTTTTGAATCAATCCCTATCTACTTTATTGCGCTTCGCCTGGTCTGAGGTGGTAAAGGAAGTCTAGCGTAAAAGGTAGCATTCAGTACACTGCGCAAGTTAGTGAATTTGCGTAGTTACGTCCGTAGCGAAAATTCGCCAGGCGTAAGGGTGCGAAGTAACACTAGTGAATTTACGCCAATGTTCGGTAGTGAATTTGCGAAGTAACGAAAATGCCCAACGCTAGCGAATTGACGCTAGCGTTAGGCGCTTCGGCGCTTAGTGACTTTGCCCCATAGAATGGACAGTTGGTGCTATTTCAACCCAAATAAATGTAGCTATGGCTGCCTTTTCACCCCATGTTTTATAGGGGCAATATACACCTAGGTTTGCCATAAGCAAAATAAATAGGTTTTTAACGGAAAATGTTATCCAGTAATTTTATAAAATGCTGTATTTTTGCATATACAAATTAGGATTTGGATTTGGTTCAGTATTCGACCAAATATTTCTTCAAGGATTTTGGGATTTGGCCAAATCCCAAATAGCTGCATCCCTAAAATTTTACATACACACAAAGTAACACCAGGGGACAACCATTAGGAGGTGGTATAGGGCAGATGGAGACCTTCTTATTTTTCTGCGTTTGTATAAGAGAACCTTGTTTGTTGGTTGTCTACTTCTTGGGTTGACTGAGATTGCCCATGCACATGTGGATGGTCCAACTGCAATGGATACTGCGTAGCAATTAGGCTTTTTACAGACGTTCTCATTCATCAGAACCAAAGTTTTATGCCATCACTTGGTCTGTTTTTTCCCTTTAGCCAATCAGCTGACCAGAACCAGATTAGGAGGGGTGGGATTGGCTGAAGTATATAAAAGTTTGATCTTTCTCTCCAAGTGAAATGATTTGAGCAAAACGATAAAAATTCTGTGTTCGTAACTTGATTAATTCAGTGAACATTCTATGCCGTGGTGGTGGAATCTGAGTGACATTTAACTGGGTTCTGCAAAATCTTTTATGTGCATGCATCAGTGATCAGTCCAATTAAAGGTTAAATACACTGACATTTAAGGTACCTGCCTTGTACAGACCCATGAGAGTTTCGTAGTATTGCTGAAAGACAACGGCCTGGAATTACTCTCAAGTATAATGTTTGCTTTGGTATCTTTTAATCAGTGTATGAGCCGTCTCAGCGTACTCTATGGCACAGATGGCAGAGACACTTGCTGGTTCAGAAATGAAATTTTATAAGGTAGAATGAATTATTTGCAGTTGTATACATTGCAATTTAAAAATAAAAACTATACCATAAAAACAATGACAATCCCTTTAAACCTCATGGGCTGTTGTAGGACACCTGCTATACCTTCTGTTGTTCTTTAATTAGTTTCATTTTCTTGGAGTGTTATTTCAGTGCATCACTAATAACTAATGTAGGGATGTGAAAATCTTAGACACCCTTACACTTTACAGACAGGCACATCCCTAGTAATATGGACACCTCAGTGGGTCTTTATGGGGACCTTGTGCTTATGTAACCCCTGCAGTTCACACAGTGTACACCAGATGGCACTGTGCCAGAGTATAAAAGGTTTAGGAACCATGTGCTCTGGGTCCATTGCTTTAGCCCAACCAAGCAGGCTGGAAGGGAATGGGTGATGCTGACCCTAGGCGCCTTGGCCCTAGTAATTAGATAGCTATACTTGTTTTATAGATTGCTCTAGGAGTGATAGAGAGGTTAATTAGTTGAGCAGCTCAAGGCTCCGCCGAGGAGATTAGAGGGATTAAGATCCCAGGGTATTACTGACCCAGAGTAATGGTCCCCATAGACGCGACGATTCTTCTTGCCGAACGACCGATTTTAGGGAAGCCCGACCGATCCTTCGAAATTATCGTGCGGTTAGTGGTATTCGAACGATCGTACATCTTACGATTTTTCGGCCGACATCTGTCGGGAAATTGATCGGCCAGGTCTAAAAATCTTTGTCGGTCCCAGTGCAATCTCTCTTTGTTTGCAGGGCCAAGCAGGCAGCTCCCCTTTGTTTTCCAGGTAAATTGGTCTTTTTAGTTGATGGTAGATTCGTACGATCGTACGATCGTTCTGAGAAGATCGTGGTCTCACGATCAGGATCTGATCTTTTAAAAATCTCAACATCTATGGCCAGCTTAAGGAACCAAGTGTTGAGATAGGGATGTCAGGAGTTCCCCTAGTCTGCCACTGGAAGATATCCTGAAAACTGGGCAATACCCATCACATGCTGTCAACTTTCTCTCTGCTGTATATTCCCTAGCCTGTGGGGATTCAGCCTATACGTGAGTATATGCTTCCCGCTGTGTATGTTCTATACTCCATTGTGGATCAATGTGCTAAATTATCTCTGTGCTATTGTTCAATAAATACTGTTCTTTGTTCAACTGTTAAAGAACTACTGGCGCCCATCATTGTGCTATCGCATCAGGTTACAGTTACACTACACCCTTGCCTCCACACCGCTGCGAGGGCTTACACCTGAGAAAGAGAGCTCATCAGTGGTCTCAGCCCACCAAGGAAAGTAGCTAAACTGTCCTAGCACAAATCAGTTTATTATAGCGCTACACTAATATACCGGGATACAAATTGCCTTTAGAATATGTGAAAGAAATAAATGTCAGGCTCTGGTGGATCCTGCCCCAGTGGAGCTTACACTCTAAGGGGCAAATTCACTAAGAATCGTAATTGCGCCAGGCGCAAATTCGCCGCACTTCGCCACACTTCGCCAGTCGTATTTTCGCCAGTGCTCCGCAAATTCACTAAAATCCGAAGTTGCGCACAGGGGTAGCGTTAGTTTGCGAAGTTGCGCTAGCGTTAATTCGCCAAGCGAAGCGAAGTTTCGCTAGCGATGGTTAATTTGCATACGGCGCCAAATTCAAATTTCAATGGAGGAATACGTATCAGCACTACAAATGCCTAGAAAACCTTCAAAACATCAAATAAAAATTTTATTTTGCCCTACACATGTGCCCACTGTCTAGGTAAGTTGCCATGAGTCAGGAAATGTAGGGGGGAAGGAGGGGAGCCCCAAAAATATTTTTGATCTTTTTCAGCCTATCACCCATCATGTAGAAAACACGCCAGCGTTTTTTGTGACTTAGAAAAAAATTAGACTTTTTTTGAAACAATCCCTATCTACTCTATTGCGCTTTGCCAGGTCTGAGGTGGCGAAGGAAGTCTAGCGTAAAAGGTAGCGTTCAGTACACTGCGCAAGTTAGTGAATTTGCGTAGTTACGTCACTAGCGAAAATTCGCCTGGCGTAAGGGTGCGAAGTAACACTAGCGAATCTACGCCAGCGTTCATTAGTGAATTTGCGCAGTAACGAAAAATGCCAAACGCTAGCGAATTAACACTAGCGTTCGGCGCTTCGGCGCTTAGTGAATTTGCGCCTAAGGTCCCAAGCACACTCAACACCCTATGGTCAGTTTTATCAGGAGCCTATTAACCTGCCTGTATGATTTTGGAGTGTGGGAGGAAAGTAGATGTAGGAAACCTATGTAGACATGGGGAGAACATACACACTCGTTGCACATAGTGCCTTGCAGGGCTGCTGCTGCAATGAGACGAGTGAGGAAACTTGCAGTAGACGGAAGCAGCCCACAAGTTACCACAGGCAGCAAGAAGCCACTTCTGGATTGAAATTTCAGCTCTGCTAGTGCAATTCTGCTCTCCCCATGGCCTACTCCAGTGCTTGGAATCATAAGCGCTGGGTGCAAGGGGGGTGGCAGCAACAATAAGTCTGCCTCAGGGCAACAAGGAGATGCTACTGGTGCCCTGGCTAGAATGAAGTTTAGGTCCCAAGCCCTGGGACTCCTTTAGTCCTTTGCACAGACACTGTGGACAAATACCCCCCAAAATAAAATACAAGACTTGCATCTAAAAGCTCTATGTGGAAGTCGACAGTCTTTTATTAGCTTAAAAGACCAGTAACATAAAAAAAAAAAACAACAAGACACATTTAACTTTTAAATTTAAGTCTTTAATAAGAAATAACTTACAGATTCTGCGCTTGCGCTCCTCTTCAGAAATGGCAAAAGGGCGACGATCCATCGCGCGGCGCTCACTTTCTCCTTTCTGCCGATAGCCAGGGAGGTGAAATCGAGCGTCGCACAATGGATCTTGGTGGTTTTTATTTCGTTATGTAGAAACAAATGTTTAATTTTTTTTATGTTACTGGTCCTTTAACTTTTGACACCCCCAAGTAAACTCAGCCTTTCCTTTTCCTTTAATATTAAGTTGTTCATGACACCTAAGTAAAAGCGAAGAGCATCCTCCAGACTGAGCAGCCAATACCATGTACATTACTAAATCATTAGGCAGTAGGGCTTTAGCTCGAGGTTTAGACCTTCACACCCCAGCCTCTATCCAGAAATGTACGGTGTGTATAAATACATCTTATACCTCTTATTTAAAGTCTACATTTTATTAAGCTACGCTTTCTACAGTGAGCAGTGCAGCTCAGCTGCTGTGATAAGAATCCTGCTGATTTATAATCAATTGTATTCACAACTAGTGCCACCCAGGGAAATGAAACAGAGCCCAACAGAGACTGGCGCTGGGTACAGGAGTCTCAGTGCTAATTGGAAAATAAAGATAATTACTGTAATAATGACATAGACATACATTGCCAACAAATATGTGTAGCTCTCCAAAGAAATATACACAAAGGGGGATCACAGGCGCTGATCCCCCTTTGTGTATATTTCTTTGGAGAGCTACACATATTTGTTGGAGATTTATTTACAGCTGAGAGACTGTGAGGTGATCGGCAAGAAACATCTAAAGGACTAACATTTTACCTGATTGCAGTTTAAGCAATTAATTTATATAGACATACATTGTACAGATACACTGACAATACACTTCTCAATGCAAATATGTCCTGCTCTTTATTGCATAACCCCAATTTGGTGTCAAAAGGTAGGAGATCTAGGGTTCCTTAAGGGATTCTGTCATCGGAAAACATTTTTCACTTCATTTTTTCCATTTCTCAAAAGAGCAAACAGATTTTTTTTCTATTTAATTTCGAAATCTGACATGGGGCTAGACATATTGTCAATTTCCCAGCTGCCCCCAGTCATGTTACGTGCGCCTGCACTTTAGGAGAGAAATGCTTTCTGGCAGGCTGCTGTTTTTCCTTCTCAATGTAACTGAATGTGTCTCAGTGGGACATGGGTTTTTACTATTGAGTGTTGTTCTTAGATCTACCAGGCTGCTGTTATCTTGTGTTAGGGAGCTGTTATCTGGTTACCTTCCCATTGTTCTTTTGTTTGGCTGCTGGGGGGGGGAAGGGAGAGGGGGTGATATCACTCCAACTTGCAGTACAGCAGTAAAGAGTGATTGAAGTTTATCAGAGCACAAGTCACATGACTGGGGGCAGCTGGGAAATTGACAAAATGTCTAGCCCCATGTCAGATTTCAAAACTGAATATAAAAAAATCGGTTTGCTCTTTTGAGAAATGGATTTCAGTGCAGAATTCTGCTGGAGTAGCTCTATTAACTGATTCATTTTGAAAAAAAAAAAATATTCCCATGACAGTATCCCTTTAGCATCAGTGCAATCACCCCTGATACACAACAGAGCAGAAAGCACTTTCTGCGGGGACAAGTGTCAGCTTAAAACTTAAAAAACAGCTTAAGAATGCACTAATACACAGAAATCCAGTGCTGCTATAAATTCAGCAATGTACCACGATCTAAATATACATTTACGGAGTGTGTGTATGTAACAAAGCTCACTGCTATGTAGTACAGCTCGCACGTTTAATTAGGGATGTAGCGAACCGCCGACAATGTGTCCGCGAACGCCGTTCGCGAACACTGGCAAAAATTGCGAACAGTTCGCGAACAGTTTGCGAACTTCGAACATCCGAAAATCGTTCGATTCGAACGATCGAAGGATTTTAATCGTTCCATCGAACGATTTCCGTTCGAATCGAACGATCGAAGCCATTGGATCGAATGATTTAATTCAATCCAATGGCTTCGATCGTTCGATTCGAACGAAAATCATTCGATTTTAGCGATCGAATGGTCGAAAGGTCGAACGGTTTTGACGCGAACGCCTATTGGCGAACGTCGCGCAACGTTCGCGAACTTGCGGCGGACGCGAACAGTTCGCTACATCCCTACGTTTAATTACAGCATACAGTCATCTCCGAAATGTCCATGTGCAACACCATGTGATTAGTCGTATCAGCAGCGAGCCGAAGCTTCGGAAAGGTTCTGATGAGTGAGCCGACGATTTACTTCTGGGAATCAATTCGAATAATGACCGGGTTTGTCCTGACATCTGGAAGATTTTGTTTGTGTTTGGAAATTCTAACATCGTCTCTGCAAACGATGTCCTCTTGCATCAGGGTTATTTCTCCTTGGCATCATTATATTGCAGTTAGATTAAATATAACCATATTCCATACGATATGATATGAATCATTTCTATTTTATCATTCAAGTAACCTGTCTGTAATGCAGTAAGGGGTTTTAGACTTTTTAGGTTCAGTCCCCTCTTTATAATCCAACAGTGGGGCGAGAAACCCATTTTTTATGATCTAGTTTACAAATATATGAAAATAGTGTTCTAGGAATATCTAGGGGTTTGACCACTTCCAGTAATAGGTAACACAACAAATAAAGATTTTCTTAATAAATAAATTTTCATCCTGGCACTGTTCCTGGTTTCTTGCAAAACCCCTGGAGTTTATACATAGAGCTGGAAAAGTTTCTTTAGTCCAAAGCTTCTAAGTTATTTACTAAACTCTGATTGCAATTTTTCTTTCTAAAATCCGACTTTTCAAAAATCACTAATTTTTCGGAATTTATTAAACCCTGAGGATGGAAAAGTCAGAATCAGAAAATCCCAGACCTGTCGAGGTTACATATAAGTCAATGGGAGAAGTCCCAATGATTTTTTAATGTGCGCTGGGTTTTGTGCAATTCCCCCGAAATTTTCGGGCACAAATCTGATTTTTCAGGTGAAAAATCCCAAAAAAATTGTGAAAGTCGGATGAAAAATCCGAAAAAAACGCGAAAATCGAATTTTTTGCCGCAATGCAAATTTTTCGGGAAAATGTAATAAGAAATAAGCGCAAAAATTTTATCAGAGTTTGTAGCAGAAAATATAGATAAATTCGGACTTTGATAAATAACCCCCATTTGTTTTGCATAATTAGGACAATGAATTTGGTAGCTAAGTTGTAGAAAATGTTCTTCTGTAGTAATTTTGCAATGCCATGCAAAATTATGCAATAGATTAACTTGCTTGACCCAAATACCTTGCCTAATGCCAATGGCCTCATCAAGCTCTACACATAATTATATGCCATGTCATTATGGATGTACAGGTATGGGATCTGTTATCCGAAAAAAAATCTCCTATAGACTCCATTTTATCCAAATAATCCTAATATTTAAAAATGATTTCCTTTGTCTCTGTAACAATAAAACAGTAACTTGTACTTGATCCCAACTAAGATATAATTAATCCTTATTGGAAGCAAAACCAGCCTATTGGGTTTATTTAATGTTTACATGATTTTCTAGTAGACTTAAGGTGCCCATACACTGAGAGATCCGCTCGTTTGGCAATGTCGCCAAACGAGCGGATCTCCCTCCGATATGTCCACCTTGAGGTGGGCAATATCGGGCTGATCCGATCGTGGGCCCTAGGGCCCAACGATCAGATCCTAACGATGCCTAACGGGCGGTCGGATCGAGATCTGGCCGACTTTCGGCCAGATCTCGATCGGTGAAGCCCGTCGGGGGGACCCATACACGGGCCAATAAGCTGCCGACACGGTCTGTTGGCAGCTTTTATCGGCCCGTGTATGGCCACCTTTAAGGTATCCAAATTGCCTACAGAGCCATTATCCGGAAAACCCCAGGTCCTCAGCATTCTGGATAACAGGTCCCATACCTGTATCATCACTCCCTTTCGCTGCATGTTCTTCAGTGTGTTGTAAATATATTGAGGATGTAAATCTTCAGCTTTGTTGTTTTTTAGGCATAAATCAGACTGCTTCTCTAATTGCAGTTACGTTCCTGCAGATCATTTGCCAATACCGTAACACATTCTATCAGTACTATCAGATACATTTTGGGTTGTCTTAAAGCTCTATATTAATTACTATTTAACTTCCATTTCTCAGAACTGTGGCTGGAGGCAAAACATCAGTCAGGAGCAAAAGAAGGCTGTGCTTTTATTAAAATAGAGAGAACACCAATCAGAACCCGATAGAACATCAATCACAACCTGAGAATGGCCTGCGTAGGTGTTTACTGCTTAAATTGCATTCATCTGATTGACTGATGAATGTAATGAATTGTGGGACTTAAGCCAGACTCCTGATAGGAGGCTACAGGGTTAGTATCCACCAATACCCACACACAATCCATTTATTAAGAGCTGGTTACCAGGTATTATAGAACAAGAGCACTAATAAGGGCAAGTAAGTGTGGCAAATGTTAACACTAAGAAGAAGCCAGAGTTTGGGTTTGAAGAATATACCAACAAGGTATCAGACTAAACTGACTCAAGAGGATAGAAGTATAAGCTCAGGAACATTGTGAGACCAGGCAAGAATGATGTTGGCAATGAATGGACAGAGAAAGGGGCAGTCATGGGGGTAAAGTAAAATATTACATACCAGAGACAAGCCACCCCCCTCCTGAGCTGGATAATCACAAACATAACTAACCCTTCTCAACTCACCCACGTTTCTCCTTTATTATGTTATGAGTTGAGTTGACTGTCTTATAATTAATAATAAGGTCTTGCCTTTTTGATCAATGTACTATACAGGTATAGGAGCAGTTATCTGGAATCCCGTTATCCAGAAAGCTCTGGATTACAAGAAGGCCATCTCCCATAGACGAAATAGCAAAAAAAACCACCTTGACTCACCGCGTAACTCCAACTAGATGGGTCTCCAATAAACTGACTGGGTGCGGAAATCACTTGGCGTCTCAGACTGTAGCATACAGAAGAAGAAGGGATTTATTGCCGCAAAAAATAGTCTACTTTATTTTTTACATATTAAAGCATGTAGCATACCTGACGCGTTTCAGGCTCTTCCACCCATAATCATAGGCCTATGATTCCTGATTGTGGGCTTTGGAGTGTTTTCTTAGAAAGCTCCTTAAATCATTCTGCAAATATAGTATAAGTGTTTCCTATTAATATATACGGCTACACGGCTTGATTATACGGTTCCTTTGTTTTTCTTTCAACGACAGTCGTGTATCTCGTATCGATACCAACCCATACTCAACAAGAACGTGACTCACAAAAGGGAATCTATATATATATGCAGTGTTGAATGAGCACAATGAGAAAGAAATGGATCTTCTAGTCCACTTGAGGCCAAGCAGTGCAGCACAAATAAATACAAAACGAGGCTCATACAACAAACAAGCTAATTACAGATATAGGAAGAGTGCCTTGATGCAAGTGGATTCCCACACTTCATTGATTCTCTCATTTCACCGAATAACAAATCCTACAATGAGATATTTTGTTTCTTGGAATAGTTTGAGTTCAAAGTCCTTTTTTTATGTCACGTATTATTATAAAAAAAAGAGAGTAAGAAATATTTTTAGTAATTAAATATAGTTTTGTGCAAGTATTCAGTCCCAGCCTGTAAATGTTTTGTAGGGTCCAACTTTATAGGGTTTTTTCCAGCTTTGTACCCTGGTTCAGAGTGACTTTTCCACCCAGATGTCCTCCATGTTGTTTGGAGATGTCCTCCATGTTGTTTGGAGATGTCCTCCATGTTGTTTGGAGATATCCTCCATGTTGTTTGGAGATGTCCTCCATGTTGTTTGGAGATGTCCTCCATGTTGTTTGGAGATGTCCTCCATGTTGTTTGGAGATGTCTTCCATGTGAGATGTCCTCCATGTTGTTTGGAGATATCCTCCATATTGTTTGGAGATGTCTTCCATGTTGTTTGGAGATGTCCTCCATGTTGTTTGGAGATGTCTTCCATGTTGTTTGGAGATGTCCTCCATGTTGTTTGGAGATGTCCTCCATGTTGTTTGGAGATATCCTCCATGTTGTTTGGAGATGTCTGTTGTTTGGAGATGTCCTCCATGTTGTTTGGAGATGTCCTCCATGTTGTTTGGAGATGTCCTCCATGTTGTTTGGAGATGTCCTCCATGTTGTTTGGTCGGTTGGGTGAACTTTGTGGAACTTATTTTTAAATAATGCCAGAGATTCCATGTTGGATTGATATCGGAACTGTGACTGTGCCATTCTAGGACATTTACTGTTTTGTTCTTGAGCCTCCAGTGTTACTGTGGCCCAGTGGATGGGGGTTATTGTCCTCCTGAAACATGAACCTTCCTTCAATGTCCATATTTTTTCTTTTACAGTTATGGGACCTCTTATCCAGAATGCTTGGGACCTGGCGTTTTCCAGATAAGGGGCTGTAATTTGGACCTTCATACCTTAAGTCTGCTAAAAAAATCATATAAACATTAAATAAACCCAATAGGCTGGTTTTGCTTCCAATAAGGATTAATTATATTTTAGTTGGAATCAAGTACAAACTACTGTTTTATTATTACATAGAAAAAGGAAATTATTTTAAAAAATCTGAATTATTTGGATAAAATGGAGTCTATGGGAGACTGCCTTGCTGGATAACGGGTTACAGATAATGCAATACCTGTAGTATTTTTTTCACCGCTCATTCTTCCTTGTATTTTAATTGCAGGTTCTGCTGAGAAAAAAACAAAAACCTTCAGGGTAGGTTTATTCAGTACATGGAGATAGAAATGCTCCGTATTACAGAAAGGCAGTCTCCCATAAACTCTGTTTTATCCAAATAATTCATATTTGTAGAAAATGTTTTTGTTCTCTTTAATAATAAAACAATACAGGTGTAGGACCTGTTTTACAGAATTCTCTAGACATGGGGTTTTCTGGATAACAGATCTTTCTGTAATTTGGATCTTCATACCTAAAGTCTATTAGAAAATCATTTAAACATTAAATAAACCGAATAGGCTGTTTTGGATTCCAGTAAGGAGTTATTATATCTTAGTTGGGATCAAGTACAGGTATGAGACCTGTTATCCAGAATACTTGGAACCTGGGGATTCTGGATAATGGATCTTTTCATAATTCGGATCTTCGTACCTTAAGCCAACTAGAATATGATGTAAATATGAAATAAACCCAATAGTCTGGTTTTGCTTCCAATAAGGATTAATTATATCTTAGTTGGGATCAAGTACAAGCGACTGTTTTATTATTACACAGAAAAGGAAATCATTTAAAAAAAATCTAGATTATTTGGATAAAATGGAGTCTATGGGAGACTGCCTTTCTGTAATTCGGAGCTTTCTGTATAATGGATCTGTACCTTGTACATGATCCAATGTATATTTAATCCTAATTTGAAGCATAACCAGCCTATTGGGTTTATTTAATGTTTACATGATTTTCAACTAGACTTAAGGTATGAAGATCCAAATTATGGAAAGATCAATTTTCTGAAAAAACCCAGGTCCGGTCATTCTGGATAACGAGTCCCATACCTGTAATCCTATTGCTCAGCAAACTTTGCAGCATAATGTAGTACCTAAGGCTGCCAAAACCTACTGCCTACTCAAAGGAAACCGAAAGCCTCTCAGTAGTAACATCAAAGTTGCCTTATATAAAGATTTATATTATATCTCCCTAACCTGAGCTGCTAATTTCTTTTCCCCCTGTTTCTTTATTTGTAAAACCATCTCCAGCCGCCATCTTCCCTCTCTTCAGGAACAGCTTGTAGAAAAAGACGAACTTGTTGGATTTGTTTTATGCTTGTTGTCTACAATACATGAAGTTAATACAAAATAATTCAAGGGCATTAGGAGAATGAAAGCTCTAAACAAGCGTTGCTCTGGGGAGCCATGGATTTGTTGTAGAATAATGAATTCATTTTAATGCCTGGAAGAATAAAATAAGAATGGGCATTAGGAGTTCTGGGTAGATCCTTTAAAGGGATACTGTCATGGGAAAAATTTTTTTTTTCAAAATGAATCAGTTAATAGTGCTGCTCCAGCAGAATTCTGCACTGACATCCATTTCTCAAAAGAGCAAACAGATTTTTTTTATATTCAATTTTGAACTCTGACATGGGGCTAGACATTTTGTCAATTTCCCAGCTGCCCCAAGTCATGTGACTTGTGCTCTGATAAACCTCAATCACTCTTTACTGCTGTACTGCAAGTTGGAGTGATATCACCCCCCTCCCTTTTTCCCCCCCAGCAGCCAAACAACAGAACAATGGGAAGGTAACCAGATAGCAGCTCCCTAACACAAGATAACAGCTGCCTGGTAGATCTAAGAACAACACTCAATAGTAAAATCCCATGTCTCACTGAGACACATTCAGTTACATTGAGAAAGAAAAACAGCAGCCTGCCAGAAAGCATTTCTCCCCTAAAGTGCAGGCACAAGTCACATGACCAGGGGCAGCTGGGAAATTGACAAAATGTCTAGCCCCATGTCAGATTTCAAAATTGAATATAACAAAATCTGTTTGTTCTTTTGAGAAATGGATTTCAGTGCAGAATTCTGCTGGAGTAGCTCTATTAACTGATGTGTTTTGAAAAAAACATGTTTTCTCATGACAGGATCCCTTTAAGGTCACTAAATTGTGTGAAATTAAATGTTTCAAATTTACAAATTTCTTCTATTGCCATTTCATGCTGTCACTAAAAATTGTGTCTTCATACATGCTTTTCTACATCAGAGAAATACTTTGGAAACTGATCAGGGAGACTCATTTCACTTTTGATCTGCCTTTTATACCTGCTATCCCACAGTCACACTCCCTTCCCAGAAACTATTATCCCACTGTTACTATAGGCACCATCTCTCCCTACTATACCTGCTATCCCACAGTCACACTCCCTTCCCAGAGACTATTATCCACTGTTACTATAGGCACCATCTCTCCCTACTATACCTGTTATCCCACAGTCACACTCCCTTCCCAGAGACTATTATCCCACTGTTACTATAGGCACCATCTCTCCCTACTATACCTGCTATCCCACAGTCACACTCCCTTCCCAGAGACTATTATCCACTGTTACTATAGGCACCATCTCTCCCTACTATACCTGCTATCCCACAGTCACACTCCCTTCCCAGAGACTATTATCCCACTGTTACTATAGACACCATCTCTCCCTACTATACCTGCTATCCCACAGCCACACTCCCTTCCCAGAGACTATTATCCCACTGTTACTATAGACACCATCTCTCCCTACTATACCTGCTATCCCACAGTCACACTCCCTTCCCAGAGACTATTATCCCACTGTTACTATAGACACCATCTCTCCCTACTATACCTGCTATCCCACAGTCACACTCCCTTCCCAGAAACTATTATCCCACTGTTACTATAGACACCATCTCTCCCTACTATACCTGCTATCCCACAGTCACACTCCCTTCCCAGAGACTATTATCCCACTGTTACTATAGGCACCATCTCTCCCTACTATACCTGCTATCCCACAGTCACACTCCCTTCCCAGAAACTATTATCCCACTGTTACTATAGACACCATCTCTCCCTACTATACCTGCTATCCCACAGTCACACTCCCTTCCCAGAGACTATTATCCCACTGTTACTATAGACACCATCTCTCCCTACTATACCTGCTATCCCACAGTCACACTCCCTTCCCAGAGACTATTATCCACTGTTACTATAGGCACCATCTCTCCCTACTATACCTGCTATCCCACAGTCACACTCTCTTCCCAGAGACTATTATCCACTGTTACTATAGACACCATCTCTCCCTACTATACCTGCTATCCCACAGTCACACTCCCTTCCCAGAGACTATTATCCCACTGTTACTATAGGCACCATCTCTCCCTACTATACCTGCTATCCCACAGTCACATTCCCTTCCCAGAGACTATTATCCCCACTGTTACTATAGGCACCATCTCTCCCTACTATACCTGCTATCCCACAGTCACACTCCCTTCCCAGAGACTATTATCCACTGTTACTATAGGCACCATCTCTCCCTACTATATACCTGCTATCCCACAGTCACACTCCCTTCCCAGAGACTATTATCCACTGTTACTATAGGCACCATCTCTCCCTACTATACCTGCTATCCCACAGTCACACTCCCTTCCCAGAGACTATTATCCACTGTTACTATAGGCACCATCTCTCCCTACTATACCTGCTATCCCACAGTCACACTCCCTTCCCAGAGTCTATTATCCACTGTTACTATAGGCACCATCTCTCCCTACTATACCTGCTATCCCACAGTCACACTCCCTTCCCAGAGACTATTATCCCACTGTTACTATAGGCACCATCTCTCCCTACTATACCTGCTATCCCACAGTCACACTCCCTTCCCAGAGACTATTATCCACTGTTACTATAGGCACCATCTCTCCCTACTATATACCTGCTATCCCACAGTCACACTCCCTTCCCAGAGACTATTATCCACTGTTACTATAGGCACCATCTCTCCCTACTATACCTGCTATCCCACAGTCACACTCCCTTCCCAGAGACTATTATCCACTGTTACTATAGGCACCATCTCTCCCTACTATACCTGCTATCCCACAGTCACACTCCCTTCCCAGAGACTATTATCCACTGTTACTATAGGCACCATCTCTCCCTACTATACCTGCTATCCCACAGTCACACTCCCTTCCCAGAGACTATTATCCACTGTTACTATAGACACCATCTCTCCCTACTATACCTGCTATCCCACAGTCACACTCCCTTCCCAGAGACTATTATCCCACTGTTACTATAGGCACCATCTCTCCCTACTATACCTGCTATCCCACAGTCACACTCCCTTCCCAGAGACTATTATCCACTGTTACTATAGGCACCATCTCTCCCTACTATACCTGCTATCCCACAGTCACACTCCCTTCCCAGAGACTATTATCCCACTGTTACTATAGGCACCATCTCTCCCTACTATACCTGCTATCCCACAGTCACACTCCCTTCCCAGAGACTATTATCCACTGTTACTATAGGCACCATCTCTCCCTACTATATACCTGCTATCCCACAGTCACACTCCCTTCCCAGAGACTATTATCCACTGTTACTATAGGCACCATCTCTCCCTACTATACCTGCTATCCCACAGTCACACTCCCTTCCCAGAGACTATTATCCCACTGTTACTATAGGCACCATCTCTCCCTACTATACCTGCTATCCCACAGTCACACTCCCTTCCCAGAGACTATTATCCACTGTTACTATAGGCACCATCTCTCCCTACTATATACCTGCTATCCCACAGTCACACTCCCTTCCCAGAGACTATTATCCACTGTTACTATAGGCACCATCTCTCCCTACTATACCTGCTATCCCACAGTCACACTCCCTTCCCAGAGACTATTATCCACTGTTACTATAGGCACCATCTCTCCCTACTATACCTGCTATCCCACAGTCACACTCCCTTCCCAGAGTCTATTATCCACTGTTACTATAGGCACCATCTCTCCCTACTATACCTGCTATCCCACAGTCACACTCCCTTCCCAGAGACTATTATCCCACTGTTACTATAGGCACCATCTCTCCCTACTATACCTGCTATCCCACAGTCACACTCCCTTCCCAGAGACTATTATCCACTGTTACTATAGGCACCATCTCTCCCTACTATATACCTGCTATCCCACAGTCACACTCCCTTCCCAGAGACTATTATCCACTGTTACTATAGGCACCATCTCTCCCTACTATACCTGCTATCCCACAGTCACACTCCCTTCCCAGAGACTATTATCCACTGTTACTATAGGCACCATCTCTCCCTACTATACCTGCTATCCCACAGTCACACTCCCTTCCCAGAGACTATTATCCACTGTTACTATAGGCACCATCTCTCCCTACTATACCTGCTATCCCACAGTCACACTCCCTTCCCAGAGACTATTATCCACTGTTACTATAGACACCATCTCTCCCTACTATACCTGCTATCCCACAGTCACACTCCCTTCCCAGAGACTATTATCCCACTGTTACTATAGGCACCATCTCTCCCTACTATACCTGCTATCCCACAGTCACACTCCCTTCCCAGAGACTATTATCCACTGTTACTATAGGCACCATCTCTCCCTACTATACCTGCTATCCCACAGTCACACTCCCTTCCCAGAGACTATTATCCCACTGTTACTATAGGCACCATCTCTCCCTACTATACCTGCTATCCCACAGTCACACTCCCTTCCCAGAGACTATTATCCACTGTTACTATAGGCACCATCTCTCCCTACTATATACCTGCTATCCCACAGTCACACTCCCTTCCCAGAGACTATTATCCACTGTTACTATAGGCACCATCTCTCCCTACTATACCTGCTATCCCACAGTCACACTCCCTTCCCAGAGACTATTATCCACTGTTACTATAGGCACCATCTCTCCCTACTATACCTGCTATCCCACAGTCACACTCCCTTCCCAGAGACTATTATCCACTGTTACTATAGGCACCATCTCTCCCTACTATACCTGCTATCCCACAGTCACACTCCCTTCCCAGAGACTATTATCCACTGTTACTATAGACACCATCTCTCCCTACTATACCTGCTATCCCACAGTCACACTCCCTTCCCAGAGACTATTATCCCACTGTTACTATAGGCACCATCTCTCCCTACTATACCTGCTATCCCACAGTCACACTCCCTTCCCAGAGACTATTATCCACTGTTACTATAGGCACCATCTCTCCCTACTATACCTGCTATCCCACAGTCACACTCCCTTCCCAGAGACTATTATCCCACTGTTACTATAGGCACCATCTCTCCCTACTATACCTGCTATCCCACAGTCACACTCCCTTCCCAGAGACTATTATCCACTGTTACTATAGGCACCATCTCTCCCTACTATACCTGCTATCCCACAGTCACACTCCCTTCCCAGAGACTATTATCCCACTGTTACTATAGGCACCATCTCTCCCTACTATACCTGCTATCCCACAGTCACACTCCCTTCCCAGAGACTATTATCCACTGTTACTATAGGCACCATCTCTCCTTATCTGTTAATGACTGATCATCATTATTATACTTTATATAGCACAGACACATTTAGGCTGAACTTTATATGAAGAATCTAATCACACACACACACATATATATATTTATTAAATCCTCTGTTTTTCATGTTGAATCTCACCATAGTGATGTAATAAATATTATTGGGCCCCACAGCAAAGTGTGATGAGATCAGTATATCGCACGTATATTGAAACTGTTTATCAATTGGGAGTGGAATTCCCTCTGGACTCCTAGTTCCACAATCAGCCGCTGTATCAGCCCAATATATTATTGCTCCTATCTCCTCCGCGCTGTCACATATATATTAAGAGATGAAGTAGATATCATTTATTAAAACATGGTGCTGCACAGGAAACAAAGTTTTCTTTGGCTATTGAATGGTCCCTAAATGAAGAGCGTGTTTATGAGCCGTATCCCAGGGTGCATGAATAAGAATGCAATTTACAACGAGACAAGATCTGTTATTTCTTCCTTGTATAATTTGTAGCTGCAGTCAATAAAGGGAAGATTGTCGTCAGGGTTGGCCTGGGCCATTGGGAAACCGGGAAAGAAACTGATGGGCCCTGCAGATCCAGACCTACTCCCTGCCCTGGGTGCTGCACCCTTACCTCCATCCTGGCCCTGATGGTGCTGCAACAATATAAGATAAGATGATATCCACAGGGGGGCGTGGAATGGAGTTACAACTGGGGCAGGGGTGTGTGTGCACCTAAGGCAGCAGCACTGGTGGACCCCTGACCCCCCCCAGTCCAACCGCTGCTTATCATGTGTGCAAGACATTCATTCCTCTTTACTCTTATATACACATGGGTGGGGAAGAGCCATATTGCTTCCCATACACATTTTATAATGAATGTAGAATTTATTAAGGCTCATTTACTAATCCCACTAAAGTTCCATTTTGAGCTTCTCACTTGCACCTATAAAATTTGCTGCGCTCTGCACCTTGAGCTGGATTCAAAGTCTGTTGCAAATTACAGAGAAGAGAACTATCAGATAGATTGGAGCCATCATGATTGACATACACACTGGGGGGCATTGCACCTTTCATAAATACAACAGTGAAGAAAATATCATTTGCATTGTAGCTCATTTTCCATTAACTATGTGTATAGTATTTTCCTATTGGACTTGTCTCCCCAGGCTAAGAGACACATAATTATAAAGGACGTCCATGTGTACTCAACAGAACCTGCCAATAATGGGCTGGGGGGCAGCAAACAAGATAAAGCACATATATTCAGCTCTGTCTAACATACAAACTCATGTCCCAGGAGTCCATAGGTTTCTATTATTCCAGTTGCAGACAGAGGGTGTTCTATATAAAGGCTCCATTATCTCTGTGCATCTGGGGAAGAAATAAGGCGACAGAGATGATTAGATATTGTTCTCCCTATAAAGGTTCATTCATATTCTTAACTCTGCTTTGGATTTGCACACGTGTCTTTGTCTCTTGCTGGGGAAATGAAGAATCTGCTAACACACTGGATTCTTATTTAAAGGGCAACTCAACCCCACGTTGTTCCTGCATAATTGTGCTTAGTACTGGGGAATACATAGAACTCCTTTGGTTTATGTTATTTCTGTGTATTTCTAGAGTATTTGATTTCTACTGGCTCTGTCTCAGTGACATCACATCGTCCTCCCTAGAGACTCATTTCTATATAAAACATCAAGGTCTAATGGTCCCAGTAGGGTCAGTGGGTAGAATGTCTATATCCGTTCCCAGTGACTATTTGCCTAAGGTAAATTACATTATCATTTCTGCCGGGGAGGATGTTAAACCTCAGCAAAGGGCTGATTAATCAATTAAGGGTCAGCTATACGAGTTCAGCTAAAATCTCAGTGTTTTTGGTACTTGGGCTAATTATGGCTGCACAGAGAGGCGGTAATCATGTCCCTAATGACTGCGCTAAAAATGGCCTTTAGAATTGTGATGGTTTTGCTCAAAGAAAGGCACAGAATGTTAAAAATTATCAGTCAGGGAACATGCGTCATAATAACACGACATATACATTCAGGTTAATGAGTTCCTAAAGAAAAGGACCCCAGTGTGCGATAGGGACTTTAGATTGTAAGCTCCACTGGGACAGGGACTGATGAGAATGATGCATACCTTGCAGCATCTCAATTAGCAAATTAGACCACATCCCTATTCTTTCTTTTCCAATTATGTTTATTGGTATTTGGAATAAACCGGAAGAGCAAGAGCAGCAAAGCAATAGCTCACAGTAAAGTTTGTCAGATTACAAAATAAAAGAAAGGAATAATTCCATAACAATCCAATACAAATAAGACATAAAATAACGAATTGAAACAAAAATCACACCCCTATTCTATCCTGAATAGGGGTCAGTGGGCCCCTTATTCTGCTAAAGATTTGGCCTATTTCATGGCCATTCTCTATTTCTATGAGAACATATTATATATGTAAAGAAAATATAGTATATACTTGTACTGAGAGTGGGCCCCTAGTCTAAGGTTTTTGGCTGGGCCCCTGGTCTAAGGTTTTTGGGTGGGCCCCTAGTCTAAGGTTTTTTGGTGGGCCCCTGGTCTAAGGTTTTAGGGTGGGCCCCTGGTCTACCCTGGTCTAAGGTTTTTGTGTGGGCCCCTACTAGTCTAAGGTTTTTGGGTGGGCCCCTGGTCTAGCGTTTTTGTGTGGGCCCCTACTAATCTAAAGTTTTTGGGTGGGCCTCTGGTCTAAGGTTTTTGGGTGGGTCCCTAGTCTAAGGTTTTTGTGTGGGCCCCTAGTCTAAGGTTTTTGGCTGGGCCCCTGGTCTAAAGTTTTTGGGTGGGCCTCTGGTCTAAGGTTTTTGGGTGGGCCCCTAGTCTAAGGTTTTTTGGTGGGCCCCTGGTCTAAGGTTTTAGGGTGGGCCCCTGGTCTACCCTGGTCTAATGTTTTTGTGTGGGCCCCTACTAGTCTAAGGTTTTTGGGTGGGCCCCTGGTCTAATGTTTTTGTGTGGGCCCCTACTAATCTAAAGTTTTTGGGTGGGCCTCTGGTCTAAGGTTTTTGGGTGGGCCCCTAGTCTAAGGTTTTTGTGTGGGCCCCTGGTCTAAGGTTTTAGGGTGGGGCCCTGGTCTAAGGTTTTTGTGTGGGCCCCTACTAGTCTAAGGTTTTTGGGTGGGCCCCTGGTCTAAGGTTTTAGGGTGGGCCCCTGTTCTAAGGTTTTTGGGTGGGCCCCTACTAGTCTAAGGTTTTAGGGTGGACCCCTGGTCCCATTGTTCTGTTGTTAGGCTGCTGGGGGGTGATATCACTCCAACTTGCGGTACAGTAGTAAAGAGAGATTGAAGTTTATCAAAGCACAAGTCACATGACTGGAGGCAGCTGGGAAATTGACAATATGTCTAGCCCCATGTCAGATTTCAAAATTTAATATAACAAAATCTGTTTGCTATTTTGAAAAATGGATTTCAGTGCAGAATTCTGCTGGAGCAGCACTATTAACTGATTCATTTTGAAAAAAACATGTTTTCCCATGACAGTATCCCTCGAAAGAATCTGTAGGTAAAGCGTGAGAACCTTCATTTCTGGGGTTGAAGCAACATGGCACCATTTACAATATGTATGGAGTCTGGGAAACAAATTGCCTAAGTAGATAGGGAAAGAAACATATGATTCATGTTATTATGATGGGTCGATAAAAGCTCATGCCACTTCCAATAAGTAGTTTATTGCCTCCAGTAACAGATAAATATCAATGAACAAATCTGCAGATGGTTTACATCAATTGACGATGAAGATATAATTACAGGGAGTCTGGGCTATCAGTAAGGCAGTATATGTAATGTATATGGGTCCGGCTCTCATTGGATAATATGATTACACTGTGTCTGTCTGTCTCAACCCATCTCCTGATTGGCTCATATCACTTGATAATAGGTAATTGGCTTTATCATTGGTACAATGACACATGACTATTGTCAATGACACAAACAAGCACATTGGAATGGAAGTGGGAGCAAAGAGCAGCCCCTATAGCTTCCCAACTCTTTACAGAGCAACTGCAATTCCATTGGATTAGATAAATGACTACTCTCAGTTAAAGGGGTCGGTCACCTTGTAGATGATGTATGATGTAGAGCAGGGGTCCCCAACCTTTTTAACTCGTGAGCCACATTTAAATGTAAAAAAGAGTTGGATAGCAACACAAGCATGGAATAGTCCATGGGGATGTCAATTAAGGGCTGTTATTGGCTGTTTGGTAGCCCCTATTTGGACTGGTAGCATACAGGAGACTGTGTTTGGCAGTACACCTGCAACCAAAAACTTGCCTCCAAGCCAGGTATTCAAAAATAAGCAGCTACTTTGGTGCCACCGCGAGCAACATTCAAGGGGTTGGTGAGCAACATGTTGCTCGGGAGCTACTGATTGGGGACCAATGGTGTAGAGAGTGATATTCTGAGACAATTTGCAATTGGTTTTTACTTTTTATTATTTGTGATTTTTTACTTTTTTAGCTTTTTTATTCAGTAGCTCTCCAGTTTGTAATTTCAGCCCTCTGGTTGCTAGGGGCCAAATTAGCCTAGCAGCCATACATTGATGTATATAAGTGTTATGTTTTGGTAGCCGAGGATGAGTAGAGTATAACACTGTTTTATTAGCAGGCTCATGCAGCCATTACACAACAGTAAGCAACTCTAACAACAAAAGCCGTATAGAAACTATGCACAGTATAAGTCTTGAGCACAGTGACATCTACATGCCATTTGTATAAACACCACAATAAGAGACTGGGATATGAATAGGGGAGGTCTGAATAGAAGGATGAGTAATAAAAAGTAACAATAACAATTAATGTGAAGCCTTACAGACAAGTTGAGGTCAATGACCCCCATTTGAAAGCTGGAAAGAGTCAGAAGAAGAAGGCAAATAATTCATAAACAGTAGCTTATGTCTGCCTGTGTACGTGAGCCTTAAAAGTTAACAGTGACTTACCCCTCTCCTTATCTGTAAACTTGAGACACAGGCAGTAAGGACAGGGCTCACTTTTTTATTCCATGGGTGAAAGTAGGGAAAGTTTCGCCCGTGTGCTTGCCTCCTGTGCCCCTCTGCATTTTCAGATGCCAAAAACAGTTTGGGCACATTCACCCCAGCCATGCCATAAGTATCATGATGCTTTCTATATGTGCCCAAGAAATGAAGACACAACGGCACATGTGCAGCGTTTCCACATACACATTGGCCAGGGTACGGGGTGGGGAAAGACAGGCGGGGTCCCTCTTTATTCATTTTACATTCGGTGAGGAATAAGTCCTTCTACAAGTAAGTGTATGTTCCTCACAGTCTTCTGTTTCAACGTCTCAAATGAAAAGGCAATTTCCTGAGGTCGTCACATACCATTAAATATCCTGTGCAATTAGCAGAACAGAAGAGGTCTGATTGCTGAAAAAGTGGAGGACACTTCAGTATATATGGGCTTAGTTTTTCTGGATTCAGAACTTTAAATGATATAATTACCTTTAATTAAATCCAATTGTATATATTCTTAAAATACACTGTAGAACCTAATAAAGCCCTAACCTCTCGGCTCACTCCTCCCATTAAAGACATTAGTTAAAGTGATCGTTACCATTTATTCAGCGGCACCTTTGCCCTACAGGACTGGATTATCTGTTCTAACTGGTTTATGCCTCTTTATAGAAATTTTACTTGAAGTTTCACATTTTATAGAAAACATAATTCAGTAAAAGGAGAACTCCACCCAAGAAAATATTTTTGCATAATTAAAGACAATGTAATTCTGCTTAAAACAGAGTCTGGCTTTTTTATTTTTTCGCATTGCTGATTCAGACTCCAGAGAAATTGCAGGAGAAGCCAGACGATTAAAGGAAATGTAAATCCTGACAACAAATGAATGTAAATTTTCTCAGAGCACTTTACAATTTTTTTTTAGTTTTCAAGATATTTGCAGTTTTTGAACTAAATGATAAGTATTAAACAACAGCACCACCTGCTGTTCATTTTGGCTAACTGACACGAACATAAGATGATGCTTCTCCTTAACACCCTCAGCAATCAGAACTCAGTGATCCTCTTCCAAATTGTATCTATACAGGTATGGGACCTGTTATCCAGAATGCTCAGGACCTGGGGTTTTTCGGATAATGTATCTTCCGTAATTTGGATCTTCAAACCTCAGGTCTACTAGAAAATCATGTAAACATTAAATAAATCCAATAGGCTGGTTTTGCTTCCAATAAGGATTAATTATATCTTAGTTGGGATCAAGTACAAGCGACTGTTTTATTATTACACAGAAAAAGGAAATTATTTTTAAAAATTTGGAATATTTAGATAAAATGGAGGCCTTTCCATAATTTGGAGCTTCCTGGATAACGGTTTTCTGGATAACGGATCCCATACCTGTATATATTGAAATGTGTATAGAGGTACATGAAACATAACTATAAAAACACCCCTTTTATCTTGTGCAGCTGTAACAGTTTTAATCCATATTCTGTGCATTTGCTTTGGAATATAAAAAACTACAATTGCTTTTTTAAATAGAAGCAGTGTCACTGGAGAAGATACTGGCTGGGAATATATATCTCAAAGTAGTGTCAGATGAAGTTCAATATATTATATTATTATTATTGTTATTGTTGTTCTGAAGAACTCTCAGCCTAAACAAATACTGAGTGGATGTTAATGGGAAAGATACTAGAGATAAAAGCAAAGGATAGAATGACAAAAGGTGAGAGTTTGTGCCAAAAGCGTCTCTGCTAAATGACTATTTAATTAGTCAATTAATTAGTTTCCTATGGGATCCGACCATCAGAATAGAGAGACATTTGAACTACAGGGATGGGACCCGTTATCCGAAAACTGCAATGCAATTCAGTTCATAAAAACGGAAAGGTTTCTTCGCCTCAAATTGAATCTTGTCCATGACTTTTCGCTTGATAAACAATGAGATAACTATTTCCCTCTGAATTGAATCTGGCCCAATATTGGAACTGACGTGTATCTGTTTAAATGCAAAACAGGTATGGGACCTGTTATTTAGAATGCTCTGGACATGGGGTTTTCCGGATAATTGATCTTTCTGTAATTGGGATCCTCTTTCTATTCTACTAGACATTAAATAGACCCAATAGGCTGGTTTTGCCTCCAATAAGGATTAATTATATCTTAGTTGGGATCAAGTACAAGCTACTGTTTTATTATTCCACAGAAAAAGGAAATCTTTTTTTTAAAAATCTGGATTATATGGATAAAATGGAGTCTATGGGAAATGGCCTTGCCGTAATTCAGAGCTTTCTGGATAACAGATCCCATACCTGTATATAAAATCATGAAATGTTGACATGAAATAGAAACTCAAGGGCATGAATACTGTACAGACTATAGGGATGACTCATTTCAGCTCTATTAAAGGGCACCTATCACAGCCAAAATCAAACACATATTAACAATCTGACCAGTACAAGCTAAACACGTTTAATAAAACCACATATATAGTTTTTTTTAAAAACTGCAGGTTTTTAAAAAAATCCCTTACTTTGTCAAATGGGTTCTTTCACTGAGGGAGGCCATACTGAGACTCTAACAGGGACTATAATATGCAAATTTCAGGAGCATGCTCAGATTATAACACTGCTTTGAGTATTCTACCCAGAATGCCTTGTTTTACTAAACTCCTCCACTAGAAGTATCAGGATATTTCCCTATATTGTCCCCTGCTGGTGATGTCATTATACAAATGAAGGGCACACACTAATCTCCAACAGGTGGCAGCACTACTGAACAGCAGCTAACACACAGGTTTGGCTGCTTTGAAAATAGCTTAGAAGAGTTGATAAGCAACAAGGAATTTCAACTGAGCATGTGCGAGATTTCAGAGCTGCAGTTGGCTGGGAAGATATAGGTAGGAGGAGCCAGTGAAATCCAAGATGGCTGCCTCAGCTAGAACTGCAGTGGCGATAGGGGAGATCTTGCAGAAGCAATAGTGAGCTGATCATTTACATTATACAAACAATTCTAACTGTTTTAAAAATCGGATTTCTTGAACTTTCACATAGTGTATTTACTTGGTAAATGATTTTGGTTATGATTGGTGCCCTTTAAGGATATTATAGCCATAGATGTAAGATATTTTGCAGGTCTGTTCTGATTGCTAAATAATTCCCCCAAATGAATATACTGTAGTTAATTTGGTAGTTTTAGATTTCTTTGATTTTCTATGCTTTCCAGGAATCTCAGTATGAATAATGGAACATGCACAAGGCTTAAGGGGGCCATACACAGGCAGATGTAAGCTGCCAATTTGGGCCCTTTAGACAGATTGGGCAGTTTATCTGCCTGTGTTTGGGGCATTCCAAAATGCCTCCCTGACCCAGGCTGGTTTGATTTTCCCCTGGATCACTGGATCGAGGACCACATCGGCTAGTTTATGCAGTCCTCGTCCCGTCAGCACCTATTCTCTTAATTGTAATCTAATTGTTTGGCCCCAAGGGGTTCCCTCGACCCGCACCCGACCCTAACCCACCCCCTCCCAACCCAGCCTGTCCCCTCTATTTATAGACCCCTTTATAAGAATGAAGGGGAACAACTGTGAATGAAGATCGATGGACAAGCCCTATTATGTGACCTCAGTTGGAAACTCATGGAGGTGCATGCATGATTACTTTAATATCCTGAGCATTTTATGGAGAAAAACACTCCCATCTGCACTTTGGCACAGTTTTCCTGAAAGTTAGTCGGCACTGCTAGAGGTAATTTGGGGGGGGGGGTGAGAATTATCTTTCCCCAGCAGAAAGTCCATGTCTGAGATTAGCTTTAGGTCAGTCTGTGTATGGTCCATTTTAGCCTTTTCAAGCAAAAAACTCACCCTCCTTCTATGAGCTTGAGTAGGGTAGAAAATATTGCTGTGTCCACCAGTTGGGAACACAGAGTAAAACTGGGTCAAGGTCGGACTGGGCCGTGAGGACACCTAGAAAAAATCTGGTGGGCCCCAGCCCTCATGGGCCCCTCTGACCCAAGTCTGCTCCTACAATTGACTGCCGAGTTAAGGATGGCGGTACAGGACATGACTTCAACGAGACACGGGATGTGGGGACACTTGAAAAAAAACCCTGTGGGCCCCATCCCTCCTTTAATAAAGGACTGTGGCCTTTCTCCACTTTGATTACTAGTCTGTGTTTCATATATTCTCTTTATGCTACATTGGTTTAATGGGTTCAGCATATGTCCCTGTAGTTGTATTCATGGGGGCAGTATTCATTTGTGGTCCAGACATCTTTAAAAACGAAACTAACCAAATTGTTTTTTAATATTGTTACATAGATAACAACACAGGGATGCCCCCGCTACCAACACAAGGAGGACTTCATTCCCTTATGGAAAACACCATATCGCCAGCATTTGGGGCCACAGTCATAATCATCGTAACAGTGGTTATTTCCGGCAGCGCCTATCTCTGCTTTCTCAAGTACATATGCACCGGGTGCTGCAAAGCTACTCAAGTTGTACCCGCTAGAAGACTTGACCCATCAAGATCCGAAGAGCAAGTGTAATCTCAGTCCTAAACTTACTACAAGGAGAACGTTACTTTCCTGATGGGCCTATGGGCTGAACATGTTCCTATGGAATTCTCAATGGCTGAGAAAAGTCTAAACTCAAACCTCACAATAAACTCAAAACTTACAATAAAGAGAACACTAATGGGACTTTGGATTCAAAGAGGATCTACTTATAAAAAAACACTTTTGAATAATGAAATACAATTCTAGGCAACTTTCCCATTTATATTATATTTTCGATCATTTTTAAAGTTTTTTTTATAAATGTAATTGCAATTGAAAGCAGCATTGGCTTATATTTCTCTGGTTCTGACTCATGAAAAAACACAACAGAAGTCACTTCCTATCCAAGTCTGCTGATACATAATGCACTCAATAACAATTTAATTTACAAATACGTTTATAACCCTTGGAAATTTGTAATTAATATATATGTTGGAAACTTACATACAATTTAAATTTCCTTGATTCTGAAAATAAATAAATACACACATTTTAATGAAAATAGTTTTCAATATATTTAACAATTTCAAATATGGTGCATTTGCCATGTTTCAGGTGGGATTCTCAGTGGCTTATATAACATTCAATAAGATACAATCAGTTGATAAATCCATCCAATGGAACCTTTGATCTCTAATTACTGTTAAAGGGATACTGTCATGGGAATCAGTTAATAGTGCTGCTCCAGCAGAATTCTGCACTGAAATCCATTTCTCAAAAGAGCAAACAGATTTTTTTATATTCAATTTTGAAATCTGACATGGGGCTAGACATATTGTCAATTTCCCAGCTGCCCCAAGTCATGTGACTTGTGCTCTGATAAACTTCAATCACTCTTTACTGCTGTACTGCAAGTTGGAGTGATATCACCCCCCTCCCTTTTTCCCCCCAGTAACCAAACAAAAGAACAATGGGAAGATAACCAGATAACAGCTCCCTAACACAAGATAACAGCTGCCTGGTAGATCTAAGAACAACACTCAATAGTAAAAACCCATGTTCCACTGAGACACAATCAGTTACACTGAGAAGGAAAAACAGCAGCCTGCCAAAAAGCATTTCTCTCCTAAAGTGCAGGCACAAGTCACATGACTGGGGGCAGCTGGGAAATTGACAATATGTCTAGCCCCATGTCAGATTTCAAAATTGAATATAAAAAAATTTGTTTGCTCTGGATTTCAGTGCAGAATTCTGCTGGAGCAGCACTATTAAATGATGCGTTTTGTAAAAAACATGTTTTCCGATGACAGGATCCCTTTAAAAAACCTTTTAAAGCCATATAGGTTGAAGCTGAACGCTTTAATTTCAATAAGCAGTGTACAGTATTTGTGGTTTGATTTTTTTTAATTTCGGACCGATTAGTGCCAATAATTCTCTACATAAATTTGGTTTCTTTGCTGGGAATATGGACAAAAAATGTTTTGAAAAATATTCACCTTGAAGTATTTTTTATGAATATGTTGCTTATTAAAGTTCATGTGGATTTTTTGATATTTTTGTTTTTTTTAATAATAAAATCAAATAGAAATAAATGTCAGTGACAAAGGCAAAAGCAACCCAACTGGGTCATGTTCTTATTTCATAGACATAACTGTATTGATCTTTGTAGTCTGTACTTAGGTTTTACTTTACTGACACGAACCTTCACTTTTTTCTCCTTATTATTAGGCCACACTCTCTGGTTCTGCTATGGCTTTCTCAATTAAAGTGGTCCAAAACCTGGAGAAATTCATTGGAATGCCTTATGTATTTTCAATTCCACTGGTAAAACTTCTAGAATGTGCCTCCACCGACTGCGGGCAGCATGCACCTCCAGGTATCCAAAAGTTCAACCAAGGAAACGTTGATGGAACCAGCAAATTTAAGCAACCCACTGTGTTCGGATGACTTTGGTACCCCCGGGCCCCCTCTCTCTTCTCTTTCCACTCTCTTTTCTTATGCACCTGTATTGTTATTTGTCTTTGTATTGAAAATTTTAACTAAAAGCTGGGTTAAAGTCTAGTAGGCTCTTGTACGCAAAAAAGACACATTCTCAAAAGCACAGAAAGTAATTATATTCTTGTTGTAACATCAGCTAGGCTAGGCTAGACCTTGTCCGGCTAGGAAACAGGCAGAGCACCGGTTACATTTGACCCTCACTCCACAGAATCAGTCTGTGAATCGGCCACTTGTGCTGTGTGACTAAATAAAAGAATTGGACACCAGAAGGTTCTTGAACAAAACTAATAGCATCAAGTTCAACCTTTTAACTCTATTGTAACCTGCCTAACTGCCAGTTGATCCAGAGGAAGGCAAAAAAAAAAACATTTGAAGCCTCTCCAATTTGCCTCAGAGGTGGACAAATTCCTTCCTGACTCCAAAATGGCAATGGGACCAGTCCCTGGATCAACTTGTACTATGAGCTATCTCCCATATCCCTGTATTCCCTCACTTGCTAAACACTATCCAACCCCTTCTTAAAGCTATCTAATGTATCAGCCTGTACCACTGATTCAGGGAGACAATTCCACATCTTCACAGCTCTCACTGTAAACCCCTTCCCAATATTTAGCTGGAACCTCTTTTCTTCTAATCAGAATGGGTGACCTTGTGTCAGCTGGAAAGACCTACCGGTAAATAAAGCATTACAGAGATTATTATTTATACATAGTTATCATATCACCCCTTAAGCATCTCTTCCCTAGTGTGAACATCCCCAATTTGGCCAGTCTTGTTCCTTGTACCATACCAGATGAAAGCGAATCTGAGAAAATCAGGAAAAGGGCCGGTCTAAAACTGAACTAAGCTCTCTTAGAGCCCAGGGGTGTATGCCATCTGTCCCTAGTGCCTTGTTTACATTCATTTTTATTAAAGCTTAAGGAACATATACTGAGTTAGCTTCTGACTAGTTTGAGCTGAGTGTTACGATTGGTATCCCAAACCTAGAACAAACCCCAAGGTCCTGGTCACGGCTCACTCTTCCACCTTTAGAAACCAACTTTGGCTTCGGGAGGAGCCCTCCACTACTCGGGTGTCACCAGGTCTTTATATGAGAGGACCAAGGGAAGAGTTCTAGGCAAGCAAAGGAACCACGAGTTGGAGAACAGGAAGCATAGTCGGAATCACCGGCCGAGTCAATAACAAACAATATCAGGAGGCAATACTGTAGTTGAGGTCACAGGCCAGCTCAGAAAACCAAAGATCAATAAAACAGAATCTGAAAGAGTGGTCAGGTACAGGCGTATATATGGTGCTGTGTGGCCTCAGGGTTTTTGTGTTGTTTTTATTAAATACCTTACACAAAAATATTAACATAACTCAGAGTGACATGCCCACCAACAATACCAAACATATGGATAACAAAAATCCCCCATCCATGGGCCAAACGTCCCAATGAAAAATTTGACTATTGGACAAAGACAGACAACCGAAAAACAGATGATAGCAATTTGCTGCTTGCCATGTCTTGAAGTGTGGTTGTTAAATCAGTATGAGATGGAATATTCTGTTCTTGTATGATGGTGTATCTTTTCCCATAGACTTTATGATCCTACCATAACCAGAGGATTTTACTGACATGATTTAGGCATTCTATTGTTTACAGCTATAAGCATGGCAAAGCATTTTGCTGAGCAATTTTGTCAGGACTATCCAGCTGCATGCAGATTGGCTAGAGTCCCCAGATGGGCTGAAGGCAGCAGTTTGTTAAGGCATCAAGGACTAGTAGCCACTTATGGTAGTGAGTATAGATTGAGTACAGTATGCAGCCCAGAGGTCAGGGCAGGTGGTAGACAGGGTCCAGAAAACAGGCCAGAGGTAAGGGAATGTGGCAAATAAAGACACAGTCATGTAAACTGCCAGTCAAGGTATGAGGGACTCAGGAACAAGGCATGAACCAGGTAGGTGATCAAGAACAAGGCAGGAACCTAGCAGAGACTCAGGAACAAGGCATGAACCAGGTAGGTGATCAAGAACAAGGCAAGAACAAGGCATGGACCAGGTAGGTGATCAAGAACAAGGCAGGAACCTGGCAGAGACTCAGGAACAAGGCATGAACCAGGTAGGTGATCAAGAACAAGGCAAGAACCAGGCAGTGACTCAGGAACAAGGCATGAACCAGGTAGGTGATCAAGAACAAGGCAGGATCCAGGCAGTGACTCAGGAACAAGGCATGAACCAGGTAGGTGATCAAGAACAAGGCAAGAACCAGGCAGAGACTCAGGAACAAGAGATGAACCAGGTAGGTGATCAAGAACAAGGCAGGAACCAGGCAGGGACTCAGGAACAAGGTATGGACCAGATAGGTGATCAAGAACAAGACAGAAACCAGGCAGAGACTCGGGAACAAGATATGAACAAGGTAGGGTCTCAAGAACAAGGCAGAGACTCAGGAACAATCCAGGTGCCAGGAAGGGACTCAGGGACAAGGCATGAACCAGCTAGAGACTTAGGAACAAGACAGGAACCATACAAGGACTCAGGAACAAGGCAGGAACCAGACAAGTACTCAGGAACAAGGCAGGAACCAGAAAAGTATTCAGGAACAAGGCAGGAACCACACAATGACTCAGGAACAAGGCAGGAACCAGAAAGGAATCGGGGACAAGGCATAAACAAGACAAGTACCCAGGAACAAGTCACAAAACAAGACAAGTACTCATAAACAAGGTAGGAACCATATAAGGACTCGGGAAAAAGACAGGAACCAGACAAAGACTCAGGAACAAGGCATATTACAAAGTAATGGGAAGAAATGATGTAGAAGGGATGGTTGCTGAATGTCAGTGAGATATTTACCAACTCCAGGTCTAAGATCCTCCAGTGGCTCGCACTAGTAATACAGCCATGCTTCAGCATATAGTCCAAGGTTTGAAACCACTGAGATCCTAACAAATGTAGAATGAAGAGTTGTGAGAAACAAATTAAAACACAGGAAAAGTAATGATGATGCTTTAAAGCATGATATAGTGGATAATGTACCCCGTACTGCAATTTATAAATATATTAGTAATCACTGAGGAGTTATGTGACAATACAAAAGCTGAGGCCACAGGCATTTTTTGAGTCCAGTGTCTTACCTTCGATAGCTCTGCTATAAAAAAAACACTTTTAAGGCTGTTTTGCTTATGACCCCCCCTTGCTGATTAAATTTTCTCCCTGTTCCATTATATTCTAACATATTGTTACGCCATTCATGCAATGTTTTTACAAAAAAAATCATGCATTGTCTGCACTTATATCATGCACTTATGTTTTCTTGTTGTACAAAAGTTATCTGATAAATAAATAATGAATTAGCACTCAATCTAAAGGCAATGTAAGTATTTAGACGTTCAAATTCGAATTGATGTTTTTAAATGCTTTAAGTATTTGTGCTGAATATTTAATAAAGATTTTTTTTACCATGCTTTGTAAAATAATTACAGCTTTACAATCAGTTTCCATTAGTGTGAAAAGCTTCCTATAATTATGTAATTAAATGTTGTCTCCGTTGGTAAAGCATTAACATGAATTTGGTATTTCTAGTAGAGTGTTCATTGGGTTTTACTATAAAGTACTTTAGAGTACAGCTGGAAAGGTTATGGCTTAGAATTACAGAGATAGTAGATGTGTTTGTGTTTTGGCTGTTAATGCTCTGATTTAGAAGTTTGAATTGCATTTAGAAAATTTAGAAGTTTGAATTACATGAATTACATACATATGAACATGCAGAGATACATACAAAATGACCAGTACTGGTAAAAAATTAAGGCCCTGTGCAAAAGTGTTTACAATCTAAAAGGGGAAAGGAATGAGACACAAGATGGGCAAGATTATAAATAAGCAGGTATAATAGCGTATGGTATTTCAGGGCTGGGCCAAGCTGACAGGGAGCCAGAGGAGGGGTGCAGCCCTTACAAAGTCTTGAATGTGAGGAGGTAATGAGAGAAGAGTTAAGGAGCAGGTCAGTAGAGGAGAGTAGCAAGCGGTTGGGTGAGTATATAGATATGAGATCAGAGATGTAGGGTGGGGCAGAGTTATGAAGTGCTTTGAATGTTAGGGTCATTAGTTTGAATTTTATTCTGAAAGGTAGAGGAAGCCAGTGCTTCAGGTAGGAACTGGTTGGGACCTATGGAGCTATAGATTATTCATTTGTACTCTAGAACCCTCTAGTATGGCTCTCTCACATGGGAAATCTTCCAAGACCTTCCAAAATCATCTACCAGAAATTCCCAATGCCCTGCACATGATATGCTTTGCTGAACTCAGAACTTCCATGTCCTTTCTAACTAATACTATACTGTATATAGGGTTGCCATCTGGCTGGTATTTTACCGGCTTGGCTGGGAAAAATGATGCTTGATGCCAATGTTGTTATTATTAGGATAAAACAGGAAGAATATAGGAAGGCCGGTATTTTCTTCCAAAAAAGTGGCAACCATAACTGTATATACAGCTCCAGTCAGGGTCAGAATGTGCCTGCGTTGCACCAGAATATAATACAGTGGTTGACCCCTGCATCGAACCAGGTCTGCTCCTCCCTCTGGGACACATGGGCGATGGCCCAACCCCCAGTAGTTGCTTTCGGTTGCCACCTTTTCTGTAAAAAAATACAGGCCTTCCTATATTCTTGTAGTTTTTTCCTATTAATAACATTGGCATCAAGCATCATTTTTACCGGCCAGGCCAGTAAAATACCGGCCAGGTGGCAACCCTACTGGTGCTGTATGGAGGAGCTGCAGCTGGCGACTGGGGTGGGGGACACCCCCGTCTGACACTGGATCCAGCTGAAGTTACCAAAAGAAAGACAAGGGCACATCTTCTCACTTCCATATTATTTATTTTAACACACACAAATACATATATAAATACAGATACCTGGTCAAAATACTCAAATTTTGTTTCTTTTTTAATGCAGACTTTGTACTAAAGCGCCATTGTCTCCTTCTCTTCCCCAGAACCTTTCCTTATCCATCCATAGTTCTTTTGTTAATCCTGTAATCCCCTCACAAGAAACAGCAGGGAGGTATGGCCCCAGTCAATAATTCAATGTATTTCGTACATAACGAAGCACTATAAATGAACAGGAACGTCTAAGAAGAATTAGGACATGAAAATGGCACAAGCATCCTGCCAAGATGTTCAATACCCAGAGCTGACATCTCACATTTAAGGTCATTTCTGTGATTCCCTACATACATGAAAAACATATTGTGCTTTTTCCCAACAAGGCTGAAAGCTTTTTTTATTAGAGTTTATCCAAAAAAGGAAAAAGACGTCTGATTTATTTTATATAAATATATATTTTTAAGAGAAGGAACAGCCTGTGCAGTTTTATTTTTGGCTCAGTCAGGGTGTGTTATAATCACACAGAAAATATAAGGGAGTGACTGGGTGTTAATCCCCACTGTGCCCTCCATTACTGAGCGCTCCAATCATCCCATTCAATACACAACATGCTGAACCGTAAAGTTTCTATTACAGCTCTAGCAACTCTAGGCAGCTTTTAGTCGTAGCAATGGTTAAAACCAATCAGTGATGTAACCTATATAGTTATATGTACATTATATAGTAGGGGCCAGCATAGAAACCTCTACCCCACAGAGGTTATAATTATTCTAGCAGAGAATGGTTTATTAAAGACCAATACTATACCTATTTTTTGCATTTTTTCTTATATGGTTTTTATAATGGAAAAGTCAAAAGCTGAGATTTGACGTCTTACAGTCTCATGTTGGCCCAAGTAAAATTCTGTTGGGTGAATCATGAAACTAAGTTATACATTTAAAAAAAGAACAGAATACTGGGTAT
Source organism: Xenopus petersii (assembly GCA_038501925.1). Classification (NCBI taxonomy): domain Eukaryota; kingdom Metazoa; phylum Chordata; class Amphibia; order Anura; family Pipidae; genus Xenopus; species Xenopus petersii. Next base: position 14,221,990 of record CM076674.1, read on the forward strand.
ATTCAAGTGGCTCAATATATTTTGCCACTTATTTCCTACTGCCGTAGGAAACTGGTCATTACAGGGCACCTCCATAGCTGAATGATGCACAAGCTAGGGGACACCCAAAGAAATGCCCTCGTACCATCCACACCTTATGTATACAGCACAGCTAGGGTTGACATCTTTTGATAAAATTTCTACCAGCCGGTGGTGGGGGCGGGAGTAAGGTAATAGGGGCGGGTTGTACCGTGCAAGGGGGTGGAGCCACCGTGCGATGGCTAGAAGGCAGGAGCCACCCTGGCAGACAAAAGTTAAGTTTTGAGTGGATTGGGATGGGCCAAGGGCTTTTGTTAAGGGTATTACAAAATTACCGGCAACTACATTTGATACCAGCTGGGAGCAGGCCCGGACTGGCAATCTGTGGGTTCTGGCAAATGCCAGAGGGGCTGCTATAAGGTGCCATAGAAAGTCAGTATTTAGTGAGCTGGTGAGGGCTGTTTGGACCTCTATGTGGGCTTTTTGGGCCTCTGTGTACCTGAAATGCCAGGGCCTATTTTGATTCTCAGTCCGGACCTGGCTGGGAAGCAACCCTAAGTACAGCGGATAGTCGGTAGAACTGTAGTCGCAGTAAAGGCTCAGATCTTTGTGACTTTGTGAGCCATTCCGAAGCCGAAAGACTTAAAGCTTAAGTGTGTGGCCTGTAGGACATGGAACAACTTGGATTGTTGCACCCATTTTTTGCAATTTGCACCCTACCCTGAGCTTCCTAAATACCAGTGACATGTATGTGATGGGGGCAGTGCTGTTGGTAAAGGTTACCTGAGTAGAAGAGGCAGAGCTGAAAACTTGAGGGCAGGGCTCATGGGGTCCTCCTGTGATGTCACCATGTGATGTCACGCACTGCGTTGTGAGCAAAATAGAGGAATTTAATACCCATTGGGAGACTGGGGAAGCTGCATGACTCCCAAAAGAGAGTTGATTGCTCAATTCATATGCAACACTGTCTCCATAATATGCGTGCCGTGACCTGGTATCAGAAAAGGGTTGCCCCACCTTAATGTGCCTAGACTGGATGGCAAAATTATAGTCACCCTGATGATTGCAGTTACAATTAAGTCCTGTGCATGAGCCATGGGAAGAAAGGAACTTCTGCTTCATGCTCCCCTTTAATTATAATGTGAACTTCCTCTTTAATAAGCCTTGTGTCTGATAACCAAGAGCAACAAACAATTACAAAAGTTTTATACTTTCTAAAGAAAACAAGGGAAACTTTTGTTTTCACTTCATTACAGCCCCACTTCCATCGTTAGAATCCATGGGAATAAGGGATATTATAGCCACATAAAAGTGACAATCTAAGAGTTCCGAACAGAAACTGGGAATAAAAATAGAAGCTGAAAAGACTCACAAAATTACCCAAGAAAATTATGTTCCAGCATGAAGAGCTTAATTCTAATGAGCAGAAACCCATTTGTGAGGGGGGAAATGGACTGCGGATTAATTTCAATATGCCCTCTGACAAATAAAGATGTTTTATGGACTTTACTTGCTATTGCTCAGCATGATTAGGATAATGAATGTTTGCCTTAAATGCTGTATTTTTAAATGCCTTCTTTTAAGGGCAAGCAATTATGTTGGAGGAACTTTTTCTTAAATAATACAGGTTTATAGCTGAATGTTTTATTTGTCGGTATCCGTTATAGCTGCATTAAAGGAAAAAGAAACCATTATATGTATGATGTAGGAAATGGAAAGCAGTAGTGTTTTCTCTTCTCTTCTTCTTTAGTGTCTTTATCTTCTGCTTCTTCTCCTTTCTCTCCACCAAAGATGTTGGTCTCACTGTATATTGCCCTACCTCCTCATTCCCTTTCTGTATTTTTTAAACTCTCCAATTTTCTCTCTCTGCATCCAAGCCCATTATATCTCTTCCTATAGTCTCAAAACATTGCTATATCTTCCACACCATCTACCCCCCCAACCCCCTCCTTAGTTTGTCGCTTCTCTGACCCTATTTCTGAACTGCACAGTGCTGGGTATGATTACAGTAAGCCACAAAAAGGCAGGAATGTCCTGTTGAGATCTACTGGTGTCCCGTGAAGGACCAATCCAAGGTTCAGCAAAAGCTCACGTCCATCAAGTTCAACCTTTTATGCCAAAGTGAAACCTGCCCAACTGCTAGTTGATAAAGAGCAGTGATCACCAACAAGTGGCTTGCGAGCAACATTTTGCTCACCAACCCATTTCGATATTGCCCTCAGTGGCCTCAAAGCAGGTGCTTATTTTTAAATTCTTGACTCAAAGGCAAACTTTAGTTGCATAAAAAAGGTGTACTGTCAATTAAGATCTCCTGTAGGCTTCCAGTCCACACAGGGGCAACTAAAAGCCAATCACAGTCACAATTTGGCATCCCAGGAACATTTTTCATGCTTGTGCTGCTCTTGGACTTTCTTTACATTTGAATGTGGCTGACAGAAGGTTGGTGACCCCTAGAGGAAAGCAACAAACCCATCTTTAGAGGAGGATCAACTTTGTACCAAGAGCTTTTTTCAGCAACGCTGTATTTCCTCACACGCTAATAAGGCAACCTCTTTATTGTATCTGCTATTATAACTGATTCGGAGAGAGACACTGATTAGTTGAAGAATTGATATTGTCACCTTATTATGATTCCTTGAAGCCTAATCAGTAAAGTGCTTGCCTCATCAACAAAGCCTTTCCCCAAAACCTTCCTGCAAATAATCTATTTTTTCTATACATTGAAAGTGATAATCCATCAAGACTTTTACTAGTCTGTCAATATTCCTTGCCAGGCAAAAGATAAGGAGTTTGCTGTCTCCATTGTTAGTCCCCTTTCACATCCATGATGTTCAACTATTGATACGAATTCCAGAAGTCCCCTTCACTCTCCTTTAAACTGGGCTACTTATCTTTCTTTTCAAAGGCATAGCTTGAGGCAGTTGTGACATATTGGGTTTTAATGAGGCCTCATGGGCCATAAATTATTTGATTGGCCACCACAGAAACCCTGAAATATGAAGTACCCAGTTTACAGTTGTACTATCAAACACTGGGGTAGAAAAGTGGGACATAAGGGTTGAAATTACAAACTGGTGGCCAATGAGGATGCAATAGTCCTTGAGCCTGAAGTTTGCTGTCTCCATTTTTGTTCCCTTGCCATATCCCAAATGATTTTACTCCATTTCACTCACCTTGAAACCAGTCTACTTATCTCTCTACTTATCTCTTTTTTCAAAAGTGATGCTTCCAGTGATACATAGGCTTTGGGTTTTAATGAGACCCCATGGGGCATAAATAATTTGATTTGATTTGATCAACAGAGGAACTAGAAAACTGAAATGTGAAGTATCCAGTTTAAAGTCATACACAAGTGCTGGGGGAGGTAAGTGGGCCATAATGGCTTAAATTAGAAATTGGTGGCCACTTAGAGATATAAGTTTCGGCAGCACTAAGGTGCAGAGCATGTGCCATATTTTACACTTGCCTCTGCCTTTTTATTAAACCTTTTTGGGAATCATTCATTCATCAGTACATTGTAATGTTCCTTTAAGACTTTCTTCCCTGCTCTTATTATATTGTGCAAATCAGCAAAATTCCTTTTGGCAAAGGCAAATATTGAAAACATATCTAGGGAACATTCCAGAGCAGCCACCTTGCCAGTGACCTTAGCTGCCCTTCTGCAACCTCCTGAGCACAGATCATCCTTCCCTCTAAAGCTGGACATTGTCACAGAATAATAATGACTTCTAAGTGCAGGCGAAAAAAAAACAGACTGAAACGTTTGTTAAATTGCACAAAACAAAATGCCAAACTTTCATCAGATAGAAGTTCATCAGAAAGAAGCTCTTCTATAGTTCCTCCAATCAATTACACACAGCTCATCTTGAAGTTGTTCCAAGTTTGCCTTTGTTGTCATAATAATCTTTATTTGTAGCTGGGAACATTTTGTTTAATTCTTCTGCATTGGAACATGTTATTAAGGAAGCAGCAGAGCTTTACTTTCAAGAGGGGTATTTGCAGGGGGTGCAAAGAAGAGGAGGAAACAAACTGCAAAGCAAAAGTGCACAATACTATGTGTAGGGAATACAATATGGGAAATAAGACAGGGTTAAGGAACCGGCAGTGCTTGGGAGAATGGGGTTCTAGGCAGTGGTCAAGGGGTGAAAGGCAGGTCCAGGTTCTTCACTGAAGCTCTAGTTATGCCAAGGTTTTTCACTTGGGTAATTGTAGACATAGGTCATAGAGGGGCCACAAACACAACATTAAAAGGTAAAAAACCCTATATCAGTGTCGTCACTCTTGCTCTTGCATAGGCCTCTTAAGCTTCCAGAAAATAAACCCCATATTGTTATTCGCATTCTTTGTTCCATCTCTTGAGAGACAAGACTTACAAAATGAATAGCAGAAAGCTACGAGGAGGCAACATTGGGATTTAACATCTCTGCTCTGCGATTAAGTGTCACTGTGCTCAGGGTCAGGTTATTCGCAGTATTTTTAGCATTGTACCGATTTGCAAAATGAACTTTTTTTCCCCTGCTGCTTAAAAGTGCAGTAAATGGAACCAAGATGTCCAAGAGTCAGTTGACTGACACATTAAAGGCCGTCTCAACTCCTCTGCAGAAGGACAGCAATGGCTGATATTGTTCATATTTAATTCTTACACAGGTGTTGGAGAGACTCCAAGTGGAACAGCCCTTGATTCTTCTTTTCTCTTTAGGGGCAGTGTCTCTGGGACTTCTGTATAACCAACAGTTGAATTATTTTCCAGGTAAGCATGCTCTAGGCTTCGACATGGATACAGCATGTATATGCCTGAAGAAGGTCCCATCCTATGAAATGATAAAATGGAACCAAGCTATTTAGGCATATCACATGAAAGCATACTGCTGGTACTTGTTAATGTGTGAATGTTTTTTAGAATACATGAAATTTAGTAATCTCTTTGGGGCCTATTTACTAACATTCAAGTTTTAGAGGTATCAAGGGTTTCATACTCTTTAACACATTGTTAGGCCTTTTTATTTATTCAAGCTTTTTATACGTGGAGCTTTTAATACATGTAAGTACATGGCGTTTGTGCTTTTAGAGAAAATTGTTTTTCGTGGATTCAAAAACCTCTTGATATGTTGATAAATGGGCCTCTAGGATTCTATGGATTAAATTGACCTTCACCAGGTAATGCCCCATCCTCTAACCTCTAATAGTTCAGCACATGAACTGGCTTTTGATATCAGATTTGTTTCTGTTCCATTTGATACGCTGCTTTTCCCGTAAATCACTGGAATAAAGTGGCATCATCCCATCTAATAAAGGGAACAATTCTTGCACGACGGTTTCCCAGACACTTGATTGGAATGCCAGCAGTGAGTTCAAGAAAAGGCAGATTAGTCAGAGAATGACTGAAGAATCCCAAGCATTTCAGCTATTCGGTGGGTCGATAGCAAAAGAACAAGATTGGGACATTTCAGTGCCACTTGAAAACGAGACCAATTTGCCTGGCGCTGAGAGGAAGGATTCCTGGCCTCTCGTCTTTGGATTCTGCTTCTTGTAGCAATGAAAACGAAATTAGGCTGATAATGTGGAGATGTGTTTAGGATTAGTGTTAGAAATTGTTAATATTACTGGTATGGGACCTGTTATCCAGAATGCTTGGGACCTGTGGTTTTCAGGATAACGGATCTTTCTTTAATTCGCATCTTCATACTACTAGCAAATAAAACATTAAGGGGCAGATTTATCAAGGGTCGAAGTGAAAATTCGACTTTGAAAATTCGATTTTCTGGCTACTTCGAATTCGATCAAATGCGCTAAAACTTTGAATGAAACGATTCGAATACAACCTGTCCACCCCAAGTTAAAAACTTACATTTTTTTTTAATAAATTTTGATTGGTCTTCTTTTATTCGAATTACAAAGTTGTGGGAGTTAAAAAAAATCCCAAATAAACCCATAAGGCCAATTTTTTTTCAATAAGTATTAATTATATCTTAGTTGGGATCAAGTACAAGATACTGTTTTATTATTACAGAGAAAAAGGAAATCATTTTTAAATTTTTAAAATTTTCGAATATTTGGATAAAGTTGAGTGGGGGCAAATTCACTAAGATTCGTAGTTGCGCCAGGCGTAACTTCGCCGCACTTCGCCAGGCGTAGTTTCGCCAGCGCTTCGCAAATTCACTAAAATCCGAAGTTGCACTCAGGGGTAGCGTAAGGTTGCGAAGTTGTGCTAGCGTTGATTCGCTAAGTAAAGCGAAGTTACGCTAGCGAAGGCTAATTTGCATACGGCGCCAAAGTCAAATTTCAATGGAGGAATACGTATCAGCACTACAAATGGCTAGAAAAGCTTCAAAACATCAAATAAAAATGTTATTTTGCCCCACACATGTGCCCACTGTCTATGTTAGTTGCCATGAGTCAGGAGATGTAGGGGGGAAGGAGGGGAGCCCCAAAAATTTTTTCGATCTTTTTCAGCCTATCACCTATAATATAGAAAACACGCCAGCGTTTTTTGGGACTTAGAAAAAATTTTGACTTTTTTTGAAGCAATCCCTATCTACTCTATTGCGCTTCGCCTGGTCTGAGGTGGCGAAGGAAGTCTAGCGTAAAAGGTAGCGTTCAGTACACTGCGCGCGTTAGTGAATTTGCGTAGTTACGTTGCTAGCGAAACTTCGCCAGGCGTAAGGGTGCGAAGTAACACTAGCGAAACTACGCCAGCGTTCGTTAGTGAATTTGCGCAGTAACGAAATAAGTCGGGGCTTTCTGGATATCGGGTTTCCGGATAATGGATCCCATACCTGTACCGCCAGCAGTGTAAGGTAACTCTGGGCTTCCTGTGTATTGCATGGTGAAAAAATTAGGACTAAATTGCTTTATGTGCCATAGGACTAAAAGTGCCCTGCTAAGGGGCAGGAGGCGCCAGTAACCATCTCCAGACGTCAATGCAGCTAAATAATAAGTGCTGTACATAAAACCGATAAGCACTGGAAGAGCCACAAACATTTATTATGCAGCCCTCAACACAAATGAGTGTAAAATTGCTCAGATTGCACTTTACATGGATAATTTTTCCTAGTTTTCAAGATAGTACCAGTTTTTAAACTGCTTATAGAATGACATTAACACAGTACCACCAACTGATCATTTAGGCCAACTGGCTGAAAATGAACTTCTTGTGATGATTCTCTGTTCATAAGAATGAAGTTAGTGAGCAGAGAAGACATTCCTTTTCTCACTAAGTTAATTTTTAGGCCAAATACAGTCACAAAAAAGCTGATTTGTTCTGGTACGTTGCAACGTCCTCTTTTATTTACTTTGATAGCGGAAATAAACACAAGACCATTTTCTTTGTTTCATTTAATTTTTTTTCCTTTTTTTTGGGTTGCGTACATTCAAAAGGAGTGCGGTGGCACAATACAATACAGGAAAACATGTCAAATAGCAAATTATCTGCAAATTATCATTAAAACTGTTTACAAACAACACTTTAGAAATTGCACAGCTCGCGAGAGGGAACGTATATCTAAGGAAATAAAGATACACCGAGCGCAGCGTACGCTACACCTACACAACACTGATAAAAGCACCATTACATTTTTAGGGACGTGTGTAATCTATAGAGCACGGAAATACCCTGCACACTGACATATTAAATAAAAGCTAAAGAACCTTAGTGCATTCTACTAGAAATGAATATGGACTTAATATAATAAGTGCTGTGTTAGACTTCAGCCTCAGGACAGGACCACGTGGCGGGTCTTTCAAGAGACCCCCCAAAGTGAAATGAATATCCGTGAACGTTCATCCTTTATTGTTTACTCATTACCAGTGCAAGCTACTAGAGGCAGGTTCATAACAGGCTTCAAAAGTTACCCATGTTATTGGATTATTAAGGCTGCATGATAGTCCATGTTACCAATACAAACAGGAACTAATTACTGGTATGGAACCTGTTTTCCAGAATGCTTGGGACCTGGGGTTTTCAGATAAGGGATCTTTCCATAATTTGGATCTCCATACCTTAAGTGTACTAAAAAAAATCATTTAAACGTTAATTACACTGAACAGGGTCGTGGCCCCCGGCTCTCAGAGGCCCCCACCGGCCCAGGTCTGCTCTCTTGATCAGCCATCCCCTGAAGAAATAAAGATTATCAGTACATGATGTGACCGGGGTTTGGAGGGGGCCCCTGGTGGCTGCCAGGAGGGCCCTTGGTGTGGCAGCCCCATGGGTCATCAATGCTCTAGTCTGACGCTGACACCCAATAATATTGTTTTGCCTCCTAAAAGGACTAATGATATCTTAGTTTGGATCAAAGACAAGGTACTGTCTTCTAGTGATGTGTGGGCCAGCCCAATACCCGCGGGTCGGGCGGGTGGGTCTGGGTCGAGCTCTTCCATCTGCTCTCCCTGTCTGCTACCTATAGCCGCGCGCCTGCTTGCCCCACCCCTTTTGTGATGTCATCGGCAAGGCGGCAAGGGTCTATAAAAGGAACCTGGAAGTCGGATGCGGACGGGCACAGGTGGAGGAAGCCGGGACCCGCACATCACTACTGACTTCTAATAAAAGGGGAAAAAATCATTTTTACAAATTTTAATTATTTGATGAAAATGAAGTCTATGGTAGTTGGCCTTCCTGTATTTAGGAGCTTTCTGGATAATGGCTTTCAAGATAACAGATCCCATACCTGTACAATAATAATCAGCATCACACTTATACAGCTATTCCCATTCCCATACCTGTGCTACACATTATTTCCACTGCTCAGCACAACCCCCAGATTCATGGAATTCCCTGTACAGGTATAAGATCCAGAAAGCTCCAAATTACTGAAAGCCCGTCTCCATTATATGCAAATAATCAAATTTTTAAAAATGATTTTCTTTTTCTCTGTAATAATAAAACAGTACCTTGTACTTGCTAACAGGCTTTGGATAATAATAATACAGGTATGGGACCAATTATGCAGAAACCTGTTATCCACAAAGCTCCAAATAACAGAAAGGTCATCTCCAACAGCCTCCATTTTGTTCAAATAATCCAAATTTTTAATAATGATTTCCTTTTACTCTGTAATAATAAAACAATACCTTGTTCTTGATCTCAACTAAGATATACTGTAATTAATCCTTATTGGAAGCATAACCAGCCTATTGGGTTTATTTCATGTTTACATTATTTTCTAGTAGACTTAAGGTATGAAGATCCAAATAACGGAAAGATCCATTATCGGGAAAACCCCAGGTCCCCTGCATTCTGGATAACAGGTCCCATATCTGTACTTCTTTTTAGACTGGAGGGTGTAGGACTTATCTACTCTTGAGAAAGTCAAAACGTGAAAAAATGCCTTCTGTATACTAGAGTTGTAAAGGTGAGTTCACCAATAAATCAATTCCTCATACTGCACTGGAAATTACCAAATTATCCCCAAAACCTATTCTAGGCTGCAGTCGAAGAAATAGCGTGCCCTGAGTCATTGGGCTGCTCTATGGAAACATATACAAACATTTCCATTTCTTTATACTGCTTTGAGGCCTTCAAGAGGTTCTGTAGGAACTTCCCATGCATTGCCTTTGGGGAAGGGGAGTCTAACTGGTATTGATACTTAAGGTTTAGTACTACATTCCACAATACAATAGTTTATAAGGAACATCTGCTTATTTGTTATGGGGATAGATACAGGCAAAGTGTGCCATGATTTTTGGGACTTGTTGGAAGTCAAAGCCCAAGTGTCACACGGTAACTGTCCTCTTCTTGCTTCCACTACAAGACATGCCTAAGGCAACGTAAAGTCAATAAGTGTTCTAAGCCAGATGTTTAAGGCTACTTCCTAATGGAAAATATTTCAGCTGATATCAGGATAATTTCACGGAAGGCTGGCTATCCAAGAATGAGCCATCATTTCCATCCCTGACCTCATGCCTCATTAGTCACTATGTTACTGTGTAAGGCTGAGGTACTGAAATCCCCAAGGACCGTTGGCCCGGGATTTAAAGAGTTTTCCTTCTGAGAAATGCAGCCAAGATTTGTTGGTTCACCTTTTGCTTAGAGATTTCCTTAAATCCCATGTTCTCGGCCCTTAATTACAAGCATTTCCTACTCCACTGATGTAATGTCCAATCTCTTAAATCATACAGAACATGTCATGTACATCGTCAGTTTATTCTGCATTTATTGGCCCACACAGGCAGAAATAAAAGGAGAATATCCCTGTATATGTTATCCATTAAGGACCTTTATTCTATTCCACCAAAACATCTGGTATTATTTTATAGATAACACATTTATGTCAATATGTCCACCAGCCGACCTGAAAAAAATATGTAACCATCAATTCTCACCTATGGTTGCCTTGACAACGCTAACAGTTACACCCCATTAGTGATGAATTCAGTGCCATAATCATCAATTTAAAAAAAATAAAAAAAGATCCATCTTTTATATGGAGCCAACATATTGTTCAGGGCCATACACAGATCGTCCACCATTCACATCAGCCCCTGCTCCAGTGGAGCTTACAATCTAAAGTTCCTATCACAGTCACACATGTTGTCAATTTCTTCATGAGCCAATTAACCTGCCCATTTCGGGATACGTCCCTTTAAATTACATCGCTTGGGAAATGATTGTTGTAAATTTAGTAAAACTGTATTCAATCAAGTTACAGTTTCCATTTAACATGGAGGTGGTTGACCCTGTCCACCAAAAGTAGAACCTATTTTGATAATCACTGGCATGCCCAGAAGACAGAATAAAATGGATAGATAGAATGGTCCTGGGCAAAGTTTTGATTAGGGTCCCTTGAATTGTTGGCAAAAAAACCTTTAAAAAATGTTGCAAATCATAAGGGGTGAGGTTTGGTCAAATCAAGAACAGAATCTTGAATTTGGTGCTTCTCTAGTTGTAATGTCAGCATCTAGTGGAGAGGTTCACAAACCAAAGAATAGGCTCAAGGTTTGGTGGGTGCAGGCAGTGGATGATGGGGGTGCAGGATAATCATTAGGGTCATGAGTTAGCAAATATCTGATATATGGTCATGGTCAAGCAGACGGTTGGATCAACAGCCCACCATGCCATTTGTTCAAAAAGAACAGAATAGGTAGTGTGAAATGTTTGACAAGTGCATGGACCTTTTTAGGCTCTCACATTGCACAAAATCCTATGGATCAGAGAAGGTTCTAGCTGTTTCCCAGGGGAGAATTCTCCTGCAGCTTGTCTGCTTTTTACAAGTCATGAGATTCTATCTGATGCTGATTGAAAGGCTTCTATTGACTTACATCTGCTTACACAAAAAAAGTGGAGGAGCGTCAACTTAAGATGATGCACAAAGGTAAACCAGTTTGGCCAGTTCATGACCAAATTGTGTTGGGGTCCAAATGAACCAATCAGAACTAATTCCAGATTCCAATAAGACCTGAACAATCAGTTGATGGATGTGTCGATAAGGTGTGCTCATCAGCTAGGCCTAAATTAGTTAATATGGCTCCCGCTAGTGATGTGTGCACATCACTAGGTCCCGCCATCGATTTATCTCTTCAATGACCAATCTATACGCAACTTTACAGCTGGCATTGCAGATGGGAATTTCAGCAATCCCACAATCATAAGCCATTATAAAGCCATACTAACCCATAGTAACTAAAATATGGATGCTTTCGAAGTGGTGACCAGTAGATATCATCTTCACTACTGATGCCCCAGCCTAGTCAAACAAAAGTAACATTGTCAAAGGGTTTTGAGAAATGGTTCTCTAACTGTGGAGTTGGACATCAATTTTCTCTTGTGCGGTTTCTTAAGCTCAAGCAAAGTATATCCAACATTGTTGGCATTTCCTTTAATCCAGCCTTTGGGAACGTGGGTACTCTATACCCGGATTCACTCGAACTTCATATTTTCTGGAATTCTGGAATTAGTCTGATTTAGGCTTTTCCCTCCATCTTTATACCTTGGTTTAGGAACCCGACCATCAGCTTTTGGGCACCTTTAACGTAACTCTTCCCATCGTGGATGCAATGAGCTACTAACCCATAGCAACTAAAAAGATGGATGCATTTAAATTGGTGACAAGTAAATATCACCTTAACTACTGAGCCTCCAGTCTGGTCAAACAAAAATAACACTGTCAAAGGGTTTTGAGAAGTGGTTCTCTAACTGTGGGGTTGGACATCCTTGTGGGTGTTTAAAGCAGTGGCAGGAGGGTGCTCAGTCTTAAGTCCATTGTGGGTAAGATGTATGAGAAGTCTACATGCTCTTCTAGATACACCTTAAAGCTCAGTTGGATTTTGGGTGAAAGCATATATATGGTAAATAATAGAAAACCAATCTTTTATTAGACTAAACCCAGTGTCTTCCAAATTAGGAGAAAAAAAATCTGACATGAAATATTCTCTATGAAATGCAGAATATGTAGCTAACGTGCAAATGAAATGCGATACGCTCTCATTAAATGCAGAATACATAAGGCAATAAGTGGTTCTTTTTACTTCCTGAGATGAAGCAATACGGGCGAATGGAAATGGTTTGCTGAAAGATCCTTAACGCTTCAGTGCTAATCTGAACTCAGCAGGAAAATGGGAAATAAATGAAATCTCTATAGAATTCGAGTCCATGCTGTGACATTTTTTAACTCTTGAACGTGGTACGATTACACGGAAGGCTGGCGGTATTGGCCATGGTATGAATATTTAAATTTTTTGGGCGCAGGACCAAAAAAAATAGATATAATTTTAAAAAACTATATATGTGTGCTAGTTAATACATTCCATCAATAGACTCTTTCAATGTATCAGTACAGAACAGTAGCTAGAGACAAATAACCAAGTATCTCCTTTTTCCTTGTGTTGCTTCCCCTTGATTCATCGTGCTCTTTAGTGAAGGCGCGTTTATCTTAGGACTTTTAAATACAAACGTTAATCTCGGTGGGTTTTGGTTTCGCTTTGTAAAACTCATAAGACGTTCAAGTGCATCGCTACTTTGGAAGGAGACAGGGGGGTTATTCATCCCGACAATCAGCGTAGTTTCCTTTAATCCAGAAACAGATCTGGGCATATTTCAGAGGCGTTATGCGCACGGCTACATTGAAATCTTGTTTGTCGCCATCTTTGTCGACCCATTGGTGGCCGGAAAATATTCCGATGATCTTCCTTTCCCATTTCTGCTTCTGCCTCTTCCACATTCGCACGTAGACGCCAGAGCCGCTGGCGCCTGGTTGAGCGTCACATTGTTGGTAGAGAAGGTCGTAGGTTTCGTCAGTGACTTCGCAAAACCTGTAGACCAGGTTGCCAGGCCTATCGTTGTCATAACCAGAGAAGTGGATCCTACCACCAGGTAAGTAGCGCCCGGAAGGGCTGACGCCAATCATCATATATTTTCTCTTGTGAGGTTTCTTAAGCTCAAGCAAAGCATAGTCATAATCCATTCCAATATCGTTGGCATTTCCTTTAATCCAGCCTTTGGGAACGTGGGTCCTTTTTACCCGGATCCACTGGAACTTCATCTTTTCTGGAATTCTGGGATTAGTCTGATTTAGGCTTTTCCCTCCATCTTTATACCTTGGTTTTAGGAACCCAACCTTCAGCTTTTGGGCACCTTTAACGTAACTCTTCCCATCGTGGATGCAATGAGCCGCGGTTAGAACATGTTTTTCTGCCACCAAAGTGCCAGTGCACCCGGTGGACAATTTAACAGATGTTGAAAAGGGATAATTCAGCAAAAAGTCTTTGCCATATATGTTAAAGCGACCGTCATGGCCGTATATCTGCCTCTTTGTGCGAGACCTGCCCTCCCCTCCGCTGCTGCTAAGAACATAAATGCCCACATTGGTCATGGTACGGCTTCCATTGGAATAGAGGGTCTCGTATGCCATATAATCCCTCAGATCCTCATAGGTTGGCATGGAGGAGTATTTATGGCATTCAGCCCCACATGAAGACGACACATTCAGACTGGGATCTGCATCAAATTGTGCTTTGTCTAGTTTAGATATGGACTGTGGGAGAATAACCGGAACTTTGTAATTAGGCCACATTGGTTTCAGGGGAGAGTTGTAAGGTTCCACAAATGTCAGTAAAGACAGGAGAACACACACAGCAGGAAGTCTCTCGTCCAACATCATGGCGCTTTATCTGTAACAGAAATGGAAATATATAAATCTTCTGTATAAAAGACAGTGTTGGAATAACAGAAAACATTGTATAAAGTGGAGGGCAAACGTGTAACGTTTGTAAAGATGCAAAGCTCACACCAGGTCTTGTAACCCACGGCAACCAATCAGCAAGTAGCCACAAGGAAAACATTCAATTAAGACCTGGTGCAAAAAAGATAGGGATGTACCGAATCTACGACTCCTTGAATCCTTCGGGAAAGATTCAGCCGAATGTTGAACCAAATCCGAATTTGCATTGGCACATTATGGGCGTTAAAGGAAAAAGTGGAAAAAATTTTTTACTTCCTTGTTTAATGATGAAAAGTCATGTGATTTCCCTCTCCACCCCTAATTTACATATTCGGATTCAGTTAGGCCAGGCACAAGGATTTCGGCCGAATATGAATCCTGGAGAAATCACAAACCGAATCCTGGAATGAGACCTGTTATCCAGAATGCTGGGGACTGGGATAAGGCATCTTTGGGTCTCTGTAACTCAAGTCAACTAAAACAAATTATTTAAGCATTAGTTAAACCCAATAAGGGTGATTTGCATCTTAGTTAAGATCCAGTACAAGGGCCTGTTTTATTATTACAGAGAAAAAAAGGAAATCGTTTAGTTTTTGATTAAAAGGGAGTCTATGGGACCTATAATTTGTAGCTTTCTGGATAAGGGGTTTCCGGATAATGGATAAGTGCAAGTCCACGGCTGCCTTGTACTCTGCACTGTGCACCAGACACAAGTGCTTAGTGAATGAGCATAAAGGGGTGCAATATGGCTCCCTTAGTGCTTCTGATCCTCAGTGCTCTAGCACTTGCATTTGGTACCATTGTAGATCATCCCTAAAAGGCCACAAGCATCTCCAAGCAATCAGTCCCAGGTTACACCACCTAAGTTGTAAGTTGCTATGGTTGGTTAATTTTAAACAAAATCCTATATTGGCCCGTGCCCAGACCCCCTGCTTTCGTCTCCGGATAATAAAACAAATAGTTGTTTATATCAGCATGAAATAGAGTCTGCACTTATCTCCAAGCTCTGCAGCGTCTTCCAGTTACAGGGTATGTGACTTTAGCCAGCAGAGGGCAGTGTTCCATGGAGTAACTGATACATTCTTCTGACATTATCGCCATGAAACCCAAGTTGCTAGAGGGGGACGAAATGTAAATTGCAGCACATACTGTCACCTCTTTTAGCATTCAGAGCAACCTGTTTCCCTACTCTGGTTACTTGTGCAGAAAGGGTGTATGTTTCATGTGTCTGTTTCATCACTAGGCAATCCCTGGGGGGTGCTGAGTATTAGAAGGAGATTATGGGGGTTGATTTGGATGAGGGAAGATGTGAATGCTGACAATTGTATGACATCTCATATCAATTCCAATTTCCTGGGCTGGGGCACATTTCCTATAAAGATGAGGAATAGTTCTTGTGCATCGAAATTCCCCTGTACTAAGCAAAATTCAGTAGGAACAGCCCACTAAGTTTGCTCATAGTCTGTGCAGAGAGATAATATAAAACTATGGCAGCATAGGTATTCCCCTGTACTAAGCACAATTCAGCAGGAGCAGTCCCCTAAGTTTGCTCATAGTCTGTACAGAGAGATCCCATACAACTATGGCAGCATAGGTATATCTCTGTACTAAGCACAATTCAGCAGGAACAGTCCCCTAAGTTTGCTCATAGTCTGTACAGAGAGATCCCATAAAACTATGGCAGCATAGGTATTCCTCTGTACTAAGCACAATTCAGCAGGAACAGTCCCCTAAGTTTGCTCATAGTCTGTACAGAGAGATCCCATAAAACTATGGCAGCATAGGTATTCCTCTGTACTAAGCACAATTCAGCAGGAACAGTCCCCTAAGTTTGCTCATAGTCTATACAGAGAGATCCCATAAAACTATGGCAGTATAGGTATTCCCCTGTACTAAGCACAATTCAGTAGGAACAGCCCCCTAATTTTGCTCATAGTCTGTACAGAGAGATCCCACAGGACAATGCTCTGTTCTCCCAGGAGGTATTAATGTGCATGATATACAGAAGAGATCATTGGCAGACCGTTTGACCTATCCCTCCACCTCCCCTCTGTGTGAGTCAGATTCCCATAACTGTCTCACGGGAATACAAGGCCAAACACTGGCCAAATGCAGTGGAAATCCCCTTGTTATGTTAATATAATACATAACTAAAGGGGAACTTCATCCAAAAGGAAAATTTAATTGTAAGCAGCGATCCAGTCTATCTGAACAGAACATTTGTAATGATTATACAGATATTATGGAATTGCTACTGGAAGCAGCATTTGTCTGGCTGTTTATATGCTCTGCACTGCTGGTTCTCACTCCTGAAACAATTTCAGTTGATTAACTGACCTGGAGGATAACTTTCTTCTCCTCTATCATAGCCAGAGACCAGAAAGGGATAAACAAATACAGCCAGAGTTACACACAGTACAAATGCAGTAGTCGAGCGCACACATGAGAACATTCCCTGACATTCATTTTTTACTTTGATATTAAACATAATAGTTCTGTAAACACAGGAATGTGCTATTACTGGCTGCTGGCATGATTCAGGGTTGCTTCTCTGTAAACAGAAGGAAATAAGAGGGAGGGGAAAATGTTTGTTTAATTGGGAAGTTCGATAAGATCCGTTTCCCAAATAACTGGTCAGGCATAAAGGAACCAGGACACTGAAATGGGGGCAGAAGGGGGAGAAGAAACAATGTACCCCTATTGTATATTGTATAATGCACAGTAGATGTCCCTGAGGTTCTGAGAACACATATATATATATTTCTATATATATATACATATTCATAGTGTGCAGATTTGTCTATGCCTAAACCACTTTGGCACAGGCTGCCAAGTCGCAGGCTGTATGTTCCTACTTTAAATTAAAGGTATGGGATCCGTAATCTGGAAACCCGTTATCGAGAAAGCTCTAAATTACGGAAAGGCCATCAAATAATCCAAATTTTTTAAAATGATTTCCTTTAATTCTGTAATAATAAAGCAGTAGTTTGTACTTGATTCAAACTAAGATATAATTAATCCTTATTGGAAGCAAAACCAGTCCAATGGGTTTATTTAATGTTTATATGTTTGTACTTAAGGTATTTAGATCCAAATTACAGATTCACTATCCAGAAAAACCCAGGTCCTGAACATTCTGGATAACAGGTCCCATATCTGTCTTCCTATTTAACAACTTTTCTGTATGAAATGTTTAAAAAAGCCTTCCACTAGGGGTCACTATTTCCTACATACTCTGCTGCTGGAATAAATGGATTAGACCCAAGATTCCTAAAGTTCGGGGTTGGTTCCCAAAGTGGGGATGTGCTGAATACCTTTAGCAAATTGAAGGTTGGAGCACAAAATGGAGAGGTGCTTGGGTGCCAATCGTATGCAGATGTCTGATTTAGATATACCGTAATATGATTTAAACTAGTGGCAGGTCCAGGCAAATCATCCAATGCTTTCTATGGGACATATATATGTAGCTTATATCCAAGGAGGTTTATTTACCCATATAGTAACAAGTCCTACTGGTACACAGAACAGTGACCTTGATTCCACATACCAAGCGTTCCACACTGGATGGCATTTGACAAAATATCATAATTTCTCCCAAGTCCATTTCATATCACTGTACTGAATTCTGACTGCAACATAACTGATAATGGATACAGCACAATGATACAATCCCACAACCGAAAACGATAATCACAACTCATAACTAACAAAACAACCAGGCAATGATGTACAGTTTATGTATAGATATGTATAGATGATTGTTTTTTACAGTTTATTTTAGTTATACTAGGGAGAGATTTGTGCCTTTTGTAGCAGCGGGATAGGGAGTGTGGCTGTAGGATAGCAGGTATAGTAGGGAGAGATGTGTCTATAGTAACAGTGGATAATAGTCTCTGGGAAGGGAGTGTGACTGTGGGATAGCTGGTATAGTAGTGAGAGATGGTGTCTATAGTAACAGTGGATAATAGTCTCTGGGAAGGGAGTGTGACTGTGGGATAGCAGGTATAGTAGGGAGAGATGGTGCCTATAGTAACAGTGGATAATAGTCTCTGGGAAGGGAGTGTGACTGTGGGATAGCAGGTATAGTAGGGAGAGATGGTGTCTATAGTAACAGTGGGATTATAGTCTCTGGGAAGGGAGTGTGACTGTGGGATAGCAGGTATAGTAGGGAGAGATGGTGTCTATAGTAACAGTGGGATAATAGTCTCTGGGAAGGGAGTGTGACTGTGGGATAGCAGGTATAGTAGTGAGAGATGGTGTCTATAGTAACAGTGGATAATAGTCTATGGGAAGGGAGTGTGACTGTGGGATAGCAGGTATAGTAGGGAGAGATGGTGCCTATAGTAACAGTGGGATAATAGTCTCTGGGAAGGGAGTGTGACTGTGGGATAGCAGGTATAGTAGGGAGAGATGGTGTCTATAGTAACAGTGGGATAATAGTCTCTGGGAAGGGAGTGTGACTGTGGGATAGCAGGTATAGTAGGGAGAGATGGTGCCTATAGTAACAGTGGGATAATAGTCTCTGGGAAGGGAGTGTGACTGTGGGATAGCAGGTATAGTAGGGAGAGATGGTGCCTATAGTAACAGTGGGATAATAGTCTCTGGGAAGGAAGTATGACTGTGGGATAGCTGGTATAGTAGGGAGAGATGGTGCCTATAGTAACAGTGGATAATAGTCTCTGGGAAGGGAGTGACTGTGGGATAGCAGGTATAGTAGGGAGAGATGGTGCCTATAGTAACAATGTGATAATAGTATCTGGAAAGGTAGTGTAACTGTGGGATAGCAGGTATAGTAGGGAGAGATGGTGCCTATAGTAACTATGTGATAATAGTATCTGGGAAGGTAGTGTAACTGTGGGATAGCAACAGGTACATCAACATAGTGGGTTTACATATGGAGCATCTAGCTGGTGTATATTAGTTGAATTGTCTGTATTCCGGAATATCTGGTAAATACATTTCAGTAATTATGCAGGATTCAACTGGTCCTGAAATGTTTTATTTGCACAATCTGTCATGCAAGCTGCTGGTGAAAGCCGAAGTCTTGGGCGGTTACCAGTAATGCTTTGCAGATGAGTTGGAACGTATCCCTTCTGCCCCAGTGCAGCTTATCTCAATAGAATTCTCAGGACCCTCACTAGTTAGTTACAGGGCTGTCCTGTGGACCCAGTGGACTGGGCCCCTTGGATCATCATCATCAATGCTTATTAGCCTACGGATGTGTAATGCAGAAACATAGGGTTACCACTTCTGTCTGCCCAATGAGCGGGTAGCCTCTCCTCCGCTTCCCATGGGGAGTTCATTGAAGAGCAATGTTGGTGGCACCATATTACATCGTAGAACATATCCAGTCCACCTCCACGGCTTTTGGAGGAATATGTTCCAACTCATCTGCAAAGCATTACTGGTAACTGCCCAAGACCTCAGCTTTCACCAGCAACTTGCATGACAAATAAAACAGTTCAGGACCAGTTGAATCCTGCATAACTACTGAAAATTATTCACCAGATATTTCAGAATACAGCCATGTCCTCTAGGTGACACTGATTAAGAAGGTTTTCCTTCCAACCGTTGGGTAGCGGTCACTCACCATTCTGCCTAATCACACTCCTGGCCCACAAAAAACCCTACCCACCCTTGGTGAAGCCCTGTACCCTTTGTGATCTGAAGTTTGGGATCATTGTGTCTTTCTAGGCCCCCATGGCCACAGAGCCCAGACTGGACCCCCCACCACTCTCTCCTTATGGCAGCTCTGTCACATTTAGCTCCTACATACAAATTCATTAGCATTATAGTATGTTATTTCTATTTTGGGTTTATAAATTATTGCTACAGGTCAAAAAGTCTCCATACTGTTAGCTCCTCTTCTCCCCTGATCTCAGCATGGAGGCAAAGTTTTGTAGAGGTCACCCAACCCCTGCAGTTAATGCTCCACTCCTATCATCCTATGAATCTTATGGGAGTTGCAATTCTCAATTCACAGACGGAAGGATAGGAGTTGTAGTCCAACAACATCTAAAGGACCAAATCCCAAGATAAGGCACTTGAGCACACAAATGTCTAAGAAAACCAGATATTAAACCTCTTTCAGACAGGAACAAAGCAAACTCTGAAAGATGGCAAAAAGCCTCCTTGTAAAGAAATAAAGGGAGTGCAACCCCCTTTAGAGTTGGAATCCCCCTGTATCTAGGGAGATAACACCATCTGATAAAGAATGCAACAGAGCCATTGGTGCCACTTCACCAGGAACAGAATGTGTCCCACGGGCCCCAGATTTATCTGTTTCTGCCCTACAAATTGATTACGGCCCAGTGTCTCAGGGAATTCTCAATGAGGTATTTATCAGGAAAGTTTTCTTTCCGGTACTTATCAGTCAATGCAGATAAGGAAAAGACGGGAGCTGAGCCTAAATTGTGCAAACACTTGGGCAAATAGGGAGTAGCCGAGATAAGTTCAAACTCAGTCACCTTCCACCATCTTGCTAGTGGCAATGCAATACACAGATATGCCAAATGCTTCACCAGTCCTATAAATACACAGCTCAGGTGCATGAAGTTCCTCATCTGATGCCTTGAAGTTCGCTGGGTTCCAACAAATGGAATCATATCAGTGAGATGCTGTTTGATAAACACACATCTTGTTTTGGAGGTAACTCTATTTGCAAAACATGACCACCCTCCATCCCCTCTGAGTAGGCTTCCTATCTAAGTAGGCTTCCTATCTGAGGCATCCTATCTGAGGCATCTGAGAAGACTTCTGGAACCATTCACTGTGGAAGTGTCCAGCCACAGCCACACCAATGAGGCACAGTAGTCCCCCTGATATGCACAAGCCTCATCTTCTTTCTTGAAAGTCCCTTTAGCATTGATTATGTTTAATAAGAACCTCCCCCCCAAAAGCATGCAACTTCCAAAAACCAGCTAGCACAGAGTAGGCCTACTGGTCAGGCACAGGGTTAGATAGTTATAGTTAAATCGGGTTGAAAAAAGACAAAGTCCATCAAGTCCAATCCCTCCAAATGAAAAACCAGCATCCATACTCCCCTCCCTACTTTGACACAAATTCTATATACCCATATCTATACTAACTATAGAGTTTAGTATCACAATAGCCTTTGATATTCTGTCTGTCCAAAAAATCATCCAAGCCATTCTTATAGTCATTAACTGAATCAGCCATTACAACATCACCCGGCAGTGCATTCCCCAACCTCACTGTCCTGACCGTGAAGAAGGTCCCCTGCTATTTGTCTATAATGTCCTCTAATGTGCTTGTAAAGTGTAATGGTGATGTTGTCAAACTCTCACTAAAAACCCAAATCTTCATCTCCCCTAGCCACAGTCCCTGGTACGTTGAAACGTCTCTAAGCATATCGCCTCCACAAAGGCACATTCTAGGTAATTCCGGATGACTGACGCCAAGAGATATATAAGGCCTTACATATGTATTAGTAATAACTAATGGGTTTCCACACAAATGTGGCTAAAATACAAAGTCCACCATCCACCAACAACCTGAGAATGCTCTTCTGTAGTTACATACCAATTTGGAATGCAAATTAGTCCTACCAAGAGACATGAGCCCTTATTACGAATGACCCTATGATTTAGAGCTTGTCTGTTGATTAAAATAATTGGTTTCTTGGCAAAGCTTACTTACTTCCCCTTTAATGTAATTAATAGCTGGAGAGTGGAGTTGGCTTCACCTGCCTCTACCATCATCACTCCATCTGCAAATGGTTATTGTGTACCTGGAGCAGAACGTATCGGTGTCTGCACTATCACGGCCGGCAAGGTGAAAGCCCAATCGGGAATATTATCACTTGTTATTATAATGATAGCTGTGGCATCTGGAATTTATCTGTTTGGAATGAATGAGGCCAATGAAAATGTCTTGTGTAGAGGTGAGTGCAAACATTAGCAGCCCTATATTAGACTCATTTCCTAAGTACCCCTCATTAATTCACTTCACGTTGTGAGCTCCACCAAGACAAGTAGCATTGGACCCACAATGGTCAAAATGGCCAATAACACAAAAACCTTTTCTTAAAGTTGACTTTCCTGCTTCCAAAGCAACCACTAGAAAGTACTGGGAGATGTGAAGCTCAATATATGGTCCAGCAGCCTCTCTAGAACATGGATATCATCCCTTAGGGTGGGCATTCTGGGAGTTGTAGTTTCCTAGAACCAAAGAAAGCCAATGTTTACCCTCAGAGTTCAAGGGTAATTGCCATCTGAGAAGGTGAGCTGACGTCGCCATGACTTCAGGTACATTATTAACTATAGCGCATTCTTTAGCAGTATCACTTACAAAGGTTGGGTTGCTGACAAAGGGCTGCAGTCAGTGGTATTGCATTCCTGCTGGAATATGATGCCATGTGTGATTAACTGGAGGAAAACAAAACCCATAAAGAAGAGGTACTGCCTCTGCGTCTCTTAAAGGATCAGTCCCACACAACAGTGCCTTGAAAATGTCTTGAACTCAATAAAGTTATCAGACAGAGATGGGCTGATGGGCCTACAGATATGAGGTCTCTTTCAAGTAGATGGGGTGGCAAATGGGTTTGGGCTTTCCGCTGCAGATTACAGACAAGGCAAGGGTGCATGTCGAATTTGGTTCTGTGTGGAACAGACTCTATCTCCATATCTACTGCTGCATGAGAAGATGAGAAGATGTAGCACCAAAACCTGCACCCTTGTCCCATGGGTTGACCTGATATACCTGGTATTCAAAAGATGGTGTGATTTGGCCACACACAGCTGGAGGAACAAAAACCGTAACCCACAGCCTTCTATGCATTGGTGGGCTATTTCGATGGAAATAAGAATGCCCAAAAAGTGACTATGATTTCCAAGATCTATCTACTGAAGTTCTGCTGGAGACCAGTAGATGATAGCAGAGGAGCAACATCTCCTATAGATCACCCCATGAAGTCCCATGTTCCATGGCTGTGAAACACTTGAGGTGGGAGAACCCATACTAATAAAGTCCATGCGCCCCTGATATAAGGGTTCTGAGGGAATGACAAACCCCCACAAATGCATATTCTGTTTGAGCGGGATACGTGACCCACCACTAAGCATAGCCACAATGGCTTCAGTGGATCTTTAAGTGTCTCTAAGAAGATCTATTTAGATCCATTGCTGAAACGCTTCCACAAGTTGGGCACCTTCTTTCAGATGCATTTAGCACCTGGAGTAACTTTATCCTCAAAAATCCAGATATATCCTACTTATAAATAACACCACTTCTGTCTGGACTTTGAGTTAAAATAAGGTCAGGCTCATGCCATCAGATTAGCTACGTATATTGCACAGTGAAAGAATTTGTATGATATTTATCCACCAGGGGCACTGCTTCAGTGGAGTCTATATATATAAGATTTAATATAACCTCAGCAGTAGAAGCAGTATGGTAATTCCCACGTACATTACATTAAAACAAAGCAATCACTCATAGAGATGAGCGATACGGCATATGCACGGCACACAACAGATTCATCAGTATAACCTACTTTATCCATATTACACCATAATAAACACATATATGCACATAGCGAAATGCTTCAACAAAAAAGTACAAGGCATTGCAGGTGAACGTTTCAAGAGCCATGTACCCTGAATGCCACCAGCAAATTCAATATAACCTACAGCTATCTAGATGTTCTTGAGCTATAATGCCAGAGCTGTAGTTCAACAACATCTGAAGCAGCGTAGCTGTCCTATCTCTGGTCCTGAGTGTCAGGCGGATCTGGAGGAACATGGAGTAAATATGATGGAATAAAATGATGGAATAAAATGTTGGAATAAATATGATGGTATAAAATCATGAAATAAATATGATGGAATAAAATCATGGAATAAATATGATGGAATAAAATCATGGAATAAATATGATGGAATAAAATCATGGAATAATATGATGGAATAAAATCATGGAATAAATATGATGGAATCAAATCATGGAATAAATATGATGGAATAAAATCATGGAATAATATGATGGAATAAAATCATGGAATAAATATGATGGAATAAAATCATGGAATAATATGATGGAAAAAAATCATGGAATAAATATGATGGAATAAAATCATGGAATAAATATAATGGAATAAAATCATGGAATAAAATCATGGAATAAATATGATGGAATAAAATCATGGAATAAATATGATGGAATAAATATGATGGTATAAAATCATGAAATAAATATGACGGAATAAAATCATGGAATAAATATGATGGAATAAAATCATGGAATAAATATGATGGAATAAAATCATGGAATAGTATGATGGAATAAAATCATGGAATAAATATGATGGAATAAAATCATGGAATAAATATGATGGAATAAAATCATGGAATAATATGATGGAATAAAATCATGGAATAAATATGATGGAATCAAATCATGGAATAAATATGATGGAATAAAATCATGGAATAATATGATGGAATAAATGATGGAATGGAATAAAATCATGGAATAAATATGATGGAATAAAATCATGGAATAATATGATGGAAAAAAATCATGGAATAAATATGATGGAATAAAATCATGGAATAAATATAATGGAATAAAATCATGGAATAAAATCATGGAATAAATATGATGGAATAAAATCATGGAATAAATATGATGGAATAAAATCATGGAATAAATATGATGGAATAAAATCATGGAATAAATATGATGGAATAAAATCATGGAATAATATGATGGAATAAAATCATGGAATAATATGATGGAATAAAATCATAGAAAATATGTTAGAATAAAATCATGGAATAATATGATGGAATAAAATCATGGAATAAATATGATGGAATAAAATCATGGAATAAAAATGATGACGGTGGGTGGTAAATTTCAGTGCCAGGCTGCGGACAGTCCAGCTCTGTTGGTAATGGAAAGAGGCCAAGGTAACGACACCTGATCCAGCACTCATTACTCACTGCCCGGGCTGCTGGCAGGCAAAAGCAAATCAGCTGGAAAGCAAGAGTGCAGCGCAAGGTAAATTCAAAGTTCTAATAGAAGAACATACTTCTCTGGACTGGCACACTGGCATACTGACACTGGGCATTCAAAGTATTTGGTTCTAAGCACAGCTTCTAGGGCATTTGGTTTATACTGTACCGTATCCCACTGATTCTGGGCATATACCACACCTCTCATATCTCTTACTGATAGAGGGCCTGTATGGCACCTCTCATACCCACAACTACTAGGCAAAAGCATTGATACTGGGCATATACTGTGATTTCACTGCTACTGAACATATTCTAGTGCCTCTCATATCCCACTGGTGCTGGGCATAACCCTTACACTCCTATCTCTCTGATACCAGCATATACTCTCCTATGTTACTAGACATACACTGTACCAGGACATAATATACACCTCTCCTGTCCCACTGTTACCAGGTATATATATATATATATATATATATATATATATATATATATTGCACCTCTAATATTTCACTGATATATATAGGCATATACTTTACCACTTCTATCTCACTGATACTAGGAATTTACTGCAACTTTCCTACTAGGCATATACTACCCTCTTCTGTCTCACTGCTATTGGGCATCTGCTGCACCTTACTACACTGGCCCTAGCCAAATACATTGGTACTTCGCATTTACAGCACCTCAACACACGACAGTGGGCATATACTGCACCTCAGATTTCTGGCATTGGACATATAATGTGTCTCAGCATTGCACTCGGCATATACTGAGCCTTAGCATGGCACTGGGTATATATATATATATATATATATATAGGTATTGAGCCCCGCATGGCACTGGGCATATATTGAGCACATGCCTAGCACTGGGCATTAGGCATCTATTGGGCCTCAGTATGGCACTTGGCATTTGCTGCACCTAAGCATGGCACTGGGCATATATTGATCATACGCATGCCACTGGGCATGTATTGAGCCTCAGCATGGCACTGGGCATATAAACTGACATTTATCACATAATGTACTAATCACAGGACACGGGGACTGAACATATGCTACTGGCAGTTGGCATCTTCGCCTCCTCCCCCAGCACTGGCACTGGCCATACATTGTAAATACACTGGCCATACACTGGACATACACTGGCCATATACACTGGACATACACTGGCCATACACTGGACATACACTGGCCATACACTGGCCATATACACTGGCCATATACACTGGACATACACTGGCCATATACACTGGTCATACACTGGACATGCTCTGGACATACACTGGTCATACACTGGACATGCTCTGGACATACACTGGCCATATACACTGGGAAACCAGGGGCACATAACTGCACCAACTCTGTGCCCTTCTCACAGCACCCTGGGCTCACAGACAACTACACGACCCCATTGTGCCCATTGAGTGTCCCTTAAATTGAGCCCCCAGTGGCAGGGCATTTATCTGCAGCCGATCGCATTGCGACAATGTGCGACTTACCAGTTCAGTAACTTTGTAACTAAGTGGCAGCTCGTTCCTTAGGGAAAGTGTCTCAGGGGCACTGGCTCCTATTTCCACGGGCAAAGTGTGTCAGGCAAGTGAGACGGGGTCGCAGATCAGAGTCCTTCTCGCATCATTCCCATAGGTGTGAGTGTGAGTGTCTGCAGGTGCCTCTCCCTGACCCTCTCTCCGCCGGACTCTCACAACTTTCTGAGCAGCAGCTTCTCCCACTCGCTATTAGGGACAGACTCCAGCAGCGTCACGTGACCCCTCCCACCCACAGTCTCCGCTGCTACTGCTGCTGCTCAGGAACAAACAAGAGACACAGTAGCGCTGCCGCCGACCCCTTGCTTGCCGCCGACCCCTTGCTTGGGACCTTTGGGACTGAGGAATCAGAAACATTGGCATTTATAATACTACATGAACTTTATTTATTCTAATTGTATCACATACTGAGAAACAACCCTCCTGATGTGCTACATATACTTGTGTCTCACCATCTGTGACCCTCATACTTATTACATTGTCTAAAAGTCATTTTGAGTGTTTATATACAGTATATACAGGTATGGGACCTGTTATCCAGAATGCTTGGGACCTTGGGTTTTCCTGATAATGGATCTTTCTGTAATTTGGATCTCCATACCTTAAGTCTACTTAAAATCAATTAAACATGAATTAAACCCTATAGGCTGGTTCTGCTTCCAATAATTATTAATTATATCTTAGTTGGGATCGAGTACAAGCGACTGTTTTATTATTACACAGAAAAAGGAAATTACAATACACAATTATAATAAGATTTTACTTATTTGATTACATTGGAGTCTATGTAAGATGACCTTCCGGTAATTCTGAGCTTTCTGGATAACGGGTTTCTGGATCCCATACCTGTACAGTAAATCAAGCGTTTTATGATACAGTTCAACTGTATTTCATTTATATAATGCTTTTGTATTAAGACACTTGTCCACAGTCATGTATGGGCACAGGGATCAAAAGGATCTTTAATAAAGCAAATTTATTAGGCCCCAGCTGCAGGGACCAGCAGTATAGAGGGGTTCAATTGTGACTGATGGGCAGTTTCAATATATGTATTCCAAACAGTTCATCTTCCCCAAGACCCTCTGCTGTAAATGATAAGGATATTAGAAGTCACCAAGGGGTTATGTAAAAATATAAAGGCACAAATCCACAGGCTGAGTTATACAGGGAACTCTGAGTATCACTCATGTATTATGAGGGATAATGTACCCCCTACTGTAAATGATAAGGATATTAGAAGTCACTGAGTGGTTGTTCTGTGACCATATAAAGGCACAAGGCTGCAGGCTGAGTTATACAGGGAACTCTGAGTATCACTCATGTATTATAAGGGATAACATACCCCCTACTGTAAATGATAAGGATATTAGAAGTCACTGAGGAGTTATGTGACCATATAAAGGCACAAGGCTGCAGGCTGAGTTATACAGAGAGCTCTGAGTATCATTCATGTATTATAAGGGATAATGTACCCCCTACTGTAAATGATAAGGATATTAGAAGTTACTAAGGGGTTGTTCTGTGACCATGTAAAGGCACAAGGCTGCAGGCTGAGTTATACAGGGAACTCTGAGTATCACTCATGTATTATAAGGGATAATGTACCCCCTACTGTAAATGATAAGGATATATTAGAAGTCACTGAGGGGTTCTGTGACCATATAAAGGCACAAGGCTGCAGGCTGAGTTATACAGGGAACTCTGAGTATCACTCATGTATTATAAGGGATAATGTACCCCCTACTGTAAATGATAAGGATATTAGAAGTCACTGAGGGGTTATGTGACCATATAAAGGCACAAGGCTGCAGGCTGAGTTATACAGAGAGCTCTGAGTATCATTCATGTATTATAAGGGATAATGTACCCCCTACTGTAAATGATAAGGATATTAGAAGTCACTGAGGGGTTCTGTGACCATATAAAGGCACAAGGCTGCAGGCTGAGTTATACAGGGAACTCTGAGTATCACTCATGTATTATAAGGGATAATGTACCCCCTACTGTAAATGATAAGGCTATTAGAAGTCACCAAGGAGCTATTTGAAAATATAAAGGCAACAATCCGTAGACTCAGTGCTTTTATACAGTTCACGAAACTCCAAGGTGACTTTTAATGTCTTTATAATTTACAGTATAGGGGGTACATTATAGTTTAGTTTATTGGGTTAGTTTCTCTCTTTGCTGCAGGAAAATGTCTGGCACAAATGTGGCATAAGATATGATTTTCCCTTTAGATTATAAAACAAAACAACCATTTGTCTTGGGCCTAGTCACTTCTAGTTTTGCCACTGCTCACTTGCCTTTCAATATGGGTAAGAATCCAGATCTTAAAGGTGCAACCCTCAGGTAAGAGCAGTGATTTACTCAATTGCAAAACAATGCTGTTAATTTATTTCAGTCCTGGTTTTTCAGTTAGAGAAACAGCATTACTGGGGATTTTAGACATACAGTAACAGAATTCCATTATATATTATTACTACACAGGCACACGCTGATTTATATTCTACTAACCTGTTTTGGTCAGATTTTTTAATTTCCATATGAGATAATTGGCTCATTTGAATTAGGGATAACTTTTATTCTACTAATTGGGTTTTGTATATTATTTGAATTCTGTACTGCTTTATTTAAGCAATGTGTGTGTATATATATATATATATATATATATATATATATATATATATATATATATATACTTTTAAGCCACAGTAAATGAGGGCATTGTGTGAAATATTGAAGCAATTTAGGTACCATTAATAATTCCAGCCCCCAGGGGGCGCACTCTCTGCTTTGCAGCAACACTCATTTGAAGTTGCTCCCAATCATGAGTTTATGATTTACAAAGAGCAAACAGCATCTCCTCTGGAACAGGCTTCCAGAGGGTTTTAAGTAAAATTAATTACACATACATACTAGTTATCACAGTATTTGTAAAGAGGCTTTGAATAATAATAATAATAATACAGGTATGGGCCCATTATTCAGAAACCTGTTATCCAGAAAGCTCCAAATTATGGAAAGGCCATCTCACACAGTTTCTATTTTGTTCAAATAATCCACATCTTTAAAAATGATTTCCTTTTTCTGTGTAATAATAAAACAGTAGCTTGTACTTGATCCCAACTAAGATATAATTAATCCTTATTGGAAGCAAAACCAGCCTGTTGGGTTTATTTAATATTTACTCGATTTTTTAGTAGACTTAAGGTATGAAGATCCAAATTATGAACATATCCATTACCTGGAAAACCCCAGGCAGGTCCGCACTGAGAATTAAAATAGGCCCTGGCATTTTAGATACACAGAGGCCCAAACAGCCCACTAAATAGTGACTTTCTATGGCACCTTATAGCAGCCCTTCTGGCATTTGCCAGAACCCTCAGATTACCAGTAGGGATGTAGCGAACTGTTCGCCGG
Source organism: Xenopus petersii (assembly GCA_038501925.1). Lineage (NCBI taxonomy): Eukaryota > Metazoa > Chordata > Amphibia > Anura > Pipidae > Xenopus > Xenopus petersii. The sequence continues at coordinate 14,252,106 of CM076674.1, forward strand.
CGAACTAGTTCGCGCAAACTTCGACTGTTCGCGTCCGCCGAATGTTCGCGAACGTCGCGCGATGTTCGCCAATTTGAGTTCGCGTTCGATTCGAATAAAAATCGTTCGACCATTCAACCATTCGATTCCTTCGACCACTAAAATCGAGCGATTTCCATTCGTTCGAACGATTGTAAGCATTCGATCGAATGAAAAGCATTCGATCTAATGGCTTCGATCGTTCGATTCGAACGAAAATCCTTCGATCGAACGATTAAAATCCTTAGATCGTTCGAATTGAACGATTTTGCGGGTGTTCGAAGTTCGCAAACTGTTCGCGAACTGTTCGCATTTTTGCCAAAACGGCAGTTCGCTACATCCCTAATTACCAGTCCGGGCCTGGCCCCAGGTCCCAAGCATTGTGGATAACAGGTCCCATATCTGCACTAATAATAATCCAAAGCCTATTTACAAATACTGTGAGTCTGTGGCATACATTGATTTTGGCCATTTTCCCATTGTATTCAACCCTGAACGAAAACCAGCCAAACATCCAAAATTGATTACAAAGTTGCAGTTACATTTTATAGTCAGGTTGAAAGGGCAGTAATACAGTAGCTTTGTAACGGTGTGTATAGGATAAGTTATCCGAAAATGGTTTATCCAGAAAGCTCCAAATTATGGAAAGGCCATCTCCCATAGACTTATTTTAATGAAATAATTAACATTTTTCAAAACTATTTCCTTTTTCTGTGTAATAATAAAACAGTAGCTTGTACTTGATCCCAACTAAGATATAATCAGGCCTGGACTGGCAATCTGTGGGTTCTGGCAAATGCCAGAGGGGCTGCTGTATGGTTCCATAGAAAGTTACCATATAGTGGGCTGGTAGGGGCTGTTTGGGCCTCTGTGTACTTGCATGCATGCCCCCGCTGCACCTTCATGGCTCGTTTTGGAAGGCGGGAGGTATGGAGATCCAAATAACAGAAAGACCCCTTATCCGGTAAACCCCAGATCCGTAACCATAATATTTTCTGTTAAATCCTAGGCTGGAGTTATTTGTTAAGTCTTATACGAATCAGTTTAAAGCACTGGAGATGTACTTTGAGCATAATGTTCTCCCCATCACCATCACAGTTATACGCAAAAAGTTTCCCCTAGACTGGTACCCCGTAACAATCAATCAACTGATTGCTCAGATTATTCCAGCTGCACTAGAGAGCAGTGTGTTACCAGATCCCTAGTTGCTATGGGTTATGGCACTGGTGTAAACTTTGCCCTTGTTTCTGGATGACTTGCTTTATAGCTTATAATGAAGATGGTTTACCCTGAGGCCATTATTAGGGATTAATAACATCAGTCCTTGTTTATTCTAATTGTTATTATGTCAGCATGACCTCAGAGCGATTAGGATATATAGTAATGCTCTGATTTAATCATGAAGAATATCGTGGCACTGAGTCAGCTAATCCCATGGCAGTTGTGTCAAAATGAACAGCTCTGACTGTGGAAGAAATTCATTACCAAATATGTTTGCTATTCTCCAAGTTTTTGCCTGTTCCCAGGATATTACAAGGGAATGGTCAATAGTTCTGGAGTTCTGGATCAGACAAATTCATAGGTAGTAATGATGTGTGGGTTGACCCAAAACCCTTGGTGACCTACAGGTTGACCACAGTTTAGGATTTGGTGCGGGGCAGACTGGTGATCTACACTCCTCCATTGCTCCCAAAGATTCCCTGTCTTGGAACCAGAGGTCCGCACAGAAGTGGCGTACAGAGTGAGAAGACGCATTGTGCGGTTTCTACGATGGCAACATTTTGTGGGTCAGGCAGTGCTGGGCCTAGCCTGCTGGGCGAGCCTAGGCAACACAGACGGCTTCCTCTCCCGCCTTCCAAAACAAGCCATGAAGTTGCAGTAGGAGCATGCATACGAACATGCGCTGTGCCGGAAAACGGGGGACTAAGTGGCTATCGAGGGGAAGGGGCTCGAAGAAGATGTAGGCAAAAGAAGAGGTACATGCCAAGCGCCCCTTTGTTTCTTCCTAGGCACATGCCTCTTTTGCCTACCCATAGTTCCAGCCCTGGGATTAGGGTCCATGTGTTTTGTGGATTAGGTTTGGGTGCAGGTTGAGTTTTTCCTGACCCACACATCACTAATAGGTAGATTGTATGTAGGTCCATCTTTGGAATGATATGGGATTATAACAAAATGGTCTGTAGAATTCTGGTTTCCATATGCATTCATTATCCATGGGAGGTCCATGGCCGGAGTTTTCTACGGTTAGAATATACTGTAAATCTGGATAATTCTGATATCTACGTCATAATGATGGTGGGTCCATGTTTGGGTAACAAACTCAATAACTGCATAATTTCTTGTTTAATATAAAAAGATCTATTTTGGCATGATTATAGTATCCTTAGATGGATGGTTCTGTAGTTAGCCTCCTGTAGATGGACCTATGTTTCTGTGATTACAACTTTCATAGTTAGAGTCCATGCTTAGGATACTATTTGTCAATCTGTCTTTGGGTGATTCTAGTGTGTTCATAACTGTAAAACGCTATGAATGCTTTAATAGGGACAATATTTGGGTAATGCTAGTGTAGCGCTATAGTAAACTGACTTGTGCTAGGGCAGTTTAAGCTACTTTCCTTGGTGGGCTAAGACCACCGATGAACTCTCTTTCTCAGGGGTAAGCCCTCGCAGCGGGGTGGAGGCAAGGGTGTAGTGTAACTGTAACCTGATGCGATAGCACAATGATGGGCGCCAGTAGTTCTTTAACAGTTTAACAAAGAACAGTATTTATTGAACAGTAGCACAGAGATCATTTAGCACATTGATCCACAATGGAGTATAGAACATACACAGCAGCATAAAGGAAGCATATACTCACAGCACGTATAGGCTGAATCCCCACAGGCTAGGGAATATACAGCAGAGAGTAAGTTGACAGCATGTGATGGGTATTGCCCAGTTTTCAGGATATCTTCCAGTGGCAGACTAGGGGAACTCCTGACATCCCTATCTCAACATTTGGTTCCTTACTCTGGGTCAGTAATACCCTGGGATCTTAATCCCTCTAATCTCCTCGGCGGAGCCTTGAGCTGCTCAACTAAATAACCTCTCTATCACTCCTAGAGCGATCTATAAAACGAGTATAGCTGTCTAATTACTAGGGCTAAGGCGCCTAGGGTCAGCACTACCCATTCCCTTCCAGCCTGCTTGGTTGGGCTAAAGCAATGGACCCAGAGCACATGGTTCCTAAACCTTTTATACACTGACACAGTGCCATCTGGTGTACACTGTGTGAACTGCAGGGGTTACATAAGCACAAGGTCCCCATAAGGACCCACTGAGGTGTCCATATTACTAGGGATGTGCCTGTCTGTAAAGTGTAAGGGTGTCTAAGATTTTCACATCCCTACATTCTCCCCCTGGTGAATTCCTTCCATCCCAGCAAGGAACCTTTCAAAGAGCAAATACTGAAAATATAGCAGTTAAGGCACATCATGCAAGAAACCTTTTCAGAGACCAAAAATACATTGCACTTAGCTATATGTATTGCATTTCTATACCATTACCTTATAACCTCTACGGGGTAACTCTCCTGAGTAACCCAGGTACAATGGCATAGCTGAAAAGAAACATATCAATAGCAACAGTTTCATTCATGGGCAGGTAAACTTATCAGTAAACACCTGCAAAAGAAGGTACAAGTTAGAAATACTGCATTTCAAACACATCAGTATTCTAGTCCATCAAATAGTCGAACCCACAGTCCTTTTTCAAATGCACTTAGGAGGGTAAAAGGGAAAAATTGGATGAACCTACCAACGGGCAGGTGTTAGCTAAACAGTCCTTGGACCTAACTCCAAGAGGAGTAAAAGAAGAAAAATCCTTCCCTGAAGAAAGTTCAGTCACTTTGGAGGGACAGGAAAAATGGACAGCACAAATGTAACTGGAAACAAATTCCCAATGGAGTAACCTCAGTGGAAAAACAAACCACCACCCACCAGTAGACACAAATCATGTGAAGAAACCTGGCCTAGGTGTCTTCGTAAGGGATGTAGTATTTGGGATGGGGTTTGTCCACCCATTGTCCATCTCCCAAATAGACTTCCAAATTAAAGTACTTGGTAGGGTTGTACTTTCCACAGCTCTTGACAGCATTTTGAAGAATGGTGCAGCCATACCACCACTCTTTCTCAATGGAGCGCAGGTACTGCCAATCCTGCTCACACCTCACCTGGTCAGGGTTTGTGAGGCAACTGTGGTGCATCTTCTCCTTTCATAGGATCTCATCGATCAGCCAGTTCTCATAAGATGCAGCCACCTTTTCGTACACCCACAGAGGAGCATAGGGCATAAAGTAACCCCATGTCCAGTGCACATGGAAATTTATCACTCTCTGTACTCTGGACACAGAAGTGAAGACGTTGGGATCTGCCCGTCCTGGCAGCACCCAGAAATCTTTTTCCTCCTCTGGGCCTATGATAGGAGGAGCAATGAAGCTACGAGGCACTTCTGTAGGAGGACCTGGACCATGCTCAGCTTCTGGAGTCTCCTCATATTCTTCCCATCCTGGAACTGGTCCTAAGGGATTGTCGTCCTTAGGCTTGGGGATAGCAGCCAGCAAATTCTTTTCCCTCTCCAGGGAAATCTTTCCCCACTCGTAGTGGTACAATTCAGCCACTTGAGTGCTCTCTCCTGGCTCACTAGAAGTTTGAGGCACAATCACTTTGGGGCATACAGATTTGGTCGGCTCACTCACCACAGACCTTTTACTTTGGCACCGAATCTGTGCAGGAACTTCCAGTATGGATTCATCAGCACTGTTCACACTGGAGGACATCAACTTATCCAGCAGATCCTCATCATCCTCCAATATTGGAGGGTCTCGAATGGAAGGGGCTATGGGTGCAATCGGCCCCAATCAGTAAAATGAAAAATTTCTCCAATCCACATCATGGCCTATGACTGAAGTTGGAGTAGGAAGAGCAATGGCTGTATAGATGGTGACAGTCAAATCCCCACAAGGCTTCGAATCACTGAGCAACACTTTGCAGGATGAAGACTTTGACTCAGAAGAATTAGACCTCACATGAGGAGCGGCAGCTCCTGGAACAACCATAGGAGTTTTGGAAGCTTGAGATTCAACCAACGGGTTCTCTGTTCCAGAATTCGAAACATGCTGAAAGTATTCCTCCTCCAAGGATATAAGAACAGCATCAGGCCTGTAGGCTACATCAACTTCAGGCGCGTGCCACGCCCTTTCCAGACAGTCTTCTGGTAGCGGTTCTGGTGCAGGCACACAACAAATGAGGGCCCCTATCGCAGAAGGGGTACACACTTCTCCCCCTGGTGCATCCAACACTGTGGTAGACACAACCAAAGGTGTAGGCATCACGGCCGTCAAAACATCACACAAGCCCTCAGGCTTCAACGAAGGGGTAGTAGAGCACACATCTGCCGTCCAGCCAGACGGGGTTGTTTCAATGGCCGCAGCCGCGGTCACAGGCACATCTCCCTCAAGCGGAGCCACTTCGGTTGGGGAGGCACAAGCTGAGGTGAGCGTAGACTCACCGGGTGATCCCTCTAATACGTCCTCTGGTGCGGGTACAAAGGCCGGCTCTAGCGCGGGCTCTGGGACCTTCTCTGGGACAAGTTCTAGTGCGGGGGCCGCAGCCGCTGACACCCCCGGGGCCTCCTCTATCTCTTGGTAGACAAGAATAGTTTTGCCGCTCACCTTGTCCCGTGTCTTCTCGACCAATGGAGTTTGATCAGCCCGGTTGAATGGTCCCATCCATAAGCCGGCCTCGCATTGCGAACACACGCCATCCGGGTCCTACAAGGAGTTGGGCGCTTCCATATCACACACACCACAGGCCGGAATCATCATTCCCCTTTCACTCGGGGTAAAGGTACCCTGATACACATACTGCCGCTCGGGCTCCACCCGGGTAGTAGCACAGGGCAGAAGCTCCATGGTAGGCTCCGGAACCTCTGGTTCAGTAACAGGTTCAACAATCGGTTCGGCAACACACCTCTCTGACTCAGCTGAGTCCAACAGCATGGAAACCAAACTCAATATGGCAGCAGTACTATCCTCCAGGGTGGGACGTCGCGCCACGGCTCGGGTAAAACCCCCTTGGGATAATCTGGTACGCCCTTTTCTACTTTTTCGCACGTTTCCCTTCTTAACCTATGCAGGGCAGGGCATTGGCACTGGAGGCTGCGCAACACAAAATTCCTTCACAGCAACTTTTCCTACACGAGGTGGTATAGGTGGCGGTGAAGGTGGTGGTGTCGCAGGGCAACTGTCCACCAATGGTTCTGTTCCCAGGGCCAAACAAACAGGTTCCTCAGCTAGCATAAAGTCATTAAAGTCTATGGCATCAGCAGCTAGGAATGGATTTAGCCCAGGGGTAGACATTTTAATTTCAGCGTACTCTGAATCCTTGATACTACAGCCCTTTTTCTCTTCCCATAGGCTGGAGCTATAGTAAGATTCATCTATCATCGGATCCTCACACTCAGAAGTCAAATTAAGCAATGATAGAGGAGGGGGACTGCACATGAGCTGGGCAGACTTAGGCAGGCTCTGATACCGGCACGGACACCCCTCTGCAGAGACTCCCATAGGGTATACCTTGGAAGGCCATGTATCACTGCTAGGTATGGCAGGGACCCAATACAAGACCCGAACAAAACCTTTCTCATCAGAGGGTTCTTGCACAACATACTCAAAAGCATTAAATATGGGGTTGCCCCTTAAGGAGTGATTCACAACATCTATGGGGCACCCCTCTGGGGACATTATCCACTGCAAACGTGTAGTCAGGATCCGCTCCCATTTCTAAGGACCAGTCCCACAATGCTGCTTCAGACAGGGGAGCCATTATGCTTTTGCTGTGACCGAAATGTGTGAGGGATACACGCTCACAATATAATCAGTAGGCACACCGCTCGGGGAATAAGAACTACAGATGACTATGAAGATTTTCATTCATCCAGGTCATAGTATATCTAGTATAGGTCAATCTAAAAACAACTGGACTTGCTGAGTAATCAATGAAGACGTTTCAATACTCATCCGAGCAGCTTCTTCAGTTCAACTGACTGGTGTGGGAAGTTCTCGGCATATAAACTCTTCCACTAATCCAATCACAATGGCACATTGTAACTCTTTAAAGAGGTGACATCTGAAGAAACTCACAGAGGTATTGATTCTGTGTAGTTGTGATAGGATTATCCAATGTGTCATGTGACTCCTAGATACAGGTTCTAACATCTGTACCCCGGCGGATTCAGAACACTTCACACATCCATTCATGCAACTCTCACAAGTAACACCTGTATCTAGGAGTCCGCACACGCAGCGCCTGTCACACTAGGCCGCAGTATTTATTGAACAATAGCACAGAGATCATTTAGCACATTGATCCACAATGGAGTATAGAACATACACAGCAGCATAAAGGAAGCATATACTCACAGCACGTATAGGCTGAATCCCCACAGGCTAGGGAATATACAGCAGAGAGTAAGTTGACAGCATGTGATGGGTATTGCCCAGTTTTCAGGATATCTTCCAGTGGCAGACTAGGGGAACTCCTGACATCCCTATCTCAACACTTGGTTCCTTACTCTGGGTCAGTAATACCCTGGGATCTTAATCCCTCTAATCTCCTCGGCGGAGCCTTGAGCTGCTCAACTAAATAACCTCTCTATCACTCCTAGGGGCAAATTCACTAAGATGCGAAGTTGCGGCAGGCGCAACTTCGCCGCACTTCGCCGCACTTCACCAGGCGTAGTTTCGCCAGTGCTCCGCAAATTCACTAAAATCCGAAGTTGCGCACAGGGGTAGCGTAAGGTTGCGTAGTTGCGCTAGCGATGATTCCCTATGTAAAGCAAAGTTACGCTAGCGAACGCTAATTTGCATATGGCGCTAAATTAGGAGGAACACGTATTAGCACTACAAATGCCTAGAAAACCTTCAAATCAGCAAATAAAATTTTTATTTTGCCCTACACATGTGCCCACTGTCTAGGTAAGTTGCCATGAGTCAGGAAATGTAGGGGGGAAGGAGGGGAGCTCCAAAAATATTTTCGATCTTTTTTCAGCCATCATGTAGAAAACACGCCAGCGTTTTTTGGGACTTAGAAAAAATTTTGACTTTTTTTGAAACAATCCCTATCTACTCTATTGCGCTTCACCAGGTCTGAGGTGGCGAAGGAAGTCTAGCGTAAAAGGTAGCGTTCAGTACACTGCGCAAGTTAGTGAATTTACGTAGTTATGTCACTATCGAAAATTACGCCAGCGTTCGTTAGTGAATTTGCGCAGTAACGAAAAATGCTAGGGATGTGCCTGTCTGTAAAGTGTAAGGGTGTCTAAGATTTTCACATCCCTACACTAGTATCCAAAGGTAGATAATTGACTAGCAAACAGTAAGCCAATGGTTTTCCAACTGTGGGTCTCGGAGCAGTTCCACAGGGGCCCAGTCTGAATGTTAGCTAGGGGGGAATTTTTTCATTCTTCTAGATACACTTGAAACCCAGCTTGAAGGTCAATTAGGGTGAGATGTGGAGCAACATTTCTTTGCTTTCCTAGATATTTTTGGAACTATGGCAAAATTACCGTTTTCCTACTCCTATTGTGCTTTTCAAAAAATCAGCCGCTGCTGTAGCTACATCCATGTTTGCTGGATACTAGTAGTACTCGTTAGATGCTTCCTTTACTTGGATCGGGTTCATACTTGGGTGATAGCAATTTCCAAAGGATCATTTTGTGATCAAAATAATTCTAGGGTATCCATGTCTAAGTTATCCTAAAATTCATATCTGGATGAGTCTTTGACTTGGAAGTGGATCTCTCTTTGGGAGGATTGAAGTCTACATCACTGGTGGATTCAGTATCCAAAGATGCAGAATACTATAAGTAGAGATACAGATATATAGGGTTCATAAGTCCATATTCACTGTATATCTCTTTCTATTAAGAAACAAAAGAGTGAAAATCTGATAAATAGTTTCTAGCTTTATATTTGTAATTGTTTTAGTAACATTTTCCCTGTGCATGGAGACTGGTATGATCTGGTACCATTTGTTAGCCTTATCATGGCTTGAGATTTGGAGTAGTCCAGTAGACTTACAACTTTTAATTTATTTAGCAATTGTTGTCTTACAAGACTAATGACAATGAACTTCTGTGGCATTGAGTGGATGTAATAAAACACAGAAACACGGGGGAGTTTAAAAAGTTAGTTCAAATAAAATAATCAGAACCACGTTGAGTGATGAGCGTTTTCCCCCTAATATCATATTTGGACAATCCCATTTTGCGGCCGAGGTCGATAAAGGTTAGTTTGTTAATCATTTAAGGCAAGGGAGGCTGGGAATTTTATGAGTTCTCTCCAGCTGGGAATTTAGCTGTGTCAATAAATATGTACAATATAAGAGTAAAAACTAAACTGTTTGTGATAGTGAGATATTTATGGGTTGGTGCTCAAAGAGCAATCAGATTTCTGGGAAAATGGACCCTGACCCTCAAAAGAAAAAGCTTAAGCTGTAATCAACATATTTGGATTATGAATAAATGGGTTGTTTACCTGTTACCCTGCCTGGGCACCCCCACAAACACTTGGGGAACACCTACAAACTCCTGGAAGATAGTACCCAGGTTGGAATCAGACCCAACACTCTAACACTAGGCTGGTGGTGTTGTGGTTAACATTGTTGCCTTGCAGCACTGGGGTTGCAAATTTGTATGTTATCCTAGTAATTGGAAGGGTTTCCACCACTTACTCAAATGTATTCTTTTTTGATGTTTATAGAGAGCTCATTTGTTTCTGCTCTGACACTACTCAGAACTTTATGGAATTGTTTCTACAAGTCCATCGCTTGACAGACGAGGGTGCAGATTTGGTTGTAAGTCTCCTGACTGATATTTATTTATTGTCCTTCTGTCAGGTGTAGCAAATGGTCATCATACAAAAAAAGCTTTCATGTTTAAATGACCAGACCACATGTTGCATCTGGACCCTCGGGTGTCCGATTTTGATGTTGAGTCTTAGAGGGTTTGAAGTCCGAGTTTCTCCCATTCTCCATTGCTTCATTCTGGGTTTATAAATCTCTTTGGTACTTAATGAATGTTCAATGCACATCATCCATGTGGTCTTCCATTCCATTTCATTGCTGTTCATGACCTGGTTTTGCTATTGAAAGTGTGAAGTCTGAGTTTCCCCTGTTCATTCTGAAGCTATAAATCACCTTGATACTTAGTGAGTTCTCAACATATATCAACCCTGTTGTCTTCCAGCATCCGGTTAACAGATATGATTCTTAGGTTTGACCCTCCTTGGGTCTCCTGGGATGGTCTTACCCATATTTCTAACAGCTGTCTGGAATTACCAGCTGCAAAAACACCAGCTGCTAATGGCAGGCTACTGTCCTGTAGATACAGAGGTAAAGGTTAAGGATGTCTCAACCTTCACATCAATCAAGCGTAATATCTGTCCTGAGTCTTACAATAATTAGATTTCTTAAAATATTTCTTTAGCCATGATTTATATTTTGCTTTGCAGGTGACAGATGTGGAGAAAGTGTTCCTGCCTTTTAGTCCGGCATGAAATTTCATTATAACTCCAGGAAACAGGGTTTAAAAAAGTTAGTCCATCTACCAGAAGAAGTCTCATTCTCATCTGCTCCTGTGGTTGTGGGCATCATGTTCCAGATGTTATTTCTAATGGCCATGGAAGAGAATCTGTTTGCATTGAGTTCCTTTGTCCCATTTGCAGAGCCCAGTTTTGGGTCTGGGCCCATGGCCCACTTTACCCCAATATAGCCCCCCCTATACTCCAATAAAATGCGCTGCACAATATGTTGGTGCTCTAAAAATACATGTTAATAATAATCCTACCCAACTATGTATCAACAGGCCCTTACTACAATGTAAACACTTTTTGTAATGCCTCCCAAAAAGTGCCCGCAAAGCCATAATACCCCCAGAAATAGTGCCCACATCAGGAGTATTACTACAGAGAAAGCAAACCCTGCAGTTTTAGGGTGGCCCACGCACCCAAGGCAACCGGGCCGTCCACCTCACTCCCCTCCACCCCCATGTGTGCATGTACAGATGAGGGGGGAGTCGGGTGATACAAGGGAGAAAGTTGGAAGAGAGAGCGTCAGAGAAGAGGGGAGAGCAGAGTGACAGAGGGGAGCAAGCACAGAGGTAGGCAGAAGACCCTTTAACAGGTACCTGCCCTGCACCCCCCATCGCTGCACCCTAGGAAGGGGCCTTTTCTGCATAGTTCCGGCCCTGGATCCAGGCAGTGGCGGAACTACCGGGGGAGCCGGGGGTGCGAGCGGGCCAGGGCCTTAGGGCCCCCCGGCAGCCTGTGCGCCACTGACAAATGCGACCGTAGGGAGGGGGGCCTGGCCCGGCTGCGCATCACGCACCAGGGCCCACCCCCCTCTAGTGACGCTACTGGATCCAGGAGTGTATAGGGAACCTAATATCTCAATATACTGTAGTAGAAAAGGTCAAGTTCTCAATATTTTGGGTCAATTTAATTTGATGAGATGTCCAGTAACATCTAACTACACCATTCGCCAGCATTTTAAAAACAAACACAAGGTCATTTTTGGCCATGCCCTCAATCTGCCTAACCCTGCTCCGTTATGATCTGCCCCAACTCACACCTACTTTGTTTGCTTTTACTTCAAGTTTTTTTTTATTCCATGTTGTTGTGTTTATTTTGGCAAACCCTTTGATACACTTGCCACATAGGAAGAGACAAGCTCGTCTCAGGGTCCAATGAAGCCCATTGTGGTTGTGACCCTTCAAATTCCACCACTGCAAATATTTACACCATGAAAGAAATCATACAACGATTTAGAGGCCTATTAAAGAGGATTAAATGCCCACCATGTTTTTTCTTGCTCAAAACCCCCTCCCCCACATAGTCTCACATTAGCTTATTACAAAAACATTTTCCTAGAAATTATACAGCCATTATTCCAGGGGGCAGCTAATAAGCAACCAATCAAGTCCAAGGTCCTTTATACATCAAGGCCCAACTATTTGCAACTCTTTTGACGTATATATGGCCCCCAGCTGAGACAATTATAGAGCTGCTATAGTGATTCCCAAGTGACAATGCCAGTCTTTGTCCAAGGGCCAGTTTATTCTAACAATAGATGCTGTGAGTGGTTGGGCAGCAATTGTTAGGCTAACGTTGGCCCCCTTCTTTGTGATCGAATCCTATAACTTTAGCCTCCTCATATTGCCTAGTGGGAAAAAAATAAGCTTTTGTTTTCAAGCTAATAATGAAACCCCTTGGAAGATTTACATAATACACATGGATTGCTATGCGATGTTGGGTTGCCTATTGATTTCTAAGAACTTCCAACTAACTCTTGATCTCAGGGGATTATGTAAGAGGCTGTAACACAACCCATATGTACTGGATGCTCAGCTATTTGCAGTTCTGCTCTAGGGCCTAAGATTTAGGAGAGATATTCACATTGTATGTTTGTGTTTGTACTTATGTATAGAATGCAGGCTATTTGAGGCAGAGCCACTCTACTTTGTTTGTTTTTACTTCAAGTTTTCTTTGTTATTCCATGTTGTTGTGTTGATCATCTTTTTGAAGTGCAAGGAAAGAAAACTAAAATGCAATGTGGGTACAGATGCAAGCAGCACCCTACTTTTATACAACACCCCTTACCACCATTACTACATCTTTCTCTTAATGGGTTTGCACTAGCGGTTATGATAAATTGGATAAGCTTCCAGTTGGCTGTTATGTAAAACATTTTTACCCCCTTACAGATTTCTCTTATTATGGCAAATATGTCCCACTGAATTGCCTCTGAATCTGATCTGTCAAGAAAATATGAGGAACCATAATTATTATTGCATTTAAAGGAGAAATAACCCCCCAATAAGAAAAGCCCGATCTACTACCATAGATAGTCCCCCACTCTGCTTCCTACCTGCATAGTGAATTATTTCAAAAAAGTGCCCCTGGACAGCATACTCACTTATTCATGCAGAGTAGCGCAGCAGAGCTCATGGGCACCATCTTCCGAGTCTTTGGTCTTCTTTGGATCCTCCTCCTTCCCTTGGCAATTTTCGAGCTCATTGGTGCCATTTTCCAGGACTTTCGGAGCTCATGGGTGCCATCATCTAAGTCTTCTGTGTTTTTTGGATCCTCTCCCTTTCAGAGCTCATGGGCGCCAACTTCTGGGTCTTCGATCTTTTTCAAATCCTCTTCCTTCCCTTAGGCAATTTCTGGTGCTCATGGGCACCATCTTCTGGGTCTTCGGTCTTCTTTAGATCCTCTTCCTTCCCTTCAGCAATATTTGGAGCTCATGGGCGCCATTTTATGGGTCTTTGGTCTTCTTCAGATCCTTTTCCCTTGGGCAATTTTCAGAACTTTTCAGCACATGTGCAGTTGGTATGAATACCAAACAGAGCATGCGCCAAATATGGCATTCCCTTACCAAAGAAGAGTATCTGAGGAAGACCAAAGACCCAGATGATGACGCCCATGAGCTTTGCTGAGCTACTCTGCATAAATAAGTGAGCATGCTGTCCAGGGGCACTTTCTGAAATAATGTACTATGTGGGTAGAAACAGGGAGGGGGAACTATGCGTGGTAATAGATGGGCTTTTTATTGGGGGGTTTACTTCTCCTTTAAGGAAAACTATTATCGTATTTATGGGGTGCACCACCATTTTGGGAATGAACTGCTTGTTTCAGGTCCTGCCACAGTATCTCTATAAGGTTCATGTCAAGACTAAGCCAGACCAAAGCTCTATTTGTGTTTCTCCTCATCTATTCAGATGTAGACATGCTTCTGTGTTTTGGAACATCTTGTTGCATAATACAATTTCACTTCAGCTCATGGACAGATAAGTGGACAATAAAGTGACATAAAGTCTATGCCAAGCGTAAGGTCTTCAATTCAGTAGATGTTCTTCTGGGACTTCCTTGGCCGTCACTTGAGAAAAGATTTCTTATTGTTCCAAGTCATCTTCATTTAACTGTGGTTTGAAGGAATCCCAAAACATTTTGAAACTTTCTACACTAATATTTTCCTTTTACTCATCTCTTATGGAATTTCCATGGATCATGGAGAATCTTGGAGAAACTTCGCTCTCATGTCAAGGTTTAATATATAGTGAGGTTTGAATTGAACAGGGCTGGCTGCAATCAAGCATGGATGTGTTAAATCATCTTAAAGAGGTTGTTCACCTTTAAACTAACTTTTCGTATGATCTAGAAAGCGATATTCTGAGACAATTTGCAATTGGTTTTCATTTTTTATTATTTGTGGTAGGGATGTACCGAAGACAAATAAGAGATATGGGGAACACGACTTAGACGTACCGCCATGTCCACATTCAGCAAAATTTCACAGGAAAAGCAAGCACTTCACCACTTCTTGCTGTGCAAATATCCTTTATTTTAGCCTCTTTTACCACTCCAAATACAGAACAAAGTTTCGGGGGGTTTGCACTAGGGATGCACCGAATCCAGGATTCGGTTCGGGATTTGGCCAGGATTCAGCCTTTTTCAGCAGGCTTGGAATTCGGCCGAATCCTTCTGCCCGGCCGAACCGAATCCTAATCCTAATTTGCATATGCAAATTATGGGCGGGGAGGGAAATTGTGTGACTTTTTGTCAGAAAACTAGAAATTAGAAAATGTTTGCACCTCCCTCTGTCCCCCCAAAACATTGTTCTGTACTTGGATGCACCGAATCCACTATTTGGGATTTGGCCAAACCCCTTAATCCTTTGCGAAAGATTCAACCAAATACCGAACCAAATCTAAATCCTAATTTGTGTATGCAAATTAGGGGTGGGAAGGGAAAGAATTTTTTACTTGTTTTCTGACAAAGAGTCACACGATTTCCCTCCTCGCCCCTAATTTGCATATGCAAATTAGGATTCGGTTCGGCTGGGTAGAAGGATTTGGCCTAATCTGAATTCTGATGAAAAAGGCCCAATCTTGGCCAAATCTCAAATCGAATCCTGGATTCGGTGCATCTGTAATTTGTGGTTTTTGAGGGTAATTTTTTAGCTTTTTATTCAGCAACTCTACAGTTTGCAATTTCAGCAGTCTGGTTGCTAGGGTCCAGATTACCCAAGCAACCATGCATTAACTTGAATAAGAGACTGGAATATGAATAGGAAAGGCCTGAATAGAAATATGATTAATAAAAAAATAGCAATAACAAAAAATGCGTAGCCTTAAAGGGGTTGTTCACCTTCCAAAGACTTTTTTCAGTTCAGTTGATTTTAGATTGTTCCCCAGAAATAAAGACTTTTTTCAATTATTTTTTGTAAAGTTGTAATGTTTGTGTCTCTGGTGATTGAGACTGACAGCTCAGTAATTCAGATGCAGATTCTGAACTGTTACAATTTCACAACATTTAGTTGATCCATTTCTCAGCAGCATCTCTGGAGTATCAGCAACTATTGTATCAAGTGTAACAGCTGCCTTTAATGTAACCCAGAGATTCTGCTCAGCAGGGACAGAGATAAGAAATGTATCAACTAAATGTATCAATTTAGAACAGTTTACAGGGTCGGCGACCCCCTCCCAGTGCTGCTTCAGAAGGTGGAAAATTAGAAAAACTGTGACACATATAAAATAGAAAGTCATTGTAAAAAGTCGTTATTTCTGGTGATCTGTTTTAAACCAACTATTTGTTTGAAGGTGAACCACCACTTTAAAGAGCATTTGCTTTTAGATGGGGTCAGTGACCCCCATTGGAAAGCTGGAAAAGGTCAGAGGAAAAAGGCAAACTTTTAAAAATAAACAATGAAACCCAATCGAAAAGTTGGTTAGAATTGTCCATGCTATGACTTACTAATAGTTAACTTTAAGGCAAACCATCCCTTTAATCTAATTAGCAATTAAATGTGGTTAGCTGATTGAGTAACTAAGAGGGCAGTTACTGTTTCACATGGATCCTATGGGTGTTAGGTCACAGTTTCCCTTAAATAAGTCAGGTTTCCTTTGTGTAATATTACATTTTTTAAATATCAAAAACCATTGTGACTAGGGATGCACCGAATCCAGGATTCGGTTCGGGATTTGGCCAGGATTCTTTTTCAGCAGGATTCGGATTCGGCCGAATCCTTCTGCCCAGCCGAACTGAATCCGAATCCTAATTTACATATGCAAATTAGGGGCGGGAGGGAAATTGCATGACTTTTTGTCAGAAAACAAGGAAGTAAAAAATGTTTTCCCCTTCGGATTCGGTTCGGTATTCGGCCGAATCTTTCACGAAGGATTCGGGGGTTCGGCCGAATCCAAAAAGTGGATTCAGTGCATCCCTAATTGTGACACATATGCACTATTAGGGGAGATCAAAAAGGGGGCAAATACTTTTTCACATTACCATATATTTATATATTTCACAGAGCTGTGCATATATGTTTGTTTCGGCTCCTAGTTTGAATCCGGTTGGAAATTGCCTTATTTCTAGGGAGATGAAATGCAATAACTATAACTTCTGCATCTGCATTTATATATGTACTGTTTATGTACAGTCAGATCAGGCAGTAAATAATACAATAATTGAACATAATTCATATATATATACAGCTACAGTCACGTTTAAGTCGTATTAGAAGAAAATAGGTCCATGTCCTGTGGAGCTTACTATCTAATGGGGGAATGTAATACATGTTCTTAATGGAAAAAATCTGCACAAAGCCAACATTTCTCCTTTCATCAAAGTAAATATATTTTTGACGATCATATAGCAACTCAACCACTAACAGAAAGAATGTGTGTTTTTGGGATTTGCACCACTGTATGCAATTCCATTGATGTCTTTTATACCACTCTAAGGGGCAGATTTATCAAGGGTCGAAGTGAATTCGAGGGAATTTTCGAAGTAAAAAAATTTCGAACTTCAAAGTAATTTTTTGGATACTTTGACTTCGAATTTACATTGAATTCGATTCAAAGTAAAATCGTTCAATTATTTGACCATTCGATAATCAAATACAGTCTCTTTAAAAAAAACTTCGACTTCAATACTTCGCCAAATTAAACCTGCTGAAGTGCTATGTTAGCCTATGGGGACCTTCTACAACATTTTTCTAAGTCTTCACACATCAAAGTAAAATCGTTCGAACGTACGCTAAAATCCAACGTTCCATCGAACGATTTTACTTCGATGGCCAAATTTGGTGAAAAATACCTAGATTTCGATATTCAAAGTCGAAGTATTTCAATTCGATGGTCGAATTCCGAAGTATTTTACACTTTGAAATTCGACCCTTGATAAATCTGCCCCAAAGTGGCTTGTGGAACAACAACAATAATTTTAGTAAGATGATTATCCCTAAAACGGCACAGGAATTATTGGACGTGGCAATATTTGCTCGTAGAGAGATACTGTTGTTCTGTTCCAGGGATTTTTGGACTTATTTTGGTTTATGAACCACTTTCAGGTCATAAATTTGGTCAGTTCATCGTTATAGCCATCAACAAGGTTACATTTATGAAAACATTGTATGTATCACGAAGAAGAGTTCTTTCCTTAAAGGGATACTGTCATGGGAAAAAACATTTTTTTCAAAACTCATCAGTTAATAGTGCTACTCCAGCAGAATTCTGCACTGAAATCCATTTCTCAAAAGAGCAAACAGATTTTTTTATATTCAATTTTGAAATCTGACATGGGGCTAGACATTTTGTCAATTTCCCAGCTGCCCCTAGTCATGTGACTTGTGCCTGCACTTTAGGAGAGAAATGCTTTCTGGCAGGCTGCTGTTTTTCCTTCTCAATGTAACTGAATGTGTCTCAGTGGGACATTGGTTTTTACTATTGAGTGTTGTTCTTAGACGTACCAGGCAGCTGTTATCTTGTGTTAGGGTAAGGCCAGACGAGGAGATTCGGGGAGATTTTGTCGCCTGGCGACTTATCGCCACGTCTTTTGCGTGACTATTAGGAGTGCAAATAGGTATTCACCCTACATTTCTCCCTTACCAGCTCCTTCTATGGACCCCTGATAAATGGGCAGCCAAACAGTTTTTTATATTCAGAACGTAAAGCCATGATTGCTCAGGCATTTTTGCAAGCTTTACATCTAGAAAATAAACAGAAGAATAAACACAATTAAATGCAGAGGTTCAGCGAATCGCTTGCAAAACTGTGCCGAAAATCTGTGCAACCAACGTATGACTTCATTTATGCCAGTGGTTTCCAACTATGTTCTACATAATGAAAGAAATTGTCATTTTAAGCAACTATTTCACATCCCTTTCTTAAAAATGTTCAATGGTTTTCAAAGTGTTTGTGAACTTTTGGGATCAAAGTTTGTAATTTGCAAACCCAATATTTGTTAATATAATTCATTAGGTTAAGCACAAGCCCTATTCATTACACTCATGTTGAAAATGATCTATACTGTCCCTTCTAAATTCAAGATAACAAAAAAAAAAAAAGTCACGTCAAAGAAAATCTTGAAAATTCCAAATAAAATAATTATTGGAATTTTCAAGATTTTTTTTGGCCGTGATTTTTTTATCTTGAATTTCGAAAGGGACAGTATAGATCATTTTCAACAGGAGTGTAATGAACCCATGTGAGCTTTTAAAGAATTCAATGGTGTCTTTCTTTTTAGCGTTTTGGTCATTTAGTAATTCTATTTGTAGCTAAATTTGTAAAAATGAACAGAACAATGACACTTTTTGCTCCGTTTTTGCTCCTGTAATTTGGTGCTTTCTGGATAACGGGTTTGCAGATACAGGAACCTATATCTGTATATAATTTACTCCACAAAGGTCTTTGACTGGGCTTATATTTATTTGCCTAAAAGGGATATAAACCCAAAAACATAATTTTACCTAAGAAAAAAATATGTCACTCTAAGGGGCAGATTTATCACGGGTTCGAATATCGATGTAATGGGAGTTTTTTTTGAACTTCGGATAAAAAATCGAAAATTTATTTTAAAAAAGTTTTTAAATTCGGGTGACTAGGCTTTATGCGAAATGTTCAAATCAAAGTTTTCCGATCGAATTCGATTTGAAGTATTTGCCCCAAAAAACTTTGATTTTTTCAAAGTCCACAAAATTCGCCAGGTTTTCGATGGTGATTGGTGGAAGTCGAAGTTTTAAAGAGACAGTACATGATAAATTTCGATATTCGAATAGTCAATTTTTTTTTTCAAATTCAAATCGAATTTTGGCCTACTCGATAGTCGAAGTACATAAAAATAGCTCTGAATTTTTACTTAGACTCTGGATAAATCTGCCCCTACGCAGCTTTCCAAAATTCATTCGTTATACGTTCTGTAAAAATGTTTTAACGTTATTTGTGAATGCAAATATTGATACTTTGTTTCAAATTAAAATGTCATGCCCTTTAAGTTTGCTGTTATTGTGAGCAATCGCTTCTGTACTGAACTATAAAGAAATTCTTCCATCGCTATTTTCCATTATTGTTATTTGTTGCCTTTTGTAAATCTACCCTCCGTGTGTGCCAGACGATTATTGGTCACAGCCCTATTGTACTCCGACAGGCTCTTAACATTTTTAACCTTTGCTCCTTTCTTGGAGGTTTGCTTTATCCAAATCTTGTAAACTATGTTGTTTCGATGAGAATTTTCATTCATGCGCTGACAGCTTCAGCTCGTCCCCTAAGGTGGAAATATCTTGGGTCTTATAATTCTTCTACCTGGTTGAACGCTTCTGCACCTACTTAATGGACAGCAGATGTTTACATTTCAATTGTATTTTTTTTTTTCATACCAACTAGAAACATATTTGACTTCAACACATTTCCAATTAAGATTAGTGAGAACTCCTGATAATACACAAACTTATTGTGGAAATCATCGAGAGAGAACGTTTTCTTTTGATTTAGAGGGTTATTTACTAAACCTCAAATTTATCTGGGATTTTTGGGGGAATTTTTCGAGATTTGCTGCAAAAGTCAGAATCTGAAAATCCTGTCAAGGTTGTTGTAAGATGTTAGTTACCCTGGTGGTCTAGTGGTGGGTGGGGTCGCTGCCGCGTGGTTGTTTCCTCCTCGAGCGCCGCTTTCTCGATGATACGTGCGGCGGCACGTCCAGGTTTTACGTGCCGTCGTGATGAGTTCTGTCTTGCATAAAAAAGGGCATTAACTCAAGGGATGAAAACATAATTATGCCTCTTTATAGGTCCCTGGTGAGGCCTCATCTGGAGTATGGGGACAGTTTTGGACTCCAGTCCTTAAGAGGGATATAAATGAGCTGGAGAGAGTGCAGAGACTAAGTGCAACTAAACTGGTTAGAGGGAGGGAAGAGTTAAATTATGAGGGTAGACTGTCAAGGTTGGGGTTGTTTTCTCTGGAAAAAAGGTGCTTGCGAGGGGACATGATTAGACTTTACAAGTACATTAGAGGACATTATAGACAAATGGCAGGGGACCTTTTTACCCATAAAGTGGATCACCGTACCAGAGGCCTCCCCTTTAGACTAGAAGAAAAGAACTTTCATTTGAAGCAACGTAGGGGGTTCTTCACAGTCAGGACAGTGAGGTTGTGGAATGCACTGCCGGGTGATGCTGTGATGGCTGATTCAGTTAATGACTATAAGAATGGCTTGGATGATTTTTTGGACAGACATAATATCAAAGGCTATTGTGATACTAAACTCTATAGTTAGTATAGGTATGGGTATATAGAATTTAATTAAAAGTACGGATGGGTGTGTGTATGGATGCTGGGTTTTCATTTGGAGGGGTTGAACTTGATGGACTTTGTCTTTTTTCAGCTGGATACTATGGGCAAAAGGTTCAAAGAGAGAGGATATAAAGAGAACACAATTAAACAATCGAGAGAAAAAGTAAATAAAATAGATAGAACAAGACTGATAGAAAGAAAAAACCGAAGGAGAACAGGCAACCAGAATTGGTGTTCTCAACAACTTACAACCCCCTCGCCAATGAGATTGGAACATTGGGATATATTGAAATGTGATGTAGATCTAAAAGACACCTTTCCAGAACGACCACAAGTGGTTTTTAAAAAATCCAATAACTTACAGCAGATGCTCACTAAAAACTATGTTGATACAACAAAAACTGTAGAGAGATCAAAGGAATGCATATGGCCTGGTTTTTGTCCCTGCTCTTTATGCAAAGCCTGTCAATATGGAAAAAAAAGTAAAACATTTAAATCAAATGCTAATAATAGAGAATTTAAAATTAAAGACAATATAAACTGTACTACCACAAATGTTATATATTGCCTACAATGCCCTTGTGGCCTCCAATATGTAGGCACAACCAATCGTACATTGAGAGAAAGCATTCGAGAACATATAAACAACATAAAAAAAGGGAAGGATAACCACAGTGTTTCTAAACACTTTAAAGAGCATCACAAAATGAGCCCTATAGGTTTAACATTCTGGGGCTTAGAAAAAGTAAGGAACAAGTGGAGAGGAGGGAATTTAGTGAGAAAAACCTTACAATGTGAAAGTAAATGGATACATACGCTGGAAACTTTTGTACCCAAAGGCCTCAATATAGATATAAACCTAAGAGCATTCCTATAGAAATAATAGCAGATTTACACAATATGTATGTTAGTAGTTTGAGGTCGAGCCATATATACAATCAGGGAAGTAGTCACTATGATTAGGCAAGATGTAGAGTGTTGTAACAATTAATATATTCTCAAAATAACTGTATGTATATATAAGGACTTTAGTTGAACCATGGTTGCTCATGCTAGCCTCAACTAGAAACGCCAAATTATACCATCTCCATGGCAACCATAGATCGCAATACCCCACATATGCCAAACTAATGACTTTTACTGTTAAATTATACCTTTCAAAGACCCTTCCTAGATCGCCAGGAAAAACTAATGCAAACTCTCCCCAATAGTGTATGCCATTATCGTGTAATGTAGAGTGGCGGGTTGCCATGGAGACGCGTGCGTTCCATGAGAAGGAGAGGCGCGCATGCGCATCCATGGTCAAGTTCCGTCCTCAAAAGGCATGTCGCACTAAGAAATCACAAGCCTTGAGAAAGTCGCAATAGACGAAACGCGTCGGCTGAGCAGTGACGTCATCAGAGGGGGACCAGGAACACGTGTCTTACCAACAAACGCCAGGCAAAGTGTAACATCTGAAAATGGACCGCAGGACCTGAGAACCCCAATGTGAACTGCTTTTCATGCTTATTTTAAGCACACACATGTGAGTGCAATCTGTATTTTTATCTTTTTAAATTTATTAAAGAAGTTTTTACACGATTTTAGCATATGTTTTTAGAAACCTGGAGCTTATCAAGAGTGGGACAAAGGATTTTTTTATTACATGCTGGTGATAAATATAAACGTCTGTAAGTACCCATTACCCCACACAGGAGGTGGCTACATTATTTATAAAAGGCATGGAAGAATGGCTTTTTAACCCCTTGGTGGAAGACCCCAAACCACACTGTATAGTAACTGCACAAAGGGTTACATATTTCATCTAATTTGAAACTACTACACTATATTGTGTTTGTATCTCTTTTGGTGTCTACCCCTGAGCTTTTAGCGCTGGTATATCTTCGTATGAAGAAAAGGTTGTTTACATTTTTGTCTTTATTAAACCCAATTTTACTATGTAACTATGTAACTATGATGTCATTGTGCTTTGGTGCGAAATTCAAATGGATTTAAAGGGACTTTGGATTTGAATTAGTTGCCCATTGTTAGGTCTAACTTCTTTAGTTCCTGGTGCTTATTCCTTGTGAATACAGCTTGTATATCCTGGTATTGACCCTTGCCTGCCTGACTATTCTAAGCTCTACAATTCTAATCCTTGCCTGTTTGACTATCCTGAAACTCTGCCTGTACCGACACAGCCTGTTTGACTATCCTTGAACTCTGCCTGTACCGACCCAGCCTGTTCCGACCCAGCCTGAGTATCCTTGAACTCTTCACAGAAATAGACGATGTTGCTGTATCCCTCAGAGAGGAGGGGGGGAGATAACAGAAAGTTTATATAGTGTAGTAATTTCGATATTAAATAAACACACCCACAGTGTCCTCCAACACTTACTAAAAACACTTTTTTACTGTGATGCCAAAAGAAATACAATTGTTTGTTAAGTTAACTTAATCACCATGTGTGTTCATTTAAAACTTTTTTTCACCCTTATTTCAATCAGGAAGAGAAAGAGAACAGGTGGGGGTGGGTGGATCCGTTACTAGGGGATAATGAGGTTAGCAACACAAATTCGGATTGTTGCTTTCCGGTGGTATTATATACTCACAAGAAGTGAGTTTCAGCTAATGTGAAACACAGACAGGATGGTCTCTACTCCAGGCTCCTTCTTCCTGAATCTCTTTATAGGGAGATAAAACAAAGTATCCTGTGCAGAAGCGCTTTTAAAACATTTTAATAAAAAAGTAAAAACACATTCACAAACACACTCTGGTACAGCGCATTGAAATGTCCTTATAAAGTCCTTCTGGCACTTGGGTTTCCTCTGCGTCCCTTCGGAACTTTGTGCTGCTCGGCGTGTTTACGCCTGCGATTAGGGAGTATTCTGGCCCTGATATAGGGAGTATTCTGAATCTCAGTCTGACCATAATGAACTGGCCATACTGCTCAACCATGATGTAAGGGAACCTTACTCTGGTGGTCTAGTGGGCAGCAGGGTCCAACGCCGCCCCTTCGTCGTGGACACCCGCTGCGCTGCTCCTTTGCCTTGCTCTGCCGGTTCCTCTATAACGTGTGCGCCTGCGCACTTCCTGGTTAATGCACCGGCTTGATGATGTCACGTACAGGGGCGTGAAATTCAAACTGTATAAAAGGGGAATTCAGTGTTCTGCTAACTGCCCGTTGTTAGGTTCAATTTGCCTTGTTCCTGGGTGCATTATTACTTGTATTCTGATTGATCTACTGTGTTTTGACCCTTGCCTGCCTATTTGACTCTTCTGACCTCTCCAATCCTAACCTGTCTGTGACTATGTTTATCTCTCCAATCCTGAACCTTTGCCTGTCCTCCGACTATTCTACGATCTCTATCCTGATTCTGGCCTGTCTGACTATTCTAACTGCTTGTGCTGGTCTGGCCTGCCTGTTCCTGGTGGTGTTCTTCCTTCAGTATCCTGGTGAGACGATCGTGCCCCTTTGCTCGTCCAGAACCTTTGGCTTTGCTCCTCTCTGTTAAGACCTGGTGGCATCCAATTAGCCGAGGGCTAAAAGAAGGGCTTATCCTGAAGTGTTACTGGTTTTCAAGGGCATTTATGTATATAACTGGGTGGGACAGTGTGTTACTGAAGCAACCCTATCCCACCCAGTATACATATTCAATTGTTAGAGGGTATCTAGTAGTGGTAAATCTAAAGCAACTGGACTTGTAAACTTGAAAACATTTAACCACTTTTTTAGTTCAGCAGTAGTGTTAGGGAATGTGTCCACATTTTGAACAATCCCCCTAATTCAATCAGACTGGTTCCGTGGAACTTCTTGAAGTTGTTAATTGGTCTAGAATATGACTTGTGAAACGGAAAAAAACGCTCTGATGAGTGGTGAAACATTTCCAAGAGAGCTAAGTGAGGCAAGTTGCTCTAGAATTATCACTACTAGATGTGGTGGTTCCCAAACTGGTGGGCTTGGAGCAGTGATGGGGGCTTAGGCTCAAGACAATATAGGGTGAGAATGGCCATTTGCTCTCCTGGATACACCAGCTTGAAGTATGTTGAAATTTTGGGTTGATATGTATTTCCTGCCCTAGATATTATTAAATATATAACAAAATGACTGATACCAATATATTAATATATCTTTATCCATTTCACAAGCCAAGGGAACCCTGGCCAAATGCTGGACCTTCAAAGGGAGGGGTGAGTGAGGTCTGGGCAAAGGGGGGCATGCATATCATGACCTGGATAAATGATAAGCCTTTTAGACAAAGTGAATGCCATGCTCTTCTGGTTCTTCTATAATTGCCACAGTGTACATCATAGAGTGTCTGCCAAAAAATAATAAAATGATTGGTTTATAAATACAATAAACCCCATCAAAAAGGAATCACTGCTTTGTCAGCATTCATTAGCTTCATAACCATATTAATAGGTACAATTATATACAGTCATATGAAAAAGTATGGGAAGCCCTCTTAATTCTTTGGAGTTTTGTTTATTGCATTAACAGAAAATATGCATCATAACACAATTAGATAGGTGCATACATTTGGGAACCCCAACAGAGATATTACATCAATACTTATTTGAGCCTCCTTTTGCAAATGTAACAGCCTCTAGAAACCTCCTATAGCTTTTGACGAGTGTCTGGATTCTGGATGTGGGTATTTTTGACCATTCGTCCATACAAAATCTCTCCAGTTCAGTTAAATTTGATGGCTGCCGAGCATGGACAGTCTGCTTAAAATCATCCCATAGATTTTCCATGATATTCAAGTCTGGGGACTGTGGTGGCCATTCCAGAATATTGTACTTCTCCCGCTGCATAAATGTCTTTGTAGATTTCCAAGTGTCTTTAGGGTCTTGTTGGAATATCCAACCCCTGCGTAACTTCAACTTTGTGACGCTTGATGCTTGAACAATATCCTGAAAAATTTGTTGATATTGGGTTGAATTCATCTCACCCTCGACTTTAACAAGGGCCCCAGTAGTCCCTGAACTAGCCACACAGCCCCACAGCATGATGGAACCTCCACCAAATGTGACAGTCGGTAGCAGGTGTTTTTCTTGGAATGCGATGTTCTTCTTCCGCCATGCAAAGCTCTTTTGGTTATGAGCAAATAACTCAATTTTTGTCTCATCAGTCCAAAGCACTTTGTTCCAAAGTGACTGTGCCTTGTCTATATGAGCTTTTGCATACAACAAGCGACTCTGTGAGGGCTTCTTTCTCATCCCCCTGCCATACAGATGTTCTTTGTGCAAATTGTGCTGAATTGTAGAACGATGTACAGATACACCATCTGCAGCAAGATGTTCTTGCAGGTCTTTGGAGGTGATCTTTGGGTTGTCTGTAACCATTCTCACAATCCTCCGCATATGTCGTTCTTGTATTTTTCTTGGAATGCCAGACCTGGGTTTTACAGCA
Organism: Xenopus petersii; assembly: GCA_038501925.1. Classification (NCBI taxonomy): domain Eukaryota; kingdom Metazoa; phylum Chordata; class Amphibia; order Anura; family Pipidae; genus Xenopus; species Xenopus petersii. The sequence continues at coordinate 14,278,182 of CM076674.1, forward strand.
ACTGTAATTAAATGTAGATAAACCAGCGCTAAGAGCTCGGGGAAAAGAAGAAATAATAATATATAGTGTAGTATTTCCTTATAAGGTATGTGGCACCCCTGTGAATGTTAAGGGTAAGAAGTGACGTGACGTCATCCAAGGAGGCCCAGACACCACACGCTGATTATCCCGGCGAGTTAACATCTTTACACAGCGGAACAAACCCGGTGGAGCTGGGAACACCTTGGAATGACTTTTTATACGTGCATACTTCAAGATTTTTTTGTGAGTGTAATTTTAACTTTATAAATCTATTTTAATAAATTGTTTTACACGATGTCATGCATGTGTCTTTAGATGCCAAAACGAGTGGAACAGCAACAACAAACATCCTTAACGCGAGCAAATATTTAAAACGTCTGTGAGTATATTTGTATGTCAGACACAGGCGGTGAATTATTTATATGCTGGTGAATGGTTGCGGGGTGATTGAACCGCATAGGTGGAGAGACACTTCTTACCCTTAACATTCACAGGGGTGCCACATACCTAATAAGGAAATACTACACTATATATTATTATTTCTTCTTTTCCCCGAGCTCTTAGCGCTGGTTTATCTACATTTAATTCCTATTGCATATCCGAAGGAGAACGCATTCTTTAACCGGCAGAGGGGCGTGAACTACAGAACCTGGATTACTTTTCTTTCGTTTTATTTACAGCAACTGTGCCTGTGGCCTTCCATTTCCTGATTACATTCCTTACAGCTAAAACTGACAGTTTAAACCTCTGAGATAGCTTTTTGTAGCCTTCCCCTAAACCATGATACTGAACATTCTTTGTTTTCAGATCTTTTGAGAGTTGCTTTGAGGATCCCATGCTGTCACTCTTCAGGGGAGGGTCAAACAGAAGCACAACTTGCAATTGGCCACCTTAAATATCTTTTTTCATGATTGGACACACCTGCCTATGAAGTTCAAGGCTTAATGAGCTAATCCAACCAATTTGGTGTCACCAGTTACATGCATGCAAATTGGTAAAATAACAAGGGTACCCACATTTTTTGCACAGCCAGTTTTTCACATTTGATTTAATTTCATACAACTGAATACTGCTTCACTAAAAATCTTTAGAAAACACCCCAGTACTCAGATGTTCCTGGGAAATGAACATACCCACTGTTAGCTTTTTTGTTGAAAGTGGAGTAATTATTATGCAGGCTCAGAGGGGTTCCCAGACTTTTTCATATGAATGTACTCTACTACCTAGTTAAGATGAAATGGATGTAATATACTGTAGATCCTACTTGTAAAAGGAACGTATTTTAAAGTGAAAATCCTTTAAACCAAGACTCAAAAACATGAATATGCGCTGACCATCATGCACTGAAACAGGTAAAATATATCCCAAGCGTTTCCCTAATATCAACAGCTTCTTGACATTTTGACAAGTAGGCGGACAAAATAGGAAAATGTACACAGTGAACAATAAGTACTGAAACAACAGGAAAAGTAAAAAGACATCTGTTTTTCCTGAGAGCGGCGATCAAGGGCATAAATGAGCAATAGATGAGTAATCACGAGCTTCATGGCAAGTGCTCTCTGTACTGTACTTTAACATGCTGTGTGGAAGGAAGAAGTGGGTTGTGCTGATAGAGCTACAAGTATTGTTTGCCCAACTAACTCATAGAATTGCAGTAGGGTCGTGTAAATATCTATATACAGATATTATAATAGATGAGTTTAAAAACTAATTAATATTTAATTTAATTCTGACCATTTAATCAACTGTCGCTCCTTCTTGGCAGGTGGATGGGGCATCAGTAGAGGATGAGGCGATAGAAGCCGCAACTACTCCTCAGTTTCCCTTAGAGCTTATGGTTTGGTTGTCCATTTGTGCCATCAAGTGTGCCTTCATGATAAAATCTGCTCACATCTGTGATCCTTTAACAGCTATTCACCAGTCGGACATGATTGACCTGCTGTCACCATTGGATATGGACAACAAAATTACTGTATATACTCGAGTATAAGCCGTCCCGAGTATAAGCCGAGGTACCTAATTTTACCTCCAAAAACTGGGAAAGCTTATTGACTCGATAAGCCGAGGGTGAGAAATGCAGCAGCTTCTGGTAAGTTTCAATCAAAAAATTGAGGGTTTCTGCTCCCATTGGAGGTGCCGGCGTCTCGTTTTTGGATGCCGGCGACCATTCTTGCAGCAGCTTCTGGTAAGTCTTGCAGCAGCTTCTGGTAAGTTTCAATCAAAACATTGAGGGTTTCTGCTCCCATTGGAGGTGCCGGCGTCTCGTTTTTGGATGCCGGCGAATATTCTTGGAGACTATTCTTGGATGCCGGCGACTATTCTTAGGCGCCGGCGACCGTTTTTGCGCTCGACCCGAGTATAAGCCGAGGTAGAGTTTTTCAGCATATTTTGGAGGCTGAAAAACTCGGCTTATACTCGAGTATATACGGTAGAATGGAGAAAAGAAACAGACTTAAGGGAATGGAGTGCCCAAAAGCAAGAACATGTTATCATGTTTAAGGGGGAAAAGTGAATCGAAAAAATCGGCAGCACACTGTTAAATTTGCAAAAGTGCTCAAATGCAGAATTAATTAAGCCCATAGCATACAAAAGGCTTAAGGTTTAAGGGGGAAAAGTGAAGGCAGAATATCCATCAATATGTAGACTGCGCAGAAACTATTAACAAACACAAGAGGCCTAAGAGAAGTTACATAGATAATCTATAAATATACATTAATTAACCTTCTAAACCAACCTGTGGTGCATGGAGTCAGTGAAGCCCAATAATGCTTAAGGTGGCCATACAGGGCCAGATAAAGCTGCTGATATCCGTCCTTTAGACCAATTCAGCAATTTATCTGCCCATGTATGGGGGCTTCCGACAGGTCTTCCCAATCGATATCTGGCCACAATATCAATCGGAAAGGTTTAATTATTTTGTCGACCGACCCTTCGGATCCCATTTATCCTCGTTGTAATCTGATTGTTCGGCCCTAGGGCCAAATGTTTGGATTACCCCAATATAGCCCTGCCATTGGTGGGCATATCAGTGAAACATCCGCTCTTTTGGCGATGTCGCCAGATCTCTGGATCTCTTCATGTATGGCCAGCTTAAGTTAGAAGCCTAACAAAGTCAGTGGGGTGAATTTACGGAGGCACTAGATTGCACTAGTGTAACTACACAACCAACCAGATATCTTCTTTTTATTTTCTAACATGTAGTAGACTGACAAGGTTATGAAAGAATATCACTTATTCAGGTAAAACAAATGAATTAAAGTTTAGGAGAGGAAATAAACCTCATGTATGGGCACAGCACCAATCCTATGGAGATATATTCCCCTACCTTTCTAAAACAATGTAATGGCAGCTTAACCCCCCCCCCCCCATTTTGGGTTCCAAATCACAGCAGCGGTCACTGGAAGTGAGTAATGTATCTGGTGAATTGGGACATCTGGGTATATCTAGGTAAGGGTGAATTAAGAAAATGGCTTACATTTTCCTATGTGTCTGTTTTCAAGACAAGTTATTCTACCACTCACTGACCCTGTCTTCAGCCTATCAACCAATATCAGTGTTGTTATCTTACAGGAAAGCTAAACCCCAGAATGAATACTTAACCAAGTGATAGTTTATATCATAATAAGTGGCATATTAAGCAATTTTAACAAACTGGAATATATATATATATCAGTAAATATTGCCCTTTTATATTTCTTAGCATGGGCCACCATTTTGTGATGGTCTGTGTGCTGCCTCAGAGATCACCTGACCAGAAATACTGCAGCTCTAACTGTAACAGGAAGAAGTGTGGTAGCAAAAGACAGAACTTTGTCCAGTAATTGGCTCATGTGACCTAACATAATTGTGTGCTCTTGGTTTGTTTGTGCGCACTGTGAATCACATGATCCCAGGGGGCAACTCTTATTGCTTAAAATGGCAATTTTCTATTTAGGATTACTCATTGGCACATGCTGCTAGAAAAGTACATTATTTGGATGAAGCAGGGTTTTACATATGAGGGGTTTTATGCAATATATTGGGGGTATAGTTTTTGTTTAAATGCCCTCTAATAGCAATAAGTGCCCCCTGGTAATCATAGCTTCATACAGGAACATTACTTAGCTAGGGCCAAAGAATTATTAGTGCTGGGCAGTGCCGGATTTAAACCTGGTGTGCCACTAGACCACTGGCACCACCACCTTCATAGACAGGCTTTATACTATTCGTCCAGCAGTTTTCCTTATGAACAGAGGGTGAAAGACAGGTATTTGCGAGGGATCATATTTGGCAGTGCAAATCTCTTAGAGGGCTGCTCTTGGCCCATGGGCTTCCAGGAAGACGGCATGATATATGGTCTATAAGCCAACATGATCATTGTCTGAGTTCATTTATTAACATCTCAGACAACTATAATTTGGAAGGAGCACACCCGAAACGTAAATGCTGAGGTGCCAATCCTATGGCCCAAATGAAGCCTCCTGATGAATATTAGACAAAATGAATATAAGGATTGCACACTCTAGTCTATATAAAAAGTCAGAATTTATCGTATCAAACACCCTGCGCATTTTGACCACTGTGGTGGTCTTCATCGGCGGCAAAACACATTACAAGTACAAAAAAGAATAAAAAGGCAGGTGCCTTTTGTCTTGTCTTCTTAACATCTCAGATCATTATGTGTAGATCCAGCTAAAGCCACTTTCCCTATTGTAGCAACAGCCAAACCTGACCCAATAGCTACTTCTCCCACTATGAATAAGGTATCTTTCTCTACCCAAGGTTAGATGGGCCTGCCTGACGTTTTTATACACATGTTCTCTTGGCGTTTTGGAATGTTACTTCATTAATAACTAAAGCATTACTTCTACGTGAAAGTAGCTGTCCTTGGTACACTTTGTATAACTAGTTGACAAAGGATTTGCTACAGTGACAAAGACAACTAAATTATTGATCCAGAAGGATCAGCAAGCCATGACATTTCTTCCACTGTGGGTGCACAAACCGTCTTTTTTCATCCCTACATATTGAGCTACAAATCTGCATCCTGGTTGGCTTTGAATGAGTTGCTGGCTTGCTTTTTGTTTTATTTTTGCTATATCAAAGATCCCATTCTCTACTGGGAACATTAAACATTTTTCCATGGGGAGAATGAAGGGAAGTGATCCCTTCCTCTTACCTTTGTTTGCACACGTTATTTTTTTATTACTGTCTTGAAAAGTACTCTTTGTCCCTGAATATACAGGATGTTTGTTAGAAGGGATTATTAAAATTAAGACTCATTATAGAACTTCAAACTCAACAGCCTTGGAGTTTATATCCAGTGACATCATCTTAGAATTAATATTGAAAATGTGCCAGAGCGGTATTAAAGGTATAACAAAATGATTGTCACTTTTTTTCATTTTAATACTGATCACATATAAAATCCACATTCAATTAGATTCATGCTATGTGGCTGCTTAGAAACAGACATGACCATTCCTCTAGAGCAGTGATCCCCAACTAGTGGCTTGTGAGCAACAACCCCTTGATTGTCGCTCCCAGTGGCCTCAAAGCAGGTGCTTATTTTTGAATTCCTAATTTGGAAGCAAATTTTGGAATAAAAATCAGATGTACTGCCAAACAGAGCCTCCTGTAGGATGCCAGTCCACATAGAGGCTACAAAATAGCCAATTACAGCCCTTATTTGGCACCCCAATGATATTTGTCATGCTTATGCTGCCCCTTACTCTTTTTACATATTATTTTGTGGCTCACAGGTAAAAAAAAAAAAAGTTTGGAGACACCTGCTCTAGAGTGACCCAGAACTCTATTTCTTAGAGCAGATGGAGATTTTAGAGAAAGGCATGCTCTACAGGACCTACTAAGCCACCACCATTAAGAATCAAGGGCCTCGCTATCTAAAATTGGGTTAGAGCAGGTCAGGTCAGGGAATATAATATCTTAATTTTTCAATTGAGAGTGTTGTAAAGTATGCTCTTATATTGGCGTCTCGTTTCACAAATGAAGTTTCTGAGTAGAAACAAATGTCCTAGATTTAAGGACAATGGCAAAAAGGGACTTTATTTTGAAACTCAAAGCTTCAGAGGCACTCTGGCTATAAAAGTAGGAATAATTATTTGGTGTTATGATTATCTTTTCTAATTGCAATAGTCTAGACCAAGGGTCCCCAACCTTTTTTATCAGTATATAAAAAGATGTAAAAAGAGTTGGGCAGCAACACAAGCATGAAAAAAATGTTCCCGGGTGGTGCAAAATAAGTGCTATGATTGGCTATTTGGTAGTCCCTATGTTGACTGGCAGTCTACAGGAGGCTCTGTTTGTTTTAATGCAACCAAAACTTGCCTCCAAGCCTGGAATTCAAAAATAAGCACCTGCTTTGAGGCCACTGGAACAACATTCTTGGGTGAGCAACATGTTACTCAAGAGCTTCTGGTTTGGGACCACTGGTCTAAACCCTCCAGCAATTGTCATATCGAATTACAAGTTGATGAGCTTTAGGTTGAACATCTCTGATGTCAATGTATTTTCCCATAACATTTCTACTTCCCTCTCTTTTGACTCTGAAGATTAAAATGTCCCCTCCCACCATGATATCAATAACAGCTATCTGAAGGAAACATTCGGAAAATGTTTGCAATGCCTGAAGAAGTGTGACCTTCATCTCAGGTTCCAACATCCCTAGATGGACATGCACTAAAGCCAACAACCTAATATTTCAGTTCCCACGTATCTGAGGAAAAGCATAAAGAGTTGAAGAAAAAAAAACACCTCTGACTCAACCTCTTCAGATTCCAACACAAAAATAGGAAAGCGCCAGTTGAAAAAAAGAACAGACATTATTTCCTCACTCTGAGTCACCTAGAAACATATTTTACAGACATTTATAAAAAAGTGAGGTTGAGCAGTAATAAGATGACGGTGCTCACAGCTGATAAATCTGTCACCCTGTGTTCGTGCATTTCCACACCCCTGCTGTTAATACATGAGCAGTGTTTCTGGGGAAGGTAATATCACTGGGATTAACACAGCAATATATAGTCTTGGCCAGCAGCAAACTACGATGCTTTATAGCAACGCTCTGGATAGGTTGCCTTCCTTTGTGTATTAAAACGCACATGGATAAACTGAAATCATTCTCCTTAGTGTGTAATGATTTTTACCTTCAACCACATGCTTTTTGTTTAACTAAATCACTGCCATGATAATGTGACCAAAAACAGCTGAAAGGGAATTTTACATGACATAGAATTGCCTGTACTACTGTTGGAACGCCAATAGGGCTCTGCTCGTTCATTAGCTGGGCCACAAACACCTTCATAAATGAAAGAATTCTTCTTTTGTCATGTCATCCGATCCTAAAACCAGTGTAAGAGGACCTGGTGAGAAAGAGTAGCTGCTCCAGACTCACCCCTCGCAAGATTTCCTCCTCTACGCCAGTCCTGGGTGCTAAACACTAGTGCTTCAGCTGTACATATAGAAATTCAAAAAGGCGGCACTCAGAGTAAAATGAAATAAGAGCATTTATTGCACCAGTTGGTGGATCCACATCGCCTTGATACATTTTATGAAAAGCTCCCTTAATCATAGGCTTAGAGGACCTGGTGGTCTAGTGGGGCGGCGGGACACCCACCACCTGGTTTCAGGGGGGGACATCCTGATGAAGGGTGGGTGTTCCCCCCCGAAACGTTGATGTTTGGTGGCTGAATAAAAGGGGATATTCCCCGACTGCATTAATCAGCGTGTGTGCGGATCCGTTTCTTATACACATTGCCTGTCCTGACCTCAGCATGTATATGACTATTCCTTGGATTCCGATTTTGTACCTCACTTCTGACCAGAACCTTGGAGTTAGCTCTTGGTTTGGGATACCTTACGTTACAACCAGCTTCTTGCCATATGTCCAAATTCAGTATAGAATTAAATGGTTATGGGTGATGTCTACAAATGTAAGTACTGTTCATTACATTGCATTAGGCCTAAAATGTACTACTTTTACAGGACTCTTAAGGTCCAGGTGGATATATCCATGATGGACTCATTCATAAAGCAGAAGAGTGCTGCAACCGAAACCATGAAGGGACAACTGAAGAAGGTGTTCACTGCATCCCTATATCATGTTGTTTTTTAACCAGTTCCTACAGCTACAGGGAATAAAGCCTTCCAACCTGTCCTACACTATTGTTAGCACCTAAGATAATGCACTGTAAACCTAATTTGATTGCTTTCTCTTTCAATAGCAATTAACTCTTGGAAATCCAGGGGCCCTAAGTCCCTTTTGCGTATGAAAAGTACTGGGAACTGGAATTTGCAGTGTAGTGCCTCCACCTATGCAACACTGAGGAGCACACCTCAAGGGGGTTCCACTAGAAAAATAAAACACACAGTTTGCAAACGAAACAGAGATAAACTTTATATAAAACAGTAGTGAAAGAATTTGGGCATTCTAATACACAATGCACTGGGGCCAGTAGGGACCTACCTATCTCAATATTAGGTACCTGACTGTTTCTCCAACACAGTCCTTTTTATTATCAATGCTCTGGAAGGGGTTAATAACCACACAGTTTAGTTCAGATAGAATGTCCCAAAAGTACCTCCCCCTTTAGAACTCAGCATCGCTCCCACGTAGCAGGTAAATGCACAAGACCTGTCCTAAAATTGGTGCCCCACGTTTGTATCCTTGCCAGTATCCTCCCTTGGGGTGCTCTCAGAGGCGGTCACACTGGAGATTACAGGCAGCTCTGCAGCAGGATCAATCTTACCAGTGGCACCTTTCACCTCCTGAGTCTCTAGCAGCTTGGCAGGGAACAGGATGGGCTCTCTCTGTACTTCTACAGATGCACAGCTTGGACAGTCTAACAAGAACTGGTTCTGGGTGGGTGCTGCAGCATACAACCCCTGTTAAAGTGATAAAGACACTAAAAAACTACTTTTTAAAATATGAATGTACATTAAAAGTTACCTATGGGTCATGCTGACGTGTTTTTTGCTGAGAGGTTTGTTTTTGTAAGTAATTGTTAGTTGGAGTCAAATATTTAATGTAAAAGCATCAGGCAAATACTTTATGGCAAAATTATAAGAAACATGAAAAGTCAATTTTATGGTAGATGTAAAAAAGGTTCTTTTTCTGGTGTCAGTATCTCTTTAAAGGAACAGTTCATAAAAACTGGGTAAATAGATAGGCTGTGCAAAATAAAAAATGTATCTAATATAGTTAGTTAGGCAAAATGTAATGAATAAAGACTGGAGTGACTGGATGTGTAAAATAATAGCACTACTTCCTGATTTTCAGCTCTCTAACTCTGAGTTAGTCAGCGACTTGAAGGGGGTCACATGGTAAATATCTGTTCAGTGAGTTTTCAATTGATCCTCAGCATTCAGCTCAGATTCAAAATCAACAGATATGAACCATGTGACCCCCCTTCTGATTGGTTACTGTCTGATAACCAGGGTAATCAGTCAGTGTAAACCAAGAGAGCTGAAAAGCAGGAAGTAGTGTTCTGGCTATTATGTTACAAATCCAGTCACTCCAGCCGTTATACATTACATTTTTGCCTAACTAATTATATTAGAAAAATGTTTTATTTTGCACTGCCTATCTATTTACCCAGTTTTTGTTTTTACACTGAACAATTGCTTTAAGCTCTGTCGGAGACTGTACAAATGGCTCCAAAGTCAGACACTCCCTCTTTCCCAAGGATGCACTGGGGCGCCCAGCCAATCGGATGGCTCTCCAGCCTGTAACTGGGCTGGATGATGTCACAGACAGAAAAACAGGAGAAGGAATTTGTCTGATCCCCTACAGTACCTTGCCCAAATTTCTTTTCTATTCCAAAACTTCATGCTGTGCACAAATGTCTCTTGAGGTTCAGATTCTTTTGAATCCATACAGGAACTTGGAAAACAAACATTGAATAGATGTAGATCATTGAGAAAAAGTTCTAATTTTCATATTTCTCTATAGACGTTAATGAAGTTTTCAACATGATAAAACACAAGATTAATTTTTGCCATAAAATGGAAAATCTTTTTGCCTCATTCAGTTCCCTTTGTTGAGTTTCCATGAGATAAACAAGGAGTTATGTTTTACTGGGCAAAGCCATGAGAGATTGAACCTGGCCCAGTAGTTGAGATACCTATAGCTCTGTTCAGGAACAATATAGGAAACTCTGGTTTCTTCTCTGAAGTCAAGATTAAAAAAAAAAATGTTGCTGCCATTTTCAGAGTGCAGTAAACTTCTGGTGGCTGTGCGAACATAGACTTTTGAGAGGGAAAGAAATCCACATGAGTGAGATAGAGACAACTGACCCAAATGCAGCTGAATGAGAAAAAACTTATCTCCTAATTCAAGATTTTGACTCAGTGGAATTTTCATGTGATATACCCAGATAAGTTTTTTCTCGTCAAAACGTACAGTTAAATTTTCAAAGAGAAACCTTACAGTGTGGATCCCAATACAATGACAACAATTTAATTTTCTGTATATGGTGGTGCAGCATTTGTGCCAATTGTATGTGCCAGATCACAATTCGCTGATATAAATGTATCTCCTTATTCAGTTCCAAATTTCTACTGAGTTTTCATGGGATATATTTTTCTTATTAATTGAGTCTGGCCCTATGTTAGTGTTAGCGGTGTTTTGATTCGCTGATTGAAATATCAGAGGTACCTGTTTAAAAATCCATCCCACTGTACAGATATAGGATCCATATAATGGGAAGGCCATTACCCATAGACTATATTTTAAACACATAATTAAAATTAATTAAATGTTAAACATGATTTTTTTTCTCTGTATTAATAAAACAGTGAATTGCACAGGTATGAGACCTATTATCCAAAAACCCATTATCCAGAAAGCTCTGCCTGTCTCTCATAGACTCCATTTTATCCAAATTTTAAAAAAAAGTATTTGCTTTTTCTGTGTAATAATAAAACAGTCGCTTGTACTTGATCCCAAATAAGATATAATTAATCCTTATTGGAAGTAAAATCAGCCTATTGGGTTTATTTCATGTTTACATGATTTTCTAGTAGATTTAAGGTATGAAGATCCACATTTTGGAAAGATCCATTATCCAGAAAACCCCAGGTCCCAAGCATTCTGGATAACAGGTCCCATACCTAAAATGTTACTAAATGTAAAATTACTAAAATGTAATTAATCCTTATTGGGAGGCAAGACTATATAATTAGGTTTCTTTGATGTTTCTATGATTTTTAGTAAATTTAAGGTACTGAGATATAAATTACAGAAGGATCCCTTATCCAGAAAACCCCAGGTCCCAATAATTCTGGATAATAGGTACTACCTATTGTAATTTATCATTTGCCAGGCACCTACAACATAAGTCAGAATCTTGCTAGATCTCCTTTGAGTAGAATTCTTTGCCATAAATACCTCCAAAACGGTGCCATCTTGTGACCATAATTGGATAAGGATTTTTATATTGTCCCTGGAGTATTAACTGAGCCAAGAAATATGGCAGCTCCTTTTCCTATGCCTAAAGGCAATTATGCAGAAAAGGAATCCAGTGTCCTTTTTTCTATGTTTATAGAATTATCAACAGAAGAGAAACATCACAGTGATTAGAAATAGGGCAAATCGTCTCTAATGTGACACCTGAGTCTGTATAACTTGCAGTGTTATGACTCAGACATGTAATGAATTAAATATAAATTCTTGAACATAAATATAAAGGAGCATTTTTTTCTTATCAGGAATTGTTGAATAAATCTTCTGGGAACAGATAGAATTCTTCTAGTATCTGTTTTTATGCCAAACAAGGTTCAGATTACTATTATTTGGAACTGTAATCTCTATTTGTTTTCATTCATCAAATATCTACTCCCAGGGGAGAATTGTAATGCAGATTCGAATGAATTCTTTCTGCTTTTTTGCTTGAATTTGCATATATTTAAAATACAGTAAATGGAGGGAGTAAGATGAATTAAACAGGATTTTTCTGTTATTGATATAGCGCCAACAGATGTATATACAGTGCTCGCTACTAGTCCCTTTCCCGTGGAGCTTACAGTCTAAGGTCCCACGTTACCCACTGAGCCACATAATTTGTGAGCTGGCCATATGATATTAAATGAATACACTTGGTGAGAAAGTGCATGCACATGGTGTATATGTAGGTCATTTTTTAACCAAAATGCATTTTCCCTCAGAATTAGCACCCATTGAACATTGTCCATACCTCTAGGTGCTTGCTGTGCTAGAACTCAATTTTATCCAAATAATCCAAATTTTAAGCAATGATTTCCTTTTTGTCTGTAATAATAAAACAGGAGCTTGTACTTGATCCCAACTAAGATATAATTAATCCTTATTGGAAGCAAAACCAGCCTATTGGGTTTATTTAATGTTTCAATGAATTCCTAGTAGACTTAAGGCATGAAGACCCAAATTACGGAAAGATCCGTTATCCGGAAAACCCCAGGTCTCTAGCATTCTGGATAACAGGTCCCGTACCTGTATATATACGTATATATTATGAACGGGTAACGAGATATATTTCCCCTAGGTTCATGTCTTACTCCCATATGTATAGCAGTCCATGAGTGGCTTAATTCCCCTAGAAAGTCTCATCTGGGGAATAATTAGCAGGTTAGATCTGCTATTGAGGGGTTGAGCTATATGCTGAAAGAGCTGAGACCTGGGATCTGCCTGAAAACAGTTTGGATTGTTGCTGTTTGTTTTCCCCAAAGGAAAAGACTCAAGGATTTTGTTTTGTTTTATTTTTTTTTCCTGCCTGTTTGCTCACAGAGTCTGTACATATGAACAATATGGCACATAGACTTGTACTTGGGGGCCACCTTGCAGTCGATAAAACTACAGAAAGAATCCATCAGAGGTTCTTTTGGCCTGGGGTGGTTGGAGATGTAAAGTGATATTGTAACACCTGCCCAGATTGTCAGTTAGCAGCACCAAGACCCCATTACAGAGGTCCCTTGATTCCCCTTCCAATCATTGAGGTACCATTTGAGAGGGTTGCCATGGATTTGGAGGGCACCAACACATACTTGTAATATTGGATTATGCAATGATGATATCCTGAATAGGTGCCTTTAAGGAATACTTCAGCAAAATGTATAGCTATAGAGTTGGTCCATTTATTTTCTTGGGTGGGAGACCACCTCTAGAAATTCTGACAGAGCAAGGCACACCCTTTCAGGGGAATGTAATAAAAGTCGCAAAGAGCAAAACAATTCGCACCAATAAGACTAAAAATCCACATCTCGCAATGTAATATTGTTCCTTAAACTGTTATCGCATTGCGAATTTTAATTGCGCATTGCGAATTTTAAGAAGTGCTTGAAGGTGTCGTAATCTTTTGGAGCAAACAGCGACTTTTTCAGTAAGAAATTTTATTAAATTGACTGCGCATTGGCGCAAACTATAAAATTCGCAAACAGTCTTTCACTGTCGGAAGTGGTCGCTAAACAGTTTCCGGGCTCGCAAAAGCTATATTAAATTCGCACAAAGCAAAATTTGTTCGCGCAGAGGCATAACCTTTCGCATTGCGAATAGTTTTTCCGTTAGCGATTTTTATTACATTCCCCCATTTATGTCCAAAGTAACCAAAGAGTTGTGTCACCTCTTAGGTATCGCGCAAGGAAATGAATGGTCGCACACCCTTGATCAGATTAGCCTGTTGCACAATATTAGAGGATCCAGCAACTTCGCAATCACAATAGGAAGAAGATATCGGCACACAGGGCATACATGTTGCAGGGAGTACCCTGCTTGTTTTATTGTGCAGAATGCAACGTTTTGGGGACACAACCCTTTGTCAAGCATAACAAAGCTTGACAAAGGGGCATGTCCCTAAAACGTTGCATTCCGAGGTAAAAGTAAAGGTTAAGCCCTATAGAATCCACGGAGACTATGGGGTGCCGTTTGTCCCAAATACATTCTGTATACAAAACTATCCCTAATACACAGAATTAATCTCTCTCATGTTTTATAACATTTATGAACCTGTAGTGTTTAACAGCAGCTTTTTTAGAAAAGCTTTGTTCATGTTTATTACTATGCAGCACAGGGGACATTAGAGGCGCCTCTATAGCAGGTCAGATACTTTGCCTTAGCCATGTGGAGCAGAGCTGGCCACTTCTCATCTTGTTTGTAAATGGCAATAAGCTTTGTTCTTATTGGTTCAGGAATGTGACTGACAGTGTTGCTTCACAGAATGGTTATTTTATCTGTTTTGTGAAACAAAACTGTAATTTTGTGGAAAGAATTAATCCTGTGCTATAAAATCTTGCTTTCTGTCGCAGATATCTATTTTTGTCATTCAAATCTAGCTTGACAAGCACTAGTTAGTTATACTAGTATATATTATGTCCAACTTTGTTTTTACATCATTCATTCTGTAAGTAACTTTGCACATAAGTGTGTCCGTTACATGGAGGTTATACATTTGTGAGACAGATTGCTTGTTAAACTGTACAGAATGGAGTTTGTGATATAATGACATCCTTTTGTGCACTAACCAGATTTTGTTTTCATTCTTTAATAGAAATAAGTCTTTTGTATATTTTTTACTCTGTGTATGGTCACACATTCTTATATAACATTAGAGACATTCATTCTGTGTATTATGGATAGTTTTGTATACAGAATGTATTTGGGACAAACGGCACCCCATAGTAGACAGGTGGTCTCTGATGAGATAAGAAAAATGTTGGATCTAGTAGTAATTGAGGAATCGCACAGTGATTGGTCTAGCCCAATTGTTTTGATCCTTAAACCTGATGGGACTCTAAGGTTTTGTAATGACTTCCGTAAACTGAATGAAATCTCAAAATTTGATGCCTATCCCATGCCTAGGGTAGATAAACTCATTGAAAGGCTAGGCCAGGCGAGTAACCTCACCACTCTAGATCGCACAAAAGGGTATTGGCAGGTACCACTAATGGAAGTGGCTAAGGAAAAGACAGCCTTTTCAACTCCCGAGGGTCTTTTCCAATACAATGTACTGCCTTTTGGTTTACATGGGGCCCCAGCTACTTTTCAAAGGTTAATGGACCATGTTCTTAAACCACATAATCCATATGCCTTCGCTTATTTAGATTGTTTTGTTTCATGCATGTTTGCTCACAGAGTCTGTACATATGAACAATAAATGGACTTTACCCTGTTAAAGAACTATCTGTTCTTCTGATCCTGCTCACTATATATATATATATATATATATATATATATAGATATATATATATATATATATATAGATATAGATATATATATATAGATATATAAAAATGTAGGATCGGATATAGCACTCCTGGTATTTTTTAAAATTCAAATTTTTATTCCATATTAATCGTATTAATCAACGTTTCGGCTGCTGTCTAGAGCCTTTGTCAAGATTCAGCTCTAGACAGAAGCCGAAACGTTGATTAGTATGGAATAAAAATTTGAATTTTAAAAAAAATTTCCTTGGAGCAGCACCAGGGTAATTGGATTTCTACACTGACGGTGTGCGGATCTGGTTTGTTTGTATATATATATATATATATATATATATATATATATATATATATATATACAGTATATATATATATATATATATATATATATATATATATACACAGTATATATATAATAGTTGATGATGAAAATGATGAAGATGACATGGGAAATTAATTCATTCATTATAAGAAAGCTTAAATGCTTCTGTGCAGTTGGTCAGATTTAAAAAGGAGGGAGAATTTTCACAGGCATAGCCTTTAAAGAGAAAACTCATAAAACAATCCCATTATAGCCATTCCCCATACTAAGCAGAAAATATGTTTTTGCTTTTTCAAATGCAGAAAGTATGTGCATTTACATAAAGAATGCCAGTGGTAAGTGAGGTTATAACCTTACATAGAAGGAACATATTTTATTGAGTGGGAAAAAGTATTGTAAATAGCAAGCAGACAATTAGAAACACACATAAAAACATATATAGAGAAAACAAAAGAATAAGGTAAAAGTCCTAGGGTAACTACAGCCACCAAAACAATGACTGGGCCTTTTAGTGCCTCAAAGGGAGAGGTGACTATACACCTGAAGGCCTATATGTTTGGTGACATCACCAAATGAGCCGATCCTTGTCTGATGTGACCGCCTATGAGCTGGACCATACCCGTCCGACCTCATCGTTTGGCCCTCGGGCTGACAATCGTATCATAATGGAAGCCAATGCAGGCCACCAGAAGAGGACCATATTAACAAGCTTTTGCTATTATTGAATTAGAGAGGGTACAGAGAAGGGCAAATAAGCTGGTAAAAGGTATGGAAAATCTTAGCTGTGAGGAAAGACTGGCCAAATTGGGGATGTTCACTCTGGAGAAGAGGCGCTTAAGGGGTGATATGATAACTATGTATAAATATATAAGGGGATCATAAAATAATCTCTCTAATGTTTTTTTTACCAGTAGGTCTTTCTAGCTGACACAAGGTCACCCATTCCGATTAGAAGAAAAGAGGTTCCACCTAAATATTGGGAAGGGGTTTGTTCCAGTGAAAGCTGTGAAGATGTGGAATTGTCTCCCTGAATCAGTGGTACAGGCTATCTATGGAAGATAGTTCATTGTACAAGTTGATCCAGGGACTGGTCCAATTGCCATTTTGGAGTCAGGAAGGAATTTTTCTCCCTCTGAGGCAAATTGGAGAGGCTTCAAATGGGTTTTTTGCCTTCCTCTGGATCAACTGGCAGTTAGGCAGATTATACACAGACATGAAAGGTTAAACTTGATGGGCCTGTGTCTTTTTATCAACTAACTTACTAACACATGCCTGATAGATAATTGTTGGGTAGAGCTCATACACAGGCAAGATCAACTTGGTCTAAAGGGCCCCAAAACCAGCAGCTTAAATCTGCTCATGTACGGCCAGCTTCAAGGTGGCCATAGATGTAATAATTACGATCCTTCTTGTGACCATTAGTTTTCAATACAGACATTGATAGAGCTTAATCGTCAGCCCAATCAATGAACCAAACAATATCCAAGTCTTCTACCGATATCAGTCGCCTCGTCTCCCACCATACATGCACTGGATATTGTACAAAAATTTGTTTAGTAAAATATTATTGGTGCGTCTATGGCCACTAAGTGCAATCAACCTCCAAATCAACCCAATACAATAATGAAATCATGATCTTTTATACCCTTCTTCAGGGCTGAGTAGGAAATGGGGAGGGTCAGTAAGATTTGAGTTGTCCAGTGGACTGCAACAAAAAATGTTGCACAACAATTCAACTTTGAATGACATTTATTGCCAAACCAAGTTTCCTGCCTCTTTATAAAGTTCTCCCAGGGCCCTTGGACAGATATTTCATGAATATCCCATGCCTTGAATGTCCCTATCAGTCAACAGCTCACAGAGTCTCGTCGTGTAAAGTTAATATATATCTGCAGAGATCCATGTTGTGCCTGTATCCATCATCTTTTCTCCTTATACAGATGAAGCCACTTGGATTTGTGAGTTAAATGCGTCATGACTCAGGGGTAATTGAAGAAACTGTGTTATCTTAAGTCATCTTAACTCATTAAATGCATTTAACCTTTTCATTAGCATACCAAAGCTCCATTGTTCACAATGGTGAATGCTTTAATTAGATGGGATGTTGTGACGCAGTTTTCTGTGTTAAATGAGATAAATGGGATATCTGTGTTTAGTTATTCTGTGTCAAACAGACAAACCAAAGTGGCTGCATCTGTACATTTTTGTAAACTTAAGACAAGCAAAATAATCTTTTGATGAGAGATAAGTTGGGCCTTATTTCCCTTGTGGGTTAGAAGATTTACTTTTATGTCCAATTAGCCATGTTAATCTTTGCTAAAATACGCTATGATCATTAAACAGCTCTCCTTGTTCTACTGTGCTCTGTATTGCTGATATATCAACTTATTCCCTGTAGAAGTAAACAATCACACTGTATTTTATTTAGGCTTTGTGTATGGGCCAGTTTCCTTATTTCTTAGCCAACTGGCTGGCAGAAAACAATATTGTCTCAAATTATCTCTACAAATTGCATATTCAGTATAACGCCAGAATAAAGTCATAATTTTTCATTGGTTTAGTAGGCGTCACCTTCTCATTTAAAGACTTGAATGGAAAATGTAAATGCTGTTTAATTGAGTTTTACACACAGAACTAACATGGGTCATTTACAAAGTGGAAGACAGAGTGGAAACTGTCATTTTTAACCCTGCCTTCCATACTTTTTACATTAAAAACAACACTTTCCTATTTTGTACACTATTTTATATAACTCAGACCCCCTAGAATCGGGTCCTCTTTGGATGCATTGAGCTCCAGGTTCCCATAGCCTCCCATATAGTGTTTACATTTGTCTTCTGTAGTAAATGCATGTCTAGCTTATCAAATCCTCACGTTACCCCCAACCTTGCATGGAGGCTGCAAGCACAGATGTAGGACCAGCAGGAGACCTGAAATCCAGAATCCATCAGAACCTACAGACTGCACTAGGACATCCTTTAGTTTTACTGGCACTTATCAATAAACCATAGGAACGTGTCAGTATTACTTTAAATCACTACTTAGATTTATTTGGGCGTAATGCACCCTTTTTGTCTTTTATTTTTTTGGCTGTCAGGGGAAATATTTTCCTGGTACAGATTTTGGGTTCAATCCTGTGTTTTCACATCTGCGTTATATTTTGACTTTATTTCCTATGTCTGGAAGGAAAGAGAAAGAGCCTTTTTATTTGTTTTACTGGCTTTATATATTGTGTGGTTTAACCCTGTTAGTGCAGAGGGTCTATGATCTGCCACTCTGTGTGTTGCCATGTAGACACTGGCTTTGTTCAAACAGCCAACTGGAAAGCTGGAATCTGGCACTATAGGATCTAATTCTATAAAGGGGTTACTACCTCAGCTTGAAGTTTTAGTTTTGCCTACGCATTTCCTCCGGCTGCTTGGCTGGCCGACCACAGCCTCTTCTTATCACCTCCCTTAGCCCTCCTATTGTGTTATATTCTCTTTACAAGACTGTAACAAGAACATGGCCTAGTTGCAAATATATTAAGTGTGGCTTCATTGTAAAAGTGACCTTTCAGAGATAGCCAGCTATGTAATTCTCCTGGTTTAACATTAGCAAGGCCAACAAGAATACTAAACTATATTTGCTGTGATGGCTACCCGCCTACTGCTGTACATGAAGGAGGACTGTTAGGATAAGCCCACCACAGTGAACCACAAACAAATGTAGGGATGTGATCATTTAGGCACCCTCACATAATATTGACAGGCACATCTTAGTAGGGACTAAGTGCATAGACTTAGGGATGGTAGGATTTTCCCTGGGTTCCACTTAGGGCATAGGCTGAAAATAATGGGGTCGTTTTTAAAGATAATTATTATTTTTAGCCCAGAGTGAAGTCAGGCACATATTATCAGGTGCTTCTTTTTGAATTCCAGGCTTGAAAGTAAGCTTTAGTTGATAAAAACCAGATGTACTGCCAAAAAGAGTCTCTTGTAGGCTGCCAGTCCACATAGGGGCTACCTAATAGCCAATCACACCACACCCTTATTTGGTACCCAAAGGCCATGCTTTCATGATTGTGTTGCTCTCCAACTCTTTTTAAATTTGAATGTGGCTCACAGGTAAAAAAGGGTGAGGACCCCTAGTGTAGAGGAATATGATGAATCCTGATCTTGTTCTGCTGAATTTGCTCAAGAAGGTATCCAGGATGATACAATGGACTGTTGGACACAAGCTATAACAGGCATAGAGGAGCAAGGTTATCTGAGTGTCATCTTAAAGAATAACTGGAAACCAAAATACTTTTCCAACAGAAAGGCTTATTTACTCATATCGAATCTTAATTACACCAGTGTAGTTCATTTCAACCATTTCGATTGTTGGTTTCATTTTCTTGTTTGTACAAAAAGAAGAAAAAGAAGAAGGGAAATTGCTTAATATGGGTGCACTGGTATAATCTAGCACCTAAACTAATAAATCAACACTTTAAAAATCGGATGAAGGCATGGTAAATTCCATATGAGAGATCAGACAAGTCAACAAAGTACCAGATGAACAGGTATGGCATAAATCTCTTTTTATTGAGTATTTCCAAAAATAGGGGTACAAAAAAGAAAAAGGGTTAGGGGATCACAAAAAACACTTGAAGTCATTATTTTTAACACAACAACATATATAAACAGAAAAAAAGAAGCTTCAAAAAAGATGGTTATATTTATCCAGCTGGTGTAGTTATTGTTTAGTATATTAATTCCACTAGTATTTTCTATTGTTTTAATAGTTCTTTATATCCTTTATCCTGCTATTACGCTCTCAACTTTTTAACATAGTAACCTATTGCTTCTTTTTATCGAATCCATGTTGTCCATATCTTAAAATGTGTATCATTGTTTGTCTTTCTTTCTTGCATTATTTTCTTTCATGCCAAGAAAAATCTACAGCCTTTATACCAGGAGACAGAGCAGAATATCAGACAAGCTACTGGTGAACTATATCACTAAACTCCCTTGCACCTCAGCCAGCAATAGGTCCTTAGAGGTTCCTGGAAATCATGGTAAAACTAATAACCATATGATAATGAAACTTTAGGATTTGCACTTGGATAATAAAGGCGAACAAAACAAAGAATGATTTTTTGTGGGAACTTGTAGAAAAAAAGGCTCTGGCATCAGATAAAGGACACAGGGAACTGATATCTAGAAGGCAATGGACAGGTGTTTTGCATTACAGGAGTAGGGAATAAGGTACACCTGCTTAAATATATTTAGGACAGCTCTTTTAATCACAGAGGAGGTCAGTTCTGACTGGGTCCAGAATATAGGATTTCCAGGGTGGAACATGAAGTCATGAAAAAAGAAGAAAGGAGCCTTAAGTATTTAAAGACCTCAGATACGGTAATAACTAATTTTAACCGGGTATCCAGTGTTAATAGTATTATACAGCAGGGCTGACTTACCAATAATGATAGGGGGTCAAGGTGCACAAGCCCCAAACCTTCAGCTTTAGGGAGAAATTAGATGCAATTAGATATTCCTCGTGGACTGGCACAAACTGGACCTCACTCCAATGCTTGATGCAGTTAAAAGTATATTTTATTTAGCAAAAAAAAATCTCAAATGATATAGCCTTGGGCGTTTTCTTGCCTTATGGGCAGTTAATCATAGGCTCTTGTGTAAGACTATATAATTTGATCATTTGCTAAATAAAATATACTTTTAACTAGGGAAGCACCAAATCCACTATTTTGGATTAGGCCGATCCCCCAAATACTTCACAAAAGATTCGGCCGAATACCAAACCTAGTCCGAATTTGCATATGTAAATTGGGGATGGGAAGGGGAAACATTTTTTACTTCCTTGTCTTTTGACAAAAATTCATGTGATTTCCTTCCCCGCCCCTACTTTGAATATGCAAATTAGGATTTGGATTTGGTTTGGCCAGGCAGAAGGATTTGGCCGAATCGGAATCCTGGCTGAATCCTGAAACGAATCCTGGATTCGGTGCATCCCTACTTTTAACTGCATCAAGCATTGGAGTGAGGTCCGTTTTGTGCCAGTCCACTACGAAAATCTAACTCAGATACAGTAAACCCTTGGAATACATTGCCTTGAAGTTCACCCAGAGCATATTTACTCTCAAATAGTTGTTTTGCCCATGTTTTTTCCTAACGCTAATATATCGCACTGCTCTGCCCATCTTTCTGTTTTTTGTGAATTTGCATTGTGAATACAATACAAATGGCTTGCAAATGAGACGCGTGTTTGCGTGACGGCGCCCACTATGCGAGGTTGTTGTGCGCGAAAATAGCGTTGGCAGCAACTTAAATTTGCAAGTTGCAAAAATTGTTTTGCGAATATTTTCTCTGCCACCAAGGTTGTGGCGTAATTCAAAAGCAGAGGGTGGACATAAATATTCGCAATTTGAGATTTTTGACATATTTAAAAAGCTCTAATAGACATTCGCATTATGAACAAGAATTCTCTTTTTCAGCTTTATAAATGTACCGTAACCATTCGCAGGGCAATTATATTCACTGTGCGAACTAATCTGCCCTGCGGGAAGTTTATAAATGAGCCCCACTATGTGCTACTGTATTACCCTTTATAAATGGAAGAGTGCACGCTGCTATTTAAGTCTATGTGGATAACTTAGTAGAGTTAGTAAATCAATGATGATGATATTTGGCATATACAATAAAAGCTTCCTAAAATATAGGAAACCATGAAGCATCTTGAGCTGGTGAGCTTCTCTGGGGTGGATGTGACAAGGCTACAACAGTAGACGGTTTGTTAATTGCAGCCAATGGCCTGACTCCAGAATGTCATATTTATGATGATATTAAGCGGGCCTCAATATTTTCGTATGACTCAGTGTTCCCTACTAAACAGCCAGTTCACAGCTAAATAAACATTGCATCAATAGCATGAAGCAGAGGAAACACATTTCTCATGGTGCTGAAATGTGGCAAATGATAAAATGATTTCCAGTAGTATAATAATAATAATAATAATGCAATGCTGCATTGCAAATCTACTGTGGTACAGGTATGGGACCTGTTATCCAGAATGCTCGGGACCTGGTGCTTTCCGGATTTGGATTATTTGATTATAATGGAGTCTATGGGGCAAATTCACTAAGATGCGAAGTTGCGCACAGGGGTAGCGTAAGTTTTCGAAGTTGCGCTAGCATTAATTTGCCAAGCGAAGCGAAGTTTCGCTAGCGATGGTTCATTTACATACGGCACGAAATTCAAATTTCAATGGAGGAACACGTATCACCACTTCAAATGCCTAGAAAACCTTCAAATCAGCAAATACAAATTTTATTTTGCCCTACACATGTGCCCACTGTCTAGGTAAGTTGCCATGAGTCAGGAAATGTAGGGGGGAAGGAGGGGAGCCCCAAAAATATTTTCGATCTTTTTCAGCCTATCACCCATCATGTAGAAAACACGCCAGCGTTTTTTGGGACTTAAAAAAAAATTTGACTTTTTTTGAAACAATCCCTATCTACTCTATTGCGCTTCGCCAGGTCTGAGGTGGCGAAGGAAGTCTAGCGTAAAAGGTAGCGTTCAGTACACTGCGCAAGTTAGTGAATTTGCGTAGTTACGTCGCTAACGAAAATTCGGCTGGCGTAAGGGTGCGAAGTAACACTAGCGAAATTACGCCAGCGTTCGTTAGTGAATTTGCGCACTAGCGAAAAATGCCAAACGCTAGCGAATTAATGCTAGCGTTCGGCGCTTCGGCGCTTAGTGAATTTGCGCCTATAGGAGATGGCCTTCCCGTTTTTTGGAGCTTTCTAGATAACGGGTTTCCGGATAACGGATCCCATACCTGTACCAATAATAAACCAGGCGAGGAAATATTATACGGGCACATTTCCTCTTTGAAACACATACGGTACATACATATGATGCATCCACAAAATTCTCATTATTCCATTGGTAGGGTCATTAAAGGAACAGTTCAGTGTGAAAATAAAAACTGTGTAAATAGATAGGCTGTGCAAAATAAAAAATGTTTCTAATATAGTTAGTTAGCCAAAAATGTAATGTATAAAGGCTGGAGTGAACAGATGTCTAATAAAACAGCCAGAATCCAACTTCCTGCTTTTCAGCTCTATAACTCTGAGTTAGTCAGCGACTTGAAGGGGGGCCACATGGTACATTTCTGTTCAGTGAGTTTGTAATTGATCCTCAGCATTCAGCTCAGATTCAAAAGCAACAGATATGACCCATGTGGCCCCCCTTCAAGTCTCTGATTGGTTACTGCCTGGTAGCCAGGGTAACCAGTCAGTGTAAACCAAGAGAGCTGAAAAGCTGAGCAAAGAGTTGTGACTGACCTGTTATACATCCAGTCACTCCAGCCTTTATACATTACATTTTTGGCTAACTAACTATATTAGAAACATTTTTTATTTTTCACAGCCTATCTATTTACCCAGTTTTTATTTTTACACTGAACAATTCCTTTAAGGGGCAGATTTATCAAGGGTCCAATTGAAAAATGTAAATTCGAATTCTAAGTTAATTTTAGTGTACTTCGACTAGGGAATAGTCCAAATTCGATTTGAATTAGAAAAAAATTCAAATATCGAAATTTAAAAATTCAACTTTGACTTTTCACCATCAGAAAGCTCGAATTTAAAAAAAACTTTCTTTATATGAATTTCGAGTTTGAAAAAAAAAAAGTTTGAAAAAAACTCCCATCACCTCAAAATTCGACCCTTGATAAATCTGCCCCTAAGTGATAAATTATAAAAAGGTTATAAATCTAAAATTGTCTTTCAGAATTGTGCCGAGAATTCAGAGAAACAATAGGATTGTTCCCCATTCAGTATATTTCCATTATTGGACATCTTCAGCCACACCTTCTTGCTCACTTGTAATAAATGAATAAGATGGCCCAGGTGCCTAGGACGTGGCATTACCAAAAACCTTTGCGTATTATTAATTGCTAGGAGTGTGGCTTTTACTGTTTATTGGTGTGTATCAAGAGTATGACCCATGAGGCTTATAGAAGCTACTTAAAGGAAAACTATACCCCCAAAATGAACACTTAAGCAACAGATAGTTCATATCATATTAAGTGGCATATTAAAGAATCTTACCAAACTGGAATATATATTTAAGTAAATATTGCCCTTTTACATCTCTTGCCTTGAGCCACCATTTCGTGATGGTCTGTGTGCTGCCTCAGAGATCACCTGACCAGAAATACTGCAGCTCTAACTGTAACAGGAAGAAGTGTGGAAGCAAAAGACACAACTCTGTCTGTTAATTGGCTCATGTGACCAAACATGTATGGTTTGTTGGTATGTTTGTGAGTACAGTGAATCCTACGATCCCAGGGGGCGGCCCTTATTTTTTAAAATGGCAATTTTCTATTTATGATTACCCAATGGCACATACTACTAGAAAAGTATATTATTATGAAAATGGTTTATTTACATGAAGCAGGATTTTACATATGAGCTGTTTTATGCAATATCTTTTTATAGAGACCTACATTGTTTGGGGGTATAGTTTTCCTTTAAGTTACAGTAAAGCATTTATAGAAAAAGGAAAAAAGAAAATAAGCATATATTCTGCTTTTAAATGGAGTAATAAGGCAAGAAAAAAAATCTCAAATGTCCAATGGTCCCAATGATTGACACAAAGCATTTTGCTCAATATGAGGGTAAGAGATAGAAAGTTAAATGAAACACTGGCCAACCTTAGCTATTATAGCTGTACAGGTATGACATCCGATATCCAGAAGCCCATTATCCAGAAAGCTCCAAATTAAGGGAAGGTCGTCTCCAATAGACTCCATTTTATCCAAATTTTGTAAAATAATTTTTAAAATAGTAACTTGTACTTGGTCCAAACTAAGATATAATTAATCCTTATTGGAAGCAAAACCTGCCTATTGGGTTTATTTAATCTTTATATGATTTTCTACTAGACTTAAAGAGATACTGAAACCAGAAATGAAACTCTTTTTTACACCTATCATAATATTGCCTTTGAAAGCTTTTATATTTTTTTAAAAAATTTGTTAGTATACCATGAAAAAAACCCATCAAGACAAATGAAACTTTAAAATCGCACCGCCTTTATTAAGAAATAACTTAACGAAAATCCGCTTGCGCGCCTCTTCAGAGAAGGCGATCCATCGAGTGGTGCTCGATTTCTCCTCCCTGCCTTCCTTATAGAAGATTGCCAGGGAGGAGAAATCGAGCACCACGCGATGGATCGTCGCCGTGTCGCCTTTTCTGAAGAAGAGCGCAAGCGGAGTTTCATAAGTTATTTCTTAATAAAGGCTGTGCGATTTTAAAGTTTAATTTATCTTCGTGGGGTTTTTTTCGTGGTTTGCTAACGAATTTTTAAACATTTTGATGTTACTGGTCCTTTAACTGACAGGCTGAGATGGGACAGTCAGGTTGGCAAAACAGTCAGGTTTAGAAATTTCAACTAACAATAACTTAGATAAACAAACCTCTCAGCAAAAAAATTATCACCATGACCTATAGGTAACTTTTAATGTACAATCATATTCATATCATAATCATATAAGTCTTTTTTTAGTGTGAGTATGACTTTAAAGGGCATGTAAAGTGTAAAATAGAATAAGGCTAGAAATGCTGTATTTTGTATACTAAACATAAACATGAACTTACTGCACCACAAGCCTAATCAAACAAATGATTTTTGCTTTCAAAGTTGCTACAGGGGGTCACCATCTTGTAACTTTGTTAAACATCTTTGCAAGACTAAGACTGTGCACATGCTCAGTGTGGTCTGGGCTGCTTAGGGATCGTCATAAACAAAGCTGCTTGAGTTCTGCATGGCTGGGAAGTAAGACGGGGGCTCCCCCTGCTGTTCATAAGTATGATTGTTTCCCTGCTCAGCAGTTAGGGACCATCTGACAATTCCTATCCATAGCAGTAAATGAAGGGAGAATTTCACTGCATACAGTCAGGTTTCTTATAAAAACGGTACACAATTTGTAATTAAAGTATATTGGAGATAGGTTTCTTTTTCATTAAAGAAAGTAAAAATGGGGTTTTATTTTTTTGCCTTTACATGCCCTTAAGGTATGAAGATCAAAATTACGGAAAGATCTATTATCCAGAAAACCCCAGGTCCCAAGCATTCTATATAAAGTGTACCATATCGGTACTACATTGATGCAAGGCATCTCTCATCTATTGTGGTTATTATACTTTCTTATAGCGCAATTCAGAGGCGATCTCCAATATCCTTTATCTTATATATCTGAAAATCCTGGCCCAAATTGAAACTCCACAGGAATCAAAAGCTGCAGGATTCATGTGTCCTGCCAACAGCAAATGGCAGAGGATTAATGTTACTGAGAATTGGGGAGTTGAGCAGTGATAGAGTGAGGCCGTGCCAAGAGATGTTGGAATGTTCCGGAATTATCCAAGTTGCTCAGTGAAACAACAGTAGCTACAGTCATTGGGTTTAAAATTAATTAATAATAGCAATGAATCTACTTACTGTGAATGATCAAGAACAAAAACAATACTCTTTACTGTGTCTGCTCTTGCCAGCTTTGTCTTTTGTGCCACACTCTATTAAACCTGTCCGATTAAAGCCTGTTAATGGTTATGAAGCCACCAATAAGTGATGGTAAATTGTGTATTTTTTTCTTATATATATATATATATATATATATATATATATATATATATACACAACATTAGAATGCCAATTGTGACAATGTAATGGTTAGGACCTAAATAAATGTATAACGCCTGAAACGTTGTCACATGACGTGTGTGATGGATTTTACTGGGTTCCAGGGGATTTATTGCTTATACACACAAGTTATAAAAGGGGTACTCTTAAAGGAAAAATGTAGGTCTCTGTAAAAATACATTGCATAAAACAGCTCATATGTAAAAGCCTGTTTCATGTAAAGAAACCATTTTCATAAATATATACTTTTTTAGTAGTAGTAGTAGGAAATAGAAAATTGGCATTTTAAGACCACCCCCTGGGATCCTATGATTCACGGTGCATACAAACAAACCAAGGGCACACATACTTGTTAGGTCACATGAGCCAATTAAGGGACAAAGTTCTGTCTTTTGCTCCCACACTTCTTCCTGTTACAGCTGCATTATTTCTGGTCAGGTGATCTCTGAGGGAGCACACATCACAAAATTGTGGCTCAAGTTAAGAGATGTAAAAGATCAATATTTACTGGGGTTATTAACCTTTAAATTAACATTTAGTATAATGTAGAGAGTAATATTCTGAGACAATTTGCAATTGGTTTAAATTTTTTATTATTTGTGTTTTTTGAGTTATTTGGCTTTTTATTCAGCAGCTCTCCAGTTTTGCAATTTCAGCCATCTCTGAAAATTCAATCAATTCTAGTTTTTGGGTTTCACGACTTAAACTCGCTGATTTGCGTTTGAAAACATTCAAGCTATGACTTCCAGGGTCGGACTGGCCTGCCGGGGCTCCGGGTAAAATCCCGGTGGGCCACAGCCTTGGTGGGCCCCATGTCCTCTAGTAATATTGATGCGATGCTGCAACACAATTGAGTGATCAGGCGGTGAGATAAGTGCAGGAATTTGCAGGTCAGCCAACAGGTCTGACAGGCCCTGTCCAGACGGTACTTACTGAGTGAGGCAACGGACCAGGCCAGGGTGGACCTAGAATGAGCTAGAATGAGACGCGTCATCTCTCATTGAAACTGACGGCTGGCCTGGGAGTTTGCACCTAATGCACCTTCCCCCAGCGCATGCGCACCAATAACTTTGCGACTGAGCAGTTCTTTGGAAAGCGCTATGGCAGCCTATTTGACTACTATCCCTCCCTTTTTGACACACATTTGAATCTAAAATGAATGATCTACAAAGCCCCCTGCTTGAAGTCTCTTTTAATAGACTAAGGCTGGCTGTCTGGCCGACTCAGTGACTGGGGGGCCCCTGAAGTAGGAGCCCCGGGGTACCCTGGACACTCCAGTCCAAAACTGATGAGTTCATTCGAGGTTTAAAAAAGCTAACATAGTGCTAAAATTTGACCTTTGATAAATAACCCCTAAGGGGGTTATTTACTAAGCTCCAAGTACCCGAAATTGCCCGAAATCTGAAAAATTTGGGGTTTTTTTTTGTTATTATAGGCTTTAAAAAAAACACAACATTTTCAGAATTTATTAAACTCCGAAAGCTAAAATGCCCGAATATAAAAACATGGCATCTCAAACCTGTCGAGGTTGCATAAAAGTCAATGGGAACAGTCCCATTGATTTTTGGTTGTTTTGGG
Source organism: Xenopus petersii (assembly GCA_038501925.1). Taxonomy (NCBI): domain Eukaryota; kingdom Metazoa; phylum Chordata; class Amphibia; order Anura; family Pipidae; genus Xenopus; species Xenopus petersii. The sequence continues at coordinate 14,306,976 of CM076674.1, forward strand.
GGTTTCGGGCAATTTCACAATGTTTTCGGAGCTTTCGGGTGAAAACTCGAAAAAATTCGTAGTTTTCGGGGAAAATTCACGAAAAAATCTGAGCTTTTCCCACAAAGGTAATTTTCAGGAAAATGTAATAATAAATAACCCCCCCCCCGAGCGGGTTAGATCGGAGTTTGTAGCATCAGATATTGAGATAAATTCGGACCTTGATAAATAACCCCCTAAGTGTCAATGTGTTATTGGCATGGCCGGATTTTAATGAAAACACATCAGGAAAAAACAGATATCAGACAGCAAAAATGATGACGTTTATTTGTAGGGATGCACCGAATCCAGGATTCGGTTCGGGATTCGGCCAGGATTCAGCCTTTTTCAGCAGGATTCGGTTTCGGCCGAATCCTTCTACCCGGCCGAACCAAATCCGAATCCTAATTTGCATAAGCAAATTAGGAGCGGGGAGGGAAATTGCGTGACTTTTTGTCAGAGAACAAGGAAGTATAAAATGTTTTCCCCTTCCCGCCCCTAATTTGCATATGCAAATTAGGGTTCGGATTCGGTTCGGTATTCGGCCGAATCTTTCACGAAGGATTCGGGGGTTCGGCAGAATCCAAAAAAGTGGATTCGGTGCATCCCTATTTATTTGTCAGGTCATGTGAAGGAAAAAGTAAAGCAAAGCGGAGGCAGGGAGGTGATTTGATGTTACTTACACAGCTTTCCAGTCCCACTAGCCTCGCTACCAAAAAAGCTGTTCTACTCCACTAATTTGCCGATAGGAGTCTGCGCAGCACACATAGAGCAGGAACTAGTAAGCAGGAAGTGGGCGGGAAATGCACAGAGCAGAATGATGTTATGGCTGTTAGGGAGAAGCAATCAATCAGCGGAGCTCGCAGCACCTACACATCTGCTCTTTTCCAAAAAGAACAGCAAGAGTCTGTAAGTCTGCCCAAATCATTTCATTAAAAGTTTTTTAGTTCTGCATTCAGGCACCTAGCTGGCAAACATGTTAAAAATGAGATAACTATTATCCAATAACGTAATTACTTAATCTAAAACTGTTGCAGCAAAACATGCTGCTTGCTCTGCTTATACATTTCCACACTGTACCTAATCATGGCATTTCTCTGCCTTTCTTTCACACAAGCACAAAGTTATGTGGCTATAAGAAATGATGGTCACACGGTGCAGAGGGAGATAGTTTTGTCCTCATAGGTATTGTCAGTCTGGCTAGTTTGTGTGTGAGTTTTTAGGGTGTATGTGTGTCTAAGAGCTTGCCTGTGTGTACGGAACGCATTTTAGCACATCCTGCAGCGAAATACCTGTCCTTCATGCCGTGTCCTATGCCTTCGGAATGGCACATTGGTTGCTTTTACCGTCACTCATCGCCCAAATCTGCAGTAAAACCTCCGTCCTCTACCCTCCCTTCTCAGCTGTCAGTCATACGAACTCCGCCCTCAGCCCTTCATCAGTTCTCATCCTTCAGTCCTCTTCCTTCTGCCCTCGCTCACCACTTTAGAAACTTAGGGATAAGACTGTCGGCTGAAAAGAGAGATCGGAGGGGGTAGTGCTGAAGAAAGAGGGTGGAGGGCTGAGCAGGGAGGGCGGAAGGAAGAGGACTGAAAGGCAGAGGACTGAGGGCAGAGGACTGAGGGCGGAGTTCGTAAGAGTGACGGCTCAGAAGGGAGGGTAGAGGACGGAGGTGTGATTGCAGATTTGGACGATGAGTGACAGTAAAAGCAACCGATGCGCCATTCCAAAGGCATAGGACATAGCATGAAGGACATGTATTTCACTGGAGGATGTCCCAAAATGTGTTCCGTATGTGTGTCTGTGATGTGAGTGTGTATTCCTGGTGCGTTACTGTACATCTGAGATTGCTCCATAGAGTCTGAGCCTTTATAGCCAAACTCTAACAAGTATGAATTGTTTGTGAAGTTTGGTGTGTTCTCTAGTCTAGAAACAACAGTTGTCTGAAAGAATTAGCAGAAAGTACCATTTTAGGCAAAAGTTATTTTGCTTTTCTTGATTTTTTTTTTAACTTTGGCCACATGTTTCCTGTGATTATCTATTTAGTTTGTCATAGGGTGGTGTAATAATCTTACCATATGATCTGGGGGTATTATTCACAGACTGGCACAGCAATTACCTTGACAAGTGTTCTATGTTTGTTTTTATTAAACTGACATTGCATTTACCCTACCATGGGTTCTTGGTGTACAATACAAATTTAATATTTACTGCATTTGCCCTGTCACTGACCCCATCTAAAAAACAAATGTTCTGTAAAGCTACACATTTATTATTACTGCTTTTTATTAATTGTTTTTCTATACAGGCCTCTCCTATTCATAATACAGTCTCTTATTCAAATAAATGCATGGTTGCTAGGGCAATTTGGACCCTAGCAACCAGATGAACCTACAAACCGGAGAGCTGCTAAATAAAAGTCTAAACTCAAAAACCACAAATAAAAAAAAATGAAAACCAATTGCAAATTGTCTCAGAATATCACTCTCTACATCATACTAAAAGTTAATTCAAATGTGAACAACCCCTTTAAGTTGTAAGAAATTGCCATCTTGATTTAGTTATTTAATATGAAAACTGTTGTTCAGGGAACTTACATGAAGCCCTGATTATCATAACAAAGGTTTTCCTGTGATTACTAAGGCCTATGTCTGCTGTGGGGACCATAAAACTGGTTGTGTATGTGAGAAAACCCGCTCAACAGGATGTAGGCAAGTTGGGGGTTTATCACAGCATCTTGGCAGTTGGGAGGGTTTCTGTGGGGGCAGGTGAGAACCCAGGATAAAAGAACGCTGGACAACATGTGAAGGAGCTGGGCAGTAGAGAGGGGAGCTGGGCAGCTGAGAGGAGGCAGCTAGAGAGCTGGAGAAGCCAGAGGAGCCTGGGACAAGACAACATGTGAGGAATGAAGACCAGAGGGGAAGGCAGAGATGAAGCTGAACTCTATTCCCCTACTTTTTGGTAACAACTATGTAGACTTGTGTAATGTGTAACTGTAAATATTGTAATTTTTGTTTCGTCTTAGTGTAATGATTTATGTAGAACAATCAATTGATTTATTTTACAATACATCACTTTATTATACTCTCATTGGTGTGGATTCATTGTCTGCTTGCTCAAAAGAACCAGAAACCCTAGTAAGTGGGTTGAGGTATATTATTAATATTGATATATTGATATAATATTATTAATATTGATATATACTATATAGAAACTTATAAAGTACATGTGCCACTTCTATGCCTCATAATTGTTACAACATATTTCCCAGCCCTTTAGTTTGCAGGTTAGCACCTAAAGGGCCAGTAATGTCAAAAAGTGTGTAGGGATGTGAAAATCTTAGACACCCTTACACTTTACAGACAGGCACATCCCTAGTAATATGGACACCTTAGTGGGTCCTTATGGGGACCTTGTGCTTATGTAACCCCTGCAGTTCACACAGTGTACACCAGATGGCACTGTGCCAGAGTATAAAAGGTTTAGGAACCATGTGCTCTGGGTCCATTGCTTTAGCCCAACCAAGCAGGCTGGAAGGGAATGGGTGATGCTGACCCTAGGCGCCTTGGCCCTAGTAATTAGACAGCTATACTCATTTTACAGATCGCTCTAGGAGTGATAGAGAGGTTAATTAGTTGAGCAGCTCAAGGCTCCGCCGAGGAGATTAGAGGGATTAAGATCCCAGGGTATTACTGACCCAGAGTAAGGAACCAAGTGTTGAGATAGGGATGTCTGGAGTTCCCCTAGTCTGCCACTGGAAGATATCCTGAAAACTGGGCAATACCCAACTTACTCTCTGCTGTATATTCCCTAGCCTGTGGGGATTCAGCCTATACGTGCTGTGAGTATATGCTTCCTTTATGCTGCTGTGTATGTTCTATACTCCATTGTGGATCAATGTGCTAAATGATCTCTGTGCTATTGTTCAATAAATACTGTTCTTTGTTCAACTGTTAAAGAACTACTGGCGCCCATCATTGTGCTATCGCATCAGGTTACAGTTACACTACACCCTTGCCTCCACCCCGCTGCGAGGGCTTACCCCTGAGAAAGAGAGCTCATCGGTGGTCTAAGCCCACCAAGGAAAGTAGCTAAACTGTCCTAGCACAAGTCAGTTTACTATAGCGCTTGTTTTGCATATTGAATTTGTATCTATTGGAGCACCTACAACTAAAGAACCTTTCTCTCTCTCTCTTTCTTTCTCTTGAATACTCTTACCATGTGATCTGGGGGTATAATTCACAGATTGTCACTGCAATTACCTTGACAAGTGTTCTGTGTTTGTTTTTTATTAAATTGACATTGCATTTACCCTACCATAAGTTCTTGGTGTACAATACAAATTAAATATTCACTGCATTTACCCTGTCATGTACAAGTTATGTGTTTTGGTGCTTAATCTGTTAAACTGGAACTTTATTTACCCTAATATGTTCTTGATTTTGTATATCAGCTGATGTTGTATCCTGCCCTTTCTTTTGTGGGTTATATGTATCATGTTGGTTATGCATTTTTATGTTCAGTGGGATATTTAAAACAACGTAAAAACTATTTTAGAATAATAATGTCACCCTTGATTTTTTTGTTCTTATTAGCCTTCCCAAACACACAAACCACCCTCCGCCTATGGTTATTGGCTGACTCTATTGTCCTCCTCTGCTATTCCTACAGGTAGCACAATGAGCCAAAAAGCCTCTATAGCTTGTGCTACACAGAACCATTAGAGAACATGACTCCCCTTAGACATTATCCCTTCCAACATGTTTTTGTGCTCTATGAATCTCTGCCTCTGTATCAAACACCTTGCAACCTTAGTTAATATAATACTGCCGTATAGACAGGTTGAGCCATGTACTGTAAATATGACATTTTTCTGATTTCCCAGAACATTACGACACACATTTATTTCCCTGGCCTAGGTATTTCATATAGTTGTGAGTTGGTAAGTAGTAGGGGGAGGACAAGCCTTACTAGTGCATTTGAATAGTTTCTCCACTAATTAAACATCACATATTCTTCCTTCTATAAAAATCCATTTTATATGGGCATTTTTATTGTTCCAGGATGTAAAGGCTGTGAAATTAAAATTTGACTCTCCAGATGTGCCTTAATGATTAAATCAACAAAGCCCGTCCTCAGAACAAGCCCAGGCGAAACAAACCACCTTCCTCACCACATCCCTTGATTTCATGGAATCTCAACCCAGTGTTAATGTGTTGGACACAGTAAAAAAACCCTTCTCTTTGACTCACTTGTATAACAGCATCGCACACAAACAAATCAGCATAAAAGACTTCGAGCCTCCCCGAAAGTTCTATAATAAACCGTTGAGAAAAAAGTCAACTCAGGAAATAAATATCATTTATTGTATGATTTATAGTTGTGTATAGATACTGAGAAACATGAACATAGTATAGATATTTGTTAAATCCCATGACATAAATATAATCTGCTCTTGATAATATACATCTATAATCCCTTTCCAAAGGTAAATAATAGAGCTGCAAGGGATGTGCAGGGCAGGTATTAAGAAGATGATGGCCTAAAGCAATGTAAGAAGCCCAAATTTAAAAAAATAATAAACATGTTAATTACAGTTAACTGATCTTGAGGCAATAGTATGGAAGAAAAGTATGGCTAAGACTGAGGCACTATCAACAAGCAATTGGTAGGTTCTCCATATGTTTATAGTGGTTTCCTCCAAGTCATTTTCCTTCCTCTCATGCTGATGAAACAGACCCCATTGCACGTGTATTTTTGGTACATGTGATAGAGAAATTTGTTTGTAAGCTTGACTGGGGCAAGCACTGCTGGAAGCCAGTAAAAGGTTTTCCTCAAAATGTTAATAAAGGAGAACTAAAGCCTAAAACTAAAGAAGTAGGTCGAAATGTTATACATACAGTATGTTGCAGATTTATCAAGGGGGGTGAATTTCGAGTTCATGGGAGTTTGTAAAAACTCCCATAAACCCCCATGAACTCGAAATTCAGAAAAAAACGGGCAATTGAAATTTTCTATTAAAAAAAAAAAAATTTCAAATTCGGGTGAATAGGATCGACCCGCAAACTTGAATCGAATTTGAATCCTTAGTGTTTCTTCTAAAAGCACTTGTGTTCCAGACCTGGCTCCATTCTTCCCAGTTATTTAAAAACTGGCTCTAGGTACAGAGTCCCACAAGACAAGTACAGGGATCCATTGCAGTCTGCATCTGAATAACACACACGTTACGGGCAATGGGGGAGGGATGCAAAGGCGCATAAGCTCCTAAATTTGGACAGCTCACAAAAGTTTACTTAAAGGACCAGTAAAATAAAAAAAAAATTGAAAAAAAATTAGTTTCTACATAACGAAAAAAAATATACCAACACAGTTTTAACTTTAAATTTACAAAGTCTTTATTAAGAAATTACTTACCGATTCTCTGCTTGCGCTCCTCTTCCGAAATGGTGACAGGGTGACGATCCATCGTGCGGCGCTCGATTTCTCCTCCCTGGCTATCTCCTATAGAAGGCAGGTAGGAGAAATCGAGCGCCGCACAATGGATCGTCGCCCTGTCGTCGTTTCTGAAGAGGAGCGCAGGCAGAGAATCGGTAAGTAATTTCTTAATAAAGACTCTGTGAATTTAAAGTTAAAACTGTGTTGGTTTTTTTTTGTTAAGTAGAAACTAATTTTTTTTTTTTTTTTAAATTATCTTACTGGTCTTTTAACTTCCAGCCTGGGACCCGTGAAACTGGAAGTGAAGTCATTCACGTCACACTGTAGCCGAAACAGATTGGTAAAGAGACACATTTTGCACACACCTCTGGTATGGTTGGAGGGCTCAATCCAGCACTTTAGCTGGGGGCCCGGACTGGCAATCTGTGGGTTCTGGCAAATGCCAGAGGGGCTGCTATAAAGTGCCATAGAAAGTCAGTGTTTAGTGGGCTGATGGGAGCTGTTTGGGCCTCCATGTGGGTTGATTGGGCCTCTGTGTACCTGAAATGCCATGGCCTGTTTTAATTCTCAGTCCGGACCTTCTGGGGACCCAGGTGGGTCATCCATGGAATACCCGCCTGATTATGGAATACAAACTTTCTACCCAAAACCGATTACATTGCGGGTATTCCGTGGGCACCCAACCCGATGCAGGACCCTACCTGGAAGTCCCAGGCTTGCTTTTGTGCTGATAGGGCCCTATTAACTAATTTCCAAATTTTTTCTATGTATATGTGTTCTTTTGTTATATGGTGGACATCTATTGAGGTTCCACTCAGACATGTAAACAAATGAAGTTGTTGTTTATGACAAAACTGGTCTTGTTAGAAAAACCCATACATCACTCTGATTTGTTGTCAGAAAAATATGCTTTCTAAATTTCAACCTACATACAGTATACCCTCTAAACAAAACAAATAAATCTACCCCCAGCAAATTCTTTAAATCCATTGGCTTCTCTTCTCAGCTAAAACAACATGGAGATCAGCAAATAATGCATTGGGGATTGTGCAAAGCTAGTAGGAATTTATCCACTCAATACATGTGCACTGTTTTAATAATAATAACAGATTTAACCACAGACCCAAAATCAACAGTTACTTCCCAAAAAACACATGCATATGAAATATTTAGCAGATGTTTCTGTGCTGCACCAACTAAACCTGAATGGGGACATATGTAAGAAGAATAAAGCCTTGAGCCCTTCAATAGCTCTTTTCTTCTACTGGGATAGAATTTAGAAAGAGGCAAGCCATTACACATCTCTAGGCCTTATTTGCTATTATAGGTTTGACTGCTAGGCACATAATATACTCAGTAGTTGTCAAGTGTGAAACTCTCTACACGGGGGAAGCAAGGGAGCCCTTTACTTAAAACCTACCATTGGCCAATGATCTGTGCTGCATAAATTCTACACTATTGAGATGCAAAATCATGAGACCGTTTTAGCAAGTATTTGGCAATTACAAAATGTACCGGAATCACAATGTTGTCTGTTGTCCATGTTTACATGTTTTAGGAGTTGCATCCAATCATTATTCAGGAATCACATTCTGGGTGTGCCTCCAGCCATGGGGACCAGACCTTTCAAATATGGCTAGGCATCCTCTAGCTTCATATGTTAATTTCATTTCAGCTATAGACACTATCAAACTTGTATATACTATATATATGATAAGGATTTAACTAGTGGGAGTTTGTCTTCCACCACCCGTAGGCCCAAAGGAAGGTCAAGGGGCACATTACCGGTGATGTTGTCTCCAATGTTAATAAATATGCCCCCTAGTGTTCCTTCAAATCAACCACTTCTGTCCAATATTTGGACATCACTGGAGATTCCCAGACCATGTTTTGATTGGTGAATGAATTTAAATTGAATTTGTCTGGTAGAGATAGGCTTCTGTTGTCACCTCCCAACCATCCAGCTCTAGTCATGGAATGTGCTCCAGCCACTTCTGATGGTCACTATCAAAGGGAGCAGGAAGGCACACAATTACAGGTTTATTAAACCGTGAGACCAGTGTGTTGTTCCTTGGGTCCCATAGTGTCTCCTCAATCTAGGGGTGGTATATGTAATTGCTAGCAAAGCAAATTGTGTTCAGAACACTTTCCCCCTTTGTTGAAAGTATCTAAACCATTGAATAGTTTGCTAGTTAATGTTTAGGAATTTAGAATCAACTGCTTAGTAATTCTAAAATATTAAAGATAGCGCCTGACATGCATTTCACTTTGAATACTCAAGCTTTATCAAAGGCCTTTGATAAAGCTTGGGTTTGCCAAGCGAAACGCGCATCAGGGGCTATCTTCAATATTTTAGAATTATAAGGCAGGGTGTGAAAACGACTTTAAACTAGTGGGCGGAAGGGTACTGGGCTGGTAAGGGTGGAAAGGGGAAACCTGAAACAATTGTTTGTAACAGGTCTAATGGTGTTGCCACCGCTTTAGCATATGTAGCACCATGTTATACCTCAGCTGACCAGTTAGCTGTTAACCGCGTGTATCCCAGAATGGGCTTCCACTCTAATCAGTTTTAACGTTTCTCTCTGGATATAATTATTTTATATGAGTATAATAAAAGTTTAAGTTTTAAGTGCCGTACAGAGACATATGTACAATGGTGGAAGGTGCAGCTATTATGGCTCTTTCTTGCCCTTCTCCTATTTCATAAGAGGTCAAGAAATACTTGTTATTTTACTGACAATGAAAGACTAAATTCCTAGAAATTTAGTACTTAATAAACAATCTTATCTATCTCTGAACTATGCTACAAACCTCTAGTTGTAATACAAGAGTGTCTGTTCCCCATGTATGAAGGAAAGGGAAACCTATCATTTTACCACCTGACCAGGGTAGAGGTAATGCATTCCAACACTAAGGGCTCTTACTCACTGGCGTTCTGACCTGCGCTCCCCTGCGTTCCGTTTTTTGGCGTTCAGCCGCAGGGGAGCGCAGGAATAGACGCATGTGATTATTTCAAATGGGGCTGTACTCACTCAAACGCGTGTAGGCGCCGAACGCAGGTTGAGACGCAACATGCTGCATTTTTCCTGCGTTCGGCACCTACACGTGTCTGAGTGAGTACAGCCCCATTTGAAATAATGACATGCGTCTATTCCTGCGCTGCCCTGCGGCTGAACGCCAAAAAACGGAACGCAGGGGAGCGCAGGTCAGAACGCCAGTGAGTAAGAGCCCTAAGACAGCCAGTTGACATCCCCCCAAGATTTTTTTTCAGATCCTTTGGCCCCACAAGGCATAGTACTGGGTCAAATGAGAAGTTTTTGTTTATCGGTTATGATGAAATGATTCTACAATCCAATGAAAACTCTTTTATTTACCGATCAAAGGAAAGAGACAATTTTTGCAGTTTCACAAGCACGTATATTTTCATCTACTTCCTTCCAATCATAGGCTTCTATTTTATTCCTATTAGACAAGGTCATTGGGCCTGACGTTAATAACCCTATAAGTGTCATCTACAAGGACAAGAGAGGAGAGGTTTAATGCTCACACTGTGCGCTTAGATGGTTATGTCAGTTGTTATAGGGGTTGTTAGCTTTGTGCTCATACACTGTAGTACCAGTATGCCATCAATGCTTGGGACCTGGGGTTTTCAGGATAACAGATCCTTCCATAATCTGGATCTTCATACCTTAAAGGGGAGGTTTACCTTTCTGTTATTTTTAGTATCTTATAGAATGGCTAATTCTAAGATACTTTTCAAATGGCCTTTTTTTTTCTTTTATAGTTTTTGAAAAGCTACTGTTTTACTATTACAGAGAAAAAGGAAATCATTTTTTAAAAATTTGGATTATTTGGATAAAATGGAGTTTATGGGAATGGCCTTTCCATAATTCAGAGCTTTCTGGATAACGGATTCTATACCTGTATGTTTAGACAAAGTGGCAGTAGGTGCAGTTAGCTCAGGTCTAATAACCTCTAATAACCGTCTAATAACCTCATAACAAGCAATCAGCAGGAAGCATCTACTGGGCTGTTGTGTGATAACAAACCCATTATTTTGCTCTTTGTACTTTTCCTTTCACCAAAATGACCTGTTATCTCTGTAGCTATTTCCCCTACACGTAAATTAGGAATTGAGCTTTTTTGAAAATGAAAATGATTCCTTTATTTAAATGTTATTTAATTTTCAGCTATTTTTAGGAATTTTGTGTTCTGCAGTTCTACCGTCAGGACATTTTTCTAATAATCAGCAGAGCAGGCTTGGCTGGCAAGTGTGTATTTTTTTGGTGATGGGGTAGGCTGAATTTAGGAGCCATAATCCTAATTTAAAGCTTCTGTTATGTGAACACGCAATACAGGCTGGAAAAGTAACAACATCAAATTAAAATAAGCAAAGCAATGGGGGCATTTTATGCTCAGCCCAAAGATCTGATTGCACAGCTAGTTTGCCATGGTGGCCTGGTTAATAAATATGAGTTTGCCCCCCATACGGCTCCATCTGTGCCAGTTATACAGAGTCAGGCTCTGGCAGGAATCACAGAAATGCCTTTGCTTTGCCTGACCTGCTGCAGACTAGAAGCTTTGCTGATCCCGAGTTTTGTCTTGCCAACCCCTAATTGTATTTTTGAGAACGTTACAAAGACCTACTGTAATATATCAAGCTTCTTTTCTAAGGTTTTTTTTCTTGCAGTCTGTAAAACCGAAATACCGAAACACAAAAGACTGCACACATTTAACTCAAAGGGGGTTTCAACTAAATTTCATAGAGGAGCTATTGAGAGCTGGCTTTAAAGCCTGTTACTTAGCAAGTACAGGGGAATGTATTGTTATAACAAGCAAAGCATAATAAATATAAAGCCATGTGCCCCCCAACTTTATTGTATAGCAGTTCAGTCCAACTGGTTGTGCCTGTGTGTGCCATACTCTGCCTGCCCTATACTCCCTGTGTGTGCCATACTCTGCCTGCCCTATACTCCCTGTGTGTGCCATACTCTGCCTGCCCTATGCTCCCTGTCACGGTCGGCACCCAACACCAGAACAAATGCCAAGCACCCTTGTCTCGGCTCGTGCTTCACCTGTAGTGTGACCGCCTTTGGCGGAGCCCTCAGCTACTTGGATGCCACCAGAACTTAAACGAGAGGTGCACGGCTATAGGTTCTGGATAGGCACGGGGCACGACTGTTAGCTAGAGTCTTTAGGCCAAACGGTCTCAGTACAAGACGTTAGGCAAAGAGTAGTCAGATCAGGCTGGGTCAGGGCAGGCAGAGAACAAACGTAGTCAGGCAGGCAAGAGTCAAACCAGAAAGTCAATAAGAGGGTTAAGGCAGAATCGGCATCGGATATCAGGCAAGGGGTCAGGATACAGAAAGTAGAATCGTCAAGAACAGGCAGGGGTCACAACAGGTAATCAAAACAGGTTTTCAGTATCAGAAATAGCAACAGCTAAGCACCAGGAACAAATCCTATCATGGGCACTGAAAAATACAAACTGCCACTTTAAATACGTTTGAATTTCGCGCCCTTTCGCGCTGGCGTAACTAAGGGCACGCCTATAAATACAACAGAGGCGCGCCCTTAGTTACCAGGCGCAGGAAGAAGACAGACGCGTGGCAGGCCCCCGCCGAGTGCCCCCCACTAGACCACCAGGGTAAGTCGTTACACTCTTTGTGTTTGCCATACTCTGCCTGCCCTATGCTCCCTGTGTGTGCCATACTCTGCCTGCCCTATGCTCCCTGTGTGTGCCATACTCTGCCTGCCCTATGCTCCCTGTGTGTGCCATACTCTGCCTGCCCTATGCTCCCTGTGTGTGCCATACTCTGCCTGCTCTATGCTCCCTGTGTGTGCCATACTCTGCCTGCCCTATGCTCCCTGTGTGTGCCATACTCTGCCTGTCCTATGCTCCCTGTGTGTGCCATACTCTGTCTGCCCTATGCTCCGTGTGTGCCATACTCTGCCCTCCCTATGGGTGGAGTCATGTAGTTGACCCCTTCCTATCGTTCACCATTTCCTTAATTTGTGCGTCATTTAGATACACACATTAGGGAGTGCCAGAGGGTGTAGAGTGCAAAGAAACCTGAATTGACCTATAGCAGGTTGTATTGCAACAACCAGTAATGCACTATGCACAGTGTGCTGGATCTGTGCACCAGATGCAAGGGCCTTCTGATTGAGAACAAAGGAGGAGCAATTTTGTGGCCCTTAGTGGTATAGCACTTGTGTCTGGGGCATGTGTAAATGATCACTTTAGTCTCATAATCATGAACCTCTTGCATCTCTTTACCTTTTTGAAGTCCTTTGTGGAGACCTTTCTACAAGTCACAAGGCCTTGCCTTCCAAAAACTATTAACCAGTTTCCAGGTCACCTGATCCTGAATCTTACAATTCCCCTCCCAGGACTGAGAGGAGTTAACCTCAATATTGGGATACAGAGAAACAAGGGTGAATGTCCATAGTGTAAAAGCTTAAAAGTATCACAGACCAGGTGTTATGAGACAGGAGAAAGGAGGGCCCTACACAGATCAAGGGTGGACATCTAGCCTGTGCCCTAATTTAGGCAGCCCTTAATTCTTTCCACTGAGATCAATCTTTCAATACTGTGGCACCCCAAAACTTCCCCCAGCTGAGTCAAGCCCCTGCTCCTCAAACAGGAGGCAACTATAGAAGATCCTGGTCAATGTCAAGGGGGCCCTCACATTATTTCTGCATGTAGGCCCTACATCTCTGCAACAGATCTTATGCTGACCCTTAGGCACCTTTATCAAGGGACTTCAAATAATTATAGTAGTTAGTGAAAAATAATTTATTTTCCTGCATTTTGGTAGATTTTTAGAGTTTGTAGATGTTGTAGACTTATTATGGATGCATTATCCCTATCAATGTCATGTGACCAGCTACATTCGCATTTCTTTTTTTTTATGCAGGCAAGATATCAGTCTCCAATGACTCATGAGATGTCCATGTCCTTTTACTTACCCTAAACCCGAAATTCCCACTGCAGCCTGGAAGTGTGATTCTTGGCAACGATTGTGTTCATAAACATTCACTGTAATTGCACAACCACGACTTCTAACGTTCTCTTGTATTTTACTTTTGTGTCTAATTTGTCTCTCCTCTGTCTAATTGACTTCTCTAATGAATCCCACACCCACCACCAGTTGCTCTTGTGGGAAGAATCACACATCCGGACGTGCAGATAGTAGGAAAAAAACATGTTCAAAGCCAAAATATTTCCAATTCCAGCTGAATCTTCTCCAGATAGCGGTGAAGTAAAATTTCTCTACAAAAGAATAATGCTTGTAATAATTTAATGGAACAACTGGCCGACCCAAGTGAGAGTAGTATATTAGTAGTTTCAGTGTTGGATACCAGTTTTCATGGTGAGAGGAAATACAATGCAGATGGAGGCAATGGGAATTGCGGGAAGGTTATACAAAGTTTAAGGCTTTTATTGTGGTGTCAGCCCTCTCCCTTGATTCGTAAAATGAAGGTTCTCTAAGCTTTTGTACTTTACTTTCATATTTCTTGTCTTAGTCTGGACTGGATTCTGTATATATACTGTATATATATATATGTATGTGCGTATACATTTTTCTATAGTTACATTATTGTGGTTTTTGAAAACAAAGGAAATCGCTGAGTAAAACAAGGCTACACTGTCTGTGGGGGGGTGCTACTTCTCAAAAACCTTTAACATAGCAAATCAATGTAAAAATTCACCCAGTTTTCATAAATCCTTGCAAGTTTTCCCATACGATTAGCATGCTTCAGTACATTGTGCAGGGACTTCTGTAGGGTGTCACCTTGTTACCTTGTTGGAAAGCAGTTGTTGCATGACTTTTTCAGTTGAAGCCCTCCTTGGAGCTCCTACTATTGGTTAGGGTTCCCTTAGTTCATAACAAAGGTGAGTATGGAGTATGTAGTGCAGTTCTGGGCTCCTTAAAAATGAGCTGTAGGGAGTGCAGAGACTTAATGCAACTAAACTGGTTAAGGGGATGGAAGACTTGAATTATGAGGGTAGACTGTCAAGGTTGGGGTTGTTTTCTCTACAAAAAAGACACTTACGAGGGGACATTATTACACTTTACAAGAACATTAAAGGATGTTATAGCAAAATAGCATAAAGAGGATCAAGGCACCAGAGGACACCCCTTCAGACTAGAGGAAAATAACTTTTATCTGAAGTAACTGAGGTGGTTCTTCACAGTAAAGACAATAAGGTTGGGTCGGACTGGGGGCCCAGGGCCCCTGCTGTGCCTATGTAACTATGTAACACTGCCATACCCATAGTTCCAAAAATATCTAGGACATCACCTCAAATCTCACGATTATTGACCTTCAGGATGAGCTTTGAGGAGTATCAAGGTCGACAAATTGTCATTCTCCTCAAATATCATCTCTACTGGTCTTCAGGCTGTTTCCCCCCCATGACTGCTCCCCACTGCAGGATCAGTTGCATAGAGTTGCAGTCCTACACACATGCTCACTGCCAGGCCCTTGAATCCTTGAAGCAGGTCCAACAATAACTTTGCTGGGGGTAACTGGTAGGTAACATCACACATCAGTTTTTTGGGATCTGGGTCTCAAGACAACAGAGTTAAAGGTCGGCATATTGAAAAACATGTAGTCATCTGTGGCCCTAAATGGTTCTGTTTCTTCCTATAAGAAGCAAGCTGGAGGAAAGAGAGTGAGCACAGTTCTAGGGCAGCTGGGTTGTTTAATACACATGGGTACCCCATGATAGATATTTTAACTCAGTGATCCCTAACCAGTAACTCATGATCAACATGTTGCTCTCTGACCCTTTGGATGTTGCTACCAGTGGCCTAAACGCACTTGCTTATTTTTGAATTCCAGGCTTGGAGGCAAGTTTTGGTTGCACAAAAATCAGATGGACTGCCAACCAGAGTCTCATGCCAGCCCACATAGAGGCTACCAATAGCCAATCACAGCCCATGTTTAGTACCCCCTGGAACTTTTAGCATGCTTGTTTCGCTCTCCAACTTTTTTTATATCTGTGTGTGGCTCAGCAAAAAAGGTTTGGGACAACTGTTTTAGCTTAAGGGCAATTATGCACAGCAATATAGGGGCAATGACAAATGAGGAATTAGTTGACCAACAAGGAAACTTCTGCTGCATATGTTGGCCACTGCGGAAGTATTTGGAGAACTTTAGTTGACCACACTAGAGAAAATCACTGGGTGACTTATCTCCTCATTTGTCATTGCCCTTAATGTCTGTAGGCATCAGAATATTTCAGAAAGTCAGGATCTGACTCATTCCAGCTTGTCTTTAGCAGGGGAGGAAGATAAGAATACTGCTGATTGGCCTAAGTTCTGCTCAATGGAGATCACCATCATGAGAGGTGGCTTAAGCAGACTGCTTGGCTTTGGAACTTTACAGGTACCTACCAGATGTCATGGACACACCCATATCAAAAAAACATGCATAGAATAAATAAAAGAAGCAGGTGCTAAGTGAAAATGTATTTAGAGATATAAGTATTTAAAGCAATCAGTCTGTGATATATGGTGTTTAAGTTGTGCTAGAGATCCCAAGTAAACTTTACTTTGCTGAAAATTCAGACACCTGAGCTGTAGCCCACAACAATTCTAAAGAGGTGAAGGTGCCTCCTTGTACAGAACAAAAGTACAGATGTGTAGATGTTTATTTCCTCCAGGCACATCAACATGAACCTGATCCTAGAGAATAACAAAGGAGATGTAAGAAGTCTTTTATCTGGACCTTGTTCTGCCTGAGGCTCAGGCCCGAATTAAACTTAAAAGACAGATGATACGCATGAAAGGCTCACATCTTGTTCGCTCTCCCTCTCTTTTGTTAGTTACCTTTACTGAGGCCGACGTGCTTTGATGTGAGGCGGTGTTTTTACACGGCACATTAAACTGTAATCTTATCCATCAAGAGATTTTCATTAGTGTTTTCTGGATGTCTTCAGGGAAAGGAGTGGGATATGCAAATCTCTCGAAGGCATGAAAGTCCGACAGATGCCTTGTCTAGTACATAATTACTTCTCAAAGCATGATTATGTTCAGAATTGAGTTTCCTAGGAAGTTTCACGGAAACAAAGGGATCTCTTGTTATTTCTGAACTCTCCTATATACAGACATACCTAAGTCCACCGATAGGAAACCACAATACTACATCCCTTAGGCTCACAGTGTAATGCAACCCCTCCCTCACCTTGATCCATTGTAAAGCGATGGATTTTGGGACTTGAAGTCCTTCTCTTTTTTTTATAGTGTGCGGTACACAGATTCTCTGGAAAGCAGAGGGACTTCAAGTCCCTGAATACACCACCTCACAATGGAACAAAGAGAGGGTAGTGATGATGGAGGGGTTGCATTACACTGTGAGTCTAAATGGGGTGCTGGGGAAATGGTGTCACATACTCAATCTATGGAATGACGTATGTAAGCAAATGCATTTATAGCTATTTCTGGAAGTTTTGATTTAGTGTTTATGCACCTTATCTACATAACCCCAACTGAACAAGTACATGTCAAAAAGGGGGTATATTTTCCCTTTAAATCAAACTTAATTGAGTGAGGGATTATATATGTCTATGTAGACACTTGCAGCTAGCCTTTATTCACTGAAAGTTTAATGAGAAGTTTAACTTCGGAAATTACTGTAATAATGCTGAAACGTTTGGTGTTTTTCAGTTTATTTCAGTACCAAAGTCCTAAGGACCCCTCTTCTTCAAGCTTGTGTCTGGAGATGGGTGCAGGGTTATATTATGGTATATTTTGGGTCATTGGTAACACAGTTCCAGAAATAGCCGTCGTTGGGAAAGAAAGGTTATGCCACAGGCACCAACACCTGTCGTTTATAGGCAGCCCACCCCTATTTGTCTAAAGCTCACACTGAACAAGTAAATCACTTTTCTATTGAGGTTGAATGAAAGCAGTTTATGTCTTTATTACTTTTGTCTTTCATTTTTAATCTTCTGGCCTTTAGTCCGCACCCGCCATGCTCTCCTGTTCTTTCCAGTTAGGCAAAATATTGATATCAAGGGCTCTGAATTCCCATTCTGGATTTGTCTAAAGTTGAGTTCATCCGTTTGCCATGCAAGGCAATCCAAAAGAACCAGTGCCTCATGAGGAAACTTTGGGCGACTTCGGAAAACCGAAGTGCTGCATATGCGGTTGCTGGGCAACTTATCTCCCCCAAATATTACCGTGTGTCACCAGCCTTACAGAGAAAAGGGAAATCATTTTGACAAATTTGAATTGTTTGCTTAAAATGTGCTTTATGGGAGCTTTCTGGATAACAGTTGGTTAACAGATCCTATACAGTGATACAATACAGGTATAGGATCTGTTGGGGTTTTCCGGATAACAGATCTGTCGGTATTTTGGATCTTTATACCTTAAGTCTACCAAAAAAGCATTTAAATATTAAATAAACCCAATTGGCTGGTTTTGCTTCCAGTAAGGAATAATTATATCTTAGTTGGGATCAAGTACAAACTACTGTTTTATTATTACAGAGAAAAAGGAAATAATTTTTAATTATTTGTATAAAATCCATGGGACACATCCTTTCTATAATTCAGAGCTTTCTGGATAACAGTTTCCGAATTACGGATCCCATACCAGTATAGAGGAATTGTAGCTGGTGGAATAATAGAGACCTACAGTAATGGGTTTATTTTGAAACCTTCGTCCAAGATACAGAACAAACTAATAAAAAGAAGTCAGAATATGCAGAGTTGTTGGCACAGGGGGTCAAGCAGTCTACTAATTTCCTTTCTAGGTTTTAGATTTTTCTATTTTATTGTAGTCTGGATACTTTGTTTTTTTTATTAAATTTTCCTTTCTTATACCCCAAACAGAAAGACGTTCTAGTATTGTTATTTTCTTCTCCATATACCGTTTCCTGCTGGGAATCTGGACTGTATATGCACTAGGAAAAATTTTCCACATACAATGTATTGATGCTGAAATCATCTGTCTGCCACTGTAATTAATGGAATTAAAATAAAAACAAGAGGAAGCCCCCATAACTTAGCTAAAAACAACAAACAATGTATTCAAAGAAAAGGGAAAACAGTACATTAAGTCAATGAGTGGCAGCTTCCTAATGCCAAGATAGACCTTCTTCTTTCATATAGAGAGATATATATATTTATACATATATATATATATATATATAAAACATTTGTAAAGAGACTAGACCATTTAAAGCCTAGACATAACAGTCTGCACCCAGACAAATGTCATTAGCAAAACAACACAGAAAAGGAAAGGGATCTACAATACATCATCTTCTGGGGAATGATTTCCATCAGCACCTCTCCCACCCCAGGTCAACTGCACCTACAATCACCCCAGGCTGTAATATGTGGCCGCTGGATCTTAAAAGCGAAATACTTGCAAGTCTGCCCGTTGCAGCAATTTACGAAGAATCGGTGACCATCATGTTGGAACCCCAGAAAGCAAAAGGGTAAGGTATTTCATTATAGACGGTAGGAATTATGGTTATATGAATGATGAATGTGTGACTTTTTTTCTATTCAGGTATAGAACCTGTTATCCAGAATGCTCTAGAGTTTTCTGGATAAGGGGTATTTTTGTAATTTGGATCTCCATACTTTAAGGGGGTTATTTACTAAACTGTGGTCGGGCTTTTTGGGGCAAAACTCAAATTTTTCGGGGGGTTTTAAAAACACAGTTTTCAATTTTTATTAAAGCCAGATGCTGCAAAAAGCCAGAATCCGAAAAACCCACCATTTCAGACCTGCCGAGGTTGTGTATAAGTCGAAGGCAGAGGTCCCTATACTATTTTGAAGATACTGGGGTCTGCGCTGGAATTAGCCCAAAAATCTACCATTTCAGACAAAAATATGAAAAATTAGGCGATTCTGGGAAAAAATCCGGAAAAAACGTACAATTCGGGATTTTGCCAGAACGGATTGAATCTAGCTTTTTAAATAATAAATAAGGTAAAATCTGGAATGGGAGTTTGTTCGTGTTTTTTTTTTTATTTAAATAAAGAGATAAATTCGGATTTTAGTAAATAACCCCCTGCGTCTACTAAAAAATTATTTAAACATAAAATAAACCCAATAGGCACGTTTTGCCTCCAATAAGGATTAATTATATCTTAGTTGGGATCAAGTACACTCTACTGTTTCATTATCACAGAGAAAAAGGGAATCATTTTTTAAAAATAAACCTAAGTATTTGGCCTGTAGGGACCCCAAAGTTAAATCTGTGCATATGACTTTCCTTGTCTGTCAATTCAGCTTCTGCAAACCCCGCCTGCCCCAG
Organism: Xenopus petersii; assembly: GCA_038501925.1. Taxonomy (NCBI): domain Eukaryota; kingdom Metazoa; phylum Chordata; class Amphibia; order Anura; family Pipidae; genus Xenopus; species Xenopus petersii. The sequence continues at coordinate 14,326,718 of CM076674.1, forward strand.
CATATTCTAGTACCCCACATTATTTCAAATATACAGGGTCGGATTGGGGCGTTCGGGGCCCACCGGGGCTACTGCCCCAGGGCCCCCCTCTGCCCTCCCGGTGCAGTACACCGCATGTGTGCATGCATGTTGCATTATGTTTTCCATTACGAGACCTTCGAATCATGTAGAGGCCACACCCTCTAAATATCAAGTTCAGAGGTGGGGGGGTAAAGGGTACCTGGTGCCGAAGGAGTGGAAGTGACATCATAGTGCATTGTGATGTCAGGCAGGGGAGGGAAGGGGGACTCAAGTTTGTGGCGGGGGCTCGTGCGGGTGGGTTGGGGGCCCATGTGAGTAATGCTAGTGGCCCAGGCCACTGATGTGGCAGTCCCGTTAGGCCCAGACCCCCCCCACCAGTCCTACTCTGTGTATACAAATGGGAACAGTCATGATTGCTATGACAACAAGGTAACATTTGCAAATATAGTAATAAAACAGTGACCCCTGTGGCCAAATTTTAATTCTTTAGTCGCATCTTTGGTTTTGTGTGTTGACAAAATCTCATTTGTACCAACCAAAACTTGTCTCCGAACCAGGAATTCAAAAAAAAGCCGCTGCTTCGAGGTTACTGGGAGCAACATCCAAGGGGTTGGTAACGTTGCTCACGAGCCACTGGTTGGGGATCACTATAAGTTTACACCATAAAGTACTGTCTGAACCTGGAACTACTTGATAGTGATCCTGTGTATCTTGTTATACAAACTGTGTGAGAGCACCGAGCAATATAATAAATAGGTATAGACAGATTTCAGAGGAAAGCAAAGACAGACAGACAGACCCCATGCCGTTTCCCTGACCCCATCACAGATTCCTAAACTCTTTACGACCCCTCTCACATACTGTAGTTCAGCTTCCCCCAGGCACCCAACATTAGATATGTCTATAAGAGGAAACAGATTGAAAACCCTCAGATTCTGGACTTTCAGGAAAATTCGAATATACTATAATTCTGCTACATAATTTCCATTTATTTTTTCTTTTATTGTGAGCAGCTTCGGGCTAATCCAGAACACAAGAGAGGAGACTAGTAAAACCTTGCTGCTGGGTTAGCCCCCGCAGAAGGATAATAAAACAACAGCGGCGAAAGCTCATTAGCACCAGAGCTTTGAAAATGGGACTGTAAGGAGCTTAGAGCTGTGCCAGGATTAAGGTGTTTGCCTTGGGGCCAGTAAATAAACTTTGCATGACTCCCTTTACCAAAAACATGTTGTCTGGGAATTTGGGTCCAGTTCCTGAGGTTGGCTAACTCCTCAAATATTTCTCTGATCTTAATGAAGACGTAATGAATGGCAAACTCCTGAAAATTACTTGCCGAATATACAGTAATCATAGAATAGAAATGTCACAATATAAGGCTGATTAGTAATTAATGCAGATAATTACTACATGGCAGCACAGAAACCAGTGCAATTAGCATCAGAATTTAATAATCAGCAAACCTGTAGCATCAGCTTATATTACAGCCAGGGAAGCTCATTTTCTGCTGGATAATTAGTGACGAGCCCTAAGCTTAGCTTCTCAACAGCCAATCAGAGCCCACTGAGCATGTGAGTGTCACAGACACTTTCCAAGATGGTGACCCCCTGTGACAAGTTTGAAGTCCTGGATCATTGCTGCTATTGACAAACTGAAACTTTAGCCTCGTGCAATAAGTTCAGTGTATAAAATATGGCATTTTAACCACATTCCTTTTTAGGATTTAGTTCCTCTTTAAATCAAAGATGGAAACTAGAGAAAAGAATGGAGTGCATGAACCCTTGAGCTACCTTGCTAGTAAAGGAGTAGTGTGTTTATCATGAACCTTTTCCCTCCAGTTCATCTCCTCCCTATGTATGAAACCAGCTCTCTTGAGTCCATCCATCGTTTTCCCCCTGCCAAGTTCCCCCATCCCTCTCCATAGTTCAGTCTTTGGGCCAGTTTCAATTCAGTGAGAAAAAGGTTTATCACGTGAAAACTCATGGACGAGATTCAATTTCAGATGCATTTCAATTCAGAAAAACATATCTCACAGTGTACTGTATCTTGTGAAAACTCCATTGAAGTCTCTGAGAAAAAAAACTGGAACAAATTTGGAGAAAAGTTTTTCTCCTTGAATTGAATCTCATCCGTGAGTTTTCATGTGATAATCCAGGAGATAACCTTTTTTAACTGAATTGATCTGTCCCATTATCTCTAACAACCCAACAGATTTATTCCCACTTCATCTTTTATTTCTTCAGCCAAGTTCACACATTTCTCTTACAGTCCATTCTCCATATTTCTTATCCAGTCAGTCTCCCTTCTTCCAGTTTATTTCCACCTTTCCAATTCATTTCATCTATTTCCTTAACTCCTCCACTCCCCCCAGCAGTTTAGCTAATAAAGAAATAAACACACACTGCCACTAAGTAAAGTATAAACTCATGTATTTTAATTTTATTCAGAAAGCGAATAATGGGGTTGGTACACCTAACATAACAGCCGACAGCAGCTCCCAATAGTGCCAGCTCTACCCCCACCTCAATATTTGTATAAATGTGAAATGGAATTACTCAGCTGCAGTTTAGAAAAATGCCTGTTTTGAATTTTGTTAACAACTGTTCTGCCATGTCATGAAGAATGATAATCATGGAGAACAGACAGAAAAAAACCACTGAACTAGTCACAATAAAAATCACCACAATCCAATTTTACCAGAAAGTAGATGAATAACGTGTTATTGCAGTTAAAGGGGCACAGCCAGATCTTTCATTGATCTGTTCTCTATAAATTTGAAACATCTTTATTAAATAACATCATAACATAACAATATCAATAGGGGCGCTTGTGAGTGTTTCAGAAGAGGAGGCTGGATGGATGGATGGATGGATTCACTGGTGCACAACTATAAGGAAGTAAAAGGGGTGTCTTAAAATGCCTGAATATTTGATGAATGGCTTCAACGCGGCCAACAATTTTAGTATGATTGCAGTTTGTTATGTTTTGGGTAGCCGAGGATGAGTAGAGTATAACAGTGCTTTATTAGCAGACTCTTGCAGCCATTACACAACAGTAACTTTCACTTTTAAGCTGTATGAAGTATGCACAGTATAAGTCTGGGCACAGTGACATCTACAGGCCATTTGTATAAACACCACATATTCCCCCTATAGTAGGAAATCATTTGGGCAAATGTAATAAACAACAACAATGCATCTTAAAGCAATAATATACATTATTCACATCACATAGTCCTGGGTCCATGCAGGTAGTTTTCTGATTCTCTCAGTACGCCTTATAGGTTCACTTTCTTCAGGCCTATTGCAGTTGACATCCGGAGTAAGAAAATGTCCTTCATCAAATGGAGCTTCTCCAAAGTCATATCTAACAGGAGCAAGACGACTTGCATTCCATATGCGTCCATCAGACAGTTCATATGTGTATGGTCCACTGCAAGTGGTGTAGAAAATTTAGATTGTCCTTGTTTCAGTATTCCTGGTTTCTTAATTCTGACTATAGATCCAGGCTGAAAGTACGCTTCTCTTGCACCACTTTTTCTGTCAGTATAAGACTTGCATTTGGCTAGTTGAAGTTTCACAATGTCAGCAGTAGATGCTTTTGTTGGCACAGTATTTTGTGGAAGTTTGATGTCTGCAACATGTAAGATCGTGCGCATCTGTCTGCCATATAATAATTCAGCAGGAGATGATTGGGTTGTTGCATGGCATGTTGCTCTGTAGTTATGTAGGAACTCTGTTGTACATACTTTCCAAGATTTCCCAGTAAGATTTGCTGTCTGTAGTGCTTCTTTCAGACTTCTGTTGAATCGTTCAATTTCTCCATTTGCTTGTGGGTAATACACTGAAGATTTCCTATGCACAATATTCCTCTCTCAGAAAGGATTCAAACTCATATGAGACAAACTGTGGGCCGTTGTCTGATATTAACTCCTTTGGATTACCTTCTCTGCTGAAGACTGTAGACAGAAATGTTATTACTGTAGCTGATGCTATATGAGAAACAAATGCAATTTCAGGCCATTTACTGTAATAGTCTATCAAGGTTATAGCAAATCTACAGTCTATAGCAGCATCTGTAAAAGGACCGGCAATATCAATAGCAAGTTTTTCCCATGCTGAATCAGGGAATGGTACTGGCTTTACATCTGGTCTCAACTTAACTTTGTGTACAAAGTTCTTTGCACAACCCAGTGAAGTGTTACTTTGTGGTGACATTTTAGACACTGGCTGTGTGGCAGGCACTGGTGCTGTAGTAATGAGACCATCAACTAATTGTAGGTTTAATGCAGCAAAGAGATCCCTTCCAAGTATAGCAGTTCCCTTATTCATAATGTAAAAGTCACATTTTGTAGTATTTGATTCAAATTGTACAGTCACTGGCAAGTAACCAAGCACAGGGATTGGATCCTTTAAGTAACTGACCAGTTTCAGGGCAGGTGCAACAAGTGGATCTTTTGCAAAGTATTTCAAGAAAATATCTTTTGGTAGTATAGAAAGAGCTGAACCTGTATCAAGCATCAGGTTAATGGAGTGTCCCTTGTCAGCAGAAGCAGTACTGACACTGACAGTGCATATAAACTTGTCTGGAATAAATGTACCAGCTTTATCCACACTTAATACTGTAACATTTGTAGTAGTGACTTCATGAACATCTTTAGCAGAACTACGGCAGATCTTTGCAAAATGTCCTACTTTTGTGCATTTGCGGCACCGTTTAGCTTTTGCAGGACATGTAACATAATTTGCAGTGTGTTGTGTTGAACCACAGCGAAAGCAGTATTTTCTATTTATATTTGCTGCACTGTTTTGCAGTGTAGGTGAATCCCTTTCCTTAGCACTGTATTTTGCCTGTGACTGTGCATTATTAGGCCACAGTGCTGAATTCACAGTCTGTACATTCCCAGCAGTTCCCTGACTGAGAGTTTTAGCCTCTGCCACTGCTGTTTCAATTTGGCTAGCAACTGTAAAAGCCTTTGCAAGGGTTAAATCCTGCTCTAGGAGCAGTCTCTCACTAATGCGAGATGAGTTTGTTTTTTCCACTATTTGGTCTCTTAGCATTTCATCTGTTAGATTCCCAAACTCACAGGTAACAACCAGCCCTCTCAAAGCTGCTACAAATTGTTCTGTTGATTCACCATTACGTTGTCCACGTTGGCAGAATTTATATCTTTCAGCAACCACATTTACTCTTGGCATGAAAAAGTTCTTTATAGCAGTAAGTGCAGTTTCATAAGTCTCATCAGGTAATGGTAATGTACAGAACATACGCTGTCCCTCTGCTCCCAGGCAGTGAATAAATAAAGCTTTCTGGCAGCAGAAATCTCCCCTTGGTCAGCAGCAATAATGTAATTTTCAAACATACGGATCCAAGCAGTAAAAGGTATGGTAGGCTCACCAGGGTGTGGAAGAAAATGTACAGGCTGCTGCAGAGGTAGAAGATCCATCTAGTCGTCAATCTGTTATTCTTTGGGTAGCCGAGGATGAGTAGAGTATAACAGTGATTTATTAGCAGACCCTCATGCAGCCATTACACAACAGTAACTTTCAATTTTAAGCTGTATGAAGTATGCACAGTATAATTCTGGGCACAGTGACATCTACAGGCCATTTGCATAAACACCACATAAGTTGATGCTGCTTTTAAAATATAGCCCTCTAGTTGCTGTGTTTACATACAGCTAGGTTACTCCTAGGGTTGACAGTTGGCTGGCATTTTACTGTTCTGACTCGCAAAAATAACAGTTGATGTCAATGTCATTAATTGCGGTGGAATATACAGTCTACTTAACGTTAAAGATAAGCTTCCCCTTTAACTAGGCAATTATTTGGAAATCAGCATTGTTATTGCATTAGCAAATGTTACATTCAGAGCCAGGCCAAAAGCTAAGGGTGTCCAAGGCAAGGAACCAGCTGTCACTGCACCCCCTCTCCACCACTGCTAACCCCAGTTACCTGCTCTGGATAGAGAAGGTAGCAAAGGTATGTACCAAGGATCCTAGTATCTCCCACCTAAAGCAGGTTCCTCTGCTCCAGCCCTGATCACATGCAACCTCTAGACTTATCTAGTATCTAGTATCTTTACCAGGAAATCTTCCCTGAGGTCACAGGGGCATGATTGGCACCCTTTAGATGGTATCTCAAGGTGAAGAATGATTTTGTTTTACATGGAGAACTGTAAAGTTCTGGAATTCTCACTGGTTGTCTTTGGCAAATACAGGAGATAGCTTCAAGAACTAGAACTGGGTCTAACACATAGAGCAAGGCGGATCCAGGAACCAATCCAGTTGGAATTTGGGAGTTATTTCTGGTCATACATGCAAAAATCATGCAAAGAATTTTTTTCCCCTTTTCAGACAAACTGGAGACACTTTCAGATTGTATTTTTTATCTTCTCAGTCAACTCGATTTTAAGTAGGGGCTATTTTGGAAAATGTTTTTTTGCTGTCATCTCCAACAAGGAAATAGGAATTAGTAAAATACAAGGTCGAATTTAACTCTTACCTGCTTTTAACCTCAACTGCTATGTAATTATGCAAGATGATAACTTTTTGTTCCTCACATATATTCACAGACAGAGTGGGACATTTGTTTAGACAGGAGCACGTGCAGGTAGCATGACATCCTAAACGAGTTCATCCGAGCATTCAGAGAGCAAAATAATATGTTATTTTTCAGCATAATGTCTGTGCGCTTCCACTTCATTTGTCCATGCATGAGAAGATGTACTATTTTTTTAATTGTTCCCTTCCATTCAATAGAACATTCCCAAGGTATGGAACAGTGATCCCAATGAATTGGTAGCCCATATAGAAACAAGCATACAAGGGTCAAAAACAACAGACATATCATCACATGCTTTAAAGGAAAAGCCTTCAATTACTTACCTTTAAAGTGACAGGAACTGTTTCCAGTCATGGGTAATTACTGTACATCAGAGAACATGTATTTTCTAGGCAAGAATCCACTATAAATTATAGAGTAAAACAAGTCATAATCTTGCCAGCTGAATATACTGGCTTTACTGGACATGCTAAATGGCAAAATATATGGACCCCCTTCTATTTTTTTGGAATTGGCTATTTAAGCTACAACTATTAGTGCAGACACTGATGTCCCTACATCATACAATGAATTATTGACCATTCTGTATTCTCTACTTTATGGCAATAGTTTAGGGTCATAAAAATTTGCTGTTGGGAGGGGAAGAGCCTGCCTGGCCTGCACAGAGCCCTGACCTCATGTCAGTTGAACACCTTTGAATTGGAACCCCCACTAGGAGCCAGACCTGATCCCCAGCATCAGTGCCCAACCTGACTAATGCTCCTGTAGGGGCATGGAAGGAAATCCCACCAACCGTATTCCAATATCTAGTGGAAACCTTCCCAGAAGAGGAGAGGGAGGACTGACTTTATCTGAAAACCCCTGGTTTGTGAACTTGATGATGGACAGGTAGGTGTACTCATTATTTTGGTCAAGTAGTCTACCTTGAGCATTGGCATTGGCTAAAGCAACACTGGTAATTATGACAGTGGTAATTGTAATAACTGCTAAGTACAGTAGCTGAGTCTACTAACAACATTCTGTATATGATGCATGAACTCCTAATGGCCAGGCAAAGGTTGTTCTCTGAATGATGGGAGGCTTTAGAACAGGGATCCCCAACCGTTTGAACCTGTGAGCAACATTCAGAAGTAAAATGGGGAGCAACACTAGCATAAAAAATGTTCTTGGGGTGCCAAATACAGTGTAAGTGCTGTGATTGGCCATTTGGCAAGCCCTATGTGGACTGTCAACCTACACTGAGGCTCTGTTTTGCAGTGCACCTGATTTTATACAACCAAAACTTGCCTCCAAAAACTGAAATTCAAAAATAAGCTCCTGCTTTGAGGCCACTGGGAGCAACATCCAAGGGGTTGGAGAGCAACATGTTGGGGATCAATGCTTTAGAACATGACTTAGTGCCTCCTAGTCTGATGGTTCCCCAAGAGAAATTTGTGAGGCTTCTGAAGATTTCAAACACTAATATATTCATAAAATGTGAAAGAGAGCAACAAAAAAATGTAAGCCAGAAACAGAAGACAAGAGGCAAGTTTCATCTGCAATATCAGCAAACTCTACCATCTTTTCCATTATATGTGCAGTACGTTGCCTGATCTTCTACTAATAATTGACATTCAGAGTGTCGCTTACTGCTGGTAGACATTGACAGCCTGGAGCCAAGGACACATCCATCTTCATCGCGAGCAAGTTCATTTCCTGGCAAGATACAAGTAGAATGGCAAAGAAAGAGGTGAAAAACAAAACTCTAAACTCTGACAAACAGGAAGAGCAAAATAAAGTATAGGGTAGAGACAAAGAAGAAAGGAGGTCATGAAAAATTAGAATGGAAATGGGAAAACAAAAACAACCGAAGAGAAGAATAAGAATGAGCAGAATGATGAAGAAGTTAGAAAATGGGAACGGAGAAATGTGAAAATACAAGAGAAAGGAGATGGGAGAATCCAGCCCAGAAGAGAAAAACAAGACACAAGGTGGCAGCTAAAGGTTGAGGAGCAATGTGAAAAGGAAAAAATGCAGAGAGAGAAGGTAAAAAAGGGAAATGGAAAATAAAAATGAAGATGTAAGGGTTCTTTAAAATGTAGATGTATTTTAAAAGCCTTGGATGAGAGAAATCCCCTGTGTACACATTTACTATTTCTCTCTGATCAGTTGTCCCTGGATGGTGTAAAACATTCTAATGTGAATAATTAGCGGAGCTGCTCATCTGTTTGAGCTGATTTCTGATTGTTAGAATTCTCATTAAGAGCTACGCACGGTGGTGCTTTCGAGGAGACAACATTTCATTTATTTTTCCAATGAGTTTTAATCAGTTCAATTTGAATAGTTCCGCCAGTGTTTGAATTCATCTAATAAACATTACACAGCCCTGCCTTGGGATTCTGGTCACCTCTGACACTGTACATCAGTTTTACGCTAAAAAAAGAAAGACAATATTTTGTTTTAGATCAGACTCGTTTTGTTCAGTAAAAATGCTTCGGCAATTTCCGTCAGCTTCGGCTCATTCTCAGATTACCGAAGACCCGGAAGATGGCTTTCGTGAACTCCGATCCCTGAATCTGCCCCGAGGGGCCAGAACTAGTGGTACATGCCTAGGGCACAATGGTGGGGGGTTCTAGGGATGTACCACTTTTTTTTGCCTACCCCCTACTCTGGACACTCATTTCCTGGTTGCCAGCTGATCTCCCAGCTGCCTGCTCATCTCATAATCCTTCATCTGACCCAGTTGCTCCATCATCATGCATGCATGCTCGTTTGCGGGTAGTCTATAGCACCCGGTCAGCTAGGCCTGGCACTGCAGTGCCTGGTCATACAATGGCTACATAATTTGCTACATAATATCATATGAGCCAAAGTTTCATATTATTTTTTACATGCATGCTGCCTGCGCAATATTAATTATATCTGTGTACCATTGATATTAGTTGGTTTGTCAGTGGGTAGATTTGAAAATGTTATCTGCTGACCATTGTAGAGTGCATTTGCAGATGAAGAAGTGAAGAGGGGCCACTGTTCCTCTTCACTTACTGCAGGTCGGGTCGTTTATTGTGGACATTAAAAAAAAATCTGTTCTGTGCTGTTGAACTTTATGAACCTAAAATCATGGGAAAGCTTGATATTATAGAGCAAATGAGTAGTGATGGGTGAATTTTCGCTGAAAAATTCTCGAATTGCCCTCAAAATTCGCGAAACGGCAAAAAAATCCCAAAAAATCTTGGAAATGGAAAGTTCACGAAAAATTTGTGAAATTCTGACGTTTTCACAAAAAAATGGTGAAATTCTGAGGTTTTCACACAAAATCGAGAAATTTGAACCTTTTCACGAAAAAAATCGAGCATTTCGAACGTTTTCACATAAAATAGTGAAAATTGATTCGTGAATTTATTCGGCGGCGGAGAAACGCTGGAATTTGCCATGAATTAGTGCCTGGCGAATTTATTCGCCCATCACTACAAATGAGTTAACTATTGTGCAGCCTACAACATTAGGACCTGCCCACTAGGAGCCAAGACTTCGGCTCTGATGCAGCTGAGCTGCTTTGATCTGAGCTGACCTGATTGGAAACCTGGGCTGGGGGTGAGACCCTTAAAAATGTTTTGTTATTAAGATCCAGAAGTCATGTGCATAGCACAATATATTTAAGCTATTTCTTACTAATGGCACTGTCTATTGACTTCCCCCAATTCTGGTTTTATTCTGTTCTTACAGAGCATAAATGTTCTTTGCAAACAATAAGCTACTGTACAATGTCACAAAACAAATGTGCGTGACATAACCAAAGGCTACAGTTAAAGGGGAAGTTCACTTTTACATAAACCTTCATTATGTTATAGACGGGCCTACTTTAATTAGCTTTTAAACTGGTCTTCAATTTTTATATCATGTATATATATATACATATACATATATATATATATATATATATATATATATATATATATATATATATATATATATATATATATATATATATATATATATTTTAATTGTTTTCCATTCTGCTCTGGCTTTTCACAGTCTTCAGTGGCAAATGCTGGCTGGTCACCGTGGAGTCAATGACCCTGGCAACCAAACAACAGATTGACTGTGAGGCTTTGGTTTTAATTGCGATTATTATTTTATTATTGCTTGTTTTTTTTTTATTTCAGGCTAGGGTTATAGTTACACAGGGTTAATGCATCTTTTAATCTCAATTCAAAACTGCTTCTTGGTTGCTAGGGTGATTAACCCTTACCAATCTGAAACAATTTAAATTCTGAGCACAAGAGCTGCAGAATTAAAATTTAAATAAATAAAAAATGTTAAATGTAAATTATAAGCATACCTCCCAACTGTCCTGTTTTTCACAGGACAGTCCCGATTTTGACAGTTCAACCAGCAGTCCCGCGTTTGTTACTGAAATGTCCTGACTTTCTTTTTGATCTTCTGCACTGAACAGTCAGAAAAAGATACAAAGTTTCAAACATAATTTGCTTTGGCAGAGAGCCCAGAACAGATACTTTTGTAACAATATAAAATAAGCAAAGAAACAATTGTCACTATTTAAGATAAGCAAAGATACAATTGTAACAATTTAAGATAAGCAGATCTCTTGGGAAACTGATTTGCAGCTTAAAGGCCAATTGACCTTCATTAGCAAAACTGTAATAACATATAAAAATCACAGAAATGTGTTAATTTTCATAACCTAAAACACTGTATCCAAAGGGTGTGAGGGTCTCCAAAAATAAAGAGGCAAATATAAAAAGTAGAGAAATTTATTAGGACATGAAGACCTAACGCGTTTCGTGCCTATAGGGGCACTTCCTCATAGGCTAAATGGCACACCCCTGTACATCTGTTATATAGGGGCTGTGACCAATCACAAAATTACAAACACATGTTACCACTCCACACAATAAGTGAAGTTCCACCTAGTGGAACTTTTTATTTGTCTATTTTTGTTTCATTTTTGAGGTGTATCTTTTGTTATTTAGGATATGTATGTAACATTTTATGCTTTCACCACTAGGTGGAACTTCACTTATTGTGTGGAGTGGTAACATGTGTTTGTAATTTTGTGATTGGTCACAGCCCCTATATAACAGATGTACAGGGGTGTGCCATTTAGCCTATGAGTAAGTGCCCCTATAGGCACGAAACGCGTTAGGTCTTCATGTCCTAATACATTTTTCTACTTTTTATATTTGCCTCTTTATTTTTGGAGACCCTCACACCCTTTGGATACAGTGTTTTTGTTTTTTGCACCTTGGGACTGAGGTGAACTGTGAGTGTTTTCTCCTTATTATTTCTTCTGTTATATATTTTTGTATCTTTACTCATCTAATATTTATTTGTTGAGTGGAACCATAGATACTTTTTGTTATGTGGCAGTAGCACAAACCAAAGTATTTTCAATTTTCATAACCTGCCAAATTGTTTAAAATGGATGTGGTGATTAGGGGGTGTGGCCTCAAAACAGGCTTCGTCAGAAAATGTCACTGCGTTCCACACAGCAAATCTTTTTATCACTCTTTTTGTTTCCAAAATGTTGAGAGGTGTGTATAAGGGCTCAGCTCCAGTCTACAGTAAATGGTATTACATTATGAAAACACAGAGGTCCATTTATCAACATTGTCATTTTAGTGGCTTTTTTGTCGTTTTTTGGACAATTACTAGTGGGACAAAAAAATCCAAAAACCTCTAAAAGTCTGAATGGCTAAAAAAAGGTCCACTAGGATCAGCACAGCTCCCATTGACTTCTATAGGACTTCAACTGCATTTACTTGCCGGTTTAGAAAATGTTTTGTTTTTTGTGTTTTTTACATATTATACTGTAAATCTCACATTTTTAGAAAAAAACACAAATATGATTCATGAAAAAAGTAGAAATTTGACAAGATTGAACACACCATAAAAAAAGTTTATATATAGCAAAGCCTTATCATACTCTACTTATCACCATTCCGACGAGGGCATCGGTTCATGTTTAGAATGGATTTGAAATGCGTGACAACCAGTCATCATCACGTTATGGAACTTTGTGGTGAATTCAATCATTTGTTAAAAGGAAGACATAAATAGGCTGAACTGTTCTGTTCCTTCCAGGCATTTTCTCAAAATTGATCCCAAGGGTCACCGAGCAGAGAACGGCTTTTCTTGATCGTGTTTATGTTTAATTTAAAGGCAAACTAAAAACTAACAAAAAAATTGCTGTATTGTAAAAATATATAATCAACTTTATTGTACTAGCTGAGAGGTGTCCTCAGCAGATCCCCATTGTTTGAACTTCTGGTCCCATCTTCAGTGTCATAGGTAAACAATACAGTCACACAAGAACTAGATGCAAGCGGAGATATCCAAAAGTGTAATGTTTCAGGGCCACGTCCCTTCATCAGACATCATCTTTAGTGTGCCATTGGCACTGCACATGCTCAGTGTGCTCTGGACTTCTGCCGAGGACCTAAGCTTATGCAGCACTATAGATATTTGGGGTTACCATTTTCCAGCTGCTCTTAAAGGAGAATTGAACCCTAAACTTAAAAAAAACCCTACCCTCCTACCCTACATAGACCCCCTTCCCTCCTCCCCCAGCCTGAGTGTTACCCTGGGCAAATGCCCCTAACATTTTACTTACCCCGCTTCGGCAATTTTCATGAGTTTCGGCGCATGCGCGGTTGTTGCGGAACAGAAAATTGCTCCAACTGCTCATGCGCCGACATGCCGGTCTCATTGGGAAGATATCCGAAGAGAAGAAGATGGTGCTCATAAACTCCGATGCCTGAATCTGCACCGTAGGGTAAGTAAAACGTTAGGGGCATTTGCCCGGGGTAACACTTAGGCTGGGTGGTAGAGGGAGGGGGGTCTATGTAGGGTAGGGGTTTTTTAAGTTTAGCATTATTACTGGTTATTATGCTGCCATGCAACATGAACCTGAATTAATTGCTTATCATCCTTATATTATACATTTTGTAATTGTACAATAACAAACATATACCACAGTGCACTCTATTTTGTGTTGTCTGTATAAATGATGTGCTTGAGCCCCCCACAAAGGCTCTTTTGAGGCCCTGATGGAAATATTGAAGTTCCTCATTCCTTTATTCTTATATTTTATACAAATCTTTCCATGGAGAGAAATTTCCTTCCATGTAAAGAATAACCTGAAGGATTTTGATGTCGTGTCTCCACCCTTGGCCTTGGGAACTATAATTAAGTCTGAAGTATTCAATAAAAAAGCCCAGCCCAGGGAATTGGTAGAGCTGCGCCAAATTACAGTGAGTCAGTAACCTTAGGGTGTGTGTGCCAGAACTCATGTACAGTAAAAACCATGGAAACCGCAACGGGGAATGAAAATTTACTTTGCTATTGCAGATTTATTGATCGGATTCTGCAATAAAATTCTAATGCCAACAGCTCAGCTTTTTTTTCAGTTAACCTTTACAGATAAGTCATTATCCCTTTAAGTGATATGTATTATTAGAACATTGGGGTCAGTAACTGTAATAGGTACATCTACCATATTCAGTAAGAGGAGGGTTGGACTGGGCTGGTGGGACACTGGTAAAAAACCTGGTAGGCCCCTGGCCCTTGTGGGCCCCGCCAGCCAGGACTTCCGGATTCCCAGCCCCAATTGCAGCAGCTGCATAAATAGAAGGTACCACTGGCAGTGGGGGCAGGGGGGTTGCAGCTGCGGTGGGGGGGCCCATGGGACTAGCGAAGTGGGAGTTGTGGGGCCCTGATGCAGCAGCCCCAGTGAGAGTCAAAACTGATATTTCTCTGGTGGGTAGAAAAGTGGTGTAGTGCTAAGTATTGTGCCATTGCAGCACTTACATCATGGATTTGATGCTCCATCTTTATGGTGTTTGTTTGTTGTATGTGTGGGTTTTAGGGTTGCCACATTTTCCTGCTGGGAACTCTGGGCGGGTAGCGGCCAATGATGTCATGGGGGTGGGGTGGTAACATTGTGATCGGGGCAGTGGTGTCACATGGGTGGGCTGGATTTACATAGCATGCACCCCTAGGCCCACTGCCATTTGTCATCCTTTCCCTCTCCCCTTTATTCAAATTTGTAAATTTACATAATCAGTACTGGAGAAATGGGGATTGGCACACAGGAAATGTTCAAAATTATTTTATCTCCTGCGCATCCTCATTGTTTTTGAACTGATGTGGGTGTGGTTGGGCAGCATGCCGTCCCCTATAATCCTACCGCTCTAGACCCGGACCTTGATGGCCTTTCCACAAATCCGGGCCTGAGCGGAGCTATGACGAGGGGCGATCGATGTGTCAGTTTTAGGGAATCCTGCGTGGTTTTCCATATTAGGAAAACCAGGCAGGCAGTTTTGAGCTGGACATACCTCCCGAAAACCGGACTGTCCGGGTCAAAACTTGATAGGTGGCAACCCTAGTGGGTTTCCTTCAGGATCTCTAGTTTCCTACCACACTCCATTAACATACCAGTGGGCTGACCACGTGTTTGCTTTAAACAGCCAGTTACATAGTTTTATCCATATATATGATCCATATATATGATACATATATATGTTGAATGTCATGCCCACCCCATTTAAGACTCCATATGGATTACATAGTGGAGGGTTGGTCCTAAGTACTGAAAAGGGCCAATGTCAAACTGGTGTCAGAGAGTTTTTCAGTGGTAACTTTTACTGGAATTCTTTCCCTGCAGCCATTGTACTGGCAGATACACTAGAGAGCTTCAAGAAAGGATCCTAGGCTTTTTAGTAAATGAGAAAAATAAAAGGATACTAATATAAATACTCAACACAAAGTTGATCCAAGAACTGCTCTTGTTTCCCTTTTGGAATAAGGAAGGAATTAGTTCTTCTTCTGTGGCAATTTGGACGCAACTTTACATGGGGGGGGTCACCTTTCTTTGAATCATTTGATATAGGCAAAAGGTTGAACTTGGAGAACATGTATTTTTTTGGGAAATGAAGTAAGCATCTGACCATTATTAATTAACTATTAAATGAAGTAAGCTTTTAACCATTATTTTGCATTAATTCCTTTTTACAGTAGAACCCTTTATAAATCCAATTGCCTGCCAACAATATCCTACAGTTCCCCTGCCCATAACCCCGAGGTGCCCCTGTTTCCGGGGCCTGGGATACGCAGCTGTCACATACACTGTGTGGGTTGCAGGAAAAATAAGATTGTGATCCCTGCTGTCGTTATGGAATTTCTGTATGACTGACAGGGGCTCGGAGTCAATAGGATTTTTGTTTCTCTAATGGCAAATACGTCAGCTAACACTAACACTATGGCAACATTTTGCCCAAACAAATAGAAACTGGCCATGTTTTGGGGATATCCAAGCCTGCTGAATACAAAGCTCTATTCATAGCAGAGGAAAGGGTTATAAGGGTGGTAGAATAACAAGGATTGACTGAGTGCTGTTATCAGCTGCCATGGATTAAACGAGAGATAACAAAACAGGGCTTTTTTGGGCATATTTATCAAGGGTCGAAATTTGAAAAACTTTGAAATTTCGAATTCAAAAAGACCAACCGAAATTAAGTATAAGTTTTTTTTGGCCGAACAGGTCCATTTTCAATCTAACAAATCTAAGTAATAGCGCATTCGATCAAATTCAAATTGAAGTTTTTCCCAAAAGAAAACTTAGATTTTCCAAAGTCCACCAATTGACTCCAATAGGTTCCAAATAGGTTCTAGGAGGTCCACCATAGGCTAATACAGCAATTCAGCAGATTTTAGATGGCGAATGGTCGAAGTCGAATTTTTAAAGAGACAGTACATGATAAATTTTGATATTCGAATTTTCTAATTTTCAAATTCTAATCGAATTTGATAAATCTGCCCCTAAATGCCGCTTATGTTTTCAGCAATTCGGCAATTTACTTTAATGCCAATGGGTAAGTGTTTCAGGAAGAGATTTGTCACTAGGGTTGAGCGCAATAAAAAGCAAGAAATACCGCCCATAGGCTAAAATGGATAGTAATAAAAAAAATGTTGGAATGTTGGAATTTTTGCTGAAGCGAAACGGGTCAGATTTGCCCATCACTGTATTGCCACCCACGGGAGCACATATCTAAATTGCGGGCAGCAAATCTCCCCTTTACGAGTGTGTGGCACCATCCAAATAAAGGAAGCACCATGGAAGTAGTAGCTGAAATCTAAAATATCTGCTCCATATACCGGATAGAACTAAATACTAAGTCAGGTCCAGTTATTCATTTTTCCTTCTTGCTGTTACTGGTGCTTTAACCCTTTATGGGAGTTACTTATTCTGATCAGTAAAATCTCAAAGAAAATTCAAGTTTTTTTTCACTAGAAAACTTCTAAATTTAGTACAAAAAGCCAGAATCTGAAAATCCGTCATCTCACACCTGTCGAGGTCCTGTATAAGTCAATGGGAGAGAAGCCTATCCCAATTTAGGGGGGTCTTCGTGGGTTTAGTCCCAACAATTAGGGATGGGCGAATTTTTCGCCTTGTTTTGACACAGAAATGACACCCATAGACTTGTATGGCGTTGTGCGACAAAAAAAAAGACGCGCGTTAAAAAATCCCGCCGCGTGACAAAAAATTTTTGACGCCCATAGACTTTAATGGGCGTCGGCGAGATTTCGCTGGCGGCAAATTTTTGCCAAAACAAAAGGGGTCAAATTGCCCATCCCTACCAACAATCAAATGATTCGGCAAAACGATTTGGGTTTTCCCTTGATTTTATTGAGTTTTTCTGCGATCTAATTAATTTGCGGTATTTTATTAATAAATAAGATCAAATCGAGCGTGTGAGTTTGGTCTTTTTTTTTAATAAATATGAGTTGAATTCAGATTTTAGTAAATAACCCCCTAAGTGTCACAAATCCTGAATCGCTAGCGCAGACATGGAAATAATCGTAACCAAAGAATCTATGTTTCCAGGTTTTTTGAACCCTATCGTTAAAGGCTTAAGTTAACATTTAGTAGGTTTTAGAATGGCCTATTCCTGGCAACTTTGCAATTGGTCGTCATTATTTAATTTTTTATAGTTTTTGAATGCTTTGCCTTCCTCGTCTACATCTATCCAGCTGTGAAATGGAGGTCAACAACCGCTTTAATAATTAGCTTACGATTTTCTAGCCCAATCCCCGGCTGCGAATGGCTATTGTGAGATGCTGAGTGGATTGTCTCCATTCTCAACCACTACTACTCCTCAAATGCTCTCATTTCAGCGTAATAAAAAGCAAGACTCATTATAGATAATGGCGTATTGAAACTAACTCTACTGTAGGTCTCTGTGGCTGCAAATATTAATTCAAAACAACAATATGACTCTATCGACATCTGCCCCTAAATGGCTGGCTGTATTGTGAGCATGCTTCTGCTGCAAGAACCCATTGGAAGGTAATATAATACCCATCACATCAGGAGAGTTTTCATACTCTTTCCTTCTGCATAGAAATTACCAATAATATCTCTAAATCTCTCTCCACCCTGAAAGGACCATAAATTGCATGATATAACCCTTTGGCACCAAACGTAAAGGCTTAATGGCAGCAACTTCACGTTTTCCAAACTCCCACACTTCAGGATTGTATTTAACAAAGGGCACATTTATCCCTGAGTGAACAATCCTTTCAGGGACGCACAAAGGAACACATTCAACAAAAGTCTTGTTTTTACTGTGTTTGAAGCGATGACACATCACTGCCATGGTGGCGTTCAACTTTTCCTAATAGACATGACTTTTTGGGGGGGGGGAAATTGCCGTGTTCCCATGAAGTCATTTATGAGCATCGCAAGCCTTCGGATGCTTTTCCTTGTAAACGTTCCTTTATTATTTATAATGTTTTCTTTTCGGGTTAAAGTTTCACCATTTTTATTGTCACTGAAAGCTGAAGTCATTGGAGTGAAAGTGTAGCGACTCAGACATACAAAGGGTGAGGTGTCTCCAGACCAACTCCCAAAGCACTTTGCACATTTCTGCTTCTGGTTTGGACTCTAAATTCATTACACTGTCCCTCTTCTTTCTAACTCTCAACCAACAGATACTTAAAGGAGAAGGAAACCCCCAGGGCGCAAAACCCCTCCCCCCTCCCCTGTGTTGCCCCCCCTCCCTCCTCCCCCCTGGCCTACCTGTCCCCCTGGGCAAATGCCCCTAACTTGTAACTCTGCGCAGGTCCTGTCCACGGAGTTCACAGTCGCCATCTTCTCCCACGCGCGTCTTCTTCCTGCTCTGGCCGGCGTCTTCTGGCGCATGCGCAGTAGGAACAGTTACCGGTGCGGCTCTACTGCGCATGCGCCGAATGTCACAAAGTGAAACCGGAAAACTTTGTGACATTCGGCGCAACGCGCAGTAGAGCCGCACCGGTAACTGTTCCTACTGCGCATGCACCAGAAGACGCCGGTCAGAGCAGGAAGAAGATGCGCGTGGGAGAAGATGGCGACTGTGAACTCCGTGGACTGGACCTGCGCAGAGGGGTGAGTGTGCACAGTTAGGGGCATTTGCCCAGGGGGACAGGTAGGCCAGGGGGGAGGGGGGCAACACAGGGGAGGGGGAGGGGTTTTGCGCCCTGGGGGTTTCCTTCTCCTTTAAGGGGGAAGATAATAAAAGTTGGTAACGGAAAAATATTCACAATGGGAAAAGTTGTACCTCTGTACGAAAAAATTTGCATTTGCAAGAATTTAATATAGCTTTTGCAAAGCCAGAAACTGTTTAGCAACCACTTCCGACAGGGGAAGAAGGTTTGAGAATTTTATAGTTTGCGCCTGTGCACAGTTAGGGGCACATTTACTAAGCTCGAGTGAAGGATTCGAAGTAAAAAAACTTGGAATTTCAAAGGTTTTTTTTGGGTAATTTGAGCATCGAATAGGCTATTACGACCTTCGACTACGACTTTGATTTGAACGATTCGAACTAAAAATCGTTCGACTATTCGACCATTCCATAGTCTAAGTATTGTCTCTTTAAAAAAAACTTCGACTACATACTTCAGCAGTTTAAACCTACTGAGGTCAATGTTAGCCTATGGGGACCTTCCCCATCAGTTTTCTAAGGTTTTTTTGATCGAAGAAAAATCCTTCGATCGATCGATTAAAATCCTTCGATCGATCGATTAAAATCCTTCGAATCGATTTTTCCTTCGATCGATCGTAGGATTTGCGGTAAATCCTTCGAATTCGATATTCAAATTTGTAGGATTTTACTTTGAGGGTCGAATTCGAGGGTTAATTAACCCTCGATATTCGACCCTTAGTAAATGTGCCCCTAAATGTAATAAAACCTCTTACTGAAAAAGTTGTTAGGTTTGCTCCAAAAGGTAACGACACCTTCAAGCTCTTCTTAAAAGTGCACAATGCACAATTAAAATTTGAAATGCGCAATTAAAACTCGCAATGCAATAACCGTTTTAGGGAGAGTCTTCCTATCCATCTTCACTTCTGCAGATAGACACTTTGTTAGTGCTGAAGAACAGTAGAGATCCCTCACATGCATTAGGGCAGTGATCATGTTACTATCCAAACCCTTGGATGTTGCTCTCAGTGGCCTCAAAGCAGGAGCTTATTTTTGAATTTCTGGCTTGGGAGCAAGTTTTGGTTGTATAAAACCAGGTGCAGTGCCAAACAGAGCCTCAATGTAGGTTGCCAGTCCACACAGGGGCTACTAAATGGTCAATCACAGCCCTTATTTGGCACCACAGGAACATTTTTCATGCTTGTGTTGCTCCCCAACTCCTTTTATTTCAGAATGTTGCTCATGGGTTTAAAAGGTTGGGGACCCCTACATTAGAGTTTTCTAGCTATTGCTGAGGCACAGCTTTCAGAATCCACTGAAACTGACAAATACATGAGGGCAAATTCACTAAAGGTCGAATTTTCTCCTGCAAAGGCTTCTCCACACTTAGTGCCACATCGTCAGGTGCAAATTCACTACCACTACGCTAATTCACTAAAATGCAAAGTTGTGTCTCTGCAGCAAAACACTGGCGAAGTTTGGCTAGCGTTAATTCATCATCACGAGCATTTCATATCGAACTTTAATTAGCATTCATTTCTGCCTAACTAACTTTGTTAGTACTCTTACACTTAGGTCAGTTTGAATAGGGCGGATACATATAGGTCATATATATATGTCTTTAGTAGAGATGTTGGTGCAAATGCTTGAAGTGGCCATTTATTATTAAAGTGGACCTGTCACCCAGACACAAAAATCTGTACAATAAATTTATTTAATTAAACATGAAATCCAATTTCTATTTTTTATTAAAGCATTCATAGCTGTTGTAAGCTCATTTAAACATCTCAGCTGTCAATCAAATATTGTCTGCCCCTCCTCTATGCCTAGGCATAGAGGCGGGGCAGACAATTACTTTCACTTTCCATTCAGCACTTCCTACATGTCACTGCTCTCCACACATTCCCCCATTCTCTTTACCATTTAATTGTGTAACCAGGGCATGGGAATGGACATTGGGTCCCCCAATCTGGTGCACAAACAAGATTCTGAGATGATACAAGGCTTGTCTTAATAACAGTGTCAACAAAATGGCTCCTGTCTGCTTGTTATAATTATGAATTCCCAGAATGAAGCAAACAAGATTCAAATAATTTATATAGTGTAATTAAAGTTCATTTTGCTTGACTATTGTGATAAAATGGGATTTTGAATAAATTTTTTTTGGGTGACAGGTCCCCTTTAAAAATGTCCAAGGAAGCAAAATAAAGACAAAAGACATATCCTAGACATGAAACCATCCTAAATTAAGGGGCCGATTCACTAAATTCTAGTGAAGGATTCGAAGTAAAAAAACTTCGAATTTCGAAGTATTTTTTGGGCTACTTCGACCTTCGACTACGACTACGACTTCGAATCGAAGGATTCGAACTAAAAATTGTTCGACTATTCGACCATTCAATAGTTGAAGTACTGTCTCTTTAAAAAAAACTTCGACCCCCTAGTTCGGCAGCTAAAAGCTACCGAAGTCAATGTTAGCCTATGGGGACCTTCCCCATAGGCTTTCCTACTTTTTTTTGATCGAAGGATATTCCTTCGATCGTTGGATTAAAATCCTTCGAATCGTTCGATTCGAAGGATTTTATCTTCGATCGAAGGAATAATCCTTCGATCGTACGATCGCAGAATTTGTGCTAAATCCTTCGACTTCGATATTCGAAGTCGAAGGATTTCAATTCCTAGTCGAATATCGAGGGTTAATTAACCCTCGATATTCGACCCTTAATGAATCAGCCCCCAAATGTGGCATGCCCCTCAAATGGTAAAAAAAAATGTTAAAGCAAAAAATTTTACAACTTTTAAAGACAATCCCGCTTTCAAATATGCGGCATTTTCGGCATACAGGAAGTGATGTCACTGACATAAGATTGAGAAGAATTTAGTTTCCTCTTATCAGTTGCCAGGTCTAAGCTGGCAAAGGAAACTCTGGCTTTAGTGAATTTATGGAGTAACGATCCTTTTCCTGATCGAAATTTTGAATGGCGAAAGGCCCGGAAAATTCATTAGTGGTGTACTATAACGCAAGCGAAATGTCCTAAAACCCTGTTAGTAAATTGGCGATCTTCCTTACAAATTGGATTTCTGGTGATTTTTCGCTAGCGATGGCCACTTTGCCCTTTAGTAAATCTGCCTACAGTATATTGCTGTAACCGTCATTAAGGTGAAAAGGTAGAAATTTTGGTTGCATAACCCACAGTACTTTGTTGCTGACAGATTATGTGATGTTATGTGAACCTCTAGTGGCATGAAGACACAGACCAATAGATTTAGGACAGTTCTTTTTCTTACTCATGTGTTTCTGGGCCAATGTCCCATTAAAATGGTAAAGTTATACACGAAGGTCCTTGGAAGTCACAGAGAGCCTAGAGGTTGAAAAAATGACTTGGAGGACCATATCCAGCCTTTAGACATCCAGAGAGACAACCGTGTTCTATAGTTTATTCCGATGACTGTGTTGTAACACTAAAGAACAATTCTAGGAGAAAGTCTTAGAACTTTCATGTTCAACATAGAATACAAAGGGTTCACCTTGGTCTCAATAGATACAGTATATCAATTTTCTTTCATCCATTTCTGTAACTAACTGATTATATTATATAAAGAGCTACAAATAATTTGGGCTGGTCATCAAGTTTGTGTCCAATACACTTCAGGGGTTATTTATCAAGGCCAGAATTTATCTCAGTATTTCCAAATTAGAAATCCAAGAAACTCAGAATTCCTGAATGGACCTTATTTATGAAGAATAAAGCAAAAACTGTGCTTGAACGGCTGACCCATGGCTACACATCATCTACTGTGTATGCTGTACGGCAACAGTACATTATATTGCCATTCCTTTAAAACACTTTTTTGGTATTTCTGTTCCTTTAAAGGGCTGTATCCTCATATTTGCCTTCAAGGGAAACCAACAGAAATTAGTCAAAGTCTTGTGGAAATTGTGAACATTTGTCTGTGGCACTAGGAAACCCTTGAGTAGTTCTTCATGGTTAAACTCTTGGGAGAGGGAAGAATCCATAGGATCCCCATGGGTAATTGCACCCACCACTTGCACATGAAGTTGTGGGAAGAAAACGAGTTCATCAAATTTACTGATATATTTGAAACACATATATAAAGGAAGCATTGCGGTCTCTTTATTTGAGCTACTAGTTATGTGTGAAGTGAGAAAAACTCTACCATAACCTGCCAACCCGCATCCACCTGCACTCAGCTTCCCCCTCTATTTATAGTCCTGCCCCGACCTGCCCCGCCAATGAAGTCACAAAAGGGGAGGGACAGGGCAGGCGCGAGCCTTCAAAAACAGGAAGTTTGAAGCCAGCAGTCTAAGATCGTGGGAGGGGAGAGCAGACCGAAGAGCTCAGCCAGAACCTGTTCGCTACCCGCAAGAGGAGCAGCAAGGTTGGCCAGAACCCACCCGACCTCTGGGTAAACCCATGGGTCCCATGTGTGTGTCGGTCTGGCCCTCATTTCACTATGAGCTATGGAGGGTAGCTCTCCTTGTGGGAAGTAATGGGACAATTTTTAGTAAAAAAATAACCCCATTTCCTACAGAACTTGATGCATATGTTTCACTTGTGTTCCACACTTCAAGACATATCCATGATGGACCGACATACTGATGCTCATTACCAGTTCATCATATCCACTCTTAAGGCATAATAACCCATCTATCTCACTCATCATCATCAGAACTATTCCACAGGTGAAGCAGTTACTAGTTACTAGATCATGACATCTGCATGTCCTGTTCACAGGGATATTAGAGAGAACCTCTCATATTTTGTTCGGACATTTTCTCTAAATTGATTGTCTCAAATCCACATCCTTACCTCAAAAGTCCAGGGCATCCAGAAGGTCCATTCCAAACTGTCCAAGGCATTACATATTATAGCTTAAGCTTCTAACAAAAAAAGCTCAAAACCCAAGTTGCCAAGTTTACAAAGTACCCAGGGAAAAGTTTGAAGGCAAATTTGCTTTAGTTCTATAAACATACAGGATTACTTGCCATCTTTATTTTTTATTAAGTTGCCATCTTTATTTTTCTTCTATGGC
The DNA here is from genome assembly GCA_038501925.1 of Xenopus petersii. NCBI lineage: Eukaryota > Metazoa > Chordata > Amphibia > Anura > Pipidae > Xenopus > Xenopus petersii. Next base: position 14,350,812 of record CM076674.1, read on the forward strand.
CAAGGTGTTTGTTTTATCTTTTCAACATTACTTTGAGTCAAACTATCAGGACACACTTTCTATATTTAGGCTTGGTTGTGACTTGCCCTTGCAGGATTCCTTAGTAGTTGATTCATACAACCGTTGAGCCGTTTATCTGCAAGACATAGGGTCATCTTTTTTATGAGCCATTTTAATCATCTTCTCTGCAGATTCATGTCCAAATAAAGAGTCTGCATGTGCATAAAACTTGTCTGTAAAGAAAAAGCCATTTACAAATGACATGCTTACAAATATATGCAGTAAGACTCGTCTGAATGAAGTAGGGTAAGTAAGAGTGGTTCCTTTACATTCATATTGCCCATGAGTTAAATAACAATACATGTTTTTTTAAGATCTGTAGGTGCCCATATGGTATTTTTGAAGATATTTCTATTATGGTGAAACACTGTATAAAGCTAGTAAGGCCTTTTAGCAGATCTAGAGCTCTGTGCTACAGTAGCTCATGGAGTTCATGTTACATTTGTTTCCATATATTCGGCACCTGCCATGGAACCTGATTGTAGCATCCCCAAAAAAAGGTGCAGCACTTCTGGAAGTACCACATTGCGCTTACAAACTAACACTCTGTTTCCCTTTTTATCCAGAACCACTATATCAACCAATACTTTCTACTAAAGCCTTGCAACTGTAATGGAAACATGTCTGATTGGAAATGTGACTCAAGGGAAAAGTAAGCTCCAATGCTTTCCAGAAATGTTGACAACCCTCAGGTTTTAATTGGCTCTTCATGTTTCAGAGATGAGATCTCAAGTGATTTGGGAGGCATTCTCTGTGAAACAAAGCCCCAAGAGGGGTCCAACCAAATGAGATCCAGGGGATTATTTACTAAACCACAAATTTACCTCATAATTGAAATTAAAAAAAGCTAAGCCAAACTCCCATGCCCATTTTTGCCGTATTTATTGATAAAACAACTCGAATAAATTGGGTTGGGAAAAAAACAATAAAATCGTTCGAAAACCCGAATCATACAATTTTCCTGGCTTTTTTCCCAAATTGCTCAATTTTTTTCAGGTTTTTGCCAAAAAAATCTCAAACTATCGATTATTGGGCTAAACCCAGTGCAAACTACAATATCTTCCAATTGGGATAGGTGCCGCTCCCATTGACTTATACATGACCTTGATGGCGGATTTTCAGATTCTGTCTTTTTGCAGCATCACAGTATAATATATCTCAAAAAAGTTTTTTTTCACCACCAGATAGATTTGTGGTTTAGTAAATAACCCCCCAAGTGTTCTAGCATCTGTTTTTCAAAAATAACAGCCTCACATTTGGAATTTAAAAAAAAAGGTTGCCTTAATTAATAGAATGGACTGTTAAAATGGAAAAAGGTTGACATGGTAAGTTAGTAAAACTCCAAAATACAGATGTATGTTACTCAATAGTTCAAAAGGTAAAGATATTTTTAAAGAACAATGCACACCCTGGGAATGGGAAGACAGACCTACTCTAGAATTGACCAAAAATAGAACAATTTATGGGATAATCACTGAGTTTCCCTTAAACATGAAGTCTCAAACTATAAGATGTCTCCTCTCATTCATATGAGAGGTCATAATGCCAGAGGGCTTTACAGAAAAAAAAACGTGGAGAGCCCTAATTAAAAACAAACGGTAAGAGAAGACATCTAAGGGGCATGTTTACTAACATTGGAGATAAATATCTGGAGAGATTTCTGGAGATTTTGCCCATAGCAACCAATCAGATCTTTGCTTTTGTTTTCTAACTTGGCTGTGGCTGTTTAAATCTAATTGCTATTGAAGTGCATTCTAGATCTGTCATCTACTTTAACCCCTATAGTTCATCAACCTTTATCCACCTAACAGCTGCAAAATCCACTGAGCCCTCATGCTTTGGGTCAACCCGTTCATTAGTATGGTGAAGGGCTTTACCTGGTAATGTTGCTGTTTAGAGGACACAGGGTACATTATTCCCCTGGAAGCTAGCTCAAAAAATTTGACAATGAATAATAACATACATGTATGTTGGATTCTATCAAAGGCTTCATGTTCATTGTTTATAATAATGATAAAGGGGTTTCTTTGACTGCAAAATGTGCTTTCTCTAATGTTATTTACTTGGCAATCAAATCAAACATCTGGAACCAAGAAATCATTTATTGTAAGAGATTATATCGGATGTAGAGCCATTAATTTAATATGGGCAATTCGAGGCCTTCGTCAGAAGAAGTGGAACATGTAGAATATTAAACACACATTATTAAAGCTGTTCTACACTAACACTCCCTGAGCATTCAGAGGGGAGGGCGGTAGGTAATTATCTGTTTACTGGCACATGTTTTTAATTAACAATAAAATAAAGCATAAATAATCATACTGCACTGTTATTACACTGGGTTCAGGGCAACCCAAAACAAGAACATGACATTGAACGGATACTATCTGCACAAAGCGACCCCTCTTCTGCAATAATTCAATTTATGTAAACAGTGTTTAATAGTTCTGGGTCACATTAGAGGTTCAGATTCCATATATTTATGTAGTTATGTTATTTACTGTCACAATGGAAGTTTTGTTTGTTCTCCATCAGAGAGTTCTTCTCTTCTAAAAGCTAAATCATAGACCTTACCACAGCAGAAATGCAATAAATCTCATTGAGCCTTACATATAAAGGGTTATTGATGCTGCTCTGTCTTGTGAGACTCTTGCTATACGACTGTATATCAATAATCCCTGCTGTACAGCAAAGCAGGAAGAAAACAGACAGTCTCTTGAGTTCGAAGAAAAACAATCCACATGGGAAAACAAATAGAAGTCGTAAGAACTACATTACCATTTACAACATTAACATTATTTTCTGTACATTTTAGGCAAAAGCAGTACATCTAATGGTGGCCATACATGAGTAAATTTAAGCTGACAAACTGGCAGTTTTAAATCAATTCGGCAACTTATTTGCCCATGGATGGAGCCTCCCTGACCTATATCTGGCCGAAAATCAACCAGATGTTGATCAGGTAGAATTTATTTTCCCATCGGTTTGAGGTCCACGTCTGCTAGTTGTCCTCAAACAACTGGCATGGCAGCAATTTTGGTCTGATCATTGGCCAAGGGCCATTTTTTCAAACCTCACTATTCCGACCTTGCCAAACAAGCGTATCTTATAATGTATATCCAGCAAGTCTGACAGTGTCTCTCTAAGACCTTAACATGTTCAAGTAGGTCTAGTTCTCTCCATATTTATGATAATAAACTTTGGAAGAAGCTTAAAAAGTAGAGTGGAAATAAAAGGGTATGACAGTTGGACATGCAGGTAATTACCAAGACCCAGAGCTCTTGATAAACTTTGATGGACTACTGGGGGGCATTAGCAATTAATGTAATTCTCAACTTTTCCCTCCTTTGCCTCAAAGTTTCTTTGCTGATACCTGCAATTTGTTTTGGTTCAGTACAAGCAATTGAGCCCTGACACAAGGGAGTGTGTTTGTGCCCTTCCCTTATCTTCTGGTAAGTTCAAGAAACAGGGCACTCATTGAAAAATGTATTAAAATGTATTAGTGGTACATATTTAAAACAAAAAGAAAAAACAAAGTGTTTCGGTTCTCAAGACCAGGATCCTTCATCAGGGGTAATCAAAAAAGTGCAGATGTTTTTCGGCAAGTTTTTTTAATGTGCCCCTGACAAATGCCCCTGGTCCTGACGGATGAAACGCTTTGGTTTTTTTAATACGTGTGACACTGATACATTTTTATACACTTTTCAAGGAGTGCCCTGTTTCTTGAACTTACAGTATCTATAGTTACTATGGAGGCCTTCAGGTGGCCCCAACAGTGAGTACCCAATGATTTTAGGCTTGAATTAATCTGTTGGTGTGCCATCTTAACACGTGTGTTGCTTCCCTTATCTTCCGTCTACTGAATTCTGGGATGTCTGGGTACTTTTGCCTGCCCTGACCTCTTTCCTGCCTATAGACCTGTCTATATGACTGGCCAGTTGCTCAGACCTGCACATTATACTGGATCTGGTCTTTATTAAATCACTCTGGTTTATACCTTATATTGTTTTCCATTTTCAAGCCATTAAACAATTCATCAAGGCTACAAAGCTCATTGGTTCCTCCCTGCCAGTCATTCCCTTATGGTTCATCTACACACGCTAATAAAATTAGGCTAATTTGTTTGACCAGAGACAGGGCAACAGAAGGCATTCCATTTGCCTGTGCTTAACCCTGCACATTTGGTAACATGATGTAGGCAAGTGAGGTGAGTCAGAAGAGCCCGTGTACAGCCTGGGCAGCCTGGGATGAATATAAAGATAGTCCTCCCACTACTGATTGAAAAGGTGAGGTGTGGAAAACAGGTAAACGTGTTTAAACTTGGGATACAAGATGCAAAAAAATTAAATTCATTGGGCTGCATCGTGCAAACACTAATACATTACTTATAATACGCTCCCAAAGTCCTTCCTTAACAAATTAAGTGGACCCAATACAGAATCCATTGAGACTCCACTAAGAACCTTACTCCAGGCAGAGAATGTACCATTGACAACCACTCTTTGTACCCAAACATTCAGCCATTTTCCTATCCATGTGCAAATAACATTATCAAGAACAACAGTGTAGAAAGTCTTTTGTGTGGGGTACTGTATCAAACACTTTCCAAAATAGAGTAGATCACATTTAGTGCCATTGTCCAGCTTCTTACTAATCTTATTATAAAAAGAAATCAGATTTGTTTGACATGACCTATCCTTCATAAAGCCATGCTGATTGCTGCTCATAATGCCATTTACCAGGACATAATCCTGACCACACATGTTAAAAATTGCCAGACTGAGATAATAATCCTGTAACAATTTACCCTGGTGGACTAGTGGGCCGGCAGGGACGCCTGCCACGTTGTCCTTCTGCTGCTGAAGTGCCGGTTCCTTTGGGCGCGTGTGGCGTGCATCTCTTTGCTTTATAGGTGTATTGGCGCTGGCGTAATGATGTCAGCGCGCAATGGTGTGACATTCAAAACTATTTAAAGGGGACTTGGCGTTTTATTCCTTGCCCATTATAGGTTCATCTCTTAGAGTTCCTGGGTGCTATTTTGTCTGTTCCTGATATCTGATACCTGTTTTGACCCCTGCCTGCCTGACTAAGCTCACTTCTGTGATCCCAACCCCTGCCTGGTAAACCTTCTACTCTGATAGCTGTATTCCGACCCTTGCCTGTTTGACCATCCTTGATTGATCTCCCAGCTTTGACCTCTGCCTGTTTGACTCTGCTTGTATTCTGCCCGCACTGACCAGGCCTGTTTTGACTACATTTTCTGTCTGCTCCTTGAACTGTGACCTTCTACCCAAAAAGACTTTGCTAACGATCATGTCCCTCTACTCATCCAGAACCCTTAGCTTGGCTCCTCTCTTAATAAGACCCAGCAGCATCCAATTAGCCAAGGGCTCCTCCCAAGGTGAAAGGCGGCTGTTAAATGCGGAAGCAAGAACCCGAGACCAGGGAGCCTAGCATTGGTTCTGGATTTTGGGCACCGATCGTGACAAATCCCTTTTTAAATACTGGAATAACATCAACTTTCCTCCAATTCAAAGCCACTATACCAGATGAAAGGGAGTCTGACAAAATTTAAAGTGGCCTGACTAAAACTGAACTTATCTCTCTAAATACTCAAGGGTTTATTCCATCAGGGCTATTGTTTACACTTAAATGTTTAAGTAGCATTTACTATGTCAGCTGCAGACAACTTATTTGTGCTGAGCTATGAGCTCCCTGTAACTCAGACTCCTTTATTGTACATATTAAGGTAAAGAACTGATTAAGCACTTTTGCTCTGTAATCAAAATACCTCCATCCCTTAATGAAGTCGCTCTCTAGACCTGCAATTTTTTTGGAATTAGACTTTGCACATGAATCAATTAGTTCTTTATGTATTATGTTTGCCTTTTGAATTGCAGCTTTACACTTGTTATATAATATAAACTTGAAAGCTGCTCAGTCCCAAATGCCTCTTTCACAAATGGGTTGCTACTTAATCTATCAATTCAATGTAGCTATTGAGCCCCAAACTTTGAAATGCTCATCCCGTAAATACTATGACCTAGGACTGTGACCTAAGGTCGCTCGTGAATTAAACAACTTCTGAACAAGCTAAAACTTGAAGGGAAAAGCACTTACCCAATATATCGAGTGGCCCGGGTGCATCACCCTGAACCTGTAGCAGGAGGTGTCTGTGCAATTGTAGAAAAGTATTGGCAAGCACTCCGGACGCCACTCATTAGGTAAAAGGCAACTCTATTTCAGCAGATTAAAAACATCAAATCCTGATGCGTTCGTATCCTAAGATAGGCTTTTTGCTGATGTCCCTACCTGCTTTCTTTTACTGTTCCACATTCCTCTAACTTTAAATCTGCTTACATTTCCTTTAATACAATTAGTTTTTCATAGTAGAACAGATTGTTTACATATTAAATTTAATTCTCTGCTGCGTCTTTTCGAACACAACTTGATACAAATGGATGGTGAAGGCATTTCTTTCTTTTATAACCATGCAGAACAGAAACAATTCAGTGAACGTCTGTGCAGAGACAAGCAGGGAAGTGGATCGCTTATTGTAATCATATTTAGCATTCCGCTCATCAGTGTTGGGCCAAGCAAGGGAATGCCAGGAATCATCAGTTACAGCCAAAGAGCCATCAGATGTTTGTTATAAAAAGGGCTGCCTGATCAACCCCGTATACAAATTCTCATTAATATTCACAATGTTTTTACTTTCCCTGACAGAGAACTGCAAGTCTTGTAATTGGAAAGGCTACGGAAAAAGATTAAAATTGTCAAAACAGACCTGGGTGTTTATTAGCCGAATAATAGAATGAAGGCAGTCGCCGGGGTGCAGGAATATTCTGCATATAAAGTAATGTGGTGCCTCAGTTAAACCTTATTGGCTATAAATATATACAATAACTTATTATGGGCAATGTGAGGGCAGGGGGGCTGCCATATGGGTTGTCTTCAGACAAGTAAGTTAAGATGACTGGTACTGATGCCAGCCTTATGGAGCCAAGGGAGGTATTACAATTTTTATCAAAAAAAGTACTTTTTTAGTAGTGGAAATGATGATAAAACTTTATACAGTATCAACTGCCCAATCTGTGGCCCTTAATCAATGTTAAAGTATAACTTCCCTTAACCATTTACAATTGAAGGACCTCAGTTGTTTGGAAGTTTTGTATTCAACAACAGCTGAAGGGAATAAGTCCGGCAAATGCTCCACAACCACTAAAGATGGCCCTGCAATTAAGATTCCATGGGGCAGATTCACTAATGGGCGATTTTTCGCCAGTGTCAGCTTCGCACCCCTGGCACCACTTTTGCCAGTCGCAAATGCACTACGAATAAGCTAATTCACTAATACGCAAAGATTCACTCTGTGGGTGTCGAACGCTGTCGACTTTTCGCTAGCGGTACTTTGGCTGTGCGAGCATTTCATAGTGAAGATGCGCTAGCATTCATTTATGCCTACTGAAAATTCGCTAGTGATCTTGCGCTTAGGTCAATTTGCATATGGCGGGAAATTTAAAGTTGTATGGACGTCTTTATATAAATGTTGGTGCAAATGCTTGAAGTTGCCACTTTTTCTTACACATGTCCAGGGAACCTTAATAAAGATAGTTAATATAATGCCCTACACATGAGCCTACTGTAAAATGAGTGTTCCATATGTAATAAAATGTGTGGAGAAAACAGGTTATCCCAAAAAATTCCAAGTTTGGACTTTTGCAGGCAAGTCCGCTAAAAAAAAGGGAAAAGTCGTCAGCGTTTTTTTGAACTTTAATGCATTGTCAGCACACAAGATATGATGTAAGTGACAGAAGATTGAGGAAGATCTAGCTGCTTTTTAGCACCTCGCCTGGTGGTGGCGAAGTCAACTCTGGCGAAAGAGGTAATGTTCAATCAAATCCGCACCTTCTCCGAGGCGAAAATACGACTGGTGAAATACGCCTGGTCCGAAACTGTGCTAGCGACAGTCTGTTTCACTAGCGAATTGTCACTTGCGCCTGTTAGTGAATTGGCAAATGTCCTTGCGGGTGACAGTGCTAGCGAATTGTTGCTAGCGTTAGCCACTTCGCTCTTTAGTAAATCTGCCCCTTAATATATTTCAAAATCTGCCCCCATGACTTGGCCTCAAATAGTTGGTGGCGCCCTCTAGAACAGACTAGGGGGCAAATTTACTAACGAAAATTTGCCAGTGACAGCTTTGCTCACAGCGCAACACTTCACCAGGCGTAGATTCGCCAGGACAACGCTAATTCACTAAAATCCGAAGTTGCAAATAACACTGTTGAAGTCGCGCCAGTAAAAAATTCCTTTTATCCAAAGATAACTGTCCCAAGGCTTTCTTTCCATAAAAAATTGCTTTATTTATATTAGCATTAAAATTCAATTACAAACAGACCCCACCAGGCCCACCTTACGCGTTTTGCACCCTCCGGCGCTTAGTCATAGGTGTATCCTATCGCGCTAGTGTTACTGCGCCAAGCAAAGCGTAGTTGCGCTAACATTGCCTAATTTGCATACGGCGGGAAGGTAAAGTTGAATGGACGTATATGTTGCAGCAAATACATTACACTTAACAAGCCCGGGAAACCTTAATAAAATAAAGTTGTTATATTGCCCTACACATGAGCCCAGTGTATAGTTTATGTGCCATATGTTAGGAAATGTAGGGGGCAAGCCGGGTACCCCAAAAAAATGTATGCTCTTTTTCAGCCTATCACCCTGAAAGAGGAAAAGATGCCAATTTTCAACTATTTTTTGAGGAACTCCTCCTGGTCTGAGGTGGCGAAGGCAAGTCTGGCGCAAGGGGTAACGTTCAGTAAAATCCGCATCTTAGTGAATTTGCGTAGTTAAGTCCATTCGCCAGAGGGCAAATTCGCCAGGCGTTAGGGAGCACAGTAACGCTAGAGTCAATCTCCTTCACTAGCGCAATTACGCCAGCGACCGTTAGTAAATCAGCGAAGTACCGAAATGACGCCATGCTGGCAAATTTTCGACCACGTTAGTCACTTCGCCCTTTAGTAAATTTGCCCCTAAGCTTCTTAGAAGGCTAGGGAACCTTCTGCATCATCCAGCCACACTTCCACCTTGTCATGGAACTGGACTTACCTATTCCTACCTGTCAACATCTTCAATATCAAAAACAGCTTTAGGGACACTTCTGGGACCATATCCTAATCTACCAGACGGTGCCCCTCCAATCTGTTGTAACTTTGGCCCTTTGTAGTATACTGTGCCCATTTCAGATTAGACCAAATGATGGCATGACATGTAACAGCCCTACCAACCCTAAACGGGTGCCAAGTGCAATGTGTGCCTTGCCACCTATAATATGTAATTTAAAGGTAACACATTAAAGAATATTCTCTCTGGCACGCAGGATAAACAAATGATGTATATGAGCTTGCTAGACTGTACAATATCCCTGGCAGCTACATAGAAATGTGTCAGGCCTGAATAAACTCAGTATTGCGACTCTCTCCAACACCTTCTCACTGGCAGAGGTTATTCCAAGTACAAAGAACTTTCCACAGTCAGTAAAGTACAGCCCCACCTGGAATCTTTAACATGAATCAAGTGCCCAGACGCACATGCAGGAGAAGTTTGGGCATGTTTATCTAATGCTCCTGACTCACATGGGTGAATAATGCGGGCAGAGTGCGGGCTGGTATGCTGGCATTCCCTGGCACTAATGTAATGCTACTCTCTGCGTGTGCCCTCCCTCTCTCCCTCACCAGCCAAGCATGGAGCAGAGACATCTTGCGGCTAAGATGTAAATATATAAATTAACAAAAAGATTCTGATATCCTTTTATAGCCATTTGATTATTTCTCTTATGCTATGAAAAATGACTTTAGTTTTCCCTTGCGATGCTGCCAGATGCAGGTCAGACAGATGGACAATTTTTGATGGACTGTTGAATTGCACCGATATGGAAAACAAAATATACAGAACAAGGGCTGATAGAATTTCACCAAGAACAATACATGAAATTATTATTATAGTCCCCTCACAATCCTTTGCAATTAATAGAGGAACAGTATTAAAGGTGAACATTGGAAACCCACCATCACAACTTCAATATCTCCTTATATGCTCCTTACCACTATTTCTGTGCATCCAGTCACCAAGTATCTCTTCATTTACATGTGTCTCTCCATTGGATTCCCACCACCCAATGTCCCTTTAGTTATGTGCCCAACTTGAAAGTCCCACACTCTACATCTCCCTACATCCATGTCTCTCAAGCTCCCATCTAGAACAGGATACCAAGCACTAAAGTCTCTCTACCTCCATGTTTCTTTTTCTGCCTGTCCTGTGCAGAAATCCTACCACTCAATTCCAACTCTGCCACCGATCCTCACTTCTGCATTGATCTCCCTTGCTCTGTCCTCTATATCTTTCAGCCTCTGAATGTGACTTTTCCATGGTCTCCAGGTCTGAATTGGGATTTAAAATAGGCCCTGGCATTCCCAGTAAACAGAGGTCCAAACAGCCCCCACCAGCCCACAAAATAATGACTTTCTATGGCACCTTATAGCAACCCCTCTGGCATTTACCAGAATTCACAGATTGCCAAGCTTTTTACTTCTTTGGTGGGTTTGTACCTATCAAATTCTAAATACTGTACAAGGTGAAATATCTTAAGAGGCAGATTTACTAAAGAGTGAAGTGGCTAATGCTAGCGACTTTTCACCAGAGTTGCCACCGCAGGGACTTCACAAATTTGCTAACAATTTGGGACAGTCGCTAGCAGTCATTTGCACTTTATCGCCATGCCTTCGCCACCTCAGACCGGTTGAAGTGCTATAAAGCAGCGAGATCTTCCTTAATCATTAAAATTCAAAAAACACTGGCGACGTTTCCTTTTTTTAAGCAGGATTGCCTGCAAAAGTCCTGACTTACTTTTTTGGGTAAGTGGTTTTCTCCAGACATTTTATCACATATGGAATATATTGCCGTTTAATAAACCATCTATTGAGTCTATACATGAAGGAATCAAGCATTTAAAAGAGAACTTTGCTGAGGCTCAAGTTGGTGACACTGACCTTAGTCAAAGAGTTGGAATCCATTGTTTTAGTCTACATTGAGTTGCGCTGTTCATTATTTAGTTTCTTTCTTTCATCTTCATAAAGTGTCTCACTTGACTCTTTCCTGATGTTTGAAGTCATGCCATTCATCAGCTCCAATGGAGATCACATTGACACAGCCATACAATTCCTCTCCACACAAAGCAGTTTTTTATGTGAAAACATTGAGAACTGCTAACATAGGAAGATACCTTGTATGGCCCCAAAAATAAATTATAGATGTAAGAAAAGAAAGTCATTATATGCAGTGTCTCCTTTCTCTTACCTCCCGGCGCGTCTCTCCCCGGCTTCTGGGGTGCAGGCGTGCGCTTCCGGCAATGTCACATGTTCTGGTTGTGCGCAAGTGACGATGGCGTCGGTCAACATTTTTCGATGCGAGATGCAAACTTATGGCGCCTATTCTCCTTTAAAAAAGCCTTCCTCCATTTTAACAGTGCACAAGCTGGCTGAAGCATTATTTATTGTTGGAATTTCCTGGTTTTTGGCTTCTGCCTGTTTTGACTTCTATACCTGCCGCCCGCCTCGACCGTTTTGCCTGGTTTGTGACTATGCCTTGCCTAATCCTTGCCGGAACCTCTTTATGGACTTATTACTACCAAATGCACCAATTCCTTGTTGGTTCCGCAGCATAAAGTCCAGGGCCCCAAAAGGGCGTCGGTGAACACTGGAATCTGTACGGTTTCCCTTGTGCGACTGAGCGTACCAGCTGCCTTCAAGGTTCCTGATTGATGAGTACACTACAGTGGTGCTTACTTCTGTGAGGCCGAGTTGTGTTGTCTTTCAAAGACCTTAGTGTAAAAGTTTTGGAGTACGATGATGTGTGGCCTGACAATAGAGCTGCTTCTATTATGCGTTGATTTGCTTTGATTCCATCATGCTATAGATTCCTCTAGAAGTAGCAACAGTAGTGTAACAAAATCTTACCCTGGTGGGGTTCGTGGGGGTTGGCAGGGACGCCCGGTGCACTCCAAGCGGGAAAACCTGCCATGATGGTATGCTGCGCCGGTTCCTAGGGCGCACGGCGCGCCTCCTTGTGTCTTAAAGGCGCAGGCGCGCTACCGTATGACGTCAGCGCGCAATTGCGTGAAATTTAAAAGTACTTAAAGGTACATTTTCTTTTTACACATTGCCCGTTATAGGAGTTTGTTCCTGGTGCTTCTGAGCGTTTGCTATTCTGTTTTTTTAACCTGTTTTGATTCCTGTTGTGACCCCTGCCTTGCTTTTGACTATTCTGGATCCTGACCCCTGCCTGAATACCGACTACCTCTTCTGATTCACCCTCTCATTGACTTCCTGGTTTGACCCTTGCCCCCCTGACTACGTTTATTCTCTGCCTGCCCCAACCCGGCCTGATCTGACCACTCTTTTGCCTAAGCGCCTTGTACTACGACCTTCTGCCCAAAGACTTTGCTTTACAGTCGTGCCCCTCTGCCTATCCAGAACCTATAGCCTTGCACCTCTCGTTTAAGTCCTGGTGGCATCCAAGTAGCTGAGGGCTCCTCCTGAGGCCAAAGGCCATCACACTACAGGTGAAGCACGAGCCGAGACCAGGGTGCTTGGCATTTGTTCTGGTGTTGGGTGCCGACCGTTACAAGTAGGGTGGCTTATTATGATTAGGTAAAACTTTACAGAGCCTTTTACATTTAACAATTTGCTTTTTTAGCCTTCATTCCAGCATGGAAAATAATTGACCAAGTCCTTTGTCCCTACATGCAATATTATGGTGGCTGGGATTAAGACTGGTAGGTTGGATTTAGGGCTGCTAACAGAAAGGGATTCCATGCTGTGGCTGTATGTGGCCGCTGTGGGTCATATGTCTTCTCCCTGGCCTTTTTATTTCCCTATCAGTGTGTCAGTGCACAAACACACTTAAGGCTGCCAATGTAAATACACCAAAAAGGAACAACGCAGCTTGGTCTGATTGGAGCTACTGTTCCTGGTTTGCAATGTTCAGTTCTGGTGTGTCATGGCAGATTTTCTTTTTTGTAAAATGTTCTTCAGAGAAGGACTGCATGCAGCAAGAAGGAAAATCTTATGAACACTAAATCCTTATTGCTGAAATCAACTTTGCCAGTTACGTGACTGTGAGTGATACTGTCATCTGGAAAAAAATAATTTTTCAAAACAGATCAGTTAATAGCGCTGCTCCAGCAGAATTCTGCACTGAAATCCATTTCTCAAAACAGCAAACAGATTTTTTTATATTTCATTTTCAAATCTGACATGGGGCTAGACATATTGTCAGTTTCCCAGCTGCCCCTAGTCATGTGATTTGTGCTCTGATAAACTTCAGTCTCTCTTTACTGCTGATATCACCCCTCCCTTTCCTCCCAGCAGCCTAACAACAGAACAATGGGAAGGTAACCAGATAACAGCTCCCTAACACAAAATAACAGCTGCCTGGTAGATCTAAGAACAGCACTCAATAGTAAAATCCAGGTCCCACTAAGACACATTCAGTTACATTGAGTAGGAGAAACAACAGAGTGTTGGCTCTTTCTGAAAGCACATGACCAGGCAATGACCTGTGATGCACCTACACACCAATATTACAACTAAATACACTTGCTGGTTCAAGAATGCAATTTATTCATTGAGTGAATTATTTGCAGTGTAAACAGTGTAATTTAGAAATAAAACTACATAAAAATCATGACAGAATCGCTTTAAGGATGTCTCTATAATACTCCCGCTGTTAAATCATCTTGCTTTGCTCTGCATAGCCTTCATTTGTTGAAAAAGCCAAACATGAATGTGTCATTGTGAAACATTCATCAAATTATAAATATGAAACAATAATAAGAATTCAACTTTCAATCATTCAGTTAATGAAATATTAAGGGGCATGCACATTTTGTATGAGGTCTCTTGCCTCGTTGGCAGAAGTCAACAGCAAAGGAGCTTACTCTTTACATAAGGGTAAATAGCCCTTAGTTAGGTGTCAGCAAGATATCAATCCTGATTAGGCACTCATAGGGCAAAGAATGGCACAAAATGGGGCCATAGACTTGATAGCGATTTGGTGTGTTATCATTCCTCTGGCAATATATTGTCACTTCAAGTCTATTATTCAGCATTGAGCTGGGGTGTCCAGGTCCAACTGACTTATAGGGCCCTCCTTTTGATGTCCACCCCCATCTCACATTCAGCTATACCTCTTTCCACCATTGCTGTGATCAGGGGAGAAGGGAAGTAGGAGCAGGCCTTGGTCGGCAGGGCCCACCAGGTTTCTTCCCAATTTCACGCTTGCCCAGTCCAACCCTGCTATCATTGATCGTACCAGACAGTGAAAATGCTATCTGGTTGCTAGGGTGACTACCTGGTTACTGGGACATTGATGTTGATGGTGAAATATTCATTCCTACAGTCTATGGGGCGGATTTACTAAAGGGCGAATTGTCGCCAGTGACCGCTATGCACACCACTTCGCTAGACGCATATTCGCTGCCACTACGCTAATTCACTATTACGCAAAGTTGCGACCTGGTCGCCGAACGCTGGCGTCTTTTCTCTACCGTTGCTTCGGCAGTGCAAGCATTTCATAGCGAAGATGTGCTAGTGTTTTTTTGTGCCTAGTTAAAATTCGTGAGTGATCTTGCACTTAGGTCAATTTGCAGAAGGCAGGTATTTTAAAGTTGTATGGACGTCTTTATTATAAATGTTAGTGCAAATGCTTGACGTTAGAGAGTTAATATAATGCCCTACACATGAGCCCACTGTAAAATTAATGTTCCATATGTTATAAAATGTCTGGAGGAAACCGGTTACCCAAAAAAAAGTTCAAATTTGCAGGCAATTCCTCTTTAAAAAAGGAAAAGTCGCCAGCGTTTTTGGAACTTTAATGCATTTTCAGCTCACAGGATATGATGTAAGTGACAGAAGATTGAGGAAGATCTCGCTGCTTTTTAGCACTTCGCCTGGTCTGAGGTGGCGACCTCTGGTGAAAGAGGTAACATTCAGTAAAATCTGCACTTTAGTGAATTTGCGTAGCGATCGTTCGCCAGAGGGAAAAGCCGCTTGGCGATAGAGTGCGACTGAACGCTAGTTTGCGCCTGTTAGTGAATTGTCCCTGCGTGCTGCAGCGCTTGCGAATAGTCGCTAGCGTTAGCCCCTTCGCCCTTTAGTAAATCTGCCCCTATGAGTGTCCTCATTCACCTGCAATATGCCTCTGACTCACAATGAAGCAAATTTTCATTTCTGCCAATATTTTCACTGCTCTAAGTATAAATACTCTTTAAGCATTAAGCTTCTGTCCAACTATTTCCATGTAGTAGGTCAATTATCTTTTATTCCATGTGTTCATTGATAGCATTTTAATATCATTCTTTAAAATAAGTCTGTGCAGCGCCGGATTTCACTTCTGGGCGCCCCTAGGCCACGCAGTCCGACCAGGCAGCCGCGCGGTCCTAGCGCCCGCCTTCCCAGCGCGCCGGCGAAAAAACGCCGGCGCAGCTGGTGCAGTTGAACGGCGGCTGGGCGGCATGCCGCCCCTATTTCTTTGCCGCCCTAGGCCTTGGCCTATGCGGCCTTGCTGCAAATCCGGGCCTGAGTCTGTGGATCCATTAGGCAGGATGGAGGTATGAAAACAACCAGGAGGGTCCCAGCTGAACAGCCCTGTGGTCTTCCCTGGCCCTCGATGGAGAATTAATGATTAATGATCCTCTATAATCCTCTCTATGTTGTGTTTCTACCTTGATGAAATCGGGCACTTGCAGTGTTTTTTAGAAAAGCTTTATTCTGTAACTGTTTGTCTTTATTGAATCCTCTTGGGAGTGGCGGTCCTTCATTTGGGTGCACTAGGTGTAGCATATTTTTGAGTGCAGTATTGACATGTGTTATATACATATTACAGTACCTATCAGGGAAATTCATGTATCTTTAATGCTGCTCCCACATCAGGGGAGTTAATAGGGAATACCTTTTACAAATGGTATTTGTCATGCTGATTAAACCCATCTGGATCAAGCCTCAATGCACCTTCAGCATCAAAGGCAAGATCATATAACAGGTGTTTTCTCTCATTCTGCTCATGCCATTCAGGAGGTGTTGCATTACAGTAATAATTGCCAGATTATGGGAAAATCACATCTACATAATCCATCCAGAAGAGCTGCAATAAGTGTATTTCATTTGAATGTGATCAGTTTATAAGTGCAAGTTGCAACTAGGGAAGAAGTGTCCCTGATTTATCAGTGCAGTATGTACCATACAGGATGGACAGAAGATGTTAGAGATTGGTTCCTATCAGTGGGAGGTCAAGGAGCAAAGTGCAAAGAACCAGATGCAAAATTTCCATGGGTTAAATTAATTTGGCCCTTCTCTTGGGAAATCACCTGCTGGTCTCAAACTGGAGCACAAAGGCGCTAATCCACTAAGCGCCGACGCGCCGAACGCTAGCGTTAATTCGCTAGCGTTTGGCATTTTTCGCTAGTGCGCAAATTCACTAATGAACGCTGGCGTAATTTCACTAGTGTTACTTCGCACCCTTACTCCAGGCGAATTTTCGCTAGCGACGTAACTACGCAAATTCACTAACTTGCGCAGTGTAGTGAACGCTACCTTTTACACTAGACTTCCTTCGCCACCTCAGACCTGGCGAAGCGCAATAGAGTAGATAGGGATTGTTTCCAAAAAAGTCAAAAAATTTTCTAAGTCCCAAAAAACGCTGGCGTGTTTTCTACATGATGGGTGATAGGCTGAAAAAGATCGAAAATATTTTTGGGGCTCCCCTCCTTCCCCCCTACATTTCCTGACTCATGGCAACTTATGTAGACAGTGGGCACATGTGTAGGGCAAAATAAAATTTTTATTTGCTGATTTGAAGGTTTTCTAGGCATTTGTAGTGCTGATACCTGTTCCTCCATTGAAATTTGAATTTCACGCCGTATGTAAATGAACCATCGCTAGCGAAACTTCGCTTGGCTTGGCTAATTAACGCTAGCCCAACTTCGAAAACTTACGCTACCCCTGTGCGCAACTTCGGATTTTAGTGAATTTGCGGAGCGCTGGCGAAAATACACCTGGCGAAGTGTGGCGAAGTTGCGCCTGGCGCAACTTCGCATCTTAGTGAATTTGCCCCAAAGAGTCTGTGTGTGCAATGCCACAAGGCACATGTTTGGGATGTAGTCCATGTACCTTCTTTATGCATCTTCCAAAAAAGGCAAATATGAGGCTTGTATGAGTTTCCCTTGTGCACATCGCCACTGAGCTTTTACTGTTGGCATTTGCAATAAGAAAAGTTACCCATGCTTTGTGTATGGGCTCTAACTGGTGCACCCCATAGTGCTCCTCTGTTACCTCTCTAGGGTAAAATCCTGAATGATTGTGCTCAGCTGTTCGCTGGAACAGTTTAACCTTGAACTTCATATGTCAATAGTTGTAAAAAAGGTACAATTCTGATTCACATACATTAATACAAGGGGCAAATGACCCCCTTCACCAACATTCTTTAACTCCAGTCTGTAATAACAATTAAACCATTATGGTTTCTAAAAGAAGAAGACATAACCCTTCCCTAAAACTAACTCTTCTGTGCCCCCTAGCTCTGAAATATAGGCATCCCTACCAGCTTTTCTGCTTGCCAATATATAGATAATTAAGTACCCCTTCTTGTAAAATATAAGAATATTATTAGGGATGCATCAAATCAAGGATTTGATTTGGAATTCGGCTGAATCCTTCCTTGCATATGTAAATTAGGGGCAGGGAGAGAAATTGCGTGACTTTTTGTCACAAAACAAAGTAAAAAATGTTTTCCCCTTCCCATCCCTAATTCGCATATGCAAATTAGGATTTGGTTCGGTATTCGGCCGAATCTTTCGCGAAGGATTCAGGGGTTCAGCTGAATCCAAAATAGTGGATTCGGTGCATCCCTAGATATTATAAGTTACAGACAAGTTCCATTACCATATGGAACTCCAAGGTGACTTCTAATAGCCTCATATTTTGCAAAAGGGGTACTTTATTTATTATATTACACAATTTTCAGTTTATAAGGATATAGTTTACAGGATATTCATGGCTCTTGTGTATTATTATTCTATAATCAACCTTCATAAGTTCAGTTGGATATAAGGCTGCTTTGATGTTCAGAATTTAGCTTTTTAATGACTTTGGGGAGGATCTATAAAATATTCTAACAGGAGGATCCACTTGCATTAATCAGGAAACATTTCTTTATTGTTGGGTTGTTTTAAAAGTTTTTTTGCTTGCTGGACTAGAGAACTCATCATGCTTAACACTTGATAATATGCCAGACAATACTGGAAATTGTAGTCAAGTTACTGAAGGTTTATTTTCCCTTTAAAACCTATCCGTATAGATAAGCATACCCTCATTTTTCTGTGGTTTCTCAGGGAACTGAGCATGAAACACAGACCATAATTGTAGAGTGGCCACTCAAAGCAAAGCCCTAACTGGGTTATGGAGGCAGGGTCTTGCTGCTTCTCACTTTTTTCAATAACTTGGACACCAATGGTTCTTAGACATTTAATGATTATTGCTGGGCATAACACCTAGTGCAGAGCTGATCTTATTCACAGGTGGTACACAGGAAATAATCTCCATGGGGGGAAATTTACTTACCTCCGAAAATCCGCTAACGCTGCCTTCGCCGCACTTCGTCAGGCATAGATTCGTCAAGGCTGCATAAATTCACAAAGATTTTTTTTTTTCAAAATGAATCAGTTAACAGTGCTGCTCCAGCAGAATTCTGCACTGAAATCCATTTCTCAAAAGAGCAAACAGATTTTTTTATATTCAATTTTGAAATCTGACATGGGGCTAGAAATATTGTCAATTTCCCAGCTGCCCCAAGTCATGTGACTTGTGCTCTGATAAACTTCAATCACTCTTTACTACTGTACTGCAAGTTGGAGTGATATCACCCCCCTCCCTTTTTCCCCCCAGCAGCCAAACAAAAGAACAATGGGAAGGTAACCAGATAACAGCTCCCTAACACAAGATAACAGCTGCCTGGTAGATCTAAGAACAACACTAAATAGTAAAAACCCATGTCTCACTGAGACACATTCAGTTACATTGAGAAGGAACAACAGCAGCCTGCCAGAAAGCATTTCTCTCCTAAAGTGCAGGCACAAGTCACATGACCAGGGGCAGCTGGGAAATTGACAAAATGTCTAGCCCCATGTCACATTTTAAAATTGAATATAAAAAAATCTGTTTGCTCTTTTGAGAAATGGATTTCAGTGCAGAATTCTGCTGGAGTAGCACTATTAACTGATGCGTTTTTAAAAAAAAACTTGTTTTCCGATGACAGGATCCCTTTAAATATAATTTGGGGACAACAACTGTCATCACTGGCCGAAGGGGAATTCCTGCTTTCCACAGAACATGCCTGTACCCAGATAGGTAATGAATGCCGCACCCCATTGTCTACCCTCCATAACTTGACATTATAAGAAGACTGACACTTAAATGAACTTTACACACATATTTTATAAGATATTACCTGGCAGTAAGTTGGCATTATACAGGGTTGAATGCAAAGGAATCATATATTTATGAATATTTATATATCTGTAAGGATCTACAGAATATAGACAGGGTTTGAGGTCCCTGAAGTCAGGTTTAGAATTCTATGAAAAAAATAAACATCTCCAATAAATATTTAGGTGGGTGTTCTATCTAATTGCTCAAGTCAACATTTACATGTAGAAAAATATGGAATACTTTTCGTTCAAGACTATTATCTGTAAAGATATTACACAAGATCTGGAATACTAGGACTATGTAATTTGCTGTCATGGAAGTCCAGACTGATTTCTTGATGGAAGATAAAACCCTTGAACTAATTCTTCAGTCTTATCTCATTAAGATGCATAATCTTGGCCCGTTCCCTTTTCATATTTCCTTATTCCTTCAAGCTCTGAGATAATGTATCAGAGCAGATTTGTGAGGTCAAAGTATTATTCCCTTTCTGATCTGCTTATTTAGCTATTTTCACTACAGTGCAAGGCTTGCATTTTGCATAGGCAAGATTTTATCTTTAGTCGTGAAAGTTACAGACACACTGGAAGCCACGCTCCTTTCTCTGGTAAGTCACACTCGAACATTAATTTGGGATGGTTTTGTTTGTGCAACACTGCAGTGCCTATTGTAGCAGGTATAGTAGGGAGAGATGGTGCCTATAGTAACAGTGGATAATAGTCTCTGGGAAGGGAGTGTGGCTGTGGTATAGCAGGTATAGTAGGGAGAGATGGTGTCTATAGTAACAGTGGGATAATAGTCTCTGGGAAGGGAGTGTGACTGTGGGATAGCAGGTATAGTAGGGAGAGATGGTGTCTATAGTAACAGTGGGATAATAGTCTCTGGGAAGGGAGTGTGACTGTGGGATAGCAGGTATAGTAGGGAGAGATGGTGCCTATAGTAACAGTGGGATAATAGTCTCTGGGAAGGGAGTGTGACTGTGGGATAGCAGGTATAGTAGGGAGAGATGGTGCCTATAGTAACAGTGGATAATAGTCTCTGGGAAGGGAGTGTGACTGTGGGATAGCAGGTATAGTAGGGAGAGATGGTGCCTATAGTAACAGTGGATAATAGTCTTGCGGAAGGGAGTGTGACTGTGGGATAGCAGGTATAGTAGGGAGAGATGGTGCCTATAGTAACAGTGGGATAATAGTCTCTGGGAAGGGAGTGTGACTGTGGGATAGCAGGTATAGTAGGGAGAGATGGTGCCTATAGTAAAAGTGGATAATAGTCTCTGGGAAGGGAGTGTGACTGTGGGATAGCAGGTATAGTAGGGAGAGATGGTACCTATAGTAACAGTGGATAATAGTCTCTGGGAAGGGAGTGTGACTGTGGGATAGCAGGTATAGTAGGGAGAGATGGTGCCTATAGTAACAGTGGGATAATAGTCTCTGGGAAGGGAGTGTGACTGTGGGATAGCAGGTATAGTAGGGAGAGATGGTGCCTATAGTAAAAGTGGATAATAGTCTCTGGGAAGGGAGTGTGACTGTGGGATAGCAGGTATAGTAGAGAGAGATGGTGCCTATAGTAACAGTGGATAATAGTCTCTGGGAAGGGAGTGTGACTGTGGGATAGCAGGTATAGTAGGGAGAGATGGTACCTATAGTAACAGTGGATAATAGTCTCTGGGAAGGGAGTGTGACTGTGGGATAGCAGGTATAGTAGGGAGAGATGGTGTCTATAGTAACAGTGGATAATAGTCTCTGGGAAGGGAGTGTGACTGTGGGATAGCAGGTATAGTAGGGAGAGATGGTGCCTATAGTAACAGTGGATAATAGTCTCTGGGAAGGGAGTGTGACTGTGGGATAGCAGGTATAGTAGGGAGAGATGATTCTTATTATAGCAGTGGGGCTAATAGCTGTTGCTGCAGGATTGAAATAAGACCGCACCAGCCCCTGGTGGGAAAATTTTTGAGGGGCCCGTTGTATGTTACCTGACCCCCGATTTTAATACTACAAAGGAAGCCACAAGATCTGTTTTGATAATTACCAACTTTGCTTGCCCTTGTGCTCCAGTGGCAGTTAAATATTAATTATAGAATAAAAAAAATACTTTTATCAATCTCAGCAGCAGTATTTGAATCTACTTAGTTCGCAAATTCGCAATAAATTAGTCAGCATAGCATATGTATTTAATTAACCATTTGACCTGCCAATTGTGAGGGAGCAAATAAAGTATTCTGGGTCGAACCCTCCTTTTTATTTATCTTTTTTCCCTATTAATAACATTGGGCTCAACCATAATTTTTACTGGCCATGCCGGTAAAACACCGGCCAGGTGGCAACCCTAGCTACGTGGGGGTGACAATGCTTTATAAAAATAAATGACCCACTATTTAAACACAGCTGAGCAAGTGGTCTTTTTTGGCTGATACTGTAAGACATAGATGTTATGGGTGCCTGCATGCCGCTCCTAAAAATCAGGCCTGGGCCTAGGAGACCTATCCCCAAATCCAGGCCTGCCTTTAGGAAAACTGTTGTTGTGGGATAGGATGAGATCATGCCTGTAGCATTGTGGATGATGGATACTGACACTACAATTACTTCTTTGTCATGCTTTTTTTAAAATTGCTACTGTCGTCTGGAAATCAATGGCCGACTCACTAAGTAGTAGTTTAGGAAGTTAGGTTGCTCACTGCTCTTGAAACTTTGCATTGTCCCTGACAACTTGGGCTTCAGAATGTTGGTAGTTGTAGTAGTAGAAATAACAAACTGCAAAAAGGGACGACAGTGAGGAAGACAGCAGCAATTTAAAAATATATATATCTTTAACACAATCCACTCGTGTTAATATGCAACAGTATGCAGAGGATACGTTACGCCGTCACAATTAATAAACCAAATTATATCTTAGCAATATAACTTTATTATTTATTAAGCCATTTAGTTACGTAATGGGGAGTCCATTTAGTCCAGCGGTAGTCCGATTGGTCCAAACTTTTCCATTGTTCTTTGTTTTTTTAATTTTTTTAAATTATTTGATTTCCTCTTCTAACCTTTTTCATATTTCAAAGGGGGTCACTGACCCCGACAGCCAAGAAACCATTGCTCTGTAAGGCCACAATTGTATTGTTGCTTTAACTTTTGATTAGTTATCGTTCTTTTCAGGCCCTCTCATATGTATAGTTCAGTCTCGCATTCACACCACTGCCTGGTTGCTAGGATAATTTGGACGCTAGCAACTAGTTAACTGCTGAAAATACAAACTGGAGAGCTGCTGAACAAGATAATATAAAGACCGCAAATAATAAAAGATGAAGACCAATTGCAAATTGCTGCAGAATAGCACTCTCTGCAACATGTCATGTAAAGATGTACATATATATGTACATAAAATAGCAGTGGAAGTAAATGGAATATAGTCTGAAAAGCCAAAAATAATATCTGTTGAAATCCCCTGGCAGAAGCAAGATTCTAATTTCTGCGTTATTCTGTAAGTGCTGATTTAAAATACTTAACTTTATTAGTCCCTCTATTGTGGAATTTACTCATAACTGAACATTATATCACCACTGTGTTATTCTGTAATTCAATTACCAACATACCCAGAGCTTTGGGACAGATACCAAAACTGTTGGATAATTTCCTCCATTCATATGATGACGTTGGCTTTCCCATTGTATTTAACATTTTACAGACGTTCAGTGGCTACAAAATAAAAACAACAGTAAGGGGTGGGTATTCCTGGGTTTTGAGTAACAAAACTACAATAAATATAATAGGGCTCATTTATCCAAAATACATGTACTAAATAATATGCACAAAAATGTGCCCAGCGTTGGACTATTGCACTTGCATCTGTGATAGTGTTGGTGGATCCATTGCAAACTACCTAATGCCTTCCTTATAGTGATGGGTGAATCTGTGCCGTTTTGCCGATAAATTCACTAATTTACGGGAAAATTTGTGAAACAGCGGAAAATTTGCAAAACACATTGAAGTCAATGGGTAGCAACAAATAATTTTTATACCCACGCCTTTTTTCGTCTGGAAATTCTCGGAGAATTCGTGAATCACTACTTCCTGATATATTATTAATATAATATCTTATTCCCATTGTACCAATAGTCAAAGGGTTGAGACTGGATTATGAATAGGATAGGCCTGAATAGAAAGATGAGTAATATAAAAGTATAACAAAACATTTGTAGCCTTCCAGAGCATTTGTTTTTTAAATTGGGTCAGTGACCCCCATTTGAAATCTGGAAAGAGTCAGAAGAACAAGGCAAATAATTTACAAAGCTTTTAAAAATAATGAAGACCAATTGAAAAGTTGCTTAGAACTAACCATTCTACAACATACCAAAAGTTAATTTAAAGGTGAACCATACATTTAAGTCATTGATTTGTACATAACTGCAGTGCCAACTTGATGTATAATACAGATAAAAAGTGCCAATCCCAGGTATACTATTGCAGAAGATATGGAAGTATTACTGGTGTGTAGGTTGAACCACGGGCGATCCTGGCCCCTCTGCTGCCTGAGGCAGCAGCAGTTGCTGTCCCCCTCCCCCGTGCCCTTACCTTTTTGCACATGAGGGGGTCCAGGGGGGTCCACGAGGGCGGCAGAGAGGGCCATGACGCCTAATTGTGCTCTCTGCTCAAAGGATTCAGCCAAATCTTAAAATAGTGGATTCAGTGGATCAGGGGCGATCCTGGCCCCTCCGCTCAGCAGTTGCTGCTGCCCCCCCCCAGAAATTCGCTCTTAAAGTACCAGGAACAGCATTTTTGCTGCCCCTGGTACTTAGTGGGGCGCTGCCGTCTGAGACGACAGCCTCAACTCGCCTCAATGGTGAAGCACCCCTGCAGTTGATCCCTAATCCTTATTGTGGGCAAAACAATTCTATTGGGTTAAATCAATGTTTATATGATATTCAGTGCCGATTCTGACTAAGGAGCTGCCTTAGGC
This sequence comes from Xenopus petersii, assembly GCA_038501925.1. Classification (NCBI taxonomy): domain Eukaryota; kingdom Metazoa; phylum Chordata; class Amphibia; order Anura; family Pipidae; genus Xenopus; species Xenopus petersii. The sequence continues at coordinate 14,375,357 of CM076674.1, forward strand.
GGCTCCTGCAATGCCGCCCCCGCTCACTGGCTTACCTGTCGGGAGGGGAGACAGGAACACTATTGCGGAGAACGCAATTGCGTTCTGGAAATTTGGCTCTTAAAGGTGCAATCCTCTCTGGCGCTGTCGCCTGAGTCAAGCGGCTCAGCTCGCCTCATTGGCGGAGCGCCCCTGGGTTGAACTGAAACCCATGAACCATCAATAGCAATGCACTGGTTGTGAGCCAAATTACCCCAATGGTGGCATCATCACCCATTTCCAGGTCCTTGCAAGGATGTTTCATCATGCCGGTCTCCAAAAGGGTGCAGGTCTATAAAATTTCAGGCCAGGTTGTATGTGTGTTGTGAATGGATAGGTTAGGGTTGGGTGTGGGTCCAAAAATGCAAGAGCACTAGAATGTGCCATTGTATTAATGGGAGGGGAGCAGCACCTGCAGCAATTCTTTAAACAAGGAAAGCAGTGTACAAGGTGTAAAAAGTGCATTTTTCCATTTTTTCACTCTTCCCACTGACTTCTTAAGAGTGAATGATGCCCAAGGATTGTGCCAGTAATCACCATACCACAATAGCTGTGCAGAACTATTTTTACTAAATTACACTGTGTCCATTGCAAGTAAGTCATTCTACCATTTAAAATATTATTCTTCAACCAATAAATGTATTTTTTTAGTTGTAATATTGGTGTGTGGGCAGCCATCTCAGGTCATTGTGCCTGGTCTTGTGTTTTCAGAAAGAAACAGTACTTCACAATGGAACAGCTTTCAGATAACCTATTGCTTTTCCTGCTCAATGTAATGGAAGGATCTGTTACTTGGGTTAGCTGGACTTGGATTTTTACTATTGAGTTCTGTTCTCAAATCTACCACTAGGTGGAGCATGGGAACATTTTTTTAGCATTGCAGGTGTCAGATAGCTGTTATCTGGTTACATTCCCATTGTTCTATTGATAGGCTGCAGGGGAGAAGGGAGGGAGTGTCTGAAGTTTATGATATAGCAAAATTAATTTATTATACAAAAGAAAAATTCTAACACAAAAAAAATAATTTACAAAACAAAACCATAATGAGCCCAATGCGTTTCGACCTGAAGGGTCTTCATCAGGGGCACAAAAAATTAACAAAAAATCAAAAATTCCTCCCTTTTTGATTTTTTGTTAATTTTTTGTGCCCCTGATGAAGACCCTTCAGGTCGAAACACGTTGGGCTCATTATGGTTTTGTTCTGTAAATTATTTTTTTTGTGTTAGATTTTTTCTTTTGTATAATAAATTAATTTAGCTTTTTCAAATTAGGTGTGCTATCCATTCCTTTTGCAGTTATATATTATATGGAGACCCTTATGGGGAGTCACCTTTGGATTAGCACCCTGTAGTCTACTAATAGGGTGTGCGCCTCCTATTCACATTTTGTTGAAGTTTATGATATGACTGAGGGCACCTGGGAAACCAATGCCTAACCCCATGTCAGATTTCAAAATTAAATGTACAAAAATCTGATTGCTGTTGTTATAGCATTTGCTAGGAGTGCAAGATAAAGAGCAGTGCCATAAGCAGGGCAGCCATCAGGGGGGGACAGGGGAGAGAGATGTAGGGGGCCCAAGGGTAAGGGGGGCCTGGGCCATGCCACACTTATATGCAGCTCTTTCTGAGAGCTGCATGGACGTTTAAGAGGCACTGGCCACCAATTTTCTCATAATGTGTGGGGGGGGCCCTGGCCACCAATTTTTTCTTCTCATGTGGGGTCCTAGCCACCAATATTTTTTAATGGGGGAGCCCTGGCCACAAATGGTTTTTTATGGGGGGGAACTGACCACCAATATCTTATTATTTTTTATTAACATGTGGGAACCCTAGCCACCAATATTTTTTTTGTTTTTTTACTGTGTGGTGGGGGTGGACCTGTGGGGTGGGGAGGGCGGACCTGTAGGTGGGGCTTGCGGTGGGTGCAGCCCAGGGGGCCCAGGAAATTTTGTCGTATGGGGCCTTGCGATTTCTGATGGCGGTCCTGGCCATAAGTAACCTGAAACACAACGTTAGACTCCAAAACAGTATAACTATTTGAAGTAGATGCATTCAGTGATAGAGCAGGAAACTCAATTTTCAAGTTTCGTGGCCTGCATGAAGCCCCCTCTGATCTATATTGGGAATCCATAGTCCTTACTTTAACTTAAACATTAGCCTCTGAAACTCTCATCTGCTTAAGTGGGATTTTATTGTTACCTCGAAGTTGAATTGCTCATTGAAAGCTATCGAATGTTTCAAACTGCTGCCTTCTTCTTGCTTGAAACTCATCTAGACATTTCATTTTGCCTTTTTTTGAAAAATAGAGATTTTGTTTTTGTTAAACTGAATGAAAGTACATGAATAACAAGCGGGACATGATCGATACATAAACTAGAGACCGAAAGTAAAAAAGTATTTTGTGTTAATGATCAGTGTCATTTTTGCCAAACCAACAGGGACTCATAATTCGAACCCAACTCCTACAAACAATGATTAGACTGTAGATAGGGTTCCTTCCCCCCGCTGAACTCAATTGATGTGTCATCACCAAAAAAGCTTTTTGCCCATCTACTCTGCTTAATCAAAGGTTTTAGACAGAGGAAGAACTTTAAAGTGCACACTGGTTTGAGCATGATGGAAGAATGGAAGTAAGTTGCCACTGGTTTAAAAGCTATTTAATAATGTGACATTCAGTCTTCTTGACTTTGTGTTCTGATCTGAACTTCGGAGATGTATATGACTCTTCTATTCTGTTCAGAATCTTTTGTTGCAACTTTTAAAGTGCTGCAGGTGACAAATAAACACCACATTTTCCTCTCTTTCTTGTATGTGTTCCATCTCCCCGGCAATACGGTGCTTTCAAATAATTTGTTGCTTTCAGAAAAAGTCTGAAGTTGCTAACAGAAAAAGTCCCCTTAATGGAGAATAGATGGAGCCCTGGTGAAAATTTGGGCTCAGGTTGAGAAATTTTATAAATTGGACTCTTGCTGTTTCTTCTGTTCCCAGAGATGTGCAGCTGTGCTCTGAAGAAACCACATGAACTTAATACAAATCTCCAAAAAGAGAAATATATAAATAGTATAGGAACGTATCAGGCAGATGAAGCTCTCTGGGTAAAGCTTCTACTGACAGGTGAGCACCTTTTTGGGTGTAAACCAGGGGTCCCCAAACCTTTTTTACCCATAAGCCAAATTCAAATGTAAGTTGAGTTGGGGAGCAATGCAAGCATAAAGAAATATTCCTGGGTGCTCTGAGTGGCTATTTAGTAGCCTTTATGTGGACTGGCAGCCTACAGGAGACTCTGACAGTACACCTGTTTTTTATACAACCAAAACTTGCCTCCAGGCCTGGAATTCAAAAATAAGCACCTGCTTTAAAGGCCACTGGGAGCTACATCCAAGGGGTTGGTGAGTCACTGGTGGAGGATCACTGATCTAGACTCATCACTACACTTCACATTGCAACTCCTTGGGTTGGGTTGCTGTTCTGTATGGAGATGTTTGCTTTGGGTGACCAATGGGAGTGTCTAAAATATTCAAAAATCACATGGGTGTTTTGGAAGATGGTGGCAACCTTGCTCTCCGATGTTCTACATTGCATTATACAGCCCTCCCCACACACTTTTCTCTTGGGAATGAAGATTAGGGCCATACGCTTGAAACAAACACGTACATTAGCTACTCATATCCTGACAGCAGCAAGATCATTATTGGCGGCAAATTGGAAGAAACCTACACTTCCGAGCCTACAAATTCTGATATCAAAGGTGAATTGGATTAGGGTGATGGAATCCATACGGAACAGACTTCAGGATAGAAGTTATGAGGGGGAACTGGAGTGGTATCCGTGGGCTCAACACCTGGAGACTTTGCAACTTCGAGGTATTGTGCACTGATCTGACTATCCTACCTTTCCATATCTAGTCAGACCTGTCTATCTTTCTACTTTCCTTTTTCTTTTTCTCTGTTTACCTTTATACTAAATTCCTTTCATTTCCATGAGGATTCATTTTCTCGTTATTGCAATGATTATCTTCATGCTATGGTACATATGTGTTGATTGAGCTAATTGAACAGTTATATTCTGTTATGAAGCAGCTGTTACTATCACTTGCATACACTTTTGCATCAATGCTGTACCGGTTTTCTTTATTTGGAAATGAAGGTCAATAAAAATTTTAAATTAAAAAAAAAAAAAAATCACATGGGTTTCTAGCGATCTGGAACCCCATCATTCCGCTTTTAATGAAGCGTCTCTCCCAAACACACATAAAGACATGTCTGTAGCCTTCCAAATGAGGCCACTGCCCTGTGCCTCCAAAAATACTGTGCAAATGGAGGTAGGAAGGGTGAAGGCAGTAGATGTAGTAGATTATGATAACAGTAATGTAAGATGGAGACAGTAACACTTTATATCTTTACTGCCTTCAGCTGCTGTTGAAGAAGGCCTTTGGTCTTGGCCCTAAGCACCATCAATGTAGCCCTATGGTTTAGACTAGGAATGCTCTTGTAGGGCCTCTTAGATTGCGATTCCAGACAGGGGCCCAGGGAGCCTTGTGCATAATCTGCCAATTAATAAAATAATCACATAAAATAAATGCCACAGGCCCCTTTCAGCCTCTGAACCCTAGTGCATCTTCTACAAGACACTAGCATGCTCAAAGCTATCCACTACATATAATGCAACACTTTATTATCTAAATCTCATAAATGTTAGATCCCCATGAGAAGGAGTTGGTTTGTTCAAGAACTATTAGCACCCAAAGTGTGTATGTGTACATGCATCTGAGTAGCATAACCACCTCCAGACCATATTGTGAGGACCCTGAATGACTGTAAAGTGGCCAATCTAACCCATGATCTGCCTTGGAGCAGCCTGACCATGTCCATTATACTGGAACTGGTTAAATATTAGACAGAACATATGTATTTTGGAAAGACCACAAGTCCAGAAACTATAGGGGAGAGGGCCCTTCCAAGCATAAAATGTAATGGAAACTTCTGCAGTCTGTACTGGTAGCAGACTCATTTTTGTGGAATGTCCCCATTAGCCACATTAATAAGAGTGAGGCCAATCTGGAAGGTTCCCTGCCCTATATCTACTGTAGGTGGAGATGAAAATTACATGGATAACACCCTGGTTCTTAAAGCTGGAAATATGTGACACTTGTCCTAACCCTGTAGGAAATGTTAAGGCTTTCTGCCAAAATAAACCAAGGCATCCTAATTAGCATCATTCCACTTGGCTTCTCAAAAATCATTTTGACATAAAGTTGTTACATGTGTACTTGTCTACTGGAGATACAGAAGCACGTTGAATTGTATTTATGCAACCCAGCTCCAAATAAGAGAATTACATAATGGATATACGGCTAATTTACTATTGTGGGGAAAGGTATAGTGCATAAAACAGTTTTGTGCACACTTTTTATCTTCCTCTGTGCCTCTTGTATGGAGCACAAAGACTTGCATCCTGTTGTAAATAGTGAGGTGTAATGAGTACAATGTGCACCTGCCATGTAAGTGGCCCATTAACACAAGGGTGCACATTGGTCACAGAAAAGGCACCGCCGGGGCAATACTGGCAAAGAAGCTTAACAACTGGCTCCTTGGTTCTCTTGCAGAAAGGCTCTGGTGTTGGCATTGCCACAATGCAGTGATGGTCCTGCAACAATGTGGAAGTGACATCATCACTCTGATATGATTAATGATGATGTCATTATACTATACTATATTATACTGGTATATTTAATCATACTATATTTAATAATAATCATACGTAGGTTTAAGGGGTTGTTCGCCTTTTTTAGAGTTCTACTTTTAGAATGATGTAGAGAGTTATAATTGCTTTTTATTTTTTATTATTTGTGGTTTTTGAGTTATTTAGCTTTTTATTCAGCAGCTCTCCAGTTTGCAATTTCAGCAATCCAGCTTTTAAGGTCCAAATTACCCTAGCAACCATGCATATTTTGAATAAGAGACTCGAATAAGAATAGGGGAGGCAGAGTCAGACTGGAGGGCCCGGGGCCACCTCGGCGCGTGTACGCACGCTGCACGTCGCCAATGATACTTTTTTTTTAAAAAAAAAAACGATCATCAGGAGAGGGGGTCTGGCCCCGGAGGGGATCTGGCCCAGCGGTGGTCGGGGCCCAACGGGTTTTTTCCTGGTGTCCCGCTGGGCCAGTCTGACACTGAGGGGAGGGTCTGAATAGAAAGATGCGTAATAAAAAGTACCAATAACAATACATTTGTAGCCTTACATTTGAAAGCTGGGAAGAGTCAGAAGAAGAAGGCAAATAATTGAAAAACTATAAATAAGAAACAATGAAGGCCAATTATAAAGTTGCTTAGAATTAGCCATTCTATAACATACTAAAAGTTGACTTAAAGGTGAACCACCCTTTTAAAGGAGAACTAAAGTCTAACTAAAGAAGTAGCTAGAAATGTTGTACATTATGTTTTGTGCTTCTGTACCAGCCCAAGGCAACCACAGCCCTTTAGCAGTAAAGATGCCCCAGTAGCTCCCCATCTTCTTTTCTGCTGATTCACTGCACATGCTCTGTGCTGCTGTCACTTACTGAGCTTAGGGACCCACTCACAATATACAGTACACATAGAATAGAAATGTCACAATATAAGGCTGATTAGTAATTAATACAGATAATTACTACATGGCAGCACAGAAACCAGTGCAATTAGCATCAGAATTTAATAATCAGCAAACCTGTAGCATCAGCTTATATTACAGGGGAAGTTCATTTTCTGCTGGATAATTAGTGACGAGCCCTAAGCTTAGCTTCTCAACAGCTGCTCAGAACCCACTGAGTATGTGAGTGTCACAGACACTTTCCAAGATGGTGACCCCCTGTGACAAGTTTGAAGTCCTGGATCATTGCTGCTATTGACAAGCTGAAACTTTAGGCTGGTACAATACATTTAGTAAATAAAATATGGCATTTTAGACATATTATTTTTTAGTGTTTAGTTCTCCTTTAAGATATCTTCTGCTACAGGTGGTCTGGTGATTCCTTAGTAAATATTTAGCCCACTCTCATTTTATTGTGCGTCTATGTTTATAGTTCTAATACAGGTTTGATTTTCCTTATAAGGGATCATAACTTCATAATCTTCATCAGAGAACAAATGGAGGATGATAGGAGTTCTGTGCTTTCAGGGCAAAGTTCTGCAGCAATAATCCTCTTTGTCCTTAATCTGCCAACATCAGTAATACAGTCAGAGTGAATCAGGAATTACGGGTCACAGCAACAGCACCGGCTAATTGAGGATTATGGGAAATGTATGCTATAACAGCTGGAGAAGCACTAGTCCTATTAAGAATGTAATTTCACCTTTAGAAATGATCTTAGAATTATATAAATGATTGACCATACAACATTTATGTTATTGGGAGAAGGCCAAATTAATTAAAACAATAAAAAAAAAAAACATGTTCAGATGAAATGGGGGAACCCGTGTGTGACTGTAATGATTGTTTCCACATCGGCAGCATTTCTGTATGAGAAATAATTAGGAATATTTCTCTCTCCAAGTTGCGCACAAACACCAGAACCTTGGGAATAAATTAATCAGAATCAAAAGCAATTACACATTTCCATATAGACCAATAGAATATTATATACTGGATGTTGTAGTTGAACAACTGAAGGTAGATGTGTGTGTTGCAACTTTTGTATCACTTTTGCATGTGCCATAAATACAAGTTCCATAAAAATGCGTGGGTGTGATTCTCGGTGCCACTCGGATCGAGAGGTTATTCTAGGTGCATGGCACATGATCTAATGCAGGAGGCACTATGGGCTGGCACACAACTACTGTTAATTGGTATTCAGGTTTCATAGTTTTGGGTTTTTAGAATTATTTGCATTTTTTTTCATTAAGTAGCTATTTGAATAGAATTTTAAAGGTGGAAAATAAAGGTGAACTTCCCCTTTAATCACCCCACCACCACCAAATCATGACTTGTGCTGTGTCAGGGCCTGCTGATAAAATTCCTGCCTCAGGGTCCTTACACACAGGCATTTGAGAATGCGTCTATTGAAAGGCATGGGGAATGTTTATATATTGCATTTCTGTTTATTTTTAATTATGTGAGTGCAACATACATTTTTCTATTTTAATACATTTTGATCATGCATCAAATGCATAGATATGCAATACGTTGCATGTAAAAAAACATAACAGATTGACAGGGCCCTCCTTACCACTTGTATTGGTTATTGATTGTTTTGTGTATTTTACTGTATGTTTGATGTATTCAGCCATGTATTGTCCAGTGTATTGTCCAGTGTTCCCAGAGGCCTCTTATAAATCCCATTAATTAAAGGTATTTTCATTTAAGCATACATAGTTGTGCTCGGTGCTGCTCAGTCCATTCCTTCTGTTCTGAACTGCATTGCGGCCATTGCTGTAGGCAAACACTGGACACTTCTGAAAGTGGCAGTAGGGGTCATTTACAACTGCAAGGACAATGTACAAAGTGCCAGCATCAGATAGGGGTCTGGGGCCCACCTGACCCACCCGCAACTTCTCCCTGCCAGCACCCCCCCCCCCCCCACTCACACACCATTAGGCCAGTACGGGAGGTCGGGAAGCAGGTCTGGGTTAGCAGTGGTCCACCAGTTTATTTCCCGGTGTCTCACTGGCCCAATGTGACCCTGCAAAGTGTGAATTTCAGTGTATCTCTATCATTTTTTTCCCGCAATGCAGAATTTTTGCCACAATTAATTGCAGTTGCGAGGGGTCGATTTAGGATTGTCACCTTTTGGTATTGCTGACTCTGGGCGGGGGGAGGGCCGATGACCTAGAGGGGTGGGTCTGTGACATACCTTCACCGCGGGGCACTGACATTCCAGGGGCGGGCCAGTAACGTCAGGGGCTGGGCTATGATGTAGTGATAGACGATTGGCCGATTGTGGTGTCTTAATTTGGAAAAACGGGTAGTCCGGGTCAAAACCAGACAGGTAGCATCTGACATTCACTCTAAAGCTGGCCATAGATGCAAAGATACGATCGTACGAATCATCGTACGATTGGACTTTCCCATCTCCCGACCCGCCACTAACCATTCAGATCAAAGTCTTACCAGTGAGATTAGTTAAAGAACAGATCAGCAATGTTCTGCCCCTGACAGCAATCGTACAATATCTATGTCCAACCAAAGCTAGTGACAGTCTCCCACTGAAAATAGTACGATCGGCAATACACGCAGAGATATTATCGTCAGCCGACAGAAATTTACGAACCTGTCGGATCGACCAAACGACCGATCTCCGCCGGACGAAAAATGTCGGGACTCTCCACACACGGTCCGAAAATCGTACGAATCCTCGATTCGTACGATCAGATCTTTGCGTCTATGGCCAGCTTTAGGCAGTGCTGTCCAACTTCTGTTGTACCAAGGGCCGGCATTTTTTTGGCTTACATGGTAGAAGACCGACGGAAGCCAGTGTTGACCGCTTTTTTTAAACCACACCAACATTAAACACCACCCATTTCACCACAAGACCATGTCCACATTAATAGTGGTAACACACCTAAAAAGATGGTTGGTGCTAACTGCAGGGATATCTCTCATCTCTTATATGTGAAAAATGTAAGTCATATTAAAAAATACCCTTAAATCCATATGTCTCCTCCCCCCCTGTGGATAACACAACACCCCCCCAGCACATGATTAAACCCCGTAGGGGCCCCCAACAAATCCCCAGTGCACACCCTAACAGGTGTATATGCCACAGGCAGAGTATGGCACACACAGGGAGCATAGGGCAGGCAGAGTATGGCACACACAGGGAGCATAGGGCAAGCAGAGTATGGCACACACAGGGAGCATATGACAGGCAGAGTATGGCACACACAGGGAGCACAGGACAGGCAGAGTATGGCACACACAGGCAGCATAGGTCAGGCAGAGTATGGCACTCACAGGGAGCATGGGGCAGGTAGAGTATGGCACACACAGGCAGCATAGGTCAGGCAGAGTATGGCACTCACAGGGAGCATGGGGCAGGTAGAGTATGGCACACACAGGTAGGGATGTAGCGAACGTCGGAAAAAAAGTTCGCGAACATATTCGCGAACTTGCGCAAAAATGCGAGCGGTTCGCGAACGGTTCGCGAACCCCATAGACTTCAATGGGAAGGCGAACTTTAACATCTAAAAAAGACATTTCTGGCCAGAAAAATGATTTTAAAGTTGTTTAAAGGGTGCAACGACCTGGACAGTGGCATGCCAGAGGGGGATCAAGGGCAAAAATGTATCTGAAAAATCTGCCTGTGTGTGCTTGGAAGAGATAGTGTAGGGGGAGAGCTGTTAGTGATTTCAGTAAGTTTGCTGGCTAGTAATCTGCTTGATACTGCTCTGTATTGGAACAAAAAAATAAATAAAAGCAGTCCTTACAAGGACTACTGTTATTGTAGCAGTCAGCAGATGAGATCAGAAGCAGGACAGCTGCCCACTGCAGCTACATACAGAGCACTGCAGTAGAAGGTAGATTACTAGCCAGCAAAGCTACCTAAGCTTAAATGTCCCTCAAACCCCTGCAGACTTCTGTCCCTCCAATAACAGAGCAGTATCAAAACGATTACTAGCCAGCAAACTTTCAACTGTCCCTGAAATCACTAACAGGCAGCAGCTCTCTCCCTACACTATCTCTTCAGCACACACAGGCAGAGTGAAAAAAACGCTGCAGGGCTTCGGTTTTTATAGGGAAGGGGAGTGGTCCAGGGGAGAGCTTCCTGATTGGCTGCCATGTACCTGCTGGTCTGGGGTGAGAGGGCAAAAAAAAGCGCCAACAATGGCGAACCCAAAATGGCGAACGTCGCGCGACGTTCGCGAACTTCCGGCGAGCGCGAACACCCGATGTTCGCGCGAACAAGTTCGCCGGCGAACAGTTCGCGCCATCTCTACACACAGGCAGCATAGGGCAGGCAAAGTATGGCACACACAGGGAGCATAGGGCAGGCAGAGTATGGCACACACATGGAGCATAGGGCAGGTAGAATTTGGCACACAGAGAGCATAGAGCAGGTAGAGTATGGCACACACAGGGAGCATAGGGCAGGCAGAGTATTGCACCCACAGGGGGCATAGGGCAGGTAGAATTTGGCACACAGAGAGCATAGAGCAGGCAGAGTATGGCACACACAGGGAGCATAGGGCAGGCAGAGTATGACACACACAGGGGGCATAGGGCAGGCCGGGTATGGCACACACAGGGAGTTTTTTCAGTCTGGGTCTCAGGCATCAACAGTACAGGGCTTTAGTGGTGTGAACTATAGAGGTTTACAGGTGTGAACAATGCAGGGGGGATTACATGTGTGAACAACACAGGGGATTACAGTGTGAATTTGAGGTTTAAACAATGCAGGGGCCAGTTTATCTCTGTAGTGATACCTTTTAAACCAGGGGTGTCCAAAAGGTAGATCGGGATCTACCAGTAGACCTTTAGTTTGTGATCAGTAGATCTCAAGACACTGTCAACCTACAGCTTGAGTAATTTATCCTTCTGTTTTATTGTTTTCATTCAGATTAAGGTTACATAAGAAAAGGTTGTTTTTTAAATATAGTAATATAAATTCTCTTATAAACCAATATAATATTTAAGCAATATTTTCCATGGAACCGAATGCCAACAGTGATATTATGGATGTAGACCATAGTAAAGTATGAGCGCTCCTGTTTTAAAATATACACATGGTAAACAGACACAACAGGCAGACTTTCATGTGGGGGGCCACATAAGGGGGGTCATGGGCCTCATGCAGCCTGTGTGTCGCCATTTGGACAGCCCTGCTCTAAGGTGTGAGCACAAACAAAAATGTTGAGGCCAGTGCACACAACAAATTGTGATGTGCACAGAAACACCAAATATTGCAAAAATTCTTGCTTGAGTTTAAGTTTATTCTTGCTTTACGTTTAAAAAGGGATGGTTAACTTTTAGTATGTTATACAATGGCCAATTCTACGCAACATTTCAATTGGTCTTCGCTTTTTTAAACACCTTTAATAAATGGGATTTATTTGAGCACAATGTGGGGAAATTTGCACTGATAAACCATCCCAGGGTTCCCACAGCACCTTGGGTCAAATGGTATTGTGTTGCATCCCACGAAATTAGAATAGCGCATATGTTTCCTATATCATGTAAATAAATATTTATATGCCAAATACCCGCTCACAATACATTTTATCTTCAGTCTCCCTTTAACCTAAGGGAACGTTTGCACCGAATGTGGAAGCCATAAGTTAAATGAGGAACATGTGAGCCGGGCTATATGTAGCAGCCCCTGGATCCTGCAAAGTGATTGGTGGGGCAGGTGGGAGTGAGAGTTGGAGGAATGGGATTCCATTAGTTGCGTCAGTGCCACTGTTGGCATCCAGGGCTGGTGTCCATGAGAAATCTGTCAGTCACATCCGAGGAGCTTATGCTCACTGTACTGACTGAGGCTCAGGTTGAATGAATGATATTTTGGGTGACACATCTAAGGTAAAGTATATCTGTGTGCTAGCAGGACCAACAGAGCAGTGGAGATTCTCCAGGGACCCAAATGCAAAGTCTTACTTGTTTAGATTAGATTAGAGAAAGCACAGTATGCTATTTAAAGGGAATCCAGAGAAAGCAGTACAGTGTATATATCCTATCTTTGTGTTTTTTAAAGTTCTGAGGTTTTGTTTGCCCTTTCTTGCTAAGCTTTCTTATACCTCCCATGCTCACAACTAGACTAGACTATATTGTATGTCCTAGGTGATTCTTCCTTTGATACCAATCACAACTCTCTGCCCTGATCTTAAAATATATATGTAAATGCTTTTTATAGAAATATATATTTAAATACAGCAGCTTGCATTGGAATGAAGTGTCATGGTCTGTATGATGTTGTCACTGACTTATGATATCGGAAAGTCCCACGTTATTCTGTTTCTGAAGCATTCCCCCAATGTAAGGTATATTTATGGTTCTTCATAGAAATTCAAAAGCCAAGTGGTTACACTGCCTGATTGATATTACACATTCAGAGGTGGGTGCTGGTAAACTCAATAGTATCACAACTGTTACTGTATAAAGCCCAGGTATGTACAGTTAGCTCTGATTGGACATCTGCAGTAAGAATAATGACATCAACGTTCTGATTGGTTGATATGGACTATGTCTGGGATACAATTGAAATGAGTTATGTGAACTGCCCCATGCCCAGAGACACAGATTAATGTCTATTAAGTACAGATATGGGATCCGTTATACGGAAACCCTTTATCCAAAAAGCTCTGAATTATATCACCCATAGACTACATTTTATCCAAATAATCCAAATTTTTAAAAACTATTTTCGTTTTCTGTGTAATAATAAAACAGTAGCCTGTACTTGATCCCAACTAAGATATAATTAATCCTTATTGGAGGCAACACCAGACTATTGGGTTTATTTAATGTTTACATGATTTTCTAGTAGCCTTAAGGTATGAAGATCCAAATAAAGGAAAGATCTATTATCCAGAAAACCCCAGGTCCTGAGCATTCTGGATAACAGGTCCCAAACCTGTACAGTATTTTCTTTTGGTGGTCTAGCAACCTGCTGTGTGTGAAAGTTACACCCTTTAATAGTTCATGTGACTTGTACTGTCTATACATGGGGTACCCAGAAGCCGTTCTCCATGACAATGTTTATTCTTTGCACTGCCCCGTACCCTATGTGTTTACTGCTTTAATTCTTCCCAGCAGGTCTGCACCCACATGAAGGCAGCCATTCAAAGCTGAAAAAGAAGACAAGGCACAGGATACACAGCAGATAACAGATAAGGTCTGTAGTATACAATGGGATTCTTATGTACTGCATATCCTGTGCTTGAATGGCTGCCCCCGTGGCTACACAGCAGCTTGTTTATATAAACTATAGTAGTACTTATCTGTTATCTACTGTGTATCCTGTGCTTGAATGGCTGCCCCCATGGCTACACAGCAGCTTGTTTATATAAACTATAGTAGTACTTATCTGTTATCTACTGTGTATCCTGTGCTTGAATGGCTGCCCCCATGGCTACACAGCAGCTTGTTTATATAAACTATAGTAGTATTTATCTGTTATCTACTGTGCATCCTGTGCTTAAAATGGCTGCCCCATGACTACACAGCCATAGAAGCTATAAATATATAAATATATATATATATATATATAAATATATAAAGACAACGTAACAGCCCTAAAGGCGCAGTTGTTATGGAAGAGTCTCATGCGCTGATCTGATTGGCTGCCCTGCTGAGAGCTTCACATTATTATCTGATTGGCTGCCCTGCTGAGAGCTTCACATTATTATCTGATTGGCTGCCCTGCTGAGAGCTTCACATTATTATATGATTGGCTGCCTTGCTGAGCACTTCACAATATTGTTCCACTGTAAATGTTTGTCCTATTGTCCCTGCGAGCGCGCAGCTTCTCTCAATAAAGTTGTTGAAAGAAAAAAAAAAACAGCTGTAGAAGAAGCTTCGCCCGGCTCTGCCCTAATAAAGAACCGCAAAACAGTTAACTCCTGCCGTGCCGCAGCCTCTCTCAGGGGAAATAAACAGGGCGCGGAGTTGGAAGAGAATCGGAGCTCAGTTCGCAGCCCCTGCTGTTTGGGCCTCACTGTGCATCAGTGGAGGGCGGAGTTTGAGCTTTGGAGGAGAAACTGAAGGGTGTGTAACAGATCTGGTACAGTAGAGCTCAGCATCCCAACAACTGCTCGAGGGAGGATGCTGGGAGTTGTAGTTGTACGTCAGCAGATAAGTGACTGGTGTAGAATGGAGTGTGTGTGTGTCTGGCTTCCCTGTGCTTCTCCATTCCCTATAGAGTGTGTTTCTCCCAGTGTCAGACTCCAGCAGGGAAGGGGGTTGTTTATTTCCCAGCTGCACTGTGTGACTTTATTTATTCTGGCTGATTATTTAGTCAAGCGGGTCCATTAATTCCAGCAAGGCTGCTAAATAGAATGAAATATCCAGGTTGTGTTGCATAGTAGTCTTATTATTATTATTATTATACCCAAAAGCCATGAATATCTTGTAAATGATATCCTTATAAACGGTGAGTTCTGATGTCATTTCTGTCACATGCCTCATTGAAACCTGTGTATTATAATAAATAAAGTACCCCCAGTTGTAAAATATGAGGATATTAGAAGTGACCTCAGAGTTCCATGACCTGTATAAAAACACTCTGCCTCGTGTTTTTATATGGTCATAAAACTCCTCGGTAACTTCTAATATTCTTATATTTTACAAGAGGGGGGTACTTTATTTACTATATAAACGGTGAGTAGTGATGTCATCAGGTATAAACGGTGAGTAGTGATGTCATTTCTGTCACATGACTCACTGAAACGTGTGTATTATAATAAATAAAGTACCCCCTGTTGCAAAATATGAGGATATTAGAAGTCACCTCGGAATTCCATGACCAGGGCCTTCGGCCTCATGTTTTTATATGGTCATGAAACTCCTCGGTGACTTATATTTTACAGTAGGGGGTACTTTATTCACTATTATTACTACTAGAAAATCATGTAAACATTAAACAAACCCAATAGGCTGGTTTTGCTTCCAATAAGGATTAATTATATCTTAGTTGGGATCAAGTACAAGCGACTGTTTTATTATTACACAGAAAAAGGAAATCATTAAAAAAAATTGGATTATTTGATTAAAATGGAGTCTATGGGAGAAGGCCTTTTCTGTAATTCAGAGCTTGCTGAATAACGGGTTTCCACACCTGTAGTAATAATAATACTTGCAAGTACAGATATGGGACCTGTTATCCAGAATGCTCAGGACCTTGGGTTTTCCAGATAATGAATCTTTCCGTAATTTGGATCTTCATTCCTTAAGTCTACTAGAAAATCATATAAACATTAAATAAACCCGATAGGCTGGTTCTGCTTCCAATAAGGATTAATTATATCTTAGTTGGGATCAAGTACAAGCGACTGTTTTATTATTACAGAGAAAAAGGAAATCATTTTTAAAAATCTGGATAATTTGGATAAAATGGAGTCTATGGGAGATGGCCACTCCATAATTCGGGGCTTTCTGGATAACGGGTTTGTGGATAATGGATCCCACACCTGTAGTATCTGTGTACAAAATAATCTAGAGTATTTACTGTACCCTCCAGTAGAAGCAACAGGGCAGCTCTCAGTCCTATGTGTAAATACAGATATACAGAGAAGGAAAGTTTGTGCTTTACACATTTTATTGAATAAGTTTAAGGGGAAATACATTTATAAAAGTAGCTGCTTTTAAAAAGCTTATGAAATTACAATCAGTATCCGGCAATAGTGAGAATTTGTAGTTAGGGATCATTTCTGATTGGGTGTTACCCAACGTTCTCATGCAAATGATGTGGTTTGGGTAACGCCCACTGGTTATTATCAAGAGCCCCTTCTGGCTTTCAAGGACAGGTTGATATTTGTTTCAAGGACAAAACATTGTGTTTTTTTTCCCCCAGTCTTCAGTTGTTCTGATTCTGGTTACTCTGTTTGCACATTGTGCGGTTCTGTGAGGCTCCTGGAGCAGCTGATGTTTGGAGGCATGCACATTACTTTCTTTATTTAATCGTTTTGAATAAATTACCATGAAATGCTATTTGCAGGTGCTATAAGTATACAAGTATGGGATCCATTTTCCAGAAACCCGTTATCCTTAAAGCTCCGAATTACTGGAAGAACATCTCCCATAGGCTCCATTTTATCCAAATAATCCAAAATTTTTAAAAAATAATTTCCTTTTTCTCTGTAATAATAAAACAGTAACTTGTATTTGATCCCAACTAAGATATAATTAATCCTTATTCGAAGCAAAACCAGCCTGTTGGCTTTGTTTAACGTTTACATAATTTTCTAGTAGACTTAAGGCATGAAGATGCAAATTATGGAAAGATCTGTTATCCGGAAAACCCCAGGTCCCGAGCATTCTGGATAACAGGTCCTGCACCGGTATATAGAAAGCATATACAGAGAGTCCTACAGATGCTCTCTGAAGGGAAAGTTGCCTTTTATCCAGGCTTTGATATTGATTGCAAAAACAGACCCAGCTAATATATGATATCTTGTACAGAGCAAGATGTGAAATGCAATACATGAACATGAAATGTAACTCATTGATAGGTGAAATGATTCATTTATTTATTGCTTCAGCGATTCCCCCCCTAGCAACTATTGCCCTCCATTCTTACACTGTCCTACTCATAGGCAAATTCACTAAGATTCGTAGTTGCGCCAGGCGTAACTTCGCCGCACTTCGCCAGGCGTAGTTTCGCCAGCGATTCGCAAATTCACTAAAATCCGAAGTTGCGCTCAGGGGTAGCATAAAGTTGCGAAGTTGCGCTAGCGTTGATTCGCTAAATAAAGCGAAGTTACGCTAGCGAAGGCTAATTTGCATACGGCGCCAAATTCAAATTTCAATGGAGGAACACGTATCAGCACTACAAATGGCTAGAAAAGCTTCAAAACATCAAATAAAAATTTTATTTTGCCCTACACATGTGCCCACTGTCTAGGTAAGTTGCCATGAGTCAGGAAATGTAGGGGGGGGAGGGGAGCCTCAAAAATTTTTTCGATCTTTTTCAGCCTATCACCCATAATGTAGAAAACACGCCAGCGTTTTTTGGGACTTAGAAAAAATTTTGACTTTTTTTGAAGCAATCCCTATCTACTCTATTGCGCTTCGCCAGGTCTGAGGTGGCGAAGGAAGTCTAGCGTAAAAGGTAGCGTTCAGTACACTGCGCAAGTTAGTGAATTTGCATAGTTACGTCGCTAGCGAAACTTCGCCAGGCATAAGGGTGCGAAGTAACACTAGCGAAACTACGCCAGCGTTCGTTAGTGAATTTGCGCAGTAACGAACATGCCAAACGCTAGCAAAGTAACGCTATCGTTCGGCGCTTAGTGAATTTGCCCCATAGTGACTCCATGCTCACATCTCCATGCACACAGGCCTCTACTCGTGTTCTCACCGCCACTCACATGCATGTAACAATCAATCACAAAATTAGAGTGCTCACCCCTCCAATATCCGCTTTTGGGCTCGAAACGTTGCCTTTGCATATGGGCTTAATAAAAGTTTGAATTTTTGCACATTACTTCAATTGGATCCGGTGTGCTGCTGTTTTTTCCTTGACTCACATGCATGTAGTCATGGTAACACGTTGGGACTCACACGCCTCTACTACTCACACTACTCATGTTGAAAAGTCTGTACATTGTGATATCTCCATTGTGTCATCACTGGGCACATGCTATAGCAAATAAAACCCTCCACTCCAATAAGTAACCTTTATGCTTTATGTTCCATTCAACTTTAAGCGCCAGGACACAAATTAACAAGTGAGCACAGATGAATGTGTGTGTTCAGTAAATGTGAATTTGTTATCATTATAGTCAGGATCACATGTTTTGATATTTCTCCTAGAACTCTGCCATTAAAGGGGTTATTCACCTTTAATTTAACTTTAGTATGATGTAGAGAGTGATATTCTGAGACCATTTGCCATGGTTTTCACTTTTTATTGTCTGTGGTTTTTGAGTTATTTAGCTTTTTAATCAGCAGCTCTCCAGTTTCCAGTTTCAGCCACCTGGTTGCTAGGGTTCATATTACCCTAGCAACCATGCATTGATTTGAATAAGAGACTGGAATATGAATAGGAGAGGGGCTGAATAGAAAGATGAGTAATAAAAGTAGCAATAACAATACATTTTTAGCCTTACAGAGCATTTGTTTTCTTACATGGGGTCATGTTTGAAAGCTGCAAAGAGTCGAAAGGAGAAGAAGGCAGAACTTTTAAATAAATAAATAAATAAAGACCGATTGAAAATTCACTTAGAATCGGTCATTCTAAAACATACTAAAAGTTAGCTTAAAGGTGAACCACCACGTTAAAGGAGAACTAAAGCCTAACTAAAGAAGTAGTTAGAAATGTTGTACATGATGTTTTGTGCTTCTGTACCAGCCCAAGGCAACCACAGCTTTTCAACAGCCAATCAGAGCCCACTGAGCATGTGAGTGTCACAGACACTTTCAAAGATGGTGACCCCCTGTGACAAGTTTGAAGTCCTGGATCATTGCTGCTATTGACAAGCTGACACTTTAGCCTCGTGCAATAAGTTCACTATATGAAATATGCTATTTTTAGCCATATTTCTTTTTAGGATTTAGTTCTCCTTTAAGTGGACAATATTACTTAGACTGGATATGAATGAGTTTGGGTACATACTAACGGAACACGGGAGTGACCTTTTTCTTCTCTCATTCAGATACACAATGAACAGTGTGATTGGAAAACAAGCCGTGTCTCTTGGAATCAGAGCAGCCAGCGGAGCCCCCAGGTTGGGATTATGGGCGCCGGTTCTCAGCCTTCCCCAGCCCTTGATTAGGGTCTGCCACACAGCTGCTGGTGGGGGGCACCCGGCCAAGTCTCAGGCCATCAAGAAGAGGGGCTATGACATCACCAGGAACCCCTATCTCAACAAGGTAAAGGGAAATACAATTTTATGTACCTTAACTACTGGGAATTTGTGTTGGATTCCATATTGATGGTAAGATTAGATTTGGTGTTCCGGATTGCACTATAGCACTATGTTACAGTAATGATGTGCGACGCTATTCATTTAGCTGTGATACAATTACTATTGTCGTCCCCAGAACTATGACAGGGGTTTATCAAAGAGTGAAGTTAGAGATCGCCTCAGACTGCTAGTCTGAAATTCTACCACTCTCCATTCATTTCTATGGGATTTTGAAAGGCATATTTATCAAAGAATTTACTTTTTACTTTCAACCATTAGTAAATACTCTTTTAAAACTCCTGTAGAAATGAATAGAGAGAGAAGCGGAATTTCACTCTAGAGGACTGTGTGATCTTTAACTTCACTATTTAATAAATATGCCCCTATGAAACAGAGCAGCTAGTAATCTCTGTACCAGGCAGTGTTGAGTTATAGTTCTGATGCCCTGTGCTAATAATTGTGATGGGGCTATTCAGAGTCCATATGTGCTACAGCATTGATAAATGCCACATGCCCAGTGTGGCCAAAACTACCCAGACTCTTGCCTGTCCAACATCTCATGCCTAAACCAATGGGATTCATTTAATGTTGCTCCTCCCTTTGCTGCTATAACAGCCCCGTTGGGGATCAGGCTTAGAATGCAGTCAGTGTTTTAATTCATCCCCCCTGTGCTAAGGCCTACGCTTTTAAAGGGATACTGTCATGAGAAAAATGTTATTTTGTCAAAACGCATCACTTAAAGGAAAACTATACCCCCAAACAATGTAGGTCTCTATTAAAAGATACTGAGTAAAACAGCTCATGTGTAAAACCCTGCTTCATGTAAATGAACCATTATCATAATAATATACTTTTTTAGTAGTATGTGCCATTGGGTAATCATAAATAGAAAATTGCCATTTTAAAAAATAAGGGCCGCCCCCTGAGATCGTAAGATTCACTGTGCACACCTACAAACCACATGTAAGGTCACATGAGCCAATTAACAGAGAGTTCTGCCTTTTGCTTCCTCACTTCTTCCTGTTACAGTTAGTGTTGTAGTATTTCTGGTCAGGTGATCTCTGAGGCAGCACACAGACCATCACGAAATGGTGGTTCAAGGCAAGAGATGTAAAAGGGCAATATTTATGTAAATATATATTCCAGTTTGGTAAGATTCTTTAATATGTCATTCAATTTGATATAAACGATCTGTTGCTTAAGTATTCATTTTGGGGGTATAGTTTTCCTTTAATAGCAGAATTCCCGCATGAAATCCATTTCTCAAAAGAGCAAACTGATTTTTTTATATTTTGTTTTGAAATCTGACATGAGGCTAGACATATTGTCAGTTTCCTGGGTACCGTCAGTCGTGTGACTTGCTCTGATAAACTTCAGTCACTCTTTACTGCTGTACTGCAAGTTGGAGTGATATCCCCCCCCCCTGCAGCCTAACAACAGAACAATGGGAAGGTAACCAGATAGCAGCTCCCTAACACAAGATAACAGCTGCCTGGTAAAAATCCAGGTCCCACTGTGACCCCATTCAGAGAAACAATAGCCTGTCAGAAAACAGTTCCATCCTAAAGTGCTGGCTCTTTCTGAAAGCACATGACCAGGCAAAATGACCTGAGATGCACCTACACACCAGTATTACATCTAAAAAAATACACTTGCTGGTTCAGGAATTACATTTTTTTTTTTTTTGTAGAGTGACTTATTTGCAGTGTAAACAGTGTAATTTATACATAAAACTACATTATAAAAATCATGACAGAATCCCTTTAAGATTCCAAAGAATAGTTCTTGTGCTGATATTGATTCTAGATTTAGTATTGAGCATCAGGTTTGGATTTACATAGCAGGTGCCCCTAGGCCTGCCGCTGCCACTTCACACGTGAGTATGCACACATTTCCTTTTAAGGGGTGGTTTGCATTTAAGTTAACTTTTAGTATGTTATATAATGGCCAATTCAAAGGAACTTTGTTCTTCAGACTCTCTCCAGCTTTCAAATGGGGGTCACAGACCCCATCTAAAAACAAATGCTCTGAACGAGCTACTTTCTATTCAGGCCTCTCCTATTCATATTCCAGTCTCTTATTCAAGTCGAGTGGTTGCTAGGGTAATTTGGACCTCAGCAACAAGATGGCTGAAACTGCAAATCTAAAAAATGAAAACCAATTGCAAATTGTCTCGGAATATCAGTCTCTATGTCATACTAAAAGTTACCTCAGAGATGGATAACCCCTTTAAGCTTCACCGCTGCTTCATAACCAATGTGGATGCAGCTGGGTGGTATGCTGTCCTAGGCCCAGGCCTTTGTTGCCCTCTCACAAATTTTAGGGCACTGTATCATAAAGTAGTGGTACGGAGTCAAGTTTTCCTGGTTCCCAAAAACATCAATTTTCCAATCACTATCTGACTGGGGACATTCTGATACTTACCGGGTAAGGTGGAGAATTCCATTGGTTGTGTGACGCACCCCTATACAATTTATATGACCTCTAGGCCTGCCCCTGCTTGTCCCCCTCCACTTCATGCAAATTTCCTTTGCAGGGGCGGTTCTCTGGCCTCAGGGCTAAAGATCATATAGATTATATAAGGGATTGGTGCTTCACCCAACCAATGGGATTCTCTTTGGCCTCAGGACCACTTGGGTGGACAAAATGACACACATACAGTATGTTATTGTTTGGTGACCCGAGAAAACAAGTAGAAATATCAGTGTTTGGGGGTCTTGAGGTTCTAAGAAATCAGTGGCAGTTCAGGAAGAAAGCAAGTTGGATGGAGGCTGAGCTCAGTACTGGCAGCTGCAACTGTCATTATCACCTTTCATTGGCATAGGTGCGCAAGGGCGTGTGCTTGTGGTGCACTCAGACAGACAGGTATTTTGACAGCTCAGATGGAAAGAATTTCTGATGTGATGACAGTCAAAACAATGGGCTAAAGCTCAACCCTCTGCCTGATCCACTTATCTGTTTATATTATGAAACTGTAAAGAATTCTGCAGAAAGTTCCAGCTGCCATTGATTTGCACTTCCCCTTTATGCCCAGGGAATGCAACTGTCAGCACTGAACCCCTTGTGCTTGTTATAGGAAGCGTGCTGTTCCCCCGTGTATATGAACAAATGTAACATATGTGCTTCCCTGACCTATATATCTGTCACATGACTCCTCTGTGACTTCTAATCTCATTCTAATTTACAGTAGGGGAAGCATTATTATCTATATTCCATATTCTGTAATTTTTGTATTTACACTGGAGCCCAGTATCCTAACTCTATCATACACATTCCAAAGATGACAGTTTCACAGTAAGTTCAGTGCTGACAGATGCTTTCCTTGTGAATTGTTATGTATTCCTTACTGTAAATGATAAGGATATAAGGAATCACTGAGGGGTTGTTATGTGACCATATAAAGGCACAAGGCTGCAGGTTGAGTTATACAGGAAACTCTGAGTATCACTTATGTATTATAAGGGATAATGTACCCCCTACTTTAAATGATAAGGATATTAGAAGTCACTGAGGGGTTCTGTGACCATATAAAGACACAAGGCTGCAGGATGAGTTATACAGGGAACTCTGAGTATCACTCATGTATTATAAGGGATAATGTGCCCCTACTGTAAATGATAAGGATATTAGAAGTCACTGAGGGGTTATATGACCATATAAAGGCACAAGGCTGCAGGCTGAGTTATAGAGGGAACTCTGAGTATCACTCATGTATTATAAGGGATAATATACCCCCTACTGTAAATGATAAGGATATTAGAAGTCACTGAGGGGTTGTTCTGTGACCATATAAAGACACAAGGCTGCAGGCTGAGTTATACAGGGAACTCCGAGTATCACTCATGTATTATAAGATAATGTACCCCCTACTGTAAATGATAAGGATATTAGAAGTCACTGAGGGGTTCTATGACCATATAAAGGCACAAGGCTGCAGGCTGAGTTATAAAGGGAACTCTGAGTATCACTTATGTATTATAAGGGATAATATACCCCCTACTGTAAATGATAAGGATATTAGAAGTCACTGAGGGGTTGTTCTGTGACCATATAAAGGCACAAGGCTGCAGGCTGAGTTATACAGGGAACTCTGAGTATCATTCATGTATTATAAGGGATAATGTACCCCCTACTGTAAATGATAAGGATATTAGAAGTCACTGTGGGGTTGTTCTGTGACCATATAAAGGCACAAGGCTGCAGGCTGAGTTATACAGGGAACGCTGAGTATCACTCATGTATTATAAGGGATAATATACAAAGATGTATGTGTATGTATATATATATATATATATATATATATATATATATATATATATATATATATGTAGAGTAGGGGAACCGGCACTCACGAAATGGAGATCTAGCGTGCCTGGGTGCAGTCCAATT
Organism: Xenopus petersii; assembly: GCA_038501925.1. Taxonomy (NCBI): domain Eukaryota; kingdom Metazoa; phylum Chordata; class Amphibia; order Anura; family Pipidae; genus Xenopus; species Xenopus petersii. The sequence goes on from CM076674.1 coordinate 14,399,292, forward strand.
TCAATAACATCAATTAGGCAGAGTAGAGATCGCACTCACAGGACTTACTCTTAATAAAGTAACTTTATTGTGGACAGGTGCTGACGTTTCGGCTGAGACAACAGCCTTTCTCAAAGTGCAAAAAATGTAACAGACACGGAAATAAATAACCAGTGTGGCGGGAACATAATCAAATTACAAAAAACACACCAGTGGCAGAGGAAGTGACGTGTCAAAGAAGGGGGAGGGTACGGCTACACCAACTTAAATGTAAAACAAACATTGCATGAATCAAAAAAAGAAAGACATCAATCACAGCTGGAAGTATAAAAAATTATACATATAAACTAAACAAATGTACACTAGACACATCTATTAAAATAAAAATAAATCAGAGCGAAACAAAAAGAGGTGTCACACTAAATAATCATTATATAGCTTCGTGATAATTCATCCTAAAATACAAGGACTGCTATAACACTGCTAATTGCGTGTTGCCTAGTGCGGAAGTACATAGCAACATGTTGCCAAAAATGGACACAATGTAAAAACACTTACAAAGTGTTAGTATAGATCTCTGTTGCAAGACTCTGTTATATAGCTATCAGGAGAGCAGCTAGATATATTCAGAGTACTACCTGGACATATACAGTCGAAGGAGCCAAAGAGTGACCCAGAACTGGAGAGACACGATAGGCAGATAGAGCTTATAGAGACGATCTTATCTTAATTAACAGAGAAATCATATATAGAGAGGAAACGAAGACACGAGCGAGTACTGCACCCAGGAGAGGTCAAAAATAAAAATAAGAATAAAAAGTAAAAAATGAAAAATAGAAATAAAAATAAAATAAAAATAAATAAAAAATAAACCAACAGAGCACAAGTGATCAACACGTCCCCCTCATACGAAAACTGAATCCAGGAGCAGACATAAGGGGTATATTAGCATAAGTTCGTAGAAACTGCAATACAACCTACATTGAGTAGTCCACTCTGAACGTAGGTACGGGGAGTCTTAGGCATCGTGTCAGACTAGCCAGGTCCGTGGAAGATGTTCAACCGATCCATGTTGAAAAAAGCCACTGTCCCCGCAATCACGATGTTGCAGAGCTGGGTTACGACTGCACTCGGACGTTGGTCGAGATCGATGCCAACGAAAGGCCACTCTGTAGCTCGTCCACAGGGAACCACCGGGAACAGGTTCACAAAGATCCGGAGGGCTGTAAATCCTCTAGTTCATTATGCTCCAGGATGTTGCCGTTCACTGTCAGGGAAGCCGTCAAACCATACTAGGATGGATATCGAGCTTGGACACGTCGGCCAATGGAACGCTATCGGGATCATTATTAACACAGACCGGTCGGTAGTGTATCTTGCCCATTCGATGTCTGTGTTGCAGTCAAACCATGGTCAGCTCGGTATCCTAGCTGGAACTAATCGTCCGGTGGATCACTGTTGGACTCTATGCATCGGTCCCGGACCAAGGGACCCCCAAATATCACACCACCTAGGGTTGATGGATGTGGTCGCGTCCCCTCTTTTTATCTATTCAAGGGCCTCTCTATAGGTGTATAATCAGACAGAGGAGCTAAGGAACACGAGACTGTCAGGGCAAATCACCCCGTGATGCTAAAATGCAAAAAATGTCCAAGTTTGGCACAACTTGGGGACCACTGCCGTATTCCGTGGTGTGCCCGTGCCCGCAAAGGACTTCCAACAACGGGCACACCACGGAATACGGCAGTGGTCCCCAAGTTGTGCCAAACTTGGACATTTTTTGCATTTTAGCATCACGGGGTGATTTGCTCCTTCGACTGTATATGTCCAGGTAGTACTCTGAATATATCTAGCTGCTCTCCTGATAGCTATATAACAGAGTCTTGCAACAGAGATCTATACTAACACTTTGTAAGTGTTTTTACATTGTGTCCATTTTTGGCAACATGTTGCTATGTACTTCCGCACTAGGCAACACGCAATTAGCAGTGTTATAGCAGTCCTTGTATTTTAGGATGAATTATCACGAAGCTATATAATGATTATTTAGTGTGACACCTCTTTTTGTTTCGCTCTGATTTATTTTTATTTTAATAGATGTGTTTAGTGTACATTTGTTTAGTTTATATGTATAATTTTTTATACTTCCAGCTGTGATTGATGTCTTTCTTTTTTTGATTCATGCAATGTTTGTTTTACATTTAAGTTGGTGTAGCCGTACCCTCCCCCTTCTTTGACACGTCACTTCCTCTGCCACTGGTGTGTTTTTTGTAATTTGATTATGTTCCCGCCACACTGGTTATTTATTTCCGTGTCTGTTACATTTTTTGCACTTTGAGAAAGGCTGTTTGGGTTTTTAGTAGGGATGCACCGAATCCAGGATTCGGTTTGGGATTCGGCCAGGATTCGGCCTTTTTCAGCAGGATTCGGATTCGGCCGAATCCTTCTGCCCGGCCGAACCGAATCCGAATCCTAATTTGCATATGCAAATTAGGGGCGGGGAGGGAAATCGCGTGACTTTTTGTCACAAAACAAGGAAGTAAAAAATATTTTCCCCTTTCAACCCCTAATTTGCATATGCAAATTAGGGTTCGGATTCGGTTCGGTATTCGGCCAAATCTTTCACGAAGGATTCAGGGGTTCGGCCGAATCCAAAATAGTGGATTCGGTGCATCCCTAGTTTTTAGTACAACATTGAAACTGACAAACTCTCCGGATAAAATCTTGGAGGGAGGAAGGTATATAATATTTGTGGTAAATTAAATTCTTCTTAAACTATACTTTTTTGTTACCCGATATTGCACATTTTAAGCCTTACTTTTTGCCTACAGGTTGGTGGGCTCAGTCAATGCACCCCCATACAGCAACTGCTACATGCTCCCAGGTGTTAATGACCTCTGTTTTAAATATACAACTTTTGCCTTTAGTTAGAGTCTCTAATGACTTAATGTTTCATTTCAATTGAGAGAGGGCACAGTAATGCATTGTTGGTGGACAGACTCTCTCTATGTATTTGTGTATTAATATAATGTAGTAATGTATTAATATAATGTAGTAATGTATTAACATGGCTGAGTGCTGGGTTGTAATAAATAGCCCCTGGGCCTCAGATGGTTATTAAAGGGAGATGGAAAGTAAAGATTCCATGGTGGAAAACATAAGGCCCCTTAATGGAATTCCTGGGCTGCAGCAAATAGAACAGTAATATACTCACGTGCTCATTACAGAAGCCTGGAGTCTGGAATCATTCCTGGGCAGAGTCAGGTTACAAATTGTAGGAGAAAAAATGCCCTTGGCATGTCCTATATATTCCACTGAGTGTGACTGTGAGTGCCCTGCCCCACACAGACTGTACTTGCAAGCATTGTTGTTGCAGATATGACACACTAGTGTAACTCGGTACCTCAGAAGATGTAGTAGATCAGCTGATCGACGGTGTTGAAAGTCACAAACTGATCCTGACTTCTTCCACTTCAGATTCATGTTCATCCTGCTACAATCGAGCTCTATCATTAACTAAAGAACAAAACTTCTCTTCTTTAATCTCCACTCTGTCCTCTTAACCGCAGCGACTATTTGCCACATTTAACTCACTCCTATGTTCCCTCCACCCATTAATGTAACTGCTCAAGATCTTGCTCATTTCTTTAATGAAAAAATCGATCTCATTAGACTGATCATCCCATGTGACAACAATCTCAGACTCACGTACAGTCCACTCACATCCACTTTGCACTCCTTCACCCCTGCAACACTAGATGAAGTTAATAAACTTCTAGCCTGCTCAAAACCCACAACCTGTTCCCTTAACCCCATACCCTCTCGCCTCCTCCATCCAATCTCTGATACACTCTCTCCTGCACTTACCCACCTATTAAATCTTTCACTCTCTACTGGTACTTTTACATCATTATACAAACAAGCACTAATCACTCCTATCCTCAAAAAACCTTCCCTTGATCCCAGCTCTCCCGCTAACTATAGTCCGATTTCCCTTCTTCTATTCCCATCCAAATTACTGGAAAGGCTTGTTTACAAGGGCCTGATCCAGCATCTCACTCACAACTCCCTCCTCGACCCCTTGCAATCTGGCTTCCGCCCAACACACTCAACTGAAACTGTACTCACCAAAGTAACCAATGATCTTCTACTGGCAAAGTCTAAAGGTCACTATTCCATACTCATCCTTCTAGATCTCTCTGCAGCCTTTGACACAATTGACCACACACTCCTCCTAGACATTCTGTACTCAGCTACTAATGACACTGCTCTTTCATGTTTTGCATCTTATCTGTCTGACTGTTCCTTTAAAGATGCCTTCTCTACTAACTTCTACTACATTCCGTCTCCCTGTCGGAGTTCCTCAAGGGTGTGTTCTAGGCCCTCTGCTGTTCTCGCTCAATACAACTTCATTAGGAAAACGTATTCAGTTGTTTGGACTTCAGTATCACCTTTATGCTGATGACACCCAACTCTACTTGTCTACTCCCGATCTTTCTAATTCTGTCCTTTCCCAAGTTACAGACTGTCTCTCTGCTGTCTCCTCCTGGATGTCACAGTGCTACCTGAAACTGAATCTTTCAAAAACAAGATCTTCCCCTGTCCCTCAGATATCACTCACAGTAAACAACACCAGAGTCTAGTTATCCTAGACTCACATCTGTCTTTCCCAAGTCACCCATGGCAGACAATTCACCAACATGGGTTAATCCCGCCTATCAGGTCACTGGACAGGAAAGTGTTAACGATCGGTTTAAATACCTTGCTCCTCCCAGCAATCCTCGTCTTTTTTCCTGTCCAGGTCACGACAGGCTGCTACAGACTGCTACAGGCTGCTACAGATGGCTAAAGGCTGCTAAGCTTACCATACCAGAGTGGGTCTCTCTCTCTCTCTCTCTCTCCCCTCTGATGCCTCCAAGTGCACCCTATATGGGTTGTGGTGAGAAGAACCCGTTGGGCAGGGTTGTGTGCTGGAGCTGCTGTAAGAATTCCCTCCTAAGGGTAGAGAGGAGGATGAAGCAGTCCAGAGGAACAGCCGTTTCAGATGGATTCGAGGCTGTGTAAAGTGTTTGTTCCATGTGAAGAGCACACGCGCCAATACTGACGCGGACGCGCGTCGAGTACGGACGGACGCGCGCCTGACTGGACGCGAATGGAGTGACGCGTGCCGGAAGTGACGCACGCGGAAGACGCGCGCTCAAAGAAGACACGCGCCCGGATATGGACGCGCGCCGGATATGGCGCACACGAAAGTCGCGCGCCCGGAAGTGACGCGCGACCGGATTGACGCGCGGGAAAACGGCGTCAGGAAGTGACGCAATAAGAAGACGCTGGCAGTGTGTGCAAGGCTGGCGTTTTGGCTGGATGTGATAGTACACTTCACCGGAAGTTGGAGAGCGTTGGTTCACTCGGCTTCAGATTGTGAGTGCCTTTCCAGTGAAATCTTGCTTTTGTAACTGAATTGATGCTTATGGAATAATGTATTACAGGTTACTATGGATCAGCCTGGCTCTGGAAAAGGATCTCAGCCCAAAGGTCCTAGGTAAGCTGGCTGTGGATATATGGATGTAATGAGAGAGAAGTGGCTGATGGTTGTCTTTTCCATTTCAGCCTACATGTGTCAACTGAATTGCAGAAAGGGGAGCCTACTCTCTCAAGGAAAGCGGCTTCAGCTACGGATCCAGTAGCGTCTGCAGACCCTCAGCCTTCAGGAGCCCCACAATTGGATGCTCTGGTCTCCATCATTAAGCAAGCTGTAGTACAAGGCATGCAAGAGGCTACTGCTTCTACCTCTGGGGTACAGAGGAAAGCTAAGAGGGTCAGAGATTTGCCATATGAGTCTCTATCGGATGTGTCAGATGAAGAATTGTATTCTCCTGGGGATGCACATTCAGAACTCTCAGAGGAGGGAGAAGTGTTTTCTGAGGAAGAGATTGCATTTGATCCTACAGCGATAGAGAATCTGGTAAAGGCAGTAAGGAAGACACTATGTCTTTCGGAAGAGCTACCTAAGTCTAGTTCAGCAGATAAATTCTTCCCATCGGTCAGGAAAAGACAGGTGACTTTCCCGGTGCATGATTCAATTAAGGAAATCATCAGCTCTGAATGGAAGAGAACGGAGAAAAAGTTTGTTATCCAGGGGAAGTTTGCAAAAAAGTATCCGGTGGAGGAGTCTTTCTCTAAATTATGGGACAATCCGCCTAAAGTCGATGCTGCAGTGGTAAGGTTGGCAAGAAAGACGACGCTGCCAGTAGATGATGCAGCAGCTTTCCGTGATCCAATGGAGAAACGGATCGAAACCAATCTTAAGAAGACGTTTATAGCGGCAGGAGCAACTTGTAGACCGGCAGTAGCTATGACCTCCACATCAAGAGCTATGAAGGTGTGGTTGAATAACCTGGAAGATGCCATTTCTTCTAATGTCAAAAGATCTGGGTTACGTGAAATGTTGTCTGAATTGAAGCTAGCGGTGGATTTCATGACAGATACCTCTCTAGATCTGGTACATCTAGCTTCAAGAACTATGGCACTTTCGGTGTCCTCAAGACGGGCTTTATGGCTGAAGCCATGGCTGGCGGATTCAGCCTCTAAGGTGAACTTATGTCAGTTGCCGTTTGAGGGAGAGATGCTCTTCGGTGAGAAACTCGATTCCATCATTAAGAAAGCTTCCGGGGGCAAGAGTGTATTTTTGCCGCAGGAAAAGAGATTCAGGCGTCAAGGGGGCAGGCCTAGTTCCCCCATTAACAGGTCCTTTCGAGGTTCAAGACAGCCTAGATATGGAAGGACTGCCGGAAGACAGACGAATTGGAAGCCCACAAGGGGAGAAAGTAGGCCTCCCAATAGGAGAAGTTCTACTTTCAGCTCAAGCCATACAGAGAAGAAGCAATGAGATCAGGCCGGCTCAGACCAGCAGAGTGGGGGCACGTCTAACATCCTTTTATGCGGTCTGGGCCTCAAAAATCAGAGACCAATGGGTCCTGAGGGTGATTCAGGAAGGATATCGGTTGGAATTCCACAGGGTGCCGTCTCGCAATGTGTTCAAGATGTCTTCAGTCCCGCAGGTACCAGGTTCGGACCAAGTGTTACAGGAGTATGTAGATCAACTCCTGAGCTCAGGGGCAGTGGAATGGGTTCCGAAGTCCCAACAGGGCTTAGGTTTCTATTCGAAGCTCTTTCTAGTCCGGAAGGCCTCGGGGGCATTCAGACCGGTACTGGATTTGCGCCCTTTGAATCAGTTTGTCAACTGCAGGCGGTTCAAAATGGAATCACTGACGTCCATCCTACAAGCAGTTCCGCCACAGTCATGGCTAATAAATCTGGACTTGAAAGACGCATATTTCCATGTACCAGTGCACAAGACACACCGGAAGTATCTTCGGTTTGCTTTCAGAGGTCAACATGTCCAGTTTACCTGCCTTCCCTTTGGCCTCTCAACGTCCCCAAGAACATTTACGAAGGTCCTGGTCACGGTCGTGGCTTTTCTAAGAGTAGAAGGTGTGCCTATATTTCATTACCTGGACGACATTCTGTTGGTGGCTTCATCAAGAGAGGAAGCTCTGAAATTCAGGGACAGAACAATCCTGGTACTCCAACAGTTCGGTTGGGTAATAAACTGGGAGAAGAGCAGCTTACTTCCATCACAAAGGATGGTCTTCTTGGGTGCACACCTGGATACGCAGGAAGGAATAGTTTCACTTCCTCAAGAAAAGATACAGCATATATTGAGACAAATAAGACAGTTCAAAGGACAACAAAGAGTCTCAGTAAGGTCATGCATGTCGGTCCTAGGTCTCATGGCATCTACGATCCAGATGGTGAAGTGGGCCAGGTGGCACATGAGGCCTCTCCAACAATTCTTCCTGAGGGAGAATGCTTCAAGACAGTTGAAACTAAATTCACGAATTGTAGTTTCAGAGGACGCCAGAGACAGTTTAAGTTGGTGGCTGGTTGTAGGAAACCTGACTCAGGGGATGGTCCTTGCAAACCCCCCGTATGTGGTGATCACGACAGACGCTTCAGAGAGAGGCTGGGGTGCAGTACTGGAAGGTCGCAGTGTTCAAGGTCATTGGAACCTGCAGGGTGTCCCCTCAAACATTCTGGAGCTACGGGCCGTGAAGGAGGCGTTGCTGGCCTTTTCAGAGAAAATTCTACATGCCTGGGTAAAGATTCAGTCAGACAATGTTACAACAGTGTCTTATGTGCAGAAGCAAGGCGGCACCAGAAGCGCCCGACTGCTAAAAGAACTGGCCCCAATAATGACGTGGGCAGAGGAAAATCTAGAAGGGCTGACAGCCTTACATATTCCAGGCAGTCAGAATACGGAGGCAGACTTTCTCAGTCGCAACATCTTGCAACCAGGAGAATGGAGTTTATGTCTGCTAACCTTTCAAGGCATAGTACAAAGGTTCGGAAGGCCAGAAATCGATCTTATGGCCACGGACAAAAACCACAAGTGCAGCAGGTTCTTCTCCAGGGCACCATGTCCTCTGGCAGAAGCAGTGGATGCACTCCTCCAGGATTGGAGCAGGATATTTGGTTATGTCTTTCCGCCCTTTCCAATGATTTGGAGGGTGTTGAAAAAGGTGGATGTCGAAAAAGCCTTGGTCATAGCCATAATTCCGTATTGGCCGAGACGCCCTTGGTTTCCGCTCCTGCAGAGTTTGGCAGTAGAGCCACCTCTGAGACTGCCTCTTCAGCCGGATTTGTTATCCCAGGGCCCAGTGGTCTACGAAGGAGTGGATTCCCTGTCACTGACGGCATGGAAATTGAAAGGCAGAGGCTAGCAGAATATGGTTTCCAGGACGATCTGGTGAATTTCTTATTGAAGGCTCGGAGGGCTTCTACCTCGGCTCAATATTACAGGGTCTGGAAGTGTTTCGCAGAATTTGCAGTACAACACAAGTTTGACCCAAAAGATCCTACTGTCCAACAGGTGATTCAGTTCCTGTTTGTGGGTTTCCAGAGAAAACTTAGCACAAGCACTCTGCGAGGTCAAGTCTCCGCATTATCTGCATTGTGTGGTCATTCCTGGGCGGAGGAGCCTCTGGTTAACCGGTTCTTCAACGCAATGACAAGGGTGTGTCCTTTCAAGAAATCCAGAGTTCCACCTTGGGACCTTACGATTGTCTTACGAGCTTTAATGTCTTCGCCTTTTGAGCCTTTGCGGAAAGCCTCGGACTGGCATGCGACGTTGAAAGTCCTGTTTCTGGTCGCTATTACCTCAGCTTGCAGGGTTGGAGAGATTTCTGCTTTGTCAGCAAAAGAGCCAGACACAGTTGTCTATCCGGACAAAGTGATTATGAGACCATCTTTCGAGTTTCTTCCAAAAGTAATCTCCCAATTTCATGCCGATTTGGAAGTTACACTACCTTCCTTCTGCCCGTCTCCAAAGTCTAACAAGGAGCGAGAATGGCATACTTTGGACCTGGTGAGGGCCGTTTCGCATTATCTGACGCGAACGAAGGATTGGCGAAAATCTGACAAGTTATTCCTGATTCCGAGGGGCCCTAGAAAGGGTATGGCACCAACGAAATCTACAATTGGCCGCTGGATTGTCTCCTGCATTGCTCTAGCTTATCGGTTGACAGGCAATGAGATTCCTAAGGACCTGAGGGCTCACTCTACAAGAGCCATGGCTACTTCCTGGGCGGCGGAAGCCAGGGCCCCGCCAGACCTCATCTGCAAGGCTGCTAGGTGGACGTCTTCCTGTACCTTCATTCGCCATTACAGACTGAATGTGATGTTGTCTCAAGATGCAAAGTTTGGAAGAAAGATTTTGCAATCTGTTGTTCACGCTAAATAAAAGTTTTTTGGTTGATCGATAATGGTCCCTCCCTTCTTTAAGCTTGGGGAAATCCCATGTTGGTGAATTGTCTGCCATGGGTGACTTGGGAAATATAGAAATTTTTTCATACTCACCGTAATTTCTATTTCCAAGTCACTTCCATGGCAGCATTCACCAACTTCCCTCCCTTCTTCTGGAGCTTGTTACTAGACGAGGATTGCTGGGAGGAGCAAGGTATTTAAACCGATCGTTAACACTTTCCTGTCCAGTGACCTGATAGGCGGGATTAACCCATGTTGGTGAATGCTGCCATGGAAGTGACTTGGAAATAGAAATTACGGTGAGTATGAAAAAATTTCTATATTTTTCACCACACATTCAAACGCTTGCAAAATCTTGTCGTATTCAACTGCGCAACATTACCCGAATACAACCATATCTCAGTTCAGAATCAACTAAAACACTGATTCAGTCTCTCATCATCTCCCACCTTGATTACTGCAACTTACTCCTCGCAGGTATTCCAACAAGTCACCTAGACTTTCATTCATCTTCTATCTCACTGCTCAACATCAGCTGCTCCCATATGTATTTCCCTTCACTGGCTCCCAATCTCCTCTAGAATCAAATTTAAATTACTAACACTCACATTCAAGGCCCTTAATAATGAAACCCCTCCCTATCAAGGATGGGCGAATTTGAGCTGTTTCGATTCGTCAAAAATTCGCTGCCAGCGAAATGTCGCATACGCCCATTAAAGTCTATGGGTGTCAAAAAAAATGTCGCGCGGCGAAACTGTTTTGACGCGCGTCTTTTTTTTTTTTTTTTTTGACGCACACTGCCATACAAGTCTATGGGCATCATTTTTTCGGCGAAAAAATTCGCCCATCCCTACTCCCTATATTTCATCTCTGATCTCCAAATACTCTCCTTCACACAACCTTTGCTCTGCTTCTGACCTTCGCCTCGCTTCTCCTCTCATCACTTCTGCCCATTCTCGTCTACAAGACTTCTCTTGGGCTTCTGCTTTTCTCTGGAACTCTCTGCCTCGAGCTGTCAGACTTTCTCCTTCTTTCCAAACTTTCAAGCGCTCCTTAAAGACCCATCTGTTTAAAGAGACCTATTCGATGTACCTTAATTAATCATTGCTGTATCAAATATCACAAAATTGTTTCTAAAATCCTAATGTCTCAATTGTACCCTAACCTTCACTTTGTAAACTCTAATTTGTAGGGCCCTCTAATCCTATTGTACTCTGTAACCCTTGTTTGTTATCCTCCATTTATTCCCTATTTGTTATAACTAAACTTGTTGGCGCTATATAAATAAATGATTATGATATGGGACCCGTTATCCAGAAAGCTCAGAATTACAGAAAGGCTGCCTTCATTTTATCCAAATAATCCAAATCTTTAAAAAAAAATTCCTTTTTCTGTGTAATAATAAAACAGTAGCTTGTACTTGATCCCAACTAAGATATAATTAACCCTGCTGCTTTCTCTGTGAGCCTTATTGTCAGGCAGTATGGGTTATAATTACATGTCACTATGAGTGTATTAGGCATTAGCTGCTCAGAGACAGCATAAAACAGCAGCCGATAGACACAAGTCCATTAAATTAAAGTGCAGGCAATAGTACAATAAGTTGTATACTCAGGACAAGTGTCGCTGTGTTTGCTTTCATGTGCTGTTTGCCTAATAAAGCTTGTGCAATCTACTCGATAACTGGGGCAAACAAGCTCCGCTGATAAGGGATCCGGCTCTGATTCCGCTGACAAGGAATTCATATTTTTGCTGATTGTCTGTATAAAAAAAAATGAGAAGTGATTGGGTCAGCACAATATATTGCATTACTTAGGTCTCTTTATTAGCTATATACATTTATATTGCTGTGACTGCTACTGACAGTGTATTGATGATCTGTACTCGCAAGAGCACGTGAGCTTGCACTTCTTGCTAGTTTCTTCCCAGCTTACCAAAACATGCCATCTATTCTTTCTTGACCCTAGCCATTTCTGGTAAGCTCTTGAAATCTTTGCCCATGATTTAGAACTTGTCCTTACTTAAAGGGGAACTATCGCAAAAATGACAATTTAATATAAGCTTTGTCATACTGAAATAAGAAACTTTCTAAATACAGTCAATTAAAATTTCTGCATTGTTTCTGAAGTATTAAAGCTCCGGGTTTAGGGACTGGCATGGTGTAAAAGCTCCAGGTGTAGGGACTGACATGGTGTAAAAGCTCTGGGTGTAGGACCTGGTATGGTGTAAAAGCTCCAGGTGTAGGGACTGGCATGGTGTAAAAGCTCCAGGTGTAGGGACTGGCATGGTGTAAATGTTCTGGGTGTAGGGACTAGCATGGTGTTAAAGCTCTAGGTGTAGGGACTGACATGGTGTAAAAGCTCTGGGTGTAGGACCTGGTATGGTGTAAAAGCTCCAGGTGTAGGGACTGGCATGGTATAAAAGCTCCAGGTGTAGGGACTGGCATGGCATAAAATCTCTGTGTTAGGGACTGGCATGGTGTAAAAGCTCTGGGTGTAGGAACTGGCATGGCATAAAAGTTTTGGACTCTAGTAATTGTTGGGCAATATTGGAATGGCACTAGAACAATTTTAAAGATCCGCATTCATGTTTTTGGCAAGATTAAGGTATGAAAAACCCCAATCATAAAACGACTGTGAAGGGTAAGAGGGGCAAGTGAACTTAGAAAACGTGCAGTTTTTATGGTCCATTGACAAGTTTGAGGGTTTTCTATTGAACTTGATATGGTTTGCCCAGTAAGACAGTTCTTTCTATTCCTCCCACTGCCTTCTGCTACATAGTGTCAGATGTTGAAACCAGCAGTGCAGAGACAACAATGCACGGGCAGATACTGGTCGCAATAACAGTTTTATGGACTAATAACCTTAAAATTATTGACATTTTATAGTAAATGTATATTGGAAAGTTACTTAAAATTGCAGTTTCTTTCGTTTGAGTTAGTAGCACACCTTTAAGTTAACTTTTAGTACGTTATGGAATGGCCAATACTAAGCAACTTTACAATTCATTATCATTATTTCTTTTTTATAGTTTTCAAGTGGAGGTCACTGAGCTCATCTTTCTGTTCAGGCGTTTCCTATTCATATTCCAGTCTCTTATTAAAATCAGTTCATGGTTGCTAGGGTAATTTGCACCCTAGCAACCAAATTGCTGAAATTGCAAACTGGAGAGCTGCTGAATAACCCAAAAACGTAATGAAAAATGAAAACCAATTGCAAATTGTCTCGGAATATCACTCTCTACATCATTAAAAGATCAATTAAAGGTGAACAACTCTTTATTATGTCATTCTAGATTTCTATAAAGCTCCCATACATGAGTTGAGCAGGTATATATTTACATTGCCTGTTATCAGCCCCACCTGCCCAATAATAAGTCGGCTTATGGCACCAATTTAACTTCTGTTCAATTTGCTTTGTTCGGCTCAGTGTGGGCTTTATTGGAGCGCAGGGTTTTGTGCCATAAATACAGGGCTCACTGAAGGAATGCGAGTAATTTTATAACATGTAATTATAAATAATAAGGCTGGATTATGTTTATGCGGAATGTCAAAAGATGTAAGGCAGGGAGTGACTGTGTAAAGTGCAAAAGGCCATGCAGAAATGACAGTGAGTTATTTGAGGGCCCCATGTCTGACAAATGGATAATTGCTCAGTATGTTAATCTGCTGAATGGACCTGGCACACAAAATAGGGCGCACAGACACTGGGGCACACACACACAATGGGGCACACACCCACACACAATGGGGCACACACACAGTGGGGCGCACACACACACAATGGGGCACACACACACACAATGGGGCACACACACAATGGGGCACACACACACAATCGGGCACACACACACACAATGGGACACACACACAATGGGGCACAAACACAATGGGGCACACACACACACAATGGGGCACACACACACACACAGTGGGGCACACACACAATGGGGCACACACACACAATCGGGCGCACAAACACAGTGGGGCACACACACAATGGGGCACACACACACACAATGGGACACACACACAATGGGGCACAAACACAATGGGGCACACACACACAATCGGGCGCACACACACAATAGGGCGCACAGACAATGGGGCGCATACACACACAGTGGGGCGCACACACAATGGGGCACACACACACACACAATAGGGCGCACAGACAATGGGGCACACACACAATGGGGAGCACACACAATGGGGCACACACACACAATAGGGCACACAGACAATGGGGCAAACACACACACAATGGGGCGCACACACACAATGGGGCGCACACACAATGGGGTGCACACACAATGGGGCACACACACAATGGGGTGCACACACATACAATGGGGCACACACACACAATGGGGCGCACACACAATGGGGCACACACACATACAATGGGGCACACACACACAATGGGGCGCACACACAATGGGGCACACACACATACAATGGGGCACACACACACACAGTGGGGCGCACACACACAATGGGGCTCATTTCTGCAGCATTACAGCCTTTTGCACTTTACACAGTCACTGCCTGCCTTATATCTTTTGACATTCCGCATAAACATAATCCAGTCTGATAAATAACTTAAAAACCAATTAAAAATATATGTATATTGAAAAAAATGCTTAGAATGTTGTATTAATGTGCAAAAAAAACAGCTTTTGGGGTTTCCTTTAATATATGGATTGGATCGCAGTTATACTGGACTTTTTGGGCCACATGAGACTTAAAGGAGTAGTTCACTTCTAAGTTAACTTTTACTATGTTATAGAATGACCAAATCTAAGCGAATTTTTCTCTCTTTTTTTTTTTTAAACAGTTTTTAAATTATTTTCCTTTTTTTCTGACTTTTTCCAGCTTTCAAATGGGGGTCACTGACCTCATCTAAAAAAACAAATGCTCTGTAAGGCTACAAATGTATTGTTATTGTTACTTTTTATTACTGATCCTTCTATTCAGGCCTCTCCTATTCATATTCCAGTCTCTTATTCAAATCAATGCATGGTTGCTAGGGGAAGAAATTGCTAGGGGAAGATGGCAGAAATTGCAAACTGGAGAGCTGCTGAATAAAAAGCTAAATAACTTAAAAAACACAAGTAATAAAAAATTAAAACCAATAGCAAATTGTCTCCGAATATAATTCTCTACATCATACTTTAAAGGTGAACAACCCCTTTATGCTTTTTGCAGGAAGCAGCAGGGAAATTTTAACAGTTTTAGGGGTGTAACTTCAGGGGCCTGGGCCCCCTCTGCACATGTGACTGGTGACAAATGATGTGAAAAAAAATGCCAGTTGCTCTGGAGTCACTAGTGAGGAAGCAGACCCTGCCAGGCCCTTGTACCCCTGCAGCCGCTGGGTCTGCTTCCTCTGTAGTTATGCCACTGATCAGCTGGATTCCCTGGGTTGCCCAGAACTCATTCAGCCCCAAAGAGCACAGTAACTCCACTGCTCATTGTACAGGCGCAGTTTATCTCTAAAGCTCTAATGGATCTCCTTTATCAATCAGAGCAGAATAACTATTATAGGAAGGTACAGGTAGATAATGCACAGGTTCTCTAGCCCCCTCTAGTGTTAATAGTTCATATAAACTCAGAATCCTTAGCTTATCACAATATAATAGTATCCTCTAAAGGTGGCCATAGACGCAAAGATTCGCTCGTTTGGCGACATCACCAAATGAGCGGATCTTTCCCCGATATGCCATTAACGAGTATGGCTATATCAGGGGGTAATCTGATTGTACGGCTGTATGGCCGAACGATCCGATGTACGATATGCAATGGGCTCCGGCGGGATCGGTCGACCAAACGACCGATCTCCGCCGGGCGAAAGCTGTCGTCACTCCCCACACACAATCCGAAAATCATACGAATCCTCGATTCCTACGATAGGATCTGTGTGTCTATGGCCACCTTTAATGTTGGATATGATGTAATAACTAATAATTTGCAGGATAGTTACATAATGTCATGATTACTAGAGTTGAACTTGTTTAATTGTGCATGTGTTTTCTTATAAATGTAAATTTATGTATTATCCTCCTTAACTTGAAAATCCACAGAACCATCAAATATAGCCGCTGAATTGTGCTTAGTACAGGGGAATACCTATGCTGCCATTGTTTAATAAGATCTCTCTGTACAGACTATGAGCAAACCTAGGGGGTCGTTCCTGCTGAATTGTGCTTAGTACAGGGAATACCTATGCTGTCATAGTTTTATGAGATCTCTCTGTACAGACTATGAGCAAACTTAGGGACTGTTCCTACTGAATTGTGCTTAGTACAGGGAATACCTATGCTGTCATAGTTTTATGAGATCTCTCTGTACAGACTATGAGCAAACTTAGGGACTGTTCCTACTGAATTGTGCTTAGTACAGGGGAATACCTATGCTGCCATAGTTTTATGGGATCTCTCTGTACAGACTATGAGCAAACCTAGGGGGTCGTTCCTGCTGAATTGTGCTAAGTACAGGGGAATACCTATGCTGCCATCGTTTTATGGGATCTCTCTGTACAGACTATGAACAAACTTAGGGACTGTTCCTGCTGAATTGTGCTTAGTACAGGGGAATACCTATGCTGCCATAGTTTTATGGGATCTCTCTGTACAGACTATGAGCAAACCTAGGGGGTCGTTCCTGCTGAATTGTGCTAAGTACAGGGGAATACCTATGCTGCCATCGTTTTATGGGATCTCTCTGTACAGACTATGAACAAACTTAGGGACTGTTCCTGCTGAATTGTGCTTAGTACAGGGGAATACCTATGCTGCCATTGTTTAATAAGATCTCTCTGTACAGACTATGAGCAAACCTAGGGGGTCGTTCCTGCTGAATTGTGCTTAGTACAGGGGAATACCTATGCTGTCATAGTTTTATGAGATCTCTCTGTACAGACTATGAGCAAACTTAGGGACTGTTCCTACTGAATTGTGCTTAGTACAGGGGAATACCTATGCTGCCATAGTTTTATGGGATCTCTCTGTACAGACTATGAGCAAACCTAGGGGGTCGTTCCTGCTGAATTGTGCTTAGTACAGGGGAATATCTATGCTGCCATTGTTTTATGGGATCTCTCTGTACAGACTATGAGCAAACGTAGGGGCTGTTCCTGCTGAATGTAAAGAGCCTATTCATCATACTGTGTAAAATAAAATACTCCACACATTGGTAACTTGCAGTCAGGAGTGGTAATGGTGTCAAATGCAGCATTGGGGCTATGTAAAATAAAACACACGCCATTATAAATTTTGATGTGTTTGCGGTATGATAAATAGACCTATATATGTATTTTGCCACCGTGGGGGGAGGGGTGCGGTTCAAGATCTATGAGTAGTAGTCAAATAACCAGAGACAATGGCAGCATTTGCAAAGCTGAACCTGCCAGATAAGCATCTGCAGAAAAGTTAAGGGAAAATACAGAAATCCTACATTCTCAGACCTCTGTATAAACCACCACCCCCTCCCCAGTAATTTTCTGGGTTCGTCAAGCACTGCCCCTCCCCCCAGCCAAGCTCTAAGGGCTCTTACAGACGAGAGTTTGAAGCTGCGCTCCCCTGCGTTCCGTTTTTCTGCGTTCAGCCGCAGGGGAGCGCAGGAGTAGACGCATTCAGTTTTCTACATGCGCTGTACTCACACAGGCGCATGTATGCGCCGAACGCAGGTTGAGACGCAATATGCTGCATTTTTCCTGCGGCTGAACAGTATCCATGTTCTGCAGGGCATTGTACTGAATAACAGATCCAATCTGTACAACTCTACAACCCCCCATTCACAAAACAACTCCCATTCGTTGACAGAGGAGCCTCTAATTCCCATAGGCAGCAGTTGAGGAAGTAATGTTGTTGCTATGGCCCGGGCATGATGGATATAGTATAGAGCCGTGCGCATCTGTCGCTATTTGTACATTTGTTGTCAGCAATTTGCCATCTGGCTTCCACATTCCACCGTGTTTGGTTAATTCAAAGAATGAAAAATGAATTATGGCTTTTATTTTGACAAAGGAAACCAAGGACAAGCCCACAAAGTGAAATGAGAAAGAAGGAGATTGTAGGAAATGCTGAAAATGTAAATGCAATCAAGTCTACAAATACCGGTTGCCTTTGATCAGCGCCTCTTGATTGCCCAATGGATACGCCTGTCGTTGTTTTCCCTTCTGTGGCAATTTCCCACTACAAACAGCTCCCCGGACAAAATGTACAATTAAGCCTTTATTTGCGCTGCATTCGTTTATTTCCTTTATGTGACTCAGTAGAGAGACATTCGAGACTGCGGCCAGCTGCCCGACGCGTTCCGCTGCACAGAACTGACACCTGTGTGTCTGGAAATATTGTTCTTGTCTCGCAGCCATATCCTCTCGTTAGTTACACGCACACTCCATTGCTGAGTTAGGGGTAAAAGAAATACCCCTACTGGAGGGTAAAGGGTAAATTGTCATTTTATTTGATGTAAATAGTATAGGAAATGCACTATACAGGTATAAAATCTATCATATCCGGAAACCCATTATCTCCGAATTATGAAAATGCAGACTCCCATAAACTCTATTTTACCCAAATAATCCAAATTTTTCAAAATTATTTCCTTTTTCTCTGTAATAATAAAACAGTAGCTTGTACTTGATCCCAACTAAGATAAAATGAATCCGTATTGGATGCAAAACCAGCCTATTGTTTATATCATTATCTAGTAGACTTAGGGCATGAAGATCCAAATTACAGAAAAATCCGTTATCTGGAAAACCCCAGGTCCCACGCATTCTTGATAACAGGTCCCATACCTGTATTGCAGCTGTCAGATGCCATGTTGCCCCATAAATACGCAACAAATACTCATTTGTTGCAGTGACATAGATTGTGAAACAGGTATGGGATCTGTTATTCAAAACTTCAAAATAGGACAGGGACCTCTGTTTTAATAAATATCGATAAATTCGAGTTTAAGAATTAAAAAAAAATTAAAATTCTAGTTTTGCGCCAAAAAGCCCAACCATAGTTTAGTAAATAACTACTAGAAAATCATGTAAACAGTAAATAAACCCAATAGGCTGGTTTTGCTTCCAATAAGGATTAATTATATCTTAGTTGGGATGAAGTACAAGTTACTGTTTTATTATTACACAGAAAAAGGAAACCATTTGTCAAAATGTGGATTATTTGGATGGAGTCTATAGGAGATGGCCTTTCCGTATTTATGAGCTTTCTGGATAACGGGTTTCCGGATAACGGATCCCATTCCTGTATTGAGCTAAGGGTATAACTCTGGGGGCCTGGGCCTCTCTGCAAAAATTTGCTCAACCACTTAAGCTGGCCATAGATGCAAATAAGCGATTGTCCGAATCTTCGTTTCGTACGTTTTTTGGACCATGTGTGGAGTGTTTCCCAACTTTTTTTTCGTGCCATGACAATCGAACAGGTTAGTGAAGGAGAAGGTAGGATGAAACCCCACACAATGGATAGTAGGGTAAAAGCCAACAATCTGTAACACGTATTTGGGCTGCATAGCACACAAATAGTTAAACTGTCCAGCTAGCAGTAGAAGCATGGGTTACACTGCGACTCACACAACAGGGTCAGGGCCTTCGCCATGTGGAAGTGTTCCCTCTATGGTGTAGTGCAACTACATCCCCCAGGCTACTGTGCATACAACAAAAGATGGGCGCCAGGAGGTTCTTGCAGTAAAACAGAAACGGTTATTAACTATGCACGAGGCAAGTGACCACAGGTTTAGTAGTCACACAGGAGCTGAGGCAATAGCACATTTCTCACACAGAGCTGCAGCCATTAGGCATTTCTCACAGAGAAAAGATCTCCATTAGGCATTTGCAGAATTCACACATATTCCCTCCTGGAAGTTGTCAGGAAAGTAGCTTCTACCCTACAGTCCCTCCTCACTGAGGTCCCTGACTGGAGGCAACACACAGAGGCGCAAATTCACTAAGCGCCGGACGCTAGCGTCAATTCGCTAGCGTTTGCCATTTTCGGTACTTCGCAAATTCACTAACGAACGCTGGCGTATATTCCCTAGTGTTACTTCGCACACTTACGCCAGGTGAATTTTCGCTAGCGACGTAACTACGCAAATTCACTAACTTGCGCAGTGTACTGAACGCTACCTTTTACGCTAGACTTCCTTCGCCACCTCAGACCTGGCGAAGCGCAATAGAGTAGATAGGGATTGTTTCCAAAAAAGTCACATTTTTTTTCTAAGTCCCAAAAAACGCTGGCGTGTTTTCTACATGATGGGTGATAGGCTGAAAAAGATCGAAAATATTTTTGGGGCTCCCCTCCTTCCCCCCTACATTTCCTGACTCATGGCAACTTACCTAGACAGTGGGCACATGTGTAGGGCAAAATAACATTTATATTTGCAGATTTGAAGGTTTTCTAGGCATTTGAAGTGCTGATACGCGTTCCTCCATTGAAATTTGAATTTCACGCCGTATCGCTAGCGAAACTTGGCTTCGCTTGTCGAATTAACGCTAGCGCAACTTCGAAAACTTACGCTACCCCTGTGCGCAACTTCGGATTTTAGTGAATTTGTGGAGCTGGCGAAAATACGCCTGGCGAAGTTTGGCGAAGTGCGGTGAAGTTGTGCCTGGCGCATCTTAGTGAATTTGCCCCAGAGCCTCTGGGAAGCTCCTCCCTTACTGCAAATCCTTGTTGGAGCTTCAGCTGCTCTTTCTCTCTCACCTCTCTGCCTTTCTCTCCTAGAGAGACTATGACAAGTCTGCCCTAGTGTAACTATTCCTCATTCACGGGGTTACCTGGTCCCCGACTTCTTCGCCAAAGCACATGGGCCTTTCTGGGCGTAACTGTAGCCAGGCTCCCCTGAGCTCACCCAGCTGGATCACCATCCACAGGCCAAAGAGGAAGTGACCACTCCCTACACACACTATATAGCAGTGTAGCAGGGGAGTGTCATTCTCTCCTGGCAGATCACTCTAAGATAAAGGTGGGGGCCTTAAAGCTGCAGGACAGATTAACCCATAGGGGCCCCTACAAATCTTTATTAATCCATTTTAAAAGCACGCTGCATGGTAGCTTGACGCGTTTCAGGCACAGCTGCCCTTAAAGTGATACTGACACTAAAAAATGAATTTTAGCATATGAATGTACATTAAATGTTACCTATAGGTCATGTTGATAATTTTTTGCTGAGAGGTTTGTTTTTGTATATAATTGTTAGTTGAAGTTCCTAAGCCTGACACTCTGACACTCTGACTTTGCCAACCTGACTGTCCCATCTCAGCCTGTTAGTTACAGTTTCTAATGCTAACGGACTCCTGCTGCACAAATATGGCAGCCCCCTCATACAGGAACATGGGGGATCAGACAGGTAATGTAAAAGCATCCTGCAAATACTTTATGGCAAAATAGCTTGCAAAGCCAATATTATAATAGATGTAAAAAAAAAGTTTAATTTCAGGTGTCAGGATCTCTTTAATCATAAGATCGAACAGGTTAGACTGGATTGTTTAGATAATATCTGTGCGTGTATTGCCGATCTGACGATATCAGTGGCAGAACATCGGCTGATCTGTTCTTTTACTACTTTACTACTTTACCATACTTAAAGGGCACCAATCATAACCAAAATCATTTACCAAGTAAATACACTATGTGAAAGTTCAAGAAATCCGATTTTTAAAACAGTTAGAATTGCTTGTATAATGTAAATGATCAGCTCACTATTCCTTCTGCAAGATCTCCCCTATCTCCCCTGCAGTTCTAGCTGAGGCAGCCATCTTGGATTTCACTGGCTCCTCCTACCTATATCTTCCCAGCCAACTGCAGCTCTGAAATCTCACACATGCTCAGTTGAAATTCCTTGTTGCTTATCAACCCTTCTAAGCTATTTTCAAATCAGCCAAACCTGTGTGTTAGCTGCTGTTCAGTAGTGCTGCCACCTGCTGGAAGTTAGTGTGTGCCCTTCATTTGCATAATAACATCACCAGCAGGGGACAAGATAGGGAAATCTCCTGATACTTCTAGTGGAGGAGTTTACTAAAACAAGGCATTCTGGGTAGAATACTCAAAGCAGTGTTATAATCTGAGCATGCTCCTGAAATTTGCATATTATAGTCCCTGTTATAGTCTCAGTATGGCCTCCCTCAGTGAAAGAACCCATTTGACAAAGTAAGGGATTTTTTAAAAAACCCGCAGTTTTTTCAAAAAACTATATATGTGGTTTGATTACACGTGTTTAGCTTGTACTGGTCAGATTGGTAATATGTGTTTGATTTTGGCTGTGATAGGTGCCCTTTAAGGTATATCTGCACGTCTATGGCCAGCTTTAGTGGATCTTCCCAAGTATGCCTAGCTTAACTGCACCTGCCAACATTCCTTAAATTGGTTAATAGGTTTCTGAAATGATCAAACACAAAATGATCACAACTTGTGCGTGAACACTTGAGATTTGAGAACTTCTCCTCCCTTTTGAAGTCTGGAAGAAAATGTCCTTCTAAGGACAGAAACAGATGAGAAGGTTCTGGGTGATTTAGTCGCCCGACGACAAATCACCTTTTCTTTGAGGCAACTAATCTCCCCGAACTGCCTCCCTGCTAGCTAGAATCTAAATCGCTGGTGGGGTGGCACTCGGATCGCTTCGTTTTCCGAAGTTTCACGAGGAAACATCGGGTGACTTTGGAAGACGAAGCACTCCGAGTGCCATCTCGCCGGCGATTTTTATTCTAGGCAGCAGGGAGACAGTTCGGGCGATTAGTCGCAGAAAGAAGAGGCGATTTGTCGCCGTCGACTAATCTCCCCGAAAATTCTGTCTCTGCCCTAAAAGGTACCCATCCAGCCCAGTTTGGGATTTCTGGGTGGAATAGGACAAGATTTTATTCCACAAAGGCTACAATTTTCTGGCAGAACTTTTCATTATTGAAAGAGAATGCGAAGGAACCAGTATTTTTGGTCGTGACTGTATTTGCACTTTTATTTTTGAATGGGAGCCTCCTTATTGTGGCTATTGAACTGCTACAACTGACATAAGCTTTGGAAACCAATATGGCTGCTCCAATTTGCATGTATAATTGCAAATGATGTAAGAAGGAATGCTCTGTGTTGACAAATATTACTGTCTTTTATATGTTAAAATATATATGATATTAACATTAATTAAAAGTAGGGGACTTGTTCCCTTTTAATTTTGCATGAATACAGTTGTAATAAGCGAGTGAGTGTATTGTGAGTACACTTGCCTACAAACAGATGTGTCCTCTGGACTCAACACTTGAGTCTGTCACTCTGAGAGCAACCCCAATAAATCTTTTGTTTCACTCCAAAAACATCAGAGACTGGGGCTTTTATTAATCAGAAAATGGAAACATAGTGAATAACCAATTGAGCATATGCTATGGTTTATATTTTATGATGTTGAGATTAGTTCAGTGGGGAAGGGGAGGGGATCATACTTTTCCTTGGAGGGACATAAATTGACTATGAATCATTTTGTGAAATTTTTCGATTGCTGCATGAAATATGAAATAACAAAGGGATTAATTGGAATCTGACTGCAAAATCATATAGTGTTGGAACAACAGGGGTGGGCTGAATATTCTTAATTAATTAAATGTCTTGCAGAATTCATTCCATTCTATCAACGGTTGTGTTTCCACTGACGTATGGCCGATACCTTCCAAATTCTGATTTTGTTGACCCAAAACATTTATTTTTGTCCCACGCACAGGACATGTCACCTTCAAGGCTTGAAGTTTACGTCCATTTTTCATGCACACAAGAGTTTTTGGATTTCTTCATTCTCTCGGCAGGCAGAAATGATACTTCATAAATGGTGCCATTTCCAGAGACACATAAGGAAGGCCATAGCTTGCCAATATTACTAAATAATATTGAACCTATGACTAAGGGATAACTCCCGAAACGCGTTAGGTTCTTCCAGCAGGAACTCCAATAAACCCCATTTTCAGGAAGTGCCGTCTGCCTTTCGAGTCTTTGCCAATATTACTCAACCTTGTGCAATATCATTGCTGATTCTGAAGAGATCTTAGCCAACAAGCTCCCTACTCAAGAATCCAGATTCTAATGGATGGTATAGTGGTGCAGTGGTTGGTATTGCTGCCATGCACCTCTTAGATCTTGGCTTTTTGGCACTGGAGTCTATGAGAAGTTTGTATGTACCCCACTTGCTTGTGTGGGATCCCTTTGGGTGCACTTAGTTTTGGTTACAATACAGATTTGGATTGCTTTTGTGACATTGACAATTAGATTTGCTACAATTAGAGGGCCTAGGGTGACTGGTGTGGTGATACTGGTAGGGACCTGTTTTCGAGAATGCTCTGGACCTGGTGTTTTCCAGATAAGGGATCGGGAATTTGGATCTCCATACCTTGAGTGTACTAGAAAATCATGTAAACATTAAATAAACCCAATATGGGTCTATGGGAGATGTCCTTTCCATAATTCTGAGCTTTCTGGATAGCAGACGCCATACCTGTAGAGTGTGAAAGTGCTGTGAAAAATTATGAAAGTTGATAACATTCAAAGCTTTGTTTTTCCCTTTTTTCTCTCGTGGTTTTTAGCCAGCCCACAGGGTTATGGGAGATAGCTCATAGTACAAGCTGATCCAGGGACTGGTCCCATTGCCATTTGGGAGTCAGGAAGGAATTTTTTCCTCCCTCAGAGGCAAATTGGAGAGGCTTCAGATGGGGTGTTTTGCTTTCCTCTGGATCAACTGGCAGTTAGGCAGCTTAGAAAAGTAAAAAGGTTGAACTTGATGGACGTGTGTCTTTTTTCAACCTAACTTACTATGTTACATTGCAGTAGTGGAATAGGTAGTGGAATGGGAGTATGTTGACACCTGCCTGTCCAATGTCTCATTTCAAAACCAAGGGTTTTAATATAAAGTAATGGATGGGACCTGTTATCCAGAACGCTCGAGACCTGGGGTTTCACGGATAATGGATCTTTCTGTAATTTGGATTTTGATACCTTAGGAAAATCGTATAAACATTAAATAAACCCAATAGGCTGGTTTTGCTTCCAATAAGGATTAATTATATCTTAGTTGGGATCAAGTACAAGCTACTGTTTTATTATTACACAGAAAAAGGAAATCATTTCTAAAACTTTGGATTAATTTGATTAAATTTAGTCTATGAGAGATGGGCACCTGTACTCTCTTTGCTACTTAAACAGCCTAAACCTTAACAGCGGAGACACGTGGTCAGATTCGGGGAAATTAGTCGCCCCCCGAAGAAGAGGAGATTTGTCACCGGGCGACTAATCTCCCCATATCTGACCGTGTGTCTCTGCTCTTTTGGGAAGGTTTCCACTAGATGTTGAAAAATTGTTGACAGGATTTACATCCATGCAGCATGAAGAACATTAATGAGGTTGGGCACTGGCATGTATTAGCAGGTTCCAATCCATCCTGCAGGTTTTCAGTTGGGTTAAGGTCAAGGCTTAGTGAAGACCAGACAAGTTGTTCCAGTAACATGTCAGCAAAGCCGTTCTGTATAGATCTTATTTTCACCGGGTTACACCCTGCTAGAACATAAAACGGCCCCTGTATTTTACATAAACGCATAAATACAATATCTGAGAACACAATATATATACCTTCATAGCGCCCTGTTAATTAAAGAGAAGACATATGGCAGATCAACTCTTATTATAACCCCTTGTACGTTGTATATTAAGAACCATTACCAGCTGGCTAATAACATGTCTATGTTCCTCACTTTCCATTTCCTCAGGAAACCGGTGAATCATCTGACATCCTGTGACTTTCATGTCATTCTCATTGTGCTTTGCATAGCAAGATCCTTCCATTCTTTATTATATGCAAACACAGCAGAATCTATTACAATTATGGAATGTGCTGCCAAATAGTAATTTCAAAAATCTATGAAAATTCTCACTACTGGTGCTGTTTTCTGCCTGATTTTAGGGTAGAACCTGCAGTAGTGGGACCACAGCATCAGAACGGGGGAATGTTTCTGAAAAGTCTTTCATATTTTTATTATATACTGTAACTCAGGAATGTGCAACCTAAGGTCTTCAGCCTTTGTTGACCATAGTATCGCCTGCATTATTCAAAAGAAGAGGCCTTTAAGTCACACCATAGGGGTCCCCAACCTTTTTTACCCATGAGCCACTTTCAAGTGTAAAATAATGTTGGTGAGCAACATAAGCATGCAAAAAGTTCCTAGGGTTTCCAAATGAGGGCTGTGATTGGGTATTGGTAGCTTCTATTTGGCCTTGCAACCAACAGGAGGCTCTGTTTGGCATTGCACGTGGTTTTTATGAAACTAAACCTTGCCTTTAAACCAAGAATTAAAAAATAAGCATCTGCTTGGAGACCACTGGGAGCAACATCCAAGGGGTGGGAGAGCAACTGCCATAGAGTATGGTAGTGTAGTGTAGAAAGCTGCTATACGCAGCCCCATGCACAGAATATGTTAGCAGTTCAGTAATTTCCTCTTTCATGTGCTTCAGGTTTTAAACGAAAGAGACTCCTAAAGTAAAACTGTCCATATAGGGACAAATTTTGGATGCTGACTTGACCACTTTTGGGTCTGTAGGCACATAAATGGTGCCAAAACAATTGACTTTCCATTAAGTGTCTGACCAGGGCTTGCTCAGATATTGATTAGGAAATCCCAATGGATAGAGCATCAGGCAGCAGATACAGTGTACCATCCCCTATATGAAACTATTCGACCCAGTTTGGCCCATTGTTTTGGTGGCCAAATATCCCCAGTTATTTTTATTGACCCACTTTGTCTTTGCCAGCTGCTTGTACAGACTACAGCTTGTACTTTTGTGCCCCTGTTCTGCCAGCCTCTGCTTCTGCTGCCTGTCTCATCTACTCTTCACTCAAATTCCCCCATAGAGGGAAGTTCACAACAAGGCTACCATTTTGCTCCATGCAAGCCATCTCAGGATATACTAGTTTAAACATTTTTAATTAAATCCAGTCAAGCTGTCTGGTATTTATCTGCACAGGTTTGTCACCAGAAGGCACTATCTTCTTGGTGTCTAAGTATGACATTGTGACATTGTGTCTTATTGGTCAGTATTAGTACAGCTAACGATATATAGTGTGCAAGTGACCTTTGCATTATTCCTGGTAATTATATTTAGGCAACGTTGTTAGATTATATTTAGGCAACGTTGTTAGTGCTCCTTGCAGGAAAAGCGTTTATTATCTTTCTGAAGCCAAGTGGTGGCACCTGCTGCTCCTACCCATTTGTGCCATTCACTGATATCAACACTCATATCTAATGTTGCTTTGTTTCTCTCTCTCATTGATACTGCAAAGCCCCTGAATCAAATGGTACAGTTTCTTTCTGTTCCAGTAACCCGACATTTCTAAGAAAAGAAAAGAAACATGGACCTCACTCGCACTCCTACTGTATTTCCTTTTCAGCTCTCACCTTGAACGAGTGAGAAATTCCACATTGACTTTTTCTCAGAAATCCCCTCTCTGAACCATACTGGGAATCAAAAGTATTTGGAAAGACGGATTTCATACTCGTGAACTTTTGGATTCCGTGCATGGGAATTTTCCCAGCTGCTAAATAAAAGTGATTTTCATTTCTTTGATAAGTACAATGGAAGATGGGCTGATTTCTGATTATTGAGTCTGCCCCTTTAGAAGTGGGCACTACCCATTATCAGATCGGGCACTAGTTTGATAACCAGAAGGAATTTGGAATAAATAGACCTTTGTCTTCACTTCAACCTGGTCTGTGATGTTATAGCTGATGCCACAGCACAATGAGTGATATTTTTTATAACTTCCATACAAGACCCGCTATTGACAGCTGACCAATCCAAACCTGACCAGTCTAGCAGCTCTGTATTCACGTATTGGACCAAAATGATTTCCCCAACCGATATTTGATCTGGGCTTAGTCTTCTAGCGATCATAAGGATGGAATATCCAATTAGGCTTTTGTCTGAAAATGGGATCTTCTCATTGTGAATCTATATGGACCAGCCTTGTAATCTAGGTGTGCATCTAGGGATATAAACACTCTTCCTACCTCCATCCTTGTTTCCTTTTTTTATTAATACAACTCAGATTAATTAGACTGCTTCTTTTGTAGTCTCAGTATGATGTTCATTAAATAATGGCCTGTTTGTTTGATCCACAGGGCATGGCATTTACACTTGAAGAGCGGCTCCAGCTGGGCATTCATGGCCTCCTCCCTCCCTGCTTCCTCAGCCAAGATGTGCAAGTTCTTCGAGTTATGAAAAGTTATGAAACCAAGTCCAGCGATCTTGACAAGTATGTGAGATGGGAGGATCATGCTTTGTTTCCTCTTTTTTGCTTATAAACTCATCCTTAGTATAACCAAGATGCGTCTACAACACATGGGCTAAGAATAAACTGAATTGTTAAGAAGGACTCACCTTGTATAAGTAGGAGCCATTCTTATTTTTGGGGAATTCCACACGGGGGCCATGTTTTGCCCAGGTCTAGAAACCCATCTAACTATTCAACTGTGACTGAAGTAGATCAGTAAAAGCCTAATGGGGGAATGTAACATCGGTTGCAAACGCAAAACAACTTTGCAATTCGTTCGCAGGGCGAATAAATGTTCACAAATTGAAAAATTATGCCTTTGCAAACACTTTGCCCCTCATACAACAGCAGGATAGCGTTTGCGAATTCTATAGTGCATGTAATTAAATTTCGCAACCGTAAACCGTTTTTTGCGACAAAATATTTAACGAAACTCCAGAGCAGGTGTTTAAGGTTCGCAATGCGCAATTAAGATTCATAATGCAATAAAAGCCTAATGAAGAATATTACATTGTGACATGCAATTTTTATTCTCAAAGTTTTGCTCATTGCAAATTTTATGAGCGAGTCTCTCTGAATAATGAGCACTTTACCTTTATCCCATTGCATACATTCAGCATTTAATCTTTATATATTTACTGTAATGGACTGCAGCTATATTAATGAAAAACATGTAGTTTCAGGATTCAAGCCTGCAAAGAGTGGCTCCAGAAATATTTGATGCTGTGGGTATACCTCCAGTCCTCCACACAAAGAACTCCGCCACTCAGTTATATGCTTAAAGGAGAGCTAAACCCTAAAAATGAATATGGTTAAAAATGCCATATTTTATATACTCAACTTGTTGCACCAGTCTAAAGTTTTAGCTTGTCAATAGCAGCAATGATCCAGGACTTCAAACTTGTCACAAGGGGTCACCATCTTGGAAAGTGTCTGTGACACTCACATGCTCAGTGGGCTCTGATTGGCTGTTGAGAAGCTAAGCTTAGGGCTTGTCAATAATTATCCAGCAGAAAATGAGCTTCCCCTTTAATATAAGCTGATGCTACAGGTTTGCTGATTATTAAATTCTGATGCTAATTGCACTGGTTTATGTGCTGCCATGTAGTAATTATCTGTATTAATTACTAATCAGCCTTAGATTGTGACATTTCTATTCTATGTGTACTGTATATTGTGAGTGGGTCCCTAAGCTCAGTAGGTGACAGCAGAACAGAGCATGTGCAGTGAATCAACAGAAAAGAAGATGGGGAGCTACTGGGGCATCTTTGGAGACAAAGATCTTTACTGCTAAAGGACTGTGGTTGCCTTGGGCTGGTACAGAAGCACAAAACATAATGTACAACATTTCTAGCTACTTCTTTAGTAAGGCTTTAGTTCTCCTTTAACACCTTAGCATAGTGGCTAGTGGCATGTAACAATAGTTAAAACCACGTCTAGCTTTGGTTATAAGCATGTATGATTCCAAAATTTGAGGCAAACATTTAATGCTTTGGCTATGTCCATGTAGTCCCATACTTAAGCATAAAGTAGAACTCAGTGTCCTGTGGTGCTCTTGACATTTAATAGATAAAATGACCAAGTACCTCATGGATACCTTTTTAATTAGCAAAAGGGTCCTGCAATTGCCCTCTATTACTCCCAACCCTAGCCATTGTTGTATTGTGGCAAATAGAATTCATGTATAGAGTAAGACAGGTCTTAACCACAAAGATAAATCTCCACAAACACATTTACTCTATAAGGCACACCCCTACTTAGATGTAGGGTTCCTGAAATACACATCCTATTAGAGATACTGATAAAGTGGGTACAGTAGCAAACAAGTCATATAGGGCAAAAAAACTGCTGTTCCCATATGGGGGAAGGGGAGTGAGATTGAACCTGCATTTTTTTGGGGTGACTGTAATGTTACTTATTAAAGGACTGTGAGCATGGTGGATTCTTTTGCTTTTTGACCTTCACCCCCCTTTTTTACACAGAATATTTATATGTTGTCCCAAAGGCCATCGGGCTGGTCACAGCAACAACAATAAGTCACTTGGGTTCATTAGCCTAATATACAGTGCTAATTTAAGATGGAGCTTCCAGGGTGAAAAACTGATGTCATCTAGGAAACAATTTCTACTACATCTCCCATCACCTGCTTCAATTTCTACCCAGCTGCTGACCTGACTGAGGGTGCTGGCAGCTATAGTTTAGCAATAGCAACTGGATGTTACAAGACTTTCATTTCTTGGTTCAATCTTTTTGCCCATACAGATATATCATCCTGATGACCTTACAAGACAGGAACGAGAAGCTTTTCTACCGCGTCCTTACCTCTGACATTGAGAGGTTCATGCCCATTGTGTACACGCCAACTGTTGGACTGGCTTGCCAACAATATGGACTTGCTTTCAGGAGACCACGGTAAGACGCTTATCTTCTACATTAGCAAGTGATGCATGCAGTCAGTGATCTCTGTAGCACAAGGCACCAAAACATTTGTATGGGTTGGCGGGGGTAGGTTACACCCCATGCAGA
Source organism: Xenopus petersii (assembly GCA_038501925.1). Classification (NCBI taxonomy): domain Eukaryota; kingdom Metazoa; phylum Chordata; class Amphibia; order Anura; family Pipidae; genus Xenopus; species Xenopus petersii. Next base: position 14,429,920 of record CM076674.1, read on the forward strand.
ATCTGCGTGAATGATAAGAAATTAAGGTCTTTGTGGGTGATTTAGACACAAGGTATATATAAGAGACAGCTGGACGCACGCACACACACGCCACTTTTTTTTTTTTTTTTTAAGAAAATATATATTAAAATGTATCTACTGCTTTTGATAGTAGCTCAAAATATGAAAAGGCGGCACTCCGGTTAGATAAAAAAGGTGGTTTATTCCAACAGGTCACTGACCCACATCATCTGACGTGTTTCGCGAGTAGGTCCCTTACTGCTTAATTGCATGGCTAGATTGCTTACATATTGTTCCTGAATATGTTCATCAAGTGTATCTGACAGACAGGGAAAATTCATTGTCAGATGGGTTGGTTAATACTCTCAAAATATCAGAACTCTTTAGTATAAAAATAACTGATGTGTACCACTCTGATGAACCTTAGATCTATGGTGGTGGAGGGATCTAGGCATAGTGGATCAGAAGAATATGAGATGGACCATTGACCATTTATGGGAGAATTATGTCTTGCTGATGAACCTTAGATCTATGGTGGTGGAGGGATCTGGGCATAGTGAATTAGCAGAATATGAGAGGATGGACCATTGACCATTTATGTGAGAATTATTATGTCTTGCTCTTGTTCTACAATCCTGATTAAAATCTTAAGGCTGAAGTTATGTGATATTACTTTCCTTGGGTGGGAGGTTGTTGGATGCTTAGGAAGCTCTGTGAATATGTGATATATTGATGTGAGCTTGTCCTGTCAATGACCATTTGGTGACTACTTGTGAATCACTTAAAAAAGTTGCACACAGACATATTCCAAAAGAGTATGCCCATGGCATTCAGGAGGAAACCCTATTCATGAGCTGGGGCATCTTGTGGTGGGATGTTAAATTTAGCCAGCAGACTCTTAGACAAAGAGGGCTCAATCAAATGTGCGCTTAATGTAGCCTACCTCAAAAACACCCAACTGGGGTGCTGTGTTCTGAGGGATTGACGCATATACCCAGAAATACAGAAACTCTTTCTTTGGAGCAATGAAATCTCATTCTCTGAAGGAGGGTGCAACTATTAAATGACCACAAATTTAGAACTATTTTTTAAATACATTTTTTAAATCTGCTATATAAGGAAGGTCTGTGAGTATTCTCCAAACCTGGGTCACAACCCTAACACTGCATCACAAAGATGTGAGGGTTTCCAAAAAATGAAAAGTCAGATGTAAAAAGTAAAAAATCTTTATTAGGACATGGAGACCTAATGCGTTTCGTGCCTGTGTGGGCACTTACTCACAACCCTAACAACCACAAAGAACTGAATTCTAGGTGTTTATTACTATTACTGTATATATCTAGTCATTCAAACCAAGCAGTAAATCTAGCAACTAATAGTAGAACGGTAGTACTTTCAAACAGTCAGAGATACGGAAAAAAGTAAAAAACTAATTAATACAAACAATACCCATAAAAATATTTAGAATAACTGTAAATTGTCTTATAATGCTATAAATGTGATCAAGATGTAATTTTCAGGCTGATGGCACGACCAGTGATTTCTGTCATTCAAGTTGCTGGCAAGTGGGCATGGAGGGAGGCATGGTAAGTTTTGGGTGTATAAATGATGGGTTTGTGTCACGATCAGTAACCCAAAACCCTGAACAATTGCCAAGATCACAGCTCACACTTCTGCCTATAACAGCCACCTTTGGCTTTGGGTGGAGCCCTCTACTACTCGGGTGCTGCCAGGTCTTAAAGGAGAACTAAACCCCCCCATGGTGATAAGTCTTCACTGGCCCCCTCCCTGCCTCCCCCTGCACAGTCTTACCCCTGAATTCTGTCCCCTCTAGAAATAGTGACCGCACATGCAGAGTGAGCGCAGTGGAGCTCACGGGCGACATCTTCTTCTCTTCGGTAATCTTCGTGAAGTGAGCGGCATTTTGGAGCATGCACAGTTGGAGCAATTTTCCAGTTTGCAACAACTTCACATGCGCCGAAAGAGAAGGAAATTGCGAAGGGGAGAAAGAAGACACAAAGATTTCTGAAGAGAAGAGATGACCGCTTACTCTGCATGTGCGGCCCCTATTTCTAGAGGGGACAGAATTCAGGGGTGAGACTGTGCAGGGAGGGGGGCAGTGAGGATTTATCACCATGGGGGGATTAGTTCTCCTTTAGGTCAGAGACCCACGGTCATATTCAGGGAGATTAGTCGCCAGGTGACAAATCTCCTCTTCTTTGGGCAACTTATCTTTCCTGCCTCACTAGGAAACTTCGAGCAACTGTGGAAAATGTAGCGCTCCGAGTGCCATCCCACGGTGATATGCATACTAGTTGGTGGGAAGGCAGTTCAGGGAGATTAGTCGCCCTGAAGAAGAGGAGATTTGTCGACGGGCGACTAATCTCCCTGAATCTGACCATGTGTCTCTGCCCTTAAAGTGAGAGGATCAGGGCAAAGGTTCTGAGCAAGCAAGGGAACCAGATTGTATAATGAGGATTGAGGAAGCTTACAAGAATCAGGGTCAGGCAGACAAGGTCAAAATCAATTGTTAACACGGTACAAAATCGGAATCCAGAAGAGAAGTCAAGCAGGCAAAGAAGGTCGGTCCAGGCAGAGTTCAGTCAAAGTCAGGATACAAGCAGAGGTTCAGAATCAGATTAGCAGAACAGAATCACTCCCAGGAACTATTCTAGATAGACCTATAACGGGTGTGGAAGGAACAGACGCAGGGATAGATAGGCTGTATAATTAGAGATATAGAACAGGTGTGGGTTAATTGAGACCACCTATAGCCATCATGCCTGCCCGAAAAAATAAGGTTATCATTAAAGTGAACCAGAAACCTAGCTGTCTGCTCAATAGGTGAGATACAAGGAGACAGGACAGCAAGCAGTGAGTTCCTGGTTCTAATCCAAGCCGGGTGTTACAGTTTGAGCAGGAAAAATAGTCTGTCGTATATTCTTATTCTTTCATCAGTAATTGCCATGTACTCTGAATACTCTGTCTCTGTCTATCTTTTGTCATCTTTATTTGTTTTTGCAAAGCAGTTTATACTAAAGAGCTGAAATACTATTTATTTCTTTTAATTGAAATACAATTGCTCCTGATATTCCCAATAGCCAAATAATCAAGTAGAAACCAAGAGCAAACACGTATCCAAAATACAAGAAAAAATGTGGGCTGTTATGTTTCCAAGTCTACCAATGTCTCTGGAGGAGCACTTGGCTCTCCTAGCTGACAGTTTAGGAAAGAGTGGGCATTTATTTCTTATCAATAGGGATGATTACAGCACATCCCAGGGGTCTTAACTTGGAATCAATCATTCTAGTATTTATCCCTTTACTGTTGTGACTGATGTGTGGTTTTTATTGATCTTAGCTCATTCCTAAATAGTTGTTTTTTTCTCAAAATGTTTTATTGATCACCTATGGTGTATATTCTCTGACGGCAAATCTGCCTTAAGATGGCCATAGACGTGCAGATTTACCTGCAATATCGGCCACTAACCATTCAGATCAAATAAATTAGTAAAAGAACAGATCAGCCGATGTTCTGCCCCTGACAGCAATCTTACGAAAGTTATGTCCGACCAAAGCTGGTGACCGTCTCCCGCTGATATTTTCCGATCGTCAATACACGCAGGGATATTATCGGTAGCGACAGAAATCTTTTAACCTGTCTGATCGCCCAAACGACCGATCTCCGTGGGATGGAAAATGTCGGGACTCTCCACACATGGTCCAAAAATTATTACGAATTGGATCTTTGCGTCTATGGCCAGCTTTAGATACACTTGGGGGCAGATTTATCAAGGGTCAAATTTCGAAGTGATGTTTTTTTGAACTCTGATAACTTAGAATAAAAAAAGACCAAATGAAATTTATTTAAAAAATCGAAGTTTATTTATTTTTTTTTTGCTGGTCAATAGGCTGTATTCAATCATTCAAATCGAAGTAAGATCGTATTCGATCAAATTCGATTCAAAGTATTTTCATAGAAAAACTTACATTTTTTAAAGTCCACCAATTGACTCCAACTAGGTTCTAGGAGGTGAATGGTCGAAGTCGAATTTTTAAAGAGACAGTACATAATAAATTTCGATATTCGAATACACAAAAAATAGCTCGAAATTCGTTTTTTTTTTTTTTACTTTGAATTTTCAATTCAACTCTTCTTCAAATCTGCCCCCCTATTGTTCAACCCAGGTCCCGGGAGGGGTAGCGGCAATAGTAGAAAGGGCATAGCAAGATGGGTGATGCTATGCGTTTATTGTGACAAATACAACACAAGATATCTCCAGGCCTGGAATTGCCCTTTCATTTTGGTGGCTTTTTTTCTACTAAATGCATATTGACATATATAAGCCTTACACCTATATGCTTTATTGAATATTTATATGCCATGATGCACTGTTCAGTGTCAGTTTTAGAGTAAGAGAAGGCATTAGTCCTTGTCTAACAAGGACTATATGGTTTCAATGTACATCAATGAAGCCTGACTAGGAGCCACCACCCGGCATACAACTGTCAGCTGGATTGTGTAAGGTTGATTGTGTAACGTTTGTCTTCCCTTGAAGCAGGCCCCACCATTCCTGCATTGCCCAAGGGCTCCTTGCACAGTTAATAGTTCTAATTTCTATTGTCAGGGGCTTCAGCAGAGCCTAGAAGTATACGGAGCTCTCCCACCATTTGCAAGGGGCCCAGAATATGTTTTTGCTTTTGCCTATAGTTCTAATTTCTTCCTCATGGAAAATAATCCAAGCAGCTCCACATGCAAGATACAAGATAATAAAGCTCAAATGGCAGAACAAACCCAAGAATGTTTCGTTCATCCCACAAGGATATCTGACTCAATTTGGAGCAAATCCATTGGTTAACCTAATGACTTCCTTCAAACCTGGGAACATTGGACAATATCAGACTCCGAGAAAAGAGAGTTTAAAATGAGTGGTTCACCTTTAAGTTAACGTTTAATATGTTATAGAATGGCCAAATCATAGCAAATTGGTCTTCATTTTTTGTAGTTTTTGAATTATTCTTCTTCTACCTCTTTCCAGATTTCAAATGGGGGGGTCACTGACCCCATCTAAAAAATGAATGCTCTTCGGCTACAAATGTATTGTTATTTCTACTTTTTATTACTCATCTTTCTATTCAGGCCTCTCCTATTCATATTCCAGTCTCTTATTCAAATCAATGTGTGGTTGCTAGGGGAATTTGGACCCTAGCAACCAGATGGCTGAAATTGCAAACTGGAGAGCTGCTGAATAAAAAGCTCAAATAACTCAAAAACCACAAATAATAAAAAATGAAAAGCAATTGCAAATTGTCTTATAATATTACATAATACATATTTTCATAATATTAAGGGGGTTATTTATTAAAGTCTAAATGGTAAAATTTTTAGTTTTTTTCACTAGAAAACTCAAATTGTTCGAGGAAAAAAACTAAAAATTTTCGACATTTGAATATACCTTGATGCTGCAAAAAATCTGCCATCTCAGACCTGTCAAGGTGCTGTATAAGTCAGTGGGAGAGGCACCTTTCCCAAATTAAAGTTATCGGGGTCTTCATTGGGTTTCACCCGAAAATCAAGCATGGGTGTTTGGTCGTGGTTTTTCTTTTAAATAAATTATGAGACAAATTCGAGTTTTAGTAAATAACCCCCTAAAAGTTAATTGAAAGGTAGACAACCCCTTTATCAAAGCAGACTTTTTTTATCCACTTAAGTTAATGATTATTTATTAATTTGATCAAACAGGAGAAACTTTAACCAGCAGCATAGGGCTTCCACCATGTATAAGAGACAATCTATAAACTCACCAGTTGCCCTATTATCTGAAAAGTAACTGGAGTTAGATCAAACAGTTGAAACCTTTCCATGCCAGTATCTTCGGATTCCACACCATCCAAGAAAGAGCAAACCCACGTGACAGCTTTGTTGAACTGCGCTTGCACGTCTCCTCCTCCATTCCGTGATTCGCGAGTGCGCGCACCGTCTTCTCTAGTCCCGTGCGCGCAACCGTGTGTGAGCTACGGTTCTCGACTTAAACATTTTCTTCAGCGGACTGGATTTCCCGTTACATGCAACAGGCACCATTTAGACACCTGAATGGGGTTCTGTTCAGAGGAGGAAGTGGCATAAAATAAATAGGAAAGGGCTCACCCACGTTGAATATACTACTGACATCAAATAAAAGGTAACTTGTAATCTATACAATGACTTTAAGTTCAGAGCCCAAAACACAGCTCTTGAGCCATCAATGTGAAAAACCAGAATCCTTTTAAGACTACATCTGCTCTCAAATTAGGGGCGCTCCAAAGATACTCCTGCAGCACTCCACCTTCTTGCTGGGAGGCTGATCAATTTTATGCATTTTCACGTACTCCTGGTAAGCGAGGCTGCGGGTGAGGAGGATGAGGGGGGAGGGAACAGGCCACTTGAGACGTGCTGTGTTTGTTATGGGCACTTGCCGTATATATGGTATATCTCTCAGTCTGAATTGAACTTGAACTTGTTAAAGGAAAACTATATCCCCAAAATGAATACTTAAGCAACAGATAGTTTATATCAAATTGAATGACATATTAAAGAATCTTACCAAACTGGAATATATATTTACATAAATATTGTCCTTTTACATCTCTTGCCTTGAACCACCATTTCGTGACTCTATCTGTGCTGCCTCAGAGATCACCTGACCAGAAATACTACAACACTAACTGTAACAGGAAGAAGTGAGGAAGCAAAAGGCAGAACTCTGTCTGTTAATTGGCTCATGTGACCTTACATGTGGTTTGTATGTGTGCACAGTGAATCTTACGATCTCAGGGGGCGGCCCTTATTTTTTAAAATGGCAATTTTCTATTTAGGATTACCCAATGGCACATACTACTAAAAAAGTATATTATTATGATAATGGTTCATTTACATGAAGCAGGGTTTTACACATGAGCTGTTTTACTCAGTATCTTTTAATAGAGACCTACATTGTTTGGGGGGTATAGTTTTCCTTTAAGGGTTATTTTAAGGGTTATTTCCTGCTTCGTTTGCTCATTTCTCGGGCCAGGTAATACATTTCAGTGATGCAGTGATCATGGCTTGATTTTTAACATTAAACCGACTGTTTGATATTTCTGAGACTTTTCTGAGTTGTGTCTAGGCTTATACGCGAGTCAATAAGTTTTTCTGGTTTTCATAGGTAAAATTAGGTACCTCGGCTTATACGCGGGTCGGCTTATACACGATTATATATGGTATATTTGCAATTTTCTTATTTTAAAAAAAAAAAAAGGTTTGCTTTTAATATCTGCTTCTTCACTCTTCCAGCCAGGGGCTTCAAACTTACGTCTCAGGGAGGTGCCGGCAATGCTCGCTAGTACACATGCCCCTTCTTTCGATATTTCTGCTAGTCATTGATCCAGTTGGCTGAATTGTATCAGCCAATCAGATCACGGAAATGCAAACGTTAGTAGCATCATTCTGCCATAGACAGGGCCATACATAGCCAGGGTGTTGGCGATCCCATAGCTTGGGCAGACAGAAGAGACCTAATGATCTATGTAGTTATTTCCAGGTTCTACCTTTCCAGGTAGATATATTGAAGAAAATGTAATTGAACAAAAATTGTAAATATTGTTTAAATTTCCTCTGGATATCTGGATGTCTCTTGCACTGGATGACTCATAACTTCAGAAACAGCCCTAATTGTCTATAGGAAATACAGAGATTATTCTAATGAATTCAGGAAACGTAGTGGCATTTATTTTGCCGGGTACATTCCCATAATGACAGCGATAATAAGCATTACAGATAATGTACAAATGGCCCTGTCGGTGCTTCCCACCCCTAAAGGCTTCCTGTAAAGGATTATTTCCACCACTTCTACTTGAACCCTCCGTTTAAGGTCAACAAATATTAATGTACAGTTAACTTTCAAGTTATAGAATTTAGTTTTATCTTAATTGATCTGCAGTTTCCTTGGGAATGGAAAGGAAGGTGTGACCAGATTGAAGGCCTTTAAAATAACAAGGAAATGTAGTTGGGCCTGGATTTCCTAGGCAATTGTTGACCTCCTTGTGAGACAATATAGAGTTCAGATAAGGTTAAAACGTTGTATATAGTGGCCTTATTTGCCATAGCAACCTGCTGTGAAGATATTTATGGTACACAGAGGAGTTAAATGTCTATATCATAAACCAAGCCTGTCTACCAGTTATTCACTATATGTATATATGTTCAGAGTTCAGATTATAATGAAATGATGATGTCAACCAGTACTGGGCCAAGTAGAAGAGTTCCCTGTATAACTCAGCCTGCAGCCTTGTGCCTTTATATGGTCACAGAAAAACCCCTCAGTGACTTCTAATATCCTTATCATTTACAGCAGGGGGTACATTATCCCTTATAATTCATGAGTGATACTCAGAGTTCCCTGTATAAATCAGCCTGCAGCCTTGTCCCTTTATAGGGTCACAGAACCCCTCAGTGACTTCTAATATCCTTATCATTTACAGTAGGGGGTACATTATCCCTTATAATATATGAGTGATACTCAGAGTTCCCTGTATAACTCAGCCTGCAGCCTTGTGCCTTTATATGGTCACAGAAACCCTCAGTGACTGCTAATATCCTTATAAATTACAGTAGGGGTAATAAATGGTGCCTTTTTCCCATTCAGTGTATATTTACTATTCCAGTAAAAATGCTCCTACATGCAAAATTATGTTCAATTTGGACTGTTTGCTTTTTTTAGAGGAATAGTGTCAGTGATAAATTTATATTATTCCATCCCTTTTCTTCTGGTTTTTGACAGCAAAATTACATCACAAAATTCATTGCTTATCTAATGCTTTCCTGCACTGCTATTACCAAGGTGATGGCTTGTCTGTTTGTTTGCTTTACCTCCTGGTCATGTGCAAATTCGGTGCATATTCGGTGCTATGGCCTGCAGATGTTGGCACGTCCATGTACTTTTGATTTAAGGCATATTCCTATTAAAAATCATTTGTCATCCTGAAATCATTCCAGTGTTTATTCTGCAGAGAGATAACATTTTGGTGTTGCGCTGAGATCCTATCGGCTCTGACACAAACAAGAATAAACTTTGTCTGCAAACACCATCCATCACCCACACGCCTGATAGCATTAAATACTGCCGCTCGCTGTATGGAACCATTTGTGAATTTGCGTTGGATTTACAGAGATTCTTGTCCGTTTATAAGATTTCCGAGCACAGGAAGAATTTGGCATCTTTCAGAGCCACCTGGATTAACATAAAACAAAGTATATAGAACTGTCTTGTTCTAAAGTCTGCAATGAAAACACATTTGCAGCGGTGTTAATGGATACTGTTTTCCCTTATATTGCTGTCTGTCTGTGTGTACTCAATAAGTAGGCACCATTTACTTATAGGACTTAAAGGGGACCTATCACCCAGCCATTTGAAGCTGTATAATAAAAGTCCTTTGCAAATAGAACCTGAAACACAATTAATTTTTTTTTAATAAACACATCCATACCTGTTAAAGGTATTTAAACATCTCAGTTGTCAACAAATATTGCATAGAGGCGGGGCTGGCAATTACTTTCACTTTCCATTCTGTACTTCTAGATGTCACTGCCCTCCTCACATTCCACCTCACTCCTCACTGTCTATCACTGTGTAGTCAGGGCCCGGGCACCCGGTCCCCCCATGCTGGCACAAGACTTTTGGACAACACAAGCTTGCGATGATAACAGTGTTCACAAAATGGCGCTCTCCTAAGTGCTGTAATTGTGGATTTCAAAAGAACAAAGGAAACAAGATTTTAATAATTTTTACAGTGTAAGTAAAGTTTATTTTGTTTAATGAACACAAAAGAAAGGGATTTTTAATTATTTCTTAGGGCGGCAGGTCCCCTTTAATTTGACCAGTCACATGACGTGACTGAAGAGTAAACAGACCAAGATATATGAACTTGTAACAGGACCTGACTTGACCTGTCACTTGTCCACTATTGTACAGGTATGGGACCTGTTTTCCAGAATGCTCAAGACCTGTGGTTTTTCTGAATAATGGATCTTTCCGTAATTAGGATCTTCATACCTTATGTCTACTAGAAAATCATGTAAACATTAATTAATTAGGCTGGTTTTGCTTTCAATAAGGATTAATTAAATCTTTGTTGGGATCAAGTACAGAGAAAAAGGGAATCGTATTTAATAATTTGGATAAAATGGAGTCTATGGGAGATGGCCTTCCTGTAATTTGGAGCTTTCTGGATTACGGGTTTCTGGATAACTGATCCCATACCTGTATTTGCATGTGTTTCCTTGGTATACTAAACACCTCCTTACTGAGAAACCTCCCACTGCCATCCTGTGGTTGCCAAGGTCAAATAGAGCAATCACCAATGACAAAAACCTGACACCAAGGCAAGAAGAAACAAAGCCATTTATTGGGCAGTAAAATTAGGAAAATAGAAATAGAAAACCCTTTATTTTAATAAGCTAAAAGGTAGTCGGTGTTGATTGAATGACTGTTGGGTATATTGGCCACATAAACATAACTACAAAAATGAGACCTGATCCTATTTCTTATAAGACATAAACCGTATACAAGGAGCTATTTGTTTTTTCTCCTTTGGGCAATCAACTCAAGGTTTATGGCTACACAGGTGTCCATGTGCGCCAGAAATCTCTTACTACTTCCCATCTTTATCGAGCTATATATTATCTGTCAGCAGAGTGAATGGCACTCTAATAGATTAAAGCTGACCATACACAAGAAGTGGTAAAATGGTGTCCAGGGTAGAAACTTTGGGCGAGCCCTGCCCAATAGGGTTTTTCTACCTCCCTGACCAAGATCTGGTTTGATGGGTCAGTAGGCTGTCATTGTGGGCACATACATTGGGCAATAATTTACACCTACTCAAGGGTGGACAGTGTATGGTCCAGACATGTGATGCTCTTCCCTGCTGTGTATCTATACCACGTGCCTCCATTTTTTTCATGTTGTGGTGTAAGGTCAACATAGTTGGGTGGACAAATTGGCTAGTGTATGACCAGCTCAGCCTTCAGCTGCTCAGGTTTATCTTCTCCAGTCAGTGGATAAATATCTCCTGTGATGCTCTTCCCTGCTGTGTGTATCTATAACATGTGCCTCCATTTTTTTCATGTTGTGGTGTAAGGTCAAAACAGTTTGGTGGCCAAGTTGGCTAGTGTCTGACCAGCTTAGCCTTCAGCTGCTCAGGTTTATCTTCTCCAGTGAGTGGATACGTGTACAGCACTGCACAATATGTTGGCACTACAATAATTGTCAATAATAATAATAATGTCACTTGTGATGCTCTTCCCTGCTTTTTGCATCTATACCATGTCCTTCAGTTTTAATGTATAAGGTCAACTCACCTCTATCCAAGTGTCCAGACCTCTCTGCGCTGCACTGACAAAACTAAGGCCACAAATGCGTAGTGTTAGAATGTGAGAAGAAGAATTATATATCAACTTATTGTAGTACATGTACTGTATATTTTTCATTTCCCTAAACCGCTGCTGAGATTGTTTAAACAGGTATCATAAAACCGTTTCCTACCTCTGTAGAATAACAGTTCAAGTCCCACATGACCGTTATGGTGTTTCCACTGAATAATTAATGATCCACTGCTGTAGGGCCTGCCTTGTAATTCCATTATGCGGATACGGTTTTTATAAAATGTTAAAAAGCTTGTCTTTTAGCTTTCCTCCGGGAGTCCCCGTGTAAAGCGAGCATGACATGACTATATAAATGCTCTGACTTGGCAAGGGAATAGGATACATGGAACACTGGACCCGTCCAAACAAGTGATATCTCAGTTTTTCCTTTCCGTTTGTGTATTGTGGAGGTTCCCTCAGGAATTGTGATATTTGGGAGTTATTTCTGTTCAAAGATTGGTTTTGATAAGTTCTCATTCTAGAGACCCTGGTTCAGATCCCAGACGCAACCAAGACAAATCAATTAGGAGTCATTTAAAGGGATTCTGTCATGATTTTTATGGTGTCGTTTTTATTTCTAAATGACTGTTTACACCGAAAATAATTCACTCTATAAAATTTAATTCCTGAATTGTATTTTTTTTAAATTGATAATATTCGTGTGTAGGTGCATCTCAGGTCATTTTGCCTGGTCATGTGCTTTCAGAAAGAGCCAGCATTTTAGGATGGAACTGCTTTCTGGAAGGTTGTTGTTTCTCCTACTCAATGTAACTGAATGTGTCTCAGTGGGACCTGGATTTTACTATTGAGTGCTGTTCTTAGATCTACCAGGCAGCTGTTCTGGTAACCTATAGCTGCCAATAGTCAGGTTTTCTTTTTTGATCTGCAGTTTTTTGTATAGAGTGTTTGGGGTTCAAAGATTAGTTGGTTCCTCTCTTTCAGCCCAAAATACTCTACATAATGCCCTTGTACCTTTAGTGCTTCAGGTTCTGATTGGCCAAACGCTCCTTCTGTCGACCAGTAAATTGCCCCTTCTTCCCTGTGCTTCTTCATTTTCTGTTATTCTGGGCTAGGGCTAGTAGCTAGGGCTACCTGGGCTAGGGCTAATAGTTAGGGCTACCTGGGCTTGGGCGGGCTAGTAGCTAGGGCTACCTGTTATCCAGGATGCTTGAAACATGGGTTTTTCCTCTATAAGGGGTCTTTCGGTGATTTTGGTTCCATACCTTAAGTCTACTAAAAATGAAAGAACTAATGAATAAATTAATTACACCCAGTAAGATTGTTTTGACACCAATAAGGATTAATAGTGACTTAGTTAGAATCAAGTACAGGTATTGGACCTGTTATCCAGAATGCTCAAGACCTGGGGTTTTTTGGATAATGGATCTTTTCGTAAATCGGATCTTCGTACCTTTAGTCTACTAGAAAATCATGTAAACATTAAATAAAGCCAATAGGCTGGTTTTGCTTCCAATACGGATTAATTATATCTTAGTTGGGATCAAGTACAAACCACTGTTTTATTATTACACAGAAAAAGGAAATTATTGTGGATTATTTGGATAAAAGGGAGTCTATTGGAGACAGGCTTTCAATAATTCAGAGCTTTCTGGATAACGGACTTCCAAATAAAGGATCCCATACCTGTACAATATACTGTAATATTATTACAGAGAAAAAGGAAATTATTTTTAAAAAATGGACTCTTTGGATAAAATGGAGTCTATGGGAGATGGCCTTTATGTAATTGGGTTTCCGGATACCTGTACAATATACTGTATTATTATTACAGAGAAAAAGTAAATCATTTTTAAAAATTTGAATTATTTTAATTCAATGGACTCTTTAAGAGAGGGCCCATATTCATAGCTTTCTGGATAACTGGTTTCCAGATAACAGATCCCATACCTGTATTTAGAAAAATTAGGGATGCGCCAAATCCACTATTTTAGGATCCTTTGTGAAATACCAAACCGAATCCGAACCCTAGTTTGCATATATAAATTAGGGGGAAAAGAGGCACCATGCACGGTTTGTGTGATGAAAAGTCACGTGATTTTTTGGATTCGGTTCAGCCAGACATTTGGATTCAGCCGTATCCAAAACCTGCTGAAAAAGGCAGTTGTGTGGCCGAATCCTGAATTTGGTGCATCCCTAAGAACAATATAAGCATGGCACTTTAAAAATATAAAGTTTGCAATGATTAAACCAGGCTTTACATTCACTTTTATTAAAACATATTCCCAGAGGGAGCTTTATTTTCCCAGAACATGTTGGAAATTTATTCTAATAGAGAAGTCGTTTGCCATCAAGTCCCCTCCCATGTGTTTAGGTTCAGAGACGTTTACAATACTGAGCCGGCAATAAATTGTTGAATCAACAGAACAGCGGGCAGATGGATGCTATGAATGCTTAGTCTCTTCATTGACTGATTTCATACGGAAAGTATTTTTATTGTTGTTTCCCTGAATGAAACTGTAAATGTTATCTCAGGAAACAGGCTTCGTAAATGTCTGAAAAGAAGAGAGAAGGATTATACTAGAGCTTAGAATGAACGTTTCCTTGTTACTTTCTCATGGGACTGAACGGCTGGTATGTTGGCCATTGCCAAACTTGGTAACATAGGGTTTTTGGCCAGTCATTTGTAACATCAACCAATGCAATGCAGCAGATTGCACCAGATTGGAGTTGTCCTTGCAGAAAAAGGGGGATACCCCTTGCCTTAAACACAGCTTCAGCCCATCTTAGAATATTATACAGGTTTTCAACTTCTACTATGAGATTGGTACAATCTTCTAAAAATGATAGACTCCATTCTTGGGTCTAAAGTTGCCAATACTCTGGACAATCTTAGCTGTCAACTTAGACCCTCACATCTTAGATCTTATTGGCTTAAGTGTGGGGTCTGGCTGGTGCCATGACCAAGAGAAGGATTGTAACAGCTTAAACAAGCAGAGCTTGCATCTTAAATCAGGATTTGTCTCAAGCAGCCTACTGAAATTCTTCAGCTACACTTCTGATAGCACATTTCATTGTATACATACATAGTCCTGTCTACTATCTTCCAGTCATGCGATTTTAACTCTTTTGGAATAATTAGTGGTCCAAAATCCCTTTGTTAAGGAGATAATGCCTATATTCTTATAGTATCCCTTTAACCTTCAATACGTCCCTATCTTTTAAGCCACCTATAAATAATTTAAGGACCACTGACCACTTTCTTTTACCCTTAGTTCCGACCCAGGATGGTGGCACAACCCTATTTACCAAGCATATTGCATCATTGCTGTATACATGGCTGCTAATGGGATCAGGGCCCATTGGTGTCACCACCTTAGGGCCCCAGGCCACATCCAGCTTCAACTCCCCCTCCTCCAGCTTTCCCCTCACCTTGTTTTTTTTTCTTGGAGCAGCACTCAGGGTCTCAGGTGGGGAGCGGGTCTGAGTCACCAGGGCCCAGTCCAACACTACATTGCCCTACAACTGTATCCTTTACATTATACACATTATGCAATTAGAGCTCATGAGTGCATATTGGCCAAGTATTTGTTCTGTTTTCTGTTGCACAAACACATAAGCGAGTTCTGAGACTTAAAGCACATCCACTTGATTCTGCATGGCGGGGGGCTAATGGAGGTTTCAGGCGGAGCCGTGATTATCCTGTGAATACACACTGGCACAGACAGAGCCCGGCTCACCTATAAATAGGCACAAATGCAAAGGAAAACGTTGTCATTAGAGCAAAGTTGGCTTCATACATGCCCCATAGGGGGGAAATATCTTACAGCCCATATTATGCTCTTTGGATAAAGGGGGAATTGCTACATAAAAGCCAAATGCACTTTCATAGTTTTAGAACTTTGCTTTAAAGTGACAAATGCCAGCTGGATAAAAAATTGATCTGAAAAAAAAATTACTAAAATTCCCTTTTTTGAAAAACAAATGAGGCTTGAGAGGAAAGCTACAAAAGGTCTGGCCTCATTTGTTTGGACTCATTAGCTAAACCTTATTATTTATCCAAGCTGATTTCTCTAATGGCTGGGGTAGAAACAGGAGGAATCGTTTGTTTATTATCTGGCTGTGATGATTTATTAACATGCTCCTTCACTCTTAGCCCATTATTTATGTACTCACTGGGCAGGAGACTCCCGGTGCATGGAGACAAGTTATTGCTGCTTTTTGGACACTTGCCACTGGCTATTTTTCTGCTCTCACGCTGCCTTTTGCACAACTTATTAAGAGCCTGTAAACTCCCCAGTCTGATCTACTTGTCATTGTTTTATGTCATTCCTCAAAGGCTTCAAATATGCTCTTCTGCTCCTGATTAATGTCTTTGGTTATTAAAATATAAATGTGATATGTTGGTAGAATATGAGAAACTGATAAATGTCTCACTTGTTTGCCATAGAAAATGAAAAGATCTTGTTATTCCTAAAGGGGAATGTGGTAGGTTTTCAGGCAAGAGACAGCAGGGGCCCAAAGGGAAGAACCAAGTGGACATAGAATAGGACAGACTGGAGAAGGACTAGTTGGACATAGAATAGGACAGACTGAAGAAGGACCAAGTGGACAAAGAATAGGACAGACTGAAGAAGGACCAAGTGGACAAAGAATAGGACAGACCGGGGAAGGGCCAGTTGGACATAGAATAGGACAGACTGGAGAAGGACCAGTTGGACATAGAATATGACAGACTGGAAAATTACCAAGTGGACACAAAATAGGACAGGCTGGAGAAGGACTAAGTGGACATAGAATAGGACAGACTGGAAAAGGACATAGACATAGAATATGACCAAGTGGACATAGAATAGGACAGACTGGAGAAGGACCAGTTGGACATACAATATGACTGACTGGAAAAGGACCAGTTGGACATAGAATAGGACAGACTGGAGAAGGACCAAGTGGACACAGAATATGACAGGCTGGAGAAGGAAAGGCTGGAGTAGGACCAAGTGTACATAGAATAGGACAGGCTGGAGAAGGACCAAGTGTATATAGAATAGGACAGGCTGGAGAAAAACCAGTTGGACATAGAATAAGACTGACTGGAGAAGGACCAAGTGGACACAGAATATACAGGGCCGGATTTACATAGTGGGCACCCCTAGGCCTGCTGTCGTTCGTCACCCCCATCCCCCCCTTTATTCATGTAAACTTCCAGAGCATAGGGGATTGGCGTACGGGAAGTTTTAAAAACTATCGTATCTGCTGCACATCCTCAGTGAACCAATGTGGGTGTGGTTGGGCAGCATGCCGCCCTCTAAAATCCTACCGCCCTAGGCCCGAGCCTTGGTGGCCTCTCCACAAATCCGGGCCTGAGAATAGGACAGGCTGGAGAAGGACCAAGTGTACATAGAATAGGTCTGACTGGAGAAGGACCAAGTGGGCATAGGATAGGACAGACTGGAGAAAGACCAAGTGGGCATAGAATAGGACAGATTGGAGAAGGACCAGTTGGACATAGAATAGGAGACTGGAGCAGAACAGGGGGGTTCACAATCATTACTTTTGATTGAAGTATCCCCCAGAAACAGTAGACTCCTCATTTTCTTCAACTGGTGGAGCTCTATATAATATCCATCTAATCTATTTATTCTTTGTATTTCTTTTGTTGAGAAATGCCCTTGTCACCCTTTGACATATACAGTATATTTTTTTATTTATTTTTTATACTCCACTAGTGCAGGAGATGTTGCCTGATATTTGCTTTTAATACTGGTGTAATTTAAGCTGCTGGGAAGGAAGTTAGATGGTAAATATTTTAGTGTCCATCTCCATCCCATAACCTACTACTTGGTGAGATTCAACTGGGAGTGTAGAAATGTACGACAATGCACCTGGGGGCAAAGTTCAGCTGCTGATACACAGCTTGTCAACTTGGCCTAAAAACAGTAGAGGGCTTTATAAATGGACCAAAGCAGCTCTCTGCTAAGTTAGTGGACAGTTTCTTCCCATGTATTGGCATTTTTAGTTTGGTGGTCCCTCTAGATCTAGAGCAGAAAGGGAGACATTCCAATAGAGGAAGAGTCATAAACACATGGAATAGCTTTCATGCCGACGATGTGAGGACTCGGTGAAGGAATTCAAACACACCCTTGATAGATATTAAGCAATTTTAATGGTTAAAACAAAACAATTTAAGGATTTAACCGACTAAATGGACCAGGTGGTTCTTTTTGTTATGAAATTCTACAAACTGGAGAGACTTGTTTTGGCTCACACGCCACTCTCAGCACAATATTCCTTTCAGTGGGAAAAAAGTGAGGCAGTGAGTGCCAGAAATCAAACAAAAGTTTTCTCCAGTGCAGTCCAGCTGTTTCCATATAGTGAACCGATCGTTCTATTAATTATACTCCTTGTTCACAGGCCAGATTGTACTACAATGATGATGTCATTCAAAGGCAGTAGAGCTTTTGAGCAGGAAGAATAATAATCCATTGAAGGGCCACATCCAGCCCATGGGCCTCCAGTTGATCTACGCCATCTGAATATTGTGTGTTCTCTATAGGCTTGGCATGCAGTGTGTTATTTTATTAAATAAAATGCACAATATTCCAATGTTAATTTAATTTTTTTCTTCCCCAGAGGTTTATTTATTACTATTCATGACAAAGGTCACATTGCAACCATGCTGAACTCATGGCCAGAAGAGGATATTAAGGTAAGTTTGTTTTTATGGTTCTGTAATCAAATATTCATTGTTATGTGTTTATATAGACTCTCTCTCTCTCTCTCTCTCTCTCTCTCTCTCTCGCTCGCTCTCTCTCGACCATATAAAGGCACAAGGCTGCAGGCCTATCACTCGTGTATTATAAGGGGATAATGTACCCCCTACTGTAAATGATAAGGATATTAGAAGTCACTGAGGGGTTGTTCTGTGACCATAAAAAGGCACAAGGCTGCAGGCTGAGTTATACAGGGAACTCCGAGTATCACTCATGTATTATAAGGGATAATGTACCCCCTACTGTAAATGATAAGGATATTAGAAGTCACTGAGGAGTTGTTCTGTGACCATATAAAGGCACAAGGCTGCAGGCTGAGTTATACAGGGAACTCTGAGTATCACTCATGTATTATAAGTGATAATGTACCCCCTACTGTAAATGATAAGGATATTAGAAGTCACTGAGGGGTTGTTCTGTGACCATATAAAGGCACAAGGCTGCAGGCTGAGTTATACAGGGAACTCTGAGTATCACTCATGTATTATAAGGGATAATGTACCCCCTACTGTAAATGATAAGGATATTAGAAGTCACCAAGGGGTTATGTAAAAATATAAAGGCACAAATCCACAGGCTGAGTTATACAGGGAATTCTGAGTATCACTCATGTATTATAAGGGATAATGTACCCCCTACTGTAAATGATAAGGATATTAGAAGTCACTGAGGGGTTGTTCTGTGACCATATAAAGACACAAGGCTGCAGGCTGAGTTATACAGGGAACTCTGAGTATCACTCATGTATTATAAGGGATAATGTACCCCCTACTGTAAATGATAAGGATATTAAAAGTCACTGAGGGGTTGTTCTGTGACCATATAAAGGCACAAGGCTGCAGGCTGAGTTATACAGGGAACTCTGAGTATCACTCATGTATTATAAGGGATATGCCTGTAGCATGTGTGTGTTGTATTCAGCTGTCACACTGTCCACCTTGACAAACAAGGGTGGCAGGTGTTGTTTCTGTTGGTGCCACTATGATAAAGGTGCCTATGAGAAGAATATAAGAAGAATATAACAGAGAAAGCATCTTATCCCTGTTTTCCCCAGATGCATACACTGTTGATTTTTGGCTGCCGAATAAAAATCGTAACTTTGGCATTTGTAGGATGTTTGGCTGGAGTAACACACAGTCATTTCTCTTTCTCTCGCAGCCTGTGATTATACTTTGACATTTACATTGGCAATGGCAAGTGGTGCAGTGGTGGCCACTTTTGTGCTGTATGAGCCCGACACAAAGCTTCTCTCTCTGTCAGGGCCTTGTTGGCAGCAGACTTTTGTTTTGCAGAATGACAGAACACGTTGGGGGAGGAAAGTAATGAGATACATCTGTGTTTCTGTAGATCATTACTTTTCACTTTATTCTTTATTTGTACCTCCCCCAAGGTTTTCTGCTGTGAGTCTTCCATGAAAAGCAATCTCCTTTGTCAGAATTCCTTACATATTCATTATACTTCAAGCCATCAAAAGCAAGCAGCGATGCCATATCTAATATTGTGATTTATAGAAAGAATTTTAGCTCCTAGAGATTTATTTTGTTAAATACCGCACCACTGGAAAATTTCTATGTGGCTGCACCATAAGTATACAGTTTCTCTACTAAATGGCTTGGCAAAAGGCACCCGAACTTAATCCAGGCACTCAGAATGCTCCAAGAATCATGCAGGCAAAATTAAGGCTACACGGCCAACTAACCTGGAGGATCTAACTGCTGTATATATCCACAGTCCAACCACTGGCATCATCCATTAGTAATAAATTAAAATGAGAAAAATCTTATTTTTTTTATTACCGCTGGAGTGCCTAGACCTAGGTTTATTATTATGCTTGTTTAGCAGAAGGGCATGTCCCCTACAGCAGTGATCCCCAAGCAGTGACTCATGAGTAGCATGTTACCCACAACCCCTTGGATATTGCTCCTACTGGACCTCAAAGCAGGTGCTTATTTTTGATTTCCAAGCTTCGAGGCAAGTTTTGGTTGTATAAAAACAAGGTGTACTGTCAAACAGAGACTCCTGTCACCTGCCAGTCCACATTGGGGCTACCAAATGGCTAATCACAGCACTTATTTGGCACCACCCACGAAATTGTTAATGCTTGCGTTGCTCCCCAATTCTTTTTACATCAGAAGGTTGGTTTTGAAGTTATCCTTGTTGAGTGAGCTCATTCATAAAGGCTCTTCCAGACTCAGGTTTTTTATGTCCAGTCTTTATTTCTTTCTCTGTTTATGTTTGTTGCATTGGTCACGCAAGCCACCCAAGTTATGGGCAATAGGACTTCAGATTTTTTTCTCTGGCCCTGTTCTTTGGCAGCTGTAGCTGGGAAGAAGAAGAAGAACATCAGAGGAGGACTGTACCATTTCATTTGCCTGTTTACACACAGGCCTCCTTCACTTTGTTGACTCATTGGTAACAAAGGAGGGGTCTGTTGAGTGTATCCTGGGTGGCTTTCCCTTAACAAGCATGGGGCTCCTCATTTCATGCTAGCGTATATTTCAAAAACTGATGGTTTGCTGATGTTTGGAGTGGTATTTCACAAGAGCTCAATAGCTGCGAGGTTAACACCCTTGGAGGAGACCATTGCGACAAACAGAAACAAATGGAGAAAGGCATTAAAACAAGACAACATGTACACAACAAGAAACAGATGCAAGTGAAAACAATGCTGCCCGAAAGAATGCAAGAAACCCAAAATTAAAGGGATATTTATTTGAAAAGTTAGGCAAATATAGTACAATATGTGTCCTTTATGGCTCTTCTTGTTTAGTAAAACAGCTTTATATATATATAGAGGGTTTGTGGCTGGTGCACACGTTAAAAAAAGGTCAAATGCCTGTATGCTGGTTGAAAACAGTACGAGTACTTAGAAAAAGAAACCGCACCAAACAGGACTTAATAAGGAATCAAAATATCAAAATTTTATTATCAACGTTTCGGCTCGATAGCTTGAGCTGTCTTCAGGATAAATAGTGTTGTGTACAAACATACAGATTTAAATCCCCCAAAAACCCGCCAAACAGTGAAGTGACGTATGTGGTTAGTATCTACCCCCATCGTGACGTGTTTAGTTACTCTCCTATTACACTGTGGAATTCTTTGGTATCCGTGATGAAAGAATACATCCAATGTTAGGTGTAAGATCATGATAACCCAGTACGGGTTAATCTTTGACGAAGTACGGCGTCCACCAATGAGATACAGATAGTACTGGTGCGGCTGTCCATTGAGGTGCGGGATTATTGATGCGGCTGACACCGCTAGCGCTGGACACTCTGATTTACAATAGGTGAGGACACGGCAAACACCACTACTGCACACTCCTTACATTCTTCGTATCTGCGAGGGAGGCAAAAAGTATTGAGGTATGCGCTTAGTATATGCCATGCAGCCAAGTGTATCACTACAGCCCGACTTCCCCTGAATAGGGAATGTTGGAGCTGCGCGATGTTTTTCTTTTAATTGAATAATAATTTACTTTGTAACAAGTCTCACTAGCACAAATGATCAGGCTTAATCCGTTATCATGATCTTACACCTAACATTGGATGTATTCTTTCATCACGGATACCAAAGGATTCCACAGTGTAATAGGAGGGTAACTAAACACGTCACGATGGGGGTAGATACTAACCACATAATAAAATTTTGATATTTTGATTCCTTATTAAGTCCTGTTTGGTGCAGTTTCTTTTTCTAAGTACACACATATATATATGATCAGGCTTAATCCGTTATCATGATCTTACACCTAACATTGGATGTATTCTTTCATCACGGATACCAAAGGATTCCACAGTGTAATAGGAGGGTAACTAAACACGTCACGATGGGGGTAGATACTAACCACATAATAAAATTTTGATATTTTGATTCCTTATTAAGTCCTGTTTGGTGCAGTTTCTTTTTCTAAGTACACACATATATATATATATATATATATATATATATATATATATATATATATATATATACTGTATATATAGGTTTGAGGTCTGACATATATAAATCTGGATTGATGCTATAAAGATGTTTGTCATGGAAAATATATTCAAATACATGATGTCCTCTGGTATTCATGAGCTCTGTTTCCTTCTTCGGTTCCGTACAGGCAATAGTAGTGACAGATGGAGAGCGCATCCTCGGCCTTGGCGATCTAGGAGGCTACGGCATGGGAATCCCTGTGGGAAAGCTTGCACTATACACGGCTTGCGGCGGCGTCCACCCGCAGCAGTGTCTTCCCGTACTCCTTGACGTAGGCACTGACAATGAGGTATGGCTTCCACTTTATCTGATGAACTCATAGATATGAAATATACAAAGCAAAAGTTTGTAGTAATTTAAATACTTTTTTTTTTGGTTTTAAAATTTACATTTCAAAAAATGAAATTTTTAAAGGAATTGTTCAGTATAAAAATAAAAACTGGTTAAATAGATAGACTGTGCAAAATAAAAAAATGTATCTAATATAGTTAGTTAGCCAAAAATGTAATGTATAAAGGCTGAAGTGACTGGATGTCTAACATAATAGCCAGAACACTACTTCCTGCTTTTCAGCTCTCTTGGTTTCAATTGACTTGATGGGGGGCCACATGGGTCATATCTGTTGCTTTTGAATCTGAGCTGAATGCTGAGGATCAATTGCAAACTCACTGAACAGTTCTGTCCCATGTGGCCCCCCTTATAGTCACTGACTAACTCAGAGTTAGAGAGCTGAAAAGCAGGAAGTAGTGTTCTAGCTATTATGTTAGACATCCATTTTTTATTTTGCACAGCCTATCTATTTACCCAGTTTTATTTGAACACTGAACTGTTCCTTTAACATTTTCTTTAATTTTACCTTGATTTGCAATTAACATTTGTTTTCTTAAATTTGCTTTGTATTATAACACATGTAACTGTAAATAAACACAATGTTGAAAAAGAAATTGAATGTTGTAACATTAGATTCACACTTGAGTCTTGTTGGGGTCAGTGACCCTGGGCTGGTCAGAAGAGGGCTAATATTATTTTCCAACATTCAACCTTCCAGTTAAAGTCAGTTCAGAAAATAAAAAAAAATCATGGTTGTTATCATGTAGTCCCGGTAATATTCAGTCCCAGTTAACTGCAGTGTCAGTTACTATTACTTGCTCTTATTGTTATCAGATATATAGAGGCCATCTTTTATTTTATGGACGATAATAAATCAATGCTACTGTTTCGTAACATGTTACTCTCTTCCTGGACAAAACAAATCGGTTGTATAGTCAGTAATATGAGCAAACTGCAGCCCATATGTGCCCTTAAGATATAAAGTTTTTCTTTGAACTCACCTAAGTGCACATCATTCTTATCTAGCGGTGAGGAGAAAGGCAGGTTGTGTTCTTGGGATTCCTGCTCCCTTTAATCTTGATTGAATTTTAATTCTGTTTGTCGGGATACTTAGAGCCTCTCTGAATATTAAAAAACAATTACCAGTGAAAGGGATACAGTCATCAAATGTTTGTCTTCTGTTCAGACCTTATTGGGCTGCAAATTGGAGCAACAGACCCTGGACATGGGCCTGACACAGCTGCAGTTGTACTTAGGAAAGTTAAGGGCATAGTCAGGGTCGGAATGGGCCAGCGGGATATTTGGAAAAAACCTGGTGGGCCCCTGCGGCCCAGATCCGAACCCCTCCAGCTTTCCTACAGGCAGCTTATCTCCCTCCCCTGAAACTCTGAAGGTAGGTTTAATTCATGCTCGCTCAGGGGAGGGCAGGTGGCGGTGACTCCTGTAGGGGTGTGTGGGCCAACGGCGGGGGCCCCTGGGGCCGCAGCCCTGGTGGGCCCTGCACCTGCCAATCCAACCCTGGGGATAATTGATATAGTTGGTTTGGAAAGTGACAGCAAGACAAAATGGGGATAGTAGGACAAAGATGATTACAGTAAAAGTTACCATCCTGCACACCTTCTCCTTTTGTGCAAGTACATATAGGTAGTGCTGTTTAAAGGCCCACCCTTATTTACAGTATAGTAGGATGATGACCACATACACATCCACATCCACATGCTTGTTTGGGCCCCCGTCATGGTTCTATCCACTGATTCATCCAACAGGTTGACTGATACATAAGTGTTGCCAATATCCAAGTCAACTGGCCCATTTAATTGGTCTTCCAGTAGGGCAGCAGATGCATATTTAAGCCCAATTTTCTCCCTTTTGCAGGCTCTTTTGAATGATCCCCTATATATTGGGCTAAAACACAAGCGGGTTCGTGGGAAGCAGTACGATGAGCTGATTGATGAGTTTATGCAAGCGGTGTCTAACAAGTAAGTGGGTTGCAAGTGGTTGCTACCTAATGTGTGAAGCCTCTGAATACTTTGGTACATATGACCAGAGATCTTTAACATGAATGATATCCATTATCTCTTCTTCACCCTCAGTTACCCACAATGTAGCTTGTTCAGGTATCACAGGATACAGGTCTGTGACTTTAAAGCTGTAGTGCCGTTTGGGCTTCATGAGCAGTTCTATTAAATATATGTACAGTCAAACTTTCATACTTCATCTTCAAGTGGATGTCCGGCAGGTGATTGATCCAGGGGACGCAGAAGTTTTAATTTTATTGTGATGAAGCAAAGGGGTACAAGTTGCCTTCTTCTCTATGTGGCAACACTCAACAAGGCCAAAGGTTTTGGTCTTTAGATATAGCTGAGTAATGAGTATTGCTCTTGAACCACAGCTGAAGGCCAGCAGACTAAACAATATTGATATAAAGTGTCACTTTATCCTCCAGCTTACCCTACACTTGGTTGGTGCTCTGTGGGACCTCACCATATGTGACACAAGGCAGTCCCCAGTGTAGGACCAATCGTTTATTGTATGGAAGCTCTGCTACAGGAACAAGGCATTGTCTAAAAGCATAAACACCAGAATTTTGTAGTATCTGTAGTTAATTCTACAAATGAAACCTGAGAGAGGAAAGGCAAAATTTCAGAACTACAGAGGCAGGGAGAATTTATATATTTATCCTCATTGTAAAATGTGCATCCTGCTCGGCATGACGTATATGTTCTGGAAGTAACAAATAAATATTATATTGTTCAAAGGAAATTGGGCATGAATTAGCAGTTCCAAACTTCCAGGTCACACACATTTACTGAAGATTACATGACATTTTCCGAGCAGAGTATTTTCAAGCTTGGGAGCGTTTGGCTTGACTGTGCTTGGAACTAGTGAAATTGCCCCTTTCATATTTTTCTCCCTGAAAATAGCAGGTACCAAATGCATTACTGAGACTAGTGTAAAATATATACGTAATGATCCGCTTTTGAAAAATAGCCTGACCTTTGGAAGTAATAGCTTCCCCCACCCCATCTAATGATGCTTCATATGTCATAGATTGCCAGCTTTTTCCATCCCTATAATAAAGAAAATATTTCCATGCACCCACAGAGACAAATGTTGCATAATTATTATGGTGTCACACAGCTAGGATGGGTGCGCTGAGCCTCAAATGAGTGCAGAGACCCACTAGAGTACCACCACCCATAAACATGAGCTTCTTCAGAACGGATTGAATGGAATGCATTTATGTCAAAACAGGGATGGAAGTAGGTTTAGAGATAATAGTTGAAATAATGGGTCATTTAGGTTTCCTCTGGGGGCATTGACTGCACTGTGATCCTATTAAATCTGGGGGAGATGCATAGCTCAGCATCATGGGGTGTATGGGCAGATTTAGACACAAATTAATAGAGGTAATGTGGCATTTAGGGTCAGGGCACACGCTCGATTCCTCTGCAACTTCGGGCGACTTCGGAAAACAAAGCACTCTGAGTGTCATTCCCCTGGGGATTTACATTCTGGCCTGCAGATGGCAGTTCGGGGAGATTAGTCGCCCCAAAGAAGAGGAGATTTGTCACCGGGTGATTAATCTCCCCGAATCTGAGTGTGTGCCCTGACCCTAAGGAGAAGTCTCTTTAATTGGTCTGGAACACACCTTAAATCCCCAAGGTCCTTTTGAGGATAACAAAACAGTAGTAAATTAATTAAAGGTGTATTTGGAGACAAAATTAATCTGAATATATAAGAATTTTATTTTGCTTTACAAAATTTCTTTCAAACCCTGGCTGGCCAGGAACGATTCGGGTAGGTGGTCACTTAAAATCCCAGTAATAGGAATTTTCCAAATCTCACAGGTTGTATTGGATGATCCCCCCCAGTCTTGCAACAACAATAATGTAGAGCTAGTTACAGTTCTCCAACTTGGGAGTATTATGGTGTGAGTTATAATTCTCTAATTTGATAATCAAGTAAAAGGTAATTTTCCCAAATGGGTTGTCGGGCTTATTATGTGGAGATATATGTAGAGAAGGTTACAGAAGGGGTTAATTGGGGCATCCCCCACACCCCTCTCTTTCCAGCTACACGTGCCCTCCACATAATAAGCCTGACAAAATCAGGCCCCATCTGCCCAGACCTGATCCCCACCTGCCTTTGCCATCACTCCCCCACTTTCCTCTTCTCAATCATGGCAAAAGTAAATAAAATATGCGCAGGGCAGTTGGCAGTGGGGGAGCAGGAGCGGGGCCACAAGGGGTTGTGAGTAGGGTTGCCACCTTTTCTGGAAAAAAATACCTGCCTTCCTATATAATTATCTTTTTTCCCTATTAATAACATTGAGCTCAACCGGTAAAATACCGGTTAGGTGGCAACCCTAGTTGTGGGGAGTCCCTGGAGTAACAGCCTCAGTGGGCCTTGCACATCCCAGTCTGACCCTGCCTCCAGTCCCATCGTAGATAAGTAGAACTAATTGGTTGGGTGGTGATTTGGGGATGATAATGCCTATGGAAGTAAAATAGGTGTGTAACTGAGCCACAATCTTCAATAATCCACCATAAGGATTTGAAATTGTTTCTAAGACCACTACCAACATTCTGAAGTTGTGAGATGGTTATGATGAAGTTTTTCATATGTGAATAAAGGTTTCACTTGATGTGGCAAGTATCAGTGCTGGAACTAGGGGTAGGCAGAAGAGGCATGTGTCATGGCAACCATGGTGGTGGTAACAGGGCGATACCTAGGCATGTACCCAGGTCCAGACTGTCAATCTGTGGGTTTTTGAGGGGCTGCAGGTAGAAGCCATAAAAAGTCACTATTTAGTGGGCTGGTGGGGGCTGTGTGGGCCTCTGTGTACTTGGAATGCCAGGGCCTATTTCGAATCCTAGTCCAGAGCTGCATGTACCTCTGCTGCCTCTAACTTCAGCTCACTTTCAGATTAAAAAGGGGCAGGAGGGTCTGTCATGGTCGAAGGAAAGTTGCCGAATGAGGTGGTGGTGGGGCTCAGTTGAGAGTTGCTGAGTAGGGACGAGTCCCATCAGGAGCTTGCTTTTGGGCACCCTTCTACACTGGCCTGGCTCTGGCAGAATTCACTTTTGTGAGTATTTCTATCATTTCTAACTGATGGGTTGTTACAGTTCCCAGGATTCTCAAACTCCTGATTATTCTAAGTATGACAAATGGAGGGCAGGAATGCAGCACAGGGTATGGGAATCTCCCACTGTTATTTCTGGCTTCCAGGGATTTCCCAGCCTTGCACAGAATTCTTTCTTTTTTCCCCTTTTCTTTTAATCCTGTTACCAATTAGGCTGAGTCAGATTGCAAACATCTGATGCATGGTACAGACATGTGCTGCGTCACCCCCATTGCTTGGGGAGTTCAACAAAATATTAAAATAAAAATCCTGAACTGACATCCAAGTCATCTGGTCATAAACAGCTGCATCCTCGCATTATTGAGCTTGTCCCTTGGGAAATACTTGATACTGTTTCTTAATGCCGCTGTCCAAAAATACTCGGTTCTATAGCCGGACACAGGAACTCTGTGTTTATAGAGAATACAAGTATAATTAGGTTACAGTGAGATAATTAATTAGAGAGATTTTTTACTGTAGCCTGAATAAACACCAGTTGTCCCTTTACAATAACCTCTGTTGCTATAGCAACCGCAATTACTGTTTGGCTCCTGGGGACCAAAGACATAATTTCATGTAACAGAATACAGGTTTTTGGGTTTATTGGGTAGCCACCAATTGGTTAATTTGGGGTGACAAATAGAAACATAAGCTATTGTATATAACCTGCAGCCAACAGTGGGATGCTGCAGAGTATTCTTGAAGTTCCACTATGATTCTTTTCCAATGTAACAATGTTCCCTGCAGCCTCTATGGTCCACAGGGCTTCCAGCCAATTTGGAAGGTGTTTTTATCAGATGGAGGTACTTGCTTGTGGGGCATCTCTCGGCCAGCTGCTGGTTCCCTACTGCCTTGATTTGACTGAGTAGTGGGCTCTAAATTAGTTTGTTGGTTCTGTCTGATGGGTTCTCCTACTCCAGTTTCGTTGTATGCCTCTTATAATGGTTTGGGCTTGCAACCATCAAACCACCAACATCAACCATCAAACCAACCATCAATCCAACCATCTAACGAGCCATCAAACCAACCATCTAACCAATCATCTAACCAACCATCAAACCAATCATCTAACCAATCATCTAACCAACCATCAAACCAATCATCAAACCAACCATCTAACCAATCATCTAACCAACCATCAAACCAATCATCTAAGAGGTGCCCCTGCAGTGAATGCACAAAGGTTTCACCTTCTTGTATATCTGATGCTCTTTCCATCGTTTCACCATAGGAGTTTATGAATACTTTTCAGCCAATCAACCTCTTAATAAGACAATATGTATTTTTTTGCTGCATTAAATTATTTTAGATGATTCTACCAGCTAAGCCTTTCCCTAGTGCACATATACTCACTCTACATTTGTGTGGTGTCCAACTATTCTATCCGTGCCAGATCAGGGATGTGTGAAATGAAAAACTCTTGCCATATAATGGAGATTAGCACAATTGCTTAATCTCTGCTGGTTAATTGGATCTAAGATTTACAGTTCTAGGATTTGGGTGGCTCATTGTCCTATACCTACAGAAATGGTTTGCAAGAAAGGCCTATTGTTTTTTTAAATTCGAAGTTGTTTCCAAAAGTCTATATAAATATGTTTTATATGCCTTGCTTTAGCTTGTGTTTTTGAAAAAAATTCTCTTATATCCCCCCCCCCAGCCACACACCGTGTCTTCCAGAAGTGAATGGTTACAGTGTGTGGCGGACGTCTGCAGGTGCTAAAAGTTGACTCCTGCCCACACGCAGTTCCTGTTGCAATATTAGTAGAAAGGTTCTAGTAAGGAGACCTTGAGGAGTACAGAGTTTATCCATACAAAACATGATAAACAGCAGAGAGAGACACAACTTTGCATGTCGATAAACTGTGGGTTAGCTTGAAGCCCAGTTATCCTGGGAACCTATCCTTGCTTCCCCTCTCGCTAAGGCCTGCCAATGGGTTACTGGCCAGCAGTATCATTTCCTCTGTATCGCTAAATCACAGTTTACATTGCATTTAACTGGTTCTTGGCACAGAAGGAACTATTGGATTTAATGGACATTTACTGTGATTTTTTTGCTTTGTCTGCAAGAACCAAAACTGCTCATTTTAAAAGGATAAAACTTATGGAGGCATCGGAACATAAAATAGAGTACCAGGCACAATGTCCAAAGCCGCATTGCTAAACAAGCAAGGTGTAACAGTGGGGGCTGCAGAACTAGAGGCTATATAGGTATTTTGTACTTGCAGTTTATCTTTGACAAGGAGGGTAAGAGGGTCCTAAAAATGCTGACCACTGCAAACTAGCATAGCAATTTTGGAAACAAGTCATTTCCTCCTCTGGGTTCCAGCCTGAAAGACAATCAGGATAAAATTGGAGGTGCATTCTTTTCTTGCATAGTAGAGTAAAGCTCCCCATAGACGCGACGATTCTTCTTGCCGAACGACCGATTTTAGGGAAGTCCGACCAATCCTTCAAAATTATTGTGCGGTTAGTGGGATTCGAACGATCGTACATCTAAAGGTGGCCATACATGGATAGATCCGCTCGTTTGGCGATGTCGCCAAACGAGCGGATCTCCCTCCGATATGCCCACCTTGAGGTGGGCAATATCGGGCAGATCCGATCGTGGGCCCTAGGGCCCAACGATCGGATCCTAGCTTTAACAAACGGGCGGTCGGATCGCTGGACCGCATCAACTAACAGATGCGGCCGCGATCCGACGGGATTTTTAGCCCCATCCGATCGAGATCTGGCCGACTTTCGGCCAGATCTCGATCGGGGAAGCCCGTCGGGGGCCCCCATACACGGGCCAATAAGCTGCCGACACGGTCTGTCGGCAGCTTTTATCGGCCCGTGTATGGCCACCTTTACATTTTTCGGCCGACATCTGTCAGGAAATTGATCGGCCAGGTCAAAAAATCTTTGTTGGTCCCAGTGCAATCTATCTATGTTTGCAGGGCCAAGCAGGCAGCTCCCCTTTGTTTTCTTGGCAAATTGGTCTTTTTAGTTGATGGTCAATTCGTACGATCGTTCCGAGAAAATCCTGGTCTCACGATCAGGATCTGATCTTTTAAAAATCTCAACATCTATGGCCAGCTTAAATCTGGCCATAGATGTAAAGATTTTTAAAAGATCTTTTCGTTATCATGAGACCAATATTGTCTTAAAACGATCGTTTAAATGTACGATTTGTCCATCAACTAAAAAGACCATTTCAGGCGATATTGTCTAGTTGAAGCCAGGAAAACTGAGGGTAGCTTGGCCCTGCAAACATAGATAGATTTCACTGTGACCGATGAAAATATTTTAACCTGGCTGATCAATTTTCTGACAGATGTTGGACGAAAAATTGTAAGATGCATGATCATTCGATTCCCACTAACGTCACAATAATTTAACGGATTGGTTGGATTGCACTAAAATCGGTAGTTCACCAAAGAAAAATCTTTGCGTCTATGGGGACCTTTATTTATTTTTAAATAATATTTTTATTTTGTTTTGCAATAACATACAGAAAGAAAAATGCATTGAAATAATGGCAATAAGGATAATAACATCTTACAATGGTACGGTATAAATACATTGCATTATACTGTACAGTAATAAACATATGTAATTTTACAGCTCTTTCCTAATGTCATTTCTGGTACATTTGCAGTCTGCAGACTAAGCAAAGCATATTTTGCCATTAAGAAGAAGAAAATTAGGGGGGGGGCCTTTATTTTAATGTCAGTATGAGGTCTGTCCATTTGGTGAGATGGGCAAATTTGACTACTTAAGTGGTGGGCCAATTCAAGATGATCCATTCATTTGGCTCCCAGTAGCCTGAACCCAATCGAATTTGTAACACAAACATTTTGGACAAATTGGTCTTGAGTTTCTTTTAACATGTGTGTAATTTTTAGTTATTTCCAATTTGATATCTGATATGTGATTGCTAGGGGTAGCATAAGCTACAAGTCAGAAAGTGATCTAAGAAAACAGAAGATAGTGATACACATTCATGAAAAATCAACCTGTAGGGTGATTTGACGCAAGCAATGTAGAATTTCATATGCCATGTTACAAAGATCCAGAACAGAAATGTTGGTTCCACCTAAAAAAAAAGAGACATCTTGCAGGTGTACATTTTAGATTCACCTGACATCTGCGAGACTGAGATTCGTGGAATTATGGTTCAGTATCTCTAAAAAGTCCCCAATACTTTACCAACTGTCTCTCATTTTCAGAGACAGTTATTGATTTTCCCTCCCTGTCCTTGGTAATGTTTGTACCTAAAAATATCCCTGTTTTCCTTTAGATGTGACCAACTTCCCAGAAGAATTGATCCTATGTCTAGAAATCAGTTCTGTGTCTTCACTCTTTCCTTAACCCATAGTTAGTGAAAAGCTTTGAAATGCAGTTTGTTATAGATATAAAAATAACATCATGGATCTTAGGTGTGTCCATAAAGCTGACCATGCATTCCCAGGTTAGGTTGAAAGGTTTGGTTAGCCATACTTTTTACTCTGTTGGATCACAGTAAAAATATCACAAAAATATTGTTTGTTGATGTTTCTTGGGTACATGGGGCATCATTAGATGAGGAGCTTTACCTCTATGAAAGGCTGAAAGGTCAAATTATCCTATGGCTTGCCCGTGTATGGTCCACATGTGGCCCCATGGAAAAATGTCCATGGAAATCCATTCTGGAATGCTGAAAACATTTCAGCGACCAAGAAATTATTATCTTGGAACAGATTTACAGATTTCTGTGCAAAAATAAAAACCACATTAAAGAGGACAATTTATATCCAATAATTACAAAAAAAAAAAGAAATATCCCAAATACTGTTGAATCTCTCTCCAGATCTGTTCTGATGTTTATCAGCGATACAAAGCCACGTCTCCGGTTTCAGGACTCTCGCTGGCTGGGGATCCAAATGAAACACTTTTAAAATAAATGACACGAGACCGGTCTGAACTTTCCCAATATGTTGGTAATTTATCAAAGATGCAGATTTTTGCTGCGTGGCGAGAACGCTGGCTTTGAAGTAATTTATCCTTCTTCCAGTGCCAATATCAGCTCTTTTAATTTCTCCGCAAGAGTCAGACTTCTGAAAAAAAAATCTAAAATGCACCAAACTCCATGATTCCTATTTTATACATAAAGTGATCCAATTCCAGGCTGGTGGCTTACTTTGCATAACAAAGCCTTATTGTTAAGGGTTAGTTTAGGAATGTTGCATTGACACCGAGTTGTAAGTCAAGGAACTCTTGATGTTCAAGCTTTGGAGCTGCAACATCTCAGTTGGTGAATTCACTGTTAAGAACTTGCACAGCGGCTGTAACTAAAGTTAAGTTTCTTGCTTAGTGCAATGACTCTCATCTGTTATCAAGTAATCCTCCTTGAACTGCTTGTTTTAAAGGGACATGGCCACCCACCCATACAGCAGATTCCCTGTTCTTTAATACCCTTCAGATTAGAAGAAACACAACTTCATGTTAAAGAGTAGGAAGGGATTTGTGCAGCTGGGCTAGCACTTAAACTGGCAGATATAGTGGATCATTTCAAAGAATGGTTGGATGCCTTTTTAGCATATTAGAAAGGATGAAGTTGCTAGGATTAATACTCTTTAAGTACTAATTTATTAGATTACTGGAAAGCACAAAATTGCATACAGTACTCTGTGCTTGCGCTTTGCACAGAAAACATCAGAAGCCTCATTTACAATTGCAGCACAAAGGTTTAACGCACAAAGCAGAATTGAGTCCAATGCAACGTGCGTGGCAGTTTAACGAAACGGACTCGACTTCCTCATATCACTTTGGACAAATGGCAATAATAGCTCCATAAGTTTATTTGCTTGCATTTCACCTGTGCAGGATGGGTGGGCACCCTGGCACATGTTGGTGCGTGTTTATAGGAGCGTGTTTGTTCAAATCGACCTTTATGAATAGTGTCCAAGCACGCAGTGGTGTAACTGGATATTACAGGGCCCTACAGCAAATTATTTTTCAGGCCCCCAGAATGTCTAGAGGTTGACCTGGTTTTACCAATATTTTTTTTAAATTGTATATTTAATGGGGCCCCTATATCTTCCTGGGCCCCCTGTAGCCGCAGTGTCTGCTTCCTCTGTTTTACCCCTGCATGCATGCTTAACTTTGCATCCATTTGTTTGCTTTGCACAGTGCACCCATGAATCAAAGGATTTAATTGCACACCCATCACTGCATAGGGTGCAAGGTGCAAAGTAGAGGCACATGGATGCAATGAAGCCCGGGCTCCTTTTGTGGGTTTGGTCTACACACAGCTGGCTCTCACCTCATATGCTGCACACTAATAGGCTGTTTATGGATGTTGCACTCCCGATGACATCAACAAAGCTCAAACCCAATTTGCACACAATTTGCCAATGCAAAATCCAGGGTGTGCCAGAAAAAGCTAACTGGTGGGACTTTAGGGAGGGTGCATTCTCCCAAACTGTTAGGTGTCAGCTACTGAGCTGAGTACACAGGGACAGGAATGAATGAGGGTCTTGTTTTGGTGGCGACTACTACCCAAATGGGAATCCTCCTGCATTAAATGAGCAGCGACACTAGGACGCACATTTATCAAAGGTCAAATTTTGAATTCTGGTGAGTTTTTTATAACTCCCTTAAATTGAATAGAATTCAAATTTGACTTGGGAAAATCTATTAATAAAATTGAATTTTTTAAACTCGGGCCGAATTTAAACAAACCAAAAACTCGAATCGAATTTGATTAGAATTCGATCAAACTCAATTCAAGTTTTTCTTGTCAGGAAGGCTACAAACATCTCCAAATTTAACCCTGGACCTCTCCCATTGATTTATACAGTAATTCCTCAGGTTTTAGGTGGAATCGAGTTTGGATTATTCCTTAGTTAAATTTGACAGTTTTGACTATAACAAAATGTGAAAATTCTAATTTGAATTTCCAATTCGACCCTTAATAAATTTGCCCCTAGGTGTATGACATACTCGCGTTTGCATTTCCATTGTAGCAACTTGGGGGAGAGAGATATTTCATTCCCTGCTTTCAGTCCACTAATCCCCTTGTCTCACTGGCTGCCAACATGTGCCTGATTCTATGACTGTGTGGATTTGCAGATTGCTTCGGGGACCGGCTTATTAAATGAGCACATAGCAAGGCCTCGCTTCAACTGAAAAATCGCACGTTACATTTCCTTGGAAATCTCTGCTCATTTCCCACCGGTGGGATTTATGATTTTCATTTTAGAAAATAAGCCTAAATCCCTTCATAGCCGGTAAATTGCTTAAAGGTGTGTGTGCCTAATTTAACTTACTCTTAGCAGGAACCAAACAGAGATCTGCTCAGCTAATACAGACTTTTATTCATCTATACAGAGATATGGGACTCTATGTAGATCTCCTTTCGGCCCAAGATAAAGTACCCTCTTTAGTGGCTCTTACTTTTTAATTTCACTTGCAGTATTTGCTCTGTCGTAGAATGATAATATTTTCTCTGGCTAGAAATGCCACCCCTCCTCTCTGCCCCCTGTCTTCCTTGTATACAGTTAACTTTGTATTACAGCACTTGTCTAATGAAGCTCTGAATGTAACTGTTTCCAGGTATGGGATGAACTGCTTGATCCAGTTTGAGGACTTTGCCAACTCCAATGCATTCCGTCTGCTGAACAAGTATAGGAACAAGTACTGCACCTTCAATGATGATATTCAAGGTAAATGCAAGCCAGTAGCCACAAATAAGGTACAAGTCTTGATTTCTATGTTAATGATAAAGTCATAACTGAACCCACAATGCCCGAGGCTTATAGAGTGCATACAATCAGTGAAGCTCTTCTAGCTGTTCTCTCTGATTATTATGGGGCGACATGGGAAGGAGCTTCAGTTGCAGGCAGTTTATTTGGGTGCAGCATGGGCAGAAGTTCTTTTGAAAGCTGTGTGTTTGTTATCAGCTCACAATAATTCACAAATCTGGGAAGGCAAAACAGATTGGACTGTTTTTCAATTCCT
Source organism: Xenopus petersii (assembly GCA_038501925.1). NCBI lineage: Eukaryota > Metazoa > Chordata > Amphibia > Anura > Pipidae > Xenopus > Xenopus petersii. The sequence continues at coordinate 14,465,506 of CM076674.1, forward strand.
TCTCCTTACCCACAGAGCTCACTGCCCTGGCATGTACTGTATCCAAGAGGCCACCTGCAGGACCACAGTCTTTGCCAGTCCACTGCCTCAGGAATACCTTGCTTTAATAGTTCTTATAGGGTTAAATTATTACTGCATTGTGTTGACTTGTGTTGCCCCCAAAAGGTCAAGGTCAGAAAGTAACCCCTGCAGTTCTTCTCAAGGGCACATGGCATAATGGAGTGGGAACATAACCTGGAGCCTCGGCCTACAGTGAGGACTCTACGAGCCATAGAGGAGGCATAAATAACCAATAAGGGCAGTGATCCCCAACCAGTGGCTCATGAGTAACATGTTGCTCCCAGTGGCCTCAAAGCAGGTGCTTATTTTTGAATTCCAGGCTTGGAGGCAAGTTTTGGTTGTATAAAAACCAGATGTACTGCCAAACAGAGTCTCCTGTAGGCTGCCAGTCCACATAGGGGCTACCAAATGGCCAATCACAGCCCTTATTTGGCACCCCAGGAACTTTTTGCCATGGTTGGGGACCCCTGAGTAAGGGATATAATTTAAGCACGTTTATTCTGAGGGAATGAGAGCTCATTCCAATGAAGAGTTTACAGCTGTACATGCCATTTGTGTGTGTAGGGCGGCTATGCGTTTGCTTTACTAATGGGACCTTCTGGGACAGACCTGTCAGAAAAGGATTTAAACTATTCAGGCTGAGTCACGGTAACATGAGATAAAATGCAAATACCTGAAGAACAGATCATACTTTCTGTGTTACCGCCACTACATCTCCTTTCTCCTGACATCTGGGCTTCCCATTAAGCGCAGGCGAGTTCTCCATTCCAGGGGGCTGGGGGGATTGGGATGGATTTCCAGATTAACAAAACACATTTGGAACAATGGGAACAGATTTGCCTGGTATTATGTGCTCTGAGATACACAAAGTCTGGGAGATTAGGGATATTGTATTGAGTCCAGAGAGTCATTGAAGTGGATTCACGTCAAATCTGGATTCACAGTTTTAATACACCTCCAGGGTTCTAAGCCAGCTCTGAACTTCCTGAGTATGTAACTGTTGCAGCCAATTCCTGCAGCAATATTGTCTCTTTTCATGGCCCACCACACTATATAATTCCAATAATGCATGTGTCATTTACCAAATACAGAGTAAAAAAGCAATTCACCAGCTCACAAGACGTGAGTTAGCAGGGCAAGCCCTTGCAATTTTATTAATTCAGTTGTGCAACATTTCGGGGACGTGCCCCTTTGTGCTCTATCATCAAGCACCAAGAGAAGAATTTAGGGTATAAATGCATTTGGAATATACTAAATAAAGGACAGGGTACTCCGGTGCAAACTGCCATGTTTTGTGCACACTTGCTCCCTGTCCTGCACCTTTCTGAATTCATAGACCTTCCCCATGAATATAAAACAGGACTCTGCCTGCATTCAGGGGTGGGAGGCAAATAGGCATCCACCTTCCCGCTCCTTCCCCATCTCCTTACATGCTCTTCATTAAGATACGCCAGTTAGGAATTGTCCCTGGCAGGCAGTTAGGACATTCATGCTTTGCACCTATTGGCAATTTCCAATCCATTGAGTGCAGCCAGACCTCAAGTGCTTTTTGAATAAGCACTAAATAACCCCTTGCATGTTAGAAAGTCTAGAATGATTAAAGGAGAAATAAAGCTTAAGAAAGTTGGCAATACAAGTATTGAACTATGGATTGATATTGTGGCATTTTAATGTTATAAATTAAATTAACGCTGACAGTTGCAGATGCACTTACTGCTTGGACTTATTATGCTTCCTTATGACAGGGCCTCCTTATGTCTGCTGGTACCATGTTCTACGCCTAGTGCCCGATTCCTAATCTGACCCTAGACAGAGAGTGCAGCCAGACCCCGAACACACCTTTGTAGTCCTTAGTGCTCTAGCACTGGTATCCGGGTCATAATAAATCAGCGGTCCCCAACCCTTTTTGGCCCAGGGACCGGTGTAAAGGAAACATTTTTTGCAAGGACCTGGGGGGGGAGGGGGTCAGGAGGGGTTGGCAGGTTAGAAGCAACTGTGCGTCCAATTCGGGTGTGCGGGCGTCCAATTTGGCGCACCGCCGTTAATTGCAGGCTAGGCTCGGTTACTCAGTTCAGTACTGTCCGCAGTCTGGTTCTGGGCCGCGGCCTAGTGGTTGGGGACCCGTGTACTAAGTGACCCCTAAAATTATTAAAGGGCAACTAAAGTTCAAGACAAAATTAAACAAGCTATGCCACATACGGATTTCTGTACCAGCCTTCCTCTGCATCATGCTGAGCTTGATAGATTTGTCTTTTATTAGCCTGATATGTGCAAATACAACAAGGTCTCATTTCTCCATTGCTGTCGATGCCGTGGAACAGAACTTGAAAGAGCCAAACTGACTGATGTTCCATTAGCCAGAAACACAAGTTCACCAGAGTTAAACACCGTTTAATAACAAGCATAGAAAGTAATAAAAAGGTAGGAAAAATTGAGTTTCAGGACGGAAGAGAACATAACTTATAGCAGACTCGGCTATAAATTTAATATTTCGTGCAGATGTCCAGCACAGGAATAGATTAGGGGATTGGAATTATGCAGCATGGAAAATAAAAGCAAATGAGATTGCAGTGTACATTTAATTTATGACTTAACAGTCCCAATAGCTCAGTGAATACAATGCCAACTCAACCTAGCAGCCGTGCGCTACAGCCCTTACTGTCCAACACGTTCCGATTTAAATCCCATGATTTATGTACAGCAGAAATACAGCTGCTGGCCATTTATCCAGTGTAATGGGAAAGTCAGATAGAGTTATTCTAGGTACAGCCAGACTTAATACATAGATACAGCCAGACAGAGGGAAAAGATACAGATTGTTTGTATACACATATACAGAAGGAGGCAAAATAATGGAGAAACAGAGATAGATGGGCAGGTAGATGGATATAGAACAGCTTTCTACAGTAATATATAAGGATTGAACTCAATTAAGTCTTTTTACCTCAACGACTATGTTACTATTGACATAAATGGATAACTAAATATCTACAGATAGAGGGAGAAAGACCCTAAATGAAACATCAAGGGAGAGAGATATTGAGAGAGAAGCAAGCAACTAGACAGATAGTTTGGACAGGCTGAAGATCCTAACAGATTGAAGTCTGTTTGTCCATATTGATCATTCAGTCTTCTACAGATATATAGAAACATAGGGGTAACAGTCACCCTGCTATAGTTCCAGGGGTACCCAGGGCACAAATAAGCACTCACCCCAAATCTCCCCCTAACTGGCCTTCAGGCTGGGCCTCCTTAGCTCATAACAAGGTTACAGATATATAGAAACATTGGGGTAACAGTCACCCTGCTATAGTTCCAGGGGTACCCAGGGCACAGTTAAGCACTCACCCCAAATCTCACCGTAAATGCCTAAACAGATTATCACTACACTCCTTTACTCTTCCCTAGGGGGTGCAGCCTCAAAGAAACTCTGTTCTAATAATCCTTTAAAAACACTATACTTTTTTGTTGGCAATATATAACCTCTAGGCATATCAAAAAAAAAGCGAGAACGAGAACATCCCTACATTTATCATTAATTAAAATGTAACCTGAAAGTTATAGTGAAATGGATCATTGTTGGAAGTATGCCACTGCTGAGAGACAAGTAATTAATAATTATGGTAAAATATGTGGCAGCAGATATAGATGATTAAAAGGAAATCAGAATGATCTCTTTTGGTGCAATGGGTATTTCTTACTTAGCTGAAAGGACATTTATAATAGAAGAATGACCGGGTGGAGCTTTGAGAGCTTGGAGCAGAACGGTGCTATTGGCTGCCAATAAGCAATTAACACTTGCTGCGTGTTACAAGAGGAGCCTTTATTAATAACCCTACATAGCAGTCCTTTCAGCATCGCTCTTCCGTATCGTTCCGTGCAAAGGATAACTTCCTCTTTGTTTCAGGGGAAATGCTTAGGGCACAGGAATGTACAATATTAGATGCTTGACTTTGGAGCCAGAGAGTCTTTAGTGTCCTGTCCAGTTTAGTATTGACACAGTGGGGTTAGAGGAACTGGGAACAATGAACCTAACAAGTGTGCAGAGCGATGGCAGATTACTTCAAGCACCGTGTGTCTTCTGTGAAAGACCTTTCATATACAAAATGATTTAGCTTTTCCTTATGAAAACAGTTCCCTAGATGATGGGCCCCAGACTCTACACCGCAGTGCTTACTCGGTGTTAATAGAACCCCACACTGGCTTCTGTCCATGATAAATTTATTATTCACTGATGCATGAATTGGTTTCCATTTTGTTAAGCCATTTATAGTATATAGTTAAGGTGGCCATACACAGGGAGATCCAAACGAGAGGATCTCCCCTCGCTATGCCCACTTTAAAGTTTAGCGATATCGGGCTGATCCGAGTGTGATCAGAATGGAGGCCAAACAAGCGGTAGTGTTCTGCCTATTATGTTACACATCCAGTCACTCCAGCCTTTATACATTACATTTTTGGCTAACTATAATAGATACATTTGTAATTTTGCACAGCCTATCTATTTACCCAGTTTTTATTTTTATACAGAACAATTCCTTTAATGGATTTAGGCCCCCATGCCTTGCTAAATGGTTCTGAGTATTTTTCTGTAGGAAACCATACAGCAGAGACTTGGACTTCAACAAAAGCTGAAGAAGAGATCAGATGACATAATTTGCCATTTTTGCTTCTGAACATAACCTGTTAAATTATCCTTTATGTCTGTCTTTAAGTTTCTGCTTCAAACCCACAGATGTACCATTTGGTCAAGTTCCACCAGTTGGTCTACCTGTGTTCCATCATCTGGGCTTAAAGCATTATTGTTTGAGACTAAGATGGGATCCAATCAGATGCCTTTATTAGTATAGGTGGGAAGTTCCTGAATGTACAAACAACCACAGGTGTAGGACAAATTTCATAACAATCTGGCTCTTGGCCCAAACTGTTGAATAATGGGGAAACCCTACTTGTGCTGTGCTTAACAAGCAAATATACAGATGGGCACATTCATTCTGTACATTGATTCCACACATCCATTCCAGACTTTCACACCCTGTGTTCTTTCCCAAGGGTCTGATGATTACCAATTCTTTAGTAATTTTTTAAAATGAAATTACATTTCTTATTGCTTATATTAAAGAGTCTTGAACTGACCTTCCCCTGCTATTTGATTCCATACCATAATCATGCATGTCACAGAAAATTAGGACATCTCTAGCCCCAGAGAAGGTTTCAACACTGCAGATATCGAGGTGTGTGAGAAGGAACCCAGACCCCACCCTCTTCCTATTTGTTTGTATGTTATGTACTTTATGGTTTGAGAGTGAGCCCATGGCCTCAGGCCTCCAGGATCTAAGTGACAGTGTGTTTTTTTCTGTATACTTATAAATACAGTATATATGTATGTATAAACTTTGGCAGGCAGCAGGACAGGAGGAGAAGATCAATAGCTAATTTAGTGTCAGGGGCCTATTGGCTCCTAGCGGAGAAGTCCGTACCAAGGAGGAAGCTTAGGGGTTAAAGCCCAAGTTCACGGTATCCAAAGGGATCAGGCGTAAGCAAAGTCAAGTTCAGGCAAGAGATCAATAAGGCAGGCAGCAAGAATCAGGGTCTAGCAGAGGGTCAGGAAACAGTAAATTAGGAATTTAGAAACCCAGGAAAACGATTCAGCAATTCCTATAATCGGGCATTGAACCTGTGACTTGGAATCCTTTTATTTTCAAATTTTTGCAAGTCATCCCACCGACATTGGCCCACGTGGGTCATGGACGCCGCCATCTTGGATGTGACGCCGCAGGAGACAGGAGCGCCAACGGGCGTTCCTGATATTAGCATTCCTCTTAATTTGTTCCTATGCCTATAAAAAGGCACAAAACAGCCCAGTCACAGGTGTGAAAAGTATGGCAGCTCAAATTAATTTTTAGCGGTAACAGCCCAATAACATTAAGGGATACTGTCACGGGAAAACAGTTTTTTTTCAAAATGCATCAGTTAATAGTTGTCAAAGGCCTTGCAGCTCCGACTGCGGAGAAGTCTGGACCTAGTAGGACGCACCTGGCAGAAAGTCCAGTTTGCAGTAGCCAAAGGGGCAAGAATAAGCGTGGTCAGGATTCAGGCAAGAGTTCAAAGGCAGGCGACACAGGATCGAAGTCAGGAATAAAGTAAGGAGTAAAAATTCCAGGAATCGATAGAATAACAATTATCAGCACCCAGGATTGCGACCTATAATCGGGCATTGAACCTGTGACCTTGGCGCCCTTAAATTATATATTTTGGTGCAGTTTTCAACGCACTGGCGTCACGCATCTGGCATGATGACGTCAGTACTTGGCGCTGGGTGACTCCATTTTTGACACAAAGTGGAGCGCTCCATGACAGAGCTCTCCTGACAATAGTGCTGCTCCAGCAGAATTCTGCACTGAAATCCGTTTTTTAAATGAGCAAACGGATTTTTTTATATTTCATTTTGAAATTTGGCATGGGGCTAGACATGACGTCCATTTCCCGGGGCCTCAAACCATGTGACTTGTTCTCTGATAGGCATCAGTCTTTACTTCAGTTCTTTACTGCTGTACTGCATGTTGGAGTGATATCACTTCAGCAGCCTATCAAGAGAACAATGGGCAGCTAACCACTTAGCAATTATCTGACACCTCTGCTGAAGAAAGATTCCTTTGCATTGCTAAAAGCTAAAACCCTGCTTTTTCCTGCTTGGGTGCTATTCTCATGTTTTCCACTTGGGTCATATTGAGGTATAATGAGAAGGAGAGAAACAATAGTTGTTTCAAAGCAGTTCCATCCTGAAGTGCTGACTCCTTCTCAAAGCTCAGGATCAGACACAATGCACTGAGATGGCGCCTCCACACCAATATTACAGCTAGAAAATGCATTTGTTGGTTCCAAAAATACAATTTTAAATGGTAGAGTGAATTATTTGCCAGTGTAATTTAGAAATAAAAATTAAACCTTAAAAATCTCGACAGAATCCCTTTAAGAAGAAATACCCTTGTTGGTTCAGTTAGGAAGAAACATTTTGCAGGGAAGAGGAGCCGATATTGAGTGAGTAGTCATTTCTTTTGATACCCATAATAGAGACAGCCACCTCTAATTGGCCAAAGGGTTAATAAAGTGATTGTATGCTTTATATATTAAAGTCCAACAAAAATCTGATGTATGGGTATGAATCTGAAAATGCCTGATAATATATTTTTATGAAATTAATATCTGCTGGTTGATAAAAGAAACACTTATTTCCATGTTATACTTATACACACCATGTAAAATTTGTATGACCTATCAACCCTACAGGTAAGGGCATTACATTTACAAAGAACTTGAAAACCTCTGGGCATTATTAATGAATGGATATTGAAAACATCCTGACAATTCATTTTCTTTAATTATGTTTTTGGGTGGAGATCCCCTATAAATGCCTTCTCCTATTAACACTGACCCTCTGTTTGTGTACATCTGTTCTTTATCTGCTGCTTTTTCTCCGTAATTTGTATTTATTGAATTATTTTTGTATTACATTGGACATTTTCAGATTTGCTCAGTCCCTAGCTGGCCTGGTTATGTGTGTGTTTTCCCTAAGCACTAGGGTCTGTTTATATTTACATGTCAAAGCTTAATGCTCCTTCAAAGCCCTTTAATGAGACCTGTTATAAATCAGCAGTAATCACAGCCCCATTTCTGAGCTGCCAGTTTTATGGTGATATTCAGCAGATATCTGAAGGAACATTTCAGAGCCTAATGTTGTATTTTTTGAATGCTGGAACTTGGTTACAGTGAGAGCAGCAATAATGGATAACCTATGCCCATCAGCTGTTATTGGTCTACAATTGAAGGGCAGCAGGTCTGGCAGGTGATATAAAGTAATATAAATGGCCTTGTCATTTTTCCTGCATACACAGGACCCTGCTCTACAGGACCCAATGCAGTTGTGTATTATTCAGACAACTCCATAGTTGTTTTACAATCACTAAATGTGTTGCAGCACTTTATGTGTGTGTGTGTGATCCTGACTACTTGCTCCTAAATACTGACTACCAGGGGCACAATGTAATCACATGCTGGGCCTTATTTGTCTGACATGTCATGTAATGGAAATCGAACCCTAGCTTTAATGTCATGGGAAGTGAACCTTGACTTCCATGTAATAGGAAGCAAACCCTGGTCTCCATGTAAAATAGCAGGCAAATCCTGGCCTCCATGTAGTGGGAATCAAACCCTGACTTCCATGTAATAGGAATCACACCCTGGTCTCCCTGGCTTCCATGTAAAGGGAAGCAAACCTGTGTTTTCATTTAAGGGAACTAATAACTAAAGAAGTAGCTAGAAATGTTGTACATTATGTTTTGTGCTTCTGTAACAGCCCAAGGCAACCACAGCCCTTTAGCAGTAAAGATCTGTGTCTCCAAAGATGCCCCAGTAGCTCCCCATCTTCTTTTCTGCTGATTCACTGCACATGCTCTGTGCTGCTGTCACTTACTGAGCTTAGGGACCCACTCACAATATACAGTACACATAGAATAGAAATGTCTGTAGATAGACAAACACAAGGAAGGGCCGCACTGGCTCGCCGTTCTCCCCTCCAATCAGGTGCACAGTCGGACAGTGACCCCACTGTATGTACGACAAAACATTCGACGGTAGACGGCACTTCTGAAAAAAGAAGGGTTTATTGGAAATCCTGCTGGAAAAAACCTAGGTTTTTTCCAGCAGGATTTCCAATAAACCCTTCTTTTTTCAGAAGTGCCGTCTACCGTCGAATGTTTTAGAATAGAAATGTCACAATATTATATATACAAATTAGTAATTAATACAGATAATTACTACATGGCAGCACAGAAACCAGTGCAATTAGCATCAGAATTTAATAATCAGCCCTGTAGCATCAGCTTACATTATAGGGGAAGCTCATTTTCTGCTGGATAATTAGTGATGACCCCTAAGCTTAGCTTCTAACAGCTGCTCAGTGGGCTCTGTGAATGTGAATGTTGCAGACACTTTCCTAGATGGTGAACCTTTGTGGTTTTGGTTCATTGCTGCTATTGAGAAGCTGAAACTTTACACTGGTTCAATACATTTAGTATATAAAATATGGCATTTTTAGCCATATTCATTTTTAGGGTTTTGTTCTCCTTTAATGGGAATCAAACCCTGTCTTCTATGTAATGGGAGTCAAACCCTGGCTTTTTGTATGACAGTTCACTATCAATTTATACTGCTCTGTGCCCAGAGTTCTCTAGTCTCTGTTTCTTGCTGTCACCGGAGTCTGATATATCTGGCCTTGGAACCAAACGTACCTTGTGCTGTGTATGACTAATCTCTTTCCCTGTGAATGGCTAAACAAGTGCATGACTAATGACTCTCCCGGGGGATACCTTCTACTCATTCCAGCACATAATATTCTGAGTCATAATGTTTATACTCAAGGGTGAATCCAAAAGATTCCTTATGCAAAGCCATGAGTCACGTACTAATAAATCTTAAAGGGAATCAACTTTTAGTTCTAGAACTTGTACAGAACCTTTAAATGGTCATGAAGGTGGTTACCTTGGCAGTCCTGGAATCTGTGGGGGAACTAAATGTTACTGGGTCCCAAAGCAAAATCATTCTAGAGCCCCTCTAAACTTGGGGAAAAAGATATTTTTCATGTACATATATTGAAACTGCTTAGTGTCAGTGCCCCACTGGGCCCCCCAACAGTTGGAGGGTCTCCTTCCTGGCCTGGAAACTTGAACAACAAATCTACGTTAACACTAAATAATACAACCTATAGGCATGAGCTGCTTTATCGGACTAGAACCCCCACAATCACGCAGATTATACAATGTCTGCTTTATTCATTGGTTTATCCAGGGGTGTAACTACAGAGGAAGCAGACCCTGCGGGGCCCCATGAGGCCGTAATTAATATACAGTTTCAATAAATATTGGTAAAACAGGTCAACCTCTAGACATTTTGGGGGCCTGAAAAATAATTTGCTGTGGGGTCCAGTAATATCTAGTTACGGCACTGTGTTTATCCCTGGATTACCCCTTGTTAAAATTATAATAGATATAGTGGGGCAGTAAAACAAGGAACTGCTTTCTATAACAACATAGATATGCATGTCTCCAGCAGGAAGTGACATCATGGTATCTTAGCAACACACATAAACGCTACGTTACACCATATTCTGTCATCAAACTCCCTGTTGCTTGATTAAGATCTTAAATGCGAACACAGAGCACTGTAAAACTAATCACACTATGCATAGAAACAGATACAGGTCATAATCTCTGTTTAATCCTTCTGATGCTTATGATTGTACTTTATGTATCCACCAAACTTCTCTCTGAACTAAGCCCCTGATTCCCTCCATATTTGAGGGGTGGAATTCCTTCCAAAACCATCATTTCCATTGGTCTTCTTTATGACCCACATCCAAAGAATGTTTTGATACTGGCAACTTGGTATTCCCTAGGTAAATAGAGGATTTATGTTGAGATGACTTGACTATCTGGGTCGTCACCATTACATATTTAATTCCACATGGGAAAGTCAAAGGGGTTTCTGTGGTCTTGCGCTGGAATTAACCCAAAATAGTCGGATTTTCTGAAATCTGAAAAATTCTGGCTTTTCGGGAAAAAGCCCGGAAAAATCGTTGATTCGGGAAAAAATAGTACAATTCGGAATGCAACTTGACTTTTTTCTTATAATAACTAAGGTCCAATCGTGGATTCTAGTTTGGATGGACTTTTTAAATTAAAATAATCAGAAAAATTCAGATTTTGATAAATAAGGCCCTTAAGGGCATATTTACTAACATTGGAGATAAATATCTGGAGAGATTTCTGGAGCTGTTGCCTATAGCAACAATCAAATCGTTGCTTTTGTTTATTAACTTGTTGGTGGCTGTTTGGTTGCCATGATCAACTTCTCCAGCAATCGCTCCAGATATTTATCTCCAATGTTAGTAAACATGCCCCTAGTATGATGCAGAGAGTGACATTCTGAGACAATTTGCAATAGGTTTTCATTTTTTATTATCTGTGGTTTTTGACTTATTTAGCTTTTTATTCATCAGCTCTCCAGTTTGTAATTTCAGCTATCTGGTTGCTCGGGTCCAAATTACCCTAGCAACCATGCAATGAATTGAATAAGACCAGGTTGATAATTTGCAATGACCCCTAAGCTTAGCTTCTCAACAGCTGCTCAGAGCCCACTGAGCATGTGAGTGTCACAGACACTTTCCAAGATGGTGACCCCCTGTGACAAGTTTGAAGTCCTGGATCATTGCTGCTATTGACAAGCTGACACTTTAGCCTTGTGCAATAAGTTTACTATATAAAATATGGCATTTTTAGCCACATTCAGTTTTAGGGTTTTGTTCTCCTTTAATGGCATTCGAACCCTGTCTTCTATTTAATGGGAATAACACCCTGGTCTTTCTGTTTTCCACAATGCTCCAAATAAGACTCCATTTTATCCAAATAATCCAGATTTTTAAAATGATTTCCTTTTTCTCTGTAATAATAAAACAGTCGCTTGTACTTGATCCCAACTAAGATATAATTATAGTTTTTTGCTATATAAAAAGTTGAGTGGCCCCTTTTCTTGTTCAAAAAAATATTTTATATATAGGGGAAAAAAACTGTAAGGCTGTGCACCAACCATAGTTTTTTTCTAAGGGAAGCACTGCCATAAGTTTGTTTATATATATAATTATAGTAATAATGTTATTTTATTAATTGGAATGGACAATGTAAACCTTCAGGTTCAAAACATGAAACATATGTATTTTCTTGGCTGTAGCTAAAATAATACTGCCACCTAGTGGTGATAAGATACATTTTAATCAGTACAACGAGCTGCTTAGAATTTGAAGGATGTTAAAAATCATTATTCCCCAATTATCAAGGATTCGTACAATTTTCGGACCGTGTGTGGAGAGTCCCGACATTTTTCGTCCAGCGGAGATCGGTCGTTTGGTCGATCGGACAGGTTAGAAGATTTCTGTCGGCTGCCGATAATATCTCTGCGTGTATTGCCGATCATACGATTTTCAGAGGGAGACATAACTTTCGTACGATTGCTGTCAGGGGCAGAACATCGGCTGATCTGTTCTTTTACTACTTTTTTTGATCGGAATGGTTGGTGGCAGGTCGGGAGATGGGGAAGTCCGATCGTACGTTGATTCCTACGATCGGATCTTTGCGTCTGTGGGCAGCTTTAGAGCCACGAGGTGCTGATATTTATGCAAAATCTAATCCCTTTGCTGGGGGTTGCTTAGAAAGATTTCTTGGGCATTTTCATGATGAGGAAATTAAAAGGACATTTTTTTAGTGTTATGGGGCTGGGCTTAAAGAGGTTTTAGAATGGCTAATTCAAAAATTTTGCAATTTTCATACACGCGACTATTTTGTCCAAATGCATTAAAGTCAATGGGAGTCAGAAAAATGTCGCGAAGCAATTTTTAAGCATGCCACAATTTTTTTGTTGCTGCGAATTTTCGACCATTAATCCATTGTTGCCGAATAAGCCTGCACATCACTAATTATTTGCCTTCTTTTTCAGACTCTTTCTAATTTTTAAATGGGGCCTGTAAGGCTACAAATGTATTGTTTTTGCAACTTTATGTTACTCATCTTTCTATTCAGACCTCTCCTATTCATATTCCAGTCTCTTGTTCATAGTTTTTTGCTAGGGTAATTTGGATCCTAGCAACCAGATGGCTGAAATTGCTGGAGAGCTGCTGAATAAAAAACTAAAAAATTCAAAAACCACAAATAATAAAAAATGAAGCTCAATTGCAAATTGTCTCAGATCATCGCTCTCTCCATCATAATGAAAGTTAACTCCAAGGAGGAACAACCCTTTCAGTCTCCATTCTCCATAAAGTCTAGTGTCTTTGGGTCAGAGCTCAGCCTTCAAGTAGCTGTAAATAATAACAGACATTATTTGGCTGAGGGATGTTTGAAGTTATCGTCTTAAACCACTGGAGGACCCCCTTCCCCATGGCTGAGATTCTAATACCATTTAATTGGTTGTATACGAGCAGACTGAAGAACCAAAATACTCTAACAAATTGTGCCAAGACTTTAGGGTCAGGAGATCTAATTCAAAATGAGGAATATTTCACAGCTTCATCTGCTGTTAAAGGTGAACCAAATGTATTTTATATGTTAGTACCCCTGGAGAGACCTCCCCCCTTCTCAATCCTCACCACTGCCCCGTTTGCCATAAGTGTTTCAAAAATAGCAGCGTAGCACAGATGGATTAATCTTCCATTCCAAGTGATTGCTGAAATGGAAAATGCACATCCAGATCCAGATCACTTCAACTGTCCATGAACCTGGAACAAAGGGAAAATATAGAGGTTCAAGATGGTGCCCACCAACCCCGCTGTGCCACCAACCCCGCTGTGCTTTTTTTTGGAACAGGTAAGTGGTGCAGGTTCAGGAAGGGTGGAGTCTCCAGGGGTATTAATTTTTATAAATTATTTTGTTCTACTTTAAATTGCTCATATTTTAGTATAACATAATATAGTAACATAGTAAGTAAGGTTGAAAAAAGACACACATCTATCAAGTTCAACCTTAAAGGACACGTGAAGACAAAAAATATAATCCCATTTTTACTTTCTTTAATGAAAAAGATACATATCTCCAATATACTTTAATTAAAAAATATCTACCGTTTTTATAAGAAACCTGACTGTATGCAGTGAAATTCTCCCTTCATTTACTGCTGTGGATAGGAATTGTCAGACGGTCCCTAACTGCTCTGCAGGGAAACAATCATACTTATGAACAGCAGCGGGAGCCCCCATCTTACTTCCCAGCCATGCAGAACTCAAGCAGCTTTGTTTATGACGATCCCTAAGCAGCCCAGACCACACTGAGCATGTGCACAGTCTTGGTCTTGCAAAGATGTTTAACAAAGTTACAAGATGGTGACCCCCTGTAGCCAACTTTGAAAGCATAAATTATTTGTTTGATTAGGCTTGTGGTGCAGTAAGTTCAGATTTATATTTAGTATACAAAATACATCATTTCTAGCCTTATTCTATTTTAGACTTTACATGCTCTTTAAGTCTGTTTATAACCTGCCTAACTGTTAGTTGATCCAGAGGAAGGCAAAAATTCCATTTAAAGGAACAGTCAACCCTTTAAGAAAAAAACCTGTACCCCACCCCACGGAGACCCCTCTCCCTCCTCCCCCCATGATAACTGCCCCCTCCCCCCGGGAAATGCCCCATACTTTATCCTTACCCCTTGGCGCAGATTGTGGCATCGGAGTTCACACAGCCATCTTCCAGGTCCTCGGCAAGCTGAGTGCGAGATTGGAATGTTGGCACAGTTGGAGCAATTTGCCGGTTCGTGACAACTGCGCATGCGCCGAAACTCACGGAAATTGCCGAAGCGCACAACGACCCGGAAGATGTCTGCGTGGAACTCCATAATCTTTGCCGAGTATAAAGTATGGGGCATTTCCCCCAGGGGGGCAGTTAAGCTGGGGGGAGGAGGGAGGGGGGGTCTGCGTGGGGTGGGGGTACGGGGTTTTTTCTTAAAGGGTTGACTTCTCCTTGAAAGCTTCTCCAATTTGCCTTGGAGAAAAATTCCTTCCTGACTCCAAGATGGATCAACTACTCTGAGTTATCTCTTATAACCCTGTATTGGGAAATAGCTCATAGTACAAGTTGATCCAGGGACTGGTCCGATTGCATCTTGGAGTCAGGAAGGAATTTTTCCCCCCTCTGAGGTAAATTGGAGAGGCTTGAAATGAAGTTGTTTTTAAAGTAAAGTACAGATAATTTGCTGTTAAACTCCCCTCCTCAATGTCTTGAAGACCTTTTTGAGTTCACCCCATGATTTTTAGAGGTTCCTCCAGCACTTTAAAAACATACCCACCATCAGGCCGGTTACAAGCTAACTTGCTGCTATGAGTTGTTACTGGACTTTGCCAGGTTACAGAGATACAAATTCATTTCTATTGAGTCATTTTCTTACTATGAAGTCCAAGTGCCCCTTTTAAGGAATCTGAAAGATTTGGCATTTCCATATTTTACAGTATTTTTCCATCTACAAGATAATAGCCAGAACAATGCGACTTGTCTCTATCAGATCTGGTTCCAGGGGAGGCAGCAGATGGTCCCACAAATGCAATTTATGCTTTGGCCTTAACACATGGAAAAAGGGGGAAAGCTCGGTGTTTTGCTCTGGGATTCATTTGTCTCTTCTGAAAACGTTATTATTTATCGGTTGCCATAACAAAGCATTGTCTTGCTGCCAATTAATCACGTGTATAATGCAATCTGTTGCCTTTAACATAAACCAGGTTTGGCTAGCGGAGACCCCCCTCAGGCACTTTCTCTGACATACATTGTAGTTGTGTTTATTGTACTCAACACATTCCGTCAGATTAATCGTCTTTATCTTTGGAAATGAATTAGAACAGAGCATTGGGAGCCCTGCAGATAACAGACGCTGCACAGTTCAGTTGGGTGATTGGGAGTAGAATGAAGCAAAGAGAAGATGTTTGTTTATCCACAAATATTTTAAAGAGGTGGTTCACCTTTGATTTAACGTTTAGTATGTTATAGAATGGCTAATTCTGAGCAACTTTTCAATTGGTCTTCATTTTTCTTTTTCATAGTCTTTGAAGGGTCACTGTTCTGTAAGGCTACACATTTATTGTTATTGCTGCTTTTTATTACTCCTCTTTCTATGCAGGCCTCTCCTATTCATATCCCAGTGTCTTATTCAAATCAGTGCGTGGTTGCTAGGGTAATTTGTATTTAATTTAATTTTTGGATTCGGCCGAACCCCCGAATCCTTTGTGAAAGATTCGGCCGAATACCGAACCGAATCCGAAACCTAATTTGCATATGCAATTTAGGGGTGGGAAGGGGGAAAAATGTTTTACTTCCTTGTTTTGTGATGAAAAGTCATGCGATATCTCCCCACCCCTCATTTGCATATGCAAATTAGGATTCGGTTCGGCCGGGCAGAAGGATTCAGCCGAATCCTGTTGAAAAAGGCCAAATCCTGGCCGAATCCCGAACTGAATCCTGGATTTTGTGCATCCCTAGTAATTTGGACCCTAGCAACCAGATGGCTGAAATTGCAAACTGGAAAGCTGTTGAATAAAAAAAGCTAAATAACTAAAAAAAAACAAAAAATAAAAACCAAATGCAAATTTTTACTGAACCTAATCTCATATCGATACATTAAGGGGCAGATTTATCAAGGGTCGAATTTCGAATTGTAAAAAAATTCGAAATTCGACTAGGGAATAAAATGGAATAAAATCGAATAGCCAATTCGATCGACTTAACGTTCTATCGAATATTCGAATTGGCGAATATTCGATAGTCGAATAGGCGCTCGATCGAACGATCGATCGAACGTTCGATCGATCGATCGAACGTTCGATCGAAGGATTTTATTTTCGATCGAACGTTCGATCGAAGGATTTTCATTCGATCACAAACTTGGAAAAAAAGCCTATGGGACTCTCCCATAGGCTTTTATAGCAATTCGGTAGGTTTTATCTACCGAACTAGGGGGGTCGAATATTTTTTTTAGAGACATTTCTTCGACTATCGAATGGTCGAATAGTCGAACAATTCGACTATTCGATTTTGTTCGAATTGTTCGAATTCGACTGTCGAATAAGCCAATTCGATGGTCAAAGTAGCCCAAAAATCATTCGAAATTCGAATTTTTTTTAATTCGACTTATTCACTCGAATTCACTCGAATTTAGTACATCTGCCCCTAAATGTGATTGACAGGGGTCCCCAGCCGTTCTTACCCATGAGTCACACTGAAATATAAAAAGAGCTGGGGAGCAACATAAGCATGAAAAAGTTCCTGGGTGGCAAATAAGTGCTTTGCTTGGTTATTCAGTAGCCCCTATGTGGACTGGCAGCCTACAGGAGACTGTTTGACAGTACACCTGGTTTTTATACAACCAAAACTTGCCTCCAAGCCTTTAATTCAAAAATAAGCTCCTGCTTTGAGGCCACTGGGAGCGACATCCGAGGGACTGGTGCGTAACATGTTACTCATGAGCCACTGGTTGTAAAATCACTACTCTAGAGGACTCTTCTATCAGCTCAGTGTCAGTAACAGTAATGACTCACATGGCATTGTTTTTATTGTGCTTCTGACAGTGTTGTCATGGAAGGAGAAACTCTTTTATCAGCTCAGTGTCAGTGTCTGAATCACATTGGGTCGTCTTAGGCGCCGGGCATTGCTCTGATAGGAGGAGAAACTCTTTTATCTACTTAATACCAGTAACAGCACAGAACCTTATTCAAATTGTGTTTTAAGCTTCTGGCAGCACTCTGATTGGAGGAGAGACTCTTTTATCCTTTCAGTGTCAATAACAACAGAGCCTCAATTACACTGTGTGTCTTCAGCATCTGGCAGTGTTCTGACTGGAGTAGAAACTGTTCTATCCCCTCAATGTCAGTAATAGCACAGATTAGATTTTACTTCCCCTTTAATACAGATGATTACTACATGGCAGCACAGAATCCAGTGCAATTAGCATCAGAATTTAATAATCAGCAAACCTGTAGCATCAGCTTATATTACAGAGGAATCTCATTTTCTGCTGGATAATTAGTGACGAGCCCTAAGCTTAGCTTCTCAACAGCCAATCAGAGCCCACTGAGCATGTGAGTGTCACAGACACTTTCCAAGATGGTGACCCCCTGTGACAAGTTTGAAGTCCTGGATCATTGCTGCTATTGACAAGCTGACACTTTAGCCTCGTGCAATATGTTCAGTGTATAAAAAAATGGCATTTTTAGCCATATTCATTTTTAGGGTTTAGTTCTCCTTTAAATGTGCTTCTGACATTAGTTCAGTTGGCATGATGTCAGTAATTGGATAAAGAATCTAAATCACTTAGTACATTGTAGCCGGAAATCACAGATTTACAACTGGTAAAATAGGTAAAATAGACCAACTGCATAGCTGATCCTCTGCAGGCTGCCTCTTTTCTTGGCCACCCATCTTCTTTGCCTTTAAATACTTCAGATAATGGAATTTGAGCTGACCCATGTGAGGGACCATAATGTCCTTTTCTGATCACACATCACCATTACCAATACAAGGTGCTCAGTGAAATACCCAGTTATTGGGAAAACTCGCTAATTCCATCCTGCTGTTGCCTCATTCTGCAGCCAGGAGCCTTGTATATGGATGGGACTGAGCGAGTTCCCTGAACTGTACAAACAGGGCAAATGGACTGGATAATTATCCCTTATTTACTGATTGATGGCTGGTGGATTGTTAAGGGAAATTAAACTTAACAGCTGCATTGAGCTGAATAGCTTCCAATGGCATGTAAACGTTTCTCTAGCCATTTATTTGTAGTTTTGGGGGATGTTCAGATGAATGCAGCACAGTAACTGTAAAGAAAATTGCCCTTTTTTCCTTACATTATCTGTCATTTTTCAGCAGCCCTTAGCAAAAATAATGACTCGTTGCTTATTTTCTGGATAAAAGGGCTCATTTGATATGGACAGAGGGCTGGAGTGCCGGAGGTGCAAAATTGCCCACTTCAGAGGTCATAGCAAGTGCCTCTGGGTTCTCTTATAGATGTAGAGCATTGTCTGATGCTAATTACCTGCACTTATTTAATGATGTACAGGGTAGAGGAATGCCAGGGGATACTCCTGCCCCTCCAGTATGTAGTGCTGCTTTTGCCAGGGGGCTGCACAGGGCCGCCATAGAAAATCACAGGGCCCCGTACAACAAAACTTTCGGGGGCCCCTGTCCACCCTGGCTCCCAAGCCCCCACCACATATCCCGCCCACTCCACACCACAGTTAAAAGACCACACAGACATCAGTGCTAAAAAAGGTAACCCTCACACACACATTGAGCTATTAATTAATAGTTGTTTTTGTGACTTTGGGTCTTTTCGTGGTTTCAGAACTTCAACTTCGCCTCTTTTCGTGAGTTTGGGTCTTTTTGCCACTTCAGGACATCATTTTCAGCTGTTTTGTTACTTTTGGTCTTTTCACCGCTGCAGGACTTAAATTTTGTCTGTTTTCGTGACTTTGGGTCTTTTTGTCGCTTCGGGACTTCAGTTTCGGCTATTTTTGTATTTTCATGGCTTCGGGTCTCTTCCCCATTTTGGGACTTCGGCTGTTCGGCTTTTTGGCACTTCCGCATTTCGGCTGTTCGGGACTTCGACACGGCTTTGCGCTGTCAAGGGGGACCCGGCTCTTTCGAAAAGTTCAGCCCCCTTTGGGCCCGGTACACTTGTACCCCCTGTGCCCCCCCTGATGCTGGCCCTGCGACTGTACATGGGGGTGACTTGAGCTTTCTGCTGACAGAACGGAACAAGTAGTTCCCAGGCTGGGGTGCAGGCTATGCATCCGGGCCTCCCACCCCCCTCCATTTTTTCGGGCTTTGCTGTGCTGACTCCCAAATTAGTCAACTTAATGATGTGGCCCTAGCCTAAAAGTACATGTTATATCTACCTAAAGAGCTTCATTAAACAGTGAACATGCTTGTATGTACTTATACATGAACTATTTGGCATGATTTATGTTTCTATTTGTAGGGTTTTCTGTCCTAAGTTATTTCTCTGTACTGACTAAAGTTCTACTGAATACACTGGGGCTAAGACTATATTAAAGGAGACCTGTCACCATTTGAAATAATTTCAAATTCTTTTCTATTACACTATATACAGGTATGGAATCCGTTATCCGGAAACTCGTTATACAGAAAGCTCTGAATTACGGAAAGGCCGTCTCCCATAAACTCCATTTGATCCAAATAATCCAGTTTTTTAAAAGTTATTTCCTTTTTCTGTGTAATAATAAAACAGTAGCTTGTACTTGATCCCAAAAAGATATAATTAATACTTATTGGAAGCAAAATCAGCCTATTGGGTTTGTTTAATGTTTAAATGATTTTCTAGTAGACTTCAAGGGATCCTGTCATCGGAAAACATGTTTTTTTTCAAAACGCATCAGTTAATAGTGCTACTCCAGCAGAATTCTGCACTGAAATCCATTTTTCAAAAGAGCAAACAGAGTTTTTTATATTCAGTTTTGAAATCTGACATGGGGCTAGACATTTTGTCAATTTCCCAGCTGCCCCTGGTCATGTGACTTGTGCCTGCACTTTAGGAGAGAAATGCTTTCTGGCAGGCTGCTGTTTTTCCTTCTCAATGTAACTGAATGTGTCTCAGTGGGACATGGGTTTTTACTATTGAGTGTTGTTCTTAGATCTACCAGGCAGCTGTTATCTTGTGTTAGGGAGCTGTTATCTAGTTACCTTCCCATTGTTCTTTTGTTTGGCTGCTGGGGGGGAAGGGAGGGGGTGATATCACTCCAACTTGCAGTACAGCAGTAAAGAGTGATTGAAGTTTATCAGAGCACAAGTCACATGACTTGGGGGCAGCTGGGAAATTGACAATATGTCAAGCCCCATGTCAGATTTCAAAATAAAAAACAAAAAAATCTGTTTGCTCTTTTGAAAAATGGATTTCAGTGCAGAATTCTGCTGGATCAGCACTATTAACTGATTCATTTTGAAATTTTTTTTTTCCCATGACAGTATCCCTTTAAGGAATGGAGATACAAATTATGAAAAGATCCGTTATCCAGAAAACCCCAGGTCCTGAGCATTCTGTATAACAGGTCCCACACCTGTAAATTATTTAAATCTTTGTTGCCATTTTGTGGACACTGTTATTAAGGCAAAGCTTTGTATCATCCCAAAATCTTGTTTAAGCACCAGAATGGGGGACCTGATGTCTATGTTTATGCACTGGCTGCACAGTTATAGACAGTGAGGAGGGAGGAGGAATGAGAGGAGTGCAGTGATATTTTTGAAATGCAGAAATGAAAGTGAAAATAATTGCATGCCCCGCCTCTATGCCTGAGGCATAGAGTGGGGCAGGCAATATATGATTGACAGCTGAGATTTTTAAATACATTTATAACAGTTATGGGTGTCTAAAATAAAAAAAAGAATTTCCATTTCATGTTTAATTTGAAAATGACTTTTATTATAAAGCTTTTTATGTCTGAGTGACAGGTCCCCTTTAACTCGTTCCTGGATATAACACTCTCTTTTACAGGGACGGCCTCGGTGGCAGTTGCAGGTATACTGGCAGCACTTCGCATCACAAATAATAAGCTTTCTGATCATAAATTTGTGTTCCAAGGAGCTGGGGAGGTAAGAGATGCTTTGTGTCTTCATGTGATCTCTCCTGTGGTTTTGCTGTTGGAGAAACCTTTAGTAATGGATTCTTTGCTTTCCCAAAGTCGTTATCATTATGAGTCAAAGCCGATAATCTAGTTGGGATGAAACTTCCCTGGGAAAGAGAATGTAGACTTCCCTGAGATTCTCGAAGGGGAACTATTGTAAAAATGATCATTTAAAGGAAAACTATACCCCCAAACAATGTAGGTCTCTATAAAAAGATATTGCATAAAACAGCCCATATGTAAAACCCTGATTCATGTAAATAAACCATTTTCATAATAATATAATGTTCTAGTAGTATGTGACATTGGGTAATCATGAATAGATAACTGCCATTTTAAAAAATAAGGGCCGCCCCCTAGGATCGTACGATTCACTGTGCACACAAACATACCAACAAACCATACTTGTTAGATCACATGAACCAATTAACAGACAGAGTTGTGTCTTTTGCTTCCACACTTCTTCCTGTTACAGTTAGTGTTGTAGTATTTCTGGTCAGGTGATCTCTTCCTGTTACAGTTAGAGCTGCAGTATTTCTGGTCAGGTGATCTCTTCCTGTTACAGTTAGAGCTGCAGTATTTCTGGTCAGGTGATCTCTTCCTGTTACAGTTAGAGCTGCAGTATTTCTGGTCAGGTGATCACTTCCTGTTACAGTTAGAGCTGCAGTATTTCTGGTCAGGTGATCTCTGAGGCAGCACACAGACCATCACGGAATGGTGGTTCAAGGCAAGAGATGAAAAAGGGCAGTTTTTACTTAAATATATATTCCAGTTTGGTAAGATTCTTTAATATGTCACTTAATATGATATAAACTATCTGTTGCTTAAGTGTTCATTTTGGGTGTATAGTTTTCCTTTAATATAAGCTTCATCGTACTAAAAAAAATAATTTTCCAGTTATAGTCAATTCAAAAATTCTGGCCTGTTTGTGAATTATGACTCTATGTGCTTTCCTGCTTCTGTGCTGCTCTCTTTCCAGTGGTCAGGCATGAGTCTAAGCCTGCCCTTTGCATGACTCTGGTAAATGAGCAGCCGCAATCCTGACGTATTTGGGAGCTACTCCTCAACCCTCCCTGGTCAAGAGGGTTGAGGAGTTGTCCCATTCCCTAGTAGGCCATTTGTAAATGGATTTCAGTTTAACTGGTCTGTGAGCCTGGGCTTTACACATCAATCCCAATTTCAAATATTTTACGCTTTCTCCACTTTAGGCTGCTATGGGGATTGCAACACTTATTACAATGGCTATGGAAAAAGAAGGAACCTCCAGGGAAGACGCTATAAAGAAGATCTGGATGGTTGATTCAAAGGGACTGATAGTTAAGGTAAGTACAGGGTGGGAAGCTACATGTCCTATAAATACTGGGGTACCCTAATAAAATGTCCATAGTTTGTTCCTATTCTAGTACAGGACCTGTTATCCAGAATGCTCGGGACCTGAGTTTCCTGGATAATGGATCTTTCCGTAATTTGGATCTTCATACCTTAAGTCTACTAGAAAATCATGTAAACATTAAATAAACCCAATAGGCTGGTTTTGCTTCCAATAAGGATTAATTATATCTTAGTTGGGATCAAGTACAAGATACTGTTTTATTATTACAGAGAAAATGGAAATCATTTTTAAAAATTCAGATTATTTGGATAAAATGTAGTCTATAGGACATGGCCTTTCCTTAATTTGGAGCTTTCTGGATAATGGGTTTCCGGATAAGGGATCCCATACCTAATCCATTGCAGCCAATTACCATTAACGGATTGGTGTTTGAAAGCAAACATAAGATTGGTCACTTTGAGTAGCTGTCCGTGGGCAAATCATGGTACGTTTCATTACATTACCCCCAAATGAAGTGGGGTGCAGAGATCCGCAGAGGGAATTTGCTTTGGAATGCCAGTCAGAGAAGGGGGCAATTGGGCAGATAATGTCCTTGGTAAAACTACAATCAACACATTGCTAAATTTTATAATAATGTTTTTAGATTTAGTCAGGAACGTACAGCCTGTCACCCAGTTGTTCAATTACATTTCTCAGAGTCCCTGGCTGAACTGGGCCATAGGTTTATGTAAATAAACTATGGCCTGGTACACGTTGGTGTCTGATCTATTAATGGGTGGTTCACCCCTTAACTTTTAGTATGTTATCTAATGCCTAATAATGAGCAACTTTTCAATTGGGCTCCATGTGAGCCGAAACGTGTTGATGCACCATGCACGAATAAAGACATCTTACTTCCCAGCCATGCAGAACTCAAGCAGCTTTGTTTATGACGATCCCTAAGCAGCCCAGACCACACTGAGCATGTGCACAGTCTTGGTCTTGCAAAGATGTTTAACAAAGTTACAAGATGGTGACCCCCTGTGGCCAACTTTGAAAACATAAATCATTTGTTTGATTAGGCTTGTGGTGCAGTTCATGTTTATGTTTAGTATACAAAATACATCATTTCTAGCCTTATTCTATTTTAGACTTTACTTCCCCTTTAAGCACTCAGAAGCATCTTTCATTCTTTATTACATAAAGACACAGACATTTAGACTTTTAGAACACAGATTATATAGTGCAGCCTACTCTCTGCATATTGACAGCTGCTTATTAGTATTATTTAGCCTATAGAGCAATCCCAGGCACTTTTCTTCTAACCCACTGAGCTGCTTCATGTGCGGCACATGAAATATAAAGGGCACATTTATTATGGAATGAAAATGAAATGCCGCATAACACAAGGAGGCAACCAGATGTGAGTGGAATGTTTAACTGGAAAATAATGTCATTTGACAACCTCTCTAACCATTCTAGTCACGGCCCCTAAATCATAACAGCTCAGTGTTGTTGGTTTAATATGGACATTAAATCATTGTTGGAGAGTCAGGGACACATTTGCTAGTAGCTTCCACTATCTCACTTACTTTTTCTCCTGTCAGTCCTTACTCTTTTCTCTACTCTTATTATCTTCTTTTTTGTTTCTTTTTCCATTTAGTACCTTATTTTCACCATCTTCTTCATTTTCTTTTGCCATAGATTTATCTGTTTTTTTCTTCTTCTTCCTTTTTCTTCCTTCTTCTTCTTTTTTTTCCTCTCCATTTGTTTCCTCCTCATCTATAATTTTTCTTTTTTCAACCCTCTTTAAAGGGGTGGTTCACCTTTACGTTAACTTTTAGTTTGTTATAGAATGGCTAATTCTAAGCAACTTTTCTATTGGTCTTCATTATTTATTTTTTTTATAGTTCTTGAATTATTTCCCTTCTTCTTCTGACTCTTTCCAGCTTTCAAATGGGGGTCACTGACCCCATCTAAAAACAAATGCTCTGTAAGGCTACAAATGTATTGTTATTGTTACTATTTATTACTCATCTTTCTATTCAGGCCTCTCCTATTCATATTCCAGTCTCTTATTCAAATCAATGCATGGTTGCTAGGGGAATTTGGACCCTAGCAACCACGTAGCTGAAATTGCAAACTGGAGAGCTGCTGAATAAAAAGCTAAATAATTCAAAAACAACAAATAATAAAAAATGAAAACCAATTGCAAATTATCTCAGAAGATCACTCTCTTCATCATAGATACATTTAAAGGTGAACCATCGCTTTAATCTCAGTAACAACCCTTTCTCCACCCTGTTCCATTGGTAAAATACCTTCTGGGGCACTGCAGTGGGTAAGGGTTTTAATAGCTTTTGTTTCTCTCTCAAGGAGCATCATTCGGTAAACTGTGGCCAACTGCATTGTCAGAGGTAACCCGTTAGCCAAAGACTAGAGCTAACCTCTATATTAGATCAATCAGTCCAACATTACTAATACTGTATATGAGGATGTCTCCACTTATTAACAATAGCAGTGATAGTTTTGTCTCTAATCCAAGGCAGGTCTTCCTGACTCACCCGTAGGACTGTCAGACCTGTTGTACAGTAATAAAGAATAAAGAGAACTATTTCAACCACTTTGCAGCTTTTCTTGGTGAAGCCAAGGAGTTACCAAACCGTGGGCCCAGGGCAGACCAGCCAAGTGGGTTAGATATAAGCTCTCGGTTGTGTCTCAGATATTCTTGGAGCTATAGTCTATATTCTGCTCTAATGTATTGTATGTATTGCAATACTCATTCATTTGTAGGCACAATTATCCTCTTTAAAGGGGAACAATCTCATTTATTCATCTGACACTGTAGGACTGGTTTTAAAAGTCAGGCATATAACCAAGTTTAGCAAATAAATTCATATTGTTTTTGGTCAAGGGGGGAACAGAGTGGAAGGCTGATTTCT
Organism: Xenopus petersii; assembly: GCA_038501925.1. NCBI lineage: Eukaryota > Metazoa > Chordata > Amphibia > Anura > Pipidae > Xenopus > Xenopus petersii. Next base: position 14,491,039 of record CM076674.1, read on the forward strand.
GTCTGTCTTGCCTGTTTCTCAGTAGAGTAGGTTACAAGTTCAAGCAGCATTGCAGGAATAGTAACTAGGTGATTCTCCGGCTGTTTCATCTGGAAATCTGAGCATATGCCTCTGAAATTCTGTTAAACAATATCAGAATAGACTTAAGCTGGCCATACATACGTACATACATACATACATACATACATACATACATACATACATACATACAGAGATCTGCTTGTTTGACAAGGTCGCCAAATGCGTGTGAAACTCTCCCCGATATGCCCACCTTAAGATGGACGATGTTGGGCTGATCCAGTAGTGAACCCTAGGGCTAACGATCGGATCACAATGAGGAGAATACGGGCGCTGGAAGCAACGAATCAATGCATTCTTTGTTCTGACGGGTTTTTTAAACCCGCCCAATCCACATATCCCAGATATCGATCAGGGAAGCACTTCTGAGGGCCCCATACACTGCCCAACAAGCTGCCGACTTAAGGTGCCATAGATGCACCGATAAATGCAATTATTATCCAGCAGAAAATGAAAATATAAACTGATGCTTCAGGGCTGATTATTAAATTCTGATGCTAATTGCACTGGTTTCTGTGCTGCCATGTAGTAATTATCTGTATTAATTACTAATCAGCCCTATATTGTGACATTTCTATTCTATGTGTACTGTATATTGTGAGTGGGTCCCTAAGCTCAGTAAGTGACAGCAGCACAGAGCATGTGCAGTGAATCAGCAGAAAAGAAGATGGGGAGCTACTGGGGCATCTTTGGAGACACAGATCTTTACTGCTAAAGGGCTGTGGTTGCCTTGGGCAGGTACAGAAGCACAAAACATCATGTACAACATTTCTAGCTACTTCTTTAGTTAGGCTTTAGTTCTCCTTTAACCAGTTTAGTTGCATGTCTCCACACTCTCTCCAGCTGATTAATATCCTTCTCAAGGACTAGAATCCAAAACTGCACTGCATATCCAGGTGAGGCCTTACCAGGGACCCTCAAGTTAATGCCCTTTTTTATGCATTTGCTTTAGTAGCCACTGAATGACACTGCCTAGAGCTACACAGGGTGTTATCCACAAAAATCCCCAGCACACAGCCAAATCAATGGTTTTGCACAATTTTGAATCATCAGCAAATATAGAGGGAGTGTTTTCAATGCCCACCTCAAGGCCATTAATAAAGTTTAAAAGCAAAGAGCCAAGGACAGATCTCTGTGTTACTCCACTAACAACACTCTTTCCTCTCTTTCCTCAAGCCCCACAACATATACAGTTTGCCACATGCCTAACTCTTGGGCTCTCTATTCTTTTAAAGGGAAGGGGCAATCTCAACCATGAAAAAGAAGTGTTTGCCCAAGATCACCCTCAAGTAAAAACCTTGGAGGAAGCTGTGCAGATCCTGAAGCCAACTGCTATCATAGGTAAGATTGTGCAGGTAGCCCGTATGTAGTCACGTGCAGTAAAGACTCTTCCTCTATCAGATCTATTACGAAGCAGACTGATAAATGAGTTAGTGGTCTTCAGCTTGGCTGTCCACCCCTATGGTGAATAAATTCAATCCCACAGACATTACATACAGCCTTAGTAGTAGCCTTACAATACAGGTAGTCCTTAGTATCAACATAACTCACCAAATGAAGGGAGAGGCCCGGGTGCACCGCCCTGAGCCGTCAGCAAAGGGAGTGATTCAAAACCGGAAAAATGTAGAGCAGACACTCGAATGAGCAAAGTATTAAAGTAAAATATGTCTTTATTTTGTCATTATTACAGCCTTACGCGTTTCGTGTTCACAACACTTAGTCATAGGCCTTCGTAGTAAAAGCTTTGCATGTTGCCTTCAGGCACAATTTTCCAAATGTCGCTTTATTTGCATCATGCAGTCGCATGCCTGACTGAATGCCGTTATTAACTGAGAGAGGCAGTGTCTCAAATAAAATTGCATCTGTTGAGATCCTTCTACTTTTCAACTTCATAGAGCTAAATGGGGACGAGATTCCAGTGTGGCCAAAGCTCCAGCCGACCCCAACTTTCACAGCTTGATTGATTGGTTTTCATTGACTCATTAGATGTTCATCGGAGTATATTGTGCCTTGAACCACTATATTAGGCAGACAATTCATAGCTAGTTAGATGTGGACTTAAACAATCTTTGGCTTCTTTACTTGGATTCAGTCCTTGTTATGGATGCACCAAATCCACTATTTTGGATTCGGCCAAACCCCTGAATCCTTTGCGAAAGATTTGCCCGAATGCTGAATCCTAATTTGCATATGCAGTGGAAAACATTTTTTACTTCCTTGTTTTGTGAACAAAAAGTCACGCGATTCCCCCCCCCCAATTTGCATATGCAGATTTTGATTCTGTTATCCCGAATCATGGCTGAATCACGACCCGAATCCTGGATTCGTTGTCTCCCTAGTCCTTGTTTCATGCTGCCTACTAGAAAAACACATTCAGCACCACAGACCTTAATCTTTATTTCAGGTGTAGCTGCAATCAGCGGAGCCTTTACAGAAAAGATCATAAAGGACATGGCTGCTTTCAATGAACGACCAATAATATTCGCTCTTAGCAACCCAACGAGTAAAGCCGAATGTACAGCAGAGCAGTGTTACCAGCTGACTGAGGTGATTCCTTTGTTCCTCTTGTCTTGTATTCCTTTGCTTCTTGTAGGAGAGAAACACTGGGGTCTATCACCTTTACCAGATGTAAAAATCAGTATTATTGTGACTTTATCTAGTAGTAGTACATAGTCTGAAGCAATTGATGAGTAATCTAGATACCGTTTTACCCTCATCCAAGAGTCTTCTTCAGTTCAGCAGCAGTAGGGAATTCCCCAGCATTTTAAACACATGTAAAGGTGTTGTACCCGGATTTGAAACTCTTAAGGGTCATATTATGATCATTGTAATAATTCTATTGACCTTATTCAGGTTATTAGGTATTGCTGAAAACATTGAGGTGTAAAAGTTCTCATCCAACCACAGTAGCTATAAAACCCATTGTCTTTGTTGGTTTGTTCTCCTATCCATCTTTCTCCAGGGTCGGGGAATATTCGCGAGTGGAAGCCCTTTCTCTAAGGTGACTCTTGCAAACGGCCAAACATTTTACCCTGGGCAGGGTAACAACGCCTACGTATTCCCTGGTGTGGCGCTGGGGGTCATTGCATGCGGAGTCCGTCACATCTCAGAGGATTTGTTCCTCACAACAGCTGAGGTATGTCGCCATTACTGTATATATATATATATAGCTAGAAGGTAGAAGCCATTGGATTGGCTGGAAAACGAAATACTAGTGTATGTCACTGCATGAATAACCAGGGGGTCATTTACATAACAGAGCCAGAATGCAAAGTGCAAAAATATTCTGCATTATCTGCAACCTTGACATTTTTTGGACTCTTTTTCGGAGGCACAGTGACCAGTAGTTGCCCCAATGAATATAAATCTGTGTTTGCCATTGCTGTATTCATAGGGGGCAGGGAAGGGAAGTGTACGCTGAATGAGCACTTTGGGGAGTGTCCTTGCACTACTTGTTTCTACAGTGGCCCATAGAGGTGTGACTTGCCAGTGGCCTGCATGTGAAGGCCCCACACAACACCAACAATTGGCAAGAGGAGTATTATTATTATTAATTATGTCTGTATAACCCCAACATATTCAGCAGCGTTGCACAGTTGGGCAAAAATGGTGACAGCGGTGCAAAATGGCCGCGCAGTAAAACTTTATATCAATGCCGTCCAATCTGCAGCCCTGTTTTTGGTCAAGTCTAACAGCCAAAGATGATCTACTATCCCCAGTAGCGATGCACCGAATCCAATATTTTTAGGATTCGGCTGAATCCCAAATCCTTTGTGAAAAACGTGGCTCAATCCGAACCCTAATTTGCATATGTATATTGGGTCAGTACGATGGAAAGAGAAATGTATGCAGCTAAAAAGTTTTTGGCTTCTTTGTTTGGATTCGGTCAGGCACTTGGATTTGGCCAATTCCTATTGAAAAAGGCCGATTCCTGGTTTCGGTGCGTCCCTAATCTCTAGGTTTGAAAATCCTTTTTTGCAAATACAAGAATTTCCTTTCCCAGCTTGTGCTCATGATTTAATGTCGGACCCTCTACAGGGGCCCATGGATACTCTGCCTGTTTACGGTGCACTCTGTTACTCTTGTTTCCCAATGTCAGTAGAAACAATTTGACGACACTCCATTCACCCGTTGAATTAAAAGAAGTAAATGTTTATTTCCAACATATTAAAAGCATCTGTTCCCTGACGCGTTTCGTATCCACCGATACGTAGTCATAGGTCACCAATCGGTGGATATGAAACGCGTCAGATACAATGTGCCCAATAAAGTAAGATTTGTTCACGTTCCATTACGTTTTTCAAATTGAAATGCTCTTTTTTGTATCCTTTCTAGATGATCGCAGAGATGGTTACGGCTGAACATTTAGCAGAAGGAAGGCTTTATCCTCCCCTGAGTTCCATCAGAGACGTGTCCTTCAAAATTGCTGTCAAAGTGAGTAGCTGTGCCGACCCCATGAACTATATGGACCATGGCGCAAATTCACTAAGCGTCGAACGCTAGCGTTAATTCGCTAGCGTTTGGCATTTTTCGTTACTGCGCAAATTCACTAACGAACGCTGGCGTAGCTTCGCTAGTGTTACTTCGCACCCTTACGGCAGGCGAATTTTCGCTAGCGACGTAAATTCACTAACTTGCGCAGTGTACTGAACGCTACCTTTTACGCTAGACTTCCTTCGCCACCTCAGACCAGGCGAAGCGCAATAGAGTAGATAGGGATTGTTTCAAAAAAAGTCAAATTTTTTTCTAAGTCCCAAAAAACGCTTGCGTGTTTTCTACATGATGGGTGATAGGCTGAAAAAGATCGAAAATGTTTTTGGGGCTCCCCTCCTTCCCCCCTACATTTCCTGACTCATGGCAACTTACCTAGACAGTGGGCACATGTGTAGGGCAAAATAAAATTTTTATTTGCTGATTTGAAGGTTTTCTAGGCATTTGTAGTGCTGATACGTATTCCTCCATTGAAATTTGAATTTCGCGCCGTATGCAAATTAGCCTTCGCTAGCGTAACTGCGCTTTACATAGCGAATCAACGCTAGCGCAACTTCGCAACCTTACGCTACCCCTGTGCACAACTTCAGATTTTAGTGAATTTGTGGAGCGCTGGCGAAACTACGCCTGGCGAAGTGCGGCGAAGTTGCGCCTGGCGCAACTTCGCATCTTAGTGAATCTGCCCCATGTGTCTCATTGTGTCATGTGTCTCATTGAATGTGAAAAACGTTGGGGAGGCACACAAGTAGCTCACATGTATTACAAGTCAACAGCCCGCAACAAACAAAAGCGCAACATGTAATGCATTTACACAAAATACTCAATTTAAAGAACTTCTTAGAACGTTGTCTTTGGGGGTACTGAGAGATCCCTCAATCTTCAGACTACTTAAGTTACAGTTCTGGGTAAATCCATCGTTCACGTAAAATGTTCCCTCGTTATAAAAATATGTGGATACGAAAGCTCACCTAGATGTTCCATGACGCTATAAAGGCTACAGGCTATAATACAGGTCATAGAGGTGACTTGTGCAATGCTAATATTTAACAACAGGGGGTGTGACATCACAAAGCATCAGTAACAATGGATGACATCATTAACCCCCTGTTTTTAAAGATTAGTGAAAAGGTCTACTCAAACCAGCAGGTTTGGGGCAAGGTGGGTGGCATGCAAGAATTAAGGCAGGACCAATCCCCATTGGTGACACACTCATACCATCCCCCTCCCATCCCATGAAGTCACATGCCTACTCTGCCCATTTGTGGGTTCATTGGAGAGTGTCAGGCTGAGTGAGGGTTAAAATGAGGACTGTGGGAATAAGTTGGAAATGTGTTGGGAAGTGGCATTTAAGGGTGGGGTGTGGGAAGGAAATTTTCAAACATGTCCATTATTAATATAGTGAATAAAATATGAGGATATTAGAAGTAACCTGGAGTTTCATGATCATACAGGTCATGGAACTCTGAGGTTACTTCTAATATCCTCATATTTTACAACTGGGGGTACTTTATTTATTATAATACGCAAATTTCAATGAGTCATGTGATAGAAATGACATCACTACTCACCGTTTATAACTGATGACATCAGAACTCACTGTTTATAAGGATATCATTTCCAAGCTATTCATGGCTTTTGTGTATTATAAGTATATAATACACAAGAGCCATGACTATCCTGTAAATTATATCCTTATAAACATTGAGTAGTGATGTCATTTTTGTCACATGACTCATAAAAACTTGTGTGTTATAATAAATAAAGTACCCCTTGTTGGAACTCCCCGGTGACTAATCATATCCTTATATTTTACAATAAGGGGTACTTTATTCCCTATAAAAACAGTGCTTAGTGATGTCATTGGTTATAATCAGAGCTTAGTGATGTCATTTCTGTCACATGATTATAATGAATAAAGTCGCCCCTGTTGCAAAATATGAGGATATTAGAAGTCACCTGGGAGTTCCATGACCTGTATAAAAACGTGTGCACTTGTTGCCTCGGTAATTTATTATCTCATATTTTACAGGTTATTGATGGCTCCTGTATAGTACAGTATTATGATAACATTATAAACCATATTCTTGGCAAGAGATTCCATTTATAAACTACAGCAAGCCAACATTTCTCCATCAGTGGGACCATCGCTTGGCCTTTAGCATTCTATTTCTTATACGGAAAGCTTTTATGGGATTATTCTCCCTCTGTATCCACCGACTTTTACTCTAAGCAACAAATACCAATGGGAAAGCAACATGGCCGCACTATAACCATTTCTTTCTGTTTAGATTGTAGATTACGCCTACAAAAACAACATGGCTTCCTGGTACCCCGAGCCAGCGGATAAGGAGTCTTTTGTCCGCTCCCTCATTTACAGCCCCGATTACGACTCATTCACCATCGACAGTTACCACTGGCCCACTAAGGCGATGGAAATCCAAGACGTATAATTCTATGCAAACTTTTCTTTTCTATTCTTTCTCTTCATTCTGAGGACACACTATTAAGATAATGTCCAACAAAGAGGTTTCTCCGCCGCTGTATTTCTGCTGATGGAAAAAACGAAACTGCTCGTGTGGTTTCCCACTGTCATTAATGGTGGTTCTGCCCCAACTTGCTCTACTACATGATAAAGCACCACTGGGGTCAGGTGATCTCCATTAACTTCAATAGTCTGTGTTTTTTTTGGTGTTTTTCTGTTGGTGGAAATATTTGGATTTTTCATGATTTATTATACCCCAAGAATGGAAAAAGTCTGAATCTGAAATTACGGCATCTCAGACCCGACGAGGTTGTATCTAAGTCAAAGGGAGAAGTCCCAAATATATCCTGATCTGTGCTGGGTTACCTGCAAAAAGCCGAAGATTTCATGGTTTTCAGTTAAAAACAGAAATTTCCGACGATTTTCACAATTTTTTCAAGTTTTTTTTCTAGGGACGCACCGAATCCACTATTTAGGAATTGCCCGAATCCCCGAATACTTCGTTAAAGATTCGCCTGAATACTGAACCCAATCCTAATTTGCATATGCAAATTAGAGGCAGGAAAAATAATGCTTTGCTTCCTTGTTTTGAGGCGAAAAGTCACGTGATTTACCTTCCCACGCCTAATTGACATATGCAAATTCGGATTCAGTTCGCCCACGCACAAGGATTCAGCCAAATCCAAGTCATGAAAAAGGCCGAATCCCGGACCGAATATTGGATTCAGTGCATCCCTATTTTTTTTCCCCGAACTGGAATTTTTGGGGAAAATAACGAGAAATAACCCGTGCGATTTGGAGTATATTTCACAAAATAATGGGATAAATTTGGAGTAAAGGGTTTTTTTTAATCAAAACCAGCAAGTGGACATTAATATATTTTTCCATGGAACATAAGAATATTGTTGTGTGGCTGCTAATCATCTAAATGAAGTTTATTTCCCCCCCCCAATATAAACCTAAAATAAAGGCCTCCTGTATCCAACAGAAGCTGAGAAGCCGTCCTGTAGCGGTTTTTTTAAAAGCTGTTTGATTTTGTTCCCCAGTAAATTAGATGATATTAATATTCCCCCCCCAGCGCAACCTACAAGTCCTGCCCTTTTCCTTGAAAAGTCTCCCCTTTTGGGGCGTATGAATGTGGATGATGGGGGGGGACTTGTGTCCTGTATCTGCTCTGAGCTGTTTTATGTCTCTTCTCTTAATCATGACTCCTCCATGTTCTACTGTCTCTCTCCCACTTTTAACTTTTGTTCTCTACAATGTTTTAAATTGCTGTCGAGATTGTAAAGGAAAAAAAAAACGTGCTAGTGATTTTATGGAAAGCTGCTTTTTATTTTCTCCCTTTGAGTTATAAATCTCCTTGTGTCTCACTGACTTGTGTATTTCTTGATTCCTGCTGGAAGGGCTTATTTATCAAGCGCATTGACGCTATTTACACCTGCTCATTAGCAAAAAGTTGATTGGATTCATTAGTGCAAGTCACTTAAGGTGGAGTCCTGTGCGGAACCGATTTGTTAAACCCGACCTGCATACTTACCCGCTTGGAACCGCTGGGTCGGCGCAAAAACGTGCGGTACCCTGTGGGTTGTCGGTAGAGGTTTTGGGAGCGGGTATAGACACGGGTCGGCGGTTCTCGGTTTGGTCACGGGTCTTCTCAATAGCGAGTTTTACTCCTTTTTTTCTGATCGCACCTACTTCCAATGATGTCACTTCCGGTTTTACCCCTTTTTTTCTGATAACACCTACTTCCAGGGGCGATCCTGGCCCCTCCCCCGCCTGAGGCAGCAGCAGTTGCTGCCCCCCCCCCGTGCGCTTACCTTTTTGCGTCAGAGGGGGTCCATGAGGGCGGCAGAGAGGGTCAATATGCATAACTGCGCTCTCTGCGCTACAGGAGCCGAATTTCCGGTTTGAAAACCAGGAATTCAGCTCTTAAAGCATCAACAAATTCAGTCTACACATGAGATCCGTTGTGATGATTTTAGTCCCAGTTTCGTTCTGGTGCCTCCGCAGTAACAAAAAGTGAGAAGGATCCAATCAGTTTTTCAAGGGCATTTGACAAAGGTTTATTTTCATTTTTGACAAAGCACATTCAAAGCTGCTAAATGGGGCTTTCCCCCCATTATAATGAAACATATCCAGTTTGTTTCACGGGGTAATTCTACAGGCTGGACAGGGTGAGAGGTAGAAAGGTTGCACTTTTTCAAGATTTTTCTCATTGAGGATAATTAAAGCAGTATGTCATCAACTGGCAATTGTGTACAAAGCTGACATCACTTGCAACAACATTGGCTTCATACAGGGAAAAAATCGGCCCTGGCTCTGGTGGGCCCCGCTCCCTACACCGCCGCTCCCTACACCACCGCTCTCCGTACCTCCCTCCCTGGATCTGTTGCCGTCTCGCCCTCCCTCTCTGGCCCCAGTCACAGCCGCATGCGAAGGAATAGGTGATCCGCTTCTCTCAACAGAAATAGCAGGCTGACAGCAGCAGAGCCCTTGAGCCAGTGTTCCCACAGCCTAAGCTTCCCTAATCCCAGCACTTGGAAATTTAAGGATAAGTAAACCTTTAAAATAAGTGAATGTAAAATTGATGAGGGGGCTATTCTAAACACTTTTGTCATTTACATTCATTATTTATATTATTGTAATTCCAAGATATTAAAGGATACATGTACTGTTAATATGAATGAATTTTGTTACAACAGCACCACCTGCTGGTCATTTTCCCACCAGTCTGACCACCAAGTAGTCAAGGAAGTTGTCAGGAGAAAGAAAGAGGCTGCTCTGATGTTCTTCTGCTTAGGAAAACAATTAGAAACCTTTCTCAAATCTTTCCTAAGCAGAAGAACATCAGAGCAGTCTCTTTTTTTCTCCTGACAACTTTGACTTAGAGTCCTGCAGCGGGTCGGGTACCTGCGGGTTACCCGTAAAAACCTGCGGTACCCTGTGGGTTGCGGGTAGAAGTTTCGGGTGCGGGTACAGACACGGGTCCGCGGTTCTGTGGGTTGGACCGTGGGTCTTCTCAATATCGATTTTTACTCTTTTTTTCTGATCACGTCTACTTCTGATGATGTCACTTCCAGTTTACAATGACATCACTTCCTGATTCTTGATGGTCAGTGGGTTGTGGGTCCGGGTTGCGGACAAGGTACTTGTGGGTCGGGTAGCGGGTCCAAGTGGGTAAGAATGTGGGTTGGTGGTCCGGGTTGCTGATTGCAGGTTGCGGGTACAGGTTCCAAAACATGGACCTGCGCAGTACTTGACTACTTGGTGGTCAGACTGGTGGGAAAATGACCAGCAGGTGGCGCTGTTATAACAAAAGTCATTCATATTAACAGTACATGTATCCCTTAATATCTTGGAATTAAAACAATATAAATAATGAATGTAAATTACAAAAGTTCTTAGAATAACCCCCTCATCAGTTTTACATTCACTTATTTTAAAGGTTTATTTATCCTTTAATAAGGCCTCCCTTACAACAAAGAGGGGGAGGGATTACCTTCATCCAGTATTATCTGTTAAATTTACTGAAGGTCCAGTGGAGAGGAGCCTCTAAGGACATGAGTACTGTGGCTTCCAACCACCTTCCATTGGGAATCCCCATTATTCATTTCCTTATGTCCCCTCTTTATATTAGAAGATTAGAAGTATCCACAAATTAAACAGCAGGATTCCAAGACCCCCATGTGTTTTGCTAATCCCACGTATCCATGGCAACAGTAAAGTACATTTTAACATTATTTTGGGCTGGGAAGGATTAGTGAATAACAATGTTGGCTGCAGATGAGGCTATTCTGTAATACATATGCTCATTTGGCAAGTGTAGAGAAATCATTAAAGGAGTAGCTCACCTTTACATTACATTTTAGTACGTTATAGAATGGCTAATTTTAAGCAACTTTTCAATTGACCTTCATTTTTTCTTTGGTATAGTTTTAGAATTATTTGCCTTCTTCTTCTGATTCTTTCCAGCTTTCAAATGGGGGGGGGTCACTGACCCCATCTAAAAAACAAATGCTCTGTAAGGCTACAGTAAGTTTATCGTTATTGTTTTATTATTTCTCTTTCTATTCAGATTATCTCTTATTCATATTCCAGTCTCTTATTCAAATCAATGCCTGGTTGCTAGGGGAATGTGGACCCTAGCAACCAGATGGCTGAAATTGCTGAATAAAAAGCTAAATGACCTAAAAACCACAAATTATAATAAATGAAAACCAATTGCAAATTGTTTTAGAAGATCACTCTCTACATCATACTAAAATTTAATTTAAAGGTGAACAAACCTTTTAGCTGCTAATCAGCTCCTACAACTGTTAGGGCAGAGACACACTTAGAGATTTGGGGAGATTTAGCTGCCTGACGACATATCACCTCTTCTTCAGGCGACTAATCTCCCCGGACTGTCTCCCACCGGCTACAATGTAAATCACCAATGGGATGGCACTCGGAGCACTTAGTTTTCCGAAGTCGCCCCACGTAGAAACTTCGGACGACTTCAGAAAATGAAGTGCTCCGAGTGCCTTCCCGCTGGCGATTTACATTGTAGCCGGAGGGAGACAGTCCGGGGAGATTAGTCGCCTGAAGAAGAGGTGATTTGACACCAGGCGACTAAATCTCCCCAAATCTGAGCGTGTTTCTCTGCCCTAACAGTTCAGCACATCCCAAAGCAACACAAAATCACATTGCAACAGAAAGGGGCAGATTTATCAAGGGTCGAATTTCAAAGTAATGGGAGTTTTTTTGAACTCCCGTAACTTATAAATTAGAATAAAAAAAAGACCAATCGAAATTGACTTTAAAAATCAACGTAGGCTGTATTCGATTCGTTCGATTTGAGGTTTTAGCGCATTCGATCAAATTCGAATCAAAGGATTTGCCCCAAAAAACTTTGATTTTTCAAAGTCCACCAATTGACTCCATATAGGTTCTGGGAGGTCCCCCATAGGCTAAAACAGCAATTTGGCAGGTTTTAGATGGCGAATGGTCGAAGTTGAAATTTTAAAGAGACAGTACATGATAAATTTCAATTTTCAAATTTTAATCAAATTTGGACTATTCCCCAGTCGAAGTACACAAAAAATAGCTCGAAATTCGAATTTATATTACTTTGAATTTCCACTCTTGATAAATCTGCCCCATAATTTAGCACATTCTGACAAAAACGTTTGGGTCATATTCAAATGAATATCCTGGCTCCTGGGATATATCGGGACTCGCTCCATATATTGGATTCTCCGCGATTTGATGTGCGTCTCTTACACTGGAAGCATCGGCGATACATGTCAAACTGATCCAGGAGCAGGTGACTTCCAGCTCTGCAAAGAGTCAGTATATTAGTACATCAGTCATTGCGTTTGCAATTATAGTTCAGCAACACTTATTTACTAAACTCCCAATGCAAAAATCATGATAAATTTGTGACTTTTTTTAATCAAAACAGACTTTTAAAAAAATCACGCTTTTTTCGGAATTTATTAAACCCCGAGGATGAAAAAGTCAGAATCTGAAAATCCGGCATCTCAGACCTGTCCAGGTTGCATATAAGTCAGCGGGAGAAGTCCCAATGATTTTTTGATGTGCGCTGGGTTTTGTGCAATACCCTGGCATTTTCAGGTGAAAATTCCGAAAAAATGTTGAAAATCGGATAAAAAATCCAGAAAAATCGTGAAAATCTGATTTTTTTCCCCACACAGCAAATTTTCAGGAAAATTTAATTATGAATAAGCGTAAAAAGACCAAAGCGGATTTGATCAGAGTTTGTAGAAGAAAATATTGCGATAAATTCGGACTTTGATAAATAACCCCCTTGGGCTGAAGTTTCCTAGTGTCAGTAAGGTGGATGTGAATGGCGGTGCTGAAGAACTTGCTCATGTTCCTATGAACTGAACAAGCACAAACTGTTTTCTTCTTTTCCAAAAAAATACAGTATAATTCATAGTTGCTTGGCTGCACACAGTATTGATTTCAATCATTATAAAATGATGATGAAATGAGTTTATAAACAAGGCACCACCTAGTGGTCACATGTGGGTGGTGTATTTGCTAAAGGAAGGCAAAAGCTGCATCAATAATGTCCTTTCAGGGGGTTATTTACTTAAATCCTAATTTATCTCATATAATTTTTTCAAAAAAAACATGAGCAAAGTCCCATGCCCAATTTTTAACTTATTTATTAATAAAAAAAAACGTGCTTTAATTGGATTGCGGAAAAACCCCAATCGCTCAAATTTTTCCGTCTTTTTCCCAAATTTCTCAAGCTTTATTCCTGAGTTGCTCAAACTTTTGGAGTTTTTGCCCAAAAAGTCAAGATTTTTGTGTATGAACCCCAGCGCAGCCCATGAAAACCTCAGATTGAGATAGGTGCCTCTCCCATTGGCGCAAATTCACTAAGCGCCGAACGCTAGCGTTAATTCGCTAGCGTTTGGCATTTTCGGTACTTCGCAAATTCACTAACGAACGCTGGCGTAGTTTCGCTAGTGTTACTTCGCACCCTTACGCCAGGCGAATTTTCGCTAGCGACGTAACTACGCAAATTCACTAACTTGCGCAGTGTACTGAACGCTACCTTTTACGCTAGACTTCCTTCGCCACCTCAGACCTGGCGAAGGGCAATAGAGTAGATAGGGATTGTTTCAAAAAAAGTAAAAATTTTTTCTAAGTCCCAAAAAACGCTGGCGTGTTTTCTACATGATGGGTGATAGGCTGAAAAAGATCGAGAATATTTTTAGGGCTCCCCTCCTTCCCCCTACATTTCCTGACTCATGGCAACTTACCTAGACAGTGGGCACATGTGTAGGGCAAAATAAAAATTTTATTTGCAGATTTGAAGGTTTTCTAGCCATTTGTAGTGCTAATACGTATTCCTCCATTGAAATTTGAATTTCGCGCCGTATGCAAATTAGCCTTCGCTAGCGTAACTTCGCTTTACATAGCGAATCAACGCTAGCGCAACTTTGCAACCTTACGCTACCCCTGTGCGCAACTTCGGATTTTAGTGAATTTGCGGAGCGCTTGCGAAACTACGCCTGGCGAAGTGCGGCGAAGTTGCGCCTGGCACAACTTCACATCTTAGTGAATTTGCCCCATTGACTTTTATAGGACCTGGACAGGTCTGAGGTGGCAGATCTTCAGATTTTGGCTTTTTGCAGAATCGGGTATAATAAATCTCCAAAAATTCTAGGTTTTTTCCCCCTCTACACAGTTGAGTTTTCTAGTGAAAAAAACTTTTTTTAACATTCGGATTTTAATAAATAACCCCCTTAAATTTGACTTGGGCGTAATCTCTGAAATACTTACTGGATGAACTTCTCCTCCTTGTTGTCCTTGTGCCGTTTCAGCTCGGCACTCTTGGCCCACTCATCTTGTAGCGTCTTTTGTATACGGTACATCTTGTTATACTGCTCTGCTCTATCAGACAGCATTCTGCAACACACATTCACCATATGACATGATAACATGATCTGAATACTGGCCAGCCAAGCCCCAATCACTTTTATACCTGCCCCTGAGCCTTAAAGGGGTGGTTCACCTTTAAGGAAACTTTTAGTATGTTATAGAGCGACAAATGCTAAGCAACTTTTCAATTGGTTTTCATTACCGTATATACTCGAGTATAAGCTGTCCCGAGTATAAGCCGAGGTACCTAATTTTACCTCCAAAAACTGGGAAAGCTTATTGACTCGAGTATAAGCCGAGGGTGAGAAATGCAGCAGCTTCTGGTAAGTTTCAATCTCGTTTTTGGATGACTATTCTTAGGCGCCGGCTACTATTCTAAGCGCCGGCGAATATTCTTAGGCGCCGGCGAATTTTCTTAGGCGCCGGTGAATATTCTTAGGTGCCGGCGACCGTTTTTTGTGCTTGACCCGAGTATAAGCCGAGGTAGAGTTTTTCAGCATATTTTGGGGACTGAAAAACTCAGCTTATACTCGAGTATATACGGTATTTATTTTTTATAGTTATTTGCCTTTTTCTTCTGATTCTTTGCAGCTTTCAAATGGGCGTCGCTGACCCCTTCTAAAAAACAAATGCTCTGTAAGGCTACACATGTATTGTTATTGCTACTTTTTATTACTCGTCTTACTATTCAGTCTCTCTCATATTCATATTCCAGTCTCTTATTCAAATCAGTGCATGGTTGCTGGGGGAATTTGGACCCTAGCAACCAGATTGCTTAAAATGCAAATTGAAGAGCTGCTGAGTAAAAAGCAAAATAACTCAAAAATGAAAACCAATTGCAAATTGTCTCAGAACATCACTCTCTATGTCATACTAAAAGTTATCTGAAAGGCGAACCACCTCTTTAATTAAGGGGGTAGTGCCAGGAAAGTATGAGCTAGGTTAAAGTTACCCAATAAAAATTGTATAAATATTTTGTATGGTCCTGGTGATGGGTATGAGGCCTAGAGTCCTACTGGTTTTCTATCCCCCCCTATTTTTTTATTAATTTCTTCATCTTTTCACCCCCCCTAGTATTTAAAACATTTTCAACTTTCTCCTACTTTCCTCCACTTACCTCTGGTGCTCTCCCCTTCTTCATTTTATAAACGAGGTGCCGAAATAGAGTGCAGTCCCCACAGCAACCAATCAGCAGTTAGTGTTTACTGTCTACAGTGACTGAAGCTAATGTTTGATTGGTTCCTCATGTGTGAAGCCCTGATTCATGATCTGGATCCCAGCAGTGGTGTAACTAGAGTGTGCTGATCCCCATCCTCCCACCCCGCCCACATCCTGCCTCTGCCCTGCCCACATCCCGCCGCAGCTCCAACCATGTCCCGCCCCATCTTGCGTCCCCTTCCTCACCGGTAAGATAATGGCTGGGGAGGAAGGGGTTTTGTTTATTAGCTATAGAGGAAGCAGTCCATGCCCCCCTGTTCACGGGACCTCCCTGCGACTCCATTTTCTGCTTCCTCTATAGTTACTCCACTGGATCTCCCTCAGTTAGAGTTGCCACCCGGCCGGTATTTTACTGGCTTAGCCGGTAAAACACCTGCCGGTATTACAAATTTACCGGCAATGCAGTTGCCGGTAATTTATAATACACTTTAAAAAAAGCCCTTGGCCTGCCCCCAATTTGTGCAGAACTTACCTTTTTTCCAGCGCTGTGGACATTGCTGCGATGTTGCTCCGCCCCTTTTGTGGCACGTCACGTGGCTCTGCCCCCTTTTTGTGCCCGCCCCCCACTGGCCGGTAATCTTTTTCAGTAAAGGTGGCAACCCTACCCTCAGTCCTATCTGCCCATGATTGACCACCTTTAGACTATACCAGTGATCCCATATTAATGTAGCAATGTGCCTACTGTTGCTTTGACTTGAGCAGCATGTCCTCCTCCTGCCTCTGCTTCAGCAGTTCATTCAGTACGACCAGCCGTTTACTCTCTGTTGATGTTTGAAGCTGCTGCTTGGACACCTCCAGGGCTCTCTTTCTCTTCTCGGCCAGTTTCTCGTTGGTCATGTCATTCCTACCAAACACTGGTTCTCTTGTGTCAGGCTCAGAGGACAGTAAAAAAGCCGGCTTCATTTTCCCTTGTGTTGTTATCTGAACAAAGAGAAGTCTGATTAATTGACATTCAGCCTCCCAGAAACTGCACCTGCCATTCAACCTTGTTTGCCAAGAGACTCCAATACAGACAACTTCTAATATAGAACATTTTTCTGCCATATTTGACATATTCCCAACATAATGGAAGGCAAAGTCCCAGTAGGGGGATGAAAAGTTTAGACTATAAGAAATAAAACAATATGATTTTTTGTCTAATTACCTAAAAGCCCCCATAAACAGGTAGATATAAACTGCAGACAGATTAAGTGGCAGATTATAGCCTGGTGTATGGGGCCTTCCGACGGCTTCCCCCCAAAAGTTGGCCAGATGTTGATTGGCTGGGCCAGCAGATCAAGTATCGTATCAGTTCATTGATGAGGTCCTCGCTCTGACCCCCGTTATGATCCGATCGTTGGGCCCTAGGGTCCACGATCGGATCAGCCTGATATTGCCAATCAAGGTGGGCATATCAGGGAGAGGTCGCCAAATGAGCGGATCTCCATATGCATGGCCACCTTAAAAGAGAACCAAGCCCTTGCTAATAAAAACCCCTACCCTACATAGACCCCCCTCCCTGCTCCCCCCAGCCTAGGTGGTACATTTGGTAAATGCCCCAAACTCTTTATTTACCCCTCGGTGCAGATTCAGGGCATCGGAGTTCACGGGCCCCATCTTCTTCTCTTCAGTAATCTTTGGGTCTTTTTCCGTCGTTTTGGGAATTTCCTTGGCCTTCGGCGCATGCACAGTTGCTCCGGACCAACAGATTGTGCCAACTGCGCATGCGCCGTCACGCCGATCTCTTCCCGAAGATTACAGCGGAGAAGATGGCGCCCATGAACTCTGATGCCCTGAATCTGCACAGAGGGGTAAGTAAAGAGTAAGGTGCATTTAACAAAGGTACCACCTAGGCTGGGGGGAGTAGGAAGGAGGTCTGTGTAGGGGGGTGGGGTTTTTATTAGCAAGGGTTTGGTTCTCCTTTAAGACCCATGATGCAAAACAGTATTATTACCTGAGTATCCAATGCAGATTTATAGCTCTGTACTTGTTCATTCTTCTCTTTGAGGAATTTAGACCTCTGAGCAGCTAGCCTATAGAAAATGACAGTGAGAGTTGCATTAATTGAGTCATTATCAGACAAACATTAAATGTTACAGTCTTACAGGGTTAAACCCACCACCAGCAATGCAAGCGGAAATTGCCGGCTTATTAACTCATTTGTAATCTGGCTGAAGCAACTCCCGTCGTTTGGCATGGAACACTTTTTTTAAACAATGTACAGTTTTATTTCTCCATTAAAAACTGGAACTATATGAACTCTCAGAAATTGCAAATAATGTTTAGATTTTAGATGTTGACCAGTAACAGAATTTTTTTTAAAAAGAATTTGTTAATATACGAAGAAAAGGCACCAACTCATATTAAACGTTAAAGTCACTAAGTCTTTATTAAAAAATAACTTACCGAAAGTCCGCTTGCGCTCCTCTTCAGAAATGGCGACGATCCATCATGTGGCGCACGATTTCTCCTCCCTGGCTATTTCCTATTAGGAAGGCAGGGAGGAGAAATCGAGTGCCGCACAATGAATCGCCAATCACCTTTTCTGAAGAGGAGCGCAAGTGGAGTTTCAGTAAGTTATTTCTTAATAAAGCGACTTTAAAGTTTAATATGTGTTGGTGTCTTTTTTTCTTAGCACACTAACGAATGTTTTAACAAAAATTTTTTGCTGTTACTGGTCCTTTAAAGTAGATGGTCAACATCGACAGTCTAAACATTATTTGCAATTTCGGAGAGTTCATAAAGTATCAGCTTTTGTTTCAGCTGTCCAGTTTGTCATTCACATTGGGGTCAAAACAACCAGGCACTGGTTTGAAAAACATTAAAATATTCAAAAAGGTCTCTGTACCAAGGCAACCACAGCCCTTTAGCAGGTAAGATCTGTGCCCCAGAAGATGCCCCAGTAGCTCCCCATCTTCTTTTCTGCTGATTCGCTGCACATGCTCTGTCAGATTCGCTTATCACTATTCTGATATATTTACCATGAAACTGTTGTATCACAGGGTGATTCCTGAAAAAAAAACTTTGGCCATAATTGCCGGATAATGCACATCAAAGGGTTAATTGACAACTGGCAATGTAGTGCAATTTCAAGTGCAATCACCATGAGGAAAAAATAAACTCGAATTTTTTTAAAATTTATTATACCCTCGATGCTGCAAAAATCCACCGAGGTGCCGTATAAGTCAGTTGGAGAAGCACTTATATCAATTTGAAGTTTTAATGGTCTGTGCTGGGTTTAGCTTGAAAATCTGACTTTTTCAAAGTTTTCGGTCAAAAACTCGAAAAATTCGACCATTTCGGGAGAAATGGAATGGTGCTAAGCACAACTATAGTGCAAAGAGTGCATTTTTATGCATCTTTCATGATGGAGAATCAATTCACACAACTGATTGCAGGGAAATTTGCACAAGTACAACCACGATTGCAGTTGTAAATATACCCTCTAACAAAAAACCTGAAAAACTAAGAACATTTACTGTTCCCAATAATAGACGCAGGTCAGCATTGAAGGGGTTGTTCATCTTCAAACAACTAGTTGGTTTCAGATAGTTCCCCAGAAATAAAGACTTCTTCCAATTATTTTCTATGTGTCACCGTTTTTCTAATATTGAAGTGTCATTTTTCACGTTCTAAAGCAGCTCTGGAAGGGGGGGTCGCCGACCCTGTAAACTGTTCTACATTGATACATTTCTTATCAGTTTCATTACAAGCAGCTGTTAGAATTGATACAATAGTTACTAATACTCCAGAGATGCTGCTGAGAAATGGATCAACTAAAAACAGTAAAAAATAAATAATGGAAAGTAATTGAAAAAACTAAATTTTTTATACTCACCGTTAAAATTGTTTCTCTGTGATCAATAGGGGGACACAGGGACCATGGGGTTAAGCTCCACCCTCCAGGAGGCAGGACACTTACTACTAAAAAATATAAGTAGTAACCATAACATGTAGAAGGTAAATCAGGGAATTATCCTGTAGCGACCAATAGTCAACATTAGTTTCAGGGCGGGAAGCCCTGTGTCCCCCTATTGATCACAGAGAAAGAACTTTAACGGTGAGTATAAAAAATGTTGTTTTCTCTATCATCATAGGGGGACACAGGGACTATGGGGACTTAACAAAGCAGCCCCAGAACAGCAGGGAGGGAATGAATGTAGAATTGACCAATACTTCAGAACTGAATGAAGCACCTTGCGCCCAAGTGATGCTTCAGCTGAAGAAAACGTATCAACTCTATAGAATTTTGTAAAGGTGTGCACAGAGGACCAGGTTGCCGCTATGCAGATCTGTTCCAGTGAAGCAGAGTTGTGCCATGCCCAGGAAGCGCCCACTGCTCTAGTAGAATGAGCCTGAACACCTTCAGATGGGGTCTTTCCTTTGGATAGGTAAGCCTGAGAGATGGTCTCCCTGATCCATCTTGCGATGGTGGCTTTTGATGCAGCCTGACCCCGGCGGGGAACACTTGGTAGTACGAACAGTGATTGAGATCGTCAAAAAGACTTTGACCTTTCAAAGTACCATCGTAATGCTCTAACTACATCTATGTGGTGTAGCCGTCGTTCTGTCATTCTTCGGATCCGGAAAGAGAGAAGGAACTACAATCTCTTGGTTGATGTGGAAGGATGACACCACCTTAGGAAGGAAGGAAGGGACCGTGCGTAGGATTGCCTTATCCTTGTGGAATATCAGGAAAGAAGGATCAGATGACCATGCACTTAGTTCAGACACCCTTCTGGTTGATGATATTGCCACTAGAAACACCACTTTCCAGGTGAGCCACGTGTCTGACACAGATCCCAGTGGATCAAGTAGAGATTCAAGTACAACATTTAAATCCCGGCCTGGTATCGGATGATGATATGGAGGTACCACATGCGCCACTCCCTGTAGAAATGTACAAACTGTGTCTTCTAGGGCTAATTGGGACTGGAATAGGACAGACAGAGCTGACACTTGTACCTTCAGAGAACTGAGCTTTAGTCCCAACCAGAGGCCCTGCTGCAGGAATGATAGAACTCTAGGAATGTTGAGATCAAGGAATGGCAGATTGGATTCTTCACACCAACTTCGGTAGGATTGCCAAACTCGGTGGTAGGATTTCAAGGATGTTGGCTTGCGAGCTTTTAGCATTGTAGGGATAACTTCTTCTGCTAAGCCCTGCTTCCGCCAGATGGCCGTTTCAAGAGACATCCCGTAGAAGCGAACAGACCGGGGTTGTGATGTGCGATGGGTCCCTGCAACAGAAGATCCGGTCTGTAATGAAGATGTATCAGTTGTGCTATTGACATTTCCTGAAGGTCGTAAAACCAGGTTCTTCAAGGCCAGTATGGGGCCGCCACTTACTGTGATGTTTGATTGTCTGATCTTTTTGAGTACTCGTGGTAACATGGGAAGTGGGGGAAATATGTAAGCTAGACTGAATTGCCAGTGCTCCGTCATGGCATCCACCCCTTCCGCCAACATTTCTCGGTAACGAGCGAAAAATCGAGGGACCTTTGCCTTGTCTCTGGATGCCATTAGATCGATCTGCGGCTGTCCCCATTGGTTTACTAACTCTGTGAATGCGTCTGGGTGAAGTTCCCATTCTCCCGAATCCAGGTGATTTCTGCTTAGATAATCTGCTTTGGTGTTTAACACTCCCGAGATGTGGATGGCAGATAGTTTCACTCCGTTGACAACTCAGAATTTGTTGTGCTTCCGTCAGTGCAGCTTTGCTGCGAGTACCTCCCTGGCGGTTTATGTAAGCCACTGCGGTGGCAGTCGCTTTGCACTCAAACTGGTTTTGTTTGCAGTAGTTCTGTCCATTTGACTAAGGCCAGCCTTACCGCTCGCAACTCTAGAATGTTTATTGGAGTCTGGACTCCCCTGGAGACCACCCTTGGGCCAAGAGGTTGTCCTATGTTGCGCCCCAGCCTTTCAGGCTGGCGTCCATGGAGATCATATTCCAATTTGGCGTTGCCCAGTATTGCCCGTTGGCGAGGTTGGTTGGTCGTAGCCACCACTGGAGGGCTACTCTTGTCGATTGGGACAGGTTGAGTGGCTTCTATGGCCGAAACCATCAGCCCCAGAACTTGCAGTCCAAGATGTACTGTTGGTCTCCGGTTGCGGAGAAGTAGACAAACCTGATTTCTGATCTTGATTTCTGTTTGTCTATGGGGAGGTGCACCATTTGAGTGATGGTGTTGAATTCGAGGCCCAGAAATGTCATTTGGTGACGGCTGCAAATTGGACTTTGACCAGTTTATGGTCCAGCCGAAGCTCTGTAGAAGCTTGACTGCCAGTTCCCAATCCTCCCTGGCCTTTTCCTCCGATCTGGCTTTCAGTAGAACGTCCAGATAAGGTGTGACTGAAATTCCTTGCAGACGTAAGGCTGCTGCTGAAACTGCCATTAGTTTTGTGAACACTCTGGGGGCTGACAAGAGTCCAAACAGTAGTGCTACAAACTAGTAGTGGCGGTTCATGAATGCAAACTGAAGGAAACAGTGGTGCGCAGCGGGGCCCAGATCAGTACATGGAGGTATGCATCCTTGATATCGATAGACATCATCAGTTGTTCTTGCTCCATTCCTCGAATCACCGACCTCAAGGTCTCCATTTTGAATTGGATGGACCTGATAAACTTGTTTAGCTGCTTGAGATTCAAAACAGGTCTGAATGATCCGTTTTTCTTTGGCACTATGAAAATGTTGGAATAGAATCCAAAGAATCTCTCCGAGTATGGTACTGGAAGAATCACCCTGGCTTGTTCCATGCTGGTGATGCACTCTAAGAGGGCACTTGCCTTGTTGGGGTCTGAGCGTACTCTGGACATGATGAATCTTTTGGGGGGCTTGGCTGAAAAATCTAGGTGGTATCCCTCGGATATGATCTCTTTTACCCACGCATCTGAACAATGGCTGTTCCACACCTCCCGGAATCAAAGCAACCTACCCCCAATATGCTCCTCCGACTCCGGAAGGGGTGGCCCATCAAGCCGACGTAGACTTGTCTGTAGTGGGTTTGTTACTGGGTCGGTTGGACTTCCAGAGTGTGCGATTTTTGTCATTTGCTTTGGCTCGAAAGTGTGAGCGCTGTGGTGAGTTGTTTCTTCGTGTGTAACGGCCACTTGTGCCACGAAAAAAAATTCTGCGTCTGGAGGATGTAGTAGCTCTACTCTTGGTTTGTAGGAGAAACATGCTTTTTCCTCCGGTGGCCTGGGGAATAATCTTTTTGATCTCCTCCCCAAAAAGGCGTTGTCCTTTGAAAGGAAGTGATGTCAAGGACTTCTTGGAACTAAGGTCTGCAGACCAATTTTTAAGCAGTGTTCTGCATGCCGCAATGGAAAGAGCTGAATTGCAAGCCGTAATTTGTGATGTGTCTAGTGCAGTGTCGCAACACAGGTTGGCCGATGCTTCCGCTACTGCTTGTGCTGATGGTAAGAGGTCAGTTTTAGCAACCCCCTCTTGAATGTCTTTGATGAGGGATTCGGACCAAGCTTGTAAAGCTCTGGCCACCCAGGCTGAGGCAAGACATGGGCATAAGGATGAGCCAGACGAAAAATAAATTGACCTTAGGAATCCCTCCATTCGTCTGTAGGATGGATCTTTGAAGGCCGCCGCATCTGTGACCGGCAAAGTAGTGGACTTGGCCACCAGTGCGTCCACTTCTGGGGGATTAGCCCACTTGTCCACCAATTCCTTCGGAAAGGGATAGGATTTGGAAAATTTCCTGGTCGTCTGAAATTTTTGTTCTGGTGAACTCCACTCCTCCTGAATTATGCTAAGGAGATGTTTGTGAGAGGGAAAACTTATGCTTTTTCTTGAACAAGCCAGAATCCTCCTGAGACTTAGGTGTTTGAGATATATTTAACACTTCTTTAACACCCTTAATAATACCCTCCACGTTATGCTGAGTATCACGGTCTCTGTGGTCCTCTAAATTTTCCTCCTCTTCACCTGATGAGATGTCAGATGGTGGTAGCTCTCTGTAACACCAGCAGTGCGCCAGCGCATAAACGCTGGAGCGCGTCAACTTAGGCGCCGGCGCATAAACACTGGTGCACACCAAAATGGATGCTCCCACCAAAACACTGAGGAGCTATGACATCTAAATTGGGCGCCTGGCTTCCTATTGGTCCCTGATCTGTCTGTCTTCCTCAGCCTGCTCCTGATTGGTTCCTGTCCCCTTAAATACCTTCCTCTTCCTCCTCACATTGCCCAAGCTGGCTTCTGTTTCCACAGTTCCTGCTCAAGCCCCGTTTGCCTGCTTTCCTGTTTATTCGACCCTTGGCCTGTTTATTCAACCTTGTACCTTCGCTGCCTGGACCGACCACTGCTTGAACTTGACGACGCTTTTGCCTTATCCCTTGGTACTTCGCTTCTCTGCTTCCTGAAACCGACCACTGCCTGTAATTGACTACGCCTTTGCCTGATCCCTGGATACTTCGCTTTTGGCTAACACGCTTGGCTCCTTTGCTGACTCCGCCGCAGAAAGTCCGGGGCCCCAAAAGGGCGTCGGTGAAGACTGGAGCTGTAGAGGAATTCCAGTTGCCATTTGTCTGCATAGGACCAGCTGTCCTCCTCCGGGATCCCAGGTAACAGATCGTTACACTCTCCCTCCGAGTGAGAAGAGGCCTGTTCAGCTGATGATTCCTCAGATAGGGCGTGGTGAGCGGTGTCAGCTTTAGCGCTGTCTGCCCGCTTGCGTTTGCTGCTTGTTTTGTGGTCTAGTTTGGCCAACACCCTACCCAGATTGTCAGCAATGGAGGGAAGTCCCTGCAGAAAAGCTAGTGACTGAGTTAGTTGAATGGCCCATGGTTAGGGTTGCCACCTTTTCTGGAAAAAAATACTGACCTTCCTATATATTTATCTTTTTTTCCTATTAATAACATTGGGATCAACCATCATTTTTACTGGCCAGGCGAGGTGGCAACCCTACCCAGAGTGGAGCTGGTATGTCAGAAACAGTACTGGGCCCTTGTTCCTGGCAAGTACATTCCACAGCAGAGTTCTCTGTTAATGCTGCTGCTGGGCTTGTGGTAACACCTGGAGCGGGTGCTATTCCCTGCCCCTCTAAGCAAAACCTGCAAAGTGGCTCCCCCTGTCCACCGGGCAGCTTAATTTGGCATGTAGTGCAGGCAAAAAATGTTGTCTGCGCTGTTCTGGCAGCCCTCCCCCTGCCCTGGTGAATAACCCTGCTGGTCTACCTTCTGTCATGTGCTTCAAAGTAGAAGGCGAGGGTGAGGGGTGGTGGCCACAGGAACTTTCAGCCGGAGAAGGCTCTAGTCAGGGCTCCTATCTCTGCTCCCGTGTGCGCTGGAGTGGTGCTGTGAGCCGGTGCGCCACAAGGTGAAGAAAAGGTATATACTTTTCTAGTAGTATGTGCTATTGGGTAATCATAAATAGAAAATTGCCATTTTAAAAAATAAGGGCCGCCCCCTGGGATCGTAGGATTCACTGTACTCACAAACATACCAACAAACCATACATGTAAGGTCACATGAGCCAATTAACAGACAGAGTTGTGTCTTTTGCTTCCTCACTTCTTCCTGTTACAGTTAGAGTTGAAGTATTTCTGGTCAGGTGATCTCTGAGACAGCACACAGACCATCACGAAATGGTGGCTCAAGGCAAGAGATGTAAAAGGGCAATATTTACTTAAATATATATTCCAGTTTGGTGAGATTCTATAATATGCCACTTAATATGATATGAACTATCTGTTGCTTAAGTGTTCATTTTGGGGGTATAGTTTTCCTTTAAGGTGTAAGCACCGATGTACTGATGGAAAAAAAGGCTGTCCAGTCAACAAAAGACTTTGCTTGTGTTGAGAAAGAGTCGGGGGAGAGAAGCGTTAGCTTTGTAAGAAGTGTACGGCGCTATAGCGTAGAGAGGAAGCGGAGGAACAGGCAGTGAAGCATTAGGAAGGGCCCAGGGGGGGGGAGAGCTGCCAACCAAGGGAGCGAAGTGAACTGTTATGCTTAATAGCAGTTACTCACCTCGTGCACAACCCGCCAGACCATCTGCCCTTTATTAAGGATATTTATAAGTATTTATTTCGGGTGAACAATTTGAAGACAATTGAACTGAAAAAAGTGTTTGGAAGGTGAACAACCCCTTTAAGAATAAGAAGTCAGGTCCTTACTCCTCTGAAAGCTGCACTCGTTCCAGTCTGTCCAGCAGATCCTTATCCTGTTTTAACGTCAACTCTTTGGATTTTTTCTCTGCTATTTGCTTTGTCAATGACTGGTAGCATTGCCCTTGCTTGAGAAGTGCTGGGGGTGTCAGAGGCCTTTTCTGAAAAAAGTAGGATTTCTGAAAGTAAAAAGATAGAGATAAATTGTGAGAGATTGAAAGTAGAAAATAATCAATGAAAACATTATGGGGGTTATTTTTTAAGGTTCCAGTTGTGTTTTCCATGAAAATTCAAGTTTTCGAGTTGATTTTTTTTGGTGAAACATTTTCAGGGTTAAAAAAATCTTGAATTTTTTCCAAAAAACCTCGAATTGTTCGAAATTTATGACCCTGGAAATAGCTTAAATCCGAAAATACATCTAAAATTGTAGGAGTCAATGCAGAGGTCCCTTGAACCATATGAAGTTGTCATTGAATTGTTGTAGCCTTCATGATGTGTTTTTTTTTTTTTTTTTTAAGGATTTTGCCGGAAACTCAAATAATTCGAGCGGATTAATTTGAGTTTTCAGGTTTTGTAACTTGAACTCGCAGAGAAGAAACCATTCGAGTTGTGAGTTCATTCAAGTTCATTTGATGTATAAAAAAAACTCTATAACATTCGACCTTCGATACATATCCCCCTAAGTGAAATCAACAATCTGACTTTTCTGTACGTGAGACTAAGGGAGTTATTTACTAAAACACAAATTAATCACATTTTTTTTATTAAAACAAAGTCAACCAGACTTCCATTCACTAATTGAACTCATTTATCAATAATTCTTCTCGAAAAAGTCTGAGTGAAAAAACATTGTGACAAAGTCATGCGTGAATTTAAATTGTATGATTCAAAAATTCATCTTAATAAAATTGTTACCGCGAAAATTCGACTTTATCAGATTATTGGACGAAATTTCCGACTTTATCGGATTATCCAGAGCCAATCACAATGTCAAGAAACAACTTCAGGGACATCTGCCATTGAATTCTACATGACCTCGACAGGTTTTAGATGGAGTATTTTCACAACATTGAGATTTTTAGCAGCTTTGGGGGTATAATAAATCTCTAAATGTTCAAGGTTTTTTTTCCCTCTAAAAATTAGAATTTTATAATTAAAGGGTTTGTTCATCCTCAAACAACTAAGGGGCCGATTCACTAAATTCGGGTGAAGGGTTAGAATAAAAAAAACTTCGACCATCGAATGGGCTACTTCGACCTTCGACTTCGAATCGAACGATTCGAACTAAAAATCGTTCGACTATTCGACCATTCAATAGTCGAAGTACTGTCCCTTTAAAAAAAAACTTCGACCCCCTACTTCGGCAGATAAAACCTACCGAAGTCAATGTTAGCCTATGGGGAAGGTCCCCATAGGCTTGCTAAGCTTTTTTTGATCGAAGGATTTTCCTTCGATTGTTGGATTAAAATCCTTCGAATCGTTCGATTCGAAGGATTTAATCGTTCGATCGAACGAAAAATCCTTCAATCGTTCGATCGAACGTTTAGCGCTAAATCCTTCGACTTCGAATATCGAAGTCGAAGGATTTCAATTCGAGGGTCGAATTTCGAAGTATTTTTAACTTCGAAATTCGACCCTTAGTGAATCTGCCCCTAGGTGTTTTCTAATTGATCACCAGTAATAACTTTTTTCCAATTACTTTCTATTTTCTATTTGTCATTGTTTTTTTATATTGAAGTGTAAAGTGTAATTTTTCACCTTCTAAAGCAGCTCTGGGAGGGGGGGTCGCCGACCCTGTAAACTGTTCTAAATTGATACATTTAGTTGATCCATTTCTTATCTTTGCCCCTGCTGAGCAGAATCTCTGGCTTTAATTACAGGCAGCTGAAATGTAGCAAAATTGTAACAGTTTAGGACCAGGGCACACGCTGCCATTTTGGAAGATTAGCCGCCCAGCCACAAATCGGTTTTTCTTCGGGCGACTAATCTCCCCGAACTGCCTACCGCCGGCTAGAATGTTAATCAACGGCGGAATGGAAGTCGGATCAACCTTAGTCCCAGAAGAACCAGAAGGCAAATTCGGGCGACTTCGGAAAACAAAACTAATCTCCCCAAACTGCCTTCCCGCCGGCAAGAATCTAAATCGCCAGCGGGAAGGAGGTTTGGGGAGATTAATCGCCCGAAGAAGAACCGATTTGACGCTGGGTGACTAATCTCCTGAAATAGCAGCGTGTGCCCTTACCCTTAGAATCCGCACCTCAATTACTGAGCTGCCAGACTCAAACACCAGAGACAGGGACATTCAACTTTCAGCTTAGATTTTGGAAAAGCAACAAAAAATAAATAATGGAAAATAATTGAAAAAAGTCTTTATTTCTGGGGAACAATCTGAAAACAACTGAACTGAATAAGGTGTTTGGAAGGTGAACAACCCGTTTAAGGATATAGAACATACAGCAGATCATCTGCCTAAATAACTGGTCCTGTTTTATACCTTATGAATAAAAGAGTAGCCAGGGATGTAACAATAGAGAAAGCAGAGTGTGACTACTGGGGGGTCCTGGAGGATTTAGCTGTGGGGCCCTATAACTTCATATTATGCCACTGGCAGCGGCTACAGGGAACAGTCAAATGTTCTTACATAGAAATCAGTGTTTCTTTTATTCTTTTCATTTCTCACAGCTTCGGCTACTCCCATGTTATAGGCGGCATCTTTCTCGTACTCTTTTCTGTTTGCAAGGGAAGCCAGCTGAGCAAGAGAGAGAGGAAATATGTGATGATAATGCAACAATATAAAATTACATCATCTTTTTTTTAAAGTTGCTAGTTTTACACATTATTTTGTTCCAATTACAGTATCTTAAAGGAACAGTAACACTAAAAAATTAATTAAAATGAAAACATCACGTACTGTTGAGCTGCACTGGTAAAACTGATGTGTTTGCTTCAGAAACACTACTATAGTTTATATAAACAATCTGCTGTGTAGCCATGGGGGCAGCCATTCAAGCACAGGATACACAGTAGATAACAGATAAGTACTACTATAGTTTATATACACAAGCTACTGTGTAGCCATGGGGGCAGCCATTCAAGCGCAGGATACACAGTAGATAACAGATAAGTACTACTATAATTTATATAAATAAACTGCTGTGTAGCCATGGGGGCAGCCATTCAAGCACAGGATACACAGTAGATAACAGATAAGTACTACTATAGTTTATATAAACAAGCTGCTGTGTAGCCATGGGGGCAGCCATTCAAGCACAGGATACACAGTAGATAACAGATAAGTACTACTATAGTTTATATAAACAAGCTGCTGTGTAGCCATGGGGGCAGCCATTCAAGCACAGGATACACAGTAGATAACAGATAAGTACTACTATAGTTTATATAAACAAGCTGCTGTGTAGCCATGGGGGCAGCCATTCAAGCACAGGATACACAGTAGATAACAGAAAAGTACTACTATAGTTTATATAAACAAGCTGCTGTGTAGCCATGGGGACAGCCATTCAAGCACAGGATACACAGTAGATAACAGATAAGTACTACTATAGTTTATATAAATAAACTGCTGTGTAGCCATGGGGGCAGCCATTCAAGCACAGGATACAGAGTAGATAACAGATTAGTACTACTATAGTTCATATAAACAAGCTGCTGTGTAGCAATGGTGGAAATTGAAAAAAGTCTATATGACATAGGTTAAATAGTAGATAACAGATAACACCATTATGTTCTACAGAGCTTATCTGCTGTGTAACCTGAGCCTTTTCTCCTTTGAATGGCTGCCCCCATGGCTACACAGCAGTTTATTTATATAAACAATAGTAGTGTTTCCGAAGCAAACACAGCAGTTTTACCAGTGCAAGGCAACAATGCATTATATTTTTATTACTTTAAAACACTTTCATTTTTTGATGTTACTGTTCCTTCAAATAATGCTAAGTTATAACTGTTAAACCTTAATGTGGGTCTCAAACTAAGCTTTATATGTTGTATGCGCAGGTTAGTATTTATAAAATACAAAACTGAAGTCAATCAGAGGCTAATACAAAAAGACAGAGAGGGCTTGTATAGCCTCTGGGCTTCCAGCTAACCAGTTCAGATATCTTCGATTCTCTCTTGGTTTACACTGATTGGTTACCAGGCAGTAACCAATCAGAGAATTGAGGGGGGACCACATGGGTCATATCTGTTGCTTTTGAATCTGAGCTGAATGCTGAAGATCAATTGCAAACTCACTGAACAGTTATGTCCCATGTGGCCCCCCTTAAAGTCCCTGACTAACTCAGAGTTAGAGAGCTGAAAAGCAGGAAGTAGTGTTCTGGCTATTATGTTACACATCCAGTCACATTACATTTTTGCCTAACTAACTATATAAGATACATTTTTATTTTGCACAGCCTATCTATTTACCCAGATTTTATTTTCACACTGAACTGTTCCTTTAATATCATACCATTGATGGATTATTTAATCAAGTCTAAACACAATCACTTATTTAAAATTGTACCAGTTGATGCAACAGCTCCTAAAAACACAATTTTGGGAGCAACTCTGCAATAATATATTAAGCCCACACCCCAAAGCAATTTCTCAAGTACTTGTCTCTATAAGATACTGTATATTCCGCACTCTACCTGTTCTTTATCCATGGCTCATTAGTCTAGTTTATGATTCTAGTGATACTTCTCCTTTGGCTTTATGTTTCTGTAAGGGCTGGGGAAACCCAAGCTGATCCCTTTCATTGAGCTGCTAGTATTACAAAGCTTCTCATTTCACTGCTAGTGGCATATCATTTGCTCTCCGTTACATGTGCGTCTCCAGGAATATACGTTGGTTTTTCTCTTCTGCTTCTGTTTTACAGATCAGCCTTTACTTATCGCTAGGGATGCATGGAATTCTTCGTGTTCAGCCCAACCAAATCCAAAACCCTTACATTTGTGTATTTAAGGGTTTGGACAACTGAATTTGCCACTTTTTTTGTTTACCGATAATAGATTTTTTTTAAAAATTTCAATGCAAAAATTAGCGTCATATCTTTAGTGAACCAATGTGTCCATTTAAATTCTTCCAACTCAGAACAATGAAGGGGAAATTATATATAGTAGGGGTGCACCAAATCCAGGAATCGGTTCTGGATTTGGCCTTTTTCAGCAGGATTTGAATTCAGCTGAATCCTCATGCCTGTTCAAACCGAATCCATATCCTAATTTACATATGCAAATTAGGGGCGGGAAGTGAAATTACAACTTTTTGTCCCAAATTGAGGAAGTAAAAATGATTTTTTCCACTTTTTTCCTGTCCCTAATTTGCATAGGCAAATGCATAAGCAAATTAGAGTTCCGATTAATTGCAATTTCATGAGGGATTCAGGATGGTGGATTTGGTGCATCCATAATATAAAGCAAGCATCATTTTTTTTTTTTGTATACCATTTTATACTTGTTTACCTAAACGTTAATGGAAACGGTGGCTGGAAATAATGCAAACCAACAATTAATGGCTGGATAAAAAATGTATATGTGAACTTTATAGAATACCTGGAATTTGAGCAAAGCTTCCTGGTCTTTCATTTGTTGGTACTCTTGCAGTATTCGCTGTTCTTCCTGCTCTTTCAGTCTTCTCTCTTCTGTAAAGTACACGGGGATGTTCTTTTGGGCTCGTTGCATACACAGGTAGCAAAGTTCCTACAGAAACAGAAATGAATAGAGTCCATATTAATAACTGCATCAATGTTTCTGCACATTAAAGGTCACTTAGCAAACGGACAGGGACTGTCACCATCCAGGTGTGAACTCTCTTTTAATTGGCCTCCCCCTCCAGAGACTGTCACCTCTCCAGTCCATAATGAACACTGCTGCGAGGCTCATACACCTCAGCAACCGCTCCTCCTCTGCCTCGCCATTCTGTCAATCCCTGCACTGGCTTCCGTTACCTTTCAGAATCAAATTCAAATTAATGACACTGACTTTCAAAGCACTTCACAACTCTGCTCCACCCTACATCTCTGAACTCATCTCTATATACTCACCCACTCGCTTACTACGCTCCTCTACTGACCTCCTACTCAACTCTTCTCTCATTACCTCCTCACATGCTCGCATTCAAGACTTTGCAAGGGCTGCACCCCTCCTCTGGAACTCTCTCCCACGGTCTGTCCGACTTTCTCCCAACCTTTCAAAAAATCTCTGAAAACGCACTTCTTTCGAGAAGCCTCCCCTCACTCTGCTTAACTACCAAACGCAACACCACATACAGTACCACATTTCTCACCCACTTAATTGGATCTTGCCCACTCCCACAACTTGTGTATTACTCCCTTCCCTTTAGACTGTATGCCTATGCATAGGGCCTTCCTCACCTTTTTGTACCTGTATTGATTGTGATGTTTGTTACTCCATATATTCTATATATGTAATTCATGTGATGTAGTTGTATAATCACATTTACTTTACAGTGCTACGCAATATGTTGGTGCTATATAAATACATGTTAATAATAACACAAGAATTAGATTCTTAGAAACTTTGTACAGTTACCACTCAGATTGTTGTAACTGGGCAGTGACCCACAGCAACCAATCAGATGTTTGCTTTCATTGTTTTCCTTCCAGCTGGCTGGAAAAACCTAATCTCTGATTGGTTACTATGGGTTACTGTCCAGGTGCAAATTTACCCAGTGTTTATAAATGAGCTCTCTTCACTTCTTATACTGGTTAACATGTGTATGTATTTTTTAGGGATGCACTGATTCCACTATTTGGGATTCGGCCAAATCCACGAATCCTTGGTGAAAGATTCGGCCGAATACTGAACCGGATCCTAATTTGCATATGCAAATTAGGGGCAGGAAAGAAAAAAGTGGAACAAATTCTTCTTTTGTGACGAAAAGTCAAGTGATTTCCATACCCGTCCCTAATTTACATATGCAAATTAGGGCTTGGATTCAGTATGGCCAGGCATAAGGATTTGGCCGAATCCTGCTGAAAAAGGCCGAATCTGGAACTGAATCCTAGATTCGGTGCATTCCTAGTATTTTTACATGTCCTACTTTTCCTGCATTGTGTTGTGATATCTATTGCTGCTTTGTAAATGCTATGTGGTTACAGACAAATAATGGGTACAAAATGACTATTTCTCTACCTGCCCAGCTCGGCAGTGATCCAGGCATGGTGTCCCAGGTGGAGGAACTCTTATTCCCAGCAAACTAGTTGGGTTGTTGCCTCCTTCAGTAACAGCTTTTGGAAAACTAGCAGAAAGTGATGTCCCCAGCCTGAATAAAAAAAATAGTAAGCATAAATAAAAAAAGAAAACAAAGATATTAACACATTGCTGTTATCAGTCAACCAGTCACAGTTGAAGGGATTCTGTCATGATTTTTATGATGTAGTTTTTATTTCTAAATGACACTGTTTACACTGCACATAATTGACTCTACAATATAAAATTTCATTCCTGAACCAGCAAGTGTATTTTTTAGTTGTAATATTGGTGTGTAGGTGCATCTCAGGTCATTTTGCCTGGTCATTTGCTTTCAAAAAGAGCCAGAACTTTAGGATGGAAATGCTTTCTGGCAGGCTGTTGTGTCTCCTACTCAATGTAACTGAATGTGTCTCAGTGGGACTTGGATTTTACTATTGAGTGTTGTTCTTAGATCTACCACGCAGCTGTTATCTTGTGTTAGGGAGCTGCTATCTGGTTACCTTCCCATTGTTCTGTTGTTAGGCTGCTGGGGGGACAAGGGAGGGGGTGATATCACTCCAACTTGCAGTACAGCAGTAAAGAGTGACTAAAGTTTATCAGAGCACAAGCCACATGACTGGGGCAGCTGGGAAACTGACAATATGTCTAGCCCCATGTCAGATTTCAAAATTAAATATTAAAAAAACCTGTTTGTTCTTTTGAGAATTGGATTTCAGTGCAAAAGTCTGCTGGACCAGCACTATTAACTGATGTGTTTTGAAAAAGAATTTCCCATGACCGTATCCCTTTAAGGCCTAAGCAGCATTACAGAGAGCACCCCTCAATCAATGCTCTGGGGCTCACTGAGGGGGGGGGCAGCCCCACAGTATGGAAACCACAACACAACGGGATACACAGCGACTGTGATGTGCAAGTACTTGATGTAAAAACTTGGGTTATACAGATGAGGCTCCTTCTGACTGAGTAACAGGAACTCGTCTATGAGCTGATACAAAAGCCGCCTGCATGTTTAATCTCCTGTGACTGAATCCTCTTTATACACTTTTCAACATCTCACTGCCAACTGATACTTTTGAATAAAGCTCAGATAGGCCGCTGAAACATTTAAGCCCATTAGGAGAGCATTTTGTCCGTCCCTATTAATTGTTTATGAATGAAAGGGAGATGGGAGGCTGCTCGTAATACGGCCGGTTCACAAGGATCACATTCAGACGAGAAAATGTAGTTCTTTCCTCTGGATCCTATTTGGCTAAATTAGGTTAGACATATTTAAATAACTCACAAGAGCCCCTTTTATGCACTTTCTAACATAAAACCATCCCTGCTTCACACACACACACCTTTCTGGAGCAGTTTTTGGTTTCATGATTCTCTCCATGTCCAGACTGATGCCGGTCACTTTAGCAGGCACAATACACGGTCTGTTGACTAGGCGCTTCGGTGATGAAACATCTGTGAATTAGATAGAATATGGTGAATTGTAAAGACCTTATATTAATATTACTTGATGTTGCTGCTTGGATGTCACATTTCCAAGCAGTGGAAACTATCCTCCTTGACAGATAATCCTTGATCCATCAGGAACTGCCCCTTGACTGTACACACCCAGATGGTCAGGTATTATCAGCTAAACAATCTGACCCTATAAAAGAAAGTTTTCATAAGTAGAATAATATTTACTCCATTTTTTCTTGTATAGGTGCCCAGTTTATTTATCCTACAAGATAGACCACGATCCCATCTCTAATACATCGAAGGGGCAGATTTATTAAGGTTCGAGTTGCTTTATACACAAAAATGTGAGTTTTCGAGTTGCATTTATTGGTCAAAACTCACATATTCTGGTTAAAAAAAACTCGAATTGTTTATTTTTTTTTCTTAACTGGAATATTCAAGATTTATTATACCCCGACCCTGTAAATAGCTCAAATCCAAAAAATTTCTCGAGGTCATGTAGGGGTCAATGGCAGAGGTCCCTTGAACTAGTGATGTGCAGGCCGACCCGATACCTGCGAGACCCCTTGGCACCCGCGGGTTCAGGCTGACCATGCACGCGACCTTACAAATGCCGGCTTCCAACTTCCCGGTTCAGTTTTTATAGACACGTGCCTCTCCCGGGTCTTTAAGAGAGACCCGGAAGTCGGGCGCGGGTGGTTTTAGGGCGGGTTGCGGTTGGGAAAAGCCCGACCCACACATCACCACCTTGAACCATATTTTAGATGTTAACAGCCTGTTTGATGTTTGTGTTTTTTTCAGGAGGGTTTTGCCCGAACTAAAAACTCGATCAATTCGAGTTTTCGGGTTCCGGGACTCAAACTCACAGAACCAGGTTTTTGCCGTTTGAGTTTTTTCTTAAATAAAATAAAATTTGAGTTTCGAGTTCATTCGAGGTAAAAACAACTCTAACACTCGACCTTTGATAAATAATCTCCTTTAAAGGAATTGTTCAGTGTAAAAATAAAAACTGGGTAAATAAATAGGCTGTGCAAAATAAAAAATGTATCTTATATAGTTAGTTAGCCAAAAATGTAATGTATAAAGGCTGGAGTGACTGGATGACTAACATAATAGCCAGAACACTACTTCCTGCTTTTCAGCTCTTTTGGTTTAAACTGATTGGTTACTAGGCAGTAACCAATCAGTGACTAACTGGCCCATGTGATGCGACCGTGATCTGATGGAATTTTTTATTAACTTAGCCCGATTGGCCCCACTCATGGGCCAATAAGCTGCAGACTCGGCTATTATGTTAGACATCCAGTCACTCCAGCCTTTATACATTACATTTTTGGCTAACTAACTATATTAGAAACATTTTTTATTTTGAACAGCCTATATATTTACCCAGTTTTTATTTTTACACTAAACTGTTCCTTTAAATAAGATACCATACGAGTTGTAAGTTCATTCGAGGTAAAAACACTCAACCCTTGATAAACAATCTCCTTTAAAGTATGCCTGTGTGTCTTCTAATCTGTCCCACTCTGCTTAAACAGATACAATGACCGAACGTTGAACTCAGTAATGATATGATCATCCCACAGCTGTCTCTACTGCCAGTCTCATGTTTCTAACGGGTATTCTATGACAACAAAAAATCGTAATTCTTACTGACAGCTGTGGCCCATTTCTTTGTATCTGAAGAAATACATTCAACTTGTCCAGAGAAATCTGTTATAAGAATGATGCATCTGTTTCACAATTCTGCTTTCATTTTTAAGCATTCTGTGAGTTAAGTTACATAAATGGCATTTAGTTAAGCCAGACTTGATCAGTATCAAGTGGAGATAAGTCTAAAGCCACTGGGCTTTGAGTATTCTTGACTCCACTAGATACTGTATAAAGTGTATATCATGATCTGGATGAATGAAAACAGAAATACTAGACAGGAACATCTGTAGTATAGATTTATGTTTCATTTATGTTGGGTCTTTTTAGTAAACGGCAAACCTCTTCTGCTGCTATTGTCATCTTCTCCCTCATGTTCTTTCTCCGCTGCTTCTCTTGGGCTTGGTATCACTCCTAAGCATTCTGGGTCTCCATTCTCCTCTGCAATTGTTTCCATTGTTGTCGTGTGGCCTTCCCCCTTTCCTTCAATTCTAAGGAAGACAGAAGCATATATTGCCCAGTTCATGAACAACTCAGTATAAGAGTATTACATACAATATATCCATATCCTCTTTCGTGCTCTTGGATTGGACCAGGCTCAGTTTTCCTTGCAAATTAAGACAAGTGAGCTTTACTAGTCATGATTCAGGTGATCTGGTTGTACACGTATGGGATCCATTCTTAAGAAATCTGTTATCCGGAAAGCTCCAAATTAAGAGAAGGCTGTCTCCCAAAGACTCAATTTTAATCAAATAATTCAAATTTTTTTTAAAAAATGTTCCTTTTTCTCATAAATAAAACAGTAATTTGTATTAGATCCCAACCAAGATATAATTAATCCTTACTGGGGCAGAATAATCTCAAATTCATGTTTGAATGATTTTCTTTAGTAGACTTAAGGATGTGATCCAAGGAATGACCCCTTATCCGGAAAACCCCAAGGATTCTGTATAACAGGTCCCTTACCTGTATAAGCTAAAGGTTATACGCTGAGTTTATAATGTATTTTAAATTGACTTCCTTAGGACTGATTAGTATTTGTTTTTAGTTTGTTTTAGGACTGCAGAAAGGATTACAGCCTTCTACAAGAGAAGGACTCCTTCAGTAACATCAAGAAATGAAAGTGTTTGAAAGGAATGACAATATAATGTAGTGTTGCCCTGCTCTGGTAAAAGCTGTGTGTTTGCTTCAGAAACACAACTATAGTTTATATAAACAAGCTGCTGTGTAGCCAGATAAGTTCTGAAGAATATCATTGTATACTACAGAGCTTATCTGTTATCTGCTGTGTATCCTGTGCATTTTCTCATTTTCAGCTTTCAGTGGCTGCCATCAAGGCTACACTGCAGCTTGTTTATATAAACTATAGTAGTACTTATCTGTTATCTACTGTGTATCCTGTGCTTGAATGGTTGCCCCCATGGCTACACAGCAGCTTGTTTATATAAACTATAGTAGTACTTATCTGTTATCTACTGTGTATCCTGTGCTTGAATGGCTGCCCCCATGGCTACACAGCAGCTTGTTTATATAAACTATAGTAGTACTTATCTGTTATCTACTGTGTATCCTGTGCTTGAATGGCTGCCCCCATGGCTACACAGCAGCTTGTTTATATAAACTATAGTAGTGCTTATCTGTTATCTACTGTGTATCCTGTGCTTGAATGGTTGCCCCCATCAGATCCGGACTGAGAATTAAAATAGGCCCTAGCATTTCAGGTACACAGAGACCCAATCAGCCCACATAGAGGCCCGATCTGCCCCCACCAGCCCACTAAATACTGACTTTCTATGGGATCTTACAGCAGCCTCTCTGGCATTTGGCAGAACCCACAGATTGCCAGTCCGGGCCTGGCCCCCATGGCTACACAGCAGCTTGTTTATATAATCTATAGTAGTACTTATCTGTTATCTACTGTGTATCCTGTGCTTGAATGGCTGCCCCCATGGCTACACAGCAGCTTGTTTATATAAACTATAGTAGTACTTATCTGTTATCTACTGTGTATCCTGTGCTTGAATGGCTGCCCCCATGGCTACACAGCAGCTTGTTTATATAAACTATAGTAGTATTTATCTGTTATCTACTGTGTATCCTGTGCTTGAATGGTTGCCCCCATGGCTACACAGCTGCTTTTTTATATAAACTATAGTAGTACTTATCTGTTATCTACTGTGTATCCTGTGCTTGAATGGCTGCCCCCATGGTTACACAGCAGCTTGTTTATATAAACTATAGTAGTACTTATCTGTTATCTACTGTGTATCCTGTGCTTGAATGGCTGCCCCCATGGCTACACAGCAGCTTGTTTATATAAACTATAGTAGTACTTATCTGTTATCTACTGTGTATCCTGTGCTTGAACGGCTGCCCCCATGGCTACAAAGCAGCTTATTTATATAAACTATAGTAGTACTTATCTGTTATCTACTGTTATCTGAAGCAAACACCACTGCAGGACAACAGTACATTATATTACAATTACATTGATTCTTTGGTGTTACTGTTCCTTTAAATTTCAGCAATCAGTCTTCACAGCACTCAGTAGCAAAACAATAGGCTCAATAAACAATTACTGTATGAATGCTTTAATGTTCAATTGGAAGAGGACTTTTATTACACAGCTTTTTATGTCTGGGTGACAGATCACCTTTAATATACTAAATAATATTGCATATGCAAATTAGGGGTGGGAAGGGGAAACCATTTTTTTACTTCCTTGTTTTGTGACCAAAGTCACGTGATTTTCCCTCCCCGCCCCTAATTTACATATTCAAATTAGGATTTGGATTCGGTTCAGCCAGGCAGAAGGATTCGGCCGAATCCGAATCCTGCTTAAAAAGGCCGAATCCTGGATTCAGTGCATCCCTAATAATAAGTTAAATGATTCTACACGGGGGAGCAAAATAAGCCAATGTAATGTTGCGCAATACACATTTATGTCTGTACAACTCACTGCGGGAAGAGGAGAGTGCTGCATGTCCGGGGCCGATGAACAGGACTGTCTCTTTCTGACATGACTGAATCACACGTTCCGGGTCTCTGTTCAGTAACGACAAACAGGATAACCAGATGATTAAGTTCTCGAATGATAACAAAACTCTAGCTATTTCTATTTGTAGTAGTCCCTACTACAAGTGCGAGGTATGTGGTTGTAGAACACAATTAGGCTGGTCCAAGAGGTAAGTTGGCAAAATTAAAACCAAATGGAACTAATGTCATCTTTGAACCTTGCTATAATGGCCGTCATCATGTTGAGCTTAGAGATAAAAGAATGATTCTCATATAGGAACAAAAATTGGCCACTCGCTTAAATGGGACCTGCCTTGAGGAGCCATTATTTCCTGGGTTTCCTCAGCCACAGATTCGGAACCGCAGTGCAGTCTAACGGGGTTATTTACTAAAATTTGAAATTTATCTGATATTTTATTTTAAAAGAATCACGACCAAACTCCCATACTCAATTTGAACTTATTTAGTCATAAGATAACCCGAATTAATCAGATCACAGCAAAACTCGATAAAATTGGGTGAAAACCTGAATCGCTCAAATATTTCAGGATTTTTTTCTGAATCGCTCAATTTCTACGGGTTTTTGCCCAAAAACCAAGAAAAGTCAGATTTTCGTGCTAAACCTAGAGCAGACCATGATAACTTCAAACTGAGATAAGTGCCTCTCCCATTGACTTATACAGGACCTGGACAGATCTGAGATGGTCGATTTTTGGATTCGGGCTTATTGCAGCAACGGGATATAATAAATCTCTAAAAAGTATTTTTTCCTTGAAAAATTCTAATTTTCTAGTGAAAAAAACTTGCATTTTTCGAGATTTCACAACTTGACCTTAAAGGTGGTTCACCTTTAAAGGGGAAGTAAAGTCTAAAATAGAATAAGGCTAGAAATGCTGTATTTTGAATACTAAACATAAACATAAACTTACTGCACCACAAGCCTAATCAAACAAATGATTTATGCTTTCAAAGTTGGCCACAGGGGGTCACCATCTTGTAACTTTTTGCAAGACCAAGACTGTGCAGATGCTCAGTGTGGTCTGGGCTGCTTAGGGATCGTCATAAATGATCAAAACAGCGCAAGTCAAATAATATCTGCCAGAAGCCGATACAGCAAGACTGATTAATAATCAGAATATACAGACTGCACTGGGTCCTGTGTTGTCATGTAATCTAATGTGGATTTTATAGTTTTTGTATTGTTTAATACAAACTTTCTCCAACTCTGCAGAACCAGTTGCTGCAGCAAAATAATCCTCAAAATAGTATCCCAGTTTTTCTGTTTAAATCTGGCTCCATGATCTTTGTCCCTGCAGCTGGAGTTAGAAACAGTAAAGGGGATGTAAAGGCAAAATAAAATCCAATACAAATCTCTACACAGTTACCAACTGCTCTACAGGGAAACAAACAAAGCTGCTTGAGTTCTGCATGACTGGGAAATAAGGCGGGGGCTCCCCCTGCTGTTCATAAGTATGATTGTTTCCCTGCAGAGCAGTTAGGGACCGTCTGACAATTTCTATCCACAGCAGTAAATGAAGGGAGAATTTCACTGCATAAAGTCAGGTTTCTTATAAAGACGGTACACATTTTAAATGAAAGTATGTTGGAGATTTTCTTTTTCATTAAAAAAATAGGATTTTATTTTTTTGCCTTTACGTGCCCTTTAAGATCATTTTTAGTGTGTTATGGAATGGCCAATTCTAAGCAACCTTTTAATTGGCTTTTATTATTTGTTTTTTATAGTAGCTGAATTATTTGCTCCTTCCAGCTTTCAAAGGGGGTCACTGACCCCATCTAAAAACAAATGCAGTGTAAGGCTACAAATGTGTTGTTATTGCTAGTTTGCTCATCTTTCTTTTCAGGCCTCTCCTATTCATATTACAGTCTCTCATTCAAATCAATGCATGGTTGCTAGGGGAATTTGAAACCTAGCAACCAGATGGCTTAAATTGCAAAGTGGAGAGCTGCTGAATAAAAAACTAAATAACTCAAAAACCACAAATAATAAAAAATGAAAACCAATTGCAAATTGTCTCAGAATTTCACTCTCTACACAAAAAAATGTTAATATGTTGCTTCTCCTCTCTATTTTTGCAGATATTGAAAAATTGAATCGGTTTGTTGCAAAGGGCAAGGTAAAAAGTGATCTTTTTGATAAAGATAAGGGCGAGATAATGTTTCAAGCTTTGGCAGAATGCCACAATGTTTTTAGGTGTTTTAGCTTTATTAAAGGAATGTTTTAATGTTTATACTGAAATACTATTTAACTTTGTTCACAGGATTTGCTCTGTATCGAAAATATTTTTTCTATATTTTTTCTATTTGTTTAAGGTCTTGGGAACTGTATTTGGACTTTTTTTGAACTTTTTTTGTACGATATTTTCACTGATGATGTTTTATCCACGAATGGAGTTGCTAATTGTAGTAACTAAGGGTTAAATTACCAAACATCGTGGGTTAATTTATGCATAAGTAATGTTTAAAAGGTTCACTTTGTGGTGTGATTTTCTGTCTGACGAAGGGGCCCGCCCCCGCAACGTTACATTGGAATAAACACGCAGGGCTTTGCCTGCATGCATCGAGCTCTGAGTGCCAGTTTTTCTTTTATTACGCTGACTACAATTGGGGTGGCCGATCCCTTCTGACTGTGCACCGGGCCAACTTATGCTGGAGAGGCCAGGGTGTGCTGGTGGGTTCTGGAAATTGCAGAACTACAGCTCCCATGATTCCAACTTGCTGACTAGTTGTTTGGATGCCAAGAATAATGGGTTAGTAATATCTAGTAAAGGATTTACTCAGGAACAAAGCAAAGGTTCTATAATATGAATACATGACACACACTTACATTTGCAAGGGATTTGACAAGGTTTCCGGTTCCATCCATAGAATTAATAAAGTCCTTGTAAAACTTCATTTTGGCTTTGAGGTCTCTGATAACGAGGGCCCCTATTCCCTTAAAATTAAACTCTACATTTTGCTTGGTAGCAATGGAGCGTGAGAAAGCACTAAGGGTTTCTCTCACACAGCCCTCGATGATGTCTCTGCTGAAGGAGCTGCCAAACGACAGTGTCATAAAGTTCAGTGGCACGATGGGAATATCTCCTGAAAAACAAAGACAAGGTTATAAATATGACGGTAAAGCTGGTTGTTTGTACACAAATTTCCTCCTCTGTATATTAGCCTTTACTCCAGCTTAATTTACCTATTTACAAAACCAATTTATTTTTTAAACAGTATAGAAAAAAAAAAGTATATTAAAAAAGCAATTGAAGAAAGTCAGTATTTGTGTTTTATTTGGAACTGTTGGAATGTGTAGCAAATGTTCCCTTTAATGATTATAATTTCATCTCAACTGTGTACTAGTATGACAATAAAACTTGACTACTGTATATTTGTATATAATACACAAAAGCCATGAATATCCTGTAAATGATATCCTTATAAACGGTGAGTTCTGATGTCATCAGTTATAAACGGTGAGTTCTGATGTCATTTCTGTCACATGACTCACTGAAACTTGTGTATTACAATAAATAAAGTACCCCAAGTTGCAAAATATGAGGATATTAGAAGTTACCTCGGAGTTCCATGACCTGGTCATGAAACTCCGCGGTATCTTATAATATCCTTATATTTTACAAGAGGGGGTACTTTATTCACTATATAATCTACAGTCTGGTCATTTCCCTATGGGACCAGACTGTAAATTATATCCTTATAAACGTCGCGTTCTGACGTCAGAACGCGCCGTTTATAACAGGGGGTCCCGGGCCAGCGAATTTGACGCAGCGCAACCAAATTTGACGCAGTGTGCCCAAATTTGAGGCCGCACGTCCAAATTGAACGCCGGCGCGCCCGAATTGGATGCCAGCGACCGTAATTGGACGCCGACCCCTCCACCCCCCTCCCGGCATTTTACACAAAATGTAGATTATAATGCATAATGTACCCCCTACTGAAATTTATAAAGATATTAGAAGTCACGTAATATCTTTATAAATTACAGTAGGGGGTACATTATCCACTATATATTATACACCTGTTCCTTTTTTCTATGCAATGTCTCATTCATCCATACCCATATCTATCCCACCTGGAATACTGCAACCTTCTGTTTACCATTCCCACCTCCCTTACTCTCAGGGACGCAATATACAGTGACAGTACAGACTCAGGTACACAATATACAGTGTTAGTACTTACCAGTTGTGAATATTTTGTTGTACTTGAGACCATGAAGCTGAGTAACTTTTTCAGACAAAAGAAACACGGGCCGCTGAATGACAATGGATTTGTTGTTACCCACATTCAGTGTGTGCCTCGACAGAGTAAATGTTCCAAGTCCCGCGATATGGACTCCCTAAAAAAATAGAAATCTTAGTATTTGCCATGAGGGGGTCAGTCTAAAGGTGACTATAAATTGCCTCCCGACTAATCTTCCCCCATCCCACTGCCACCCAAAAATAATCAACCTCACAATCAATATCAGGCATTTTTCTGATCACACATTCAAATTGATCACAATTGGGTGGTGAAAAAAATGTATTTCTTACCTTCTGCAGAGCCATTTGATGTGAAATAAATTCGGAGACACTCGCCCATATGGAGCTGACCTCTGAAATGTATTAACAGATTTAATCAATCCAATAAAAATACAAAATGCATTGTTTGACTCAACACATTTAAAGATCTAACTTGCAAAGATCCCACTGGCTTTTGAATTCCACTATCAAAGAAACTGTAGTGTTGATGAGCAGCAGTTTGTCTGGTGATTGGATAAGGATGTTGGTACCCCTATGATCCATTTTCAGTCTCACTCATGTATTATAATGGATAATGCACCCCCTACTATAAATGATAAGGATATTAGAAGTCACTGAGGGGTTGTTCTGTGACCATTTAAAGGCACAAGGCACAAGGCTGAGTTATACAGGGAACTCTGAGTATCACTCATATATTATAAGGGATAATATACCTCCTACTGTAAATGATAAGGATATTAGAAGTCAC
Source organism: Xenopus petersii (assembly GCA_038501925.1). NCBI lineage: Eukaryota > Metazoa > Chordata > Amphibia > Anura > Pipidae > Xenopus > Xenopus petersii. The sequence continues at coordinate 14,535,154 of CM076674.1, forward strand.
TGAGGGGTTGTTATGTGACCATATAAAGACACAAGGCTGCAGGCTGAGTTATACAGGGAACTCTGCGTATTACTCATGTATTATAAGGGATAATGTACCCCCTACTGTAAATTATAAGGATATTAGAAGTCACTGAGGGGTCCTGTGACCATATAAAGGCAAAAGGCTCCAGGATAAGTTATACAGGGAACTCTGAGTATTACTCATGTATTATAAGGGATAATGTACCCCCTAATGTAAATGATAAGGATATTAGAAGTCACTGAGGGGTTCTGTGACCATATAAAGACACAAGGGTGCAGGCTGAGTTATACAGGGAACTCTGAGTATCACTCATGTATTATAAGGTATAATATACCCCCTACTGTAAATTATAAGGATATTAGAAGTCACTGAGGGGTCCTGTGACCATATAAAGGCACAAGGCTCCAGGAGAAGTTATACAGGGAACTCTGAGTATCACTCATGTATTATAAGGGATAATGTACCCCCTAATGTAAATGATAAGGATATTAGAAGTCACTGAGGGGTTCTGTGACCATATAAAGGCACAAGGCTGCAGGCTGAGTTATACAGGGAACGCTGAGTATCACTCATGTACTGGTAGATCCCAATCTACCTTTTGGACACCCCTGCTCTAAGAAAAGTGACATGGGAAAGCATTGATTAAAATAGAAGACATCATTATTATTAGAACATGTTTTACACATGGTTCATTGTTTTTGTGTGTTTCATTATCTTTTATTTCTATAGTGCTGACACGGTGTTTAATTACTGAAATAATTAAAGATAAATGTATGAGTAGGACACTCAGAGGATGAAGCGGATGGGTTGGCAGTGTGTGGCTATGGTACTTATGTGTACCCGTGTCCTGCCCAAGTGTCTTCTGTTTGTGAATAACCTGATTACACAGCAGAACACAAACATGTGTGCTCCATCCAATGCTTAATTAATGGGTTTTACATTTCTCCCTTTTGAATGCTTAAGTCATGCAAGGAAGCTTTATTACCAGGCGGCAATGTGATATGGCAATTTAGTAAACAAAAGGATCGCTGCTGAGAATAATGAACAGACACAAGCAGAAATAAGGAACAGATACAGCGGAGCTGTTACTATCAGCAAATGCAGCCAAAGAGGATTCTCTTAACTACAGGTATGGGACCTGTTATCCAGAATGCTCGGGACCTGGGGCTTTTCAGATAACGGATCTTTCCATAATTTGGATCTTCATACCTTAAGTCTACTAGAAAATCATGTAAACATTAAATAAACCCAATAGGCTGGTTTTGCCTCCAATAAGGATTAATTATATCTTAGTTGGGATCAAGTACAAGCAACTGTTTTATTATTACACAGAAAAAGGAAATCAGTTTTAAAAATTTGGATTATTTGGATGACACGGAGTCTATGGGAGACGGATAGATAATGGGTTTTCAGAACACAAATCCTATAACTGTATTGTTATATATACAGCACCAACGCATTTACTCTTACAGCTCTTACATATCAGTCCCTGCTCCAGTGGAGCTTACAGACTAAGTTCCCTATCAGATTCACAGACTAAAGATGGCCATAGACGCAAAGATCCGATCGTACGAATCGATACGATTTTCGGACCCTGTGTGGAGAGTCCCGCCATTTTTCGCCCCACGGAGATTGGTCGTTTGGTCGATCGGACAGGTTAAAAGATTTCTGTCGGCTGCTGATAATATCTCTGCATGTATTGCCGATCGTACGATTTTCAGTGGGAGACAGTGGCGGAACTACCGGGGGAGCAGGGGGTGCGAGCGGGCCAGGGCCCGCACCCCCTCAGGGCCCACCGGCAGCGGCGCACGCCACTGAAATCACTCCAGCAGCACGCCATACGGAGGGGGGCGTGGTCCGGCTGCGCGTCACGCACCAGGGCCCGCCCCCCTCTAGGAACGCTGCTGGTGGGAGACTGTCACTAGCTTTGTCGGACATAACTTTCGTACGATTGCTGTCAGGGGCAGAACATCGGCTGATCTGTTCTTTTACTACTTTATTTGATCTGAATGGTTAGTGGCAGGTCGAGAGATGGAGAAGTTCGAGGATTTGAGCAATCGGATCTTTACATCTATGGCTAGCTTAAGGTCTATTTCATCAAAAGCCTCACAAACTAATAGGGTTATGTAATAAAAGGCACTACTTTGTCCTGGAGCAATAACTAATAGCAACTAATCAGCAAATAGAATTCACTGGTCACATGTTTAAAAGCAAACATCTGATTGGTTGCTGTGGGTTACTGCTCCTGGCAAACTTTGTGCCTTTCATTTCATAGGGGGGTAAGATACTTATTTACTTTCAACTTCTAATTCCAACGTATATGAATAAAAGGCCCCAGAAAGACAATGAACTCTACTGAACACACAGTTGCTATGGCTGAGAAAAAAATTAGAATCATAAATAAACCCCTTTGGTTATGGCTTGGTTCCACTGGGTCACAAATCTATGGACTACACATATATATTCTGACTTGACATGAGTGGTGCATATATGCCAACCAAAATGAGATTCAGGGTGAAGAGGATAGGAAGATGGAGTTCTTTAAAAGGACAGATGAAACTGGATCACCCAAATATTAAAGGGGTTGTTCACCTTCAAATAACTAGTTGGTTTCAGATAGATCACCAGAAATAAAGACGTTTTCCAATTACTTTCTATTTTCTATGTGTGACGGTTTTTCTAAATATTGAAGTGTAAAGTGTAATTTCTCTCCTTCTGAAGCAGCTCTGGGAGGGGAGGATCGCAGACCCTGTAAACTGTTCTTAATTGATAAATTTAGTTGATCCATTTCTTATCTTTGTCCCTGCTGAGCAGAATCTCTGGGTTTCATTACAGGCAGCTGTTAGAATTGATACAATAGTTGCTGATACTCCAGAGATGCTGCTGAGAAATGGATCAACTCAATGTTGCAAAATTGTAACAGTTTCGAGTCTGCGCCTGAATTACTGAGCTGCCAGACTCAATCACCAGAGACAGGAACATTCAACTTTAAACTTAGATTTTGGAAAAAAACGTAAAAAATAAATAATGGAAAGTAATTGAAAAAAGTCTTTATTTCTGGGGAACAATCTAAAAACAACTGAATTGAAAAAAGTGTTTAGAAGATGAACAACCCCTTTAAACTGTGGGCCTGGCCTGCTTGGGTAGACCAGAGTTGTGCCTGGAGGGTCCCAGCCTGCAGATCGGATAGGGTGCAGTTTAGCGAGAATGCTATTTAGTATTATAGATACTTCTGGAAATCCAACTTGAGAGTCTGTTGAGTTGCACATACATCAGCAAAAGGTGGCTCCAAAGAAACGCTAGACCTCAAAGAGCAGCTTGAACCCAAAAAGTAAGTCAATCACTGCCAGAGATATTCTGATTCAGGATTAGTCTCTTGCTTCCCTCCTCCCTAGCTTCTTCTGACTTTCTCAAAGATTCTTCTAACTTCCTCAAAGCTTCTTCTGACTTCCTCAAAGTTTCTTCTGACTTCCTCAAAGATTCTTCTAACTTCCTCAAAGCTTCTTCTGACTTCGTCAAAGATTCTTCTAACTTCCTCAAAGCTTCTTCTGACTTCCTCAAAGCTTCTTCTGACTTCCTCAAAGCTTCTTCTGACTTCCTCAAAGCTTCTTCTGACTTCCTCAAAGCTTCTTCTGACTTCCTCAAAGATTCTTCAAACGTCCTCAAAGTTTCTTCTGACTTCCTCAAAGCTTCTTCTGACTTCTGAGTGGAGAGGCAACTGATTCAAGAACAATGGTGATAAACTGCACACATGCAGTTGCCAAAGGCAACCAATCAGCAATTAGTTTTGATGCAAGTTAGAAAATGAAAGTCAAGACCTGATTGGTTGCCGCTGGCAACCCCACTTGGATAATGTTGGTATACCTTAAATAAACCATAATGTTAATTAACAAACATATAGAAACTAAACTAAAATTTAATTTAAAGGTGAACAATCCCTTTAAATGGACATCACTTTCTGTCTGGGTTGTAGTAAAGTGAAAGGAGGCTGCCAGGGGTGGAGGCTGAAATATTTGTTTTGGGAGACTATTAACAAAAGCCTTCTCATTAGATTACTTATAATTATATATGAATGTATACAGCATATCATCTATTTTGGGGGATAGTTCCCTAAATTTTCATTATTCTCCTCAAATGATCTCAGGCTATTTTAATATTCTTCAGTATTCCAAGCAGTATGGCTGTTCCCCTAAAATAATAGTTCCATTACTAAACACTTATTATTATAGTGAAGAAACCTATAGTAGTTATTTAGCTTTTTATTCAGCACCTCTCCAGTTTGCAGTTTCCAAATTACCTTAGCAACATTGCACTGATTTGAATAAGAGACTGGAATATGAATAGGAGAGGCCTGAATTGAAAAGATGAGTAATAAAGTAGCAATAACAATATATTTGTAGCCTTACAGAGCATTCGTTTCTAGATGGGGTCGGTGACCCCAATTTGACAGCTGGAAAGAGTCAGAAGAAGAAGGCAAATAATTAAAAAACTATAAAAAAAATAAAAAAATAATGAAGGCCAATTGAAAAGTTGCTTAGAATTAGCCATTTTATGACATACTAAAAGTTAACATAAAGGTGAACCAACCCTTACTGAAGTACAATTAGCAAAATAAACCCCATCCCAGTTATTTTATCAGCTTTTCTTAATGTTTCAGCAGAAGAAAAATATGTTTTAGATCTTTGCATGAATTTAAATGGTAACTGCCAAATTCTATATATAGAGAATGTAAAACTTACCATCCTCTGTGAGTTTGGGGAGAGTAGGAAAGCCGCTCCTGCTGGACTCGAGCAAAAAATCCAGCATCTTTCAGACTTGGGTGGAGAACCTTAACCATAAATGTAAAACATATGTAACAGTTGCGTGAGATTTATAGTGTGGCACTAAACTGCTAGTGCTCAGTTCTTTATCTCTTGGAATTATTTCTATGCAATAACATTCTCACAATAATAACTGGATAAAAATAAAAACATTTGTAAATATTAGTCCCAGTAGCTTTAACATGAGCTGCTAAGGCATTTCTCTTCCCCTTCCTCTGTCCTATACTCTGGCTCTCCCAATCTTCCATTCTCTTATTTCAACTTCCAACCTTCCAGTCACCTCCATCACAGGTTTTCTCTTGTGGATATTCTTCTATCTTCTATCTCACACTTCCAGTCTCCTTTTCCTAACTTAACCCCCCCCCTTCCTCCTCTGCCCATGTATGTCTATCCCAATTGTCCATCATTAACATTATCTCAGAATAACCTTCTCTCCTCAATCTCTTTAATTCTGCCAGCTAGCTTCTTCTCCTCTGCCCAAAGCTGTCTCTCTCAATCTTCCATTCTCTTGTCAACATCTTTTTCTCAGCCGTCACTTCACCTTCCAACAAAGTTTTCTCCCTTGTTCTTCCACCGTCCCCTGGGCTTCTTTTCTTCTTCCTTTCTCCTGCCCAGTCGTAAGTAGCCCAACCTTCCCTTTCTTTAACACCAACTTTCTTTCAGATTTCCCTTCCTCTCTCCTGATCTACCTCTCCATTGCCCCTCGCCAGGCCTTCTTTTCTTCTTCTTTCTCCTCTTCCCAGCCCTTTGTCGGCCTCTCTATTATTATCTGCCCCCAAGTTCTCTCTCATATTCTTATTCCAAATATCTATGCCCCTTCCCAATGCTCTCATTCTTATTCCAATTCCATTATTCTCTCTATCTCCCAATTCTTTTTGATTGGAATTTCCAGCTTTTTATCCCCTTCCCAGTTCACTATATCATTGTTATTCTCAAATTTCTCCCCTTCCCAATTCTCCCTCATTCTTATTCCCAAATTTCTCTCCCTTTCTCAATTCTTTCATTCTTATTCCCATATATTTCCCCGTTCCCCCACATTCTTATTCCCAACTTTCTCTCCCCCTTCCCAATTCTCTCTCCCATTCTTATTCCCAACTTTCCCTCCGCCTTCCCAATTCTCTCTCCCATTCTTTTTCCCAACTCTCTCCCCTTCCCAATTCTCTCTCCCATTCTTTTTCCCAACTTTCTCTCCCCCTTCCCAATTCTCTTTCCCATTCTTATCCCCAACTTTCTCTCCCCCTTCCCAATTCTCTCTCCCATTCTTTTTCCCAACTTTCTCTCCCCCTTCCCAATTCTCTCTCCCATTCTTTTTCCCAACTTTCTCTCCCCCTTCCCAATTCTCTCTCCCATTCTTTTTCCCAACTTTCTCTCCCCCTTCCAAAATTCTCTCTCCCATTCTTTTTCCCAACTTTCTCTCCCCCTTCCCAATTCTCTCTCCCATTCTTTTTCCCAACTTTCTCTCCCCCTTCCCAATTCTCTCTCCCATTCTTTTTCCCAACTTTCTCTCCCCCTTCCCAATTCTCTCTCCCATTCTTATTCCCAACTTTCTCTCCCCCTTCCCAATTCTCTCTCTCATTCTTTTTCCCAACTTTCTCTCCCCTTTCCCAATTCTTTCTCCCATTCTTATTCCCAACTTTCTCTCCTCCTTCCTAATTCTCTCTCCCATTCTTTTTCCCAACTCTCTCCCCCTTCCCAATTCTCTCTCTCATTCTTATTCCCAACTTTCTCTCCCCCTTCCCAATTCTCTCTCCCATTCTTATTCCCAACTTTCTCTCCCCCTTCCCAATTCTCTCTCTCATTCTTTTTCCCAACTTTCTCTCCCCTTTCCCAATTCTTTCTCCCATTCTTATTCCCAACTTTCTCTCCTCCTTCCTAATTCTCTCTCCCATTCTTTTTCCCAACTCTCTCCCCCTTCCCAATTCTCTCTCTCATTCTTATTCCCAACTTTCTCTCCCCCTTCCCAATTCTCTCTCCCATTCTTATTCCCAACTTTCTCTCCCCCTTCCCAATTCTCTCTCTCATTCTTTTTCCCAACTTTCTCTCCCCTTTCCCAATTCTCTTTCCCATTCTTATCCCCAACTTTCTCTCCCCCTTCCCAATTCTCTCTCCCATTCTTTTTCCCAACTTTCTCTCCCCCTTCCCAATTCTCTCTCCCATTCTTTTTCCCAACTTTCTCTCCCCCTTCCCAATTCTCTCTCCCATTCTTTTTCCCAACTTTCTCTCCCCCTTCCAAAATTCTCTCTCCCATTCTTTTTCCCAACTTTCTCTCCCCCTTCCCAATTCTCTCTCCCATTCTTTTTCCCAACTTTCTCTCCCCCTTCCCAATTCTCTCTCCCATTCTTTTTCCCAACTTTCTCTCCCCCTTCCCAATTCTCTCTCCCATTCTTATTCCCAACTTTCTCTCCCCCTTCCCAATTCTCTCTCTCATTCTTTTTCCCAACTTTCTCTCCCCTTTCCCAATTCTTTCTCCCATTCTTATTCCCAACTTTCTCTCCTCCTTCCTAATTCTCTCTCCCATTCTTTTTCCCAACTCTCTCCCCCTTCCCAATTCTCTCTCTCATTCTTATTCCCAACTTTCTCTCCCCCTTCCCAATTCTCTCTCCCATTCTTATTCCCAACTTTCTCTCCCCCTTCCCAATTCTCTCTCTCATTCTTTTTCCCAACTTTCTCTCCCCTTTCCCAATTCTTTCTCCCATTCTTATTCCCAACTTTCTCTCCTCCTTCCTAATTCTCTCTCCCATTCTTTTTCCCAACTCTCTCCCCCTTCCCAATTCTCTCTCTCATTCTTATTCCCAACTTTCTCTCCCCCTTCCCAATTCTCTCTCCCATTCTTATTCCCAACTTTCTCTCCCCCTTCCCAATTCTCTCTCTCATTCTTTTTCCCAACTTTCTCTCCCCTTTCCCAATTCGTTCTCCCATTCTTATTTCCAACTTTCTCTCCTCCTTCCTAATTCCTCTCCCATTCTTTTTCCCAACATTCTCTCCTCCTTCCCAATTCTCTCTCTTTCCAGTCTTTCTACCCCTGGATCACCCGCACCTGCCTTCTCTTTTGCTCTCGTCTCTCACTCTGTTGCCCGTATGCTCCTGTCTTCTTCCCTCTCCTTTCGGGGACGCGCCTGTAACTAAGATGCGCCAAGGTCGCTCCCGGTTGCTGTGCATGACGTCACATGCGCGCACTCGTCCCACCCTCTGATCTAGATCCCGCGCTCTATGGAGTGGGTGGGGCGAAGCATTGAGTGAAGTGGCTGCAGTCTGTAGGCGCATATTGGGTGTTTAGTCCGCTCTTAATAAACACTGGGCCAAGCGACGGGCATTTACTTGGCGGTACCGGTGTGCAAAGCCACTGGATAAAAAGCTAAAAATTTTAAATAAATAATAAAGACCAAATTGTTTCAGAATATCACACTTTTTACATCATACTAAAAGTTAATTTAAAGGCAAACAACTCCTTTCAAATAGCTAAATAAATAAATAATAAAGACCAAATTGTCTCAGAATATCACACTTTTTACATGACACTAAAAGTTAATTTAAAGGCAAACAACCCCTTTCAAATAGCTATTAAAAAGTTTGGGAACAGTGAACATCAAGGCAAAACTAGCTAACACACATGAAAGAAGGAAAACATAACATTCGCAGTACACCAAATGGCCGCCACCTATACTCACACAGTTCTGCCTAAAGAGAAACAATATGGCGTCTATAACAGAAGCCTTACTCTTTCCCCTGTATTGACAGATTATTATAAAGCAATAATGTCATGCAGGACCGCCATCAGAAATCACAGGGCCCCTGGGCACTGCAAGCCCCACCTACAGGTCCGCGCACCCCACAGGTCCGCCCCCCACCACACAGTAAAAAAAACAAAAAAAATATTGGTGGCTAGGGTTCCCACATGAGAAAAAAAAATTGGTGGCCAGGACTCCTTCACGTTATAAGAAAATTGGTGGCCAGGGCCCCTTAAACGTCCATGCCTTCCTGAAGTCAGCAGCTCTCAGAAAGATGGGGGACCGGCTAATCAAGTAAGTGTGGCGTGGCCGGGCCCCCCTTACCCTCGCGGCCCCCTACAACTCTCCCCCCTGATGGCTGCCCTGATGTCATGTAAAGAGGCCTACGGAAATCTTGGGCACACGGGAGGCCGTTATAATCTCACCATGCGTTCCTACAGCAGACATCTCTGGTCTAAGGGAAACAATATGGAACAGGTATGGGAGCCATTAAATGAAAATCTGGAGAGCTCTATTTGAATGAAATAATTCAAATTTTTAAAAGATCTTTCTTCCCATGCATCAACAATAATCTAAAACATATAAGTGAATTCAGAGGAATATATAAATAGACATAATACAAAAGTGCCTTGTACTTGATGTTAGGGATGCACCGACTCCACGATCCAAGCATTTTTTTAGCAGGACTTGGATTTAGGAAAATCCACGAGCCTGTCCAAACCGAATTTGAACCCTATGAAAAACTGATGCATGTGTCAAATTTTATTTTGCAAAAAATGACACACACATATTTAAATTAGGGTCCACATTTGGCAGATTCCTATGTGAAGGATTCAGCGATTCCTAAAAATATGGATTTGGTGCATCCTTACTTTATGGTAACCAATTGCGTAGTAACTATAAAGGAAGCAGACCCCACAGTCGCAGGAAGGTCCAGGGAACAGGAGGGCTTTGACTGTGGGGTCTGCTCCCTCTATAGCTAATAAGAAAACCCCCTCTCCCCAGCCGCTCTCTTACCTTTAGGGCAGCATGTGGGTGGAGCCAGGGTAGGGTTGCCATCCGGACGGTAAAACACCTGCCAAGGCTGGGACCGGCAATGTAGCTGCCGGTAAAAAGAACCCCTCGGCTTGCCCCCAATCCCCTGCAAACATAGCTTTTGTCCTGTGTTCAAATATCTGCCCGCCCCTTTTGACGACATGGCCTGCCCCTTTTGACATCACACCCACCCCTTTTTGTTCCTGCCCCCCACCTGCCGGTAAAAAAAATAGGAAAAGGTGGCAACCCTAGGTAAAAATGATGGTTGATCTCAATGTTATTAATAAGGAAAAATTATAAATATATAGGAAGGCCAGTATTTTTTCCCAGAAAAGGTGGCAACCCTAAGTCGGGTGAGACATGGGCAGAAGCGGGATATGGGAGGAGGCACAGTGGGAAGTGGCGGAGGCAGGACAGGAAGTAGGCGGATGGATGGGCATAGGAGTGCGCCGGGCCCCTCTGAAGATTTATTTTGCAGGGGGGCCTGGCACACTCTAGTTACACCACTGATGGTAACTAAGCTGCATCAATCCAAATTGGTGGCCAGATAATCCTATTTGCTTTATACATTATTAATAATTTTATATAATATATTTATATAATTAAATCTTTTTTTAGCAGATTTAACGTATGGTGATACCCATTATGGAAAAATCCCTAATCCAGAAAACTCCAGGTCCCAAGTATTACAGATAATAGACCCTTTAACTGTCCTTTATCTTCAAAACACAAAACAATTAACTTCTTTCTTGCTGGAAAAAAAAATCTTTTGTTTGTTTCCTGTTGGGAGGTACTAAATGCAGGCCCTACTGCAAACCAAAGGCCTTTTTACCATAGACGCAGAAAAATAGATACAACTTGATGAAGGGACTTGTCCCTGAAACGCTTCAATAAAAGAGAAAGAAGCAGTGTGTGGAGTGTGCCTTTGTATCTATTTTTCTGAGTTTATCTTCAAAACAGTCTTAATAAATACAGTTATACAGAGGAGCGTTTGTGTGCAATAAGCAATACAATATTATATGATTTGTTATACCCTTATGCTGTACTGTCTGGCACATGGTTTCCGCCAATTTGCCTGCAAGGGTTTTCTTGATAACAATGTGGCATCAAAATGCCCAAAACCGTGCATAAAAAAAGACTCAAATCATCCCACACAAATACAATTTATTTAGGCAGTGAATATTTGTTTATAGGAAACATAAATACATTAGGTAAAGCTCCATAGATTTTTAGTTTTTTTCATAGCTAAATATGGACATCTGCAAAATACCTTTTTCATTCTAGGTGTCAGTAAACCTGTAAGCTCTGCTGACTTAAAAGGGAATTACCATAACAATGTATGTATCTTCTCATTGAAATAAGACATAAAATAGGATATTAAATCAGTTAAACATTCCGTATTGTGTGAAATAATCAAGTTACAATGCACTATCCTTCTCTCCTCATGTGTCAGTGGAGACATTACATTTTCATTTTGAAGGCCAATTGAAAAGTTGCTTAGATCTGGCCATTCTATAACATACTAAATGTTAATTTAAAGGTGAACCGACCTTTTAGTTTAAAAATGTTAGTCAGTTCTGTCAAAATCTACTCTAGTTACAGGTGATATGAGGAACAAAAAAAAGATTGGCAGGGAATGAATCCTATCCGGCAAGAGTGAAGAATATTTTAAAAACAATGGATCTGAGGCAAAGTGAATCAACCCCTTTAAATAGCAAATATTTGCAGTTTTGTTCCTGTACACATAGAGGCTTTGTTGGTCTGGGGAAGAACCAGGTTTGCTTAGCTCAGACCTTTATATAATGAACCAACACTAGAGTACTGGATTCTGATGTTTATTCATGTTTTATAGTCTGCAGCTCTAATACAGGACCTACGTAAAGCCACTGGTTTCATATGACATGACCAGACCTTGTAATAGACCCAAGTCTGTAATAAGTAAATGTCACCTCTGTACCATAAATGAATATATATCAATATAATATGAGATACTGTAAGATACCTTCTTATACTAGATTATAACAGACCATACATGTACAAAAAACGCATAAAAAGCACTCCAAAAATCTACAAGCAGAAGCCACATTATCAATTAAAACCATGAGAAGCGACTACTATACTGACCCAAGACTCTTAATACCAGAAAGGTAACCTTAAAACAGGTTTAATAAAAAAATTAAATCTGAAAAAAGACACTTAAACATCTTAAAGGTTAACCTTAACCCTTGGTTGAAGCGGCTGTCATAGCAAAACTTTTATTGAATTAACCCATTCCACTGTTAAGAGTAGGATTTCAGCCCTGTACGTTAAGCAAAGGCTGCCAGTTCAGCCGACAGATCAGCCATCAATATTGGTGTGCCAAGAGATGAATCGGCTCGAATGAAAAGGAGCCAATCAAGCTGAAGACCTGCTCAGCAAATAAAGAAAATAATAGGCACGCAATGTAGTTTTTGCCGAAGCAGCACAGCTTGATAAAGTTCTTGTCCCGTCTATGTCTTCCAGAAGAATGGGTTCTGTGCCATACGTCTTTGAAAGTTCTCGTACCTAAAGAGAAATATAACGTTTATCAATAAAATTCTATTGCTTAATAGGATTGGCTTTTTACCCATCCTGTTGTTCTGCAACTACAGCTTTAAACATGCTTTAGCCCTTGATAGTAATTTGGCATATGCTAAGCAACAAAAATAAAATACATTTATTTTATTAGGCGAACTGATTTTAATTGGGATTTATGGTTTTTAAATTATTTTACTGTCCAGTTTAAAATGTCAGCAACTATCTGGCTGCCTGGTCCAGTATTAATTTTCCCTTCGTAACCAGTCAGCGGTGTTACTGATAGACTGGAAGATAAATAGGAGAGGGTCAGAGTAGAAAGATGAGTAGTAAAAAGTGTATACAAAAATATTGAGGAGGGAAAGACACACTGGGGTAGATTTATCAAGGGTCGAATTTCGAATTCATGTGTTATTTAAAACTCCCAACTCGAAATTGAATTTTCTTAGCTCGGACGAATTTAATCAACCCCGAAAACTTGCTTTGAATTAGAAAAACTCGATTCGAATTAGAAAAACTCGATTCGAATTAGAAAAACTCGATTCGAATTAGAAAAACTCGATTCGAATTAGAAAAACTCGAATGTCATGAAGGCTGCAAACATCACCAAATTGATCCCTGGACCTCTCGCATTGAAATAATAGTCAAATTCAAGGCAAATAGTCAAATTCAAGTCTTAAAGGGCCAGAGTATGATAAATCTCGAAATTAGAATTAAAACTTGAATCGAGTTCGGATAATTCACAATTCGAATTTGAGCTTTTTGACCATAAAAAAATGTGAAATCCTTTTCCTATTAAACTTTCATTCTGACTCCCTGCTGCATAGTTGGGGGAGCTTTGGAGCCCAAATGTACACAATGCGCTTCTGATGTCACGTACATAATGAGCAAGTCGTAGTATTCACTCATTATGCGCATGCGTGTGCCCCAACATGGCAGCTCTTACTGGGAGCTACTTCCTGGGCCTAGTGCTTCCAGGGGCAATTAAAAAAAAAATACTGTCCCCCCCCAACCAGAGTGTGGGCTCTATTAGCACGCACCTTTGGTTGGAGATAATTTTTGTCCAACAGGTGCCCTTTAAGTCAAAGACCTCTCTGTGGCATTTCCCAGCTGAGCAACATAAGGTAGAAAGGATGATATACTGCATTCTTTATTTCAGTTGCCATACTGCTTGCCTACCTAAGGCAAAGAATACTGACTGAACTGTATCACCACGTGATCACAGACTGGGCTATTTCTCTTGTTGCCTGTTGTAATAGCCCTCAGACTTTCCCAGTGATTTTTGTCCCTTTAAGTGGGTGAACCGTTGAACTTACCATTTAAGGACAACATTGGAAGGTATAAAGACTTCCGATGGGTTGGGGATCATCTGAGCTTGCGACACAGCAAACGACGTGGCAAAGTTATAGAAATTATCCAGCATTTTCTGAGTGAACTGAGAAAAGAAGCAAAGGAAAGAGACAAGACAAAGGTTAAGGAATGGCTGCTGCCTTGAGCTCAGAATACACTTCACTTTCAGCCTGGTCCTGATTAAAGAGATTTAGTTACAGCTAATGTAGCTTTGGTGCCAGGACTGGGCCGGTATATAAATCCAGAAGATTCACTGCTGATGGCCCAGTTGAGTTCTACACTGACAAATAATGTCTATAACAAAAACAATGTGCAGGATATGACAGAGAAAAGGTCTAAACACAAACAAAGACCCCCAATGATTGACGACCAGAGGAACTGCAACACTTGGTAGGCACAAAGAAGTGTATGTGGAGACCAGTCTGTAGGCTGGTGAAATTTGGGATAAAAGCTTATATGAAGGGGTTGTTTACCTTTAAAGTCACAATGTAGAAGATAGCACCAATATATTAAAATATATTAAAAAGCTTTTATTAGCATCACATGGCTTTTGATCAGGAAAAATGCAACGTTTCGGGCCAGTACACATAATTCACTTTTAGTATGATGTAGAGAATGATGTGTTTTTTGTTTTATTTATTTTATTTCATCAATTTGTTTGCCCAAATAGAGACTGAAATATGAATAGGAGAGGCCTTAATAGAAATACAGGTATGAGTAATAAAAAGTAGCAATAACAATACATTTGTAGCTTTACTGAGCATTTAACTCTTTCCAGTCTTTAAAGGGGGTCACTGACCCCATCTAGAAAGAAACAAATGCTCTGAAAGGCTTCAAATGTATGTGTTATTGCTACTAGGGATGCACCGGTTCGGGATTCGGCCTTTTTCAGCAGGATTCGGCCGAATCCTTCTGCCTGGCCGAACCGAATCCTAATTTGCATATGCAAATTAGGGGTGGGGAGGGACATTGCGTGACTTTTCGTCACAAAACAAGGAAGTTAAATTATTTTTCACTTCCCACCCCTAATTTGCATATGCAAATTAGGGGTCGGATTCGGTTCGGTATTCGGCCGAATCTTTCACAAAGTATTCGGGGGTTCGGCCGAATCCAAAATAGTGGATTCGGTGCATCCCTAATTGCTACTTTGTCTTACTCCTCGTTCTATTCGGACCTCTCCTATTCCTATTCCAGTCTCTTTCTCTGGTTGTTAGGGTAATTTGGACCCTAGTAATCAGATTGCTGCAACTGCAAACTGGAGAGCTGCTGCATAAAAAGCTAAAGAGCTCAAAAAACACAAATAAAAAACAATTGCAAATTGTATCAGAATATCTGATGTAGAGAGTGATATTCAGAGACAATTTGCAATTGTTTTTTATTTTTTATTATTTGTGGTTTTTGAGTTATTTAGCTTTTAATTCAGCAGCTCTCTAGTTTGCAATTTCAGTAATTTTGTCGCTAGGGTCCAAATTACCCTAGCAACCACGCACTGATTTGAATAAGAGACTGAAATATGAATAGGAGAGACCTGAATAGAAAGAGGAGTAAGACAAAGTAGCAATAACAATAGATTTGTAGCCTTACAGAGCCTTTGTTTTTTGGAGAGGGTCAGTGACCCCTATCTGAAATCTGTCAGAAGAAGAAGGCAAATAATTCAAAAACTATAAAAAAAACAAAAAATGAAAGCCAATTAAAACATAGCTTAGAATGAGCCATTCTATAACATACTAAAAGTTAACTTGAAGGCGAACTACCCCTTTAACATCTTAATATCAAATACATAATAGACGGATGACATTTTTTCACATATATGTTAAACATAAGGTATCCGATACCCTCTGCAACACATAACCTTCCACTCCTCTTTCTGGCAGGCAGCACAAGTTACCTGGGTGAATGAGTCTACAGTGGAAACAGCAGCATTGGCTACAGGGGTTTGCTGAGCCATTTGTTCTAGAAGCTCCACAGAAATTCCAATCTGAGCTACGGAGGGCGTCTGAGGTAAATTCATAGTTCCAAATGGGTGCTGGCTGCCTTCGCCTAAAAAACCACAGCACATTAAAAGGAAAATACAACCTATTTATACATCTGTCATATCTTTATCTTGAGTAAACTGTAAACGAGGACAGGATACATCATTCTCTCCCAATTTTAATTGATACATATCTAAGAGAAGCCAATAGCTGAACATTTCCAAATACAGCAATGGTTATCTCTCTGTACAAATGTAGGGGGCTTTTCCTGCTGAATTGTGCTTAGTACAGGGGAATACCTATGCTGCCATAGTTTTATGGGATCTCTCTGTACAGACTATGAGTAAACTTAGGGGCTGTTCCTGCTGAATTGTGCTTAGTACAGGGGAATACCTATGCTGTCATAGTTTTATGGGATCTCTCTATACAGGCAATGCACAAACTTAGGGGGCTGTTCCTGCTGAATTATGCTTAGTACAGGGGAATACCTATGCTGCCATAGTTTTATGGGATCTCTCTGTACAGACTATGAGTAAACTTAGGGGCTGTTCCTGCTGAATTGTGCTTAGTACAGGGGAATACCTATGCTGTCATAGTTTTATGGGATCTCTCTATACAGGCAATGCACAAACTTAGGGGGCTGTTCCTGCTGAATTATGCTTAGTACAGGGGAATACCTATGCTGCCATAGTTTTATGGGATCTCTCTGTACAGACTATGAGCAAACTTAGGGACTGTGCCTGCTGAATTGTGCTTAGTACAGGGGAATACCTATGCTGCCATAGTTTTATGGGATCTCTCTGTACAGACTATGAGCAAACTTAGGGACTGTGCCTGCTGAATTGTGCTTAGTACAGGGAATACCTATGCTGCCATAGTTTTATGGGATCTCTCTGTACAGACTATGAGCAAACTTAGGGACTGTGCCTGCTGAATTGTGCTTAGTACAGAGGAATACCTATGCTGCCTTAGTTTTATGGGATCTCTCTGTACAGACTATGAGCAACCTTCAGAGGACTGTGCCTGCTGAATTGTGCTTAGTACAGGGGAATACCTATGGTGCCATAGTTTTATGGTATCTCTCTGTACAGTCTATGTGCAACGTAGGGGGCTGTTCCTGCTGAATTGTGCTTAGTACAGGGGAATACCTATGCTGCAATAGCTGTATGGGATCTCTTTGTACAGGCTATGAGCAAACTTAGTAGGGATGCACCGAATCCACTATTTTGGATTCGGCCGAACTCCCAAATCCGTTGCAAAAGATTCGGCCGAATACCGAACCGAACCCTGATTTGTATTCGGATTCGGCCGGGCAGAAGGATTTGCCCGAATCCTGCTGAAAAAGGCCAAATCCTGTCCGAATCCCGAACCAAATCCTGGATTCGGTGCATCCCTAAAACTTAGGGGCTGTTCCTGTAATTGTGTATAGCACAGGGGAATACCTATGCTGCCATAGTTTTATGGTATTATGCACAATTCAGCATGAACATCCCCCTACTTTTTCTGATAGCCTGTACAGAGAGATACCATAAAACTATGCCAAAATAGGTATTACGGAGGGGAGACGGAATCGAGTGAACTCGCGTCACTTCGATTTCTGAAGTCGCCTCACGAGGAAACTTCGGGTGACTTCAGAAATCAAAGCGCCGCGAGTGAATTGGCGCTGGCGTTTTCGCATTATAGCAGGCGGAAGGCAGTTCGGGGAGATTGTCGCCCCGCAGAAGAGGCAATTAGTCGCCAGACAACTAAATCTCCCTGAATCTGAGAGTGGAACATTGGTCCAATTACAGCATCATTACAGCTTCTTCTTCTTCATCTTACCAGACTTTAGGCCAGAAATTTTGAATATGGCGCTGGGCTTTTCATTGGTGATGAATCCAAGTAACGTCCAGACGGGCATGCCAGTTTGGTCAGGGAATGAGAAGTAAACGGATCCTCCCATGCGCTCTGGGAAAGGGACGGTGCCCAACATGAACACCACCACGTGATTGATGCTCTCGAAGTCGGGCAAATTAAACACAAATTTATCTTCTGCTACTTGCTGGGCGTCCGTCTGCACCTGCGATGAAACGCACAAAGAAACCGTCGAGAGAACGATGTTATGATCGTGCGTCTGTGCAGTTGGTCTATTTGGACCGGTGATCTATCCACAGGACAATCAGGGTTATCCAATCTGGGAATGTCCAGTTATTGTTAGACTACAGGGAAGGACACATGTTGGACATCCCTAAAGTATATACTGTAAATATCCAATTATTCTACTTTCCCTAAAATGTAAGGGACCCATGTCAGGTCGAATAGTATCTCTGCTGTACTGTGTAAAGGCCTGACACACTGCAGGGACAACCCAGTATCTAGGGCACAAGCCTTGGGTATTATGACATATATGCAAATGAAAAAGGCCTACAATATTTCCCAGTAGGCTCTGCTCCCTCCTGTCACTCACCAGCCTCCCGGCCACAAGGCACCCGAACATGTCTGCTCCCAGGAGCCCGCACTAATATCTGCTTCTTAATTCCCTTCCCAGATCGCTGGCGCACACTTAAACCCAGACAGAAACTTCCAGAATGCTCCGGTCGCTTTAGGACACATGAAATCACAACGTACAGCACACAACAGCCTTCACGTACCGCCCACAGCCAATGCCCCTCGACGCCATATTTGTTAATGGCAGTCCTTTAGATCAAATGAGAAGATTTCGCCCGCTGGAATAAGGCGAACTATTCATTAACGCGGCTCCGCCATAGTTGAGTTGGGCAAAATATTGTCTCGCAGGCAACAGAAAACGCCTTGTATTCGTCCTGGTGTCGGCCATCTTTATTGTCAGAAATGAGATAGGGAGAGGGACACATAAGGGATTACTGTTATTCATATGTTGAGTTTAGAGGTGCAGCGCTCAGCTATTTATTACACCTCACAAGTGGGCTTCAAGCAGAAATGTCTGACATTCCCTCTGCTGTAGGTGTAGACCTTATATAATGTGATGTGAGACAAATATACAATAAAATATCAGTGTGAATATTTGTTCAATTAAACATCCCTTATAAAGTACATGACTGTACCTGAAGAAATGCCTTCAGCTTTATTTATTTCCACACAAATACACTGTACGGTAGTAGGGGTGCCACATTTTGTGGAAAAAAATACCTTCCTATATAATCTTTTCTCCTGATTAATAACATAGGGATGAACCATCATGTCTACGGGCCAAGTGGCAACCCTATACAGTATGATGTGTAGGCCGGGCCGATACCCACGGGCCAGTTGGGTTTGAGCGACCTCGCACTTAGGGTTGCAGCCTTTTCTGGAAAAAAATACGGGCCTTCTTATATATTCACATGACCAGGGGCAGCTGGGAAATTGACAAAATGTCTAGCCCCATGTCAGATTTCAAAATTGAATAAAAAAAAATCTGTTTGCTCTTTTGAGAAATGGATTTCAGTGCAGAATTCTGCACTGGAGTAGCACTATTAACTGATGCATTTTGAAAAAACATGTTTTCCGATGACAGGATCCCTTTAACTTTTTTCCCTGTTAATAACATTAGGATCAGCCATCATTTTTACTGGCCAGGCCGGTAAAATACCGGCCAGGTAGCAAACATTCTCGCAATTCCTTTTGTGGGTGGCTGGCGAGTCCGGGTCAAGCTCTTCTTCCTGCTCTCCCCACCCGATACCTTGCACTGCCGGCTTCCGGTTTTATAGCCGGCTTCCGGTTTTCCGGGTCTCCGGGTCTATAAAAGGAACCCTGAGATCGGATGCGGGAGTAGGAACAAAAAATTAGAAACCTTTCTCACATCTTTCCTAAGCAGAAGAACATCAGCCTCTCTCTTTCTCCTGACAACTTCCTTGACTACTTGGTGGTCAGACTGGTGGGAAAATGACCAGCAGGTGATGCTGTTGTAACAAAATTCATTCATATTAACAGCACATGTTTCCCTTAATATCTTGGAATAAAAAGAAAATAATGAATGTAAATGACAAAAGTGCTTAGAATAGTCCCCTCATCAATGTCACATTCACTTATTTTATTGGTTTACTTAGGTTTACAATTCGTACCTGCGACACAGAAGGTGTTATAATACACAAATGCCATGAATATCCTGTAAATTATATCCTTATAAACGGTGAGTTCTGATGTCATCAGTTATAAACGGTGAGTTCTGATGTCATTTCCGTCAAATGACCAGGGCTGGAACTAGGGGTAGGCAGAGCAGGCACGTGCCTAGGGCGCAAAGTTGGGGGGGGCGCCAGGCACGCGCCTTCTCTGCTTCTCCTACCCCCTAGTCCGGTCCCCGCTTGCAGATGAATCCGACGTGTGTGTGCTTTTTAGGACATGCGCACCGCGTTGGCTTTTCGCGCATTCGTTTTTTTCTTGCAAGCGAGCATCCGGTATTTCCGCGCACATTTGGTATTTCTGCGCATGCGCGTCTATGGAGCGCTCTGTCCGGCCAGGCAGCCTAGGGCACCTGCCTGGCTTGGCCCAGCGCTGCACATGACTCACTGAAACTTGTGTATTATTCACTATATATACTTAAAATTAAAATGTCCATGTGGACTCGGTTACGTTGGACAAACAACAAGAGTCTTTAAAGTAAAGGATGAATGAACAAAAGAGTGTAATCAGGAATTACAATCCTGAAGCTAAGGAGGAAAGTACTAGTGCAGATTGAAATAAAGAGAAAGGAAAAGAAAAATATAAGGAGACTTTATTAGCGAAGTGAATGCAGGTAATGATATGAAATCCATATTAAGATCTATTTTGATTTTGCCAAAGCGTTAGATACCGTGCCCCACAAACGACTGCTTTCTAAACTAAGGTCTGTTGGGCTTAATGAAGTCGTTTGCACATGGATAGGAAACTGGCTACAGGATCGGGTACAGAGGGTGGTTGTGAAAGGGGTTGTTCAATGAGATAACTTATTGTATAATGTAGAGAGTGATATTCTGAGACAATTTGCAATTGGTTTTCTGTTTTTATTATTTAAAGGGGTGGTTCACCTTCAAACAACTAGTTGGTTTCAGATAGATCACCAGAAATAATGACTTTTTCCAATTACTTCCTATTTTCTATGTGTGACCGTTTTTCTAATATTGAAGTGTCAAGTGTCTTTTTTCACCTTCTGAAGCAGCCCTGGGGGGGGGGGGGGTCTGACTAAACTGTTCTAAATTGATACATTTAGTTGATACATTTCTTATCTCTGTCCCTGCTGAGCAGAATCTCTGGGTTTCATTACAGGCAGCTGTTAGAATTGATACAATAGTTGCTGATACTCCAGAGATGCTGCTGAGAAATGGATCAACTCAATGTTGTGAAATTGTAACAGTTCAGAATCTGCACCTGAATTACTGAGCTGTCAGTCTCAAACACCAGACACACGAACATTCAACTTTACACTTAGATTTTGGAAAAACAGTAAAAAATAAATAATGGAAAGTCTTTATTTCTGGGGAACAATCTAAACACACCTGAATTGAAAAATATTTTGGAAGGTGAACAACCCCTGGTTTTGAGTTATTTTTTTTATTCTGCAGCTCTCCAGTTTGCATCTGGTAACTATGGTCCAAATTATCCTAGCAACCATGCATTGAGTTTATTAAGAGACTGGAATATGAATAGGAGAAGCCTGATTAGAAAGATGAATAATAAAAATTAGCAATAACAATACGTTTGAAGCCTTACAGAGTATTTGTTTTTTAGAAGGGGTCAGCGACGCCCATTTGAAGTCAAAAGAAATAGGGAAATAACTATAAAAAATAAATCAAGGAAACCGATTGAAAAGTTCCTTAGAATTATCCATTCTATAACATACTAAAAGTTGCCTTTAAGGTGAACCACCCCTTTAATGATACATTCTCTACTTGGAGTAAGGTTCTTAGTGGGGTCCCTCAGGGCTCCAAATTGGGGATGTTCACGCTGGAGAAGAGGCGCTTAAGGGGTGATATAATAACTATGTATAAATATATAAGGGGATCATATAATAATCTCTCTGATTTATTTACCAGTAGGTCTTTCCAGCTGACACAAGGTCACCCATTCTGATTAGAAGAAAAGAGGTTCCAGCTAAATATTGGGAAGGGGTTTGTTACAGTGAGAGCTGTGAAGATGTGGAATTGTCTCCCTGAATCAGTGGTACAGGCTGATACATTAGATAGGTATAAGAAGGGGTTGAATGGTGTTTAGCAAGTGAGGGAATACAGGGTTATGGGAAATAGCTCATAGTACAAGTTGATCCAGGGACAAGTCTGATTGCCATTTTGGAGCCAGGAAGGAATTTTTCCCCTCTGAGGCAAATTGGAGAGGCTTCTGTGTGTTTGTTTTTTGCCTTCCTCTGGATCAACTCGCAGTTAGACAGGTTAAAATAGAGTTCAAAGCCGTGTGTGTTTTTTCAACCCTACTTACTAAGACGTGAGGCCTTTTGGATATGGCAATTGAAAAAGCTTTTTCCAAAGGGCCTCAGTGAGAATTTTAGTCTAACTTGCTTTTTGTAACTGGTATTTTAAAGAAGGAAAGCTCCAAGACAGTTTATTGCCAACAGATTAGCCACAATAGTGCAAGTTAGAACACTATATTTATTCTGCAGAATGCTTTACCATACCTGAGTAAACAGCTCTAGACACTGTCTCTGTTTGTTTAGGATAGAAACTGCCATTTAAGCTTGGTGTGACATCACTTCCTGCCTGAGTCACTTACAGCTCTGAGTTCAGATTACAGCAGAGATGGGAGGAGGAGCGAGGAGCAAACTGAGCATGCCCAAGCCCTGCCCTATAGCTTTAAGCTGAAAACAGGAAGTCTGATACAGAAGCCCATGAGTACACAATAGAAGGGAAGAAATGCTGTGTTTCTTTTGACAGAGGAGCAGCATTACTTTGAGTGTTAACTGGTATTTATATAGACCTTTCTGATAAAGCTTACTTAGTTTTAGCCTTTCCTTCTCCTTTAAGAAATTTTGTATTTTGACCTTTACCTCTTTTATGTGTCTTTTCCCAGATGAGAAATGCCGGGGGAATACAAATGATTTTGGTAGAAATAACAACCGCACTGGTAGTTAGTAACTGCTTTCAATCTTTTATAACCATATTTAATCACGTTGTGTAATTTATGCATGGAACTATTTTTCTATTATTTATTAATAAAACTGTGAACTAGATGTGATTTATGTTCTTGAAAGACTTTAAAATTACATATGGACTTATACTCGTTTTGGATTTGGAGTCATGCAAGGGTTAAAAAAAATTCCCTTTCACTGTGAACACTGGAATGTGAGGCAAGAGGCGGGGTTATGATTAGAGTTGATTGGTGCACATGTGATTGTATCCTGATGAAGGAACCCTCTCCGAAACGTTGATACTGTTTTGGTGATAATGTAATAAAAAAATACTGCAGAATATTGAGCAAGTGCGGATCTGTATACAAAAATCGCTGTTGCCAAGGGACCTTGACGGATCAATGGAGAACCAGCACCACCATTGCAGCTGAAGTGAATTACAGGAGTGCGGTAAATAAAACACATTACCCTGTACATTTTGCAACACACAAAACATTATTTTAATAGTTGGTATAATGTCCATGATTCAATACCCACTGTTAAACTTGCCAACTGGAAAATATATACTGGCCAACGGGAATGCATTTTTCTTGGCATCAAGCATCACTTTCACTGGCCAGATGGCCCACGCTTTTCAGCAGGGTCGGACTGGGGGGCCCGGGGCCCACCGGGACTGCAGTCCAGGGCCCCCTGTGATGCGAAGGCGCCACTAAGAACTCTTAGGCAGTGGTGCATCGCGAATGTGCAAAAATCATTAGGCAATGTGCCGGAAAAAAAAAATATTTTTTTTTTGGAAAAACTTTTGGGAGAGGGGGCCTGGCCTGGCCTTGCAGGGGCCCATCAGGTTTTTTTCCCGTTATCCCGCCGGGCCAGTCCAACACTGGTTGTCAGACATCTTCAGCCACATTAAGGGCCTCACCCTGACTCATAATAAGAATAAAATATATAGTGAATAAAGTACCCCCTCTTATAATATAATATCCTTATATTTTACAAGTTACAAAGGAGTTCCGTGACCATAGTGTTTTTATACAGGTCATTGAACTCGGAGGGGACTTCTAATATCCTCATATTTTGCAACAGGGGCTACTTTATTTATTATAATACACAAGTTTCAGTGAGTCATGTGATAAATGACATCACTAAGGTCAGATTATTATTGATGACATTACTAAGCACTGTTTATAAGGATATCATTTACAGGACATTCATAGCTTGTGTATTATAAATATATATGTATTGCTATAAGCCTTAGCTTCGGGAATTTCTTGGCCATCAAATATGTTTACCCATCTGACTTTCAGGCTAAGCCCCACCAAGGGGATAAGCTTGCCTCCTGTACCAATTTTTGTATATTTTTGTTTTTGCCCAATTAATAACTTTAGCATCAAGCATTATTTACTAGTTAGCTGGCAACCCTAACATGGGGAGTACCCTCACAGTTTGGCAACTACTGGTATTTATCAACATAACGGTTATTAAAGGAGAATTCAACCCCGTTAAAAAAAAACCCTAACCCCCCTACCCTACATAGACCCCCTCCCCGCCCCAGCGTGTTACCCCGGGCAAATGCCCGCAACATTTTACTTACCCTTCAGTGAAGATTCAGACATCAGAGTTCACGGGTGCCATCTTCTTCTATTCGGAATAAGACCGGCGTGGCTGCACATGCATAGGTGGAGCAATTTTCTGTTTCACGCATGCACCAAAACTCACGAAAATTGCCGAAGCGCCAGTTTTATTCCGAAGATTACTGAAACGCCTGAAGATGGTGCCAGTGAACTCCGATGCCTGCAGTTAAATTAAGTTAAACATTAGGTGCATTTGCCCTGGGTAACACTTCGGTTGGGGGGGGGGGGGAGAATGGATCTATGTAGGGTGGGGGAGAGTAGGGTTTTTTTTTTTTTAACGTAGGGTTGAATTCTCCTTTAAGCAGCATTTTCCAACAACAGTAAGAGAGCAAGGTTGGCAGCTTTCCTGCTTAAAAAAAAAAAAATCTCCTTTCTTTAGCAGGCGTCTTCCTTGTAAATAACATTGGAACCAAAAATAGGCTAGTGAAGCAGTGACCATGTGGCACACCCGTTCTTTCAAGATCCAGTGACACAGTCAACCTTTAGGACTATTGGCAGGGTCGGATTGGGCCATTCACCTGCCTGGCGATTTCTCTCCTCCTCTACGGAAAGAAAAAAATTGCAAGTACACGTTGGACAGGGTGGAGGCAGGTTGTGGGCAGCTGCCAAAGGGGGGCCTGAAGTTGGCGAGCGGGGAGTCGGGGCCCGGAGCAGCCATGTGCGGGCCCCTAATAAGGCAGCCGTGGTGGGCCCAGACCCCCCCCCAGTCCGACAGACTATTGTTTTCCCAAAATGAAAACAAAACCGTGAATAATATATGTTCAGTATTAGGGGCCAATTTAATAAATCTTTTCTAAAATTTTTTCTTAAAAAAAAAAAAAAAAAAATTAGATTTGTATGTGTAAAAACCACAAAAGTTGTAGAGGTCCTACAAAAGTCAATGGGAGCTACGTTGATCCTATTGGACTGTTTTTTTTTAATCATTCCAGACTTTGGGGTTTTCGTTTTTTTTTTTTTTTCCAGATCGTTCAGTGTTTTTTTTTTTAAAAAAATTTTTAATGCATACTTTTTAAAATTAATAAATGTGATGACATTCGTGGTTTTAGGGCAGAGACACAATCAGATTCGGGGTGATTAGTCGCCCTGTGATGAATCTCTTTGCGGGGCGACTAATGTCCCCGATGTGCCTCCCCGCCAGTGATTTACATTCCAGCTGGCGGGAAGGCAGTTTGCGGAGATTATTCGCCCCGAAGAAGAGGAAAGTAATAAAAAGTAGCAATAACAATACATTTGTAGCCTTCCAGAGCGTTTGTTATTTAGATGGGGTCAGTGACCCCCATATGAAAGCTGAAAAGAAAAAGATGAATAATTAAGAAACTATAAAAAGTGATGACCAATTAAAAAGTTGTTTAAAACAGACCATTTGAGAACATACTAGAAGTTAACAGAAAGGTGAACCACCCCTTTAACACACAGTTGAGTTTCCCAAACAGATACGGAGGTGTGCTGGAAGCATCTTCTGCTACAAGAGAGAGAGGAAGGTTTTCATTGCTTAATTTATTTAACCAATTCTCCAGAACAAGCCACAACATTGTATTTCAGGTCAGTTCTAAAGGGGCATTTTCAACGACGTCACATTTATTTAGTCCGCTCAGTCAGTTTGGCAGTTATTGCAAATAACCATCACAATAAGACTTTCATTTAAATAAACAGTTACGTTATTTAAAAAAAAAATGCTGCAAGATATTTACAAAAAACATCCACTTATTTTGGCTTCAGACAGGCCTGTATGAAACATAGCAAATGTCATATACATTTTACAGTAAATACATTAAAATCCATAGACATTACAGAAAACTGTACAAAAATAAATCTTTATTAAAAGCAGCTGAATTGTAGCAGGATAAACAGTATGGAGAAGGCGAAAGAGAGGCGCACACTACACTCGGCTACAGTCAACACAAACACGACGGTGCTTTATACCAAAACGGTGAATTGGGAGTGTCCCGCGCAGGAAGAACATTCACCGGAGTCTGTCCCAGCGCCAAATGGTAGCGTCATCACACACGGCTACGAGAATACTGCTGTCTCTGCTGAAACTTGTCTGTCTCACCGCCGATGCACATTTGGGGTACGTGAGCGTTGTACACCTACAAAAAGAATAATGAAGAATGGTTACCTCATATCTAGACAACTCTTTCTTGTGCTATGATAAATAAATATGTCTCTTTCTCACTCTACAGACAGGCTGTCTCATTGGCAGGCTCCTTTCTCTCAAACTGTATATCAAGGCTTGTCTTGTGTATTCGGAGAAGTACACAACGAAAACTACAATTGTTTATAATGGAAGAGTCTATGTAAAGGGACATAACCATAAGCAGGATGGTTGTGTTTTATATAGGACATACAAATATGGAAGACATTTAAAAAATATTTAAAACTGGCCATCTGATTGGGTGCATTTAAGTTGACAATTGCCAACAAAAGGACTGAATTTAAAGGAATTGTTCAGAGTAAAAATAAAAACTGGGTAAATAGATAGGCTGTGCAAAATAAAAATGTTTATAATATGGTTAGTTAGCCAAAAATGTAATGTATAAAGACTGGAGTGACTGTCTAACATAATAGCCAGAACACTACTTCCTGCTTTTCAGCTCTCTTGGCTTCCACTGATTGGTTACCAGGCAGTAACCAATCAGTGACTTGAAGGGGCCATAACTGTTGCTTTTGAATTTGAGCTGAATGCGGAGGATCAATTGCAAACTCACTGAACAGTTATGTCCCATGTGGCCCCCCCTTATAGTCACTGACTAACTCAGAGTAAGAACAGAACACTACTTCCTCCTGTTCAGCTCTCTGTTAGTCATCCAGTGACTCCAGCCTTTATATATATTACATTTTTGGCTAACTAACTATATTAGAAACATTTTCATTTTGCACAACCTATCTATTTACCCGGATTTTATACTGAACTGTTCCTTTAAAGAACCCTCAGGTCCAAACTGTACCGCACTATTTGGACACTTCATATAACAGAGACTTTACCCGTTTTGCCTCCTTTAATCCTGTTTTTACTTTGCCGTTTGTACAATATACAGCGTTATTTGTCACTCAAATTGTATCCCTGGCAATAGGGCAATATGAAGAAAACTTTTAATGACAATGACATGCATCGCACAATATAGCCGTGGTGCCACACACCTAAGGCACAAAGTAACTACAAAACATACTGCAATAAAATTGAAAAAACATACTTGGCCTTATGTGGATCTTCTGCTTCCAAGTCCCAAACGTAGAGCTTTCCTACTTGGTTACCCAAGGCCAGCATCTTATCAAGAAAAAGACATTGTACAACGATACATACCAGGGGCAGGGCACAGTGGAACTATACTGCAGGTCTGCTGCACATACAGTTTCTACAACCCTCCCCATTCAGAAAAGATTATAGGAATATTACATCATTTGCATTCGCTTTTTGCATTACTGATCAATTTTACTTTTATTTTTTTTTATAAAAACTGCATTGTATCCGTTTCCTCGCATACCTGGCAGAACTGAAGCAGAGGATTGTGCAGCATTCTGTAACAGCATTCTGTCCCAGTGGCTGCACAGATCCTATCTGATCCCCATTGTAAGCAGCAGTCGAGCCCTGCTTTTTGGCAGCTGAGATTCTAGCTATCTGTATAACAGAGCATTCTGTCCCAGTGGCTGCACAGATCCTATCTGATCCCCATTGTAAGCAGCAGTCCTGTCCTGCTTTATGGCAGCTGAGATTCTAGCTATCTGTATAATAGAGCATTCTGTCCCAGTGGCTGCACAGATCCTATCTGATCCCCATTGTAAGCAGCAGTCCTGTCCTGCTTTATGGCAGCTGAGATTCTAGCTATCTGTATAACAGAGCATTCTGTCCCAGTGGCTGCACAGATCCTATCTGATCCCCATTGTAAGCAGCAGTCCTGTCCTGCTTTATGGCAGCTGAGATTCTAGCTATCTGTATAACAGAGCATTCTGTCCCAGTGGCTGCACAGATCCTACTTGATCCCCATTGTAAGCAGCAGTCCTGTCCTGCTTTATGGCAGCTGAGATTCTAGCTATCTGTATAACAGAGCATTCTGTCCCAGTGACTGCACAGATCCTATTGGCTCCCCATTGTAAGCAGCAGTCCTGTCCTGCTTTATGGCAGCTGAGATTCTAGCTATCTGTATTACAGAGCATTCTGTCCCAGTGGCTGCACAGATCCTATTGGATCCCCATTGTAAGCAGCAGTCCAGCCCTGCTTTATGGCAGCTGAGATTCTAGCTCTCTGTATAACAGGTGGGATGTTTGCATGGTCAGGGAATCAGGCTTTTCCTGACCAGGACTCTGCTCCCCAAGTTAAAGCTTTACTGAAGTCCATGAAAGCAAATTGTACAATTTTATACATTAGCTGCAGGCATTTCTGGTGCTGAGAAATATCAGCAACTAATTTAATGCGGTTAACAGTGGCTTCAGCTGGGAGAGATTTGTTGATTTTTAATTTTAGAAAATAGCAAAAAAAAAAAAAAAAACCCAAAAAAACTCATAACAGGAGAGCTTTTTCAAGAGAAAGATGCAATGTAACTTACCTTTTGCCAAAAGTCCATGGAAAACCTCATATACCAAATATCACACTGACTGTAATCAAACCTCCCAAGAATGGTCACATTGGACTCGCTGGGTTTGATCTTGTCTATATCATCTTCCATTTTACCAGGTTTCCAGCACACAATCGCATTTTCACAAGACTGAAATTACAGAGTTGTTTTTATTAAGCGTTTCTACATAGATATCTGTTACTCAGTTCACAATTTCGGAGTGGTATTTTGATGTAGACAAAATATTCCTTTTCATTTAAAGAGCCACCACTCTGTGTTCCAACCTTTTGGTTTTGACAGATAAAATGGTTACAGATATATAATAACAACAGAGGTGGGTCCTCTTCTAGCCCATTGGTTTTAAAGGAGAACTAAACCCAAATAACGAGTATGGGTAAACAAATGCCATATTTTATATAGTGAACTTATTGCACGAGCCTAAAGTTTCAGCTTGTCAATAGCAGCAATGATCCAGGACTTCAAACTTGTCACAGGGGGTCACCATCTTGGAAAGTGTCTGTGACGCTCACATGCTCAGTGGGCTCTGATTGGCTGTTGAGAAGCTAAGCTTAGGGCTCGTCACTAATTATCCAGCAGAAAATGAGATTCCTCTGTAATATAAGCTGATGCTACAGGTTTGCTGATTATTAAATTCTGATGCTAATTGCACTGGTTTCTGTGCTGCCATGTAGTAATTATCTGTATTAATTACTAATCAGCCTTATATTGTGACATTTCTATTCTATGTGTACTGTATATTGTGAGTGGGTCCCTAAGCTCAGTAAGTGACAGCAGCACAGAGCATGTGCAGTGAATCAGCAGAAAAGAAGATGGGGAGCTACTGGGACATCTTTGGAGACACAGATCTTTACTGCTAAAGGGCTGTGGTTGCCTTGGGCTGGTACAGAAGCACAAAACATAATGTATAACATTTCTAGCTACTACTTTAGTTAGGTTTTAGATCTCATTGAACTAAATACAATAAATAAATAGCTGTAGTGGGGCACATACACAAACTGATCCTTGCAGCTGCACTTCTGCTATAAGCACTCAACCAGAAGTGCAGCTGCAAGAATAAGTTCGTGTATTTGCCCCACTGCAGCTATTGCTGCATTTAAGCCATTATTTTAATTGTATGCCGTAGGTGGGTGTTTCACCTTTAAGTTAACTTTTAGTATGTTAAGGAATGCCTTCATAATTGGCCTTCATATTTTCATAGTTTTTTAATAATTTGCCTTCATCTGACTCTTTCCAGCTTTCAAATGTAAGGCTACAAATGTATTGTTATTGCTGCTTTTTATTACTCATCTTTCTATTCAGACCTCTCCTATTCATATTCCAGTCTCTTATTCTAAAAGTGCATGGTTGCTAGGGGAATTTTCACCTTAAAAGCTAGATTGCTGGATTTGCAAACTGGAGAGTGGCTGAATAAAAAGCTAAATAACTCAAAAACCACAAATAATAAAAAACAAAAACAAATTGCAAATTGTCTCAGAATATCACTCTTTACATCATACTAAAAGTTAACTCAAAGGTGAACAACCCCTTTAACCTACATATGATTATTATGCCTTAAAGGGGATGTAAAGGCAAAAAAACTAAAATCCAATTTTTTCTCTCTTTAAAGTTCAACTGTAAAGGACCAAAAAAATACCCCTAGTGTGGGCTTAAAATGACTTACAGAATACAAGTTTCAGCCTTATGTCCTTTTGAAAGTAACACTCACCTTAGACAAAATAAGGTCTCCTAACCACCTTACACAGTCAACATAGTTTCTATGTATGTCCCTTGTAGAAAAATCAGGAAAATGGATCTTCTGTGAGACAAATGGCCTGCAATGAGAAAATACATGTGGATTTTTCTGACTGATCTGTAACAAATCTAATGTAAAACAACATTTCATTCTAAAAATGAATATATGGGATCCTAAAGGACTAAAAGCCAATGTTTTAAGACCCATTATTAAAGGAAAAGGAAAGCCGTTTCACACTTAGGGGTGCCAAATGTAAAGCTCATAACAAATAGCGTGTTGCAGCTCTGGACCAGCAGTAGATGATTAGGTTTTACAAGCTACTGTGACTGGGTCGGATATAACATGGAAGCTGGCTCGTCACTAATTATCCAGCAGAAAATGAGCTTCCCCTGTAATATAAGCTGATGCTACAGGACTAGACTGGTTTCTGGACATGTAGTAATTATCTATATTAAAGGGAAACCATCGCAAAAATTTAATATAAGTCTCATCATACTGAAATAGAAA
The DNA here is from genome assembly GCA_038501925.1 of Xenopus petersii. Taxonomy (NCBI): domain Eukaryota; kingdom Metazoa; phylum Chordata; class Amphibia; order Anura; family Pipidae; genus Xenopus; species Xenopus petersii. Next base: position 14,566,129 of record CM076674.1, read on the forward strand.
TTTTCTAAATACAATCAATTAAATATTCTGCATTGTTTCTGAAATAATCAAGTTTATCTTCACTACCCCTCTCTCAGCATCTGTTTCTCTTCGTTCTCTCTTCATGCAGCAGTTGGATGTCAGATATACGACAGTTGGAGCCAATATATTTTATAAGAGGGCTTCCTTTCCTAGCAGATGAATTAGAGCTTACTCAATTTACCTATTTCAGTACAAACAAAATCTAACAAAATAACTGCCTTTTGCACAAATCCTGCATGTAGAGAGACATGATGTCTGGTGAATTTAATAGAGTGAGCTCTAATACATCTTCTAGGCAAAAGGAGCCCCCCTATAAGATATATTGGATCTAACTGTCAACGAATATCTGTAGGGATGCACCGAATCCACTTTTTTGGATTCGGCCGAACCCTTTGCGAAAGATTCGGCAAATTAGGATTCGGATTTAGTTTGGCCAGGCAGAAGGATTCAGCCCAATCTGAATCCTGCTGAAAAAGGCCGAATCCCGAACCCGAATTCGGTGCATCCCTAAATATCTGACACCTAACTGCTGCATGAAGACAGAATGAAGAGAAACAGATGCTGAGAGAGGGATAGTGAAGATAAACTTGATTATTTCAGAAACGGTACAGAATTTTTAATTGTATTTATAAAACTTCTTATATTGCTGAAACATATTAAATTTTCATTTTTGCAATAGTTCCTCTTTAAGTAATAATCAGCATTATATTGTGACATTTTTATTCTGTATATTGTGAGTTAGTCCCAAAGCTCAGTAAGTGAGTATGTGCTGGGAATCAGCAGAAAAGAAGATGGGGAGCTACTGGGGCATCTTTGGAGACACAGATCTTTACTGCTAAAGGGCTGTGGTTGCCTTGGGCTGGTACAGAAGCAAAAAACAATGTACAACATTTCTAGCTACTTCTTTAGTTAGGCTTTTGTTCTCCTTTAACTAAATACAATAAATAGCTGCAGTGGGGCACATACACAAACTGATCCTTGCAGCTGCACTTCTGCTATAAGCACTCAATAACCAGAAGTGCAGCTGCAAGGATAAGTTAGTGTATTTGCCCCACTGCAGCTATTGCTGCATTTAAGCCATCATTTTAATTGTATATGCAATATAACTTAGATATCAAATACTGCCCTGTGTCCAGAATGAAGCTCAGTCAAGTACTGCATTACCTGTTTGTTTTATTGGGGTTGTACTCATACGATTCTTTGATGGCAGTTTTCATTCTTAAAGAGTTAATTCTCCAGAGTTTAAGGGAATGGTCCATACCGCATGACATGATCTTCTCACCGAGCAAATCATAGTCCTAAGGCAGCATGAATACAATGTAATGCTGGTTTATAGCAAACAATATGATTTGATAGAAAATATATTCTACATGCTCTTTATCTATTGGAACCTTTTTTTCACAAACATATACCAGAAACAGAAAGCCACAGACTGGGGTATCATCTAAAGTTATCAACAAAGCAGTGTGCCCTAAACTAAATTAAAGGGGAACTGTTGGTGTGAATAAACCCCGATTAGGCAGGCTGTATATGGGTTAATATGAACTTCTTCTGAGCAAGTCAAATCAATATCTGACCGGGATGAATTTATATATAAACCTGGAAAGGTGGAAAATCTGGTCAGGCAAGAAGCACAGGACCCTCTCTCAATGGGTCTCCACATCACCAACGCACCCACACCCCCGAGTTCCAAATGTAGTGTACATACCGCACTCAACACCTCATCTCTGTGACCTTCCACTCCACCAAAAATGGCTACAAGAGTATCTGTCTGAATGTTCCACAGTCTTAGAGCGTGATCTGTAGGAGGCATAAAACATGGTGTAAAAGAGAGATTTTTGTACTTACCGTAAAATCTTTTTCTCTTGTCCTATATTGGGGGACACAGGCACCATGGGGGATGAAGATCCTGCAGCTGGAGACTGGACACTAAACAGTTAACTTTCAACTCCTCCTCCTGCTCTGGGCTTCATCTCCTGCCTCCTCCTACAATCTCCAGTTTCGACCGAAGAAGGAGCATGATGACCAAAAACAGAAGAGGAGTACCTCTACCCCCTCAAAACCTCTTAAAAACAAGGTTGAAAAAACTGATAAGTAACCCAACTGAACTCCAACAGGGGTTTGAAAAAACCACAATGAAACCAGTGTCGATACAGGGAGGGAAGGCCTGTGTCCCCCAATATAGGACAAGAGAAAAAGATTTAACGGTAAGTACAAAAATCTCTCTCTTGCCTAATTGGGGGACACAGGCACCATGGGGATGTCCCAAAGCAACCCATGAGGGTGGGACACTGTAATCCCCAATAGGTGTTTAGGTAAGAACAGTCTGTAACACCTTCCTCCCAAATACTGCTTCGGCTGAAGCCTGTGTGTGTAACCTGTAGAAGCGCGTGAATGTGTGAAGGGACACCCATGTGGCCGCTCTGCAAACTTGTTCTGCCGATGCTTGATGCCTAAATGCCCAGGAGGTGCTAAGTGAGCGAGTAGAGTGAGCTCTCACTTGAAGTGGAGGTTCCTTTCCCCTAAGTGCGTAGGCTCTGATGATGGTAGCACGAATCCACTTGGCCAGTGTAGACTTGGCTGCTTTGGCACCACGTTTGGGTCCGTTCGGAATGATGAACAGGGCGTCAGTTAGTCTGACCTCCTTGGTAGCCTGAAGATATGATTCGATAGCCCGAACATCATCCAGGTTGTGAAGTTTGCGTTCGCCTGGATTCTTGGGTTCTGGACACAAGGAAGGCACTACCAAATCCTGGTTAAGGTGAAACTCCGACACCACTTTCGGTAAAAAATCTGGAGTAGGTCTGAGGACCACCTTGTCCTTGTGGATGATGGTGAAGGGTGACCTGCAGGAGAGTGCCGCCAATTCAGAGACTCTGCGAGCTGATGTGATGGCCAGAAGAAAAAACACTTTTTCCGTCAGTGTAAACAGAGGAATCTTATCTATAGGCTCGTATGGATCCTCCTGTAGTACTGAGAGTACCTGGTTGAGGTCCCAAGGTGGTACTGGACAGCGATATGGTGGGATTAACCCGGATAGCCCCCTGAAGAAACGTCCTGATGTTACTCCTCAGGGCTAATTTCTCCTGGAGAAGGACGGACAACGCTGATACTTGTACCTTCAGGGAGCTCAAGGCCAACCCCTTCTGCAAGCCATCTTGTAGGAAGGAGAGTATCTCCGTCTCCTTAGCCTTCTGTGGGTCCGTGCCTCTGTGTTCGCACCAGGAGATAAATGTCTTCCAGACTCTGCGGTATATCTTGGAAGAGACTGGCTTACGTGCACGGAGCATGGTAGGTAGTGCGTTCGCAGGGGCTCCTGCTCTTCGCAGCACTAGGGCTTCAAGAGCCATGCCGTTAAAGCCCACTGATGAGAATTCGGGTGGGCGAGAGGGCCTTGAGTCAGCAGATCCTGACGTAGAGGAAGGTGAAACGGTGCGTCCCTCGATAATGCCACTATTTCTGCAAACCACGGCCTTCTGGGTTAGTACGGAACCACCAGGAAAGTCGGGGTGCCTTCTCTTTTGATCTTTTTGACGACTTTTGGAAGCAGTGCCAGAGGGAGAAAGATGTAGGCCATGGAGAAGCACCAGGGAATCACTAGGGCGTCTGTTGCGAGCGCTAGTGGGTCTATGCTTCGAGCCACAAAGAGAGGGACCTTGCAGTTGCTTCAGGATGCCATCAGATCGACTTCTGCCCTCAGTTCTAAAAGATTGATGGGGAGAGAATGTTCCTCCTGATTCCAAATGCCTTGGACTGTCGTCTGGCCCAGCACACCTCCCCAGCCCCGTAAGCTGGCATCCGTCGTAAGAACCGTCCAGTGGAGAGGAGGGAAGGGTCTCCCCCCTGTTGTCCGATGTGGCTGTGTCAACCAGGCAAGAGAGAGTTCGACTTGTTCCGGAAGGACTATCCGGCGGTCTAGATTGGTTCGATCCCTGCATTGGTGCAGCAGGATTGCATGTTGAAGGGTTCTGGTGTGGAATTGTGCGTAGGGGATCGCTGGGAAGGATGCTACCATGGTGCCTAGGGTTTGCATGGCCATTCTGGAGCGTTTGAATCCTGCCCAGGAGGGTGCTGGTCTTGTCTCTCGGAAGAAAGGCTCTCCCTTTCCTGGAATCCAATATCAGCCCCAGGTATTCTATCGTTTGAGTCGGAAGGAGCTTTGATTTGTTGAAATTGACCATCCATCCCAGTTCTGTCAAGGTCTTTAGGACCTGAGATGTGTGGTGAAGGGCCTTTGTTGCCGACTTGCCTTTTATGAGAAGATCGTCCAAATATGGAATGACAGGTATGCCCTGTGGTCTTAGTTCTTCTAGTGCTGCCGCCATCACCTTGGTGAAAGTGCGGGGGGCTGATGACAGTCCAAATGGGAGTGCCACAAATTGCCAGTGATGACCGTTCGCGAAGAATCTGAGGAACCTGTGGTGGGCTGGGTGGATGGGTATATGGAGGTAGGCATCTTTTATGTCTATGACGGTCATGAACTCCCCGTCTTCCATGGATGCCAAAACTGATTGGATTGATTCCATTTTGAAGTGACAGCGTCTGACAAAAGGATTGAGATCCTTGAGATCTAGCACTGGTCTCAGGGAGCCGTCCTTCTTGGGGACCATAAAGAGGTTTGAATAGTACCCTCTTCCCCTGTCTGATTGTGGAACTGGTTGAATAGTTCCCGCTGCGACAAGGTCTTGGATGACCATGAGGAATTTACTTTTGTTGTGTAGTTGTCGGGGTAGTCTGGATACGAAAAATCTGTGGGGAGGAGGTAGGATAAAGTCTATTAGTAAAATCTGTGGGGAGGAGGTAGGATAAAGTCTATTAGTAGTCCCTGAGAGATGACTTGGAGAACCCATTGGTCCCGTATCTTGAGTTCCCACACCTCCCGAAAGGATTGGAGGCGGCCTCCTAGTGGGATCCCTCCGGGGGTGGGCACCCCTTCATGCGGAATTGGACTTGGCCGGTGCTTTGTTGCACGACCAACTGGACCTCTGTTTGTTTTGGTAGCGTGAGCGGAAATTGCTGTTGGGCTTGTCTGTCTGTGTCTTTGACCTTTGGCCTTGCCGAAAGGGCCGAAAAAAGGGGCGTCTCTTGAAGGCTGGTCTTTTGGTTCTGGCCTGTGGGAGTAGCATGCTCTTACCGCCAGTTGCTTGTGAGATTATTTTGTCTAATTCGGTCCCGAAGAGTAGTTTGCCTTGGAAGGGCAGGCTGACTAGGGAGCGTTTAGATGTGAGGTCGGCCGACCATGTCTTCAGCCAAAGGAAACGGCGAGCTGCCACCGACTGAGCTGAGGCCTGTGCCACCATCTTTGCTGCGTCGATAGCCGCATCTCCAATGTAGTTGGTAGCGTCAGCTATTTGAGAGAGGAGACTGTCGGTAGTTGGGTCCTCGGATCCGAGAAGTTGCGCAGCTTGTTCTACCCAGACCTCCATGGGCTTGTATTAGGCCTTCCACCTCCCTTCTAGGTTCTAGGGGTGTCCATATCTGGATCAATGTGCTCCTGGTCGGAGTCATCCTGTGATAGGACTTGACCTTCCTCATCGGAGGGAGAGAATGGTTCCCTTGGGGAATCGGGTGGCGAGGGTGCAAGGCGTTTGGGACCAGAGGGGGGGGTCAGCAGATCTAGCGGGTTGAGAGAGGTGCTCTAGTACTTTGTCTAATGTCTCTGGGATGCGGGCCAGGTTTTGGATGCCTGCGAGTGAGAGGGAAAGTGCCCTGATCAATTCAGACTCAGATGTACTGGCCAAGGGTGGTGGTGAGGTATCTGGAGGTCTGCAGGCCATACACAAGGATTCAGCCGAAGCCGAGTGAAATTTTTCCTTACATTTGGTGCAGGCTCGAAAAGTGGTTTGTGTAGTTTGGCGTGTGTGAGCTGAGGACTTAGAGGTCCTGGGCTCCTCTGTCTTATCTGCCATGATGCTCTTTCTCCTTTTAGGGAGATTTTTTTTTTTTTTGCTGAGGCAGGGGATTCCAGCTGAATGCAAGGCTATGAGCCTCCTAAGCGTGCAGGTGCTGTGGATACAGAGAGTAGAGGGGTTATAGTCTCTGGGGAAACCCATGAGGGGTTATAGTCTCTGGGGAAACCCATGTCTACAAGGAGTAGTGCCCCTTTAAAAAAAGGAATACTTGCCTATAAGGTGTCTGTGGGGCTAGAGGAGCGTGGTCGCTGAAATCCCAGTGAGCAGGAGCCCGTGTAGGTTCAGTGTGGGCTGATGGTGCCGGGGAAAGGAAGCAGCATCCGTTGGGGATGATTGGCGCCAGAGAAGAACGTCTCCAAGTGCGGGAGCGAGAGATCCCTGTGCCGCGAAAGGCAGAGTCTGGGCGGAAGTGCGTTCCACGGTGGAGTGCACGCGCCGACAGCAAGCAGAAGAAAAGGCACGAAAGGTAGCGGTGCGCATCTGGGAAGGTAGGCGATACAGAGAGGCCAAGATAGAGTATGAACTGTAATAGGAAGGGAACGAGGGGGCCTATGCATGGAAAAAGAGAGGGTAGAATGGTGGAATCTACTCACCACCGTTGCCAGCTGTACTGTGCCCTTTTGAAGAGGATTCCCTGTCACAGACACAAACAATAATATATGTGAAGACTCACATAAATAACTGTCTGTGTAAGGATATACACCTATGAGGTGTATAGCGCTGCTGCAGACCTCCGTGGAGTGGGAAGACAGCGTAGGGAAAATGGAGCGAGCCTGCAGACCTCCGTAGAGCGGGAAGGCTATAGGGTAAAGTAGACGTCAGCTGGAGAGGCTCTTGAGTGATGTCAGTGGCCCCCATAATGTGGCATGATCCTAACACGCAGTCCTGATCAATTGCTCCAGCCACTAAGTGTCTTCTCCTTCTGAGGACACTAACGAAACTGGAGATTGTAGGAGGAGGCAGGGGATGAAGCTCAGAGCAGGAGGAGGAGTTGAAAGTTAACTGTTTAGTGTCCAGTCTCCAGCTGCAGGATCTTCATCCCCATGGTGCCTGTGTCCCCCAATTAGGCAAGAGAAAATGACACATCCAGCCATACCCTTTACTTCCTGTACCCACTGCCATGCTTCAGTCCAGGAAAAGAAAATCTCTAAGAACGAATGGATTTTCCTTTTTGAACACTACAAACACAAGTCTTTTGTCCTTTAGTCTGCAGATATTGCACAAGGCTTAAAGGATAAGTAAACCTTAAAAATAAGTGAATGTAAAATTAATGAGGGAGTTATTCTAAGCTCTTTGGCAATGTACATTTATTATTTATTTATTTTTAATTAAGATATTAAGGGATACATGTACTCTTAATATGAATGAATTTTGTTACAAGAGCGCCACCTACTGGTCAGTTTCCCACCAGTCTGACCAGCAAGTAGTCAAGGAAGTTGTCAGGAGAAAGAAAGAGGCTGCTCTGATGTTCTTCTTCTTTGAGAAAAGTTTCTATTTTTATCTCAAGCAGAAGAACATTAGAGCAGTCTTTCTTTCTCCTGACTTCCTTGACTACTTGGTGGTCAGAGTGGTGGGAAACTGACCAGCAGGTGGCGCTGTTGTAACAAAATTCATTCATATTAACAGTACGTGTCCTATAATATCTTGGGATTATAAATACATAAATACATAAGTACATTGCAAAAGTGCTTAGAACAGCACCCTCATTAATTTTACATTCATTTATTTTTTAAGGTTTACTGATCCTTTAACCACAGTACATAAATTTGGTTATAATATTAATTCAGTTCTGCACATTATTGTTTGATCAGTACAAAAGTAAGATGACCCACTGGACACTACAATTCCATCACCCCTTTCAGATGCAGTTCAACTCTACACCTACCTTTGCTTACTGATAAGAGGAGGTTTGGATCTCGTGGATGAAATTTAAGTTCATTGATAGCATTGCCGTGACCCACATAGTGCTAGAAGAGAGTGGAAGGAAATACACTGCAAATTTAAAGATATTATACATGTTATCCAAGTACAATGCTCTTTGCAACGCTACATTTAACAAAGTAATAAAATAAGAAGGCCCAGTTTTGTGGAGAGGTCACCATTGCTTTGGTCCCAATGATGAAAATTTGATTGAATAAAAAAGTAGGTGACTTGGCGACGAATGACAGCGGGCCTAGGGGCGCCTGCTATGTAAATCCGGCCCTGTATCTGTCTATCTTTTCATCTGTCTATCCATATACACCCCTGTGCTATGAATTAAAAAGGTTCTTGTAAAGACACTCACAAGACAAGGGTGTGAGAGAAAGCGGACAGGAGCTAGGACCTGGCAGCCTAGGGGCTTTTCAGCCAGATCACGATCGGGGAAGCCCCATACACGGGCCAATAAGCTGCCGACTCGGTCTGTTGGCAGCTTTTATCGGCCCGTGTATGGCCACCTTTAATGTAAGAGACGTATGAATGTATATGAAGTAAAGACTACTCAACTTGCTCATACAAGAATAGTGTTAAAGAGACAGTTATCAAACAATGGGGACGGCCTTGAACGTACAACACATCTAAAGGAGATTATCAGCTCAGCTCATGAATGTTCTCTTTGGTCAGCAAGACTTCAGTCCAAAATTGGGCGACCAATGTCACTCAAATGCAAGGAAAATTCCCTTACCTTGATACACTGCATAGTAATAGGATTAATTATCCTAATGATTCCTCTAGAACCAGCCACTGCTAGAAGCGGGTGACTTGTGTTGCTGTCATAAGTCCAAGCACAAGTGTAAAAGTTCTCATCTGCCTAAGTTTAAGAATTAAGGAGAGAAATGGTTTACATGGAATGCTTAGCCAACCCAGACTCAAGGGAGGAGATACACTCCGGTTCTTCAAAAATAGAACCACGGACAGACACAATTAGGTCTGCACCACGTAATTAACGGCTTGCACTGGTCAATAGCACATTGACTGAGTTTTTTAGGAGTCATGTTCTAGTCACATTATAGTTTGAGAATGCTGGTGTGGGAGGTGTAACTATAAATCACAAGTATAAAAGCAAAATATAAAAAACAATTCTACTTAAAGGGGATTGCAAAGATAAAAATGTAATATAAGCTTTATCTCACTGAAATAAGTAACTTTCTAAATATAATCAATTAAAAATTCTGTACAGTTTATACAAGTTACTCCCTTCCCACACTCCACAACCAGTCTCTTTCTTTTCTATTCATGCAGTAGGTGGTCAGTTTTTGATGGACAGTCAAGCTGGCCATAGATGATGATTTTTAAAAGATCCGATCCTCATCGTGAGACCACGATTTTCTCGGAACGATCGTACGAATTGACCATCAACTAAAAAGACCAATTTGCCAGGAAAACAAAGGGGAGCTGCCTGCTTGGCCCTGCAAACATAGATAGATTGCACTGGGGCCGACAAAGATTTTTTTGGCCTGGCAGATCAATTTCCTGACAGATGTTAGCCGAAAAATTCGCAAGATGTACCATCGTTCGAATCGCACAATAATTTCGAAGGATTGGTCGGACTTCCCTAAAATCGGTCGTTCGGCAAGAAGAATCATCGCGTCTATGGGGAGCTTTAGTCTAATACATCGTTTGGGAGAGTTACCCCATTTGCCTAGTTTATTACAGCTCAGTCTTTATAAATAACGGTCTCTGATGGAAATATTGTTTTGCTGCATGAAGGGTGCGTGGCAGTCGATTATTTTATTAGCTTTTTGTTTGTGCTGAAGTTATTTATTTAAGTGAGCTCTAAAACCTCTGAAAACTAAGAAAGAGTTATTTGACTTACCTGTTAATCAAAATCTGACCCAGAGCTCAGCATGAAGAGAGTATTGAGAATGAGTATTGATTTTTTCATAAACGGTACAGAATTTTTAATTGCTTAAATTTAAAAAAAAAAAAAAATGTGTCTTATTACAGCGAGATAAAGCTTATATTATTTAAAATGATAATTTTCACAATAGTTTCCCTTATATAATATATAATATATATAATATTTTCGGCAAAACTTGTCAAGGATACATCGGCATCAACATATGATTGCAGCAGTCTGATATCCCCCTGTGGGTGGCATTCATATAGTGTTACCTGCATGAGAATGACATTATTAGAAAATATGCACAGCAATATCTTGGAGAAATATACTCACAGAAAGCCTAAACATACATCTCTTAGACATATGTCCAAAACTTCCAGTTGGACATTTTCCTGAGGGCGTCAACATTATTTCAAAAACTAACTTGCCCGAGCCTAGGTGCAAACATGACTGCTGGATAGCACCAGGGTAGTCATGACTGAAGTTTATCAGAGCACAAGTCACATGTCTGGGGGCACCTGGGAAACTGACAATATGTCAAGCCACATGTCATATTTCAAAATTAAATATAAAAAAAAAAATCGGTTTGCTCTTTTCAGTGCAGAATTCTGCTGGATCAGCACGATTAAAGGGGAATTAAAGTCTAACATAGAGCAAGGCTAGAAATGCTGTATTTTGTATACTAAACATAAACTTACTGCATGATTTATGCTTTCAAAGTTGGCCACAGGGGGTCACCATCTTGTAACTTTGTTAAACATCTTTGCAAGACCAAGACTGTGCACATGCTCAGTGTGGTCTGGGCTGCTTAGGGATCGTCATAAATTATCAAAACAGCACAAGTCAAATAATATCTGCCAGAAGCCGATACAGCAAGACTGATTAATAATCAGAATATACAGACTGCACTGGGTCCTGTGTTGTCATGTGTCTAATGTGGATTTTATAGTTTTTGTATTGTTTAATACAAACTTTCTCCAACTCTGCAGAGCCAGTGGCTGCAGCAGATAATCAATAATCCTGCAGCAATATTCCTCCAAATAGAATCCCAGTTTATCTGTTTAAATCTGGCTCCATGATCTTTGTCCCTGCAGCTGGAAACAGTAAAGGGGATGTAAAGGCAAATATAAAATCCAATACAAATCTCTACACAGTCGCCAACTGCATTACAGGGAAACAAACAAAGCTGCTTGAGTTCTGCATGGCTGGGAAGTAAGGCGGGGGCTCCCCCTGCTGTTCATAAGTATGATTGTTTCCCTGCAGAGCAGTTAGGGACCGTCTGACAATTCCTATCCACAGCAGTAAATGAAGGGAGAATTTCACTGCATACAGTCAGGTTTCTTATTAAAAAATTCCACATTTTTTAATTATGTATATTGGAGATAGGATGGGATTTTATTTTTTGTCCTTATATGCCCTTTAAATGATGCGTTTAAAAAAAAAAAAAAAAAAAAAAAAAAAAGATTCTGATCTGTCCAGACGTTTTCATTTATTTCATTGAAAAGGGTATCCCCGCAGGACTTTGAAACAACGGGTGTTTTTATCAATAACTATCAAAACATTATGCATAGCAGCAAGTTGATATGACTGCATTAAAGAGAGACGCACAGTTTTTGTACTGTAAATTATTCACTGGTATCAATCACCCGGCGGCCATTTTCCCTCTGACACATCATCAGTAATATTGAGACATGTGTGCTGTAAAGTTCATGCAATGCAGAATGCAGATTTACACAGGCACAACATACTTTGATAAAAAGTGCTGGGGTTGAGCACTGTTATGGTTAAGCTGAAATCAGGAGAAACGGTTAGGAGAAAAAAAAATAGGATCGGACAGCTAGAGTTTCTATGGTAACCAGCAATGCCATCTCTTTATTGGCTGTTAGACTGGAGGGTGTGTTTAGGAATCTGAGCTGAGTAGAACTGAGCACGCTCATGAGCCAACAGTCAAAGGCAATTCCTGAGGCAGAGTGGGTTAGGGGAGGAGAAGGATTTCAGAGTGATTATGGGGAAACTGCATCCTTACTGTTAACCTTTTAACAACCAGAGTGGCAGGAAGCTAAAGATTCACTGATTAAATTTGTGTGTGTGTGTGTGTGTGTGGGGGGGGGTTACATGTCCTTAAGGGTTAGTCCACATGAGGAGATTTGGGGAGATTGTTGCCTGCAGACTAATAGCCTCGTCTTCTGAGCGACAATCTCCACGAACTGCATCAGCGTGTTTTCCTATAGGCTACAATAAAAAGTCATCTGCGCTAAAGCACACACGGCAATGCGTTTTCAAAAGTAGCCTCAGTGAGGCAACTTCGGGAGACTATAGAAAACGCATTGCCGCGTGTCCATTAGCGCAGGTGACTTTTCATTATAGCCCATGGGAAAACACACTGAGGCAGTTCGGGGAGATAGTCACTCAGAAGACGAGGCGACAAAACCTCCCCGAATCTCCTTGTGTGGCCTTACCCTTAAGGTGTGTAATAAAGAGCATTCACTATAGGCAGAGATATAGAACAGAAAACGATCAGCTCCAAAGCGTGCAGCACAAACAAAACACACTAAGGAGGACAGGAAAAATTTCTGGGCACCAGCTACTCCTTCACTGTAGTCTGTTTGTATTCACTCATCATTTCATACATACTCTATTACTCCCGACAGTAGCAAAAACCAATGGGTCTCCTTCCTTGCTGTGCCAGTTAAACTGAACCCCAAACAGTGGCTGATTGTGATCTTCCTGCAGAGATAAAACAAATAAAAAAAATGTATAATAAACACAAATTAAATGTATGAACTGCTTCTTGCAAATGTGCATTTCAGACAAATACTTTACTGCTGCTTCTTTTTCCTTTGCTTTCAGCAATGAATACCCTACAAATAGCACAATTATCAGCTTGCCGAATGACACGCTTCAATTTAAAGGGCCTTTGAGCTAATTATTTTTATTCATGTGAAAAATGTTTTTTTGGATCACATGCCTACCTTTTGCGATTAGGTGTTTGCAGCTCCTTAAAGGGCAACTAAAGTCTAAAATAGAATAAGGCTAGAAATGCTGTATTTTGTATACTAAACATAAACATGAACTTACTGCACCACAAGCCTAATCAAACAAATGATTTATGCTTTTAAAGTTGGCTACAGGGGGTCACCATCTTGTAACTTTGTTATACATCTTTGCAAGACCAAGACTGTGCACATGCTCAGTGTGGTCTGGGTTTCTTAGGGATCGTCATAAAATATCAAAACGGCACAAGTCAAATAATATCTGCCAGAAGCTGATACAACAAGACTGATTAATAATCAGAATATACAGACTGCACTGGGTCCTGTGTTGTCATGTAATCTAATGTGGATTTTATAGTTTTTGTATTGTTTAATACAAACTTTCTCCAACTCTGCAGAACCAGTGGCTGCAGCAAAATAAACCTCCAAATAGAATCCAAGTTTATCTGTTTAAATCTGGCTCCATGATTTGTCCCTGAATTTGGAGTTGGAAAACAGTAAAGGGGATGTAAAGGCAAAAATAAAATCCAATACAAATCTCTACACAGTCGCTGACTGCTCTTCAGGGAAACAAACAAAGCTGCTTGAGTTCTGCATGGCTGGGAAGTAAGATGGGGGCTCACCCTGCTGTTCATAGTAGGGATGGGCGAATCTTTGCTTTGGCGAAAAAAATGACGCCCATAGACTTCATATGTCATAGTGCGTCAAAATAAAAATACGCGTGTCAAAATTTTTTTGCCGCTCAACAATCTTTTTGACGCCCATAGACTTTAATGGACGTCGGCAACATTTCGCCGGCGGTGAATTTTTGGCGAAACTAAACGGGTCAAATTCGCCCATCCCTATTCCTAAGTACGACTGTTTCCCTGCAGAGCAGTTAGGGACCGTCTGACAATTCCTATCCACAGCAGTAAATGAAGAGAGAATTTCACTGCATACAGTCAGGTTTCTTATAAAAAGCGAATACATTTTTTAATTAAAGTATATTGGAGATAGGTTTCTTTTTCATTAAAGAAAGTAAAAATGGGATTTTATTTTTTTGCCTTTACATGCCCTTTAATGGGGTGGTTCACCTATAAGTATATTATAGAACAGCCAATTGTAACCAACTTTTCATTTGGTCTTTACTATTTATTTTCTATAGTTTTTGAATTATTTGCCTTCTTCTTCTGACTCTTTCCAGCTTTCAAATGGGGGGTCACTGACCCCATCTAAAAGAAATGCTCTGTAAGGCTACAAATGTATTGTTATTGCTACTTTTTATTACTCACCTCTCTATTCAGTCCCTCTCCTATTCATATTCCAGTCTCTTATTCAAATCAATGCATGGTTGCCAGGGCAATTTAGACCCTAGCAACCCCATTGCTGAAACTGCAAAATGGAGAGTTGCTGAATAAAAAGCTAAATAAAACACAAATAAAAACCAATTGCAAATTGTCTCAGAATATCACTCTCTACATCAAACTAAAAGGTAACTTTAATTAGCAAGCACATATTACTGGTGGAGGGTCCCATTGATTTTGGCAGCTGAGTGGACCATGGTGATCATAAATACCCCCAGTAGCTTTCCTATTGCTCGAGGATTTCCAGCAAAGCTTTCAAGTGAACTAATTTATCCTACGGCCAGTTATCATAACTCGCCATTCTTTCCCAGTAAAACCAATCGTTCACTCACCTTAAGGCTATTTACACATTTGAAGGAATATTTGCATTTCTTGGACTTCCATTTTCCTTTGCCCCAGGCCTTTCTTCCAGGGGCATTTGCTGCATTTGTCGGGGTGTCTGGGCGCTCTGTGTTTGTACCACTCTCTATGCTGACAGAATCATCCTAAATATTTAAAATGAAAAAAAAAGAGGAAAGCTGAAAAGTAGGGATGCACCGAATCCACTATTTCGTATTCAGGCAAACTGTCAAATCCTTTGCGAAAGATTCAGCCAAATACCGAACCCCAATCCTAATTTATACATGCAAATTAGGGCTGGAAAGGTGGAAAAATGTTTTGTGGCAAGAAGTCACGTGATTTCCCTCCCTCACCCTAATTTGCATATGCAAATTAGGAGTCTGATCCCGTTCGGCCGAGCAGAAGGATTCAGGCAGATCCGAATCCTGCTGAAAAAGCCAGAATCCGAGCTGTCCTTTTATTATTATCCTTTATTTATTCTGCACCAACATCTTTTGCATATCAACATTGGAATAGTTCATCTTTAAACAAGTCCAGTAGATAATGTCATTAAATCGTGGATCATATGCTTTACGTGTTTTGTGGCGTCTATGAATATGCATTTTTTAATGGGACGAAGCATGAATTTGATACCCCTTCTTTGGGTTATAAGGATAATTTTGCTATTTTGTGGCTTCATTTATCTTGGTGATTAAAAGGTTAATGTTTTTAGAGGTGGGGCTAGGAGATATTTAACGTTTCTGGTGTGGGGGGGGATGTGATCGCTTCTGGGAAAGTGGCGAGACGCCACAAAACACGCAAAACGTATGATCCACGGTTCAACGATCGGACATACTGGACTCGTTTAAAGGTGTACTATTAAAGGTAAAATGTTATCAATTTACTGCCTCTAGTGATCCGTGTTTTTTGATATTTCCAATGTATACATGCACCTGTGGGGGACAGGTTACACGTGAAGCGCAGGGGTGAGTTGTTTTGGTTGGGGTGTTGCTCCTTTGAAATGGATTATATCTTTTGCATATCAGATTGATCTACATTTATTTTTTCCACCCCCTCATAGCACACACTGGGGTTTATCAAACTATACTTGTAATAACTAAGCATCTGTAAATAGGAACTGCGGCACATGCATGGGAATGTACTATATGCTGTTACAATGACAAGCATCATGCAATAACCATCGCATGCCAAGAACCATCCTATGGCAAAAACCATCCTATGGCAAAAACCATCCTATGGCAAAAACCATCCTATGGCAAAAACCATCCTATGGCAAAAACCATCCTATGGCAAAAACCATCCTATGGTAAAAACCATCCTATGGCAAAAACCATCCTATGGTAAAAACCATCGCATGCCAAGAACCATCCTATGGTAAAAACCATTGCATGCCAAGAACCATCCTATGGTAAAAACCATCGCATGCCAAGAACCATCCTATGGTAAAAACCATCGCATGCCAAGAACCATCCTATGGTAAAAACCATTGCATGCCAAGAACCATCCTATGGTAAAAACCATCGCATGCCAAGAACCATCCTATGGTAAAAACCATCGCATGCCAAGAACCATCCTATGGTAAAAACCATCGCATGCCAAGAACCATCCGATGGCAAGAACCATCCGATGGCAAGGACCATCCGATGGCAAGGACCATCCGATGGCAAGGACCATCCGATGGCAAGGACCATCCGATGGCAAGGACCATCCGTGGATGGCAAGGACCATCCGTGGATGGCAAGGACCATCCGTGGATGGCAAGGACCATCCGTGGATGGCAAGGACCATCCGTGGATGGCAAGGACCATCCGTGGATGGCAAGGACCATCCGTGGATGGCAAGGACCATCCGTGGATGGCAAGGACCATCCGTGGATGGCAAGGACCATCGCATGCAAGGACCATCGCATGCAAGGACCACCGCATGCAAGGCCCACCGCATGCAAGGCCCACCGCATGCAAGGCCCACCGCATGCAAGGACCACCGCATGCAAGGACCACCGCATGCAAGGACCACCGCATGCAAGGACCATCGCATGCAAGGACCATCGCATGCAAGGACCACCGCATGCAAGGACCATCGCATGCAATGACCACCGCATGCAATGACCACCGCATGCAATAACCATCACATGCAATAACCATCACATGCAATAACCATCACATGCAATAACCATCACATGCAATAACTGCTCTATAACCCATTCATAGTTGGTAATAAAAGGATTATTTCCATTAAATGTAGTTAAATGTTCCATTGCTTCTGGGCAGGCTGACCATGGACCAGATTAGGACTCAAAAGCTTATTTGTTCTTACCTGAAACTCGCCATTAATCCTATGAGAACTATGGCATCATTAGCAGTCTGTCATTAACTACAAGACTGCACAGACAAGGCTACTTTTGTTAATGAGTAATAGAAAAAAAACTCATCTCAACTGAACACTGAGGGGCAGATTTATTAAGGTTTGAATCGAAAATTCAATATTTTTTCAATGTCAAAAACTGTCAAATTAAAATAGGGAGTTATCCAAACTCGATTAAAGTTTTTTTTTAAAGAATTAGATTCAGAGACTTATGATACTCTGGCACTTTAAGAATTCGACTATTCGCGACCTAAAACCTGCCGAATTGCTGTTTAAGTCAATGGGAGAGGTCCACAGATCGATTTGGAGATGTTCGCTGCCTTCCTGACATTTGAAAACATGGTACAGAGAGAAAAGCAAATGTTCCCAACCAGTTTTTTTTAACTCAAAAATTAAATCGGCAGCAACTGCAAACAGAATGTGTCTTGGCAGTATCAGGTAACAGAATAAAAGTTTTCCACATTATAGGTAAGCAGAAAAACTAGAAAAGCACTGGTTGCCACTGGGATAGCGTGAGAACTAACTCAAATAATTATTAAAATTCAGAGAAATGTTTTTTTTCTTTTTAGAGAGAGAAAAGATTCAGAGAGAAACAGATGGCGAACCCAAAGGAATACTTATTCCTTATTAATCAAATACTTATTCCACATTAATCACATACCTTCAGCAGCTTTAACCTGCCCCCCAGAACTCTCAAGTCCTCTCGTTATGTTCTCATGGCCAGACAACTCTGGGTTACTGCTGCTCCTGCCTGCCCCCAGCACCTTTGCACCCCCTGCTCGTCTAAACTTCCTATTTCCCAGTCTTTGCTTGAAGAATTCCATAAAATCGGGATGTTTGAGGCATGCGCTTGACTTTTAAAGATTATGTAATAAATTTCACCTTTTAATCTACAATTAGCTACGATTGCTGTCATGGGCAGAACATCGTCTGATCTGTTCTTTTACTACTTTATTTGATCTGAATGGTTAGTGGCAGGTCAGGAGATGGCACAGAACGATTGTTTGTCCGATATTGTAGGTAAATCTGCACGTCTGTGGCCAGCTTTAATAACACCACCTCCAGCACCTTTAAAGGAGAAGGAAAGCTACAGAGGCATTTTATTGGCAATAGATTAGCTGCAATAGTGCAAGCTAGAATGCTATATTTATTCTGTAGAATGTTTTACCATACCTGAGTAAAAAGCTCTAGAATCTCTCTGTTTGTTTAGGATAGGAGCTGCAGTATTAACATGGTGTGACATCACTTCCTGCCTGAGTCTCTCCCTGCTCTTGGCTCAGATTACAGTAGAGATGGGAGGGGTTGGGGAAGAGGAGCAAACTGAGCATGCTCTTGCCCAGGGCAATGAGGTTTAAGCTGAAGGCAGGAAGTCTGATACAGAAGCCCATGTGTACACAATAGAAGGAAAGAAATGCAGTTTGAGCAACATTTCTTTGGGGGTTTACTGGTATATTTAGATGGACCTTTCTGATAAGGCTTACTTAGTTTTAACCTTTCCTTCTCCTTTAAGATGGCCACAGACACATAGATCCGATCGTATGTATCAAGGTACGATCGGACTTCCCCCGTCTCCCGACCTTACCATTCAATTCAAATGAAGTAGTAAAAGAACAGATCAGATGATGTTCTGCCCCTGACAGCAATCGTACCAAAGTTATGTCGGAGCAAAGCTGGTGACAGTCTCCCGCTGATATTGTCCGATCGGCAATACACGCAGGGATATTATCCGCAGCCGACAGAAATCTTTTAACCTGTCCAATCGACCGATCTCCGTGGGACGAAAAATGTCGGGACTCTCCACACAGGGTCCAAAAATCGTACGAATGCTCGATTCGTACAGTTAGATCTTTGCGTCTATGGCCAGCTTTAGATAGTTCTGCCGTGAGAGTTGTGCCTCCCTGGCTCCTCACTCAATCCTTCTAGTTATCTACAAACCTTTCAACAACACTCGCCCTGCCGCCTCGCTTGGCAGCTCCAGCAACTTCTACTTCTCCCATGATCCCACCTCCAGCAACCTGCCTCCTATTTACTATGAGTTTGTGCCTTACTATATCCCCTCCTTACGTTCTCATCTCCGGACAACTCCGGGTTACTGTTCTCATCGCTGCTGAGCTTCTGTTTCTTGGCCGGCATCTCGTTTCCCGCCGCGCGACCGGAAGCTTCCGACATGTTCCACCGCCTAGACGTGACGTCAAAGATACGCGACGCTGCCAAGCTTTGAGAGAGAACACGTGATCCGGCGCTTGTTACGCATGCGTGCGCCGCCTTCTACTTGTACAAGATTAGGGTGTAGAAATGTCGGCGAATATACACAAGGGGATCTTTATACATAAATATACATACATAAATGTGTTAGTGCCAAGTGGTATAACAAAAAATCCAGGACTGGGTAATTATACCCTGAAGATAATGTCCTGACACAATGGCGCAGCATAATGAGTGTGAGAGAGTGGCACGTGACCGGGTTGAGAGAAGAATAATCACGTGCTATACTTGTAGTTGTGTATTTGTGCGTCAGGGAGAGCAGCAGGGTTGATGCTGGAGGGCCGCCATAGAACTGAATATCAGGGTTTGCCAGGTGTCTAATTTTCAAATCCAGCCAAAGTCCGCTACAAAACCAGCCATGAGACCCTTCAACAGTAGCCCAAAAATAGCACAATATGTGCAGTGGAAAAAAGTCTAATAACATACCTCCCAACTGTCCCTTTTTCAGAGGGACAGTCCCTCTTTTGACAGCTCAACCCACAGTCCCTCATTTGTACTGGAAAGTCCCTCTTTTCTCTGCACTGAACAGCCAGAAAAAGAAACAAAGTTTCTCACTTAATTGGCTTTTAGCAGAGAGCTCAGAACAGCTAACAGGTGCAAATAAGATACTTTGTAACAATTTTGAGACACAAAAACACAGTTTAGATAAGGAGAAATATTTTCAAACTTTCATAACCAAAACCAAATTTTGTAAAACGAACATGGTAATTAGGGGGTGTGGCCACAGAAAGGGGTGTGGTCAAAAAATTGCTGCGCTACGTGCGGAAATAAATTTTTTGTCCCTCTTTTTACTTCCAAAATGTTGGGAGGTATGTAATAATTAAATGAATATATGTGAAAATACGCCTTTTTTAATTCTCACTGATTTGCACATTTTTCCATGAAGCATTCGCCTGTCACTAGGGGTGTAACTACTACTTACCGGCCTGGCCTGTAAAAATGATGCTTGGCGCCAATGTTATTAATAGGAAAAAATGGCAATAATATAGGAAGGCCGGTATTTATTCCCAGAAAAGGTGGGAACCCTAGTAACTACAGAGGGGGGCCCAGGAGGTATAGGGGCCCCATGAGGCCCTAATACAAATACAATTTCAATCAATATTGGTAAAACAGCTCAACCTCTAGACATTTTGGTGGCCAGCTGATTTTTGCCCCAAAATTGTCTAAAATTGAGGAAAGTAACTAGAAAATGCGAGAAAATTTAAGAGGGACGGAAGACTGAGTTACAGAGCACAAAATCTGATAACTCCCGACTTCTACACAAGTCAGTCCCACTGCATGCTGGGTATTGTAGTCTTACATTAAACCTTGGCAGTCGGCAATTTGTTAAACAAAAACCAACATGTATTGGGAGACACAGGCTTGGCACATTTAGGGTTGCCACCTGGCCGGTCCCATTGTTATTAATAGGGGATAAAGATAAATATATAGGAAGGCAAGTATTTTATTTCCAGAAAAGGTGGCAACCCTAGGCACATTAGGGCAAGAAAAAAAAACTTTGACTGTTTTCCAAAGTAAAAACCAGCCAAAGGCCCAAAAAAGTAGCCCAATTCCATACCTTGGCTAGTTTGTAGTTTCAAAACCCTCCTGAGCTTTAAATTAGTAGCCCAATTTGGCTAGAAAACTGCCAACCTGGCAATTCTGCTGAATATAGTGGGGGGTAGGGTTGCCACCCGGCCGGTATTTTAGTGGCCTAGCCGGTAAAACACCTGCTAAGGCCGGGGCCGGTATTACAAATTCACCGGCAATGTAGCTGCCAGTAAATTTGTAATTAGCTAAAAAGACCTCTCGGCCTGCCCCCAACCCCCTGGATCTTAACTTTTCTCTGTTGCATAGCTCCCAATAATTTGGAAATAAAAAGAGGGACAAAACATTTGGCCCTCATTTTTGTGGCCACACCCCCTATTTACCATGTTCATTTTACAAAATTTGGCAGGTTATAAAAATATAAAAAGAACACATTTCTTTGTCTTTTTTTTTTACAGTTTTGCTAATGAAGGTGAATTGCCATTTAAGCTGCAAGTCTAACTTTTCCCCAAGGGACCTGTTATCTTATATTGTTACAATTACTTATTTGCTTATGTCAAAATTGTTACAAAGTATCTTATCTGCAGCTGTGGCTGTTCTGGGCTCTCTGCCAAAAGCCAATTAAAGGGGACCCAGACACAAAAAGCTTTATAATAAAAGTCCTTTTCAAATTAAACATGAAATCCAATTTCAATTTTTTTATTAAAGCATGCATAGCTGTTGTAAAAAATCTCAGCTGTCAGTCAAATATTTTCTGCCTGTCCTCTATTTCTTAGGCATAGAGGTGGTAGCCAGGGCATGGGGATGGACATCAGGTCCCCCATTCTGGGGCACAACAAGATTCTGAGATGATACAAGGCTTGTCTTAATAACAGTGTCCACAAAATGACTCCTGCCTGCTTTTTATTATGAATTCCCAGACTGAAGGAAACAAGATTCAAATAATTTATATAGTGTAATTATAGTTAATTTTGCTTGACGAATGTGATAAAATAAGATTCTGAATTATTGTTTTGGGTGACGGGTCCCTTTTAAGTTACAAACTTTGTTGTTGTTTTTCTGGCTGTTCAGTGCAGAGAAAGTCGGGACTTTTCAATACAAACGCAGGAGTACAAAAACGCAAAACGCAAAAGCGTGACTGTCCCGCTGAAAACGGGACAGTTGGGAGGTATGCAATTGCCGGAAATAGGAATCACTGGCAGTATGTCCAATGATCGCTAAATCACCCGAAGTTTTATCAGGAGGCATCTTCTGGTGATCAGTTGGGCATACCACCAGTGATTTCAATTACTGCCAATAGAGAGGCATTTTCTGGAGATTTGTCACCTGCAGCATCGTCTAAAAAATTGCGTGCGGCAAATCTTCCCGTATGCCATTGTGGCGGCTGCTACAATCCTCCTAAAATAATCTGTTCATCCACTGGAACATCGCTATCATGCTTTCTGTTAAATACTAAACCCTAAAAATGAATAGGAATAGGAATGCCATATTTGATACACTGAGCTTATAGAAAATTCTACATACAGATATACATGAGTGCAGCTGAAAAGCAGGAAAAACTGCACAAAACAGTGTACAATGAAACCTTAATTTTACATCCACTGATTTTAAGTTTTCCCTTGTTTTACATTATTATTTTGTGGTCCCACCTATATTTCCCAGGAACATCTGAGCAGGGGCGCGCCGCCAATGAGACGAGTTGAGAAACTCTCCTCAGGCGGCAACACCGGAGAGGTTTCCAGGGGCGGCAAAAAGCCGCTCATGGTACCTTTAAGAGCCAAATTTTCCTTTAAGAGCACTGGCGTTTTCTGCATTAGTGTTCCTGCCTTCCCTCCCCTCAGACGGCCCTTATCTTAGAATCGCTGCTGCATCTGAGTACTGGGGTGTTTTCTGAACAAAGATTTTTAGTGAAGCAGTATTCAGTTGTATGAAATCAAATCAAATGTGAAAAACTGGGTACCCTTGTAATTTTGCTAATTAGAATGCATGTAACTGCTCAATACTGATTACTGACAACACCAATTTTTTTGGATTAGCTCGTTAAGACTTGAACTTCATAGGCAATTTACATCCCAGCATCCATACACACACCCCTCCCTACTTTCACATAAATTCTTTATACCCATATCTATACTAACTATAGAGTTTAGTATCACAATAGCCTTTGATATTATGTCTGTCCAAAAAATCATCCAAGCCATTCTTATAGTCATTAACTGAATCAGCATCACAACATCACCCAGCAGTGCATTCCACAACCTCACTGTCCTGACTGTGAAGAACCCCCTACGTTGCTTCAAATTAAAGTTCTTTTCTTCTAGTCTAAAGGGGAGGCCTCTGGTACGGTGATCCCCTTTATAGGTAAAAAGGTCCCCTGCTATTTGCAAGTTGTGCTTCTGTTCTCTCCTCTGAAGAGTGACAGCATGGGATCCTCAAAGCAACACTCAAAAGATCTGAAAACAAAGATTGTATCATGGTTTAGGGGAAGACTACAAAAAGCTATCTCAGAGGTTTAAACTGTCAGTTTCAACTGTAAGGAATGTAATCAGGAAATGGAAGGCCACAGGCACAGTTGCTGTAAAACTGACAGGCCAAGAAAAATACAGGAGCGGCATATGCGGAGGATTGTGAGAATGGTTACAGACAAGCCAACTACGTTTGTACAGCCCCAAAAAATGTTATCACAGAAAAGCAGCTATTGGTGAGGAATACTCATTAATAGCAACTGAAGTGATGAGATTATTAAATCCTGTAGTGCGTCAAAAAAATTGTAGTGCGTCAAAAATTGTAGTGCGTCAAAAATTGTAGTGCGTCATAAAAAATGTTGTCACCCATAGACTTTAATGCATTTCGCCAATTTTGCAGCAAAGTGAAACGGATCAGATTCACCCATCACTATATATAAACTCTGACAAATTCAAGATTTTTGAGCTGGTAAACTCACACTTTCGAGGTATTTCAGTTTTTTCCACGATTGTATACAATCGGGTTCTTTATATTTTGATTTGTTTCATAAATATATTTATTTGAAGTATATTTGAAATATATGTATTTGAAGTAGACAAAGAAACAACTGTTTCATCTATTAATAAATCTAGCATAGTGCACAGGAAAATAGAATTTTTGGAAAAAAGATCTCCAGAGCTTTTTTTGAAGGTTGAGAATATTACTAAATATAATACTATGAAACTAGAAAGACTCTGTAGAATTGGATCACTCAAAGGTTCTCATCACACCAAGCCTAGATTTGTCATTGCTAAATTCCTTGATTTTTCTACAGGAGCATTCACTACAATACTAATAAGTTCTTCACTAATAAGAAAGAATTTTCTAAAGCTAATCTCTGATTTAGTTTTGCCCACTGGACTTTGCATTTAAATGAAAAAAAAATGGCTTCCCATTTTGTGGATCATCTGGAAAATCAGGATATCTAGGGCCTTATTTATCAAATTCCAAATTGAAGTGGAGTATTTTATTAAAAAAAGTCAGACCAAACTAGAATCCACGATTGACCTTATTATTATTAAAAAAAGCACAATTTCTTTGGATTGGGAAACAAGTAAAAATCGCAATCGTATGTTTTTTATGCCGAATTGCTCGATTTTTTCAGGCTTTTTCCCGAAAACTCTTCCATTGACTTATATACAACCTCGGCAGGTCCGAGATGACTGATTTGGACATTTTGCAGCCCTGGGCTTTAATAAATACTGAAAATTTCGAGGGTTTTTTCCACTAAAAATTTGGATTTTATAGTACAAAAACTAAATTTTTGAATTTTTTACCTTTGGATGTAATAAATAACCCCTTAAAATTTCAAAACACTAGTTCTAACAAAAACCTGGGATAGTGTAAATTCTTTCGCCCAGAGAGATCAGAGAGGAAGAAAGCGAGAAATGTCATGTCAATTAACCCAAATACCCACCAGAGTCTAGACAAGTCCATGAATTTAAGCAAAGATCCAGATCACCTCTCTCATCCTCAGTAGTATCTCCAACACTTTTAAGTGAAGATTACATGGGGCAGATTCACTAAAGAGCGAATTGACACCAGCATCCGATTCGCCACACTTCACTACTACACTAATTCACTAAAATGCAAATTTGAGTCCTGGGCGCTGAACGCTGGCGACTTTCGCTAGCGTTACTTCAACGGTACGAGTGTTTCAAAGCAAATTGATGCTAGCAATCGCTTCTGCCTAGCGAAACTTTGTTAGTCCTCTTATGCTTAGGTCAATTTGAATAGGGTGGGTATATTAAAGTTGTATGGACATTTTTATTAGAGATGTTGGTGCAAATGCTTTAAGTGGCCACTTTTTATTACAAACGTCCAAGGAACCTGAATAAAGACATGAGATCCTCTAATTCCCTACACATGAGCCCTAAAATGAATGTTCCATGCCCCTCAAATGTCTGGGGAAAAATGTTAACACAAAAAAGTTCAATAGTTAGGACTTTTGCAGGATATCCAGTTTAAAAAAAGGACAAGTAGTCAGCGTTTTTAGAACTTTATTGCATTTCCAGCAGACAGAATATAATGTCACGGACATAAGATTGAGGAAGATGTAGCTTTATTTTATCAGTTTGCCTGGTCTGAGGTGGTGAAGTCAACTCTGGCGAAAGGTCAAGGTAAAGTTCAGTAAAATTTTCACTTTACTGAATTTGCGGACTTACAACTGTTCACCAGAGCGAAAAGTCGCCTTTCGATACAGTGCGAACGAATGCTAGCAACTGTCTCGTTTGCTAGCAACTGTCTCGTTTGCTAGCAAATTGTCACCTACACTGGTTTGTAAATTAGTGATGTCTCTGCAGATGTGATTTCTGGCGAAAGGTCGCTAGCGTTAGCCAATTCGCCTTTAGTGAATCTGCCCCATGGTGTTTGAATCTTAATTCTTCATTGTCATCTTATCTGAAATGTCTCTTCTTTCTGATAACTTCTGTCTTAGAGGGGGTCAATAGACCTCTATTTTTAGGGAAAATGTAGATCCTTAATTGTTTCTCCATTCTGGTCAAGCACTGCTTGGAAATTTTTAGAATTGGAGGCCCCTTTAGCAACTTTGTCAAATGTTTATACAATGCAGCTGGGAAGGAACCAGAATGGGTTGTCCATTATCTCCACTACTCTTCAATATTTCCCTTGAACCTTTGATTAAAGCCCTTGATCATTTTGAATTATTTTATGGTATTAAAACCAATAAATCCCCCATCTGAAATCTATAACATTTGTGGATGAATTATTTATTGTTCTAAATGCAAATAATTCTCTTGTAAAAATCTTATTACAGGATTTTGGTTAATTTTTGGGTTACAAGCTTAATGGTTTAATGCAAATAAGTCAGAAATTATGACTGTAAATGGCCAAATACCTAGTTCTGTTTTAAAGGAGAAGGAAAGGTATGTTATACTTGGGGGGTGTCAAAAGTTAGGCAACCCCAAGTGATACCTGAAACCCCGGGCCAGTGCTCCTATCTGCAGAAAACTGCACCGGCCCGGGGTTATTCCAGCAGGCACCACGGAGTGATCGCCTCCTTGCTTCTTTTTTCTCGAGGTTGCAAAAGCACAGTGGATCGAAAAGCCTAACTTTAACAAAAAATGCGATTATTACGTTCTACTACGCATGCCACGACGAAATTTGAAGAACGAAGAAGCCTAACTTTTGGCACCCCCAACTAAAAATGTCTTTTTCTTCATCTTTAAAAGAAATTGTGACTTGGACATTCAAAACCATTTCTTAAATACTTAGACCTTATTATACCCACTCATCTGAAAAAAGTATATAGTATATACTTGAAACATTGCCCTTACTATAAATAAGGTGTGGTCTCTTTGCTGCAAATAGTTGAACGCACCTCTAAGTCGAAAAAGGAAAGTATTTTTTTTTTTTTTTTATAATGCTGGGTTTTCTTAAAGGGATACTGTCATCGGAAAACATGTTTTTTTTTTTTCAAAACACACCAGTTAATAGTGCTACTCCAGTAGACGTCTGCACTGAAATCCATTTCTCAAAAGAGCAAACAGATTTTTTTATATTCAATTTTGAAATCTGACATGGGCTAGACATTTTGTCAATTTCCCAGCTGCCCCTGGTCATGTGACTTGTGCCTGCACTTTAGGAGAGAAATGCTTTCTGGCAGGCTGCTGTTTTTCATTCTCAATGTAACTGAATGTGTCTCAGTGGGACATGGGTTTTTACTATTGAGTGTTGTTCTTAGATCTACCAGGCAGCTGTTATCTTGTGTTAGGGAGCTGCTATCTGGTTACCTTCCCATTGTTCTGTTGTTAGGCTGCTGGGGGGGGGGGAGGGGGTGATATCACTCCAACTTACAGTAAAGCAGTAAAGAGTGATTGAAGTTTATCAGAGCAAGTCACATGACCTGGGGCAGCTGGGAAATTGACAATATGTCTAGCCCCATGTCAGATTTAAAAATTGAATATAAAAAAATATGTTTGCTCTTTTGAGAAATGGATTTCAGTGCAGAATTCTGCTGGAGCAGCGCTATTAACTGATGCGTTTTGAAAACATTTTTTTTTTCCCCATGACAGTATCCCTTTAAGTTAATTTATCCTTTAATCAATTTACTGCTTCTAGTTAAACATTCTGACATCAAAAAACTAGACTTTCTAAATAATTTCCTTTGGATTAACAAGAAGCCTAAATTCGATTTATCTAAATGATGCTGTCCTTATGAATTCAGGGAACTTAAGAGTTCCTCCTGATTTCACAATTTTTAATCTGGCATCTATTAAGTGGTCTTATTGAATCTGGAGGTAAATTCATAAATTCTGACATTAAAATTTGATCGAAACACCAAACACCCCAATGTATCAATTTAAGTTCTGATTTTAAAGGAATTGTTCAGTGTAAAAATAAAAACTGTGCAAAATAAAATCTGTATCTAATATAGTTAGTTAGCCATTAATGTACTGTGTAAAGGCTGGAGTGACTGTAACATAATAGCCAGAACACTACTTCCTGCTTTTCAGCTCTCTTGGTTTCCACTGGTTGGTTACCAGGCAGTAACCAGTGACTTGAGGGTCACATGGGTCATAATTGTTGCTTTTGAATCTGAGCTGAATGCTGAGGTTTAATTGCAAACTCACTGAACAGTTATGTCCCATGTGGCCCCCCTTCAAGTCGCTGACTAACTCAGAGTTATAGAGCTGAAAAGCAGGAAGTAGTGTTCTGGCTATTATGTTACACACCCAGCCATCCCAGCCTTTATACATTACATTTTTGGCTAACTATATTAGAGACAGATTTTATTTTGCACAGTCTATCTATTTACCCAGTTTTTATTTTTACACTGAACTGTTCCTTTAAGGAACTAAACTTTGTTGTTCCAGTATAAATTTACTTTTTTGCAACAAACATTAAAGAGATAACATTATGATCACTATTCACCAGGGAATGTATATAAACCTTGCACATTTGCTATACGTTCTGGATAGTTAGAGATCAGTAGATCGAGTATTAGCATAATTTCTGTCTGGCTCCTCAACAACCTGTGACATCTTAACTTGTTTCTTTATTGTCCAGGCAGCACTGTTGATCCAGTCAATATCTGGGTAATTAAGGTCCACCATTATCAAGACTTCCCCCAAACTAGCACCCTTTATTGAAATGTAGAACTAGGCAGCCCAATTCAGGCCAGTTGGACATAGAGTTGCCACCTGGGCCAGTATTTTACAGGCCTAACTGGTAAAACACCTGCCAGGGCCGGGATTACAAATTTACCGGCAATGTAGCTGCTGGTAATTTGTAATACACTTAACAAAAGCCCTTGCCCTCTGGTGGAAACTTGCCATTTCTTCCTCGTCTTGCACTCGCGTGACGCGTCTCCGCCCCTGTTTACATCATGGCCCGCATCTTTATTTCCCGCTGCCCATTAATTTTATTATACAAGGGTGGCAACGCTAGTTGGACACCAAGGAGAAGATTATGTTTTAATGACATCATTAAAAAAACGGATTACCACATGCTATTTCCATTAGTTGAATAGGTTCTATATTTTGTGTCTAAAAAGGATCCCAGTTTAGGCAGTTTTCTTTCAACAGGTTTATTTTCTACTAATCCAAAGAGAATTGGCTGGCAGTGAAAATATTTCTAACTGCACAGGTTTAATATTTATAAGTGTTTTTGGCCCTATGGTGAACAATGAGATCAGACAGCACAAGAGGACCTCGCACACCCTCCTTGTTAGAAGATTCGCCCGGTGCCCAAAGGTAGAGGCTCGGCAACCCCCAATACGATTCAGCACAAATGATCCAATGGCACACGGGACTGGTGAAATTCTTCAATTTATTAGTAAGCGGTTTGCCATGCAACGTTTCGAGGACCAACAAGCATGCTTGACAAAGGGGACTTGGTCCTCGAAACGTTGCATGGCAAACCGCTTACTAATAAATTGAAGAATTTCACCAGTCCCGTGTGCCATTGGATCATTTGTGCTGAACAATGAGATCAACCAGGGGGCCTACAAAAGCCTTTGGCTAAAGACTGCATTTGGGCTCCTCGTTCTTACCTGTCTGAGAGCTTCATGATTTTTGTCTAAATAGCTTTCAGGCCCTCACACTGGCCAATAATTTGCTTACGTTTTTATTGGCCTGTGTATGGCCACATTAGTCATCGTTACTGATATTACACCCTGGTAGTATTTAAGTCTCAGTTTTCATCTTTGGATTCCATTATAAGAAGCTGCTATTTTACTGGGGTACTGGCACTTGGGATGATATGAAAACACATTCAACACATGGATAAATCTCTATGTTTAGTTATAGACTGTGCCGAGAGATATCAAAACTTTGGCAACTTACTGCTATGCACCAACTACAATTCTGCAAGAACAGCCCCCTTTGCTTATACCCTGTACAGTAGAATTAAACTATGTATTCAATGTACTAAGCACAATTCAGCAGAAACAGCCCCGTAAGTTTTCTTATCTGTACAGAGAGATCCCATAAAACTATTACAGCATAGGTATTCCCCTGTACTAAGCACAATTCAGCAGGAACAGCCCCTACGGTTGCACATATTCTGTACAGAGAGATCCCATAAAACTATGGCAGCATAGGTATTCCTCTGTACTAAGCACGATTCAGCAGGAAAATTATATGAAATAATGAACACAAGGATTGCTGACAGTCACTGTGATTTTAAAAAGAAAGCTGCTCCGGAGTGTCTGATAAAGGTAAAAACTGGAAGTGGAAGCAAGTTATTACACTCACAGGACTGTAGTTTTACTAACACTATGTTTTACAGACATGAAACTGCTAGTATTTACATAGGTTAAAACACATTACACATGTAGATACAAAAATCTAGATTTATTTTAAACAAAATAAGAACTGTTACAAATACCGCAGGGCCAAGTGCTTTAGTCAATGAATCCAGATGAAATTGCCCACAGTGAACGTAAGCGCCCTTAAACGCAAACAAAATGGCCAGTAAATAAAGCTAAAGCGTTAGCACAACAACTTCAAGAAGCCTTAATTTTTTTTTAATGGCCTAAGGGAAAAAGAACTAGGGCTGTTATTGGCAGATATCACACAGCCGAAGTCCAAGCATCTCTGAACTTGGAATCATCAGTAAGTTGGTCATTCTTGTGTGTGGAAAGGACACCTACAAACAAGAACACAGCGGATATCAGTAAAAACAAAATAGCACAAACAGCACATCTATTGCTTTCATTTTATTTTAAGGAGAACTAAACCCTAAAAATTAATGTCTAAAAATGCCATATTTTATACACTGCACTTATTGCACCAGCCTAAAGTTTGAGCTTGTCAATAGTAGGGATGCACCGAATCCAGGATTCGGTTTGGGATAAGGCCTTTTACAGCAGGATTCGGCCGCATCCTTCTGCCCAGCCAATCCGAATCCTAATTTGCAAATTAGAGGTGGGGAGGGGAATCATGTGATTTCTTGTCACAAAACAAGGAAGTAAAAAATGTTTTCCCCTTCCCACCCCTAATTTGCATATGCAAATTAGGATTCAGTTCAGTATGCGGCTGAATCTTCCGCTAAGTATTCGGGGTTCGGCCAAATCCGAAATAGTGGATTCGGTGCATCCCTAGTCAATAGCAGCAATGATCCAGGACTTCAAACTTGTCACAGGGGGTCACCATCTTGGAAAGTGTCTGTGACACTCACATGCTCAGTGGGCTCTGATTGGCTGTTGAGAAGCTAAGCTTAGGGCTCGTCACTAATTATCCAGCAGAAAATGAGCTTCCCCTGTAATATAAGCTGATGCTACAGGTTTGCTGATTATTAAATTCTGATGCTAATTACACTGGTTTCTGTGCTGCCATGTAGTAATTATCTGTATTAATTACTAATCAGCCTTATATTGTGTCATTTCTATTCTATGTGTACTGTATATTGTGAGTGGGTCCCTAAGCTCAGTAAGTGACAGCAGCACAGAGCATGTGCAGTGAATCAGCAGAAAAGAAGATGGGGAGCTACTGGGGCATCTTTGGAGACACAGATCTTTACTGCTAAAGGGTTGTGGTTGCCTTGGGCTGGTGCAGAAGCACAAAACATAATGTACAACATTTATAATTACTTCTTTAGTTAGGCTTTAGTTCTTTAGCAAATAGCATGGTTGATTTTCAGACTACATTCAAACTACATTCTAAGAAAGAAGTGAAGGGGATCAGTCGGCACAAACCTTTCTGTAGTCATGGGTCAGTGGTCAACATCTGCATCTTCAAACTGGCCAGCCACTGTCGGAGCAGTTTCCACATCCATTCCATCTGAAGTACAGGGAAAGGCATGAGCAAATAGTTCTATATAGAAGCTCTATAGCAGGCACTTGTATATCATCCCAGAACTTCTCCATCCGTTAACTTGCTACAGTGCACTTGTGACCATTACAAAACAAGCCTTTTCATTTTGAGTAGAATTATTAGTTATTAATCGTACAGGTATGCGATCCGTTATCTGGAAACCGGTTATCCAGAAAGCTCTGAAATAAGGAAAAGGCCGTCTCCCATACACTCCATTTTATCCAAATAATCTAAATTTTTTAAAAATGATTTCCTTTTTCTCTGTAATAATAAAACAGTAACTTGTACTTGATCCCAACTAAGATATAATTAATCCTTATTGGAAGCAAAACCAGCCTATTGGGTTTATTTAATGCTTACATTAGGGATGCACCGAATACAGGATTCGGTTCGGGATTCGGGCCGAATCCTTGTGCCTGGCCGAACCAAATACAAATCCTTATTTGCATATGCAAATTAGGGGCTGGGAAGGAAATCACATGGCTTTTTGTCACAAAACAAGGAAGTAAAAACATTTTTTCCACATTTTCCTTTCCCGCCTCTAATCTGCATATGCAAATTAGGATTCGGTTCGGTATTTGGCCAAATCTTTCACATAGGATTCGGGGATTTGGCCAAATCCCAAAAAGTGGATTTGGTGCATCCCTAGTTTACATGATTTTCGATAAGACTAGAAGATAAGGAGATTTTGTTTACTTACCGTTAAATCTCTTTCTCTTCAGTCACTTGGGGGACACAGGGACCTTGGGTATAGCTAGTACCACTAGGAGGCAGGACACAACCATAAAACAAAACTGACTCCTCCCTCACTGGCTATACCCTCAGCAGGCGGAGCCTAAGCCAGTTTGTACCAAAGTCAACAGGAATAAAACTAGATATAGAAAACAATCCAAACACAAGTTAACCAAAACATATCTGAAGGAGTGAAGGCCTCAATCCAGGGAGGGAAGCCCTGTGTCCCCCAAGTGACTGCAGAGAAAGAGATTTAACGGTAAGTAAACAAAATCTCCTTTTCTCCAATTCAGCTTGGGGGACACAGGGACCTTGGGACCAAAGCTGTCCCCAGAAACCGGGTGGGAAAAGAGGCCCAAGTAGAAACCACCGCAGCTTGCAGCACCCTTCTGCCGAAGCGAGTGTCAGATGCCGCAAAGGTATCAAAGTGGTAAAATTTGGAAAAGGAATGGACGGAAGTCCATGTAGCCGCCTTGCACAGCTGCTCGGCCGAAACTTGGTTACGGAAAGCCCAGGAAGTACTCACACCCCTGGTGGAATGAGCTGTGATTCTGGTCGGGGGATCCTTCCCCTTTGCTGTGTAGGCTCTCTGGATAGCTTGTTTGATCCATCGGGAGATGGCCTGCTTGGTAGCCGACAGCCCTGGCGAGGTCCTGAAAGGAGCACCACCAGAGCATCACACTTACGGATCTCTCGAACTCTATGCAGGTAGAACTTCAGAGCTCTGACAGGATCAAGGGTGTGTAAGGCTCTTTCTTTAGGATTTGCTGGAGCAGGACAGAAGGATGGCACAACAATTTCCTGGTTAAGATGAAATTTGGAGACGACCTTCGGGAGGAACGAAGGGATGGTGCGAAGAACGGCCCTGTCCGGATGGAAGACGAGATAGGGAGCTTTACATGAAAGAGCACTGAGCTCAGAGACACTTCTTGCTGTGGCAATAGCTAGTATAAAAAACGTCTTCCAGGTGAGCCACTGGAGAGGCACTGAGGCTAGAGGTTCAAATGGCGGCAGTTGAAGTGTGTGCAACACTAGAGTGAGATCCCAAACAGGAAAAGGCGCTCAAACTGGTGGAGCCACATGAGCCACTCCCTGCATGAATGTCTTGACGTCTGGAAGTAGAGCTAGACGTTTTTGGAAAAGAACCGAAAGGGCTGAAATCTGAGATTTTAGGGACCCTAAGGACATGCCCAGGGAGAGACCTTCTTGCAGGAACTCCAGGATGTTAGGAATGGAAAACTCCCGGAACTTCACCTTGAGTTTAGAGCACCACTGTCGGTAGGTGGACCAAACTCTATAGTAGGCCCTGGCTGAAACCGGCTTTCGCGCTGTGCGACGGCCTTGGAAAAACCCTTCTGTGTTAGGATTCGTGTCTCAAGAGCCAGGCCGTTAAGTTGAGTCCCTGGATGAGAAGGTCCGGCAGTGATGGCAGAGTCCATGGTTCTGCCACGGATAGATTGAGGAGGTCTGAGAACCAAGCCCGACGGGGCCACCTTGGTGCTATTAGAATAAGCGTGGTCCGTTCTCTTTGAACCTTTCGGATGGTTCTGGGAATGAGCGGCAGAGGTTGGAAGGCATACGCCAGCCGAAAGGGCCAGGGGGCCGTTATGGCGTCTACATCGTGAGCCAGGGGATCCCTGTAACGAGCTAGGAATATCGGAACCTTCCTGTTGTGCCTGGATGCCATGAGATCCACCTCTGGTATGCCCCACCGTAGTGATAGCTCTTGGAAGACTTCGTCGTTTAGTGACCACTCGCCCGGGTCGAGGGACTGACGGCTGAGGAAGTCCGCCTCCCAATTCAGCAAACCCGGGATGTAAATGGCTGACAGTTGACCATGTCGAGCTTCGGCCCACGGAAAGATGAGCTTTATCTCGTTTAGCGCTCCCCTGCTTCTTGTACCGCCCTGGTGGTTGATGTAAGCCACAGCCGTCGAGTTGTCCGACTGAACTTTCACTGCTTGGCCTTCGAGGTCTTGTTGCCAGTGGAGGAGACCGAGCCGTATTGCCCGGATCTCGAGCAGGTTGATCTGCAGATGTTTCTCGTGCCGATTCCACTTCCCTTGAGCCGACTGCCCCTCGAGAACTGCTCCCCAACCGAAGAGGCTCGCATCCGTCGTCAGGATAAGCCAGCAAGGTTCGCCGAGGCGCCTCCCCTTGGTGAGATGAGAGGTCTGTAACCACCAGAGGAGGGATGACCTCGTCTGTTGAGAGAGTTGAATCTCCTGTAGCAGGGATTTTCTTTTCCAGGAAGAGAGAATGTTCCACTGAAGTTCCCTGAGATGGAATTGGGCAAATGGTACTGCTTCTATGGTGGATACCATAACTCCCAGAACCTTCATGCAGAATCTCGCAGAATGTCGTGGCTTCTGAAGTAGACTCGTCACCAATCGTTGTAGGCAGACAACTTTCTCGATTGGGAGAGATATCGTTTGAGATTGCGTGTTGAAGGTCATGCCTAGAAAAACCATGGAGTGGCTGGGTATTAGAGAGGATTTGGTGAGGTTCAGAACCCAGCCCAGATCTTGTAGTTTGGTCATGGAGGTCTTTAGAGCTTGTTGAGCCTCCTGAAAGGAAGGTGCCTTGATCAGTAGGTCGAGGTAGGGAGTGATGTTTATCCCTACACTGCGAATGTCTGCGGCCATAATCTTGGTGAAGACCCGAGGGGCCGAGGTGAGGCCGAAGGGCAGACTTGTGAACTGGAAATAACGATTTTGGAAGGCAAATCTCAAGTATTTCTGATGCGGAGGGAAAATAGGCACGTGCAGATAAGCGTCCTTGATGTCGAGAGACATGAGAAATTGACCCGGTGACATTGCTGCGATGACGGATCGTAAGGACTCCATTTTGAACTTCTGAGGACGGAGGAATTTGTTTAGTTCTTTTAAGTCTAGGATAGGTCGAACAGATCCGTCCTTCTTGGGAACAACAAAAAGGTTTGAGTAGTAACCCTTGAATCGCTCCGCAGGAGGAACAGAAATAATAACTTCTGCGAGAAGAAGACTGGCGATCACGTCTTGGAATGCCAATTGTTTGTTTGATTGATTCTGGTGGGAATCGTGACATGAAAAACCGCGGAGGGGGAAGAGATGAAAACTCTAGGTGGTATCCTCAGGTAACGACCTCGTGAATCCATGAGTCTTGAATGAGCATGACCCATGTATCTGCGAAATGTCTTAATCTCCCCCCCACAGGAGTTGTTCTCGGAAGCATGGCGTCATGCTGAGGTAGTTTTATCTGTGGTCTTAGAGACGTGCTTCCTGTTTTGCCAGGAAGGTCTTTGTTTGTTCCCGAAACGACCCCTGTTTGAGAATGATGTTATTGGAGGAGAAGATCTGAAACCCTTGTTTTGGGAGGTACGAAAAAACTTTCCTCTACGAAAGGTGGGACGAGACTTTGGTTGTGGCAGCAGAGTGCTCTTACCTCCCGTAGCCGGCTAATAATCTTATCAAGGTCGGGCCCGAAGAGGAGTTTACCCTTGAAGGGAATGGATGTAAGGGATTTTTTGGAGGAGAGGTCGGCAGACCATAATTTCATCCAAAGGGATCTTCGTGCTGCAATAGCGAGGGCTGATGACCTGCTAATGACTTGTGTTGCGTCAAGTGAAGCTTCGCATAAATAGTCATTTGCCTCCTTGATTTGTGAGGCGAGTTGAGAAAGTTTGTGATGCGGAGGTCCCTCCGTCATAGCATTAACGAGAGTATCGGACCAGGATTGGATGGCCCGGCTGACCCACGCTATGGCAATCACTGGGCGAAGGGATGAACCAGAGGCAGAAAAAAAACGGATCGTAGTAAGCTCTCTAATTTTTGTCCATAGAGTCCTTGAAGGATGAGGCATCAGGGACTGGTAATGCTGTATTTTGGCAAGTCTAGAGACAGGAGCATCGACTGATGGTGGAGATGACCACTTGTCAGTGATATCAGGCGCAAAGGGATATTGCCTGAGGAATCGACGGTTTGCTTGGAAGCGCCTCTCTGGTTTGTCCCATTCTTGTGGAATAATTTGATAAAGCTGAGAATGAGAAGGAAAAACAGGTGATGTCTTACTGTGTCGTTTGAAAAGAGCCTTTGAGGACTCAGCTGTGGCCTCTGTGTCTTGTAGGTTAAGAGTTTCCAGTACAGATGAAATCAGTGAGTCTACAGATTCCGAAGAGAATTTATGGGAGTCCTCCTCGTCATGGCCGGAACCACAAGATAGTTCGCCGTCTCATCCCCAGAGTCTGGTGGGAAGGGAGACTGGTGCCTGGGAGGAGAAATACTGTCGTCATCAGACGGAGAGGGGGCCCTGCGCTTAGAAGACCTTTGTCTAGGATTATCTACACGGCATGGCCAGGCAGAGGAATCCTGCTCCGTTCTCCTTTTGCCTGAGAGAGAGAGAGGATAGGGACTGAGGAAACAGACTTACCTCAGGCCCAAAGGATCCAATACTCTCCTTGTCTGCCGGCCAGCACTTGCTCCTCCTGCAAGGAAGGGAGACATTCGGTGAGCTGGATGGTCTGTGCCAGAGCACAAAATGACCCCGGAGACAGGCTCCCACGTTGGGGGGTAGCATTAAGAGCCTTTACGTTGTGTAAAGGGTCTGCATTGCCCCTGGTGTCAGCTTAGCTGACTTTTAGAGTAGCAAAAATAAAAAAACGTCCTAACCTCCTGAGGACACAACTCAAACTGGCTTAGGCTCCGCCTGCTGAGGGTATAGCCAGTGAGGGAGGAGTCAGTTTTGTTTTATGGTTGTGTCCTGCCTCCTAGTGGAAGCCTCCCAGTGGTACTAGCTATACCCAAGGTCCCTGTGTCCCCCAAGCTGACTTGGAGAAATAAACTCTTTTTTACATCTATCATAATACAGGTATGGGACCTGTTATCCAGAATGCTCGGGACCTGGGGTTTTCCGGATAACTGATCTTTCCGTAATTTGGGTCTTCGTGCCTTAAATCTACAAAAAATTCATTTAAACATTAAAAAAACCCAATAGGCTGGTTTTGCTTCCAATAAGGATTAATCATATCTTAGTTGGGATCAAGTACAAGCTACTGTTTTATTATTACAGAGAAAAAAATCTTTTTTAAAAAATTTTGATTATTTGGATAAAATGGAATCTATGATAGACAGCCATTCCGTAATTCGTAGCTTTCTGGATATCGGGTTTCCGGATAAGGGATCCTATACCTGTACTGCCTTTGAAAGCTACTTATAACTTTGCCATAAAGTGTTTGCAGGATGCTTTTACATTACCTGTCTGATGCCCCATGTTCCTGTATGAGGGGGCTGCCATATTTGTGCAGCAGGAGTCCGTTAACATTAGAAACTCTAACTGACAGGCTGAGAAGGGACAGTCAAGTTGGCAAAATATTCAGGTTTAAAAACCTCCAACTAACGATTACTTAAAACAAACCTCTCAGCAAAAAACGATCAACATATCCTATAGGTGACTTAATGTACATTCATATTAAAAAGTAGTTTCCGTCTATCAGTTTAAGGTATGAAGATCCAAATTACAGAAAGGCCAGTTATCCAGAAAACCCCAGCATTCTAGATAACAGGTCCCATACCTGTACTAACAAATTCTACTTGTTGCACAGCACAATATCATTATCCTATGGACTGAATATTGTTAATGCCTCACCTTCAGGTTCTAGGCCAGATCCCTCAGTCCGTACTCCAGCCATGGTGTGCTGATTGCCTATAGAGTTGCCCAACATGTTCTCTAACCTCTCCAGTGTGGCCTGGCCTTCTGTGGTTAGGCGAGACAAGCCTTCTTCATAAGTGTAAAACGTAGGAACATCGCCTTGTCCTTGCTCTAAAGAGAAAAGCATTTGTAGACTTTCATGTTTTCTGTTCCACTGACCAGGCTCTTTAGGTGCATTACCAATGAAAATCAAAACCTGAAGACCTTGGTATTTATGAAACATATACTTTCTAGCTTGGGGGGGGAGAAAGAATAATAAGATCTTTAAAGGGATACTGTCAAGGGAAAAATATTTTGTTTGTTTTTTTTTAAACATCATTTAAAAAGGGGTTGTTCACCTTTGAGAACTTTTAGTATGATATTCTGAGACAGTTTGCAATTGGTTTTCATTTTTTTTATTGTTTGTTGATGTCGAGTTATTTAGCTTTTTATTCAGCAGCCCTTCAATCTGCATCTGAAGCAATCTGGTAACTAGGATCCAAATTTGCCTAGCAACCATGCATTGATTTGAATAAGAGACTGGAATATGAATAGGAGACGCCTGAATAGAAGGATCAGTAATAAAAAGTAACAATAACAATACATTTGTAGCCTTACAGAGCTTTTGCTTTTTAGAAGGGGTCAGAGTCAGAAGAAAAAGGCAAATAACTATAAAAAATAAATAACGAAAACCAATTGAAAAGAGCATACCTTTTTTTTTTATATTTAATTTTGAAATCTGACATGGGGCTAGACATATTGTCAGTTTCCCAGGTACCCTCAGTCATGTGACTTGTGCTCTGATAAACTTCAGTCACTCTTTACTGCAAGTTGGAGTGATATCATCCCTCTCTTTCCCCCCAGAAGCCGAATAACAGAACAATGGAAAGGTAACCAGATAGCAGCTCCCTAACACAAGATAACGGATGCGTGGTAGATCTAAGAACAACACTCAGTAGTAAAATCCAGGTCCCACTGAGACACATTCAGTTACATTGAGTAGGAGAAACAACAACCTGCCAGAAAGCAGTTCCATCCTAAAGTTCTGGCTCTTTCTGAAAGCACATGACCAGGCAAAATGACCTGAGATGCACCTACACACCAATATTACAACTAAATACACTTGCTGGTTCAGGAATGAAATTTTATATTGTAGAGAAAATTATTTGCAGTGTAAACAGTGTCATTTAGAAATAAAAACGACCATCATAAAAATTACGACAGAATCCCTTTAACATAAAGAGAATATCCACCGTAAAACCAGTTTCATTTAATGAAAGAAAAATGTAATTCTAAACAACACTGCTATATACATTCAGTACAATTTTGAATGGATTTATTTGTATTTGTTAATGAAGTGTGTGGCTGTTTATAGTCTCTGCATTCTTGGTTCTAACAACAATATATCAGAAGCCAGCTGCACCCAGTTATAACATGGACACATCACTGGCCATTGTGTATGCGAATGATACGGAGAGTTTGATATTCACAGGCAGACTGAACAGTTCAATTTAATCCTGCTCTGTCATGGTGGGAATGTGCTCAAATTAAGGGGCAGATTTATCAAGGGTCGATTTGAAAATTCAATTTCAGAGTTTTTTTATGGTCAAAACAGTCAAATTCGACTAGGGAGTTATTCAAGTTCGATTTGAGTTTTTTTTTTTTTTTTTTAAAAGAATTCAAATTCGATTTTCAAGATTTGTCATACTCTGGCCTTTTAAGAACTCAAATTCCACTATTCGCCACCTAAAACCTGCTGAATTGCTGTTTAAGTCAATAGGTGAAGTCCAGGGATCAATTAAGTTGTTTGCAGTCTTCCATTTGAGTTTTTAAAATTCAAATCAAATTCAATTAGAATTACATTCAAGTTTTCAGGGTCGTTTACATTCATCCGAGTTTAAAAAATTTGATTTTTTTTTTTTAAATAAATTTCAATTGGTCCAATTTCAAATTTACAGGAGTTTAGGAGAGTTTTGAAAAACTCACATGAATTAGAAAATTCCACCTTTGATAAATATGCCCCTAATGATTTTCTATTTTCAAAAACTAACTCATAATACACTGTCCGGGGTAACTCAATCAGCATTTCTAAATCAAGTTTGGAAAAGCTGTTTTTCTAGCTAGAAATTCTGACTTGTACAGACCATTTCCCCAACTCCCCCCCCCCCTCACCATGTACCATATCAATGTGAATAATTCTGGGACCTCAAGTGTCTCTGCTTTTCACAGTTTCTATGCATCCCTAACCATGGAAAGACCCCAAGTCCCAGAATCCATCAGACATGCCCAGAAGTCCTACTTTGACATGCCCCTTTGAAAAACACCTCTAACAGGCTTAAAGGGGAACTAAAGTCTAAAATAGAATAAGGCTAGAAATGCTGTATTTTGTATACTAAACATAAACTTACTGCACCACAAGCCTAATCAAATGATTTATGCTTTCAAAGTTGGCCACAGGGGGTCACCATCTTGTAACTTTATTATACATCTTTGCAAGACCAAGACTCTGCACATGCTCAGTGTGGTCGCCGACTGCTCTATGGGGAAACAAACAAAGCTGCTTGAGTTCTGCATGGCTGGGAGGAAAGGCGGGGGCTCCCCCTGGTGTTCATAAGTATGGTTGTTTCAATGCAGAGCAGTTAGGGATTGTCTGATAATTCCTATCCACAGCAGTAAATGAAGGGAGAATGTCACTGCATACAGTCAGGTTTCTTATAAAAATAGTACACATTTTTAATTAAAGTATATTGGTGATAGGTTTCCTTTTAAAGAAAGTAAAAATGGGATTTTATTTTTTTGCCTCTACATGCCCTTTAACTTTGAATCACAGTAAAACTGGCCATACACACGACCATTGGTCGTAGAGAAGATCTTTCATCCACACTACTAACCTTAAGAGCTGAATTGTCAGATATGCAGGTAAAACACATTATTTAGTTTAGACAATTCAGCATTAATGTTACGATGTTCAGGTGCCAGATAAAAAAAAATTCAGTCGTGCCAGATCAACGAGACGACCAATATCCAAGGCTTTTTTTTTTTTTTTTTTTGCACAGACTGTCATACGAAAGACCTTTCGTATGATAAAAATCGTGTGTAAGGCCACCTTAAATATTTATTCACAAACTAAACACCAAAGCCACTACTGCTGCTGTTGAACCAGTGTAGGTTGTCAGTTTATAAAGTGGCAACTTTTCGGGCAATGCAAGACCCTTTGTAAAACCTTAAATATTTATTCTGATCCTGTTAATGCTATACTTCCCAAGTTCAAGGTTACAAAATAAATAAGCTATAAAAGCAAGAAAATATAGTGACCTCTGTTGTTGAAGACAAACACTTAGGGGCATATTTATCAAAGAGTGAAGTTAGAGATCACCACAGTCCACTAGAGTGAAATTCCACCAATCTCCATTCATTTCTATGGGATTTTGAAAGGCATATTTATCAAAGGATGAACTTTCACTTTAACCCAATGATAAATACTTTTAAAAATCCAATAGAAATGAATGGAGAATGGTAGAATTTCACTCTAGTGGACTGTGGCGATTGCTTACTTTACTCTTTGATAAATATGCCCCTATAGAGTCCTATTTATTTAAAGGGGTGGTTAAACGGGGGATTCACCTTTGAGTAAACTTTCAGTATGTTACAGAATGGCTAATTCTATGCAACTTTTCAATTGGGCTTCATTTTTTTCTTTTTTAGTTTTTGAATGATTTGCCTTCTTCTGACTCTTTGCAGTTTTTATACAGGGGTCACTGACCCCATCTAAAAAAACAGATGCTCTGTAGAGCTAAAAACATATTGTTATTGCTACTTTTGAGGACTCCTCTTTCTATACTGACTCTACTATTCATATTCCAGTCTCTTATTCAAATCAGTCCATGGTTGCCACAATAATTTGTACCCTAGCAACAAGATTACTGAAATTGCAAACTGGAGAGCTGCTGAATAAAAAGCTAAATAACTCAAAAAACGATAAATAAAAAATTAAAAACAATGGCAAATTGTTTCAGAGCACCACTCTCTGTTCATTTTAAGGTGAACAACCCCTTTAACTGCTGTATTTACCAACTCCACAAATTGCCCGATGTGTGTGTCCATAAAAAGGTAAATGTAGCACCTGCTTGTGCCCACTGATGTAATTAGTAGTAACTTTTGTGTTTATACGATGCACAATTGGGTGAAACAAGCAAATCATAAGACGAACGTATGACAGTAATGTAATTAATAAAATAAAAACAAACCATGAGCTTCCACATCGTACTCGTCTCCTTCAAAGTCATCGTCAGAGTCTGCGTCTTCTGGGTCAGGATGGAGGGCCTGACAATCGCACATTGCTGAAAACATCTCTCCTACTGAAAATAAAAATAGGCTGAAATATATAATCAGTTGTATGAACAATAAAAAGGAGCAACATAAAATAGAAACCTAACCAGACCTATAGATCAAGTATGATTACTGAGCGTAAAAATTGTAACATAATATTGTTTGTATTGCATATGCCAAATCCCCCATGTGGGATTTCGGGAAAAATACCCCCTACACACATAAAACATTGATAATTATTGGGACCCCACCTTTCTATAGAACACAGAAATCAATGCTTTAGTCCTCCGAGCAGCTCTTCATTCCCAAAGGAACAGGAAAAATGAGCTTGGGTGTATTAAGGGAGAGAGACCCTGGTAGCCGATACACCTCCCATTGTTACTAGTATCTCCTGCAGTGGTGTGCAACCTGTAGAAAAATACCACTAGTTACATATAGTAACCATAAAACAACTTACAATCTGATTTCTCTGCAGGAACAAAACGTATTTCTGTAATCGGTTCTTCGTCATTATCATCTTCACTCTCTTCTTCCTCCTGATCGGCCATAGGAGCTTCCTTGTCTTCTTTGTCTAAAGGCAAAATAACATTTTTTGCATCACATATGAAACCACTGTGCTGTTCTATTTCCTATTACAAACATTTCATTTTTAAACGGGTTACCTTAAAGGGGAACTATCGCAAAAGTGAAAATACAAGTTTCCTCGTACTGAAGCAAGAAACTGTAAATGCAATCAATTAAAAATTCTGTATTGTTTCTGAAATAATCAAGTTTCTCTTCACTATCCCTCTTTCAGCATCTGTTTCTCTTCATTCTCTCTTCATGCAGCAGTTGGGTGTCAGATAAATGATTCAATATATCTTATGGGGGGGGCTCCCTTTTCTTAGCAGATGAATTAGAGCTCACTCAAATAACAGATTCCAGTACAAACAAAATCTAATCAAATAAATGCCTTTTGCACAAATCCTGCATGTATAGAGACGTGATGTCTGGTGAGTTTAATAGAGTGAGCTCTAATACATCTTCTAGGCAAAAGAAGCCCCCCTATAAGATATATTGGATCATTCATTGGACACCCAACTCCAGAATGAAGAGAGAATGAAGAGAAACAGATGCAGAGAAAGGATAGTGAAGATAAACCAGATTATTTCCTAAACAGTATAGTATATTTCACTGATTGTATTTAGAAAGTGTCTTATTTCTGTATACTGAAGCTTATATCAAATTTTCATTTTCTCAATAGTTGCCCTTTCAAGTTGTTTTTTTAATTATTTGTAAGTTTTGTTCTGCAGCATAATGCATAATGTTTCATTGCAGGATACTTGCAAACTGTTGGCAAAATAAAGGTGGTGTGCAGGTTGTCACAACACAAGTCGCTTCATATGAGATGAACTACAACTAACAACATTCTGCTGTCAGGGTAGCTTTGGCAGCTGTACTTCAAGCACTTTGAGGGACAAAAAGTGTGCACAATATATAATAAATATATAGGATTCCACATGTAACCCAGAGCCCATTGACACAGCTGTCCGAATACAAAAGACAAAAACCTGCCCAGACCTCCGAGCTTGGAGTTGACCATGACGTAGAGATGCTCCTCAGGATAAGCGGCCGTGTCCCTGGAGATTGCATGGAGACTGATTGATGGATACTCTAATGAGAAACCAAGCCCAGAACTGTTCAGCCACGACAGGCGGCTAGAAGATAAACAGAAAATCTCACTACATCTTAAAGGAGATGGAAAGGTATTTTTTCCATAATTTGGCCACTTGACTGTCTGCCCAGCCCCTTCTGATTCCCTTCCTTTTTATACACAATAGGTTTAGTATTAAAAGGATCATTAAACCTTTAGAATAAGTGAATGTAAAACTGATGAGGGGGCTTTTTTAAGCACTTTTTAAACGTACATTCATTATTTATAAAGGCAGCTGTTAGAATTGATCCAATACTTCATACATTTGTTATCTTTGTCCCTGCTGAGCAGAATCCCTGAAAAAAAATGTATTGAAAAAAGTCATATCTATTGAACAACCGAAAACCAACCGAACTGAAAAATGAAAGTGTTTGGAAGGTGAACAACCCCTTTAAAGTTGAATGTTCATGTCTCTGGTGTTTGAGTCTGACAGCTCAGTAATTCAGGTGCAGATTCTAAACAAATTTGCAACATTGAGTTGATCCATTTCTCAGCAGCATCTCTGGAGTATTAGCAAATATTGTATCAATTCTAACAGCTGCCTTTAAAGGAGAATTCAACCCCTTATTAAAAACACTTTTAAGGGGATTTTTTTCTTATTTTTAAACCATGGTTTGCTTGGCCTTTAGTAGTTTTTCAATTTTATAAACCACATGTTCCAACTCCCTCTTGCCTGTGATTTTTACTGCAGGCAGAAGCAC
Organism: Xenopus petersii; assembly: GCA_038501925.1. Lineage (NCBI taxonomy): Eukaryota > Metazoa > Chordata > Amphibia > Anura > Pipidae > Xenopus > Xenopus petersii. Next base: position 14,610,612 of record CM076674.1, read on the forward strand.
TCCCCACCTCCCTCTTGGCAGCTGCTGGCACAGGTAAACAGATGATTGGGGCAATATAATGGATTTTTGGCTCCTGCTGACACAGGTACGAATTAGGGGCAATATAATGGATTTTTGGCTCCTGCTGGCACAGGTACAAATTAGCTAAAATATGATGGATTTTTGGCTCCTGCTGGCACAGGTACAAATTAGGGGCAATATGATGGATTTTTGGCTGCTGCTGGCACAGGTACAAATTAGGGGCAATATGATGGATTTTTGGCTGCTGCTGGCACAGGTACAAATTAGGATCAATATAACCGATTTTTGGCTACTGCTGGCACAGGTACAAATTAGGGTCAATATAACGGATTTTTGGTTCCTGCTGGCACAGGTACAAATAAGGGTCAATATGATGGATTTTTGGCTGCTGCTGGCACAGGTACAAATTAGGATCAATATAACGGATTTTTGGCTACTGCTGGAACAGGTACAAATTAGGGGCAATATGATGGATTTTTGGCTGCTGCTGGCACAGGTACAAATTAGGGGCAATATGATGGATTTTTGGCTGCTGCTGGGACAGGTACAAATTAGGATCAATATAACAGATGTTTGGTTACTGCTGGAACAGGTACAAATTAGGGGCAATATGATGGATTTTTGGCTCCTGCTGACACAGGTACAAATCAGGGGCAATATGATGAATTTTTTGGCTGCCATTGGCATAGGGGGTAACAATATGATGGATGTTTTGATTTATGCCGACACAAGTACAGATTGGGGCAATATGAATGATAAGGTTGGGAATGGTAGTGCAGGAGTGGATGGGGGACACTGATTGAAGCCCTTAGGTAGATGCCACAATAACTTGGCCAGGCCCTGATATATATCATCAGAACGATTACATGGCAGCCTATGCCCAGTCAGTTACACAGGTAACAAATAGGCTTCACGTTCTGATGGAGTAGAAGTTGCTATACTAAATACCCAACAGTCACTATTATGGACATAAGGCAAATCTGCACTAGGGCAGCAACCCCCTAGCAACCAATCAGTGATAAGCTCTTCTCAGCCGCGGGCAGAGCAATGAGAGCAGAAATGTGATTGGTTGCCGTGGGTATCTGTCTAGTGCACATCTTTGTAAATGAACCCGCACTTTGTTCCCGTGTAACTACCGCTGTGGCCGTGGGGAGTCACACGAGTTTCAATATTTATATTTTAACCACTACGGCTCCCTCTTACTGCACCCTAGCGATGTTACACAGATATCTGACAGATTTACCTCTCCGCAATATACAGGGTTCCAGCGCCGAGCCCCCTGCCGCCAACCACAGCCTCAGTCCCGGGCTGCAGCCGTCGGACTCCTTCAGCGGGAGGCGGGAAGCTGCTGAGGAGATTCATGGACGCGAGAGTGTGCAGTACCTGACCACGTGGTACAACTCCACTCCAATAGGCCAATCACCAATAAGCGGCCCGCGCTGCGCTGGGACCTGGATCTCTTTCCTACGCACCGAGTCAGTCAACTCAAATACAGGAAGTGACGTCCCCCTTGATTGGGCGGGCAAATAAGTCTGTCAGTAATAATGGAAGTCATTCTTGCACCTCACAGAACTACCTTTAAATAATAATAATAATAATAATAATAAGCCAGTGCTGTTGGTAACACAAATGTATGTTTGAATGCCATGGACCTGAAAAGGGAGTAGTGTTTTGTGTCAGGTTTATAAATACCTGTCAGTCAGTGTTGTACCTCACACAGTGATGTTCCTGTGGTGAGACCATTGATGTAGTTGTTGGCACACGGTTAACGGGATCCTGTCATCGGAAAACATGTTTTTTTCAAAACACATCAGTTAATAGTGCTACTCCAGCAGAATTCTGCACTGAAAGCCAATTCTCAAAACAGCTAACTGATTTTTTTATATTCAATTTTGAAATCTGACATTTAGTTTCCCAGCTGCCCCATGTCATGTGACTTGAGCCTGCAATTTAGGAGAGAAATGCTTTCTGGCATGCTGCTGTTTTTCCTTCTCAATGTAACTGAATGTGTCTCAGTGGGACATAGGTTTTTACTATTGAGTGTTGTTCTTAGATCTTCCAGGCAGCTGTTATCTTGTGTTAGGGAGCTGCTATCTGGTTACCTTCCCATTGTTCTGTTGTAAGGCTGTTGGGGGGTTGATATCACTCCAACTTGCAGTTCAGCGGTAAAGAGTGACTGAAGTTTAGCAGAGCACAAGTCACATGACTGGGGGCAGCTGGGAAACTGACAATATTTGTTACGAATTCAAATGGGCAGCACTCCTATTAATCGGAGTGCTGCCCATTTGAATTCCTAACAAGTATTGTATACGTGTGGAAGGACACGTGGGAAAAGTGCAGCCGTGAACAAAGTTGCGGATAAGTGAGTGCGACCTGAATTGACTACAATTGGGAAACTGACAATGTCTAGCCCCATGTCAGATTTCAAAATTGAAAATAAAAAAATCCGTTTGCTCTTTTGAAAAATGGATTCCAGTGCCGAATTCTGCTGGAGCAGCTCTATTTACTGTTGCGTTTTCAATTTTTTTCCCCACATGACAGTATCGTTTTAATATATAAAATATTAGAGGGTTAATACAAAGACAGGACCTGAGGGTGTCTATTGAGCAGTGGTGGGTTAAGAGAACCTGGTCCCTGGCTATTCTGAAGGATAGTCTTACTATCCTTGGAAAGGACCAGGTCCCCCATCTAGTGATGATGATGGCTGATCCCAATGTTATTAATAGGGAAAAAAGATAAATATATAAGAAGGCCGTTATATTTTTCCAGAAAAGTTGTCAACCCTACCTCCATCAGGGGGGCACAGGGGGTACAGTCATATTGGGCCTAAAGGGGCGCCTAGCTGTGCTGCACTTTTCAAATTAGAGAGGCCCCCCTTGACAGTTTTGAAGTGAATAGAATAACGTAGACCGAAGCCACATACAAACCAGAAGCAGTGAAAAGACCCGAAGCTGAAGTCCTGAAACTGCAAAACGACCCAAAGCCACAAAAGGAGCCGAAGGAAACCGTAGAAGCTGCCATCAGCGAGGACAAGGAAGAAGAAACGAAGGTAAATTCCACTGATCAATATAAGATTTAAGTACATTATAAGCCCCTGGCCACCAATGTTTTTTTATTCATTGCTTTTTTACTTGTAAGGGAGGGACCCTGGCCACCAATGTTTTTTTTTTTTTACAGTTTCTATGGGGTTCCCTGACTAAAAATTGTCCCGTCACCCAAAACAAGTATTTAAAATCCTATTTTATAACATTAGTCAAGCAAAATGAACTTTAATTACACAATATAAATTATCTGAATCTTGTTTCCTTCAGTCTGGAAATTCATAATTATAGCAATCAGGTAGGAGCCATTTTGTGGACACTGTTATTAAAGGAACAGTTCAGTGTGAAAATGAAAACTGGGTAAAACTGGGTAAATAGGCTGTACAAAATAAAAAAAAAATCTAATATAGTTAGTTGGGCAAAAATGTGATCAGTTGAAAGCAAAAAAAGCTGAAAGCGGGAAGTAGTGTTCTGGCTATTATGTTAGAGATACAGTCACTCCAGCCTTTATACATTACATTTTTGGCTAACTAACTATATTAGAAACATTTTTTATTTTGCACAGCCTATCGATTTACCCAGTTTTTATTTTTTACACTGAACAATTCCTTTAAGGCAAGTCTTGTATCATCTCAGAATAATATTTGTGCACCACAATCAGGGACCTGATGTCCATGCCCTGGTTACACAATTAAACGGTGAAGAGAACGGGGGAATGTGTGGAGAGCAGTGACTCCCAGGAAGTGCAGTGACATCCAGGAAGTGCTGAATGGAAAGTGAAAGTAATTTTCTACCCTGTCTCTATGCCTAAGGCATAGAGGAGGAGCAGACAATATTTGATTGGCAACTGAGGTTTTAAAATGAGCTTACAACAGCTACGAATGCTTTAATAAAAAAAATACTGTAGAAATTGGATTTCATGTTTAATTTGAAAAGGACTTTTATTATACAGCTTTTTGTGTCTGGGTAACAGGTCCACTTTAACTTGTAAGGGGAGGGGAGCCTGACCACCTTTTTTTATTTTAATTTTCTATGGGACCCCTGACCACAAATTGTATTTTTAACTTGTAAGGGGCCCTCAATGGGTTTTTTCACTTGTGGTGGGGGGGAGGCTGGCCACCAGTGAAGTTTTTTTTTAACTTTAATGGGGGCCCCTGACCACCATTTTTTTTAACTTGTATGGGAGCCTGGCCTAGGATTGTCACCTTTTCATAAAATTTCCTCCGGCCAGTGGTGGGGGCGGGAACAAAAGAGGCGGATTGTGATGTAAAATGGGCAGAGCCACATCACACGATGGCCAGAAGGTGAAGAAAAGGTAAGTTTTAAAGGACCAGTAACATCAAAATTTTTTTTTTTTAAATTAGTTAGTTTACATTGAAAAATAAACACCACTACAAATTAAACTTTAAAATCACAAAGCCTTTATTGAGAAATAACTTATGAAATTCCACTTCCGCTCCTCTTCAAAAAAAGGCGACAGGACGACCATCCATCCTGCGGCACTCTATTTCTCCTCCCTGTGACCTCCATCCACCCTGGGTGCGGCCAGAGACAAGGGGCAGCAGGGCTCGGGGCAGAGTCAGCAGCACATTGAGTGCGTGGTGTGCGGGGACAAGTCCAAGGGGAAACACTATGGTCAGTTCACCTGCAAGGGCTGCAAAAGTTTCTTCAAGAGGAGTGTCACCGGAGCTCCCTGATCCACAGCTTCACATACTGTCAGAAGAATATGGGAGCTAGCCAGGGAGGAGAAAAAGAGCACGTAGGATGGATGGTCGTCTATTATGAAGAGGAGCGGAAGTGGAGTTTCAGTAAGTTATTTTTAAATAAAGGCTTTGTGATTTTAAAGTTTAATTTGTAGTGGTGTTTATTTTTCAATGTAAACTAACACATTTTTTTAAAATTTTTTGATGTTACTGGTCCTTTAAGCGGATTGGGGGTGGGCCAAGAGCTTTTGTTAGGGGTATTACAAAGTTACCGGCAGCTACATAGCCAGTAAATTTGTAATCCTGGCCTTGGCGGTAAATACCGGCCAGGTGGCAACCCTACCAGGCACCAGTGAAGTTTTTTTAATTTTGTGGGGGGCCCCTGACCACCAATAGGTTTTTTAGATGTTTGTGTGGCTTTTTGGTGTGTGGGTTCTCTAGGGCAGGCCTGTGGTGGTGGGTGGGATCCAGGGGGCCCAGAAGTTTTTGTCGTATGGGGCCCTGTGATTTCTGATGGAAGCCCTGGAAAGGTCCGTCCCTGTAGTGGAAATAAATGATCATACTACAGGGAGCTAGTTTCTATCCCTAAAAAGGACCTAAAGTCTCTAGTGGTGAGGTACAAGGAAAGGACAGGAATACGTCTAACCTATAATGATAAAGCTAAATGCCATCCAGTAAGAGGACCTTCAAAGTAAGGTTCCAAATAAGGATAGAATCTTGTCTGTTAACATCCTTATAAAGGTCCTAACCTTTGGGTTTGTTAAAGAGCATGTAAAGACAAAAAAAATAAAATCCAATTTTTAATTTCTTTAATGAAAAAGAAACCTATCTCCAATATACTTTAATTAAAAAATGTGTACAGTTTTTATAAGAAACCTGACTGTATGCAGTGAAAATCTCCCTGCTGTGGATAGACATTGTCAGACAGTCCCTAACTGCTGTGCAGGGAAACAATCATACTTATGAACAGCAGGCGGCGCCCCCATCTTACTTCCCAGCCATGCAGAACTCAAGCAGCTTTGTTTGTTTCCCTGAAGAGCAGTGGGTGACTGTGTAGAGATTTGTATTGGATTTTATTTTTGCCTTTACGTCCCCTTTACTGTTTCGAACTGCAGCTGCAGGGACAAAGATCATGGAGCCAGATTTAAACAGATAAACTGGGATTCTATTTGGAGGATTATTTTGCTGCAGCCACTGGCTCTGCAGAGTTGCAAAAAGTTTGTATTAAACAATACAAAAACAATAAAATCCACATTCGATTACATAACAACATAGGACCCAGTGCAGTCTGTATATTCTGATTATTAATCAGTCTTGCTGTATCAGCTTCTGGCAGATGTTATTTGACTTGTGCTGTTTTGATAATTTATGACGATCCCTAAGCAGGCCAGACCACACTGAGCATGTGCACAGTCTTGGTCTTGCAAAGATGTATAACAAAGTTACAAGATGAAGACCCCCTGTGGCCAACTTTAAAAGCATAAATCATTTTATTGATTAGGCTTGTGGTGCAGTAAGTTCAAGTTTATGTTTAGTATACAAAATACAGCATTTCTAGCCTTATTCTATTTTAGACTTTACTTCCCCTTTAAATAGATAGAAAACTAACTTGCAACTCAGGACATATTTCTGCTGATTCATTGCTTAGTTAGTAAGGTGAAACAATCTAGTAGATTTCTGCACGGTAAGCAAAATGCTATCCTGTTAGTGTACCCCATTAACATATAATGGGCAGGAGCATTTCTAGATAATACTTAGTTATTCATATATAAGATGTGTGAAATCCATTATCCTGTGTTCCACTGTTTTACTGTTACTTCCTATGAGGTCCAGTATATATAGTGAATAAAGTACCCCCTCTTGTAAAATATAAGGATATTATGTTACCAAGGAGTTTCATGGAACTCCGAGGTAACTTCTAACAGGGCCGCCATTAGAAATCACGGGGCCCCGTACAACAAAATTTTTGGGGCCCCCTGGGCCCCGCCCACACTGATGACCAAGCTCCACCCCATTTCCCGCCCACTCCACATCGCAGTTAAAAGACCACACAGACATCAGCGCTAAAAAAGTAACCCCCCCCCACACAAGTTGTAAAAAGCTATTGATGGTCAGGGCCCCCTTATAAAAAATTGGGGCCCCAAAAAAAAAAAAATTTAAAATTTTTTTTTTTTAAAAAAAAACATTGGTGGCAGGGGCCCCCCTTACAAGTTAAAAACAAATTGGGGCCCCAAAAAAAAATTAACAAAAAAAAACATTGGCGTCAGGGGCCCCCTTATAAGTTAAAAACAAATTGGGGCCCCAAAAAAAAATTTGAAAAAAAAAAAACATTGGCGGCAGGGGCCCCCTTACAAGTTAAAAACAAATTGGGGCCCCAAAAAAAATTTAAAAAAAAAAAAAAATTTTTGAAAAAAAAAAAAAACATTGGCGGCAGGGGCCCCCTTATAAGTTAAAAACAAATTGGGGCCCCAAAAAAAAATTTGAAAAAAAAAAAAAAATTTTTTTGAAAAAAAAAAAAAAAAAACACATTGGCGGCAGGGGCCCCCTTACAAGTTAAAAACAAATTGGGGCCCCAAAAAAAATTTAAAAAAAAAAAAAATTTTTTGAAAAAAAAAAAAAACATTGGCGTCAGGGGCCCCTTACGAGTTAAAAAAAAAAATTGGGGCCCCAAAAAAACATGTTTTAAAAAAAAAAGATTGGTTGCAGGGGCCTATAGAATATTAAAATAATACATTGGTGGCCAGGAGATTAAAAAAAAAAAAATACACAAACTGGTGTTCAGTAGAATTGAACTCACGGCTTCAGTACTTCAACTTCACCTCCTTTCGTGACTTCGGGTCTTTTCACCGCTTCAGGACTTCGGCTTCGGCTGTTTTCGTGACTTCGGGTCTTTGCGCTGCTTCAGGACTTCGGCTTCGGCTGTTTTCGTGACTTCGGGTCTTTTCGGCGCTTCGTGACTTCGGCTTTTTCCGTGACTTCGGGTCTTTTCGGCGCATCGGCTTCGGCTTTTCGGCACTTCCGCATTCGGCAGCACAGAAGCAAGACGTACGGCTCGGGCGCTCGTAAGGGGGGCCCGGATCTTCAAAAAATGCAGCGCTGCCGGGCCCCCCTTCATGCCCGGGCCCGGTACGCTTGTCCCCCCTGTCCCCCCCTGATGGCGGCCCTGACTTCTAATATCCTCATATTTTGCAAGTGGGGGTTCTTTATTTATTATAATAAAATAAGAACAAGCTAATTCCTTTCCTGTCTTAGGACCTTTTCTAACAGTACAGGAACCATCTGTATTAGGCAATTTTCCTGTAAACAATTTGAACAGTGTCAGGCTTCCACATGTATCAAGTAAAGCATATAAGCATGCAAGCATCACTCTAATTGACCTTAACCCCTCCCCAACCCAAACACTACTCCTGAACCCATGGTCTAGGACGTGAGTAGATGGTCTCATCAAAGCGGACACTTTATGGGTAGTTCTCTGTATAACAAGCAAGTTATCTATAGAAGGAAGATAGCAATTTAATATTAAAAAGCAACAAAAAAAATATTTAAGAAGCTGTGACCTCTTGACCAGATTTGATCAATAGCTCTCCTCATCGCCTATATACGTTTTATATCATTGATGTACTGGGATCTTCAATCTAAGCTTTTTAACTGGTCATCACCTCAACTAGAGAAAACATAGCATAAACCAAGGCCTGAACCTGGGACCAGGAGGGCAGTGACTGAGCAGGAGGACCCATAACTGGGACGGAGGCTCCTGAGTTGGCCCCAGATGCCCCAGTCCAACACTGCCCAAGAAAACCACCATCCTCTGTTGAGTAGCTTTCTGAGACTAGGGAATAGTGGGATCCAATATTGGTGTGTGATGTTTGGAAAGAATGGATGGCAGATTGAAGCTCAGCACCTTTGAACGGCACCCCTAGATACATATTGTGTCCTTTGCCACATTGCTCCACAGATCATTTATGTAATACTATGGAAAGATGCAATCGGATTGGTTACATAGGAGGCATGTGATTTTGGGTTAAATTGATGACAGATTGAAGGTTTGTTTTCAAGCACCTTGAAAGTCCTAGGTTCTTTTTATCTTTTGCCACAATTCCTCGCTGAATAGTTCTCCAATACTATACAATGGTGGGATCTCGTAGGTCACATGATCAGGCATGTCATTTGGGGGTTAAAGGAGAACCAAACCCTTTTTATTAAAATCCCCTACCCCGGGAGTGCCTGTACTTTTCTAATGCGAGGTCTACTTTTATTGATGTTGTCCCATTAGGATCTACATCCACAAAAGTGCTGCTAGCATTCTGATCCATGGAAAATATTGATTGATGGGAAATTGCTAACTGCTATAATAAACAAATAATTATTTCTTATGTAACCTTAAAATAATAATCACAATGAAAAGAATGAAACAGGAGGATGATATAAACAAGCTGTTTGTTGACTTTGTGTCTTGAGATCTACTGATCACACGCTAAAGGTCTACTGGTAGATCCCTATCTACCTTTTGGGCACCCCCTCCCTGCTCCCCCCCATCCTAGGGAAGAGAGTAGTGTAGTCCCGAACAACTGCGCATGTGCCGAAAGCCGCGGAAATTGCCCGATCGCAGGGAGAAGACCAGAGGATTACCAATGAGAAGAAGATGGCGTCCGTGAACACTGATGTCCTGAAGCTGCATTGAGGAGTAAGTAAAGAGTTAGGGGCATTTACCCAGGGTAACATCTAGGGGGGGGAAGCAGGGAGGGGGTCTATGTAGGGTGGGGGATTTTAATTAAACAGGTTTGGTTCTCCATTAAAGGAGTCAGAGTCTTAGCACCCTTAAATTCCACTAGGTATGCATTTTGTCCTTTGCTACAATGTGTGTGATGTGAAGTCTTCCACAATTAGGTGCTGTTGCAATCAGACTGGCCAGCACCTTTTTTGCAGGGGATCAGAAAAAATGGTGTAGAATTCAGGGAAACGGAAAATCAGTGGAAATGTATTATGCATAATATATAGGTGGGACCACAAAACAACAATGTAAAATGAGGGAAAACTTAGAAATCAGTGGATGTCAAATTGAGGTTCCACTGTATTCTATTACTAGTTCTGTGTTTTATCTTATCCAATAACACATTGCTTAGTATGACTATGAAGATTTTCATTCATCCAGGTCATGGTATATGTAATATAAGTCATTCTAAAACAACTGGACTTGCTGAGTAATCACTAAAGACGTTTTACTACTCCGAGCAGCTTCTTCAATTCAACATTGCTTAGTAGCTCTACAAAGCTCAGGATCTGATTGGTCAGATGGGAGCCATGTGATTTCAGGTAAACAGGCAACAGATACACTTTCCTGTTTTGTTGCATTCGATCTTACCCTCAGGATGGTTAAAATTGTATGATCCTTGTGGGGGGAGGCTAAATTATTGAACCAAAACATACTGTAGTTGTCCTGAATGAGAGGATTGCCCCTGAAAAGTGTCCAGAAAGTCTGTTATCCAGAAAGCTCCAAATTACAAAAAGGACGTCTCCCACATTAATTTTATCCAAATAATCCACATTTAAAAATGATTTCCTTTTTCTCTGTAATAATAAATTGATCCGAACTAAGATATAATTAATCCTTATTGGAAGCAAAACCAGCCTATTGGGTTTATTTCACAGATGCCATACCTGTATAAACCCATTCCTAGCAACATACAGTATGTTCCCTAGAGCAGATGCTGATAATACATGGGCAGATGACATCCATTCCTAAAGAGTCAGTAGCCTATTGAATTGAGTGCGGTACTGAGACAATATCCCATTTAGGCCTCATTCTTCTACTGACTGACCAAGGCTGGAAGGGCCCCAAGTCCACTATGCTGGATCTACAAAGGCCCTCTGTGATCCAATTATTGCATCAATCTGAGATTGTTTTAAGGAAATGTCTCACACTTATGGCCAATAACTGTACAGGACTTTTAATTTAAGAATATAATTAGTACTGGAATTATGTTATTTAACAGGAACAGTAACATAAAAAAAACAAGTGTTTTAAAATGAAAATATAATATACTGTTGCCCTGCACTGGTAAAACTGGTGTGTTTGCCTCAGAAACACTACTATAGTTCATATAAACAAGCTGCTGTGTAGCCATGGGGGCAGCCATTCAAGCACAGGATACACAGTAGATAACAGATAAGTACTACTATAGTTTATATAAACAAGCTGCTGTGTAGCAATGGGGGCAGCCATTCAAATGAGAAAAGGCTCAGGTTATACAGCAGATAAGATCTGTAGAACATAATGGTGTTATCTGTTATCCACTATTTAACCTGTGCCATATAGACTTTTTTCAATTTCCACCATTGCTACACAGCTTGTTTATATGAACTATAGTAGTGTTTCTGAGGCAAACACACCAGTTTTACCAGTGCAGGGCAACACTACATATTTTCATATTTAAATTTTTTGGTGTTACTGTTCCTTTAAATCTGCTAGATTAAACATTAAACAGTGGCAATTGGCTAATTTTAAGCAACATTTCAATCAGCATTTTTTTTTTTAATAGTTTAATTATTTTCCTTTCCAGTTATCAAATGGAGTGCTCTGTAAGGCTACAAATGTATTGTTATTGTTACTTTTTATTACTCATCTATTTAGGCCCTCTTCTATTCATATTCCAGTCTCTTATGCAAATCAGTGCATGGTTGCTAGGGTAATTTGGACCCTAGCAACCAGATTGCTGAAATTGCAAACTGGAGAGCTGTTGAATAAAAAAGATCAACAATTCAAAAACCACAAAAAATTTAAAACCAATTGCAAACTGTCTCATACTAAAACTTAATTTAAAGGTGAACAAATACTTTAAATAAAGCCAATAATCTAGATTTGCTTCCAATAAGGATTCATTATATCTTAGTGTGGATCAAGTACAAGCTGTTTTATTATTAAAGAGAAAATGGAAATAATTTTTAAAAATATTATTATTATTTGCATAAAATTGAGTCTATGACAGATGGCCTTTCCGTAATTCGGAGCTTCTGGAAAGCTGGTTTCCAAACAATGAATTCCATACCTGTATATGAGATTGGTAACAGATGAGTTGCGTAGGGAGTGTAAGCGCAAATAAACCATTAGGATTATTAGTACTCACAATAATAATTTATTAATAAGAATCATTTATTGAGAGTTATTGTTTCAAGTTCTCTATAAAGTTCGGAATACTGTTCACAGAATTCAAAAGTGATTTCTAATATCCATCCAAATGGAATTCTGAGGCTCCATTATAACCTGTAACAAACCACCAACAGGTATTGTTACATTCTTAAAGCCACGACAACCCACGTGCAAAAGTTTTGACAGGACATTTTATATGGGATGGGCATGGATATCCAGAAATCTATTATCCAGAAAGCTCCTGAATTACGGGAACGCCATCTGTCATAGACTCCAATTTAATCAAATTTTTTTTTTTATTCTATTCCTGTAATAAAGAGACAGTAGCCTTGTGTGTGATCCCAACTCACATATAATTAATGTGCATTAGAGGCAAAACACTTCTATTGGGTTTCATTCATGTTTAAATGTTTTTTTTTTTTTAAAAGTAGAGATTCTAATTATACAGCACCCCCTTATGATCGAATATTACCAAAAAGATCCGGTATCCAGAAAACCCCAGGTCCAGAGCATCCTGGATAACAGGTCTCATACCTGTATTTGCAAGTAAGTATCTGCAGGTGCACAACCCCTTTAATATCTTGGAAAAAATGGAAAAAGTTGCTAGAATAAAACACTCATCAATTTATATCGTCTTAAGGGCAGACACATGCTCAGATTCGTTGAGATTAGTTGCCCTGCGAAAAAATTGCTTCTTCTTCAGGGCGACTTGTGTTTGTAATATGTGTTTGATTTTGGTGAAGATAGGTGCCCTTTAAGGGTGAAAAACCCTATTAAAGTTTTGTAAAATCCTTAAGCCTTCAGATAAATTTCACTGGGGTTTGCGCACCTTAAATATCTGCTTTGCTTGGAGAGGTGCTGGTTCTATCTCTGCCTGTTTCAGATCATGATAATGTTGGCAACACAAATATTGAGAGCCACATGCAATGGAAACCCTCACAAAATGTGAATCCATCTAAATACAGGTAGGGGATCTGTTATCCAGAATGCGCAGGACCTGGGGTTTTACGGATAACAGATGTTTCATTAATTTGGATCCTCATACCGTAAGTCTACTAGAAAATCATGTAAACATTAAATAAACCCAATAGGCTGGTTTTGCTTCCAATAAGGATTAATTATATCTTAGTTGGGATCAAGTACAAGCGACTGTTTTATTATTACAGAAAAAGGAAATTATTTTTAAAAATGTAGATTATTTTGTTAAAATGGAGTCCATGGGAGACAGCCTTTATGTAATTCAGAGCTTTATGGAAAATGGGTTTCCGGATCACTGATCCCAAACCTGTATATAGATTACAAAAAAAAAAGTTTTTTTCCGGATCCGACTCTAGAAATGACAGCAGCAACTTGAAACAATGTTTTTTTTTTTGTTTTTTTTTTATAAGACCTTCTGACACAGAAGTGGTGAAATATACATATTTTCTAGACTAGATTTACAAAAAACAAAACAGGGCGACCGATTGTATATCTAGGACTCACAAAGCAACAGTTAAGTAGTTGGTAATTTTTATTATGACTGCCTGTTTATCGTAACCTAAGTACTGAGTATTTAAATAGAATATATATCTCGTATGAAAAAAAGCTAAAAGCAACAAGTGCTTCTCCCTACTTTCCTGCGCTCCTTCCCCTCCATGTTGGATTCTGCTCCCTGGCCCCAGAGTGAAAAATAATTACAGTATTTTCGGGACACATGGAATGCATTGAAGAACCACAAAAATGTTTTCCTTCATTAAAGGTTTTTTTTTTCCAGGTTGCAGTAAAATCAACCCCGGACCACAAATGCAATGGAAGTGATAAAAATGGATGAAAAATTAATTTGTACAGAGATTAGTCTTTGCGAGTTCAAATAAAAAAAAACAAAAAAACAAAACTGGTCACTTCACAGAAAGACTGCAGGACTGGTGAAATGTTCACTTCTATAAAAGGTAAAATTTGTAGTGAAGATCTTCCGGGAGGAATAAAACTAGGGATGCACCGAATCCACTATTTTGGATTTGGCCGAACCCACGATTCCTTTGTGAAAGATTTGGCCGAATACTGAACTGAATCAGGATCCTGATTTGCAAATTAGGATTCAAATTCGGCCGGGCAGAAGGATTCGGCCGAATCCTAGATTCGGTGCATCCCTAGGTAAAATTGCCTTTTTCACTTTATATCTGGCCCGCTGTTATGAGCTACTGTGGAATAAATTAGCACAAGTGCAGAAAGGAGTTTTATAACTGTTCACTGTTACAGACATAATCCACAAGGTCGGTTACTCGCAAGAGTTCATCTTCATCTTCCTCCGGCGCAGGGGCTTCCTGGCTACTACTTGTCCCATTGGAAGCCTGGCTGATATTGGCTGGGGGGTCCTTAGTACTTTGACTTTTTTCACTTGGTTTCCCAATCAAACTTTCAATGGTTTTCCCCGGGCTTTGTCCATTGGTGGAAGGTAAATCCACTAAACTATAGTCCAACGGGCTTCCATCTTTCCCTACATTATCAAAGTCATCGTCATCATCGCTTTCTATCCGATAAGGCTTTTTACTGCTTTCTTGGAGAGTGCTTGAGGCAGGGGGTTTTTCTACTGTAGGAGGCTTTTCATCTGTGTGTTTTGGTTCTTCCTCCTCCTCATCATCGTCGTCCTCGTCGGTCTCGATTCGATTTAGTCGTTTTTTGACTGGTTTCTCCTCCTCCTCAGACTGGTCATCATTGGAACTCCTAATTCGTTTCCGCACTGCCTGCTTCCTACCCCTCTGTGGCAGGTCATCGTCCGAGTTTTTGGAGTAGCCGCTTGCTGAAGGGAAAAAAAGTATTTTAGAAAGTGCTATGATTTAGATCTAATTACTGATATATGTATCTCTATAGGGATATAGAAATGAGGCTGCATGGTGAGTTATACAGGGAACAGGGAGCATCACTCATGTATTATAAGGGATAATGTAGCCCCTACTGTAAATGATAAGGATATTAGAAGACACTGAGGGGTTGTTCTGTGACCATATAAAGGCACAAGGCTGCAGGCTGAGTTATACAGGGAACTCTGAGTATCATTCATGTATTATAAGGGATAATGTACCCCCTACTGTAAATGATAAGGATATTAGAAGTCACTGAGTGGTTCTGTGACCATATAAAGTCACAAGGCTGCAGACTGAGTTATACTGGGAACTCTGAGTATCACTCATGTATTATAAGGGATAATGTACCCTCTACTGTAAATGATAAGGATATAAGAAGTCACTGAGGGGTTGTTTGTGACCATATAAAGGCACAAGGCTGCAGACTGAGTTATACAGGGAACTCTGAGTATCACTCATGTATTATAAGGGATAATGTACCCCCTACTGTAAATGATAAGGATATAAGAAGTCACTGAGGGGTTGTTCTGTGACCATATAAAAGGCACAAGGCTGCAGGCTGAGTTATACAGGATGCTCTGAGTATCATTCATGTATTATAAAGGATAATGTACCCCCTACTGTAAATGATAAGGATATTAGAAGTCACTGAGTGGTTGTTCTGTGACCATATAAAAGGCACAAGGCTGCAGGCTGAGTTATACAGGGAACTCTGAGTATCACTCATGTATTATAAGGGATAATGTACCCCCTACTGTAAATGATAAGGATATAAGAAGTCACTGAGGGGTTGTTCTGTGACCATATAAAAGGCACAAGGCTGCAGGCTGAGTTATACAGGATGCTCTGAGTATCATTCATGTATTATAAGGGATAATGTACCCCCTACTGTAAATGATAAGGATATTAGAAGTCACTGAGTGGTTGTTCTGTGACCATATAAAAGGCACAAGGCTGCAGGCTGAGTTATACAGGGAACTCTGAGTATCACTCATGTATTATAAGGGTTAATGTACCCCCTATTGTAAATGATAAGAATATAAGAAGTCACTGAGGGGTTGTTCTGTGACCATATAAAAGGCACAAGGCTGCAGGCTGAGTTATACAGGATGTTCTGAGTATCGCTCATGTATTATAAGGGATAATGTACCCCCTACTGTAAATGATAAGGATATTAGAAGTCACTGAGGGGTTGTTCTGTTTTTCTGTATCTTTTTTAGATACTAATTGTAACATAAAACATTTAAATGAACAGCTGCAGTTAAAGAAGCAGTAAACGGCCATAGAGGGCAGCAGAACGTTACTTTGTTATTTGTTTTTAACTTTATTAGCAATGTTGATTGTAGGAGAGGTTTTGTTTAAAATGTTAGTGTGCTGCTGTATTGGCTAAAAGTGATATACCGAATGAGTGTATAGTTTAAATATGTGTATGCTAATTATGTGATGTATACTGATGATTATGCTGACATGTCTATTCCAATCTGACCTTTTTCCTGCCATTCTGTGTATTTAAAGCATTTCTGTAATTATCCATCAGCACTTTGAGAAAGGCCTCTGAAGAGGTTGAAACGACAGTCTCCTTTGTGAATACAATTTTTTACGTTTTTCCTAAGTCCTGAGAGTGCGGACCTTATTTATAGGATATCGAATTTAATTTTGGAAACTGCACAAAGCATGTTTGAATCTTGTGATGCGAGTGCCGACTCCTCCATGGACTATATATATCTATCTCTCTATCTCTCTATCTCTCTATCTATCTATCTATCTATCTATATCAAGCGATAGAGACAGACTGGATATATTGCATGTAATCTGTGTAAATGAAAGCAACCTCACCATTGCTGTCAGAGCTGGAAAACCTACGCTTGATTATCCTCCTCATCTCTTTGCCTCTGCCATAACGAGCTGCTTTCTGTGAGCCTTCGCTTTCAGAGTCTTCTCTGTAATTGACCTGTTGTTTTTGGTTCCTCCGCGACCGCCTCCTGCGAGTATCCAGATAATCATCACTGTAATCACTGGACCCTTCAGTTTCTGGTTAAAAAAAACAAAAACATATGGTCAGTTAACCATGAAAAGGACACACAAGTGATTACTGCTTCTACAGAAACAGACGCTGTCTGCCATACATTCATGTATAGTTATGGCAGTTTTTATTTCTTCTATTGATGGGATAAAGACTGATTTTCAAAATTCCTGCTATGCCGTTCTTAGGACCTTGTGTCCCTTTGTTTTAGTGTTACAGCAGCCATTTAAACCTTAAAGGGATTCTGTTGTTAAATTGGGTTGAAAAAAAAGTCCATCAAGTTCAACGCCTCCAAATGAAAACCCAGCCCCATACACACACCCAGTGGCGTAACTACCGAGGAAGCAGACCCAGCAGTTGTGGGGGGGCCCGGGGATACAGGGGGCCCGGGCGAGGCCTGGCTTCCTCAGTAGGTGGATTGCTGCTCACAAACGGAACCTCTGCAGGCTGTGCTGGGATTGCACCGATCGTGTCCAGTCGGGCCCCACATTCCACTTCCTCCCCCACAGGGGAAGTTCAAAAGCAGGAGTCTCGGACGGAAGATGTGATTGGTGCCAGACCAGCATCATCAATCACTGTGTGGACACCATACCACCGCTGCTGGCCAGCCCAGGCCTTCTATATTGAAATCTGCTTAATCTTATGGACCAGTGCAGACAAGTGGATGATCACACCGACTGCCTGCTGCTGCTGCTTTGGTCAGCAAGACTATGTGCAGAGAACTTGGGGGGGGGGGAGGTTAATTACCTTGTAAGACACACGTACTGTACATTGCTAACCACCAACTACTTCTTTCATTTAATTTTACTTTTAAACCCCTAAAAACTCTTAGGCGCAAATTCACTAAGCGCCGAACGCTAGCGTTAATTCGCTAGCGTTTGGCATTTTTCGTTACTGCGCAAATTCACTAACGAACGATGGCGTAGTTTCGCTAGTGTTACTTCGCACCCTTACGACAGGCGAATTTTCGCTAGCGACGTAACTACGCAAATTCACTAACTTGCGCAGTGTACTGAACGCTACCTTTTACGCTAGACTTCCTTCGCCACCTCAGACCTGGCGAAGCGCAATAGAGTAGATAAGGATTGTTTCAAAAAAAGTCAAATTTTTTTCTAAGTCCCAAAAAACGCTGGCGTGTTTTCTACATGATGGGTGATAGGCTGAAAAAAATCGAAAATATTTTTGGGGCTCCCCTCCTTCCCCCCTAAATTTCCTGACTCATGGCAACTTACCTAGACAGTGGGCACATGTGTAGGGCAAAATAAAATTTTTATTTGCTGATTTGAAGGCTTTCTAGGCATTTGAAGTGGTGATACGTGTTCCTCTATTGAAATTTGAATTTCGCGCCATATGCAAATTAGCCTTCGCTAGCGTAACTTCGCATTACATAGCGAATCAACGCTAGCGCAACTTCGCAACCTTACGCTACCCTGTGCGCAACTTCGGATTTTAGTGAATTTGCGGAGCGCTGGCGAAACTACGCCTGGCAAAGTGCGGAGAAGTTACGCCTGGCGCAACTTCACATCTTAGTGAATTTGCCCCTTAATGTCTGTTTGCCCCTTTAGTTTGCGGCCTCATATATTTTTAGATATTGCTGCAATAACTTTCCCCTCCTCTCTCTGCTCTTCCACCCCCCTTTTGCACTAGATACTGCATCTCATAATCTGCTCCAGGTCTCCATCTGTGTACTTGCGATTGAGCGAGCTATGAATTATTTTACTGGGGTGGGGATGCTTACAATAAATTAATTTAAAGTTGATATAAACAAAAAAATAAATAAAATGTTCCCCCAAATTAATTATTACTTAATTAATTGAACATATCAACTATTTTTTTAGTCAAATTACAAATTGATTAAATGAAATGCAATTTATAGAGCTGATGGAGTACTGATGTGTATGAAGTGTGGGTGTATCATACATACTGTATACAGTTGAACCCCCATTTTAGATTTATCAGGGCACCAGAAAAAAAAAGTTGTAATATCCAGGATAATGCAGTGGGACTTGGATTTTTACTAGTAAGTGCTATACTTAAGTGTTATCTAATTTAATATGTCTATTCTATTTTCATACAAATAAAAATGTTCACTATTATATGAATTTCCTTGATTTTCCCTGTTGGGCTTTCATTAGTAAATGATGGGCCTTGAGATCAGGTTCTTTGGTGGGCCCCAGGTGCCCCAGTCCAACACTGTGTGCTCTTAAAACAAAACTTTGTGAGGTACAAAATGTTACCTCACGTCACACGCTGTTGCACAAAGTTGTTTTTTATAACAGCACACAGTGATTGATGATGCAGGTCTGGCACTGATCACATCTTCAGTCTCCTGCTTTTGAACTTCCTGTGTTCAGACTGTATAGGGTAGAGCAAGGGGAGGGTGACAGGAACAAGAGCAGCAGAAGAGCCACAGTGCCATCCTTCTATAGTTCTGGGGTATTTATACTTGGAATTGCTACTGTGCCATCCTTCTTTGTTATACATGAAATTCTCCCACTATTTTGTGCAGAGGGGGCCCTGAACAAACTTTTGCAGGGGGGCCCTGGCATCCGAATTTACACCACTGCACACACCCCTGACTACTTTTAATTAAATTCTATATACCCATATCTATACTAACTATAGAGCTTAGTATCACAATAGCCTTTGATATTATGTCTGTCCAAAAAATCATCCAAGCCATTCTTATAGTCATTAACTGAATCAGCATCACAACATCACCCGGCAGTGCATTCCACAACCTCACTGTCCTGACTGTGAAGAACCCCCTACGTTGCTTCAAATGAAAGTTCTTTTCTTCTAGTCTAAAGGGGAGGCCTCTGGTACGGTGATCCACTTTATGGGTAAAAAGATCCCCTGCTATTTGTCTATAATGTCCTCTAATGTACTTGTAAAGTGTAATCATGTCCCCTCGCAAGCGCCTTTTTTCCAGAGAAAACAACCCCAACCTTGACAGTCTACCCTCATAATTTAAGTCTTCCCTCCCTCTAACCAGTTTAGTTGCACTTAGTCTCTGCACTCTCTCCAGCTCATTTATATCCCTCTTAAGGACTGGAGTCCAAAACTGCCCCCATACTCCAGATGAGGCCTCACCAGGGACCTATAAAGAGGCAGAATTATGTTTTCATCCCTTGAGTTAATGCCCTTTTTTATACAAGACAGAACTTTATTTGCTTTAGTAGCCACAGAATGACACTGCCCAGAATTAGACAACGTGTTATCTACAAAAACCCCAAGATCCTTCTCTAAGGAAACTGCCATTTAGTGTATATTTTGCCAAAGTGCATAACCTGCATTTATCAAAATTGAACCTCATTTTCCAGTTTGCTGCCCAGTTTTCCAATTTAGACAAATCACTCTGCAAAGTGGCAGCATCCTGCATGGAACCTATAGTTCTGCACAATTTAGTATCATCTGCAAAAATAGAAACAGTACTTTCAATGGCCACCTCCAGGTCATTAATAAACAAGTTGAAAAGCAAGGGACCTAGTACAGAGCCCTGCGCTACTCCACTAACACTAGTCTTGTAATATTTTAGCCAGTTCTCTATCCAGGTACAAATACTATGTTCCAGGCCAACATTCCTTAATTTAACCAGTAACCTTCTGTGTGGCACTGTATCAAATGCTTTAGCAAAGTCTAAGTAAATCACATCCACTGCCATCCCAGAATCAATGTCTCTACTTACCTTCTCATAAAAAGAAATTTAAGTTAGTCTGGCAAGATCTATTACGCATAAAACCATGCTGGCACAAACTCATAGTATTATGATTTGCTATGAAGTCCAGTATCTTATCCTTTATTAACCCTTTGAAAAGCTTTCCTACCACTGACGTCAGACTAGCTGGCCTATAATTTTGAGGCTGAGAACAGGATCCTTTTTGAATAGAGGCACCACATTAGCAATTCGCCAGTCTCTCGGCACTATGCCAGATCTCAATGAATCCTGAAAAATTAAGTAAAGAGGTTTGGCAATCACAGCGCTAAGCTCGCTAAGTACCCTGGAATGAATAACATCTGGCCCTGGACCTTTGTTTATCTTAACATGTTCTAGTCTCTTTTGAATTTCCTCATGTGTGAACCATGCATCATTAGTTGTATTACTAGAATTGGGACTATTAAGAAGGAAACCTTCTGGTACAGAGCTATTGCGCATGCGCCCGAAAGTCACAAAGTTTCAGATTTCTTTTTCGGAAACTTCGTGACTTTTCGGCGCATGTGCAGTAGATCTGAACCGGCAGATGCCTCCTACTACACATGCGCCACCGAATGCCGATGACTACAGGAAGAAGAACGCTCGCGAGAAGATGGCTGCCGTGAACTCCGCTGGAGAGGACCTAGAAGGAGGGGTAACAAGTTAGGAGCATTTGCCCAGGGGGGAGGAGGGCCTACGCAGGGGAGGGGGAAGGGATTTTTGCGCCTAGGGAGTTGAATTCTCATTTAAAAACATTGCCTTTAACAATTTATTGGGCTTGTATGCCACTTGACTAAAGTTTAAGCTGTTCCCCCTCATCTTTTCTTCTACCAGGCCTCATACCTATAGCTGGCCATATCTAAACTAATGCTTATTCAACCAGGTTGTCAAAAAACCTGGCATTGCCATTTTATATTTCTATTGCCTGCACAGAAACAATCATAACAGTAGCAACTGGAATTCAATGTTCTTGTCCTGATTTTTGGCATTTCAGATAGTGTTTATGCAACTTCTTTTTTTACTGAAACCCAACTTAATTCATGTCAAAAAGGGGATATCGTTTATACTTTAAAAAAAATATGCTAATGGTAAAGTCAGCCCCAAAATAAAAATTTGCCTAATAAAAGAGAACAATTCTAAGCAACTTTCCATTATACATTCATCAAAATTTTTCAGTGGTTTTAAAGTTATTTGCAAAAACAATTGGGATTGAAAGCAGCGTTTGCTTAACTCCTGGTAATTACTTTTTTTAAACGATGTTGCAAAAGTCTTGGTTCCCCAGCAAAGTCAGGTCTGCTGCCTCGTCTTACATTGTTTTTGAGCAGAGAATAGAAAGGAACAGACAAACACTGTTTTCAGTAGCAATACATATACAGTTATGGGATCCGTTATCCAGAATGGCAGTCTCCCATAGACTCCATTTTATCCAAATCCAAGTTTTTCAAAATGATTTCCTTTTTTTCCATAATAATAAAACAGTAGCTTGGACTTGATCCCAACTAAGATATCATTTATCCTCATTTGAAGCAAAACCAGCCAGGGTTTATTTAATGCTTACATGATTTTCTAGTAGACTTAAGGTATGAAGATCTAAATTATGAAAAGATGTGTTACCCGGAAAACCCCAGGTCCTGAGCATTCTAGATAACAGGTCCCGTACCTGTACAAATAACTTAAAATACATTGAACAACTGTAAGGAATGTACTGTATATTGGAAAGCTGCTCAGAATTAGGTTTTCTTTTATTAGGCACAACATTATTTTATGGGTTTCCCTTTAAAGCCTGCAGAGACAGATACATAGAATGTCATGTACTGCATCAGACTTCTCACCAGACTCCTGAACCTCCTCATCAGAGTCCTCCTCCTCATCGTCATCATCATCTGAATATCTCCACCTTGTAGAGCGCTTCTTTATACGCCTACTTTTCCTCACTGGTTGCCGGTAGTGCCTCCTTGGCTTGCGTGCACCAAAATCACTTTCGTTTGATTGCTGGTCTTCTTCGCTCTCTTCTGCATGTTCATCGGTCACTACAAACTCATCCTGAGACCTAGAATTTTAAGGTGCAGTCTTAGAGGCAGATTTATCAAGAGTCATATTGAAAATTCAAATTTGAAATTTCAAGTTTTTGTATGGTCAAAACTGTCAAATTTGACTAGTAAGTTATACAAATTCGATTTGAGTTTATTTAAAAAAAAATAAAAAATCGAACTCGATTTTCGAGATTTATCATACTCTGGCTCTTTAAGAACTTAAATTAGACTATTCACCACCTAAAACCTGCCAAATTGCTGTTTAAGTCAATGGGAGAGGTCCAGGGATCAATTCTGAGTTGTTTGCAGCCTTCCTGACATTTGCTGCCTATGATGTTTAAGGCTTAACCAGCTAATCCAACCAATTTGGTGTTGCCAGTAATCAGTATTGAGCAGTTACATGCATTCAAATTCGCAAAATTACAAGAGTGCCCACATTTTTGCACAGCTAGTTTTTCACATTTGATTTAATTTCATACAACTGAATACTGCTTCATAACAAAAAGCGCTTTGCATGGCGGAAGAAGAACACAGCATTCCAAGAAAAACACCTGCTACCTACTGTCACATTTGGTGGAGGTCCCATCATGCTGTGGGGCTGTGTGGCTAGTTCAGGGACTACTGGGGCCCTTGTTAAAGTCCAGGGTCGGATGAATTCAACCCAATATCAACAAATTCTTCAGGATAATGTTCAAGCATCAGTCACAAAGTTGAAGTTACGCTGCAGGGGTTGGATATTCCAACAAGACAATGACCCTAAACACACTTGGACATTTATGCAGAGGGAGAAGTACAATATTCTGGAATGGCCATCACAGTCCCCCCCCGACTTGAACATCATAGAAAATCTATCGCATGTGCCGACATGCCGGTGTCATTACGAAGATTTCCGAAGAGAAGAAGATGGCACCCGTGAACTCCGATGCCTGCATCTTCACCAAGGGGTAAGTAAAACGTTAGGGGCATTTGTCCAGGGTGACACTTAGGCTTGGGGAGAGGAGGGAGGGGGGTCTATGAAGGGTAGGGTTTTTTTTAATTTAGGGTTCAATTCTCCTTTAAATGAATGTCACAATGTAGAGGACTAATGAGAGAACTTGGACTGTTATTACTGTGACTGAAGACAGACTAACCCATCGCTAATCTGGAACTCGTCTTCACTTTCCTCCTCTTCCATGTTGCTATCGCTTTCCAAGTCATTCAGTCGCCTGCGTTTTTTACGTCGAGCGACTGCCCTCTGTGGCCGTTTTCCTTCTGTCTTTTCCCCTTCTAAAATAGTGGAAATGTCCTTTCCTCGGTGCCCAGTGATGTTGGACATGTCCTTTCCTCGACCAGTACCTGGCACATACAGAAAGGGGTAAAATCTTTTTTTCTTGTGGGGGTTTCAGAAAACACTTATATGTAAATGCAAGTTCTGGGCCTACTTATTAATACAGATATGGGATCAGTTATCTGGAAACCTGTTATCCAGCTCTGAATTAAGTAAAGGCTGTCTCCATTTTATCCAAAATAATCCAAATTGTTGAAAATGATTTCCTTTTTCTGTGTAATAATAAAACAGTAGCTTGTACTTGATCCCAACTAAGATATAATTAATCCTTATAGGAGGCAAAATCAGCCTATTGGGTTTATTTAATGTTTACATGATTTTCTAGTAGACTTACGGTATGGAGATCAAAATTATGGAAAAATCCCTTATCCGAAAAACCCAGGTCCTGAACATTCTGGATAACAGGTCTCATACCTGTATAATAAGAATCATCCCAAGCTTGCTATTCTGATGCTCTGTGTTACGACAAGAGTCCAAACTTGGTGCATGTGTACTAAAGTGCAACAGTCCTATGCAAGACACCTTGATGTAATCTCACTCTAAGGGGCATATTTATTAAAGGGGAACTATTGCGAAAATTGAATATTAGCTTCATCATACTGAAATAAAAAAACTTTCTAAATACAATCAAATTAAAAATTCGGTACTGTTTCTGAAATAATCCAGTTTATCGTCATTATCCCTCTCTCAGCATCTGTTTCTCTTCATTCTGTCTTCAGGCAGCAGTTGGGTGTCAGATATTCATTGGCAGTTAGATCCAATATATCTTATGGGGGGCTTCTTTCCTAGCAGATGAATTAGAGCTCACTCAAATAACTAATTCCAGTACAAACAAAATCTAACAAAATAACTGCCTTTTGCACAAATCCTGCAAGTAGAGAGACATGATGTCTGGTGAGTTTAATAGAGTGAGCTCTAATACATCTTCTAGGCAAAAGGAACCCCCCCTATAAGATATCTTGGATCTAACTGTCAATGTTTATCTGACACCCAACTCCTCCATATAGAGAGAATGAAGCGAAACAAGCTGAGAGAAATAGAGAGATAAAGGGATTTTTTAGTCACCGAAAAATCCTTTTCTAGTAGGCCCGAACGGTCAGTACAGACGTTAAGGGTTTTGTCTTCATTCACATCTGGAGGCAGGACATAGAATTGCTTTTTGGACCCTCCTGGATCCTCCCACTAGATATATAGTTTGTCTCCACCTTTGTCAAGCTCAGTCGTTGGAGACAGTACAGATAGAAGGAAGGCCACGAGACATAGGTAGAAAGGATAGCAAGATAGAGGTTCTGTTTCCCATACTAAAACAGCCTGGGTGGGACTTACTGCACTGACAGTTCGGGCTTACTAGAAAAGGATTTTTCGGTGAGTACAAAATCCCCTTTTCTCTAGTCGGCCCTCCTGTCAGTGCAGACATTAGGGGACGTCGAAAAGCTTAGATATGCATCTGCCCCATATGTCTGCTGTTATGCCACTGCGGCCTGTAGAATCTTCCTACCAAACTGTCAGGACGAGTGGTAAGCTCCATGTTGCCATGGGTTACTTCAGCGGAGGCCTGGCCCTTGTTCCATCCCTGACAAACTGTTGCACTGTGGGGCTATCTGCCCATTTGATATGAGCTAGTGCCGCCAGTGCCGATACCTGTGTCTTCAGGGTGCGTAGTTGAATTCCCTTTTGTGTTGTACTTGGAAGCCAACATGTCCACCTCCGGAAATCCTCTACTTGAGGGTCAGTTGGTGGAAAATCTTGTTGATTAGTGACCATTCCCCTTGGTCAATTGAGATTCTGCTGAGGTAGTCTGCTTCCGAGTTCTGTACCCCTGGTATGAATACCGTTGAGCTATTTGTGACTGTACTCTCTGCCCAGGTTAGTGTTCGCGTTTGCCCCCTTGTCTGTTGACATACGCTACAGCTATTGCGTTGTCCAAATTGGATTCGGACTGTTTGAGATTGTAAGATTGATGACCATCCTTCAAGCGCCAGTGCTATTGCATGTAGCTCCAGCACGTTGAAGGGTAGCTGTCTCTCTCTCTTGGACCAAGTTCCCTGGAGAGCTAGTACTTGTTAGACAGCCCTGCTGGGGGCTTGCATCTGTGCTCACTACTTCCCAAGTATTGTTTGCCCAACTCCTCCCTTGCCGGAGGTTTTCTGCTCTTATCCACCATAGAAGGTTGTCCATGGTTGCCCGTGTAATGGTTGTAGGTTCTGGTGGTTCATGTTCCAATGTCTCATGAAGTTGTGTTGCAGGGGTTTGAGGTGGAACCTGGCGAAAGTTATGGCTTCTAAGGCTGCTACCATCAGACATAGGAGTCACAAGCAGTCCTTCGCTGAGGCCTTCTCTTGGTCGAGAAATGATAGAGTTATTATATATATATATATATATATATATATATATATATATATATATATATATATATATATATATATCAATGTGTTGGCCTCGTCCTGAGGCAGGTATACTCTTTGTGTCCTGGTGTCGAATAGAAGTCCCAAGAAGAGATTGTCTGGCTTGGTGTAAAGAAACTTTTTGTGGTTGATTAACCAGACATGTTGGGTAAGTATCTTGAGGCACAAGTTTGTATCTTTGGTTGCCTGTTCTGCTGTGGGAGCTTTTATCAAGAAGTCGTCCAGGTATGGTATAACATCTACTCCTAGAGATCTTAGATACGCCACTGTAGGGATCAGAACTTTGGTAAAGATGTGTGGTGCTTTACAAAGACCAAAGGGTAGTGCTGTAAACTTTCAGGAGGGGCTAAAATCAATTCTATGTCCTGCCTCCAGAGGTGAAAGAAGACAAAACCCAGAATATGCAAAAAAATGCAGAATATTTAATAGATTGTATTTAGAAAGTTTCTTATTTCAGTATGATGAAGCTTATATTAAATTTTTATTTTCGCGATAGTTCCCCTTTAACATTGGAGACAAACATCACCGGTGATGTTGCCCATAGTGTTAATAAATATGCCCCTTAATGTCACTAGACAAGGAATCTACCTACCACCCTCTCCATCTGCATCTCTGATATCATCTTCTATCGCTTCATCGATTGCTTCATCAAAATCATCAAACCTAAGACAAGTCGTAAGTGAATGACAACATTAAGTGAAAGGAAATTCAAATAATGTTAAAAATAAACATAATGCCATATCTAAATCAAAAATAGATTTCACCTAACATGTTACAGTTTATTAAACATGTTCCTATGTATATCAACCCAGCCCTTAATTGGCTTTATAAAGTTTTGTTTAACCACAAAAATGCAACGCAGGCCAAAGCCTTAATAACTAAATGAAAGCCCAACCTGTAGCTTATAAACTTTCTTGCTCTTGTGGACCGTCTTTCCAACGACTTTGCTTTCTTTTTCTTCTTCTCTTCTTTTTCCTGTACCTCCGGCACCTCTTCTGGTTCCTAATGCGACATTCAATAACAATAATTCTCAGTGTTCTAACTCAAATGAGTAAATTAATTCATGTGCCAGTTAGAGATAAGGAGAACACTTACTTGAGTTGGGATGATGTTCTCGATGCTAATTCCAACATAAACTAACCGTTCTTTCCTACAATGAAAAGAATATGCAAGGGTAATTATAACTTTTGGTTGTTACGAAAAATATTCAAAAAACAAAACAGATATTTTAACAATGGCCTTCAGGTAGGAAATTCCCATACTAACAAATAGTGATACATGGCTTAGACTCAAACAACCCCTTTGTTCTTGTAATGATTAGTCTCTAGTTCCCTTGGGAAAGTTTTTGTTGACAGTTGGCCAATATGTGAAAGATCCAGGGCAAGTTCAGAGTCTGCTCATTCAAATGAATGTTCAAATTCTTAAATGAATACTATACCCCCAAAATGAACACTTAATCAACAGATAGTTTATATCATATTAAGTGGCATATTAAAGAATCTTACCAAACTGGAATATATATTTAAGGAAATATTGCCCTATTGCATCTCTTGCCTTGAGCCACCATTTTGTGATGGTCTGTGTGCTGCCTCAGAGATCACCTGACCAGAAATACTGCAGCTCTAACTGTAACAGGAAGAAGTGAGGAAGCATCAGACACAACTGTCTGTTAATTGGCTCATGTGACCTAACAAGTATAGTTTGTTTGTGTGCGGATTACAACGAAGAGAATGGGCACTGACGGGTCGTAGGACAAAATCAACTAGCCAATGCAGTCCTTGGCTGATTTTTGGCCGGATATCGTTCAGAGAGACCAGTCGGAAGCCCCCACACACAGGTAGATAAGCTGCCGAATCAGTCTAAAGGACCAATATCAGCAGCTTTAGCCTGCCCGTGTAAATACTGCTTTGACCAAAAAGGTGGCCAGACATCGCCGATAAAAGCTGCGGACAAATTGATATGGCAGCTTATTGGCCCGTGTATGGGGCCCTCCGATGGGTTTCCTGATCTATATGTCGCGAGAGTCGTCCAGATGCTGATTGGGCAGGGGTAAAAATCTGTCAGACTGCATCTGTT
This sequence comes from Xenopus petersii, assembly GCA_038501925.1. Taxonomy (NCBI): domain Eukaryota; kingdom Metazoa; phylum Chordata; class Amphibia; order Anura; family Pipidae; genus Xenopus; species Xenopus petersii. The sequence continues at coordinate 14,638,925 of CM076674.1, forward strand.
CATTGGTGTGGCCCTGTGATCCGACTGCCTGTATTATGATCAATGAACCTTTTCATTAAGGGCCCACGATCGGATCAGCCCGATATCACCCACCCCTCAAGGTGGGCATATCGGAGAGAGATCCGCTTGTTTGGTGACATTGCCAAACGAGTGGATGTCTCTGTGTGTTGCCACCTTGACTCTGTATCTGCATTATTATACACATGTAGCCTGTGCAGTCAGGGAACACCTTGAATGCACTGTGCTATATCAGTAAACAGAGTTACCATATTAATACTGGGCAGTATGTTGCAGCTCTGGGGTCCTAGGTGCCAATGCATGTTCTTCCTGTGTCTGTGTATATAGGACTGTGTGTATGATCAGGAGACTGTAAGCACTGCTGGGTTAGGGACAGACATAAATGATGTGTAAATGTGTTGCCACTATATAAATAACAGATAATAAATAATGCATACACAGTGTAAAGGTACATAATTTCTGCAGAAGTAATTTGGTATTGGATAATGCCTATGCTACTGTGGATTTCTGGTATGTCTGTGCTTATTGTGGTATCCCTGGAGTGTTCAATGAGGTATATAAATCATATTGATGATGTCAAACCAGGCCCTGTGCATTTTGCTTTCTTGTAAAGGGACAACATATGGGAGAGCAGAAGAACGCCTGGAGTCAGCCGACCTCTGCAATTGAAAATAATATTGTCATGGTAAGGGATGCACCAAATCCACTATTTTGGATTCGGCTAAACCCCCGAATCCTTCATGAAAGATACAACCAAATACCGAACGAATCCGAATCCTAATTTGCAGATGCATATGCAAATTAGGGATGGGAAGGGTAAACGTTTTTTACTTCCTTGTTTGGTGACACAATTTCCCTTGCCCCCCAATTAGCATATGCAAATTATTTGCATATGCAAATTAGGATCCAGATTTGGTTCGGCCGAATCCTGGCCGAATCTCAAACCGAAGAGATTTGGGCCATCCCTAGTCATGGTCAGATGTGGCAATGGATTACCTTCTCTCTGCTCGCTCCTTCTTCTTCAGAACAACGTCTACATTCTGTAACTGCTCTTCCAGTTTTTCACACAGAAGCTTCTGTTCACAAATAATGAAAAGGTGACTATCAGCAAAATGACTCATTTTTCTTTACGGTATTTAGAGGCACATTTATAAAAAGTTGAATTTAAAAATTCATGTGAGTTTTTTTAAACTCCCTTAAATTCGAATATATTCGAAATTCGCCTGGGGGTTATTTAATAAAAAAAATTGAATATCTAAAACGCGGACAAATTATACCAACCTGAAAATTTTAATCGAATTCGATTTGCGTTTTTTTTTTTTTTGCTCTAAATTGGTCACTGGACATCTAATGACTTATACATGAATTCGGCAAGTTTTAGGTGGCTAATAGTCCAATTTGAATTCTTAAAGGGCCAGAGTATGATAAATCTCGAAAATCTAATTGGATTTTTAAAAAACAAACAAAACAAAAAAAAACTCGAAGAGAGTTTGGATAATTCTCTAGCTGAATTTGACAGTTTTGACCATAAATTTTCACCTTTTTTTCCGACCTTTTCATTTTTGACCTTTAATAAATCTTCCCTTTAGTGTTACATTTGTGCATGGAAAGATTCATAGCTGAGCTCTTATTAAAAAAAAATTAAAAGATTCTTAATGCCACACCTTGATGGAGCATTGTAGTGAAAATTGTCACCCAAAATCCTCGGGGAAAGCTATTGCTTAGTATCTTGCCTACATGAGCTACAATACATTGGCACAGATAAGTACAATGGAACATGCTCCATGGATTATATCTAGATCAATTACACAAGGAGCAACTGGTACAAAAACATGAAATAAAATAAAAATCATACATGTTGGCATGGCGGGCAGAACCATTCTCCATCTGGAATCAACATCAGGGGTGGCCGAAGGCAAGCTGTATGGTAGCCACTGTCACAAGAGTCACACAACAAAATCTGCAAGAAACACAGGAATATGGGCACATTAACCCTAAGGCTATGGACAGGCATACACAGTGCAATGGCTTTGCATAAAAATTATTAGCAACAGTTCTGCATCCTTTGTTACCAGCTTAAAATGCAGCAAAATAAATAAGGAATTTCAACATATGGTTGAACTATTCTGAATCCAAATATGAGTTTTCTGTTATCAAACTATCAATACTGCAAATATTATTGCTAAAAGCAAAAGTAGAAGGCAGATTCCTGCTGAATTGTGCTTAGTACAAGGCAATACCTATGCTGCCAGTTTAATGGGATCTCTCTGTACAGACTATGAGCAAACTTAGGGGCTGTTCCTGCTGAATTGTGCTTAGTACAGAGGAATACCTATGCTACCATAGTTTTATGGGATCTCTCTGTACAGACTATGAGCAAACTTAGGGGCTGTTCCTGCTGTATTGTGCTAAGTACAGGATAATATATCTGCCGACCTCCTATTACTGCCATTGAAAAATTCAGTTAACTTCAGAGGGAACAACTTTTCAGATTTTCAGATCTCACAGTGATGGCAAGTTTGTAATATATTTGGTGCTAACCAATTCCGGATGGTTGGGGAGGCTACACTTCTTGCAAGGCTCATCATCTTCACCGGGGGCACCGTCTTCCTTGTTCTCTTCCGAATCCTCCTCAGAGTCCTCCTCACTGTCGGACTCCTCACTTTCATCGTCACTGGAAGATTTGCGTCTCCGTCGCGACCGAGAGTTAGTCCAGCGAGCTCGCCTCCTTTGCCTTGGTTTATTCTGATTCAAGGTGACAAATGGATACACAGATATTAGAACACTGCAGCCCTTATTCTTTACATCCAGATTGGGATCATAAGTCACGTGACTAAGCACGTTATAACTTATGTTATCACTAAACACTATTTATTAGGATATAGTTTACACACAGTTTTTATAGTTTTATAGTTTCTTCACAGTTTTTGTGCATTATGATAATAAATTGTTGTCCCTGCTTCTAAATCAGATGTATTTTCCGACAGCGTTGCCAGTGCAATTTATTTTTATGGTGTAGTTTTTATTTCTGTTTACACTGCAAATAATTCACCTAACAATATAAAATTTCATTCCTGAACCAGCAAGTGTATTTTTTTTCGCTGTAATATTGGTGTGTAGGTGCATCTCAGGTCATTTTGCCTGGTCATGTGCTTTCAGAAAGAGCCAGCACTTTAGGATAGAACTGCTTTCTGGCAGGCTGTTGTTTCTCCTACTCAATGTAACTGAATGTGTCTTAGTGGGACCTGGATTTACTGTTGAGTGCTGTTCTTATATCAACCAGGCAGCTGTTATCTTCTGTTAGGGAGGTGCTTTGTGGTTACCTTCCCATTGTTCTGTTGTTAAGCTGCTGGGGGGAAAGAGTGCAGTAAAGAGTGACTGAAGTTTATCAGAGCACAAGTCACATGACCGGGAGCACCTGGGAAACCGTAAATATGTCTAGCCCCATGTCAGATTTCAAAATAAAGAAAACAGTTTGCTCTTTTGAAAAATGAATTTCAGTGCAGAATTCTGCTGGAGCAGCATTATTAACTGATGTGTTTTGAAAAAACACATTTTCCCGTGACAGTATCCCTTTAAGGAGAAGTAATGTAATGCCATGACATAACTGGAAGCAGATGAACACGCACCTTCTTTATTTTTTGGCTGGCATCTTGATCAGTCTCTTTCTCATCATCTTTCTCAGATCTCTGAGAAGCAGGCTGGTCTTCCTCATCGCTTTGTTTCTTTTCTGGCTTTCGATCTTTAACCTCAGCAGCAGGCTTCGCTGAAGGGCGTGAAATTCGAGGGGAACGCCTCAATGTCCGACCAATACTTTCCTCGGCTTCCTCTGAAACTACAGGCTGCACCTCCGGTGGCTCAAATGTCCTGTTCTTGCTGGCCACCCGTATAGTCCGGATCGTCAACTTAATTCCATCTTTATGCCTCTCCGATGTTGTTTCCTGACCTCCTTTTTCGCTGCTCTCATCCTCTGGGTCATGTTTATATCTAGATCTACTCTTTGAAGGCTGTTTCTCCGTATTTGAGACCTTCTCCTGTTCTTCAACCATAGTTTTCTCTGGTTGTTCTTTCCCTTTCTGGGTAGATTCAACCTCATTACTGTCACTGCTTTCCTTTGGATTGGCTTTATCTTTTGGAGCGGCTTTATCTTTCGGAGCGGATTTATCTTTCAGAATGGCTTTAACTTTCGGAATGGCTTTATCTTTAGGTTTACATTTTGAAGATTCTGTTTTTTGATCATTTCCCAAAGATTCGAGGACATGCTCCTCTTCTTGCTCCTTGGGTTTGCTTTCCGAAGATACTTCAAGTGTTGAATTCTTTGCATCTGTAGCAGCTTTTATACAGGTCTCTGGTTTTCTGGTCTTGTTTGTTCCCATATCTGTTACCATAGAGGATTCTGGCTCAACCACAGGATCGTTTGTAGTTCCCTCTTTAACGGACTTTTGTTCAGGCTCTACCTTTGGTTTCTCTGATTCGCACTGATCCTCAGTCACATTTTTTGTTTCACTGCTTTCCTCTGGTTTTTCAACCACTGGGTCTTTATCGGTCACTGCACCCTTTTTATCTTTTTGTGATGTCTCCTTAGCTATGGTTGACTTCTCTTCACTGGACTCAACTGCTGGTTCTTTTGTTGTTACTTCTCTCTCTTTGGAATCACTGCTAATCTTACTCTGCTCAGTGCTATCTGGAGGTTCCTTTGAAAGTGTTTTTTGCTCCAGTTTTTCAGCTGATGGCATTACTAAGTTATTATCAATGTCTTTTTCGAAGCTGTCATTGCTAGAGGCCTTGCTCGGCCCTTTATAGCCATGAACAATTCTGATAACTCCGGAGTTTTTTCTCTCATTTAAGATGCCATTTTCTTCCTTGGTGGCGATAACGGTGTCTTTCACGCTGTTGGTTTTATTCTCCACTTGGCTCACCTTTGTTTTGTGCGTGTTTTTTTCACAGTTCATTTCACCATTAACCAGTCGCTTCCCACCAGGACCAGTACTTAAACTGGTCTTAACATGGTCCTCTTCTTGCTTCCCATCATCTTTAAGCAATGGATCTTTTGAAGGAGTGACAGATCTGCAAAGGGAGGATTTAACATCAAAATCGTCTGTCAGTTTTAGTTCTCTTTTTTTCAAAGGAATCTTCGCTTGATGATCATTCTTCATCTTCTCGGTTTCCTCCACCGTCTTCTCCATGTGATCGTCTGCACGTTTTACAATCACTGATATTTCAGCCCTTTCGGGTTCATGAGGTGGCGTTACCCTATCTGTGTTTCCTTTGGGTTCCTTTAAGTCCTTTGGTGCTGTTTTATCCTCCTTTACAGGCTTGACGTTTTCCTTGAAGGAGTCGTTTTCTTCTTTGGCAATTTGTTTATCTGTCTCCATGTCTGAAACAGGCTCGGCCTTTATTTGTAATGACAATTTTAAAGGCTGACCATCTTCTGTTTTAAGGCCATTACTTTGATCTTCTTCTTTACAGTTGGATGGAGACTGCACACTCTTTTCATCCGGCTTTTCTTCCTTAATATGGCCTTCCTCTGATGCTCCCTCTAAACCATATAAAAAACAATATATAAACAACCCAAAAACAGATTTTTTAAAACCGCTAAAGCATATTAAATATATAAGTAAATGTATAAACCAAGTTGAGTATAGCAAGATAAGTACATTAAATAGACTATGAAGATTTTCATTCATCCAGGTCATAGTATATCTAGTATAGGTCAATCTAAAAACAACTGGACTTGCTGAGTAATCAATGAAGACGTTTCACTACTCATCCGAGCAGCTTCTTCAGTTCAACTGAAGTTGCCTCACAGTTGCCTCACATTCCGCCCATTCATGCAACTCTCACAAGTAACACCTGTATCTAGGAGTTGCATGACACATTGGATAATCCTATCACAACTACACAGAATCAACACCTCTGTGAGTTTCTTCAGATGTCACCTCTTTGAAGAGTTACAATGTGCCATTGTAAATGGATTAGTGGAAGAGTATATATGCCGAGAACTTCCCACACCAGTCAGTTGAACTGAAGAAGTTGCTCGGATGAGTAGTGAAACGTCTTCATTGATTACTCAGCAAGTCCAGTTGTTTTTAGATTGACCTATACTAGATATACATTAAATAGGTAACCTATCTCCTAATGTTCATTGAAGATAATGCTGCCTACTTACTAAAGGAATGCAATGTGGCCCCAGGAGCAGCTTGTCAGAGGAGATCATTGCTTGAGAAGGAGCCTGAGTTTACATTTAATATATTGAAAATAGCTGATCATTTTTTACACATTCCATTTACATCAAGCAAAATGGGTTAATTTAATACATATTAGAAAATCATCTTCAGGATAGTTCCCCTATAATTAAAAGGCTTAAACCATAATGGCAGCAAAACACTGAGGTTGGTCGGCTTCCATTAATGCATTCATAGTCAAGGTTGGAAACAAGAGTTATGTCCAAGAAATTCAACCTGTATATCATCTAAAATCTTCCTCCTGACTTAAAAGGGAACTATTGCGAAAATAAAAATGTAAAACTAGTTTCATCATACTGAAATAATCAAGTTTATGTTCCCTATCCCTCTCTCTCTCAGCATCTGTTTCTCATCATTCTGTCTTCATTCAGCAGTTGGGTGTCAGATATTCATTGACAGTTAGATCCAATATATCTTATAGGGGGGTTTCCTTTCCTAGCAGATGAGCTCACTCAAAAAACTGATTCCAGTTAGGGATGCATATGCAAATTAGGGGTGCGGAGGAAAATCGTGGAACTTTTTGTCACAAAACAAGGAAGTAAAAAATGTTTTTCCCCTTTTCATCTCTAATTTGCATATGCAAATTAGGATTCGGATCAGTATTCGGCCGAATCTTTCGCAAAGGTTTCCGGGGTTCAGCCAAATCCAAAATAGTGGATTCAGTGCATCCCTAATTCCAGTACAAACAAAATATCTGCCTTTTGCACAAATTCTGCATTTAGAGAGACATGATGTCTGGTGATTATAATAGAGTGAGCTCTAATACTTCTTCTAGGCAAAAGGAACCCCCCTATAAGATATATTGGATCTAACTGTCAATGACTATCTGACACCCAACTGCTGCATGAAGACAGAATGAGGAGAAACAGATGCTGAGGAATAAAGAAACATAAATGTAATTATTTCAGAAACAGTACAGAATTTTTAATTGACTGTATTTAAAAAGTTTCTTATTTCAGTATGCTGAAGCCAACATTAAATTTTAATTTTCGCGATAGTTCCCCATTAAGTTAATATAACATCACTCAAGTCTTATTAACTACAGTCACACAATTAGTAGGATTGTTTTAAAGGGCATGTAAAGTCTAAAATAGAATAAGGCTAGAAATGTTGTATTTTGTATACTAAATATAAACATGAACTTACTGCACCACAAGCCTAATCAAACAAATAATTTATGCTTTCAAAGTTGGCTGCAGGGGGTCACCATCTTGTAACTTTGTTATACATCTTTGCAAGACTAAGACTGTGCACATGCTCCCTGTGGTCTGGGCTGCTTAGGGATCGTCATAAACAAAGCTGCTTGAGTTCTGCATGGCTGGGAAGTAAGGCGGGGGCTCCCCCTGCTGTTCATAAGTATGATTGTTTCCCTGCTCAGCAGTTAGGGACCATCTGACAATTCCATTGCACAGCAGTAAATAGGGAGAATTTCACTGCATACAGTCAGGTTTCTTATAAAAATGGTACACATTTTTTAATTAAAGTATATTGGAGATCGGTTTCTTTTTCATTAAAGAAAGTAAAAATGGGATTTTTTTTTTGCCTTTATATGCCCTTAAAGTTTCAAGATCTAATTACATATTTAAGAGCATTTAAGTACAGTTGTATGATTTATTCTAGCACCTGTCTGTGTATGTTGGGACATTATATATACACACATACAGGTACAGGCATGGGACCTGTTACCTGGGTCTTTCTGGATAATGGATCTTTCTGTAATTTGGATCTTCGTGCCATAAGTCTACTAGAAAATCATGTAAACATTAAATCCAATAGGCTGGCTCTGCTTCCAATAAGGAATAATTATATCTTAGTTGGGATCAAGTACAAATTACTGTTTTATTACTACAGAGAAAAAGGAAATCATGTTTAAACATTTGGATTATTTGGATAAAATGGGAAACAGCCTTCCGGGTTTCAGGATAGAAGATCGCATACCTGTACTTCAAAATGTCAGTGGAAGCAGTGATTTTACTGGCCATGACATAGATCCCTAAGAACAGCTGCCATTTGATATGGTCATTGTTACTAGTCCTTGCTTTCCCCTGCCTATCTATGTCCTTTATTATAAAAATGAGGACATGATTTGTCACAGAGACCTTTGCCTTCAAGAAAACTAGATTTCTAAATGAATTGCCTCAAATACTCTGAGGGAAATTATATAAAGAAAGTATTAAAGGAGAATTCAACCGTAGATCCAGAAACCAGTTATCCAGAAAGCTCCGAATTAAGGAAAGGCCACCTCCAATAGACTCCATTATAATCAAAAAATCTAATTTTTTTAAAATGTAATTCCTTTTTCTGTGTAATAATAAAACAGTAGCTTGTACTTGATCCCAACTAAGATATAATTAATCCGTATTGGAAGCAAAACTAGCCTTTTGTGGTTATTTAATGTTTACATCATTTTCTAGTAGACTTATGAAGATCCAAATTACAGAAATATCTATTATCCGGAAAACCCCTGGTGCCGAGCATTCTGGATAACAGGTCCCATACTTGTATTTAAAATTATAAATACAAACAAAGATTCAGCAAGAGAAAGAATAAATACCTACCCCCGTTTTCTTTCTTAAGTTCATCCTGCTCTGGGTTAGGACTTTCACGAGATGAACTGTCTTGTGGTTCTGATTTTTTAAGCAAGGCGGGGTCTATTTGTGCTTTCAGCAATTCAAGAGTTTCTGCAAGCTCGTTCCTAGTCCTACAATGGCAAAAAAAAATAAAAAATATTTTGTGGTTTGAATAATTTTGGCCCACCCCCCCCCCCACCTTTGTGACCCAACATATGATCAAAACCTCCATCACCGATGAGCAAGGTTAAAGGAAATCATTAGATCAGACTTCTATAGGTCCAAGAGTGCAAAAGAATTCACCCCAAAATCCCAGTATCCGGCCTTCTGGCTGGGCTTCTCCATAAACCTTGAATAATTTGCCTCCACCATGGGAGATGCAATCCCACCATTTGGGAATCTCTAGAGGAGAATTTAATTAGCTTATACCTTATATAGTGTGTGTTGAGCTATTAAACCCAATACAGTTTTAAGAGTATAGAGTCTTAAGTAATGTGATCATTTGCTATTTAACTTGGAGAGAAAACACTTTTATTAAGGAGTAGTTGACCTTTACTTTTAGTTTTAGTATGTTATAGAATATTCAATTCCTGCAATTGGGCTTCATATTTTTTTAAGCAGTTTTCAAATTATTTGCTTGCCACTTCTTCATCTTTCCAGCTTTTAAATTGGGGTCAGTGACCCCCAATAGCCAAAAACTTTTCCTCAATGAACTTCCAATTTTATTGTTGCATTTTATTGCTTATCCTTCTGTTTAGTCCCTCTCCTATTCCTGTCTCTCATTCAAACCACTGCCTGGTTGCTAAGGTAAATAATACCCTAGTAACCAGACAGCTGCTAAACAAAAAGCTAAATAACGGAGAACCCACAAAAAAATAAAAAAATAAAGAGAACCAATACCAAACTGACTCAGGATATCAATGTCTATATCATACTAAAAGTTAAAGTGATTCTGTCATAATTTTTATGATGTAGTTTTTTTATTTCTAAATTATACCGTCTACACTGCAAATAATTCACTCTACAATATAAAATTCAATTCCTGAACTAACAAGTGTATTTATTTTAGTTGTAATATTGATGTGTAGGTGCATCTCAGGTCATTTTGCCTGGTCATGTGCTTTCAGAAAGAGCCAGCACTTTAGGATGGAACTGCTTTCTGGCAGGCTGTGGTTTCTCCTACTTAATGTAACTGAATGTGCCTCAGTGGGACTTGGATTTTACTATTGAGTGTTGTTCTTAGATCTACCAGGCAGCTGTTATCTTGTGTTAGGGAGCTGCTATCTGGTTAACTTCCAATTGTTCTGTTGTTAGGCTGCTGGGGGGGAAGCAGCCTAACAACAATACAGCAGTAAAGAGTGACTGAAGTTTATCAGAGCAAAAGTCACATAACTGGGGGCTCCTGGGAAGTTGACAAAATGTCTAGCCCCATGTCAGATTTCAAAATTAAATATAAAAAAATCTGTTTGCTCTTTTGAGAAATAGATTTCAGTGCAGAATTCTGCTGGACCAGCACTATTAACTGATGTGTTTTGAGGAATTTTTTTTCCCCCCATGACAATATCCCTTTAAGTCACTAGGAACACTGGACTGCCTGCACGAATGCTTCAGGCCCAACTACAGCCACACTATACAATTTTAGCCTAACAAGTTAAATACCATATGATCCAATTTCCAGCCTAGAGACCAATATTTCCCAGCAGTGTGTGCTGATGTCAGAAAGCATCCATGTACAGAACTCATGCTGAACCCACCTGACAATGCATTTCCATGTGGAACCATCTTGATCATCTTGCTCCTCTATGTACATGCGGACGTTGTGATCCTGATCCAGTTGAAACCAATACATCAAACCGTCCTTATCTCTACCAATAGGCTGGAGGCGCATTGCATCGGCATCTTCTTCATTAATGGCGTTCTTGAACTTTAAATTGTCATCAAACTGACACTCACAGAGATGCTGCAAAAAAAATAAATCTAGATTGTTTGCTGGCACTGCGACTGCAGGTAAAAATAATTTAAAAAATTGTAAGAAACTCCACTTGTGCTCCTCTTCAGAAAAGGTGTTCCGGTGAACCATCGTCCGGCTCTCTATTTCTCCTCCCTGCTTTCCTTATAGGAGATAGCCAGGGAGGAGAAATCGAGCGCAGCATGATGGATCATCATCATGTCACCTTTTCTGAAGAGGAGCACAAGCAGAGTTTCTGAAAGTTATTTCTTAATAAAGACTTAGCGATTTAAAAGTTTAATATGTCTTTTTTTTAAAAAAGATGATACTGATCCTTTAAAGGGGTTGTTCACCTTTGAATTACCTTTTAGTATGATGCAAAGAGTGATATTCTGAGACAATTTGCAATTGGTTTTCATTTGTTATTATTTGTGGTTATTGAGCTTTTTATTCTCAGCTCTCCAGTTAGCAGTTTCAGCCATCGGGTTGTTAGGGTCCAAATTACCCTAGCAACTAGGGATGCACCGAATCCACTTTTTTGGATTCGGCCGAACCCCCGAATCCTTCACGAAGGATTCGGCCGAATACCGAACCGAATCCGAACCCTAATTTGCATATGCAAATTAGGGGTGGGAAGGGGAAAAATTTTTTACTTCCTTGTTTTCTGACAAAAAGTCACGCAATTTCCCTCCCTGCCCCTAATTTGCATATGCAAATTAGGATTCGGATTCAGTTCGGCCGGGCAGAAGGATTCGGCCGAATCCGAATCCTGCTGAAAAAGGCCGAATCCTGGCCGAATCCCGAACCGAATCCTGGATTCGGTGCATCCCTACTAGCAACCATGCACTGATTTGAATAAGAGACTGGAATGGCTACTCAACAGCTTGTTTATATAAACTATAGTAGTACTTATCTATTATCTACTGTGTATCCTGTGCTTGAATGGCTGCCCCCATGGCTACACAGCAGCTTGTTTATATAAACTATAGTAGTACTTATCTGTTATCTACTGTGTATCCTGTGCTTGAATAGCTGCCCCCATTGCTACACAGCAGCTTGTTTATATAAACTATAGTAGTACTAATCTGTTATCTACTGTGTATCCTGTGCTTGAATGGCTGCCCCCATGGCTACACATCAGCTTGTTTATATAAACTATAGTAGTACGTATCTGTTATCTACTGTGTATCCTGTGCTTGAATGGCTGCCCCCATGGCTACACAGCAGCTTGTTTATATAAACTATAGTAGTACTTATCTGTTATCTACTGTGTATCCTGTGCTTGAATGGCTGCCCCCATTGCTACACAGCAGCTTGTTTATATAAACTATAGTAGTACTTATGTGTTATCTATTGTGTATCCTGTGCTTGAATGGCTGCCCCCATTGCTACACAGCAGCTTGTTTATGTAAACTAAAGTAGTGTTTCTGAAGCAAACACATCGGTTTTACCAGTGCAGGGCAACACTGCATTGTATTTTTATTACTTTAAAACACTTTCATTGTTTGATGTTACTGTTCCTTTAACTGGGACAAAAACACAAATAACATGTAAAGAAGATTCTGGCACTTACCTTCAGTAGCCCCACTTTGCACTCCACACTCATCTCCTGGTAACCTTTCTTCTCCATCTCCCAGGCCCAAGTGCTGTTATATTCCTGGCACACCTGTAAGGCAATCCATCACTGAATCAGAAAACTATTTCACTGTTCTTCATTTTCATCTATGGAATCCGCTATCCAGAAACCCATTAGCCAGAGAGCTCCAAATTACTGGAAATAGTCTACATTTTAATAATTTCCTTTTTCTGTGTAATAATAAAACAGTAACTTGTACTTGATCCCAACTAAGATATAATTAATCCTTATTGGAAGCAAAACCAGACTTTTGTGTTTAATTCAGGTTTAAATTATTTTTTTTAGCAGGACACAAAGGCAGAATCGGGGAGATTAGTCGCCCAGTGACAAATCTCTTCTTCTTCAGGGCAACTAATCTCCCCGAACTGCCTCCCCTGCCTTCTCGCCAGCTAAAATGTAAATCGCCAGCGGGATGGCACTCTGAGCAATTGGTTTTCCGAAGTGGCCCGAAGTTTCATCGTGAGGCAACTTCGGAGAACGAATCGCTCCGAGTGCCATCCAGCCGGCGATTTACATTTTAGCCGGCGGGAAGGCAGTTCGGGGAGATTAGTCGCCCCAAAGAAGAAGAGATTTTTCGCCAGCGACTAATCTCGCCGAATCTGCCTGTGTGCCCTGACCCTTAAGATATGAAAATTACAGAAAGACCCCTTATCTGGAAAATCCCAACCATTCTGCATAACAGGTCCCATACTTGTACTATTATAATGCTCCCAAGTCTGTGTTTGTGCTCCTCTAACCTGCACGCCATGGCCTTTGTTTGATAGAAAGAGCAGGGAATGAGGGAGTAACTTACACTTGTGAGCAAAGAACAGATCAGTATCGTTTGTACCATAGAAATGAACATATAGGTTACGTATGAAATTCAACCACAAAAATATCCGGTACCTTGATTAAGTACTTTTCCCATCTATCCATTGTGACCGATTTGCCAATTTTCCTTAACAGTTTCAAATGCAGTTCCACCAATGGCTTTGCGACTAAAGAAAAAAAAATAGGATAAAGAACATCATTTTAAGGTCACTTTTCGGATACTTATCCCAACATCATTGATACAATTAATACAAGCTTCTTATTTAAAGAGAGCTGCTATAAAAAAAACTGTGAAAGTGGGTTGTTCACCTTTGAGTTAATGTTTAGTATGATGTAGAGAGTGATATTCTGAGACAATTTTCAATTGGGTTTATTTTTTCATTATTTGTGGTTTATGATTTATTTAGCTTTTTATTCAGCAGCTCTCCAGTTTGCCATTTTAGCAGTCCGGTTCCTAGGATCCAAATTACCCTAGCAACCATGTGCTGATTTGAATAAGAGACTGGAATATGAATAGGAGAGGCCTGAATAGAAAGATGAGTAATAAAAAATAGCAATAACACTTAATGCGTAGCCTTCCAGAGAATTCGTTTTTAGATGGGGGTTAGTCACCCCCATTTGAAAGCTAGAAAGAATCAGAAGGAAAATAATTCAAAAACTACAAAAAAGAAAATGAGGATCAAATGGAAAGTTGCTTAAAACTGGCCATTCTATGAAATACTAAAAGTTTACTTAAAGGGGAGCCACCCCTTTAACAACCAAGTTCCAGTGCTAGAATGTCCTTCACTTGTGCTTCAATATAAGTCAGTCGCATGAGCTGCACCTTGCAGCTTCCTAGAACATGATAGGATTTGGTAACTTCTTTTTGTACTCCCATGTCCAAAGCAACTGCAGTTTATTGGCAGCAATCACAATACAGCTTTAAACAAAATCCCCACTGATCACAAACATTGAAGCTGCTGGTTTCTTTATTATCGGCCAATTAAACCAAGAGCACACTCAGAAGGATACGGCCCAGAGCTGTGCTCTCCACTGTGCATGTCATTGACTTGACAGAATCGGAATATATCCCTACATCTCATCACATTGTGTAGAGGCCTCCATTTAGAGTTCCTGGGAGACAGAGAGGTGGGCAAACCTGGGAGCTTTGAAAGTGTAAGGCTAGAGGTTTTGTATCAGAAATTATGGATGGAAAAGCTGCACTTATTGTTGGAGCCTTTGCTCTGAAAGGCACAAATTGGTTGTGGATTCTGAAAGAGGTGCATTAAAGAAAATTGCTTTGACCCTGCGAGGACAAACAACTTTAACACATGTTTCTGATTCTAAATTGAATGCTAACAAAAAAAACAATAATGGGACAGAAGACCTCTGTGCAAAATGCATACTTTATTCTCATAAAGGAAAAAGTGGGTGAGGTATCCCCCTTTCTCAAATGAACAGAATGAACAAACTGGTGCCCAATAAAAGATAAAACCATTAGTTACAGTCTAAAACTGCAGCATAAAGACTAACCCCCTATTCCATCCAATAAGAATTGTCCGTATTCCAACAGTTGCTCAAGTGAATTATGGGTGTTGTTGTATTAATATAAAGCAATAATAACTAGGTGACCTGGTAACATGTTAAATCGAATGGACAAAATTGGACTGGGCCATGTGACAGCATTCGTGCATGGGCACGGCGGAGGTTGGGAGTTTAGAAGTCGGGAGGCGGCCCCCGGTGACTACCTGGAGGTCCCCTTATGTCGCAGCCCCAGTGAGTCTCCAGTCCGACCCTGGGTAGGAATTCGGCCACGATTCAGCCTTTTTCTATCAGGATTTGGCCTAGATTCAACCTTTTTCAGCAGGATTCAGCCAAGATTCAGCCTTTTTCAGCAGGATTCAGCCAAGATTCAGCCTTTTTCAGCAGGATTCAGCCAAGATTCAGCCTTTTCAGCAGGATTCGGCCAAGATTCAGCCGTTTTCAGCAGGATTCGGCCAAGATTCAGCCGTTTTCAGCAGGATTCGGCCAAGATTCAGCCTTCTTTAGCAAGATTCTGCATTTTTCAGACGGATTCGGCCAATATTCAGCCTTTTTCAGCAGGATTCGACCAAGATTCATTCTTTTACAGCAGGATTTGGCCAATATTCAGCCTTTTTCAGCAGGATTCGACCAAGATTCAGTCTTTTACAGCAGGATTCGGCCATAATTAAGCCTGTTTCAGCAGGATTCGGCCAAGATTCTGCCTTTTTTAGATGGATTCGGCCAATATTCAGCCTTTTTTTTTAGCAGGATTCCGCCAAGATTCAGCCTTTTTCAACTGGATTTGGCCAAGATTCTGTCTTTTTTAGCAGAACTTGGCCAAGATTCAGCCTTTTTTCAGCAGTATTTGGCCAAGATTCAACCTTTTTCAGCAGGATTTGGCCAAGATTCAGCCTTTTTTAGTAGGAGTTGGCCAAACCCAATTGCCTGGCTAACCCAAATCTGAATCCAAAAAAATCACACAACTTTTCAGCACACAAAGAAGGAAGTCAAAATGTTTTTAACCATGAGCTGCGTGCACGATTATCTTTCCCAGTTTTCTTCCTAATTTATATATGTAAATTAGGGTCCGGTTTCAGTTCAGTATTCGAATCTTTGTAAAACGTTCACAAGGTATTCGGCCAAATCCTAAAATAGTGGATTCGGTGCATCATTCGTTTTTGGGCTGTAGATTCCACAACATGGATTTGATTGGGCACAAGTTGGAAAATGGCCACAATGAGGGGTGGCGTGTTTATGCTCCAATTAGCTGCAAGTAATGGATTAGGAGGGAACCACAAAACATTGTGCACCTTATTTTGCCTATATGAGAATAAAGTAGGTGTTTGTCATCCTGGTCAGCAGTGCAGCTAGTTGTTCCCTACATTTCATATAAAATATCTATCCATAGATTCCAAAGGCCAATTTGTTCGGAAATACAGACGAAGAACTGGGTTTACAGGTTTTTAGCACAATATTGGTTGTCATGTGAATAAATTCACATGGGGCTTGGGTACAAGAAATCAGATCAAACTGCTCTCATTTGTAAATCTACGTGTAATAAATTCAATTGCACTGAACCTGATCCATCTTTTGTCAATGACAAAACGAGACGGATGTAGTCTGAGCTCAAGCCACATTCGAAGTACAGACAGCAGAATAGGAATCACAACAATTCAAACAACCTACTAAAAATGAATTTGAAGGTGAACTTCCCCTTTAAATCAGATTGGAAACTACTCAAATTACAAATTATGGCCAAAATATGTTGTGATTATACTTTTATTTAGCTAGATGAACTATACAATCCAGTCCTATAACTAGTATCCTAGTATCACTACTTTATGTTAAAGGAACAGTTGTATGAAAATAAAAACAGGGTAAATAGATAGGCTGTGCAAAATAAAAAATGTATCTGATATAGTTAGTATGTGTAATGTATAAAGGCTGGAGTGACTGGATGTCTAACAGAACAGAACACTTTTCCTGCAGAGCTTGGGGAGTCCCTTTGTCTGTTCTACATTAGCCCAAAAGGGCTTCCAAGGGCACAGGATATCCAATGGACATAATCAGTGTGCGGCCACAGCAGGGCCAGAGTTCAGGGGGAGGAGCCTAATGGCCATACAACCACCCCTGGATCTGTGCTGGACCTGGAAGTCTTGCACCGCAATTCTTAAAGGAGAACTAAATCCCCCCAATTAGAAAAGCCCCTACCTACTACCCTAGATAGACCCTGCCTGCATAGTTCATTACCCCTGAAAGTGCCCCAAATACATTACTCATGTATCAGTGCAAAGTAAGTGCAGCAGAGCTCATGGGAGCCATCTTCTGGATATTCAGTCTTCTTCTGGTTCTCTTCCTTCCCTTCAGCAATTCACGGCACTTTTGGGGCATGCGCAGTTGCTACATACAAGAAGACCGCTCCAACTGTGCATGCGCCAATACATGCGCTCCCTTAAAGAGGAGGACTGAAAATCCGGAAGATGGTGCTCATCAGCTTCACTGTGCTTTCTCTGCACCAATACATGAAAAATGTATTCAGGACACTTTCAGGGGTAATGAACTATACGGGGAGAAGCAGGGAGGGGGGCTATCTAGGGTAGTAGGTAAGGGTTTTCTTATTGGGGGGGTTTAGTTCTCCTTTAAAGTGCAACATTGTTGATAATGAATGAAAGATTTTACTAAAGGACACAAGCCACAATGTGAGAGCAGGAGATGGTACTCCCCAGTCAGAGCCTTAGCAACAAGTGCAGGACTTATGTTACTTATGTGTCAGGAGCATCTCATAATACATTGCCTGGAAAGAAGCTTATCCACCACATTTCATTCCCCTTATTCATGTTACATGGCAGGATGGCTGGATTAACTATATATATATATATATATATATATATATATATATATATATATATATATATATATATATATATATATGATACAAGCTACAGAATGGAATTGTGATAAGAGCTGCACCGAGACTTCACGGACCAACGTCGTCTCATCATCTGAACCCCATGATGATATTCACAGATACGTTCAACCTGCAAGTCCTTGTGCTTCATCTATTCGCAAGGGGAATGAGAAGAAAAAGTCCAAAGACAGCCTTGTATTTAGTTTACAGAGCAGACATTGGGAGTCTTTTTTCAACATTGGGCAAATTTGCCCGTGAGCAGTAACCCATAGCAAACGATCAGCAATTGGCTTCTTTTCAGCCAGGTGCAGGTAGAACAATGAATGCAACAGTTTAGCTGCTGTGTAGCCATGGGGGCAGCCATTCAAGCACAGGATACACAGTAGATAACAGATAAGTACTACTATAGTTTATATAAACACACTGCTGTGTAGCCATGGGGGCAGCCATTCAAGCACAGGATACACAGTAGATAACAGATAAGTACTACTATAGTTTATATAAACAAGCTGCTGTGTAGCCATGGGGGCAGCCATTCAAGCACAGGATACACAGTAGAGAACAGATAAGTACTACTATAGTTTATATAAACAAGCTGCTGTGTAGCCATGAGGGCAGCCATTCAAGCACAGGATACACAGTAGATAACAGATAAGTACTACTATAGTTTATATAAACAAGCTACTGTGTAGCCATGGGGGCAGCCATTCAAGCACAGGCTACACAGTAGATAACAGATAAGTACTACTATAGTTTATATAAACACACTGCCGTGTAGCCATGGGGGCAGCCATTCAAGCACAGGATACACAGTAGATAAGAGATTACCTCTGTAGAATCCCATTGTATACAATGTTATCTGATGTGAAACCTGTGCCTTTTCTCCTTTTTCAGCTTTGAATGGCTGTCTCCATGGCTACACAGCCGCTTCTTCATATGTATATATATTTGTTTGTATAGCGCTCCTTGAGGGCAAAGCACTGTACAGCAACACAATAAATTAGTAGTGACAAACAAGAGGTCATTGAAGTAAAAAGTTACAGTAGGTGCATTATTAAAAATACAATTCACATAAATATAAAATATAATTACAATACAGATTAAGTGTTCAGTGCCACAAAAACAAAAGGCTAGAGGACCCTACCCCATAGGGCTTACAGTCTAAATGGGAGGGTAACATACAGACTATAGTAGAGTTTCTGAAGCAAACACACCAGTGGACCACAACAGTACATTCGATTTTCATTCGCACTCAGGCGTGTGTAGGCGCCGAACGCAGGAAAAATGCAGCATGTTGCGTCTGAACCTGCGTTCGGCGCCTACACGCGCCTGAGTGAGTACGGCCCCATTTCAAATAATTACTTGCGTCTATTCCTGCGCTCCCCTGCGGCTGAACGCCAAAAAACGGAACGCAGGGGAGCGCAGGTCGGAACGGTCGTGTGTAAGAGCCCTTAAGCAGCTCTGTGACCCCCCAAACTGTTCTAAATGGATACACATAGTAAGTTGATCCATTTCTTATCTTTGTCCCTGCTGAGCAGAATCTCTGGGTTTCATTACAGGCAGCTGTTAGAATTGATACAATAGTTGCTGATACTCCAGAGATGCTGCTGAGAAATGGATCAACTCAATGTTGCAAATTTGTAACAGTTCACAGACTGCACCTGAATTACTGAGCTGCCAGACTCAATGGGGACATTCAACTTTAAACTTAGATTTTGGAAAAACAGCAAAAAAAAAAAAAAAAAAAAAAAATGGAAAGTAAAAAAAGTATTTATTTCTGGGGAACAATCTGAAAACAACTGAACTGAAAAAAAGTGTTAACTTTTAGTATGTTAAAATATGACCAGTTCTAAACAACTTTACAATTGGAATTCATTAATCATTTTTGAATTTTTAATTATTTGCCCTTTTTTTCAGACTCTTTCCAGCTTTCAAATGGGGGTCACTGACCCCATCTAAAAAAACAAATACTCTGTAAGGCTACAAATCTATTGTTATGGCTACTTTTTATTGCTCATATTTCTGTTCAGCGCTCTCCTATTTATATTCCAGTCACTTCATATCTAAGCATGGTTGCTAGGGTCATTTGGACCGATTTTATCGAGTTTTTTTACAATGATAAATAAGGTCAAATCATGGATTCTAGTTTGGTCTGACTTTTTTTACTTAAAAAATCAGGGAAAAAAAACAGATTTTGATAAATAACCCCCTAAAGTTCTAGCCTTACCGAGTATTTGTTTTTAGATGGGGTCAGTGAACCCCATTTGAAAGCTGGAAAGAATCTGAAGAAAGCAAATAATAAAAAAGCTATAAAAAATAAACGATGAAGACCAACTGAAAAGTTGCTTAGAATTGGCCATTCTGTAACATATTAAAAGTTACCAAAAAAAATGGAAGTACAGAGATTGCAGTTAGCACCTATTTTTTTATGTTTAAGCTTTGCTTTAAATGTATTTGCAATAAATGTGGGCTTGCTTTATGAAACTATTTGCATGATCAATGTATGTAATAAGGCTATGGCTTATCTAGAGCTGAACAAAACCTTTCCATCGACCACTATAAAAAAGGTGGTTCTCATTTAAGCTAAGTTTTACCATTATAGAATAGCTAATTATTCTAAGCAACTGGTCTTCATTATTTATTTTTTAAACTTTTTTAATGATTTGCCTTCTTCTTCTGACTCTTTCCAGCTTTCCCATCTAAAAACAAATGCTCTGTAAGGCTACACGTTTATAGTTATTGTTAATTTTTATTACTCATCTTTCTATTCAGAACATATTTTTTTCATATTCCAGTCTCTTCAAAGCGATTCAAAGCGATGCATGGTTGCTAGGGTAATTTGAACCCTAGCAACCAGATTGCTGAAATTGCAAACCAGAGAGCTGCTGAATAAAAAGTGAAATAACTGAAAAACTACAAATAATAAAAAATGAAAACCAATTTCAATTTGTCTCAGAATATCCCTCTCTACATCATACTAACAGTTAATTTAAAGGTGAGCAGCCCTTTTAAATCAGTGCTGCCTGATGAGTCTACTATGTAGGCAACTAATCTCCTAAAAAATGCTTTTCCACCAGCAACAATATCAATCACCAGTGGGAAATTGCACTGCTTAGTTGGATCCAAAGTAGCCCGAGGTAGTGGTCCAAAACCTGGAGAAGCTAGCTGCCCAAAATAGCGCATGAAAATGTCAGCGACTAGAGAGAATTCACATGTGACTTATTACGGTAGTTGAATTCTAAAGCACAACACAAATCGGAAGAAAGTGAATACACAAGATTTGCGCATTTTTAAAGAAATTGTTTGGGTGGTAGGGGGGCTTTTAGTTGCCTTCCAGCTCCAACTCAAATAGCAGCTGTAAGGCTTATCAAATTGTTTTGTTCCTGTAGCAGAAAACCATTGCCCGAGGAGAACATTTAGCTTCCCACTTCACTGCCACTTCTCAAGACGCTCCTAATCTACAATTGTAATGCTACTGTAAAACCACTGCCGGACATAGTTAGTGAAAAAGGGAAAACTTCCCAATTATCCTTTAAAATAAAACTGCTACCAGATACTGCATCTTCTTAAAGGGATACTGTCATGGGAAAACATTTTTTTCAAAATGAATCAGTTAATAGTGCTGCTCCAGCAGAATTCGGCACTGAAATCCATTTCTCAAAAGAGCAAACAGATTTTTTTATATTCAATTTTGAAATCTGACATGGGGCTAGACATATTGTCAATTTCCCAGCTGCCCCTAGTCATGTGACTTGTGCTCTGATAAACTTCAGTCACTCTTTACTGCTGTACTGCAAGTTGGAGTGATAGCTACCCCTCCCTTTTCCCCCCCAACAGCCAAACAAAAGAACAATGGGAAGGTAACCAGATAACAGCTCCCTAACACAAGATAACAGCTGCCTGGTAGATCTAAGAACAACACTCAATGTAAAAACCCATGTCCCACTGAGACACATTCAGTTACATTGAGAAGGAAAAACAGCAGCCTGCCAGAAAGCATTTCTCTCCTAAAGTGCAGGCAAAAGTCACATGACTGGGGGCAGCTGAGAAATTGACAAAATGACTAGCCCCATGCCAGATCTCAAAATTGAATATAAAAACATCTGTTTGCTCTTTTGAGAAATGGATTTCAGTGCAGAATTCTGCTGGAGCAGCACTATTAACTGATGTGTTTTGGAAAAAAACATGTTTTCCGATGACAGCATCCCTTTAATGTTTTCTACAACCAGAATCCCACGGGAAGAATGTATTTTATATTCCAGGGCTCCTTTCTTTTTTAAAAGGGGTTGATTACCTTTAAATTAACTTTTAGTATGATGTAGAACAGGAGTGCCCATACTTTACTAATGTGAGGGCTACTTTTAGTAATGTTGTCCCATTATGATCTACATCCATAATATCACCGTTAGCATCCTGTTCCATGGAAAATATTACTTGAATATTATATTGTTTTATAAGAGAATTTATATTACTATATTTAAAAAACAACTATTTCTTATGTAACCTTAACATAATAAATATTTTAATGAAAAGCATGAAACAGGAGGGTAATTTAGAAAAGCTGTTGGTTGACATTGTCTTGAGATCTACTGATCACCAGCCAAAGGTCTACTGATAGATCCCGATCTACCTTTTGGACACCCCTGATGTAGAAAGCGATATTCTGAGACAACTTGCAATTGGTTTTCATTTTATATTTGAGATATTTTGCAGTCCTCATATTTGCAATTTCAGCAATTAGGTTGCTAAGATCCATATTACCCCAGCAATCATGCATTCATTTTAATAAGAGACTAGGAATGGAATGAAATATGAATAGGAGAGGCCTGAACAGAAAGAGGAGTAATAACAAGTAGCAATAACAATACATTTGTAGCCGTACAGAGCATTTGTTTTTTTAGATGGGGTCAGTGACCCCTATTTGAAAGCTGGAGTCACAAAAAGAAGGCAAACAATTCAAAAAATATCAAAAAGAAATAATGAAGACCAATTGAAAAGTTGCTTAGAAGTGGCCATTCTAGAACATACTTAAAGTTAACGTAGAGGTGAACCACCCCTTTAATGAATGGCTGCCCCCTCGAAGTATCACAGGGGCGTGGATATGTTTCCAGTATGTATAAACAATGTTACAAATACTAAGAAGCACAAGGAGGAGGTGAAATGTCCATTCACTGCAACAATGTAACAGGCTCAGTATCAGTGTACAGAATGCAAAAAAAGACGATATCTAAAATCGAGAGAAAATCCTCAAACTGTGGGGGCAGGGGCGTAACTACAGAGGAAGCAGACCCTGAGCTTGCAGGGGGGCCCAGTAGAATAGGAGGCCCAGTGAGGCCCTAATTAATAGCCAATTTTAATATGTCTGGGTAGAACAGGCCATCTTATCAATATTTTGGGGCCCTAAATTGAATTTGCTGTGGGGCCCAGTGACATATAGTTACGCTACTGTGTGGGGGGTATATATATATTCCAGCATTTAGTTGATTTTTGTTAGGGAAAAACGTAAACCCCAGATAGAAGCCACAAGGGCACACATTCCACATTGATGATGGAGCTCTGTATGGATTGAACCCAGAGACATACAGAAAGTCCTGCTCCACCAAAAGTTTATTTTTCCATCTTTTATTCTTTGTGGATGATATGTCCAGTCTTTTTATAAGGGCAGCAGCAATGGTTTTGCCCACGATAGAAATGTCACACTTCATCAGAATAAAAAAAAAAGTCCAACGTCCCATTACACTTTATGATACGGGTGCCATTTAAGGATAAACACTCACAGGGATAATGAGAGTGGCTTGCGGCTGTTTCATGGTGCAGGTTTTTGCTATGTTACAGCATAAGTCCCATTAACTACACTCAATGCCATTGACCCAGCAGAGCTTTAGCAGAATTAGAGGAGTGAGCCCAAAAATCTCAGCAAATTAAACCATTCTACAACAATTTTAGGGAAAAAAATATACCGTAGTAATCCCATTTTACGTTTTTCAAGGGACCAGGAAAAAATTATGTAAAATTCAGGAAAATGTAAAATTGAGGGAAATGTGTTAAAGTAACTTTTTCTTCAAGTACTGAAAATATTTACTGTGTTAATAACAAGGGTTAAGCATTGCAGTGTTAATGTTACACTATGGGGGGCATGTGCAGGACTCATACACAACCTAAAGCAATAAGTGATTGGTGCAGGACTGTATAAGGGGCAGACTCATTGGAATTGACCATTTACAGGCAGAACCATAGTTACATAGTTAAATCGGGTTGAAAAAAGACAAAGTCCATCAAGTTCAATCTCTCCAAATGAAAACCCAGCCCCATACACACACCCCTCCCTACTCTCACATAAATTCTATATATACCCATATCTATACTAACTATAGAGTTTAGTATCACAATAGCCTTTGATATTATGTCTGTCCAAAAAATCATCCAAGTCCCTCTTATAGTCATTAACTGAATCATCACCCGGCAGTGCATTCCCCAACCTCACTGTCCTGACTGTGAAGAACCCCCTACGTTGCTTCAAATGAAAGTTCTTTTCTTCTAGTCTAAAGGGGAGGCCTCTAGTACGGTGATCCACTTTATGGGTAAAAAGGTCCCCTGCTATTTGTCTATAATGTCCTCTAATGTACTTGTAAAGTCTAATCATGTCCCCTCGCAAGCGCCTTTTTTCCAGAGAAAACAATCCCAACCTTGACAGTCTCCCCTCATAATTTAAGTCTTCCCTCCCTCTAACCAATTTAGTTGCACTTAGTCTCTGCACTCTCTCCAGCTCATTTATATCCCTCTTAAGGACTGGAGTCCAAAACTGCCCCCATACTCCAGATGAGGCCTCACCAGGGACCTATAAAGAGGCATAATTATGTTTTCATCCCTTGAGTTAATGCCCTTTTTTATACAAGACAGAACTTTATTTGCTTTAGTAGCCACAGAATGACACTGCCCAGAATTAGACAACTTGTTATCTACAAAAATACCAAGATCCTTCTCATTTAAGGAAACTCCCAACACACTGCCATTTAGTGTATAACTTGCATTTATATTATTTTTGCCAAAGTGCATAACCTGCATTTATCAACATTGAACCTCATTTTCCAGTTTGCTGCCCAGTTTTCCAGTTTAGACAAATCACTGTGCAAAGTGGCAGCGTCCTGCATGGAACCAATAGTTCTGCACAATTTAGTATCATCTGCAAAAATAGAAACAGTACTTTCAATGCCCACCTCCAGGTCAAACTATACATCTGGTTAATTTTTTAAACCTCTTTATTTCACAAATAACATAAATAGATGGAAACAAAGCAAGATTTTGATGTAAAATGCAGGAAAACATTACTTAAAATGAGGGAAATGAACCCATTGAAATGCCTTATAAAATGGTAGGACCACAAATAAAAAAATGTAAAATGCGGAAAAACTTAAAATCAGGGGACTTAAAATCGAAGTTTCACTGTAGATATTTAGTCATAATAAACAACCTGTCACAAAAGAGGAGTGCATAAATATGAAACAACTAAAACAATTGGTGCATGGAGGTGGCGCTTTACTTAAAATCTGCCCAACTTGGTTATCCACGCTTTAGAGTTTTGTTTTTTAAAATCATCAGAACTGCTGGGGCACCGACAAACAAAATATGGCTTGTACTGGCACAGCAGATGGCACTGTCAGAGTAACTGAGTTACAAATTTTCTGATATAAATTAGCGATGCCCCTCACATCCAGCCTGGCAGAGGAGTGTATAGAAATGCAGACAAGGCAACCTGAGCAGAGACTGAAGAAAGGTGAAATCTCCGCCCCCTAGTTCCAAAAACGGCAGAGGCCACACAACAAAGCCCACCCCCCCACAGCCTGAGAACCACATTCCCTCCTTAGGTTTTTGAAAGATAATAGAAGCCTTTCACATGTACTTCCAAGAGCTTACACTCTTCATCATCACCCTGCTGTTTATCAATACCCTGCTACATGGGGGGGGGGAGAGAGAGAGAGAAAGAGACACTGACAAATGACTGGCAAGAGAATAACATAATACAAGCCCAATACTGGACTTTGAGGGCATACATCAGTGATCATTATTTTACCCCTTATCCATCAAACTTCAATTGATATCACATGAAAATAGAAAACACACAATTAGCACTTACATCCCAGACAAAGCATCAACTTTTCAATTGGCCTATTTTTTTAAAAAATTATTTTTAAAGGATCTGCCTTCCTCTTCAGAATCGCTCCAGCTGAAAATGCTATCCGGCTGTTGAGTATCAATGTGAGGCTACCTATATGTCAGTTCAGGCCTCTCTTATAAACCATTGCCTGGTTACTTCGGACAGCAGGACCCTAGCAACCAGATACTAATGGAATTACAATCTTGAGTGGCCGCTGAATAAAAACAGACGAAAAAGGCCGATTGCAAATTGCCTCCGAATATAATTGTCTGCATTGTCGTTCATTTGAATGCAAACGATAACAAGCAGCACCCTGACGAGCTTCATCAGAACCCAGAAGATATATAAGCTGCTGAAGTTTAACAACAGAACTCCTCCATGTTTAGGTAATGAATGACAGGGGTGCCAGATTGGGGAACTCCTCACAATAACTGCTTTTTTTTTTAGTCCATAATGAAATAAAAGTTTTAATTCCAATCAACATTACATCATATATTCAGTAGTTCTTCAGTGTAAATGTCACTGCATCTGCCTGCTTGTTTCTATCCCCTGCACTAGTGGTTCCTAGTTCTGAAACAATGTAGCAGATTAACAGCTCTGCAGCACAACAAAGTCATTCTACACTGTCTCAATACTCTGGACCAGAGAAAGGGATACAGACTTATTATAATACAATTATATTTACACAAAAAAACTTTAAAACTCATTGATAATATCCATTGTAGATTGGAAAGTTCATTAGGCAAAAAGCAGTTCAGGAGTGGAGTTCCCCTTTAACCTCTCGGGTCAGTCTTTAGAGCAGGACTTTCCCCTCAACCCCCCCAGAGATGGAACTACATTTCCCACAAACCCCCAGTCCTGAGGTGGAACTACATTTCCCACAACCCCCCAAATGAAATGTTGAGTGTGGGTGAAATCCCTTGTGGTTAGAGAAGTAGGGGGCAGAGGGAAGCCATGATGGCGTACTTAGAGTAATAACCAGCTTGGGAAGCCAATGGGGAGCAATAAGGAGAAACTGAGGGAGCAATGAATCCTCATGGCATCTCTCCCATCACAACAAGCATCCCGGGCCCCCCATGCTCCTCCTCCTTCTCACCTGCCCCGGTCTCTTCCAGCGCCTCCTCCAGCTCCGGGAAGGTGAGCTCGGGCAGGTCCAGTGTAGTCCCATAGCGCTCCAGGAACGAGCAGACCACGGCGAAATCTGGCCAGGAACCCACAGAACAGGGAATTACCGGGGAAGCCTGCGCCTCCGCACCAGCAGCCGCCATCTTGGACTCTGGAGGGGGAGGGAAGGAGGAGGGGGAAAGAGAGTGCAACGCGCGCGCGCGCTTTTCCTCAGTCTCTAAAGGATCTTTTGTCGTGCACACGCGCGCGCACCCAGGCGAGAATCCGAGAAACCGAAAGGGTTCCCTGGCGATAACACCTCCTCCCCGGCGGCCCTCGCATCCCACAATGCCGCGGGAAACTGTCCGTCCCATTCACCCTCCCATTCCTCTCTATGGCCACTCCCCCCACGCAATCTCATCGTAGCAAACAAAACAAAAGGCGCTGTATTTTTTTTCTTTTAAAACTTTATTCACAGTTACAAATGTCACAATTAAAATGTAAACGATGAAGCCGAAGCTTGCGACAGCAACCTGACAGATCATGTGGCCTCAGTCATCCCGCTTCCCACCCTCATCCGTTACCGCAATTCTCAAATCAGAACCTATGGAAATGTTTAAAGTCACATTTGTTCCCGCCTCCCGCTGGGCATGGCCGGGTGGAGGCGTGGCTACAAGTATATTGGCCAATAGCCAAGAAGGGGCTCGTGGATGCGCCTGCCCAGCCAATGGGAGTTGCGGGTGGTTGTGATAGATAAGGCTGCTGGTGGATCATTCTTGACGCAGTTGAGTAGTAGCTGTGGAACGGTCAAGCTGCTTGTCTGCGGTGATTGGTAATAACATTTGCTCACAAGGTTGAATACTTTGTGTCTGTGGCTTTGCGGTCTTCCTCTGTCGCTGTACTAAAGGCTGCCATGAGCTTTCTTTATTCTGTAGAGCTGCTTGGTGCCAAAGTTCTCCCTCCTTTCTGCCTCAGTGCTGCTGGTTATTTATAGAGTTGGCTCTGAGGGAGGAGCTTCACTTCATGTTGCCCAGCCCCTCATAATTGGCTACATTTTAGCTTCTTGCTTTGACTCTAGCAGTTTTATTTGCTTTCATGCAAGTGAGATAGTGGGGTACATTCAGGGCTGTAATTACAGAGGAAACATTTGCTGTGGGGCCCAGTAATATCTACTTACACCACTGGTACAATTAATTGTGTGGTGTGACTGAATAACATCAATATAGACTACTGTAATTGGAATCAAGTCTACAATTCCAGAACAATATCTGGCCTTATTTGGATTTGCAAGTTGGTGTTGTGCTACTATTAAACGTATGGGACCTGTTATCCAGAATGCTCGGGACCTGGGGTTTTTCTGCATAATGAATCTTTCTGTAATTTGGATCTTCATACCTTAAATCTACAAGGAAATCATGTAAACATTAAATAAACGCAATAGGCTGGTTTTGCCTCCAATAAGGATTAATTATGTTTTAGTTGGGATCAAGTACAAGTTATATTATTACAGAGAAAAAGGAAATCAATTTTAAAAATCTGGATTATTTGATTATAATGGGAGACGCCCGTTCCATAATTTGTAGCTTTAAGGTTCTCGTAAAACAGATCTCATGCCT
Source organism: Xenopus petersii (assembly GCA_038501925.1). NCBI lineage: Eukaryota > Metazoa > Chordata > Amphibia > Anura > Pipidae > Xenopus > Xenopus petersii. The sequence continues at coordinate 14,667,438 of CM076674.1, forward strand.
GCACATAGTGGATACCAGGTGCACACGCCCTAAGGGTAAGGTCACATTGGGCGTTTCGGGGAGATTTAGGCGACTAATCACCTCGTCTATGCGGCAACCAATCTCCCCGAACGCCTTCTCTCACTCTGCGCTGACTAAAATGAAAAATCGCCAGCACTAATCATACGCAGCGATTTGTTTCACGAAGTCGCCTGAAGTTTCCACGTGAGGCAACTTTGGACGACTTTGGAAAACAAATCGCAGCGTGTGATTAGCGCTGGCGATTTTTCATTTTAGTCAGCGCAGAGTGAGGGAAGGCTTTCGGGAGATTGGTTGCCGCATAGATGAGGCGACTAAATCTCCCTGAAACGCCCAGTGTGTGGGACATTGGTTGCCACAAAGATGAGGCGATTAGTCACTAGGCGACTAAATCTCCCAGAAACGATCAGTGTGACCTTACCCTAAGGGTGAAGACACACACAGCTACTATTAGCAGCTACAAAATTCCCTGCCATAGACAACACTGATAATTAGTGTCTTAGCAAAGCTAATTATTGTCTATTTTGTAGCTGTGAAAATTAATACACCCGACTTACATACAATTCATAGAGGTTATTACAGTAATGTACTGTGGTTTGTTTGGCCTTTATTAGCATTTAGCTTTAATAAACCACCTGCCCCAATCCCCTCTGGTGTGTGTTGTCTACTGCAGAGACATCTGTCTAAATTGCATTTAATATGTATATGTTTCAATTTACATGCAAATTCAATTAAACAAACCTACAGTCCCTATCTTGTACATAACCTGGGGACTGCCTGTAGCTGCTACTTTGTGTGTCTCCACCCTCAACCTTCAACTTGAGAAGGAATCAAAGGTCATAATATATTAAGATCCTGGCATCTTTACATGTTTTGTGCTTAAAGCGATACATCATAAGCACGGGGGAATGCAGTATGATGCTTTTACAAAAAAAAAATATATATATATATATATAATCTCATATATTGGATGGCACACCGCTTACAAATTACACCACGGTTTAAACGTTAATACATGTCCATGGAAAGAAACCAGCAAAACACAGGGTAAACTTGAAAAATCAATAAAGTGTATTAGAGAAAAGCGTATACGTCCACATATACAGGTTGCTAAATATACAACATAAGACCTTCCACCATAGGCTAACATTGACTTGGTAGCTTTTAGGTGGCGAATTAGGGGGTCAAAGTTTTTTCTTAAAGAGACAGTACTTCAACTATCGAATGGTTGAATAGTCGGACGATTTTTGGTTCGATTCGAAGGTCGAAGTAGCCCATTCGATGGTCGAAGTAGCCAAAAAAAACATTCAAAATTAGATTTTTTTTTCTTCTATTCCTTCACTCGAGCTAAGTAAATGGGCCCCTAAATATTGTATCTCAAAGTAAAATGGGGGTTCTGCTGTATATCCAAACCATTGTATGTGCTCATATACTTTTAGGCTGCAAAGATCATCTGCAATTTCTGTTTGTTTTGTTGTGTAGGCTCTGCACAGAGTTATGACTTCTCCAGAAATATCTCATATCTCATGGGGCAGCATGAAGGTTGGTGGACAAGCTTATAAGGACTGCAAGGTCTGGCCAGGAGGCAGCAGGACATGGGACTGGAGAGAAACTGGAACAAATGTAAGTACAAGACACTTCTATTCCTAGACAATTTGCAATTAGTCTTCATTTTTATCACTTAGTTGGTGTTACATAATGGTGTTATCTGTTATCCACTATTTAACCTGTGTCATATAGACTTTTTTTCAATTTCCACCATTGCTACACAGCAGCTTATTTATATAACAATAGTAGTGTTTCTGAAGCGAACACACCAGTTTTACTAGTACTGGGCAGCACTGCATTCTATTTTTATTTTCATTGTGTTACTGTTCCTTTAATTTTTTGGCTCCTGCTTCTTTGTATTCTTCAGAATTACCCAACTTTTATCTGTCCATGTGTACTCATCTCCTAAAGGCACAGTTGTGCGCTAATGAATGGAACCACTCAGAGCCACAGCATTTTGTATAAAATGATTCTTCTCCTCTGAGCCCATGCGCTTTTATAGAAGACGTATGTCTGTAATAATAGCTTTTCCACTGGTTGCTTTTATTTTTCTGTGCTCAAACAGTGTAAAATCTAAAAGCTGTACTGATGGGGCACCTGCAGACTGAAGTGAAGCACTTGTGCAGTAGAACACACTCCTCTGTTAATCTGCTGGAGAATTCTGGGCCACTCCAAAGGCTTTGAAGAGTATGCCACAGATCCGAGGCCTTGCAAAATGCAGCTCATGTCAAGACAAGTGAAATTAAAGGGCAGATCTATGAACATTCCTTCTGGGATGGTTTCCCAACAATTTGATTTTATTAAAGTTCTTAATGTTTCCAGGAAAAATTGTGCGTGCCGAAAAATCTCCAGCCGTACTGCCCGAGACTAGTTTTTACAGTTCTGCAGGCCCGGGCGGGGGGGGGGGGGGTGATATAGTTGCACCACTGAGCCTCAAGGTTATTAAAATGTAGACATACACTGGAATAATGGGGAGTAGCTTTAATAGGGATGGAAAATGTTTCTGTATAAATGATCTCATTCCCTTATTTGCGATATGGAAGCAACCATGAGAGCAAGTGAGTAATTATGGAGGTTTCTGGATACGCTGCCTTCAGAATGGTTTTACTACTGTGAAGTCAGCCCTTTAGTATTGGATGAAGGCATTTGAATTGCTCAATGTGGCTGGTCTACAAATGTGATCTATGGATAAATCAGCAATTTCGACCCATGAAATGGAAACTTTCCTGGCAGAATGGGGCCTAAGCTTTGAATAAGGAATGAGTTTCTCTCTACTATAAGCCATCTGGATGGTCTTTTTTATCCACCAAGCCAGAGAAGCTTTACGACCTTGGTTGAGTAAGTTTCCTTAAAGGAGAAGGAAATCTAGCGAGGGAGGGAGAGAGGAGCAAACTGAGCATGCTCAAGCCCTGTCCTGGAGGTTTAAGCTGAAAACAGGAAGTCTGATACAGAAGCCCATGAGTACACAATAGAAGGAAAGAATGTGCTATTTCTTTTGATTCAGGACTCAGAGCAGCATTACTTTGAGGGTTTACTGGCGTATTCATATAGACCTTTCTGATAAAGCTTACTTCGTTTTAACCTTTGCTTCTCCTTTAAGTTTGCAATGTGACTTAAGTAGGTTTAAAGAGATACTAACACCAGAAGTTAAGCTCTTTTTTACATCATAATGTTGCCTTTGAAAGCTACTTATAACTTTGCCTTAAAGTGGTTTGCAGGATACATTTACATTACCTGTCTGATGCCCCATGTTCCTGTATGAGGGGGCTGCCATATATGTACAGCAGGAGTCCTTTAGCATTAGAAACTTTAACTGACAGGCTGAGATGGGACAAGCCTGAATTTCTCCGAATCTTTTGACTGAGGTGATGGGCAGTAGAAAAAGTGTCTTAAAAGAGAGAGAGAGAGGAATTTGTAGAGCAGCTTTCCAAAGGCTCATAGGCTTCTTTGCATAATTTCTCTCGAACTAGAGTGAGTAGGAATTGGCAGACAGACTCTAGGATGCATTTTGGATATAGCTCTGATGAATCTCTTAATTCAGACATGTCCAGAGTAAGTCCCGGGGGCCAATTGCGGCCCGTTTTCAAATCATGAAATTAGTGGGTTGGCGGGGCCCACAAGACCTGGGACCCACCGGGTTTTTTTCCCAGTGTCCCGCAGGCCCAGTCCGACCCTGGCTGTAGCAGTAATATTTGGGCACATATCTGATTTCACCTGATCTCACCTGATTTCACTATTGCCAGATGTGGAGGGATCAATTTGTGGTGACCTCTTTGAAGCCCTCTCTAGAAACCATGCAATTGAGGGATTGTGGGAATCAACTGTTTCTGCTTTGAGGGGGAACTATGAGCAAATACACACAGATGCGCTCACAAATGTGGCAGCCATCTTGTAAAAGGGAAAACGTGAAGCTGCAGACATGTACAGAGAAAGACCTTAGAGTCATTATCCCTATCTCGTCCGGTGGTGGCGCGAAATTACCGGCTCTTCAGGGTTGTGCGGCACTTTGGGTAGTTCCAGAAAACACGAGCAACTCGTGACATCATCGCGCAGTGGTGTGAATTTCAAATATTTAAAGGGCACTCTGACTGCAGTGCATTGCCCAAAGGTTCCTTCCAAGTTGCTTTCTAATCGTCGTTCTGAGTGTGTTCCCTGTGTATTGACCCTGACACTGCTTCTTGCTGCCTGAACTGACACCTGCCTGATGACTCTCTTTTATTTCGGTTTGGTACTGCGCTGTTCTGTCTGTGTATGACCTTGTCTTGTGACCCGACCTTGCTCCTGATATTCGCATTGAGACCTCGTTACCCATGTGGTTTGACCCTGCCTGTTACTTGACTTCACTTATTGCTTCTCCGTCCCATCCATACACGTTTGGTTCTCATGCTCATCCAGAACGCTCTCCCTTTTTATCCCACATTAAGATCTGGCGGCATCTGAGTAGCGGAGGGCTCCACCTGAAGCCAAAGGCGACTGCTACAGGTAGAAGAGCGGGCTTAGACCGAAACCTTGGAGTTAGTTCTTTGTTTGGGATTCCATACTACCACTTTTAGCAATGCAAACAAGACCTAGGGTCGTGGTATAATACAATGGGAAGGAGAAACAATAGCTGTCTCAAAGTAGCTCCATCCTGAAGTGCTGCCTCCTTCTCAAAGCTCAGGATCAGGCACAATGCACTGAGATGGCTCCATCACACCAGTATTACAGCTAAAACAAATACATTTGTAAGTTCAAGAATAACATTTTAAATGGTAGAGTGAATTATTTGCAATGTAAACAGTGTAATTTAGAAATAAAAAGTAAACCATTCAAATAATGACAGAATCCCTTGAAAACAAAATTTTAGTCACTTGTATTGCTTACATGGGGCAGTTAAATATCTTCATAGCTGGTGGGACTTGTAAAAGAAGCACAAGATCAGCACCCTTATATTACAGTACACAAAGTGTGATTGGCTACACTGATCATACCGGCTCAGATGTGATTGGGCAGTGAGGGTGGGAGAGATATGAGCTCTTGCTGGAACACAACAAGCAAATAAAAGCAATACAGCCTGTATGCTAGTAACATATTTGGGAAGCATCACTGCTCTGGCCATAGTCAGGGCCGCTATCGGGGGACAAGTGGTCCCCTGGGCTTTGCGGCCATAACCATTTATGAGGTCCCAAAATGCGGAAGTCCCATAGCCACCAAAACAGCTGATCTCCCGAAGCAGCGAAAAGACCTGAAGCCACAAAAGGAGACGAAGTCCTGAAGCCATGAGTTCAATTCTACTGAACACCTCCCCAGGCCACCAATGTATTATTTCAATATTCTTTAGGCCCCTGCCACCAATGTTTTATTTTTTTTTTTAATTTTTGGGGCCCTAATTTTTTTTAACTTGTAAGGGGGCCTTGGCGCCAATGTTTTTTAAAAATATTCTTTGGGGCAAGGGGGGCCTAATTTTTTTTAACTTGTAAGGGGGCCCTTGCACCAATGCTTTTTTTTTTTTAAAAAAAAAAAAACTTTTATGGGGGGCCCTGGCGCCAATGTTTTTTTTTTTAACTTATAAGGGGGCCCTGACCATCAATAGCTTTTTATAACTTGTGTGTGTGGGGGGGGTTACTTTTTTAGCGCTGATGTCTGAGTGGTCTTCTAACTGTAATGTGGAGTGGGCGGGATCTGGGGTAGGGCTTGGGCGCCAGCGTAGGCGGAGCCCAGGGGGCCCCGAAAATGTTGTTGTACGGGGCCCCGTGACTTCTAATGGCGGCCCTGGCCATTGTCATGCAGATTTTAACCTCATATTGTATGAAAGATCATACAGCGCTATCTTCTGACCTGCCAATAACCATTCAGATTAAATACAGTAGTAAAAGAACAAATCAGACAATGTTCTGGCCATGACAGCTATTGTAGGAAGGTTATGTCCGACAAAAAGTAGTAACAGTCTCCCATTGATATTTTCAGGGCTGCCATCAGAAATCACAGGGCCCTGTACAGCAAAATTTAGGCTCCTTTCGTGGCTTTGGGTCTTTTTGCAGCTTCAGGGCTTCAGCTTCGGCTCCTTTTGTGGCTTTGGGTCTTTTCACAGCTTCAGGACTTCAACTTTGGGTCTTTTCATCGCTTCAGCTCCTGTCATGGCTTTAGCTCTATTCGCTACTTCAGCTCCGTTCACGGCTTCGGCAATTTGGCTCATGACTTTGACGCTGTCAAGGAGGGCCCAGCTAATTTGAGTGCAGCACAGCCAGGCCCCCCTTTAGGCCCGGGCTCGGTACAATGGTGCCCCCCTGTTGGCTGCCCTGGATATCGTCAGATAGGCAATACATGGAGAGGTATTATTTTTAGCCGACCTGTCCGACTAAACGATCGCCATGGTACAAACAAATGTTTGTACAATTCACACATGGTCTGCAAATCGTATGAAACGAGTTTTTGTGCGACTTTATCTTTGCCTCTACAGCCGGCTTTAGTGTGGTACTGATTTTATAGCTGTTTCTCCAAATGAAAATATTGTACAAAAGGCTGAGCCAGTTATTTGATTATCTCTACCCTATTCTAAAGCTTATTTTCCCCAAAGTTTCATATGCACAGAACCAGACATAATGCAGACTGACCCTAGAGTTCCTTGGAATGCAGAGATGTCCATGTAGGATACAGGCAGGAGCCATTCTAGTTACTGCATGGATATTTTGCCTGCCGTCTATAGCGATTGCATCTGGCCTTTATCTGCCATTGCACTCTAAGTGCAGTCATTTGTGAGCTGCCAGCATCAGGCCATGGTCTGAAGGTTTATTGCTCGTGTTCCAGCCCCTGCAGCTCTGTCCTCCTTTCCCCTGGATAAATGAGAGACCGGATAAGACTTAGCCCTGCAGCTCTCTCCTCCTTTCCCCTGGGTAAATGTGAGAGCAGATAAGACTTAAGCTGGCCATAGACGCAAAGATCCGATCGTACGAACCCTCCTCGAACGATCGGACTTCCACCATCTCCCGACCCGCCACTAACCATTCCGATCAAATAAAGTAGTAAAAGAACAGATCAGACGATGTTCTGCCCCTGACAGCAATCGTACGAAAGTTATGTCCGACAAAAGCTGGTGACAGTCTTCCACTGAAAATCGTCAGATCGGCAATACACGCAGAGATATTATCGCCAGCCGACAAATTTTCTAACCTGTCCGATCAACCAAACGACCGATCTCCGTCGGACAAAAAATGTCGGGACTCTCCATACACAGTCCGAAAATCGTACAAATCCTCAATTCGTACGATCGGTTCTCGGCGTCTATTCCCAGCTTTAGCCCTGCAGCTCTGTCCTCCATTCCCCTGGATAAGAGAGAGCGGATAGGATTCAACCCTGTAGATCTGTCCTCCTAAGGAATCTGCTCAAAAGGGACAAAGATAAGAAATGGATCAGCTAATTTAATGGATCAATTTAAAACATTTTGCAGTTGATCACCCCCCCCTTCCCAGAGATGCTTTAGAAGGACATGAGGTGAAACATTTAACTTTAAATATTAAAAAATGGAAAATAGATCACCAGAAATAAAGTTTTTTTCTATCTAAAAACTAACTGAACTGAAAAAAGTGTTGGAAAGTGAACAACCCCTTTAATAAAGCCTTGGTGAGCCACATGAACCAAGTCTCGTTATATTGGTACTTAATTATGCAAATATGATGATTGATTTCTCTAGGCTTGCTTCTGTCTTAGGGACCAGGAACAAAAATGTATCTTTTTGTTTTGCCACATGCCAGCATCATCCTGGTGTCCAGCCGGCTGACTTAGAGGAAGTGGTGAAGAAAGGAGTGAAGACTCTTGTTATAGGGCGGGGAATGACCGAGTCCTTACAGGTAAACCTGAAACCTGAGATTAGCCCTGGTGGATTAATGATTAGTTGAGTCATTAAAGGGGTGGTTCACCTTTGTTACCTTTTTTTTTTAGGAGAACTAAAATTTAACAAAAGAAGTAGCTAGAAATGTTGTACATTATGTTTTGTGCTTCTGTACCAGCCCAAGGCAACCACATCCCTTTAGCAGTAAAGATCTGTGTCTCCAAAGATGCCCCAGTAGCTCCCCATCTTCTTTTCTGCTGATTCACTGCACATGCTCTGTGCTGCTGTCACTTACTGAGCTTAGGGACCCACTCACAATATACAGTACACATAGAATAGAAATGTCACAATATAAGGCTGATTAGTAATTAATACACATAATTACTACATGGCAGCACAGAAACCAGTGCAATTAGCATCAGAATTTAATAATCAGCAAACCTGTAGCATCAGCTTATATTACAGGGGAAGCTCATTTTCTGCTGGATAATTAGTGACGAGCCCTAAGCTTAGCTTCTCAACAGCCAATCAGAGCCCACTGAGCATGTGAGTGTCACAGACACTTTCCAAGATGGTGACCCCCTGTGACAATTTTGAAGTCCTGGATCATTGCTGCTATTGACAAGCTGAAACTTTAGCCTCGTGCAATAAGTTCACTATATAAAATATGGCATTTTGGGCACATTCATTTTTAGGCTTTAGTTCTGCTTTAAAGGGTCCTTATGTTATATTTTAGTATGTTCTAGAAAGGCTAATTCTAAGCAACCTTTTAACTGGTCTCTATTTCTTCTGTCCAGCTTTCAAATGGGGGCAACAGCCACACATTTATTACGTTTGTCTTTTTTTTTTATTATCTATCTTTCTATATAGGCCTCTCTTATTCATATTCCAGTCTCTTATTCAAATCAATGCATGGTTACTAGGATAATTTGGACCCTAGCAACCAGATTGTTGAAATTGCAAACTGGAGAGCCGCTGAATAAAAAGCTCCCTACATCATACTGAAAGTTAAATGAAAGGTGACCAACCCCTTTAATACAGAGTGTTGGGTAAGTAGGTATGGCCAGTAAAAAGTTGCTTCGGATTTGCCTTTGCTTAGTTAGTTCTGCCATGTGATGCAGTCAAATAGAATTGTAGGTAATTGGAAGGAGCCGCTTATATTGTGTGATCTTCAATATTTAGACATCTTGTTCCTTCACAAATTCATTTATACACATTGAAAACAAAAAAAATGTTCCCATACAGTAATAGAGGTTGTGATTGAAATGCTTCTTCCCCCATGATCCTTCTATTTGCTAAACTTCATGGTGTTCATTTACTCGTAAGGACAATAGCGGATCTTTATAAATATGCCATGTATTTAGTGTTTTGCCATGTATAAATGTTAAGCATTGCCAAAATGATAGCCCTTATTTCAGTGTTGTTATCCCTGCTACACTTTCTCAGGTACCTGCCGCTACCCTGGAATATATCAAAACACAAGGCGTCGATGCCCTGGTCTTCCAAACAGAGAAGGCGGTGAAGGAATATAACGCTTTGGCTTCACAAGGTGCCAGAGTTGGGGGAGTCTTTCATTCAACCTGTTGATCCAAATATCCCGGGAGCAGAGGATGCTGGGTACAGAAAGGCCTTGTCTATGGCAATGATGTCTGAATTTATATCTGTTGCACAGAGACAATGCCGGACTGTGATATTAAAAACATTGCTTGAGTCTCTAATAGTAGCCATTATTCTGTTGTGGTGTTATAATAGTGTGGACCTCACTTACCTAACCTGCTGATACCCAAACCCACATCTTCTTGGTTTATTCAGGCCTTGCTGGGTGCAAGGAAAGAAATACTTTTGAAATTCTTTTGCCAGAGGACTGAAAGCAGCATTAATTTGAGGGTTCTGGCCATAGACCCAAAGATCCACTCGTTTGTCGACATCACCAATCTTTCCCCTATATGCCACTAATGGCATGGCTATATCGGGGGTAATTCGCACGTTCGGCCGTGTGGTCGAACAATCAAATTACGAAACGCCAAGGGGCTCCTATGGGTTGATCGGGTAAAAAAAAAATCAAACCTTCCCGATCGATATCATGGCCAGATCGGGAAGACCTGTCGGAAGCCCCCATACATGGGCAGATAAGCTGTCAAATTGGTCTAAACGACTGATATCGGCAGCTTTATCTGCCCGTGTATGGCCAGACTACTGGTGTATTTATATCGACTTTTCTGACAACGCTTACTTAGTTTTAGCCTTTCCTTCTCCTTTAATGCATTGACCTGTTCAGTTGTGAGAGCTCAGTGCAACTAAATGTCTCTGAGAGAGAACTCACCACAATGGGAACGAGTGGATCGGCACAAGAGTTTGCAAACTGGGAGCAAAAAGAGGTGCAAAGCATGTATTTGGGGGCAAAATGATATGGGGGTAGGGGAGAGCCTCTTGATATTTGGAAGATGCTTTGTATGCTAGTAGGTCCTCTGATCATTCTCATTTCTTTATTTTATATCCTTTCAGGATCCATCTACCCCTACACAATGTCTATCTGAGTTCCAGGTATAAGATCAGGGGATTTCCTTGGACTAATCATATAGACAGCCTCTCTCTATTGCATAGAATGAAAACTCAACTTTTACCTTCCAAGTTTTCCCTATGAAAGTATTCTTAGCAATTTGATATAAACACATTCCAAGCACCTCTGTTTTAGGTAGGGATGCACCGAATCCAGGATTCGGCCGAATCCTTGTGCCTGGCTGAACTGAATCTGAATCCTAATTTGCATATGCAAATTAGGGGTGGGAGGGAAATTGCGTGACTTTTTGTCACAAAACAAGGAAGTAAAAAATGTTTTCCCCTTCCCACCCCTAATTTGCATATGCAAATTAGGGTTCGGATTTGGTTCGGTATTCGGCCGAATCTTTCGTGAAGGATTCGGGGGTTCGGCTGAATCCAAAAAAGTGGATTCGGTACATCCCTAGTTTTAGGAGTGGTTTTCCCAAGCACACAAACTATTGTGATCGCTTATTATTATATTCTGTAATGATATAGATCAGGGGTCCCCAAACTTTTTTTTTTTTTACCTGTGAGCCACATTCAAAAATAAAAAGAGTTGGGGAGCAACACAGGCATGCAAAATGTTCCTGGGGATGTCATATAAGGGCTGTGATTGGCTATTAGGTAGCCCCTGTGTGGACTGGCAGGCTACAGAAGGCTCTATTTGGCAGTACATCTGGTTTTTATTCAACCAAAAGTGGATTCCAAGCCTGGAATTCAAAAATAAGCACCTGCTTTGAGGCCACTGGGAGCAACATCCAAGGGGTTGGAGAGTAACATGTTGCTCGTGAGCTACTGGTTGGGGATCACTGATGTAGATGATAGTGATATAGATTGTTGAGAGAAAAAAAGAATGCACGGCAGCATTTACAGAAGGCGGGAAAACATTTATACACAACTTGAAAAATACATTTGAGAAAACACGAAGGGGAGTAGATTGCAATGTGTGTGGAACAGCCATGGAAATGAAGGGCCTGGGAAACAATGTCAGAGCTGCTATTAGCAAACATGGCCGCTGTCACCGCCTGGCAGGTTTGGGCATGAGGAAGACTTTGACAGGTTTGCTGAAGGGAATGGTTCCCTCTGTGCTGCTCTCAGTGGAAGGTACAGTCTCTGTACTCTCCCCCCATGTTGAATTAGATGCTCTGCTCATCACTTTGCTTCTGCTTGAGCTGTAGGCAAGTAAAAGCCTCACTTCAATCTGGCAGGGCTCTAGGGGAAAGTAAAGACATGTTCTTTGTGTAGTGACGCTCAGTAACAACTTGTACAGATTTAACACTTCATCACATATTTACCTGTCCAGGCAGTGTGTGAAAGATAGACTTGCGTTATGAGTCTGTGCCTACCCGGACCTGGATTCCGGAAATCTGCTGGCTTGGGATGGATAATTTGGACCTGCCCGTCTGGATATACAACCTGATAATAAAAAAAATGAAATATATCTATAGAAACCCATACCATTCTAATACAGAAAGACAGTTGAAAGCTGGGCACAGGAGCTTGCTACCTTGGATCTTGTTAGGGCATTTTTTCGAGTGTCCGTGACACTGCACATGCTCAGTATTGTCCAGGTTGCTGCTGAATAGCACAGCTTAGGGGGTCAATGGAAATTATCAAGGAGCATGTGAGGTTGGATCTGTCATTGAAGCTGGTTCTACATACAGAATGCACTGGTTTCTGAGCTCCCATGTAATATGAGAATGAATAACTAACTAGCCCTGCAACGTGGTTTTTATTTACCTTATATAATGTATATTGTGAGTGGGTCCCTAAGCTCAGTAAGTGACAGCAGCACAGAGCATGTGCAGTGAATCAGCAGAAAAGAAGATGGGGAGCTACTGGGGCATCTTTGGAGACAGAGATACTACTATAGTATATATAAACAAGCTGCTGTGTAGCCATGGGGGCAGCCATTCAAGCACAGGATACACAGTAGATAACAGATAAGTACTACTATAGTTTATATAAACAAGCTGCTGTGTAGTCATGGGGGCAGCCATTCAAGCACAGGATACACAGTAGATAACAGATAAGTACTACTATAGTTTATATAAACAAGCTGCTGTGTAGCCATGGGGGCAGCCATTCAAGCACAGGATACACAGTAGATAACAGATAAGTACTACTATAGTTTATATAAAAAGCTGCTGTGTAGCTGGAGGTAAGTAGTCTCTATATAATTGTACCTGCACTTTCACTGTGCTCTGTGGCTCCTGGACATGTTCTAATGTGGCGTCGACATCAAGAGCCACAACTAGTCCAGAGGTAAAGCGAATTGGATTGTCCGACTCTTCTGCAGGTTCTATAATATGTGATGATGCTCTGTGAATCTGAAGAAGGTTTAAACATAATGAAATGGAATGTGTAGGGATGCACCGAATCCGATTCGGCCGAACCCGCAAATCCTTCATGAAAGATTTGGCTAAATACCAAATCCTAATTTGCATATGCAAATTAGGGATGGGAAGGGGAAACCATTTTTTACTTCCATGTTTTGTGACAAAATTTGCATATGCAAATTCGGATTCGGTTCGGCCGGGCAGAAGGATTCGGCTGAATCCTGCTGAAAAAGGCAGAATCCCGAACCGAATCCTGGATTCGGTGCATCCCTAGTAATGCGATTTGTAGCAGCCTCTTGCATATTATTTACAGTGTTCTTATAAATGCAAGCTCCTATCTAATAACCATTGTAAACAGCAGTCCTAACCTGCTTTATGGCTGAGATTCTAGCTATCTGTATAACAGCATTCTGTCCCAGTGGCTGCACAGATCCTATCTGATCCCCATTGTAAGCAGCAGTCCAGTCCTGCTTTATGGCAGCTGAGATTCTAGCTTTCTGTATAACAGAGCATTCTGTCCCAGTGGCTGCACAGATCCTATCTGATCCCCATTGTAAGCAGCAGTCCTGTCCTGCTTTATGGCAGCTGAGATTCTAGCTATCTGTATAACAGAACATTCTGTCCCAGTGGCTGCACAGATCCTATCTGATCCCCATTGTAAGCAGCAGTCCTGTCCTGCTTTATGGCAGCTGAGATTCTAGCTATCTGTATAACAGAGCATTCTGTCCCAGTGGCTGCCCAGATCCTATCTGATCTGCATTGAAAGCAGCAGTCCTGTCATGCTTTATGGCAGCTGAGATTCTAGCTATCTGTATAACAGCATTCTGTCCCAGTGGCTGCACAGATCCTATCTGATCCCCATTGTAAGCAGCAGTCCAGTCCTGCTTTATGGCAGCTGAGATTCTAGCTATCTGTATAACAGAGCATTCTGTCCCAGTGGCTGCACAGATCCTATCTGATCCCCATTGTAAGCAGCAGTCCTGTCCTGCTTTATGGCAGCTGAGATTCTAGCTATCTGTATAACAGAACATTCTGTCCCAGTGGCTGCACAGATCCTATCTGATCCCCATTGTAAGCAGCAGTCCTGTCCTGCTTTATGGCAGCTGAGATTCTAGCTATCTGTATAACAGAACATTCTGTCCCAGTGACTGCACAGATCCTATGATGTCAATGCTTTTCTAGATATTTCTGTTACTGAATATGATCTCAGCTTTAAACTGTCCCAGGGGATGGAGAGGTTTTGGGCTCTTTATGACCAAAAGAAAAGAACAAAAGAGTGGGAAATTTTAAGGCAATCCCAATCTCACGTCCTGAAACCAAAAATGTAACCATAATTTTCAAACATGAATCAGTCCACCCTGAGGATATCCTTGTTTGGTTGAAGAGACAGTGCACTGTACTAACCCCTCTCACCAAGATCTATAATGAGGAAGGTTTTTGGGCAGGAGGATGGAAAGCCCAAGTGAAACTAGAGGTTCAACACAATGTCCCCAGGCACCTCCCTAACTCATTTTTCATAGGAAGAGAACATGGGGTTTGTTTTTACCCAGGCCAACCTCGCCAATGCTTTAAGTGTGGGTCAAACAGACACTTAGCCATTAACTGTGAAACCAAGGTGTGTGCTCTGTGTGGTGCTAAAGGCCAAACCAGCAAGGAATGTAATGAGGTCAGGTGCAACTTATGTAATGCTCTGGGTCATACACACAGGGACTGCCCCAATGCTTGGCATAACATTGTCAGAGATTGCCCTAATTTGGAGCAGGAATTTCAGGAGGAGGAGGATCGGGAGGCGGGGAGGGAGCATGAGGAAGAAATGGAGTTGGAGACCAGGGTGGAAGGAGTTGTGGAGCCTGCAGTCCCTCAGGAAACTAGGGGGAAGGAAAGCAAGGAGAAAGGGACAGAGAAGGAGGGCTGGACTGTGGTAGGAGCAAAGGGGAATAAACAACAGGGAAAGATGGTTGTTAAAGCAGGTGTGAGCACTTCAAACAGATTTACCCTCCCAGGTGGGAAGAGTTGGGGGGAGATGGCGGAGGAGGAGGAAGAAGAAGTAAGGCAGATAGAGAAGGAAGAAAGGGACAGAGAGGAGAAGAAAAAGAAAAGGCGAAAAACAAAAAAAGAAAAAAAGGAAGAATTTCCCCACAACCCGATGCAGGCCAGACTTTAAACCCAGAAGTTCTAGTAGTTACTGGGGAAGAGCAGGGGAAAAAGAGGAAGGACAGAGACTCTGGGGAGGGAGTTTCCTTTGAGGAGGAGTTTCTGTTTTTTGTAGAAGGGGATGAATCTCAGGGGATGCAAGTTAAGAGATGTGGGGAAGGAGGGGAAGAGTCTTCAGCAAAACTCCCTAACACATGATGGGTTCCCCAATTTCTTTTTGTACCCTTAATGTGAGAAGCATTAGGTCTCCCAAGGCACGATTGGTAGCATTTGAGTTTTTATTTTCCTTGGTGGTAGATATCATTTTTGTTCAGGAGACTCGCCTAACTAATAAATACGATATCTACAATGCAAAGAGAGACTGGCAGAAAGGGCCCTCATTTTGGTCCATAGCAGAGGAACAGGCGGGAGGAGTGGGGATTCTGTTTAATGGTGACAGACACATTGAAGTTAAGAGGTTGGTGGAGGTTAAAATGGGCAGATGTTTATTACTTGATATTAAGATAGAAGGGGAAGATCTAAGATTAATTAATATGTATGGGCCCCAATCAGTGGTGGAGAGGAAGGAACTCATAAGAGAAATGAGACAATATTTGCGCACCTCAATGCCAGTCATCCTAGCCGGGGATTTCAACCAAGTGACAGGGCCAGGGGATAGATCTGGTATGTATAGGAAATATGAGGGTGCATTTCTCAATGAGGTGGTTCAAACAGCAGGGTTGGTGGATGTGGCTACTGAAGGGGGTAGGAAGGCCAAGCACACGTATTTTTGTGGCTCCCGCAGTAGTAGAATTAACCAGATTTATATTAAAGCTGGTGCTCCTTTTTCAGGGGTTAAGGAGATTGAAGTGGGGTTTTCTGACCACTTGGTCCTTTTTTTTTTTAATATGGGGTATCAGATAGTCTGGGGGTTGGTAAAGGTTGTTCAAAGGTTGTACAAAATATTCTGTCGAAAATGATTTTTTATGATTCACCAACACAGTGGTGGGAAGAGGCCAAGAGGTCATTTCGGGCTTTCTTCAAGTCCCTATCTGTTAAAAGGGAGGGAAATAGACAATGGCAGTACCAGTCCTTGAGAAAGAAGCTGGAGTCCTATATTTCGGATGGGGTGGTGGGGGAAAAAGTGACCCAGTTAAAGAACCAAATGAAGCAGTATCAGTACAGCCGCCAGAGGTCTCTGGTTCTTGAGAGGGATTCTGGGACAAAAATCTCCCCAGATCCTTTTAGGAACTGTAAAGAGTCAGTTAAAAGGAAACTGGTGAGGGGTCTCATTGACTTCCAGGGTAAAGAGCAAAAGACAAGGGAAGGAATACTGGAGGTCGTGAGATCCTACTATGCTGCTTTGTTTGGGGAGAGAACTTTGGAGAGGGAAAGGATGACAGCTTTCTTAGAGACGACCCCAGGACCTGACACAAATAATTTGGATTTTTCCCCCTTGACAGCTAAAATCACGGAGGAGGAGGAGGTAAAGTTGGCGATAGAGAGTCTGCAGAATAAGAAAGCTCCAGGTCCGGATGGCTTAACATCAGAATTCTATAAGACCTTTAAAGAACTGTTGGCTCCGGCACTTGTTGAGGTGTTTAACTGTTGTTTACAGGAAGGAGACCTCCCGCCATCTGTGCAGTTTTCCTCTTTGATTTTGTTGTCAAAAGGTAAGGACGAGAGGCATATTGAGAACTGGAGGCCGATTGCCCTGCTCAATACAGATAGAAAGATTCTCGCAAAGGTTATTTTCTTTCGTTTAAGTTTATTTTCAAGCACTTTATTGTCTGACTGTCAGTTCTGCACGGTGAAGGGGCGGAGCATTTTTGGAGCTGTCTTAACTATTAGAGAGGCTCTGGAATTATGCAAAGCTCATAGGTGGGGGAAATACTTTCTGTGTTTAGATCAGTCAAAAGCCTTTGATAGGGTGGAATCACCAGTACCTATGGGCTGTTTTGTCTAAATACGGTATCCCGGGGCAATTTATTCGCTGGATAAAAATTTTACAAAGGGGCGAGAAGCTTCCCACTAATTAACAGTTGGCAGGGTGAAGACTTCCAGGTTGGGGCAGGAGTAAGACAGGGGTGCCCTCTGAGTCCTTTGCTGTATGCATTTGCGTTAGATCCATTTCTTAGATCGCTGCAGGAAGGTAACTTGGAGGGTATCTGTGCACCCAGTGCCTGAGGTTGGTGGCCTACGCAGATGATGTGACAGTGGTTATCTCAAAGCCTGAAGAGGTGGAGAGAGTCTCTTGTTGCATCAGAAGGTACTCAGAGGCCTCAGGGTCTCTGGTCAATAGTGAAAAGTCGGAAGCTTTGTGGAGTTTGGAGGATGGCCCCAGTTTTGAGTTAAGAACCTTCCCTGTTGCCTCCTTTCAAGTAAAAATACTAGGGGTTAAATTTGGGAGGGAAGATAATGCCAGGCTAAATTGGGAAGAGAAGTTGGATACCGGTTTGGCAAAAGTTCAGCGTTGGAAAGGGTGGAAGCTGACCTATAGGGAAAGAGTTAACCTTATCAAGACTTTTCTGATCCCGTTGTTCTTGTATGTGTCCTGTGTGTTCCCTTTGCCAGAATCTTTCTATGCTCGAGTCTATAGCTTATTCTTCCAGATGATCTGGGGGAATAGGCTAAACCCAGTCAAAAGAGGGGTAACGTTCCTGCAGAGGAAAGAGGGAGGTTTGGGGATGGTCTGTCCTGTGACCTTCTTTGGTGTCATGTTCCTAAAGTTTAACTTTGGGGGTCTGACTCAAGGAACATGCTCCCTGTGGGAAAGTTGTATCAGGTTCTTGGGCATCGTCTTTTATCATGGACTGGCGGTAGGGCGAAAGAGGTCCGTGTAAGACAGAGCTATTTCCCACCACACATTGCCCATGCCCTTAAGCTGATAAAGAGGTGGGACATTGGGGCAGCAGAAATAACATCAACCCCAAGGAAGCAAATCTATGCCAGGGTACTAACATCCTTCTTTACTGTCCCACTGGCTATAAGAGACTGTACCAGCAAAACCCTGGAGGAGATACTAAAGTATTTAAACAGCGTGAGACTCCCCCCAAAACTGTTTGATAACTCCTGGCTGACACTGCAGGGCAAGTTGTATGTGAGGGGCAACATGAAATATCTGAGTCATGTAAGAAAAGAGTGTCCCTGGGGGTGTGGGGTGGAGGAGAGTCAAGAGCACTTTTTGGTGGATTGTTCGGTGTCAAACAGTTTATATGAGGGTGTGCTGAAGGTGTTGGGCATTTATAATATATGTGCTAATGACTATGCAGAAAGAGCCTATGGGATCATTCATAGGAAGCACCGCCATAACCAAGAGACTGTATTTATTATACTGTCAGTCATTCGATATCATCTGTGGTCTATCAGATGTATGAAAATCTTTGGGAAAGACAATCAATCAATAGACCAAACAATAAGGAAAATATTAAGGGAAATTGTGTTTATTAAAGTCAATGAGATTCAGAAAAAAAGCTTGAATTGGTTGAACTTTGATTTCTCTTGGTCAAATTCTTTGTAAATAATGTACATATTGTAATATAATGTAATTTTGATATACTTTGATTTTGTTATGCTTTGTATTGTTTTTTATTTTAAATAAAAATCCCTATCTGATCCCCATTGGAAGCAGCAGTCCAGTCCTGCTTTATGGCAGCTGAGATTCTAGCTATCAAATAGCAGTTAGAAAAATGCCTCCTCAGTTACTAACAAATTTGATAAATAAATCAGTACCTGCTCTGGGAGAGTGAGACGCAGGAAGGTGCACTGGCGCAGAGTTGTCTGTAGGATTTTAACCATTTCTAATGGTTTGGAGTTCACCAATCGGGGTACAAGGTCTAGAAGTTTGTCTACAAAGCTGTCCTGCATGTGCGGAAGCTCAGAGATGAAACATCTGTTCAAACAGAAAAGGCATTGCAAATACAAAGGATTGGTACAGCTATTTGGACTTACAAAGCTTCCCTTGTAATGAAATGATATATACAATGGTAAATCACAGGAGAGAAGGATTAGATAATGGATTGTGGTCTATAGAGGAGACCTGCCACCCAATCTCATGTCATTATTTGCAGACATTCTAACATAATTTTTTAAGGAAATCCAGTGCATAAACTCTCTCTAATATAACATTCTATAAGGTATAGGAAGGTATTATTCAGCAGCTCTCCAGTTTGCAATTTTACAGTCGAGTTGTTAGGATCGAAATTCCCCTAGCAACCATGCACTGATTTGAATAACAGACTGGAATATGAATAGGAGAGGCCTGAACAGAAAAAGGAGTAATAAAAAGTAGTAATAATAATAAGGGGCAGATTTATGAAGGGTTTAAGTGAAAATTTTAATTTTCTATTTTTTTTTTCATGGTTAAAACTGTAAAATTCAACTAGGGAATTATCCAAACTCGATGCAAGTTTTTTAAAAAAAAATTGATTTTCTCTGTTGTCTCAAGGAGGACACAGGGACTATGGGGTTAATCTCCACCCTCCAGGAGGCAGGACAGTTATGTTAATGAAAAAAGGGGGCGTGCCAGGTACTGTGGCTTAACCCCACACTGTAGTCAAACCAATCAGTTTTTAAGTGTCCTGCTTCCAAGGAGGATGGACAACCACAAGCTCCAAGCTTTTAAGAGGAATTGGGGTCCATACCACAATCAGGGATACCTGTATTGCTTGAGTAAAACCCCTTCGTGGGATGCCCACTGGAGTCAGTCCATGGCCTTCTGGCTAAACACGACTCGCATAGGCATGCCTGCGCTCCGTGGAGGGAGAGCAGAGGGCATGCAGTGCGGCTACATGTGAGTAGATTCTCTCTTCATCTATTCCTACACAGTTGCTCTCCCCCCCCCCCAGGGCTGCTTCCTCTCCATTATGCCCTGACTGCTGCGCTGCAAGTTGTGGAGATGGCCTTCTAGGGTCTCTCCTTTCCTCACTTCGCTTCCCCTGTGTTCTCCATTCAAGGGAGTTAGGCGCTACTTGCCTTCCTTCGTTAGGGCAGGGGAATAGTCGGGTTGACGGCGCCATTCTGCACGCCTCCTGTGGAACGCATCCGGCAGCCTGTATAGGGGGGGTCCCTTGCGTTCCAAGCCTCATTCCAACGCCGCTGTTTCGCGCGCTTCCTCCACGCTCTATGTGCGGCTCTATTACTCGCAGCACACAGGCACCTGACAATCTTATAAGTCCATTCACAGACTTCCAGAGGCACTAGCAGTCGCTTATTACACAACATACTGTAGCAATAACAAACCCTTCAGCTGGTTTGTTAACCAAGACCAAGAGACTTGAGCCATCCAAAGCCCACTCGGGGGCCCTTTCTCCATCTGATGGTTCTCTGCATGGGGGGGGATTCAGAAGGCGAACTGCCCCTCTCCGATGTATCGTCTGAAGACGAAGAACTTCTTGAAGATGAGGCTAAAGGTCATGACGTTCAACATGACATAGAACATATCATTAAGGGCGTTACAGAAGTTTTAAAGGTATCTCAGTCACAAGATCCACGGTCTCAATCCTCCAGCCTATTTAAGAGAAAACACAAATCTTCTCTCTGTTTTCCTTCACATGAACAACTGCTGGATATTATACAAGAAGAGTGGAATTACCCTGAAAGAAAGTTTCAAGCCACTCGTAAATTCTCCAAGTCCTATCCCTTTCCTAAGGAATTGGTGGACAAGTGGTCAATGCCTCCTACAGTAGATGCTCCTGTCTCCAGACTGTCTAAATCTACTACACTACCAGTTACAGATGCAGCAGCATTCAAGGACTCTTCTGATCGACGTCTAGAAGGTTTTCTCAAAGCGGTGTACTCATCTGCTGGTTCTACCTTGCGTCCCGTCCTAGCCTCAGCCTGGGTAGCAAGGGCCATTCAGGCCTGGGCCGAATCCCTTCTTAAAGATATTCAGGAAGGTGTCCCTCGAACAGATCTACTTTCATCAATACAATCCATAGTTGAGGCCTCTGCCTACCTTTCTGAGACTACGCTTGACACAGCACAGATAACTGCACGCACTTCAGCACTGTCCGTAGCGGCTAGGCTTACCCTATGGTTAAAGAATTGGACGGCTGACCTCAGTTCAAAAAAGTCCTTAACTTCGCTACCCTTCAAGGGACTACGGCTCTTTGGTGAGGAGCTGGAAAAGATTATTTCCCAAAGCAACTGGGGGTAAGATTACGTTCCTACCCAGTCCAAGTCTCGATCCTCTTCCACATTTCGACAGAGAAAGTATTTTCGAGGCCAACCCAGCCGGTCTTTAAGGCGCTACAGCCTGCCCCAATGGTCTAATTTTCGTTCCAAACCTACAGACAAGGGACGACCAGCGTGGAAGAACAACAAATTCCACAACAAACAAGCCAGTTTCAGGTTGACGGGGCATCCCCTCCGGAACCACAGCAGTCCATAGGAGGCAGACTACTACGGTTCCGGGAGGTCTGGAACCGATACTCGTCGGACGCCTGGGTCAACGAGATTATCACAGAAGGTTACCACCTCGATTTTTTCTCCCGTCCTCCCAGAAAATTTCTCATGTCAAGGCTACCAACAAATACCACAAAGGCCCAAGCCTTTCTGGACTGCATCGACAAGATGTAGCAGGATGGGGTGATCATTCCAGTCCCTCAGTCGGAAGTCTTCTCAGGTTTTTACTCCAATCTGTTCCTAGTTGCCCTCCCCTTTGGCCTCTCATCAGCCCCCAGAGTGTTAACCAAGCTCATGGCGGTGACCGCTGCAACACTGAGGATTCAGGGAATTTCCATCACGCCTTACCTGGACGATCTACTTCTGAAAGCCAGAACAGTGGAGAAGAGCGTGAGGGATCTTCAGAAGGCGATAGCTCTTCTACAAGAATTCAGTTGGACGATCAATTGGAATAAATCCAACCTCCTTCCCAGTCACCAGATGACATTCCTCGGTCTCGAATTCGACACCCTGACTCAACGTGTACTCCTCCCACCAGACAAAGGGGAGAAGATAAGAACTCTGGTCTCCAACCTGCTACAGACTCAGAGACCCACTATTCATCTGGCCATGAAAGTACTCGGCTCAATGGTGTCGACCATCGAGGCAGTTCCATTCGCTCAACTGCATCTACGCCCCCTTCAGGCCAACATCCTATCAGCATGGCGGGGGGGATCCTTACTGCAGAAGATGTCACTCCAACCATCCACCAGGACATCTCTTCTGTGGTGGCTCAATCCGACCAATCTCTCCCGGGGTCAATCCTGGGCGACACCCGAATGGATAGTTCTCACGACGGACGCCAGCCTACAGGGTTGGGGGGCAACATTCAATTCACTATCCGCACAAGGTCTATGGTCTCCCGCGGAGTCCAAACTGACGATCAACATCCTAGAGTTGCGAGCGGTGAAACTGTCTCTTCATCACTGGTCCCCTCTCTTCCAGGCACTAGTGATACGCGTCCAGAGCGACAATTCAACCACTGTCGCATACATCAACAGACAAGGAGGGACCCGCAGCAAAGCGGCCCTAGCGGAAGTCCAACAGATCTTGAACTGGGCCGAGTCTCACTCAGTCAGACTCTCCGCCATTCACATCCCGGGTGTAAACAACATCACAGCAGACTTCCTCAGCCGAAATACCCTAGATCCAGGGGAATGGGAACTTCATCCGGAATCCTTCGCCGAACTAGTCCATCATTGGGGTCTCCCTCAAATCGACCTGATGGCGTCCAGATCCAACAGAAAGGTCAACACCTTTTTTCGCCCACTCGCGGGACCTTCTCGCAACAGGAGTGGACGCCATGACACAGTGTTGGCAGTTCGACCTGGCATACATCTTTCCTCCGCTTCCCATGCTGCCACGGGTTCTGAAGAAGATCAGGCAGTCCTTCCTCACAGTCATCGTGATAGCCCCCTTCTGGCCCAGAAGAACGTGGTTTTCGGATCTTCAGGAAATGTCGATAGCAGATCCCATCCGATCTTCTATGTCAGGGCCCCATAGTTCACCACAACCCGGGCCTCTTCGCTTTGACGGGATGGCTGTTGAGGCAACCATATGGAGACGAAAGGGAATAGCAGAAGATGTCATTACAACTATGTTGAAATCTCGCAAACCCACCTCTTCTTGAGCTTACCACAGAGTGTGGCGTACCTATTGGGACTGGTGCAGAGACTCTGCAATTCCCATTCCAGATTCCGTTTCCTTCATGGAGTGCAACATTCCAAGAGTGCTGTCCTTTCTTCAACGTGGTCTACAGCTAGGTCTTAAACTCAGCTCCCTAAAGGTTCAGGTGTCAGCCTTGTCAGTTCTTCTTCAAAACAGATTGGCCCTGGATGATTCAGTTCGTACCTTCCTTCAAGGTGTGTCACACATCAGTCCTCCATTCCGTTCACCTGTCCCGGGTTGGGACCTCAACATCGTTCTTGATGCTCTTCTGGATCCTCCCTTTGAGCCCTTGGCTACGATTTCAGAACAGTGGCTTACCTGGAAGGTGGTGTTTCTCGTTGCCATATCTTCGGCTAGGAGAGTCTCTGAGATCAGTGCCTTGTCCTGCGATCCTTCATTCCTCATATTCCACAAGGATAAAGCTGTGTTACGCACACTGCCCTCCTTTCTTCCGAAGGTGGTATCATCCTTTCACATAAACCAGGAAATTGTGGTGCCAACATTATGCCCCGATCCCAAGAACGATAAAGAGCACAGGCTTCACAGTCTGGACGTTGTCAGAGCACTTCGCTGGTATCTAGAGAGAACCAAGGTTTTTCGTTGTTCGCAGAACCTTTTTGTCATACCTTCTGGAGCCCGACGGGGCTTGGCAGCTTCCAAGACGTCCATCGCATGATGGCTGAAAGAGACCATACGACAGGCCTACCTAGCCAAGGGCAAGTCTTCGCCGGGCGGCATCAGAGCCCATTCCACGAGGTCAGTGGGAGCCTCCTGGGCCTGGCGCAACGCGGCCTCCATCGACCAGATCTGTAGAGCGGCCACTTGGTCCTCTGTTCACACATTCATTCGATTCTACAAACTTTACACGTTTTCATCTGCAGAGGCTGCTTTCTGCCGTAAGGTGCTGCACGCTGTGGTGCAATGACGTGTCTCTCCTCGCTCCCACCCTACTTTTTGGGACTGCTTTGTTATGTCCCCCTTGAGACAACAGAGAAAACAGGATTTTTGTTACTCACCGTTAAATCTGTTTCTCTGTGGTCGATAGGGGGACACAGGGCTTCCCATCCCTATGCGAGTTGACCCTGTTGGTCTATGGGAATTTTCTCCAGTTTTTTTTTTTTTTTTACCAGTTTTGCATTTTTCTATGACTTCTGTCTTATTGTTCACAGTGTCTTTGGTACCAACTGATTGGTTTGACTACAGTGTGGGGTTAAGCCACAGTACCTGGCACGCCCCCTTTTTTCATTAACATAAGTGTCCTGCCTCCTGGAGGGTGGAGCTTAACCGCATAGTCCCTGTGTCCCCCTATCGACCACAGAGAAACAGATTTAACAGTGAGTAACAAAAATCCTGTTTTCAAGATTTATCAAAGTCCAGGCCTTTAAGAATTCAAACTCGACTATTCGCCACCTAAAACCTGCCGAATTCCTGTATAAAAGTCAACCTTCCTGACATTCAAGTTTTTTTCGGAGAAAAAACTCAAATCAAATTCGGTCGAACCGAATTCGCTTAGAGTTTTACATATTAAACTTCTTAAATAAATGCTCGAATATTTGAATTTCGAGTAAATATCAAAATCATGAGAGTTAAAAAAAAAAAACCTCACATGAATTAGAAATTCGACCTTTAAATGTGCCTCTAAATGTGTAGCCTTGCAGAGCATTTGTTTTTAGATGGGGTCAGTGACCCCCATTTAAAAGCTGGGAAGAAGAAAAAGAAGGCAAATAATTAAAAAATAGGTTTAAATAAAAAAGCATTCAGTGTCGAGTGCAATGAAGTTTAAGGGGTTGACCTACCCAGAAAAAAGGGGGGTCTAGGTGCTCAAGCCCCAGACCTTCAGCTCGGGGAGGCAAAAATTACAAAAAAGATGATAAGGGCTGCCACATATCAGATCACACTCCCTGAGTTTGATGTATTTAAAAAAGTATTTTTTTATTAAGCAAAAAACATTACAAAGCCTTATGTGTTTCGTAGCTTAGAGGCACCCAGTCAGTCATGACTGGGTGTCCCTAAGGCACGAAACGGATAAGGCTTTGTAATGAGTGTGATCTGGTATTTATCATCTTTTTTTGAAAAGAATTCAAAAACTATAAAAAATAATGACCAACTGAAAAGTTGCTTACAATTACCAACTCTATAACGTACTAAAAGTTAACATGAAAGTGAACCACCCCTTTAAGAATAGAGCAGTAGAATATGCTAAAGGCTGGGGCCATACCCAAGTCAAAATTCAGGGACGAGGGTCTCCAAAAGGTCCACTCACCTCTGGAAAAAGTCCACCTCCTGCAAAAACTCTTCACACATCCCAAAAAGTGGCTCAGCTCTGGAAGTGATAAATACAGAGAGTGGGAATATAACAAAATACTTGTCCTATAAAGTAAAAATAAATAGTCACTACTGGATAAAGCTCAGCTAACTTACCCTTTAGTGGTCCGAGCCGTGACCAAGAGCTGCAGGGCTTTGGCTTGTAACCTCATGTGATGTATTATTGCCACTTGCCTGGTTTCAAGCCCACTGTACATAAACTCCATCTTGTAGGTTTCTTCTAAGATCTAAAATGAAATAAAGGTTAGAAAACAGAGAATGGACATAGGATATTGTCACGGTCTTTAACAGGATGTAAACCCAAAATTTGGCAATTGATCATGGATCTAAAAAAATATATCTATATGTACCCTCTACTAGTATAGGAATACGCAGAGGATAAAGTAATAGGATTTAGGCCAACCTGACATCTTCCATTGCACTTAAAGGAGAACTAAACCCTAAAAATGAATATATCTAAAAATGCCATGTTTTATATTCTGACTTTATTGCACCAGTCCAAAGTGTCAGCTTGTCAATAGCAGCAATGATCCAGGACTCAAACTTGTCACAGGGGGTCACCATCTTGGAAAGTGTCTGTGACACTCACATGCTCAGTGGGCTCTGATTGGCTGTTGAGAAGCTAAGCTTAGGGATTGTCACTAATTATCCAGCAGAAAATGAGCTTCCCTGGCTGTAATATAAACTGATGCTACAGGTTTGCTGATTATTAAATTCTGATGCTAATTGCTCTGGTTTCTGTGCTGCCATGTAGTAATTATGTGTATTAATTACTAATCAGCCTTATATTGTGACATTTCTATTCTATGTGTACTGTATATTGTGAGTGGGTCCCTAAGCTCAGTAAGTGACAGCAGCACAGAGCATGTGCAGTGAATCAGCAGAAAAGAAGATGGGGAGCTACTGGGGCATCTTTGGAGACACAGATCTTTACTGCTAAAGGGCTGTGGTTGCCTTGGGCTGGTACAGAAGCACAAAACATCATGTACGACATTTCTAGCTACATCTTTAGTTAAGTTTTAGTTCTCCTTTAAAGGCTTTGTTCGCCTTTAAATTACATTTTAGTATTATGCAGAGAGTGATATTCTGAGATAATTGGTTTTTATTATTTGTGGTTGTTGAGTTATTTAGCTTTCTATTCAGCAGCTCTCCAGTTTGCAGTTTCAGAAGTCTGGTTGCTAGGGTCCAAATTCCCCTAGCAACCATGTATTGATTTGAACAAGAGACTGGAATATGAATAGGAGAGGCCTGAATAGAAAGAGGAGTAATACAAAGTAGCAATAACAATAAATGTGTAGCCTTACAGAGCACTTGTTTTATAGATGGGGTCACTGACCCCCATTTGAAATCTGGAATGAGTCAGAAGAAAAAGGCAAAGAATTGAAAAAAAAAACCTACAAAAAAATAAAGACCAATTGAAACTGTGCTTAAAATTGGCCATTCTATAACATACTAAAAGTTAACCACCCATTTTAAGCAGAGCTTCCCAAACTGCAGGGGGTTTTAAGAAGTGACGGGGGCTCAGCCTGGCCTAGTTATGGTGAGAAATGGGGAGATGTTAATTTTCTCACCTAGATACACCTGAATCCAAGCCAAGTCTGGATATTGCTGGAAATATGGCTGAATGACTAATAAATGAATGTATCCTTGTTATGAGCTGGGGGGGAAGGGGGTGACCAAAGTTTGTCCCTCCAATGAGGGCTCGACCCTATAACAACTGTCTTAAATAAAAAGGAACGAAGTAAGCTTTATCAGAAAGGTCTATATAAATACACCAGTAAACCCTCAAAGTAATGCTGCTCTGAGTCCTCTGTCAAAAGAAACACCACATTTCTTTCCTTCTATTGTGTACTCATGGGCTTCTGTATCAGACTTCCTGTTTTCAGTTTAAACCTCCAGGGCTAGGGCTTGAGCATGCTCAGTTTGCTCCTCTTCTCCCTTCTCTGCTGTAATCTGAGCCCAGAGCTATAAGTTAGCAGGGAGAGACTCAGGCAGGAAGTGATGTCACAGCAAGCTAATACAGCAGCTGCTATCCTAAACAAACAGAGAGCTTCTAGAGCTTTTTGCTCAGGTATGGTAAAGCATTCTACAGAATAAATTTAGTGTTCTATCTTGCACTATTTCAGATAATCTACTGGCAATAAAATCTCTCCATAGCTTTCCTTCTCCTTTAAAGTGACACGACCTCAGAAAGGAAGTTTCTAGTAACTTACATAGTAAGTTCGGTTGAAAAACGTACCTGCTTGACAGCATTGGTTGTCAGGGAATTCTTTAGAAACAGAGGAGCAGCCAGACTCCATAGCTTCTCATTCAAGGCCTGGAAACATCAAAAGCGACAGTGAAGAAAAAAGTGTTTCCTGCCAGAGGCACGTCAACAAGGGTCGTGGAATCTCAGGTGGTCAATACAAAGCACTTTGGGTGTTACGGTTAAATGAGTTCTTATTACTAAAGAAAATCAATTATATTTATTTGACTTATTTGGGCACTACCTACAGTATAACACTCAGCATAGCTGCCCGAGGGCCTGCGAGAAGCATGAAAACTTTACATTATCTAGTCAAACACTGGGGCCAATCAAAGTCGCCCAATCCAACCTTGGTTAGCAGTAAGTGGCAGCGCAGATACGTTGCAGAGAAATCCGCCATTCCCGCAAGGTCAGACTGAAGCTCTCCAATTCTCTGCAGGTCACTGGGGAAGAAAAGCAAATAAGAAATCAGCAGAAATGTCACAATCCCAAGCCCTTTCGGCCGAATACCAAACTGAATCTTAATTTGCATTGTGGGAAGGGGGGAATATTTTTTACATCCATACAAAAAAGTCACGCAATTTCACTCCCCGTCCCTAATTTGCTTATGCAAATTTGGGTTCGGCCGGGCAGAAGGATTCGCCCGAATCCTGCTAAAAAAGGCAGAATCCTGGATTCGTGCATCCCTTTTTTCTGTATACACAAAAAACCACCAATGCTTTAGTCCATATAACATGAAAAATTATCTGCCTGTTCTTTTAATTAAAGGATAAGTAAACCTTAAAAATAAGTGAATGTAAAACTGATGAGCAGGTTATTCTAAGCACTTTTGTAATTTACATTCATTATCTATTTTGATTTTATTCACATGTACTAATATAAACGAATTGTTACAACAGCACCACCTGCTGGTCATTATCCCACCAGTCTGACCACCAAGTAGTCAAGGAAGTTGTCAGGAGAAAGAAAGAGGCTGCTCTGATGTTTTATGCTTAGGGAAAAAAATAGAAGCCTTTCTCAAATCTTTCCTAAGCAGAAGAACATCAGAGCAGCCTCTTTCTTTCTCCTGACAACTTCCTTGACTACTTGGTGGTCAGACTGGTGGGAAAATGACCAGCAGGTGGCGCTGTTGTAACAAAATTCATTCATATTAACAGCACATGTATCCCTTAATATCTTGGTATTTAAAGATTAAATAAATAATCAATGTACATTGCAGTAGTACTTAGAATAGCACCCTCATCAATTTTACATTCACTTATTTTAAGGTTTACTAATCCTTTTAGAAATAGTTCCCTGTTGGTTTATTAAAGGAGACATTTTGTGTAAAAAATAAGAACGTATCAGTGCATTATACTCATTTAGAAGAAGAATTGTGTTCATCAATAAATCAACCTGAAACACTACTTTTTGTTATTTCTGCAGAAACCCTCCCTTCTCTTCCACTTCCTGCTCCCTGAATTCCCAGGCTCTCAGCTCACTGCACTGTAGGACAGGAACCAATCAGCAGCTAGCAGGACCTGATAGGGAACTGAAGCCTGTCTGTGCTTGTGGGACTGCAGGGCTGTGATTGTCTGTCCCCTCCTACTGTGCTTATGGCAGGAATCGTTAGGACACTCCCACCCCTCATTTGAAACTTGGAGAGGAACCAATCAACATCTATAGGAAACTCTAATAAAGGGGCTATTTTTAAAGATAATCATTTTTAGCACCATGTAAAAGCAACATCATTGCCTACAAAATTAGGGTTTTTTCATGTATCCTTTATGTCTCCTTTAAAGGAACAGTTCAGTGTGAAAATAAAAACTGGGTAAATTTTAGTTAGCCACAAATGTAATGTATAAAGGCTGGAGTGACTGGATGTGTAACATAATAGCCAGAACACTACTTCCTGCTTTTCAGCTCTCTAACTCTGAGTTAGTCAGCGACTTTAAGGGGGGCCACATGGGACATAACTGTCAGTGAGTTTACAATTGATCCTCCGCATTCAGCTCAGATTCAAAAGCAACAGATATGACCCATGTGGCCCCCCCTCAAGTCTCTGATTGGCTACTGTCTGGTAAACCAAGAGAGCTGAAAAGCAGGAAGTAATGTTCTGGCAATTATGTCAGACATCCAGTCACTCCAGCCTTTATACATTACATTTTTGAATAACCAACTTTTTTATTTTGCATTTATTTATCTATTTACCCAGTTTTTATTTTTATACTGAACAATTCCTGTAAGAGGGCAAACGGGTCATTTTGTTTTCACCTTCCCCTTGGAATGAACAGGATAAGTTCAAGCAGAGAACTAAACATAAGCGCCTCTCTTCCCCTATTACTGCCAGTTTCTCAGGCTTACACTTAAGGAGGGGTTTATTATATGGTAGATAACCGAGTGTATGTTTTATATGCATGTGTGTGTATAAATAGGCCCCCCTCCTTCTCCCACAGTCCTGTCCAATTGTTCTATACAGGCTGCTTGTGATTTGAACATAACCCTGGGAGCCAGACAATGAGATCAAGAGATATGTGGCTGTATAAGAGACTGGGTGTAAATAGTCAGTTTTAGATTAACAGAAGCTTGTGCAAGACTGAAACTGCAACCACTGCAATGGTCTCTACTTCCCAGTAATTCAAGATGGCTAAGCACACAAGACCATTGGGGTGCTGCACTCATCCAATCAGATCCCAGTTACCGTATAGTGAATTCCAGCAGCTCCTGTGTCCCTTGTGAGCCGAGGTGCTGGAGATTGTGCACCCGCTCTAAGCTGAGCTGAAGAAACTGCTGTGAAGGATCCTCAGGAGGGGCCTCTGTGATAACATCTGGGATCCAAGACCATCTCACACTTGGTAACTGAGGAAATAAACAGAAACATGAAATTACACTGTTATATCAGTCTGCAACAAACTATACATCTAATATAAACGGGAGAATAATTATTGCCTACAGTACTCTATGCATAGCACATTGTGTTGCAAGTAGGAGCTGCTATATTGCTTGCCATAGCCAAATATTCTCCACACGGGATATTTTTACTGTCTAATATGCATACACTGAATAGCCAGGGAATATTGCCCAAAGCAATCAAATCTCAGCATTCCACTGAAGTCTTATGAAAATGTATTTAATTTTTACAGGTATGGGATCCGTTTTCCGGAAACCCTTTATCCAGAAAACTCAGAATTACGGAAAGGCCATCTCCCATAGACTTAATTTTATCCAAATAATCCAGATGTTTGAAAATTATTTATTTTTCTGTGTAATAATAAAACAGTAGCTTGTACTTGATCCCAACTAAGATATAATTAATCCTTATTGGAAGCAAAACCAGCCTATTGGGTTTATTTAATGTTTTCTAGTAGACAAAGGATAAGTAAACCTTTAAAATAAGTGAATGTAAAATTGATGAGGGGACTATTCTAGGCACGTTTGTCCTTTACATTCATTATTTATTTATTTTTTATTCTAAGGTATCAAAGGATACACATACTGTTATGTTAATATGATTGAATTGTTACAACAGCGCCACCTGCTGGTCATTTTCCCACCAGTCTGACCACCAAGTAGTCAAGGAAGTTGTCAGGAGAAAGAAAGAGGCTGCTCTGATGTTCTTCTGCTTAGGAAAGATTTGAGAAAGGTTTCTAATTGTTTTCCTAAGCAGAAGAACATCAGAGCAGCCTCTTTCTTTCTCCTGACAACTTCCTTGACTACTTGGTGGTCAGACTGGTGGGAAAATGACCAGCAGGTGGTGCTGTTGTAACAAAATTCATTCATATTAACAGTACATGTATCCCTTAATATCTTGGGATAAAAAGAAAATAAATAATAAACGTAAATTACAAAAGTGCTTAGAATAGCACTCAACAATTTTACATTCACATATTTTAAAGGTTCACTTAACTTTTAAGACAGGGCTGTCCAACATGTGCTCCACAACCCCCCTTGTGTGGCCCCCCACATGAAAGTTTACCTGCTGTGTCTGCTTACCATGTGTAAGATTTAAAAGGTACAGAGATTAACTGCATTGTTTAATCAAATCCAGACTGTAATCCCCTGTATTGTTCACACTTGTGACACCTCTATTGTTAACACCCTTAAAGCCCTGTACACCCGAGACCCCTGAGACAAAGAGAAGAAATGATAGAAGATATATCAGCTGAGTGTATGTGTCACTTACATTAAGAGCAGGAACAAGGTGTGACAGGCTGTCTCGCAGGTAGGTATAATGACGGAACGTGTGATCAGAGAACAGAGCAGGCATGGTGGGACAGCATTTGGCAGCATTGAAAATCAGAACCAGAACTGCAATGTCTGGAGAGCATTGTTAAAGGGGAACTCCACACAAACATAACTTGAGCTTTTTGAAAAGTAAACATAATTTCAAGCAACTTTGCAATATACATCAATTAAAATATATGCAGACTTTTCATGATTTTTAATGGTTTCTGACAGTTCCCTAAGCCTAGCCCCCTGCTTTCCTGCTGATCTGTCCGACTACTTTGCTGAGCTGGCTGACTACTGTTACTTTGTATCAACAGCCATCTGTCCTCAGCCTGCATCCTCCAAACCCCACAATTCCCTGCACATGTGATTTCAATAAGGAACAGAGGATCATAGTGCAGTGCATTGTGGGTTATGTAGTTCCTGCATGCTGTCTGTAAGCTGTGGAGAAGTTATTACAAGAGAAGCGAAGTTTCACGAGGAAACGTCGGGCGACTTTGGAATACGGAGCGCCGCGTGTGCTTTAGCGCAGGTGATTTTTCATTTTAGCCGGCGCAAGACAGAGGGAAGGCGTTCGGGAAGATTGGTTGCCGCAAAGACGAAGCGATTATTCGCCAGGCGACTAAATCTCCCGGAATTGCCCTTAAACAGCTGCATTTCAGCACAGAAAATTGCATTTATTCATACTTTTTGAAG
Organism: Xenopus petersii; assembly: GCA_038501925.1. NCBI lineage: Eukaryota > Metazoa > Chordata > Amphibia > Anura > Pipidae > Xenopus > Xenopus petersii. The sequence continues at coordinate 14,699,908 of CM076674.1, forward strand.
AAACAGGTAACTGTGATGGGTATATTAGGGTTTCTGTGTTATGTAGGCCTCTTTACCAAATATTGGTTTGGAAGCCGGAGTTCCCCTTTAAGCTCCGATGTAAGCAGACCTGAAAACTAAGAATCATCTTGTACTTGTTTCAGCCAGGCACAAGGATTTGGGTGAATCCAAATCCTGCTGAAAAAGGCTGAATCCTGGATTTGGTGCCTCCCTATCTTATGCTGACAAAAAATTACAATGCTCCAGCTACTGAGTTGATGTTTTTTAGTTTCCCTTTAAAGGGGTGGTCCACCTTAAAGTTACTTTTTAGTATGTTATAGAATGGCTAATTCTAAGCAACTTTTCAATTGGTCTTTATTAATTGACTTTTTTTTATCATCTACTTCTGGCTCTTTCCAGCTTTCAAATGGGGGTTACTGACCCCATCTTAAAAACAAATGCTCTGTAAGGCTACAAATGTATTGTTATTGTTACTTTTTATTACTCCTCTTTCTATTCAGGCCTCTCCTATTCATATTCCAGTCTCTTATTCATAGCAACGCATGGCTGCTAGGGTCATTTGGACCCTAGCAACCAGATTGCTGAAATTGCAAAATGAAAAGCTGGTGAATAAAAAGCTAAATAACTCAAAAACCACAAAAAATGAAAACCACAGAATCCTTGGAAAGTGGCATTGCTGCAATGCCTCCAAACGTTGAAACAAGACTTCTCGGCTTTATCGCCCCCTTCATCACCCACTTGCATTTATCAGGGAAACCACTGCACTGAGCAAAAGAAGGATACAGGCTGGGTCATCCATGTCAGGCTCTGGCGTATCAAAAAAAGGGTGGGTGCTCAGAAGCTCTGGGACAAGAGACAGGACCAGGGTGGGATGTCGGCTCCCGAGGAACTTTAAACACCTGCAAAGTAAGAAATGCCTTATACTGGGCAATATACTGGGCCAATAATGACTTCTGCTGAATGTATAGAAGCCAATCAGCATGCACGCTCCATACTTACTTCCAAATGGACTCCCGGTCGGTGGGGTATTTGGAGAGGTTCTTCAATAGTTCAACAAGAGCCAGCTGGATACACTCCTTGGTGGAAACATTTGTGCAACACAGCAACTCATGAAGGGCCTCCCGGATATCTCGAGATTTGTCCTGCACAACACAATAAGGAGTAGTGTGATACGTGGAGCCAAGAACCAGCATCAACACAAACTATAAGAACTTTTATTCATTCCCACTATAGAAGTTACTCACCTCCAGCACGGCCAGCACTGTGTCCAGCTGATCTTCTCTCAGCGTGATATTGTCGGAGATCTTGCGCATGGTGTGGATAGACTGCAGTCGCACCTCCTCAATCTCATCGTTAAACATGTCCACCAGGAAATCCAAGCATTTCTCAGCAAACGGAGCAGATGAGCGGGCCAGCAGGCACAAGGACTCCACAGCAGCAATCCTCACCTCTGGAAAGAACAGTTAGGAGTGGAAGTGATGCACGGACAGTTGGATAAGAAACGTTTATGGTGCTTTCCATTGGCATTACCAATAGTACGTAAAGAGCTACTTGAGTCAACCTTATGCAAAACAACAGGGAGTCATCTGAATATACTTTATACAAACAAACTGCTGTGTAGCAATGGGGGCAGCCATTCAAGCACAGGATACATAGTAGATAACAGATAAGTACTACTATAGTTTATATAAACAAGCTGCTGTGTAGCCATGGGGGCAGCCATTCAAGCACAGGATACACAGTAGATAACAGATAAGTACTACTATAGTTTATATAAACAAGCTGCTGTGTAGCCATGGGGGCAGCCATTCAAGCACAGGATACATAGTAGATAACAGATAAGTACTACTATAGTTTATATAAACAAGCTGCTGTGTAGCCATGGGGGCAGCCATTCAAGCACAGGATACACAGTAGATAACAGATAAGTACTACTATAGTTTATATAAACAAGCTGCTGTGTAGCCATGGGGGCAGCCATTCAAGCACAGGATACACAGTAGATAACAGATAAGTACTACTATAATTTATATAAACAAGCTGCTGTGTAGCCATAGGGCAGCCATTCAAGCACAGGATACACAGTAGATAACAGATACGTACTACTATAGTTTATATAAACAAGCTGCTGTGTAGCCATGGGGGCAGCCATTCAAGCACAGGATACACAGTAGATAACAGAGAAGTACTACTATAGTTTATATAAACAAGCTGTTGTGTAACCATGGGGGGCAGCCATTCAAGCACAGGATACACAGTAGATAACACATAAGTTCTGAAGAATCCCATTGTATACTACAGAGCTTTTCTATTATCTGCTGTGTATCCTATGCCTTTTTCTCCTTTTTTCCAGCTTGAATGGCTGCTCCCATGGCTGCTCCCATGGCTACACAACAGCTTGTTTACATAAACTATAGTAGTAATTTTCTGTTATCTACTGTGTATCCTTTGCTTGAATGGCTGCCCCCATGGCTACACAGCAGCTTGTTTAAATAAACTATAGGAGTACTTTTCTGTTATCTACTGTGTATCCTGTGCTTGAATGGCTGCCCCCATGGCTACACAGCAGCTTGTTTATATAAACTATAGTAGTAATTTTCTGTTATCTACTGTGTATCCTTTGCTTGAATGGCTGCCCCCATGGCTACACAGCAGCTTGTTTAAATAAACTATAGGAGTACTTTTCTGTTATCTACTGTGTATCCTGTGCTTGAATGGCTGCCCCCATGGCTACACAGCAGCTTGTTTATATAAACTATAGTAGTACTTATCTGTTATCTACTGTGTATCATGTGCTTGAATGGCTGCCCCCATGGCTACGCAGCAGCTTGTTTATATAAACTATAGTAGTACTTATCTGTTATCTACTGTGTATCATGTGCTTGAATGGCTGCCCCCATGGCTACACAGCAGCTTGTTTATATAAACTATAGTAGTACTTATCTGTTATCTACTGTGTATCATGTGCTTGAATGGCTGCCCCCATGGCTACGCAGCAGCTTGTTTATATAAACCAGTGATCCCCAACCAGTAGCTCGTGAGCAACATGTTGCTCTCCAACCCCTTACATGTTGCTCCCAGTGGCCTCAAAGCAGGAGATTATTTGTTAATTCCAGACTTGGAGGCAAGTTTTGGTTGTATAAAAACCAGGTGCACTGCCAAACAGAGCTATTAAATGGCCAATCACTGCCCTTATTTGGCACCCCAAGAACATTTTTCATGCTAGTGTTGCTCCTCAACTCCTTTTACTTCTGAATGTTGCTCATGGGTTCTAAAGGCTGGGGAATCCCTGATATAAACTATAGTAAAAGTTTCTGAAGCAAACACACCAGTTTTAGCAGTTCAGGCCAACATAATATTATATTTTCATTACTTTATATCACTTTCACTTTTTGGTGTTACTGTTCCTTTAAGAAGCAGGAACTGCTTAGCATTGGAATGGTTTATTACAAGCAGGACTGGCACTGAATGAATCCTCACATGCTATTTATTGGATAAGGCATCTCTACTCAGAGGCTAGCCTATGGGGCAAGTCTCCCTTATATCCCCTACTTTGCCAACAGGGAAATCTGTGTGATGTAGGAGGTGAGACTTCTACTGACCAAACTGCAGCCTAGTAGTGTAAGATTTCTGTGCGGATTATAGATCTAGTCTGTATACAAGGAAATGAATGATAAGCTTTATATTGCAATTATAAGTTGGGTAGATGGTGTTACTGATTTTGCTCAGTGCTGCAGCTAATAGAATATGTGACAGTACCATACATCTCATCCTCCAGCCCATGAACAAAAGCTCCACAGGCTCCAGAGTCAATTAGATTCACAGCTCCCGTGTCCAGCTCCTCTTTGGGGGCATCATCTCCCCATTTCCGGCCACTGGAAAACTCCCCTGAGCTATAGAGCTCTTTGGCACGTTCATGGGCTGTCCGTTTCCGCTGTAAAGAGAAGAATAAGAAGGACAATAAGTAATCCATTTAAAGGAGAAGGAAAGCCCCAGGGCGCAAAACCCCTCCCCCCCTCCCTCCTGGCCTACCTGTCCCCCTGGGCAAATGCCCCTAACTTGTTACTCACCCCTCTGCGCAGGTCCTGTCCACGGAGTTCGCAGTCGCCATCTTCTCCCACGCGCGTCTTCTTCCTGCGATGACCGGCATGCGCCGAATGTCACGAAGAAAACTTTGTGACATTCGGCGGAAGCGCAGTAGAGCCGTACCGGTAACTGTTCCTACTGCGCATGCGCCAGAAAACGCCGGTCATCGCAGGAAGAAGATGCGCGTGGGAGAAGATGGCGACTGCGAACTCCGTGGACAGGACCTGCGCAGAGGGGTGAGTAACAAGTTAGGGGCATTTGCCCAGGGGGACAGGTAGGCCAGGGGGGAGGAGGGAGGGGGGCAACGGAGGGGAGGGGGGAGGGGTTTTGCGCCCTGGGCTTTCTTTCTCCTTTAAAGGAGAACTAAAGCTTAACTAAAGAAGTAGCTAGAAATGTTGTACATTAAGTTTTTGGCTTCTGTACCAGCCCAAGGCAACCACAGCCCTTTAGTAGTAAAGATCTGTGTCTCCAAAGATGCCCCAGTAGCTCCCCATCTTCTTTTCTGTTGATTCACTGCACATGCTCTGTGCTGCTGTCACTTACTGAGCTTAGGGACCCACTCACAATAAACAGTACACATAGAATAGAAATGTCACAATATAAGGCTGATTAGTAATTAATACAAATAATTACTACATGGCAGCACAGAAACCAGTGCAATTAGCATCAGAATTTAATAATCAGCAAACCTGTAGCATCAGCTTATATTACAGCCAGGGAAGCTCATTTTCTGCTGGATAATTCGTGACGAGCCCTAAGCTTAGCTTCTCAACAGCCAATCAGAGCCCACTGAGCATGTGAGTGTCACAGACACTTTCCAAGATGGTGACCCCCTGTGACAAGTTTGAAGTCCTGGATCATTGCTGCTATTGACAAGCTGACACTTTAGCCTTGTGCAATAAGTTCTGTGTATAAAATATGGCATTTTTAGCCACGCATTTTAAGGGTTTAGTTCTCCTTTAATAGAGACCTCTAAGTACAAGTGCATAGTGGCCCTTTAATTTGCACATCTTTTGACCAACATACAGGATTGGTGCAATGAATTATATTTCTATGCCCAAGGATAGGACACTGCACAATTATTCTGACAATACAATTAAACAATTACCCTGAGGTCCGACATGAGCTTCTTGTCTAGAGTCTGCTCCAGAAAGTGAGGACTGACTTGCAGCATTGATCCCTGCAGTAGAAAAACAACCATTAAAGAGCCCATCGCATATAATGGGCTTGCGCTTGTGCAACATATTACTATCAACAGTTAATCAAGAACTAAATGCCAGTTATTATAACAATGGTTTTAGGGGGAGATAAAAAGGACTAGAAGATCTGCTCGTTTAGTAAGGTCACCAAACAAGCTTATCTTTCCCCAATATGCCCAACAACAGCAGGGGGATAACGGGTTAATTCAATCATTTGGCCCTAGTTCCAAACGATTGGATTATAACAATGGCAATGAGCACTGCTGGGTTGAAGGATTCCATTAACTAGCCGATGCGGTACTCAATAGCAGGAAAATTCAAACCTGCCCGATCTAAATGATTTTTTTTGCCCAGTTATCGATCGGGGAGACCCGTCAGAAGCCTCCATACACGGGCAGATAAACTGTCAAATCAGTCTAAAGGTCTAAATATCAGCAGCTTTAATCTGCCCGTAAATATGGCCACCTTTAGGGTCAGGGCACACAGGCCGTCACCCGGCGACAAATCTCCTCTTCTTCGGGGCGACTAATCTCCCCAACTGCCTCCCGACAGCTAGAATGTAAATCGAAGGAGGGATGGCGTGATTTGTTTTCCAAAGTTGCCCGAAGTTGGAGGAAACTTCGGAAAACTAAGCAATCCAGGTGCCATCCCTCCGGCGATTTACATACTAGCCGGCTGGAAGGCAGGGGATGCAGTTCGGGGAGATTAGTCGCCCCGAATAAGAGGAGATTTGTCGTTGGCGACTAATGTACCCGAATCTGCCTATGTGCCCTGACCCGAATTGTTTTGTTGCTGCAGATTTTCCCTAAGCCAAGTCTCGCTGGTATCACTTTGCTTATGGAAGTTTCAGGAACCAATCACCGCAAAGATGCCAAAAATGCAATTCAAGTCTGTTGGGGACGAATTAGTAAGATAAGCAATAGGACCAAGTTGGAAATAGCAAGTACATGACAGCACAATGCCTTACCAAGAGTTTGCAAGCCTGAGCTCTCACCACCCACGACCCGTCGCTAACCATGTGACAGACTTTCCCGAAAGCATCATCCACCAATCGAATCTCCTCATTTGACGATGGGATCGGAACAATGCTGCAAAGTGAATGATGAAACAAGTAAGCCCCACTGGATATCATCCGATCTCTGTGAATGCCTGAATAACAAGGCTTGGACCAACCATAAAGATATGGCACAGATCGAATACTAAAATTAGCGAGCAGCACTGCTTTTCTCTCGTCAAGCATCTTACATCCAATCATTCTGCCCACAACAGAGCTGCCAATGGCTGGATCTTTGCGCTCACCTTTCAGAATAGAGTTGACTTAAAACCCAAATCAGCTCCACGGCAGCACTCCGGACTTGTTCATAATCATCCGTCAGTAGTTTGCAGGCCTGATAGGAGGAAGAAGCAGATTTTAGTCCGTTGGTCATTTTTCTCAATATACAGTCTTGTGGGGTTGTCTCTTGTTTTGTGGCCATAGGCAAGTTATAACGCAGCTTTGCACATTATTGGGGCAGTGCCCCCTCCTCTCAGACATGAGTGCAATGCATAGGGCTTGTGCTAAATATACTTTCTGCCTATTGTTTTAAACTAGGGATACACCGAATCCACCATTTTGGATTCGGCCGAATCCTCCGTGAAAGATTTTGGTTTAAGGAATATTGATCGCAGGATCTAATGAGGATCAGAGACACTTTTACAATAGTTCCATTTATGCAGGGAAGGGTTTTGAACCTTTTTTGGAACGGGACCCAAATTAAATCTGGGATTTCTCTTTAGGACCCAATATTTCCAATACAATTAATGACAGATCTCCCTTTTATGACTAATGTCTGTTGCAGGAGTGGGAAAGCCAACCCTAAACTTCATGGGGACCCAATTCTGAGTCATGACCAAGAGGCACAGAATTACTGATGTAAGGAGACTGTTAATGATTCTGTATTGAAGCACATATCCCCATATTTGAATTGGCAAAAGACTGCAATATTAGCAATGAAATACAAACCAACAGTGTGAAAACCTATTCATCTGGAAGTGCTATACCAAGGCCGGAACTAGGGGGAGGCAGAAGAGGCGCCTGCCAATGGAGCAACGATATGGGGGGTGCTGGGCAGGTGCCTGTTCAAGATTCTTCTGCCTACTCCTAGTCTGGATTTACTCCCCTCTGCAGGTATCGCCTAGCCCCCTCTGTCGCTTGCTCCTCTGTCTTTCCATCCTCTGTCTGTCCGTCCCTCCCTCCTTCCTTCCCCTCTCCATCCCTACTTCGCCTGTCTGTCCCTCCCCTGTCCGTCCCTCCCTCCAGACCGGCAATCTGTGAGTTCTGGCAAATGCCAGAGGGGCTGCTATAAGGTTCCATGGAAAGTCAGTATTTGCTGGTGGGGGCTGTTTGGGCCTCTATGTGGGCTGATTTGGCCTCTGTGTACCTGAAATGCCAGGGCCTATTTTAATTCTCAGTCCGGACCTGCCTCCCTCCCCTGTCTGTAGTCCCTCCCTACCCTGTCCGTCCATCCCTCCTCCCTCCCCTGCGCTGTGCTATACCTTTGAAAATGATTCACTGAAGCAAATACTGTTGCCTTGAAGAGAGTATTTATATCTCTCATGGTAAAAAGTAAATTATCTGCTCTCCTTCCCCTGTCCTGTCCCTCCCTCACACCCCTGTCTGTCCCTCCCTGTGCTATACCAAATACTGTTGCCTTGAAGAGAGTACCCAGGGTTGTACATCTCTCATGGTATAAAGTGAATTACCTGCTCTACCTCTGAGACAATGTGGCTGTGCAAAGAAGACTCCCGTGTTCTAAGTGCAGACTGCTCAGTGCAATGATTCACTCTGAGTTTCTTTAAAAACCAAAAAATAAAAACCCGTACCTGATTATACATTGCTTGTTGTAACTTCAGTCCCCTCTCATGCAGCTGCAACTGAACCAAAAATAATTACTCATTATTAGCAAATACAACAAAATGTCTAAGTTCCATAACCTTTATTTGACAATTCATTGCCTGTTCTTATTGCAGATGAAAAAATTCAAAAGGTCTTAAATCTCGTGTCAGCCCATTGGAGAGAAACTCCCAGCACCCCAATAACGACTGAAAGCTGGATGATAACGGACAGAGGTGGGACATTCATATTTGATATCAGTGTGTTTTCTGATCAATCTATTGCAGTTGCTGACTATGCAGGGGCTTATTTAATGCTAACAAGGCCCAACCTTTCTCAAGTGAAACACACAATATGTATTAAACCGTTGGAGTAAAACAAGACTGATGTGATAATGGGGAGTTTAATTAATTCCATACAAAGTATCCTTTATGTTATGTATCAAAGACCTAAGCTTTAGGCTGTACACTTATATACTGTCTGAAATATTCCCTGGATTATAATAAGGTGAACGATATGACAAGGCTATTATTATGACCTTGGTGTGCTCTTTATGTTAATTATGGACCATAAATGGGTCTTGGAACCAAAATAATCCGAAAAGCACTGTGATGGCATCTATGGTTTTAAAGAAGAAGGAAAGGCTAAAATTAAGTAAGCTTTATCAGAAAGGTCTATATAAATACACCAGTAAACCCTCAAAGTAATGCTGCTCTGAATCCTCTGTCAAAAGAAACACCACATTTCTTTCCTTCTATTGTGTACTCATGGGCTTCTGTATCAGACTTCCTGTTTTCAGCTTAAACCTTTAGGGCTAGGGCTTGAGCATGCTCAGTTTGTTCCTCTCCCCCTCCCTTCCCCCCCCGCTGTAATCTGAGCCCAGAGCTATGAGTGAGCAAGGAGAGACTCAGGCAGGAAGTGATGTCACACCAAGCTAATATGGCAGCTGCTATCCTAAACAAACAGAGAGGGTTTCTAGAGCGGTTTACTCAGATATGGTAAAGCATTCTGCAGAATAAATAAAGTGTTATAGCTTGCACTATTGTGGCTAATCTATTGGCAATAAACTACCTTGTAGCTTTCCTTCTCCTTTAAGTGTTATCCACTACGTCATTCCCTTACCATGGCTTTAATTGCTGCTGTCCGTACACGGGGATCCTGATCGATAAAATAATCCCCAATAATCTTCTGAACATCTTTAGCGACTGCATTTTCCACCTCTTTGGCAGGGCTGGCTTCTACAGAGCCAAGGCACCCAAGGAGCTGCAAGCATTTATTCCTCACACCATGGGACGTATCGGATAGGTGCTGTAGGTGCAAAGTAGCAGATAGAGACCAGTTAAATGTTCTTGCTCAGAAATAAAGTTTATATATGAAGTTAGGTCACAATATACATTGTCAAGAGCACAGTTTCCTAAATTGTGGGGATCCCATTCACAGTAGTATAGAGTCCCAGTCTGAAGGCCAGTTTAGAAATGAATGCTTGCTTACTCCCCCTGGCACCCCTGCAAGTAAAGTCTGATGCCAGACTTGAATAAGAGACCAGATGATGAAGAGCAGAGGGTCAGGTAGCAGCGGTTTACCTGCAAAGCGGTTGGGACTCTAAATATGTCTAAATATTCATTATGTCCCCACCATGTGGGTGTTACACAGTCAGCCCACGGTAGAGTCCTGCATTGGGTCGGGTACCTGCGGAATACCTGCAAAGGGTTTCAGGCAATAAGTCCCCATTTCCTTGGCCGTATGGGCAGTCCGTGGGTAACCCGACTGGGTACCCAACACGCTTGCAGGGCTGGAACTAGGGGTAGGAAGAAGAAGCATCGCCTAGGGTGCAATGATTGGGCGTGCTGGGCAGCTACCTCTTCTGCCTACCCCTAAACTGGACCTGCCACTATACTTGCGCCCTTGAATGATGCTGGTGGGTATGCACACGTGAACACTGCTGCCGCGCATACGAGCACTGAGACAAAGATGGGGGGGCAAGCTGGCCGGCTGGGCTGCCTAGGGCGCCAGGCCGGCAAGGCCCACTTCTGCAGGCTTGATCCCTCCCATCCACCCTTGTGGTTCTTCCAGTTTTTACATTTTGTTGGCAAGATTCGGCCTAGTTGGGTAGTTGGCCTAGTTGGGTAGTGGGAACATGTGTGTCAAATTGTAGGTAGCGGGTACAGGTTTCAAAAAATGGACCCGCGCAGGACTGTAGTCCATGGGCACCTTTAGCTGCAGCTTGGAATAAGTAGGCAGCCATTTGGGAGGTTAAAAAACATTTAAATATAATGCTTCCTCCATGAAACCGGCCGTGGCCTGACATCACTTCTTGGTCCCGTGGCTTTACTTCAGGTTTATGCAACGCATATGCGGGTCGGGTGTTCAAGTACGGGGAAAAAAATGCAGGTAAGCGGGTTTGGGGTAATCGGGTTAAGGCTGGATGCAGGCCTGCTAAAACAAACCTGTGCAGGTCTAGGGTGAATAGAAAGAGAACAATAAAAATGGAGCCTCAGAGAGCAAGTTTTTTTGGTTGCCGGAATCAGTGACCACCACCTGAAAGCTGGAAAAAGGTATGCCAGGAAGACAACAATATATAACATAGTAAAAGTCAACTTAAAGGTGAAGTACCCCTTTAACAACCCAACATCTAATGAAACGTTACCTTACAAGCCACATCCACCAATCGCATCCTGTGGGAAACACTGTCCAGGAGCTTGAGGCCAATCTCTAACAAGGTGTCCAGCAACTGTGCCAGAACCTGGTGTGACTCTAAAGGGAGAAATAAGAAAGAAAAACTGTACCATGTTGGGTTGTAAATGTACATTTAGCTGAACACAACATTAATAACAAGTTAAATATAGGGGGAAAGTAAGTTCTAAAAAGTAATTGAAGTGAGTAACAAACAGCACGTACGTTGGGCACAATGAACTAGGGAGTAGTACATCATATCATTGGAATAATGAATGAACAGTTGAGCACCCAGGAACTGGGGGAAGCCTTGAGTTTCCTATAACATATTATTCAACTAAGGCTGGATGGTTGCATAGGGCACGGAACCTGTTTTACTTTCCCAGAAATTTCCACAGATTTCTAATATAAAAGCACGGTTCAAGGATAAGTAAACCTTAAAAACAAGTGAATGTAAAATTTATGAGGGGGCTAGAAGTACTTTTGCAATGTAAATTCATTATTTATTTATTTTTTTTAAGGGATACATGTACTGTTAATAGGAATGAATTTTGTTACAACAGCGCCACCTGCTGGACATTTTCCCACCAGTCTGACCACCAAGTAGTCAAGGAAGTTGTCAGGAGAAAGAAAGAGGCTGCTCTGATGTTCTTCTGCTTAGGAAAACAATTAGAAACCTTTCTCAAATCTTTCCTAAGCAGAAGAACATCAGAGCAGCCTCTTTCTTTCTCCTGACAACTTCCTTGACTACTTGGTGGTCAGACTGGTGGGAAACTGACCAGCAGGTGGTGCTGTTGTAACAAAATTCATTCATATTAACAGTACATGTATCCCTTAATATCTTGGGATAAAAAATAAATAAATAATGAATGTACATCACAAAAGTGCTTAGAATAACACCCTTATTAATTTTGCATTAACTTATTTTTTTAAACCAGAGCAGTAACCTAGAAGTGAGTAGCTAAACATCTGCAGCAGAAGAGACATCTGGAAGCCTATAACCCAAGCAGCTGTTTAGTCTGTACAGATAATGAAATCCCATGAGACTGAGGGAGGCTGTGCGCTAGGGGGGAGAGACAGAATGACTTACTTTCATTCTGAAGAGTATTAATCACATCGTCCACTATTGAGTCGGGGCAAAATCCAGCCGTCTTGGATAACAAGCCCAACAGGGAAGCGATCTTCAGCCTGACGGACGTATCATTCTCCTTATAAAAGGAAACGCAAAGTTTAATGAACAGAAAGGGTTTCATTCATATGATCTACCTTCAGTGGTGAATTCAGTCAAAGCCTCTGATCATAAAGAACATGGAGGCTGAAGACTTGTTTGATATGATACAGTCTAACTTGCTGTTCCAGCTGGCTGGAGGCTACAAGGGTAAGAAGAAGGTCTCTTGATGAGCCTTAAAGGGGTTGTTCATTTTCAAACACCAAGGAGCCCATTTACTTAGTTCGAGTGAAGGAATAGAATAAAAAAAACTTCGAATTTCGAATGTTTTTTTTGGCTACTTCGACCATCGACTTCAACTTTTGAATCGAACGATTCGAACTAAAAATCGTTCGACTATTCGACCATTCGATAGTCGAAAGTACTGTCTCTTTAAAAAAAACTTCGACCCCCTACTTCGCCACCTAAAACCTACCAAGGTGCAATGTTAGCCTATGGGGAAGGTCCCCATAGGCTTTCTAACAATTTTTAGGTCGAAGAAAAATCGTACGATCTATGGATTAAAATCCTTCGAATCGAACTATTCAAAGGATTTAATCGTTTGATCGAGCGATTTTTCGTTCGATTGTTTGATCTAACTATTTGCGCTAAATCCTTCGACTTCGATGTCGAAGGATTTACATTCGGCAGTCGAATATCGAGGGTTAATTAACCCTCGATATTCGACCCTATGTAAGTTTGCCCCCTAGTTGTTTTCAGATAGTTCCCCAGAAATAAAGACATAATCCAATTACTTTCTAATTATGTATGTTTGACTGTTTTTCTAATATTAAAGTGTAAAGTGTCCTTTTTCACATTCTTAAGGCCCCCATACATGGGCCGATAAAAGCTGCCGACTCTTATTGGCCCGTGTGTGGGGCCATCCGACGGGTGTCCCTGATCGATATCTGGCTGAAAGTCGAGCGGATCTGGGAGGAGCTCTGGGAGGAGGGGTCGCCAACCCTGTAAACTCTTCTAAATTGATACATATAGTTGATACATTTCTTTGTCCCTGCTGAGCAGAATCTCTGGTTTCATTACAGGCAGCTGTTAGAATTGATACAATAGTTGCTGATACTCCAGAGATGCTGCTGAGAAATCCCATCTATGACAATTGGCATTTTTTATTATTTGTGGTTTTTGAGTTATTTAGCAGCTCTCCAGTTTGCAATTTCAGCCATCTGGTTGCTAGGGTCCAAATTCGCCTAGTGACCATGCATTTATTTGAAGAAGAGACTGGAATATGAATAGGAGAGGCCTGAATAGAAAGATGAGTAATAAAAGTAGCAATAACAATACATTTGTAGCCTTGCAGAGCATTTGTTTTTTTCGATGGGGTCAGTGACCCCTATTTGAAAGCTGGAAAGAGTCAGAAGATGAAGGAAAATCATTTAAAAACTATAAAAAATAAATAATGCATCCAAATTGAAAAGGTGCTTAGAATTAGCCATTCTGTATGACAGTTAGGATAAATATATCTATAAATGTTATACCTTGTGAGAAATGCCATTTCAGATCGGCGGGAGTCCTACCCTTCCCCCCTCTACTCTCCTCTTTTCTTTCTCTTTTATTCTATCTTATTTTTTTTAGCTTTATATATCACAGTCTGGAATAAAACAAGCTGTTACATTTTAGAAAACAAAAAGATTGTAACTTTGCAGCTTCAACACAAAATATGTAACAAACTGATAAATATAACATTTGTCAAAATGTTAAATAAAAAAAAAAAGTGAACCAGCTAACTTGAAAGCCTTAAAAGCAGATCTTTTCTTACAAACCTCAACCCCAACACTACTATTGAACCAAAAAGGTTTTGCTTTGCAACGACGTTCCTTGCTTACAAGTGGAATATACTATAGACATGTAGATTTTATTTTAAAGACTTCCCATTTTTGTTCTGTGTTTAACCCTGTGAAAAGCATTTCCCACTTAATATGTTGCAGAGATGCACTTATACTGTCAAAGTTTGCCCGTCTGAAATTTAGTGTTTTAGTTACTCTCTTATAGAAGCACATAGTTAAGTTGGATTGACAAAAGTCCATCAAGTGAAACCCAGTGCACATATATACTCACTTATACTGGCCTATCTATACACGTACATATATAACTATATATACCAATATCTATACTAACTAGCTATAGACTTGGATATTATGCTTGTCCAGGAAATCATCCAAGCCCCTCTTAAAGGAATCTTAGAATCCGCCATCATAACATCATCCGGCAGGGCATTCCCCAACCTCATTGTCCTCAATGTGAAGAACCAACTGTGCTGTTTAAAATAAAAGTCCCGTTCCTCTAATCTACAGGGGGTGACCCCTGGGGTTCGGAGATTTTCCATGGGATACGATCCCCCCCCCCATCTGTCTATAATGTCCCCTAATGTACATGTAAAGAGTATTAGGTGCGGGCGGCCTAGCGTAGGCAGAATTTGTATAGAAAACGGATCAGCACACACACACACTGGTTAATGCAGTCGGGGAGTATCCAAACATTCAATGTTTTGGGGGGGGGGGGACACCCATCCTGATGAAGGGTGGGAGTTCCCCCCAAAATGTTGAATGTTTGGTGGCTGTATAAAAGGGGATACTCCCCGACTGCATTAACCAGTGTGTGTGTGTGCGGATCCGTTTTCATTCGTTGCTAAGGGACCCGGCCAGGTCAACGGAAGAAACGCACCACCAGTTGCAGGATTGGTGAACTACAGGTGTGCGGTAGGAGAATTACATCGTAGCGTAGGCAGAAGGCACGCTTTTAAAAATGATTATAAATAGAAAGTACAGGTAGGGGACCAGAATGTTATCTAGAATGCTCGGGACCTGGTTCTTTCCGGATAACGTATCTTTCCATAATTTGGATCTTCATACCTTAAGGCTACTAGAAAATCATGTAAACATTAAATACACCCAATAGGCTGGTTTTGCTTCCAATAAGGATTAATTATATCTTAGTTGGGATCAAGTACAAGCTACTACAAAGTCCAAAGTAAAGTGCCACACTCACACAACTTGCTGTTTGAAGCCTCGGGTGCACGCTGTACTCCTCTCTGCACAGGTTCTCTACACATGGATTCAAAAATTACAGCAGCACTCTGATGTTTGATCAAAAACTTTTAATTCGGGCAACAACGGCAACGTTTCAGACTATTCCAGCCTTGATAAAGCGCCGGAATAGTCCGAAACGTTGCCGTTGTTGCACGAATTAAAAGTTTTTGATCAAACATCAGAGTGCTGCTGTAATTTTTTTAATCCAAGTACAAGCTACTGTTTTATTATTACAGAGGAAAAGGAAATCATTTTTAAAAATGTTGATTATTTGGATAAAATGGAGTCTATAGGAGTCAGCCATTCTGTAATTCGGAGCTTTCTGGATATCAGTTTCCGGATAAGGGATCCCATAGCTGTATTTGAAAAAAGTATTTTTTTGTCTGGATAAAGTGTCTGCAGGTGAACAGCAATACAGACGTGCCGCCAGTATTCTCCTACCTTATAATAATGTTCCAGGAGGATTCGCACAACTCCCTCCACGCTCTCCGCTTCGACGGGCTTGCGGGCAAACTGCAGCAGGTACTGAAGGGCGTCCGCTGGAGAAGTGGCTTTGCACAGGTCGATGTGGAGAGCCGCAGATTTGCTGGGTTTTGTCAATCGCAGCTTCTTGGCCGAGGGCTCCTCTAGCGGCTGCTGCTGCAAATCACAATTGAATGGTCCTGTTAGTGTACTGTCAGGAAGCTTTGGGGTACCCAGCGCTGAAAATGTTATCTGTGGGTGGGGCCAAAAACACTTGGAATTTCCCACCACTGATCTGAGTTGTAATTGCCGTGTGTTAATTGCACTGTGCCTGATTCACCAATGCACCAGCAGGATCCATGCCATTACTATTCAGATCAATTAGAGACAAACATAGTAGTGCTGATAACAAGCAGAAGTGATAGACTTTGCAAGGGCTGCACCCCTCCTCTGGAACGCTCTCCCACGGTCTGTCCGACTTTCTCCCAACCTTTCTGCTTTCAAGAAATCTCTGAAAACGCACTTCTTTCGAGAAGCCTACCTTCACTCTGCTTAACTACCAAACGCAACACCACATACAGTACCACATTTCTCACCCACTTAATTCGATCTTGCCCACTCCCACACCTTGTGTATTACTCCCTTCCCTTTAGACTGTATGCCTATGTATAGGGCCTTCCTCACCTTTTGTACCTGTATTGATTGTGATGTTTGTTACTCCATATATTCTATGTATGTAATTCATGTGATGTAGTTGTATAATCACATTTACTTTACAGTGCTACGCAATATGTTGGCGCTTTATATATACATGTTAATAATAATAGATAATAGAGATAACAGGTACTTGCTGGAACAAGAGGGAGGATGCAGGTCCACAGAGCTCACACTCTAACTGGCGTATGCAGAGCTTGCTCTATGTAGGAAAGAGGACTCGTGTTATTGATTATATCAATAATTGGTATAAGGATGGTTATAGAATAGGGGGGAAAAGGGGCATTTGCTCAGGGCCCAGGGTTCATATGGTCCTCAAAGTTGGGTGTTGTGATGGGGAGTGGGTGGAGGTTTGGGCAGATCGTTGGGTTTTTGTATATCAGGGAATGGTCAGAGTAGATCTCAAGGGGTGATCATTCATTCACTAGACATATTATTTCGTCATTGGTCCTTCATTCTACTTATTGACAGGGCCTCAGGGTTCCCACCTTTTTTTTTTTTTTTTTAAGAAAAGATTCATGTGTTAAAAATTATTTTTCCATCCAGGTGGCAATCAAGCCCTCTGCTCGGAGACTCCCAGGTGAGCAAGGGGTTAATTATTGGGGCCCAGTTAACTCTGAAATATGGGGGGCTGTTAACCAGGAAAGATGGGGGGCCTGATTGCTGTTGGAAGGCCAGAGTCTGGTGGTTGTGCTTGATTTATAAGGCAGCAGCAGTCACAACACAATATTAATAATACTAATAATAATACTAATAATCATAATGCAGCAGCAGCAGCAGATGATGTGAATGTCGCTCCTACACTGCCAGGGCCCTCTCTCCTTTAACTTGGGCTCTGGGAAGGCAAGCACACAATCTGCTATCAGAACGACATCTCCCACTTCTAATCTAACGCGCTGTGGATTCTGGGAGTTGTAGTTCTGCCACTGGTCACCTACACCAACCCCGATATAACAGCGGCAGTTTACTCGGCTCTCTTCTCACCTGCACCACTTTAGTAAATTCCTCATAGACGCGTTTCTTCAAGTGGGCCGCCATTTGTTTCACCGGTTTAACCCACCTAGGCCACCGTACTAGCCTCCGCCTTTTCGCTCATCCAGAACCAGCCATACCGATAAATTGTTCGTATAAATAAAGTTTGTTGTGGAGGGAAAGAAAGATGCGTCACGTGACCGCATGTAAACCATAGAGGCCAGCGTCTTGTGTGGATAGTACGTTCCACCGTGGTGCCCTCTACCCTAGCAGATACTTCCAGTCCTCCACCAAGCAAAATGACTTGAGGAATCAGGATAGGATTTAATGTAGGGCAAAAATTGTGTCCAGGACATTTGTATTCAGAAGTGCCCCTTGGACGTCAACGATGTGGTGGAACATGGAACTGCATCTTATAGAATCCCACTTAGTCATTGCTATCAAGTGTCTCCTCCTCTCTAAATGCCCCCAGACATCACATGGGCAGTAGGGTTGCCAAAAATACCGGCATTCCTAAACATTGGGATCACTGGCCTTCTTATATATTTATCTTTATTCCCTATTAATAACATTGGGATCACTGGCCTTCTTATATATTTATCTTTATTCCCTATTAATAACATTGGGATCACTGACCTTCCTATATATTTATCTTTATTACCTATTAAAAACATTGGGATCATATCACTGGCCTTCTTATATATTTATCTTTATTCCCTATTAATAACATTAGGATCACTGGCCTTCCTATATATTTATCTTTATTCCCTATTACACATTGGGATCACTGACCTTCCTATATATTTATCTTTATTCCCTATTAATAACATTGGGATCATATCACTGGCCTTCCTATATATTTATCTTTATTCCCTATTAATAACATTGGGATCACTGACCTTCCTATATATTTATCTTTATTCCCTATTACACATTGGGATCACTGACCTTCCTATATATTTATCTTTATTCCCTATTAATAACATTGGGATCATATCACTGGCCTTCCTATATATTTATCTTTATTCCCTATTAATAACATTGGGATCACTGACCTTCCTATATATTTATCTTTATTCCCTATTACACATTGGGATCACTGACCTTCCTATATATTTATCTTTATTCCCTATTAATAACATTGGGATCATATCACTGGCCTTCCTATATATTTATCTTTATTCCCTATTAATAACATTGGGATCACTGACCTTCCTATATATTTATCTTTTTTCCCTATTAATAACATTGGAATCATATCACTGACCTTCCTATATATTTATCTTTATTCCCTATTAATAACATTGGGATCACTGACCTTCCTATATATTTATCTTTATTCCCTATTAATAACATTGGGATCACGGACCTTCCTATATATTTATCTTTATTCCCTATTAATAACATTGGGATCACGGACCTTCCTATATATTTATCTTTATTCCCTATTAATAACATTGGGATCACGGACCTTCCTATATATTTATCTTTATTCCCTATTAATAACATTGGGATCACTGACCTTCCTATATATTTATCTTTATTCCCTATTAATAACATTGGGATCACTGACCTTCCTATATATTTATCTTTATTCCCTATTAATAACATTGGGATCACTGGCCTTCCTATATATTTATCTTTATTCCCTATTTATAACATTGGCATAATATCACTGGCCTTCCTATATATTTATCTTTATTCCCTATTAATAACATTGGGATCACTGACCTTCCTATATATTTATCTTTATTCCCTATTGATAACATTGGGATCACTGACCTTCCTATATATTTATCTTTATTCCCTATTAATAACATTGGGATCATATCACTGACCTTCCTATATATTTATCTTTATTCCCTATTAATAACATTGGGATCATTTCACTGACCTTCCTATATATTTATCTTTATTCCCTATTAATAACATTGGGATCATATCACTGACCTTCCTATATATTTATCTTTATTCCCTATTAATAACATTGGGATCATATCACTGACCTTCCTATATATTTATCTTTATTCCCTATTAATAACATTGGGATCATATCACTGACCTTCCTATATATTTATCTTTATTCCCTATTAATAACATTGGGATCACTGACCTTCCTATATATTTATCTTTATTCCCTATTAATAACATTGGGATCACTGACCTTCCTATATATTTATCTTTATTCCCTATTAATAACATTGGGATCACTGGCCTTCCTATATATTTATCTTTATTCCCTATTTATAACATTGGCATAATATCACTGGCCTTCCTATATATTTATCTTTATTCCCTATTAATAACATTGGGATCACTGACCTTCCTATATATTTATCTTTATTCCCTATTGATAACATTGGGATCACTGACCTTCCTATATATTTATCTTTATTCCCTATTAATAACATTGGGATCATATCACTGACCTTCCTATATATTTATCTTTATTCCCTATTAATAACATTGGGATCATTTCACTGACCTTCCTATATATTTATCTTTATTCCCTATTAATAACATTGGGATCATATCACTGACCTTCCTATATATTTATCTTTATTCCCTATTAATAACATTGGGATCATATCACTGACCTTCCTATATATTTATCTTTATTCCCTATTAATAACATTGGGATCATATCACTGACCTTCCTATATATTTATCTTTATTCCCTATTAATAACATTGGGATCACTGCCCTTCCTATATATTTATCTTTATTCCCTATTAATAACATTGGGATCATTCACTGACCTTCCTATATATTTATCTTTTTTTCCCTATTAATAACGTTGGGATCATATCACTGACCTTCCTATATATTTATCTTGATTCCCTATTAAAAACATTGGGATCACTGACCTTCCTATATATTTATCTTTATTCCCTATTAATAACATTGGGATCACTGACCTTCCTATATATTTATCTTTATTCCCTATTAATAACATTGGGATCACTGACCTTCCTATATATTTATCTTTATTCCCTATTTATAACATTGGGATCATATCACTGGCCTTCCTATATATTTATCTTTATTCCCTATTAATAACATTGGGATCATAACACTGACCTTCCTATATATTTATCTTTATTCCCTATTAATAACATTGGGATCACTGACCTTCCTATATATTTATCTTTTTTTCCCTATTAATAACATTGGGATCATATCACTGACCTTCCTATATATTTATCTTTATTCCCTATTAATAACATTGGGATCATATCACTGACCTTCCTATATATTTATCTTTATTCCCTATTAATAACATTGGGATCATATCACTGACCTTCCTATATATTTATCTTTATTCCCTATTAATGACATTGGGATCACTGGCCTTCCTATATATTTATCTTTATTCCCTATTAATAACATTGGGATCATATCACTGGCCTTCCTATATATTTATCTTTATTCCCTATTAATAACATTGGGATCACTGACCTTCCTATATATTTATCTTTATTCCCTATTAATAACATTGGGATCACTGACCTTCCTATATATTTATCTTTATTACCTATTAATAACATTGGGATCACTGGCCTTCCTATATATTTATCTTTATTCCCTATTAATAACATTGGGATCACTGACCTTCCTATATATTTATCTTTATTCCCTATTAATAACATTGGGATCATATCACTGGCCTTCCTATATATTTATCTTTATTCCCTATTAGTAGCATTGGGATAAACCATCATTTTTACCGTCCAGGCCGGTAAAATACCAGCCAGGTGGCAACCCTAGGGCAGATATGAGCTGTGGACAGATTCAGATCCAAATCCTGCTGAAAAAGACAGAATCCTGGATTCTGCACATCCCTATAAAAAATTATACACAGTAGTCATATCCCAAAGTACCCCCAGTCCAAGGGTTGTACATAGTTAAATAATTTCAAAAGGAAAAAATCGGGAAAGACTTATTGTTTAGTTTAGACGGAGCCCAAATATTATAAAAATGAAAAAAACTTTATTTGGACATACTGTTGCGCTGCCTGACGCGTTTCGTGTCAAAGGTGGGCACTTACTCATAGGCTCCCAACTCTGATTTGGCCCTCGATCCAACTGCCGTTTTCTTCTCGTTGTGATCCGATCTTTGAGCCCTAGGACCCACGATCGGATCAGTCGGATATTACCCACCTCAAGGTGGATATATAAGGGAGAGATCAGCGCGTAGGATTGCCTCCTTTTCACCCAGTGCAATCCGGCAGGGTGGGCGGGGCCGTGATGCGGCAGTGCACCGTTTGCCGCATCATTGATAGGAAATCCTGCTCGGTCTTCCTAATTTGGCAGTTTTGACCCAGGCAGCACTTCAAAAAACTGGGCAGATGGCAACCCTATCCACACGTTTGGTGACATCTCCAAACGAGTGGTTCTGCCTATGTATGGTCAGTTTAACTCTGACACTGGTTAAATAACGGCTACAACAGGGCGTTGAGCCCCAGCAGGGTCAGGTGAACTTCAAGTTCCAGAAGACTGAGATGAGGAACACCGGGGGGCAAAACAATCTTGGCTTTATGCTATGTTTGTTAATACATTATACAAATAAATTGACTGCCAAAGTGGCATCACATTATACTAACAGGATGCTCTATTGTTAGAAATAAGGGAAATGTATTGGTATACATACCATTAATATATTTTTGTGTCTACTCAATGTGAGGAGCACTATGGGTATTTTCCCTTGCCCCCAATATCCCAGTGAGTGAGTCTCATCGGCCCATACAATATTCTTTTAATAACTCAGTCCAAAGAAAAGAGTGAATATGACAGCATGGAGAATGGCCAGTGAGACATTTATAGCTTCTGGTCACTCCATGTCACTTGTACTGTGGAATGTACAGTAACAATCAAGAAACAACAAAAAAATCCAGCCAAACAGATTTAACCAGTAGAAAACACTGCAAAACTGACACAGCTTTATTTTGTATCATCCAAATGATAGAACGTAATAGTTCACGCAAAAGACCAAGCTGCCTTCCAACAAGTAGTCATTTCTGCAAGTATGTTCAGAAGAGCCTTCATTATCACCATTCAAAACAATCTCTCAGTTATTCAGAATGAATTGGCATTGATATCAATGGGTGTTTTTGTAAGTAACTTTGCACAACTGTAGATTAGAGTCTATGGCCATTTTTTTTTTTCCTTTGGATGAAACCTGTCGAAAAATTTTGTGCATCACTATAAATGCTGTGGCATCACTAGTGATAGACTTAAAATGAATAGAAGAGGGTCCAAGAGAAACATAATGCTAATAGCTCATGTCACATTTTGGGTTACCACCTTTTTACATGATTAAAACCAGCCTTTGGGTTGGAGCTTGGGGGGGTCTGTGACATCACAAGGAGCAGGGTCATGACATAACTGGGCAGCGAACAGGGTTGAGTGGGAGAGGGAAATGGGCAGGGGGTGAAGAAATGGACAGGGAACAGACTGGCCTATCTATATAAGGGGTAATCGGTCAGAGGAGAGGGTCAGGAAAAGCAGGGATTTATAGGGTGTTAGAAATATATTGGCAGTTATGTTGCAGGTAAAGTCATGGTTTCGGCCCTGGCCCTAGCTGATGATTTAGCTGTTGGACCAATCAAATACCGGCCAGGTGGAAACCATAAGAATTCTGGTTCTGACTGTGACTTGAGGATGTGGGCTCGAACCTGTTGGACCTTTAGCCAAACTCTAAAAACGCAAAAAAAACAAAAAAATGCTGAGAGTTTGTCTTTAAAAACACTAAACCTCCTTATATTTCAAGATATTTCCTACACAAATAACAGCAGTATATCAAATTTCAGAAATACAACAGAGACACAAGGGACTGATCTTGGAAGTTTATTACCATTACATCTTCAATTATTACCCTTCCCCTAGTTTTTCTTTTCCTCATTACTTTCATTGCCGCCTCATAATTTAATATATATATAAATGCATATTTTCATTTGGATTAAAATGGAGCACAAAGTTTGAATTTGGTTAGTTTTTTGCTAAAGGCAAAGAGAACTCAATCTGGCCCAGATTTGTATTATTTTTGTTACCACCATGTGAAAACAAATTTGTAGAAATAGTCATAGGACTTGGTAAGGAATCCTTTGTCTGCTACGTAAGTCATGTATGTGACATTGTATCCTTTCTGCTCAATGTCTGCTTTGATACAGTCCATCAGATCAGAGATCCCTGGTGAGGCTTTCCAGGGCCCAAATTTTACTACAGATTCCTTGTCCAAATGCAATGAGTTGAAAGCATCATGGCACTTGCCTACATCATCCTCCGTCCTTGCAACACAAACTATGACATTGGAGTAACGCGATGCCACCACTTCGGCCCTGGCAATACGGATCATCACCTCAATGTTCTCGCTGTAGTTGGGCACACGGGCCAAGAACTGCTTCCTTCCAACAATCTCTCCAAAGATCACTGGAGACTCCTCCAGTATTTTCACTAGGGGCTCAATGTCGTAAAACAGAGCCTCTTTGTACACCTCCTTGACACACTCAGTGGGAACCTGGTTGGTCCTTAGGTATTCCAGGATGTATCTGAAGTATTTCCCATCTCTGTCAATGAAAAACCTGCCCTCGGAGTCAGTTCGAAGTTTTGGCTGCCCATTGAACAAGTCAAAGAGCTTGGACCCTGTGCATTTCTTTAAAGTGTTTAGTGTTGTTGTGTAGATCTCTCCACCAATATTTAACTGCACAATTGGAGAGAGCTGCAAGGAAAAGAAAAGTATATCAGAACATATCTTTTCATTTAATTACTTTAAGGGCCCACAGTTATTTTAACTTTTTAATAGGTAAATGAGAAATATATTATTTAGGAGCCCATGAAAGGCAGAAGTTGTGGTTAGAATGGAGATCTCAATAATATACCTCTAGTATCAGCAAGGATATAGTCTCTGAGAAGGGAGTGTGACTGTGGGATAGCAGGTATAGTAGGGAGAGATGGTGCCTATAGTAACAGTGGATAATAGTCTCTGGGAAGGGAGTGTGACTGTGGGATAGCAGGTATAGTAGGGAGAGATGGTGTCTATAGTAACAGTGGGATAATAGTCTCTGGGAAGGGAGTGTGACTCTGGGATAGCAGGTATAGTAGGGGGAGATGGTGCCTATAGTAACAGTGGATAATTGTCTCTGGGAAGGGAGTGTGACTGTGGGATAGCAGTTATAGTAGGGAGAGATGGTGCCTATAGTAACAGTGGAATAATAGTCTCTGGAAAGGGAGTGTGACTGTGGAATAGCAGGTATAGTAGGGAGAGATGGTGCCTATAGTAACAGTGGGATAATAGTCTCTGGGAAGGGAGTGTGACTGTGGGATAGCAGGTATAGTAGGGAGAGATGGTGTCTATAGTAACAGTAGATAATAGTCTCTGGGAAGGGAGTGTGACTGTGGGATAGCAGGTATAGTAGGGAGAGATGGTGCCTATAGTAACAGTGGGATAATAGTCTCTGGGAAGGGAGTGTGACTGTGGGATAGCAGGTATAGTAGGGAGAGATGGTGCCTATAGTAACAGTGGGATAATAGTCTCTGGGAAGGGAGTGTGACTGTGGGATAGCAGGTATAGTAGGGAGAGATGGTGCCTATAGTAACAGTGGATAATAGTCTCTAGGAAGGGAGTGTGACTGTGGGATAGCAGGTATAGTAGGGAGAGATGGTGCCTATAGTAACAGTGGATAATAGTCTCTGGGAAGGGAGTGTGACTGTGGGATAGCAGGTATAGTAGGGGGAGATGGTGCCTATAGTAACAGTGGATAATAGTCTCTGGGAAGGGAGTGTGACTGTGGGATAGCAGGTATAGTAGGGGGAGATGGTGCCTATAGTAACAGTGGATAATAGTCTCTGGGAAGGGAGTGTGACTGTGGGATAGCAGGTATAGTAGGGGGAGATGGTGCCTATAGTAACAGTGGATAATAGTCTCTGGGAAGGGAGTGTGACTGTGGGATATCAGGTATAGTAGGGGAAGATGGTGCCTATAGTAACAGTGGATAATTGTCTCTGGGAAGGGAGTGTGACTGTGGGATAGCAGGTATAGTAGGGGGAGATGGTGCCTATAGTAACAGTGGATAATAGTCTCTGGGAAGGGAGTGTGACTGTGGGATAGCAGGTATAGTAGGGGGAGATGGTGCCTATAGTAACAGTGGATAATTGTCTCTGGGAAGGGAGTGTGACTGTGGGATAGCAGGTATAGTAGGGAGAGATGGTGCCTATAGTAACAGTGGGATAATAGTCTCTGGGAAGGGAGTGTGACTGTTTGATAGCAGGTATAGTAGGGAGAGATGGTGTCTATAGTAACAGTGGATAATAGTCTGTGGGAAGGGAGTGTGACTGTGGGATAGCAGGTATAGTAGGGAGACATGGTGTCTATAGTAACAGTGGATAATAGTCTCTGGGAAGGGAGTGTGACTGTGGGATAGCAGGTATAGTAGGGAGAGATGGTGCCTATAGTAACAGTGGGATAATAGTCTCTGGGAAGGGAGTGTGACTGTGGGATAGCAGGTATAGTAGGGAGAGATGGTGCCTATAGTAACAGTGGATAATAGTCTCTGGGAAGGGAGTGTGACTGTGGGATAGCAGGTATAGTAGGGAGAGATGGTGCCTATAGTAACAGTGGGATAATAGTCTCTGGGAAGGGAGTGTGACTGTAGGATAGCAGGTATAGTAGGGAGAGATGGTGCCTATAGTAACAGTGGATAATAGTCTCTGGGAAGGGAGTGTGACTGTGGGATAGCAGGTATAGTAGGGAGAGATGGTGTCTATAGTAACAGTGGATAATAGTCTCTGGGAAGGGAGTGTGACTGTGGGATAGCAGGTATAGTAGGGAGAGATGGTGTCTATAGTAACAGTGGATAATAGTCTCTGGGAAGGGAGTGTGACTGTGGGATAGCAGGTATAGTAGGGAGAGATGGTGCGTATAGTAACAGTGGGATAATAGTCTCTGGGCCCAGAGCCGAAGGTTAATGCCATACACCATACATGTAACATACATAGTAACATAGTTGCTATTCAATTCCTCGGTCTGGTAATAACTAATACAAAGGCTGGGAGGATCCCGTTTGCCTTCCAAGTATTTGCACTAGTGTGTGCAGGTGTATCCTGGATCATCCATTCCCAGCACAGGGATAATATTTGCTCTGAGAGAATAAGTTGATAGCCCTGTGCTGGCCTCACGCATGAGCTCCATCTGCCCAGCTCTGTTACAAAGTCCCGAAACCAAGCGTATCCCTGCAGGCCAGGTGGACCCGGCTGTAAATGAGGGTCAGATCCTGCAGCGACTGGTTTTCCCACCCCTCCTGAGAACATACGGGCGCTCAGCAAATAACCTTTCTTGTTTTTTAAATTATGCATAATTCTTTTTTTCTGACATCTGCAAAAATTCTCTCCAGTGGGAATATTTACCCTTTGCACAGTCAACTGAGTATGAATAGCTAAGCACCTGGGTTAAAATAGCATTGCACTTACTCATTGTGGCAGAGAGATGCAGCAACTGCCAGTTCATACTAATTGCACCCCACCCTACATTTTCACATGGAACATTCCTGTGCATTTACTATTATGGCTGCAGAACAGAAGCAAAGAATGTGTGAGAAGATGAGAGAAGTACCTGTCCTACCTGCCCAAAGACATACCCTAAGGGTATTTCCAACATTTGGTTGTCCCAATGTTTCGTTCACTCGGGAGGGGGGTTTCATTTTTTTATTATTTGTGGTTTTTGAGTTGTTTAGTTTTTTTATTCAGCAGCTCTCCAGTTTGCAAAGTCAGAAGTCTGGTTGCTAGGGTCCAAATGATCCTAGCAACCAAAAACTGATTTGAATAAGAGACTGGAATATGAATAGGAGAGGCCTGAATAGAAGGAGGAGTAATAAAAAGTAGCAATAGCAATGAATGTATAGCCTTTGAGAGCATTTTAAATAATTAAAAATCATAAAAAAAAGAAGTAATGAAAACCAATTGAAAAGTTGCTTAGAATTGTCCATTATATAACATACTAAAAGTTACAGTAAAGGTGAACTACCCCTTTAATGCCCTTACCATGGACCTTTCTGTATGAGTAGAAAGAATAGGAACGGAGAGATGGAAAGATCATTGTATGTAAAGGGATTAAGAGAAGAGACTAGTGGAATAAAGAAGGGACGAGAATAAAAATAATTTCTAGTCTATGGTTTTCATGTGGTCCCAGGCACCCCAGTTGGGCACTGGTTTCTTCAGAGTATCCCTAGAGCTACAGTCATTGTAGTGGTGGTTCACAAAGTTTTACCACCATATGCAATAAATAGTGCTAAGTTTGCCCACTAGCAGTAAAACATAGCAACCAATAAGATGTGGGCTTTTAAACAGGTGACCAGTAAATCCTACCTGCTGATTGGTTGCTCTATGTTACTGCTCTTGGGCAAACTTAGTGTCTTATATTACATAACCCCAGTGTGTTATATAATGACCCGTTCTAATTTTTCAGTTGGTCTTCATTATTTACTTTTTTATAATTTAGTAATTATTTGCCTTTTTCCAGCTTTCAAACAGGGGTCACTGAATCTTAAAACAAATTCTCTGTAAGGCTACAAATGTATTGTTATTGCTACTTTTTATTACTCATCTGTCTATACAGGCTTCTCCTATTCATATTCCAGTCTCTTATTCAAATCAATGCACGGTTGCTAGGGGAATTTAGACTCTAGCAACCAGATTGCTGAAACTGCAAACTGGAGAGCTGCTGAATAAGAAGCGAAATAACTCAAAAACCACAAATAATAAAAAATTAAAACCAATTGCAAATTGTCTCAGAATATCACCCTCTATGTCAAAGTAAAAGTAATCTGAGCCCTGTGGCACATGGAACAAATTCTCAGCTGATGTTTTTCAGCCGGGGAGAAGTCCCTGACCATACAGGCCATGATTGGGCGCTTCTCCACCTGCTTAAAATACTGATGGAGTATAGTTTTCCGATTATTTATTTATTATTTTCCAATTAAATATATATTTAAATGGGGGTCACTGACCCCAGCAGCCAAACAAACAAAAATTTAAAAGGCTACAATTTTATCGTTATAGTTTTTATTACTTCTCTTTCTATTCAGGCCCTTTCCTATTCACCTCTCAAACTACTGCCTGGTTGCTAGGGCAAATTGGATGTTAGCAACCAGACAGCTGCTGGAAATCCATGTTGGAGAGCTGCTGGAGAAAAAAGCTAAATCATTCAAAACCATGAAAAAATGAAGACCAACTGCAAATTGCTTCAGAATATCCCTGTCAACAGCATACTTAAATCTTCCATTCAGCCGCAGGGGAGCGCAGGAGTAAATGCATTCAATTATTGTGAAGGGGGCTGTACTCAAACAGATGCATATATGCACCGAATGCAGGTGAAATGCAACATGCTGCGTTCCAGCTTACATGCGTCTGTGTGAGTACAGCCCCCTTCACAATAATTGAGTGGCGTCTACTCCTGCGCTCCTCTGCGGCTGAACCGAAGAAAGCGCAACGCAGGGGAGCGCAGGAAAAACCGCCCGTGTGTAGGAGCCCTCAGGAAGATACTACAAAGCCTCCCCCATTCAGTCGCATCTCCAGTTGCCATGAAGTACTTACAAGGAGGGATTGGAATTTAAAACCTGGCGTTCGTTGAGACTGGGTATAGCTGCTGATTTATTCTCTGTATCTCAAAAGCCACAAGCTGAGCGACCCATTAATATGCAACTGCGTGGCTGCACAGAAATCTTTGCAGTCTGCAGTATGCTTCTAAATGGTAACCCAGCACAGAATATCCAGTCTTATAAAGGCGAATTGGAAACACTAACAGGCAGATTTGTTAATAACTAGGGGGGTATTCTACCCCCCCAGGCTTTGTGTCTCCTTATACACAAGTCCTCTGATTTCCAGTGATCTGATAGCCCCGGGCAACTCACCCCATCCACCTACATATAAGACTACAGTGAGAGGGAACAGACACTGCTCAGACTGATACTTACACCCTGTGAACTGCTGCTCAGCTGTTTCCCAGACACACTCATATTAGCAGATTCCCCACTCTCCGCCGGGCACTGCCAGTAAATACTCAGACTCTCTTAGTACAGAAACAAACCTTCAGCTCCAGCAGGATTTTCTACCGACTCTCACCCTCCCTCCTGATCCTTCCACTCTAACAGGTGTAGTAAGGGGAGTGTCTGACTCCCAGCGGAAGTGCTCAGCCTTCTTCTACTGTGAGATTTACACACTCACACAGGTGGTGTGTTTTTTTTTTTAAAAAAAAAAAAAATATATATATATATATATATATATATATATATATTTTTTTTTTTTTTTTCTCTCTTTAAATGGAAACGGATTAAATTGTCATGGAAAGAAGGTAGAACCAATACACACCCATGGGGGATGCTGGGAGTTGTAGTCTGGTATCAGCAGAGGTTCTAGAAGTGAATATAAAGATGTGGGTAGTACAGTTAACTGATTAATATGTGCTGCAGGGGGTTACAATCACTGTTGTATGGTTGTATCTTGCAGGGTATGGTTTAGCCTCCAGCCTCAATAGAGAATTTTATTTAATTTAAAGGGGTTTTTCATCTATGAGATAACTTTTAGTATGATGTAGAGAGGGATATTCTGAGGTCCTTGCATCATGGGGTCCTTGGTTCAGTTCTGACATTATGTTGGCGCAGTACTGGGCAAGTCACATTCTACCTGTGTATTACTGCCCTATGGCTTAGATTGTAAGCTCTCTGGCCTGGAATCAGGGCCACCATCAGGGAGGCACAGGGGATACTCCTGTACCGGGCCTGGGCCTTAAGGGGGGCCCGGCTATGCTGCACTTTTTGAAAGAACCGGGCCCCCCTTGACAGCGCCAAAGCCGTGCCACCTCTTCCGAAATCCTGAACCGCTGAAGAACTGAAAAGCTGAACAGCCAAAGTTCTGAAGAGGTGAAAAGACCCGAAGTCACGAAAATAAATTAAATTGAAGTCCTGAAGCCTCGAGTTCAATTCTACTGAACACCAATGTGTGATTTTTTATTTTTTTAAAGCAGAAAGAAAATCTGTTTGCACTCAGGGGTGCCAAATGTTAGACCCCTAAAGTGATTGTATTGACTTGCCTGAAACCCCAGGCCGGTACTCCGGTGCTCAGAAAACGGCATCACTCTGTGGTGCTCACTGGTATAACCCCAGGCCAGTGCTCCTTTTAGCAGAAAACTGCACCGGCCCAGGGTTATACCAGTGAGCACCACGGAGTGATGCCGTTTTCTGATAATAGGAGCACCGGCCCTGGGTTTCAGGTAAGTCAATACAATAGTCTATAGGCCCCTCCCATCAATGTTTTTTTTTAAACTTGTTTTTGTAAAAGCTTTTATGGGGGGCCCTGGTGCAATTTTTTATTTCTATTTAAGGGGGGGCCCTAACCACCATTGATTTTTTTTATTTTGTAGGTGGGTCCTGACCGCCAATGTTTTTTTTTTTGTTTTTTTTTTTAAAAAACTTTTATTGGGGCCCTGGTGCCAATAGTTGTTTTTTTTTCAAATTATAAGGGGGCCCTGACCACCAATAACATTTTATAACGTGTGAGTGAGTGGGTTTACCGTTTTTTGTCAGGGCCCTGTGATTTCTGATGGCGGCCCTGCCTGGAATAATCTGGGGTACATACCTCCCAACTGTCCCTTTTTCGGAGGGACAGTCCCTCTTTTGACAGCTCAACCCGCAGTCCCTCATTTGTACTGGAAAGTCCCTCTTTTCTCTGCACTGAACAGCCAGAAAAAGAAACAAAGTTTCTCACTTAATTGGCTTTTAGCAGAGAGGCCAGAACAGCTAACAGGTGCAAATAAGATACTTTGTAACAATTTTGAGACACAAAAACACAGTTTAGATAAGGAGAAATATTTTCAAACTTTCATAACCTGCCAAATTTTGTAAAACAAACATGGTAATTAGGGGGTGTGGCCACAGAAAGGGGTGTGGTCAAAAATTGCTGCGCTACGTGCGGAAATTTTTTTTTTGGTCCCTCTTTTTACTTCCAAAATGTTGGGAGGTATGTACATTGCAGTTTATGATTATTAGTACTATGTAGGAACAATCTAGAAACAGCAATGCATATTAAACAATAAACACAAAATGTAAAACATTTTAAAGGGATAACTTTTAGTATGATGCAGAACAATTTGCAATTGGTTTTAAGTTTTTTATTATTTGTGGTTTTTCAGTTATTTTGTTTTTTTTCAGCAGCTCTCAAGTTTGCAATTTCAGTAATCTGGTTGCTAGGGTCCAAATTACCCTAGCAACCATGCATTAATTTGAATAAGAGACTGGACTATGAATAGGAGAGGATCAGTATAGAAAGATGAGTAATAAAAATGAGCAACAACAATATTTTTGTAGGACATGGAGTTTTCTGGGTAAGGGATCTTTCTGTAAATTGGATTTTCATACCTAGAAAATCATGTAAACATTAAATTAACCTAATGGGCTGGTTTTGCTTCCAATAAGGATTAATTCTATCTTAGTTGGGATCAAGTACAAGCTACTGTTTTATTATTACACAGAAAAAGGAAATTACTTTTAAACATTTGAGTTATTTAATTAAAATGGAGTCTAGGGGAGACGGCCTTTCTGTAATTTCTGTAATTTGGAACTTTTTATTTAACTGTTTTCTGCATAACCGATCCCATACCTACATGGTATGTACTGGGGAAACTTATGCACCCTCCTCCCGTTTCATACTATGACATCACTGGCTGAAACTTGTGTGTCATAGTATCATATGGAGCAGATGTACAGGGAATCCCTGTATGGGTGGGAATGAGATAAGGCTCACACCACTAGAAGGTGCAGTGTTTATTTTCTGGGCCCAGGCACATACCAACCTGAGCTCTGGAGCTGTCGGGAGGGGCCTTCTGATTACAGGCCAGAGTCATAGTCCCTTGACATGACACAAAAGTAAATACACAAAGTCTCCTAGCAACAGCCAACCCATACCTCCCAACTGTCCCTTTTTCGGAGAGACAGTCCCTCTTTTGACAGCTTAACCCGCAGTCCCTCATTTGTACTGGAAAGTCCCTCTTTTCTCTGCACTGAAAAGCCAGAAAAAGAAACAAAGTTTCTCACTTAATTGGCTTTTAGCAGAGAGCCCAGAACAGCTAACAGGTGCAAATAAAGTAACAATTTTGAGACACAAAAAACACAGTTTAGATAAGGAGAAATATTTTCAAACTTTCATAACCTGCCAAATTTTGTAAAACAAATATGGTAATTAGGGGGTGTGGTCACAGTAAGGGGTCAAAAAATTGCTGCGCTACTTGCTGGAAAAATTTTTTGTCCCTCTTTTTACTTCCAAAATTTTGGGAGGTATGGCCAACCCAGTTCCCCAGCAAACTATATTGTACTCACACGACCCCTGTTATAGCAGGTTTGTTAAAGGAACAGTAAAATCAAAAAAGTGTTTTAAAGTATCGACAATATAATGTAGTATTGCTCTGCACTGGTAAAACTGGTGTGTTTGCTTCAAAAACACTACTTTAATTCATATAAACAAACGGCTGTGTAGCCATGGGGGCAGGATACACAGTAGATAACAGATAGATACTACTATAGTTCATACAAACTATAGTAGTACTTAGCTGTTATCTACTGTGTATCCTGTGCTTGAATGGCTGCCCCCATGGCTAGAAACAAGAGGGATTCACCTCGCACACCCTGGCCTTCAGGAACTCTGCCAGGTGCTCAAATACCAGGAGGGATCGGCACCCCCGATGCTTGACAAAGGGGACCACCCCGAAACGTTGCATCGTGTGCAAATAAATCTCTGCAAGGGTTTACCCTGCTTGATCGTGCCCAGTGTGCCATTGCCTTTTTTCTTATGCCCCCATGGCTACACAGCAGCTTGTTTATATAAACTATAGTAGTACTTATCTGTTATCTACTGTGTATCCTGTGCTTGAATGGCTGCCCCCATGGCTACACAGCAGCTTGTTTATATAAACTATAGTAGTACTTATCTGTTATCTACTGTGTATCCTGTGCTTGAATGGCTGCCCCCATGGCTACACAGCAGTTTGTTTATATAAACTATAGTAGTGTTTCTGAAGCAAACACCAGTTTTACCAGTCCAGGGCAGCACTGCATTATATTTGTGCAGACAGATTGAGACGCAGGAGTCAAGATTCTAATTGGACTGAATAAAAAGTCACAAGTAAAAATGATAGTTGTGTTGCGTCGGATGTGGACGCAGAAAGTAGCGTATTCATCCGACAGTCGGACCGCGTAATTCATACCTCCGACTTTTTATTCAGTACAATTATATCTTGACGCGTGCGACTCCATCAGACTTGTCACGTGCGTTTTGTCGCTAAACTCTAATCAACTTTTCAGTTGGCCTTCATTTTTTCTATTTTATAGGTTTGAAATTATTTGACTCTTCCCAGCTTTCAAATGGGGGTCACTGACCCCATTTAAAAACAAATACCCTTTAAGGTTACAAATGTATTGTTGTTGCTACTTTTTATTACTTATCTTTTTATTTAGGTCCTCGTCTAGTCATATTCATATTTCAGTCTGCTATTCAAATCAAATCAGTGCATTGTTGCTAGGGTAATTTGGACCCTAGCAACCAGATAGCTGAACTTGCAAACTGGAGAGCTGCTGAATAAAGAGCTAAACAACTCCAAGACCACAAATAATAAAAAGTGAAAAACAATTGCAGATTGTCTCAGAATAGCACTCTCTGTATCATACTATCATTAGAAGGTGAACAACCCCTTTAATTATGCAGAATTTACACCCCAGTGGTGCAGATTATAACATTGCAGCACTGGGTTCCTGAGTTCAATACCAGCCAGGGCATTATCTGCAAGGAGTGTGTTTGTTCTCCATGTCTTCGTGCGTAAGAACATGAAACCTGTGGCTTTGGCAAATGCAAGAGGGGCTGCTGTAAGATGCCATAGACAGTTACTATTTAGTGGGCTGCTGGGGGCTGTTTGGGCCGACGGAAATAAAGTAAGTAATGCTATAGTTGGATTGTGTCGCAGCGTTGATACAACATGACTGTCGGATTCTGTACGCTGCGTCTTCATCCGACAGTCGTGGCGCGTCGCACCGACAATGTGACATGATCCGACAATAGCATTACTTACCTTATTTCCGTCGCATCCGGTGTGATGCCTGCGTTTTTGCGTAGTGCGTCAGATCACGGCGGAATCGTCCGTGGTGTCCTACCCTTATACATGAAGTTATACAAACGCAATATCTGCAGACTTCCTACGTCCCAGTAAGAGATGTGCTGATCTTCCTCATGGATACGGATATCATGTGTCTTTCATAAGAATAGAATCCCAAGAAAAATCCTGGGTTCCCTGTATCCCTATGGAGAACATGGAGGCCTCAGAGGTTTTATATATTTTAGTTAAGAGCCAATGCAGACGAGACAGTTGTAGGCAGCAATTTACTGTGGTGAATACTAATTATGAAATGATGTATCTTCTATTACCAATCCATTACTTGCACTGAGCCATTAAAATTACTTTTTTTTTTTTTTTTACAACGAAAATATTTTATTTAGGACAAAAATATTTAACAATTCTGAGTGTATAAAAAGGTTACAAGGTGCGCATCCCGAGTGACCCGGCTGTCTGACAATTGGGGTTTTTTATTGGGTTTTTTTTTGTTTGGCAGATGGAGAGTCGGCAAGTACTGAAATGTCTGAAATGAAAAGTCTGACCCAAGAATAGGTGACCCCAAGAGCACAATACACAGAGGTGAGGAGCAGGGGCACAAACGAGAGGTGCTGGTTCAAGGAGGTCAGAGGATAAATAACTTCACAGAATGAACCCAGAGGCACCAGCCCACACAGGTAGAGCGTCTCAGCCCAGCCCAGCAGCGCCCTCTCTCTCTCTCCTGGAAGGAAACAGGGGGATATTATGAAAAAATAATTAATGTGAAAAGGAAGGGATCAGTGATTAGTGGTGGGTAGTCTGGTCTGCTCATTCTACTAAGGTTTTGCTTCAGCTACACAGACAAGCGCATTCTGCTCATTCATCTTACCGAAACATGGCTTTCAGGGATGAGATGCCAAATACAGTGTAAATCAACATCAGCAGCACCTTAATTGGTAGTTCTGAAAAAAACAAGAAAAAAAAGACCAAAGCAGTCAAAACATTTCTGTTTTCCCCCTCCATTATCTCCATTATGTAGCTTTATTCTCTGGGTTCAGATCCCCCTGACTCAACAATGGGCCCCCTTAGCTCATAACAAGGTTACAGATATATAGAATCATTGGGGTAACAGTCACCCTGCTATAGTTCCAGGGGTACCCAGGACACAAATAAACACTCACCCCAAATCTCCCCCTAACTGACCTTCAGACTGGGCCCCCTTAGCTCATAACAAAGTTACAGATATATAGAATCATTGGGGTGTCACCCTGCTATAGTTCCAGGGGTACCCAGGACACAAATAAGCACTCACCCCAAATCTCCCCCTAACTGACCTTCAGGCTGGGCTCCCTTAGATCATAACAAGGTTACAGATATATAGAAACATTGGGGTAACAGTCACCCTGCTATAGTTCCAGGGGTACCCAGGGTACAAATAATACTCACCCCAAATCTCTCCCTAACTGACCTTCAGGCTGGGCCCCCTTAGCTCATAACAAGGTTACAGATATATAGAAACCTTGGGGTGAAGGCCCATACCTGGTGCTGTGAAGAGCAGAGGAAAGAGCGAGAAGTGTCTGGTCGTGGCAAGAACCAAGAATATCCCAGCATCCTTTGCACTGGTCACAGACAAGATGCTGCCAAGTTAAACAAATACATATATCAGCAGAGCCCTTCTCTTCAACCATAAATTATTCATAAAGGAAATGTATCATGCAGAAAGCTGGGGTGATACATAATTTAAGAGAATCAAATCTGTGCCAGTCAGAATATTGACGAAGCTGGCATTACCTTAATTCTCCCAATGCCATTTTGGATTCCGTTTTTGTAGCACGTCTTCCTATTTCTACCTCTCCTCCGGTTAAAAAATGTCACCAGATTGTTACTGAAGTTAGTGTCGCTATCCCTTACCTTAATGGGAGAGTTGCCAGGAGGATGGCTTTCTCATGAACGTGCCAACCGAACATGAAGAACCCCAGAGCGCAGAGAATTAGGCAGCAAAGGAAACCATTGGGGCCTTGAGGGTTGCGCCATAATCAGAACACCGAGGGCTGGGGGAAAATAAAACACAGCACGGGGAATAGTAAATACTTACATTTTGGGAGTGTGAAACTGGAGAACATGATGATGGCAGAGCCCAGGTGGGAAGATCCAGCTACACAATGCTAAAGTGTGCCATGTTGTGTACTCTAGGGCAGGGGTCCCCAAACTTTTTTTCCTGTGAGTCACTTTCAAATGTATAAAAGAGTTTGGGAGCAACACAAGTATACAAAAGGTTGGGGGGAAGGGGGTGCCAAATAAGTGCTGTGATTGGCTATTGGTAGCCCCTATGTGGACTGGCAGTCTACAGGAGACTCTGTTTGGCAGTACATCTGGTTTTTATACAACCAAAACTTGCCTCCAAGCCTGGAATTCAAAAATAATCACCTGCTTTGAGGCCGCTGGGAGCAACATCCAAGGGGTTGGTGAACAACATGTTACTCATGAGCTACTGGTTGGGGATCAATGCTCTAGGCCGGGTTATGTAAAAAAGCACCGTTTGCTTTGGAGCAGCAACTCATAGCTAGGGTTGCCACCTGGCCTGGCCAGTAAAAATGATGGTTGATCCCAATGCTATTAATAGGTAAAAAAGATAAATATATAGGAAGGCCGGTATATTTTTCCAGAAAAGGTGTCAACCCTACTCATAGCAAGTAGGTTCCTTTTTAGGTTCCCCGTCCAATTCTTTGGACTCCCTGCAGACGGGTTGATCAGTACTGATGTCAGATTGGATAGTTCTTGGGTATTGGGTATAAATGTGGTTAATTATTTATTTTACACATTGGAAATATTTCTTGCAGAAGAGAGTTATGGAAACTGCCTTCCTTTTTGCCGTCCTTCTCAATTTCAAGCACATCTACCTCTATGTTGCCCCGGCATACGGGATCTATATGCTCCGCTCCTACTGCTTCACCGGGAATAATCCAGGTGAATGGAAACGTTGGCTTGTTCTTGTCTCGTAAAGCATGACTCTCATTGCAGCAATAAAGCCGCTGTCCATTTGTGTTTTGCTGCAGATGGATCCGTGCGCTGGAGAAGCCTCAGCTTTTCTGCTGGATAATTAGTGACGAGCCCTAAGCTTAGCTTCTCAACAGCCAATCAGAGCCCACTGAGCATGTGAGTGTCACAGACACTTTCCAAGATGGTGACCCCCTGTGACAAGTTTGAAGTCCTGGATCATTGCTGCTATTGACAAGCTGACACTTTAGCCTCGTGCAATAAGTTCACTATATAAAATATGGCATTTTTAGCCACATTCATTTTTAGGGTTTAGTTCTCCTTTAATGTACATCAACTGTGCAACATTTCTCTAAATAAACCATAGAAGTGCAAGATTTTGCCAGCTATTTCTGGGCGCTGTTCCCTAGGCAAGCAGGAAGATTATCAGGAGCCAAGGGCCACAGGCTGAAGATCACTGATGGCAGGTTCCTCTAGAGAAGTTAAAATTAGCGTGCATATAGTAATGTGAGCTCAAATATTAGATAATAATCTCTGTGTCTTTTGGGGTTCATTTAAACGTGCAAGGTGATAGATATTTTAACCCTTCTATATAAAGCACGAAGCATCTCCTAGACATGGCCATACTAAACATGGAGTGGCTTTCTAATAAGGATGAACCAAATCCACTATCCATCCTTTGGAGTACCGAACCAAATCCTAATTTTCATATGCAAATTAAAGGTGGGAAAGGAAAAAGTGGGGAAAATAGTTTTTTCTTCCTTGTTTTATGATGAAGACACATGATTTCCCTTCCAGTTCCTAAAATATGCAAATTAGGATTCAGTTTGGCCAGACACAAGGATTTGGTTGAATCCTGCTGAAAGGCCAAATCCTGACTGAGTGGGTACGATTCCCTGACCGTTACCTGATATAAGCGAGCAATGGAGAGCAGCATGATGCCCGAGAGGAACCCATTGTACTGGAAGTGAATATCTGAGATTCAATCAGGAAAAAAAACAAAATCCCTCATTTGTTACATGTATCAGTCTCAGTGGGGCTCATTAATAAACTTCATGCAGGGCAGATTGGGTCGCACAGTGAATATATTTGCCCTGCACAGGGTTACATTTATAAAGCTGAATACGAATGTGCAAACAGAATTGCAATTTTTTTTTTCACAATGCAAATGTCCATAAAAGCTTTTTAAATATGTCAAAAATCGCAAATATTATGTGCATCCTCTGCGTTTGAATTACGCCACAACTTTGGCGGCGGAGAAAATATTTGCAAAACAACACTATTTCTGCACACAACAACTTCGTACAGTGAGTGCACTCACGCAAACACCCATCTCATTTGCGTAAGTTTATACACAATGCGAACTCGCAAAAACAGGACAAACGGACAGAGCAGTGCGATATATTAGCGTTCAGGAAAAAACAATACAACCATTTGCGAAAAAATATGCACTGCGCAAACTTTATAAATGACCCCCAGTGAGTCAATTCAGCCTCTGGGGACATTGACCCCTATGAAACAGAACCATTTACCCAAGGAAAGGATACGATCCACAATCAACAGGCCGAAGCTTCTGCATGAGATCCCTCTGATCCCTCCTCCCATTCACACACAGCATCTATGAGCAGATAAACAGCAGAAGGGGCAACAAAACGGTCATGCAGTGGCCACTCGAGGAAATAGAAACCTGGGCTCGGAGCTCATTATAATAATATATATCTCTATACTTTATGTATAATATGCTTTCAGAACAATACTCAGCAGATGGTTAATGGGGGGCAGAGTGGGCATGGGTATATAAGTAAGGATAGCAAGTCAGATTGTCTGCCCTTCAAATATTATAGAATTTTTGGGTATGGGATCTGTTATCCAGAATGCTCGGGACCTGGGGGTTTCCAGATAACGGATCTTTCTGTAATTTGGTTCTGCATACCTTAAGTCTACTAGAAAATCATTTAAATATTAAATAAACCCAATAGGCTGGTTTTGCCTCCAATAAGGATTAATTATATCTTAGTTGGGATCAAGTACAAGCTACTGTTTTATTATTACACAGAAAAAGGAAATTATTTTAAAAATTTTAGATTATTTTATTATAAAGGAGTCTAAGGGAGATGGCCTTTCTGTAGTTTGGAGTGTTCTGAATAACAGGTTTCCGGATAACGGATCCCACATCTGTACTATTGTTTATCCTTTTATAAGCTCTGATTCGGACTCTGGCAACAATGTAGCAAAAGTCCATGTCTGCTACATTGTTTACCAGATCCGGCAGAGCAGAGAATATAAACAGTTAAAACCATGAAAATGGGAAGCTGCTTAGAATGATCATTTCTGTCGTTCCTATTGCTGGTTAAATGAGAAGCGAGGGAGGGAGGGCACTTACTGGCAGGCAGCATAGATGAAGAGGAGATCAGAAAGCCTCTGGAAGAGGACCGTCTCCTGGCTGCCATAGTTTACATTCTCCACCTTCAGCATCTCTGGGTCAGCGTAATGCGCCACTTTGGCGAGAACATGCTCAAACCACGCGAAGAACGGTGGGTAATCCAGTGTCCACTCTGAGGTTGCCTACAGGCAGTAAGAATACCGTATTCCATGTATCAAAAGTCACCCATTGATGGGACAGTACAGATTTAATGGGGTTGTTCACCTTTAAATGAACTTTTAGTATAATGAGACAATTTGCAATTGGTTTTCATTTTGTATTATTTGTGATTTTTTAATTATTTAGCTTTTTATTCAGCAGCTCTCCAGTTTGCAGTTTCAGCAATCTGGTTGCTAGGGTTCAAATTACCCTAGCAACTATGCATTGATTTGAATAAGAGACTAGGAGAGGCCCGAATAGAAAGAGGAGTAATACAAAGTAGCAATAACAAGCCTTACAGAGCATTTGTTTTTTTTAGATGGGGTCAGTGACTCCTATTTGGAAGCTGGAAGAACAGTCAGAAGAAGGCAGCAAATAGTCAAAAAACTATAATAATAAAAAAAAAGGAATGAAAAGCTTATAATTAGGAATTCTATAAGGTGACCCACACCTTTAAAGGGCGCATATATATTTTACACAGAAAATTGTACAATTTAAAGAATATACTAAATGTGCATGCTAGGGCTGGGTATCTCCGCTTAGCTGGTTAAAGGACAGGGCAACAGGGGGCGCCAGACCTGAATAAAATTGCTATTCATGGAATTTACGGTTTTTATAATTATCATTACAATTAAAGGTACAATGTTGCAAAAGGAATGTCTAGGCTCCCTCTTAATATGTAAGGGATATAAAGGGTTTATGCATTTCTGGGGTGTGGGATTGTCTACCCTACTTTATAACTAATGCCTAAAGTCCTAGCTTCCATACCAGTTAGGGCACTATCTGTATTGAGGTATGTTCTGCCCATGCCAGTGTGGGTTCCTCTGTGTTCTTCCCACACGCCAAATACATGCAGCTAGGTGATGGACCACTGATAAAACTGACCCTAGTGTGTGTGACTGTGATAGGGACCTTACATTGTAAGCTCCACTGGGGCAGGGACTGATGGGAATGTAGTTGGGACCATAGATTGTAAGCTCCACTGGGGCAGGGACTGATGGGAATATCATTGGTTCCTTAGATTGTAAGCTCCACTGGGACAGGAGCTGATGGGAATGTGAAAGGAACCTAAAATTGTAAGCTCCACTCGGACAAAGATTGATGGGAATGTTATAGGGACCTTAGATTGTAAGCTCCGCTGGGACAGGGACTGATAGGAATGTCATTGGGGCCTTAGATTGTAAGCTTCACTGGGGCAGGGACTGATGGGAATGTCATTGGGGCCTTAGATTGTAAGCTCCACTGGGACAGGGACTGATAGGAATGTCATTGGGGCCTTAGATTGTAAGCTCCACTGGGGCAGGGACTGATGGGAATGTCATTGGGGCCTTAAATTGTAAGCTCCACTGGGACAGGGACTGATGGGAATGTCATTGGGGCCTTAGATTGTAAGCTCCACTGGGGCAGGGACTGATGGGAATGTCATTGGGGCCTTAGATTGTAAGCTCCACTGGGGCAGGGACTGATGGGAATGTCATTGGGGCCTTAGATTGTAAGCTCCACTGGGACAGGGACTGATGGGAATGTCATTGGGGCCTTAGATTGTAAGCTCCACTGGGGCAGGGACTGATGGGAATGTCATTGGGGCCTTAGATTGTAAGCTCCGCTGGCACAGGGACTGTTGGGAATGTGATAGGGACCTTAGATTGTAAGCTCCGCTGGCACAGAAACTGATGAGAACGTGAAAGGAACCTAAAATTGTAAGCTCCACTGGGACAGGGACTGATGGGAATGTGATAGGGACCTTAGATTGTAAGCTCCTTTGGGGCAGGGACTAAATGTATATAATATCTCTACACAGCACTGGGGAATATGTAGGAGCTTCATAAAGAATATTATTGTCAAGTATTATCTGTGTACCCTGATCATGGACATACCTCATACCTCATAGTACCACTTGGACACAGGCAGGCTGTGGGTGATGGCCAACCAGTTTCTGTGCACCTCAAAATCTGTAGAATGGCTGTAAGAAATGAAGGACAGGGTCAGTCCTATTAACACAGATATTTTGGCCGATCAGATTAGCTCAATGTGTCTTTATGCAGACCCCCTTGTATTTCTGTACAATGCAGACATACTGATAGGGCAGTCCATCATTTTAACTTTATATATGGGCCAATAAGCTTCCAATACGCTTTGCAATGGTCGCCTCGGCCCGATTTTATAAAAAGCCACATCATAATCAATCTAAAAACATAAATTTTTCCATTTCTGCCATTTATGCCAGTTTAGCCAAGAAAGTAAATATTGGAATGTAACAAGATAAGAGAAAGCTGGGAAATTGAGAATCACTTTACAAACCTTCTACAGTTAGACCATCTATTCTGGATACCAAAGGCTTCCAGAATTACCTCACTGGATATCCTACCCCTATCACAACAAGCACTAGATTTGTGGGGTGCAATATTCCTAAAAATTAAACTAAGCACTCCTATTTCCAGATGTAGGACCATTTTTTGCTAAACAGACTTCATACCAGGCTGCAGCCCAACAGACTTCACCCCATGGATAGCAGCAAACATGCTCACGCTCAATGCCTTTCTTGTAGGACAGACGGTGATATCGTTTCTACAATGTAAAGAAAATTAGGATAACCCAAACTCACACTTTTTTCAATATCTACAAATCAGACATTATGTGGAAACTGCACTCAAAACTAGAACGAACAACACGCTCAGTGTCGTACTGGGATGCCAGGGGGTCCCACCAGAAGGCCTTAGACCTTGGGCCCACCAGAAAACAGATAACCGTGAGCCCACCAGAAAACCTTAGACAGAAGACCTTTCCAAACTATTATTCATCGTCTACTCACTCAACCTCTTTACCAGGTGCCCCCAGTCATGTGACTTGTGCTCTGATAAACCTCAGTCACTCTTTACTGCTGTACTGCAAGTTGGAGTGATATCACCCCCCTCCCTTTCCCCCCAGCAGCCTAACAACAGAA
Source organism: Xenopus petersii (assembly GCA_038501925.1). Taxonomy (NCBI): domain Eukaryota; kingdom Metazoa; phylum Chordata; class Amphibia; order Anura; family Pipidae; genus Xenopus; species Xenopus petersii. Next base: position 14,742,780 of record CM076674.1, read on the forward strand.
CAATGGGAAGGTAACCAGATAGCAGCTCCCTAACTCAAGATAACAGCTGCCTGGTAGATCTAAGAAAAACACTCAGTAGTAAAATCCAAGTCCCACCCAGGTCAGCTACATTGATTAGGAGAAACAGCAGCCTGCCAGAAAGCAGTTCCATCCTAAAGTGCTGGCACAAGTAACATGACTGGGGCACCTGGGAATCTGACAATATGTCTAGCCCTATGTCAGATTTCAAAATTAAATATAAAAAAATCTGTTTGCTCTTTTGAGAAATGGATTTCAGTGAAGAATTCTGCTGGAGCAGCGCTATTAACTGATGCGTTTTGAAAAAAGCATGTTTTCCCAGGGACAGTCTCCCTTTAATATTTGGAGCCCCCAAAAGGTAACAGGGCAACTTAAAGGAGTTGTTCACCTTCCAACATTTTTTATCAGTTCAGTTGGTTTCAGATAGTTCCCCAGAAAAAAAAGACTTTTCCCAATTACTCTATTTTCTATGTGCGACTGTTTTTCTAATATTGAAGTGTAAATGTAATTTTTCACCTTCTAAAGCAGCTCTGGATGGGGGGTCGCCAACCCTGTAAACTAAAATGCTCAATTTAGTTGATCCATTTCTTATCTTTGTCCCTGCTGAGCAGAATCCCTGGGTTTCATTACAGGCAGCTGTTAGAATTGATACAATAGTTACTGATACTCCAGAGATGCTGCTGAGAAATGGATCAACTCAATGTTGCAAATTTGTAACAGTTCAGAATCTGCGACTGTCAGACTCAAACACCAGAGACACCAACATCCAACTTTAAACTTAGATTTCGGAAAAACAGTAAAAAAATAAATAGTGGAAAGTAATTGAAAAAAGTCTTTATTTCTGGTGAACAATCTGAAAACAACTGAAAAAGTGTTTGGAAGGAGAACAACCACTTTAAAGTTAACTTTTAGCGGGTTATGGAATGGCCAACCTAAGCAATTTTTCAATTGGTCTTCATTTTTTTCTTTTGATAGTTTCTAAATTATTTTCCTTCTTCTTCTAGGGGTTTCTTCTACCTTTCTGCCTAGGGGTTGTTCATATTTATTTAAAGGGGTGGTTCGCCTTTAAAGGAGAACTAAACCCTTAATGAAAAAAAATCCCTACCCCCTACTCTACATAGACCTCCCGCCCTGCTCCCCCAGTCTAGCTGTTACCCCTGATAAATGCCCTTAACTCTTTACTTACCCCTCGGTGCAGATTCAGGGCATCAGAGTTCACGGGCGCCATCTTCCAGCACTTGGGTAATCTTCAGGTCTTCTCTCTTCACTTCAGCAATTTCCGTGACTTTTGGAGCAAGCGCAGTTGATGCGAAACAGAAGATTGCTCCAACTGCACCGATACACCGCTCCGAGGATTACAGAAGTGCTGGAAGATGGCGCCTTTGAACTTCAATGCCCTGAATCTGCACCGAGGGGTAAGTAAAAAGTTAGGTGCATTTACCCAGGGTAACACCTAGGCTGGGGGGGGGGAGAAGGGCAGGGAGGGGGGTCTATATAGGGTGGCGGGTAGGGTTTTTTATCATTAAGGGTTTAGTTCTCCTTTAAGTTAATTTTTAGTATGTTAAGGAATGGCCAGTTCTAAGCAACTTTCCAAATGATATCGTTGTTTTTAATTTTTTAAATATTTACCTTCTTCTTCTGACTCTTTCCAGCTTTCAAATGGGGGGTCACTGACCCCATCTAAAAAAAATGTTTTTAGGGCAACACATGTATTGCTACTTTTTATGACTCATCTTTCCATTCAGGCCTCTCCTGTTCATATTCCAGTCTCTTATTCGAATCAATGCATGGTTGCTAGGGTCATTTGGACCCTAGCAACCAGACTGCTGATATTGCAAACTGGAAAGCTGCTGATTAAATAGCTAAAATAACTCAAAAACCATAACTAATAAAAAAGGAAACCCAATTGCAAATTGTCAAAGAATATCACTCTCTACAACAGTTAATTTAAAGGTGAACAACCCCTTTTAAGTTATGTCCTTATGAATCCCAGCTGAATGCACCTGCCCATTGGGTGCCAATACATCCATAGCATGTTGTTTTCTGATTAGTCCTTATTAGCTGCTCTCAACAGTCAAGCCTGCTGAGCTGCATTTCCCAGCATCCTCTCTCAGTGTCAGTAGTTTAGTAAAGCTGAGGCATGTCAATAGGACGCCAGGAGTAGCAGAGAAGGTGTGAGTGTGGATGTCAGTCTCTCGCACAGATACACAAGGCTGAATGAGATCGTATTTCCCAATGATGACGATAAAGATCGCCTGCAAGGAAATACAGGTTACAAACCAGCTCCCATGCCCGCCGCTTAGCTCTTTTTGAGCCGCTGCTGCTATTGCTGGTGCCCACGTTACCACCTTTGGAAGGTGCCATCTTGCTCCACCCGGAAGCCGCCGCTGCCAGAGTCAGGAAAGGTGCACGGGGCGGGGCTTTAAGCATAATCAGGGCAGTGTGGGCTGCAGACTCCCTATATGTGTTGCACTCATTCAGGGCAGCCATCAGGGGGGGACAGGGGGGAGAGTTGTAGGGGGCCCCGAGGGTAAGGGGGGCCCCAGCCACGCCACACTTACTTGATTAGCCGGCCCCCCCATCTTTCTGAGAGCTGCTGACTTCGGGAAGGCGTGGACGTTTAAGGGGCCCTGGCCACCAATTTTCTTATAATGTGGGGGGGGGCCCTGGACCTGTAGGTGGGGCTTGCGGTGGGCGCAGCCCAGGGGGCCCAGGAAATTTTGTTGTATGGGGCCCTGCGATTTCTGATGGCGGCCCTGCACTCATTACATTTATTATCGCATACTTTTAAAGGGACGGGTCACATTTAAATTGATTTATTGTTTGATTTAGACATTGACAGTCTAAGATAATTTGCAATTGGTCTTTTTATGGCTTTGTAAGTTATTTAGTTTTTTTGGCCAACAGCTCTCCAGTTTGGTATTTCAGCAGCTAGTTGGTTGCTAGGGTTTTATTTACCCTAGCAACCATGCATTGATTTGAATAAAAGACTGGAATATCAATAGGAGAGGGCTGAATAGGAAGATAAATAATACAAGTAGCAATAACAACACATTTGTAGCCTCATGGACCAATCATTTCGTGCTGCTGTTAGGGTCGCCACCTTTTCTGGAAAAAAATACCGGCCTTGCTATATATTTATATTTTTCCCTTATTATAACAATGGGATCAACCATCATTTTCACCGACCGGGTCATCAAAATACCGGCCAGGTAGCAACCCTAGCAGCTGTTTGAAAGTTGGAAAGGGTCAGAAGAAGAAGAAGGCAAACAATTTAAAAAACTAACAACAAATAGACCAACTGTAATGTTGGTAGGAATAGGCCAGTCTATAAGATAGTAAAAGTGAATTTAAAGGTGAAGCAGCCCTTTAAGACACAGGCGCAGTGTAGCACCAGTAACACAAGTCAGGGAAGAATAGGACACTGTATGGGGTCTGCCTTGTATCCCCACTCTCTGCACCCCATGGATAGTGCACCCAGTACAATGAGCACAGTTGCCAGGTTGGCAGTTTTCCCTCCAAATTGGGCTACTTATTTAAAGCCCAGGCAGGTTTTGAAAGTACAAACTAGGCATGGTACAGATTTGGACTACTTTTTGGGCCTTTGGCTGGTTTGTACTTTGGAAACCAGCCAAAATGTTTTGTTGCCCTAATGTGCCAATACTACATCTCTCAATGCATCTTGGGTACTGTAGTTTTTGCCGACTGCCAAGTTTAATGTAAGACTACAATACCCAGCATGCAGTGGGACTGACATTTGTAGAATTCGAGTTTTACCAAATTTTGGGTTCTGTACCCCAGTCTCCCATCCCTCTTAAGCATTCTGAGGTGACTTTCCTCAATTTCAGACAATTTTGGGGCAAAAATCAGCTGGCCACCAAAATGTCTAGAGATTGAGCTGTTTTACCAATATTTTTGAAATTCTATATGTATTAGGTCCTTATGGGGCCCCTAAATCTCCTAGGCCCCCCTCTGTAGTTACTCCCCTGGTGATGGGCGGATCTGTCCCATTTTATTTCATAAATTTGCAAATCATTGAAAATTTGAAAAAGCTGTATTATCACATTTATTCATTTATTTATTTTTTTAGACTTTTTTTTCACTGCACATATTGTGCTTTTTTTGGGCTACTTTTGAAGTGCCTTTTGGTTAGTTTTGGGCTGGTTTTGTAGCTGACTTTATCTTGAACCAATAAGTTTTCAAGCATAAGGCAGATGTAGTAGAATCACCAAAGATGTGGCCCAGGTGCTCCAGCCCCAGGCCCTCAGCTCAAGGGATTGGACAATCCCTATAGAAAAAACATAAATGTTGGTGCTGGGCACACTACTGGCAAACTCGTGTAATTGATCAGACCAGAAAAATAGTGAATTAAAAATTGAAGCTTTAATATATATAGTCATCTCTCGCCTGACGCGTTTTGTGTCACTAGGACACTAGTGCCTCTTGGTTAGTTTTGGGCTGGTTTTGTAGCCGACTTTGGCTGGTTTTGAAAATTAGCCTTGGCAACCCTGACAGTGAGGCCCAGTGGGAATAAAGGCCTCACTCACCAGTACATGATCCCCAAAACCCTGCCTACTCCCCCCACAAGCCCTGCCCATTTCACAAAGCACTTTTCCATCTTTGACCCCCCCCCATGGCTTTGGGGCCCTAGACTGCAGTATCTCTTGTACCCAGGGGCATAACTATAGATTAATCAGACCCTGCAGTTGCAGGGGCCTCGTGTAGGGTTGCCACCTCACCCCTTTAAAGCTGAACACATAGGGAATACACAGCCTGCATGGCTAATTATCAATTTGTTTAGATGCTTGATGCATGGCTTCACATAAATCAGTCCAGTCTGCATCTAAATTGCTAATCAGCCATGCAGGTTCTGGATTCCATATGTGTTAGTTTTTAAAGGGGTGAGGTGGCAACGCTCGCCCCATGAGGCCCTAATTCATATACAATTTCAGTAAATATTGGAAGAGCAGGTCAATTTCTAGACATTTTGGGGGCCTGAAAATTAAGTTGCAGTGAGGCCCAGTAATATCTAGTTACGCCAATGCTTGTACCCCCCTAAGAACCCCCCTGCAGAACAGGCATATACATGGATTTTTAAAAAAAATACAAACATAAGTAGCCATTGGTGGCACTTCAGAAGCCCAGCATGCAGTAGGGGCTTTACATTCAATTGGTAGCTCTGTTTATATTAAAGGGGAAGTAAGCACCTATACACACCTCCGCTAAATAAATAGAACTTCTGCTGACAATACATACTGCCCATTCTTTTAATGAAAAAGCTCTGTATTTTCTCAGGTTTTCAGGAGAAGACACTGCATGTTTGCTGCTGTACCTAAGTCAGAGTTTATTTCAGGAACACACTTTCCCCACGCTCCCTTGTCAGTTAATTGCCCCTCAGACAGCAGCCACCAGCCCCGAGTATTTCCGGCAATGTGCATAGTAAATATTGATAGGCTTGCCGGCTCTTTAATGGGCAGACTTCTGCGGCTGGGTTTATAAGTCATTTACATGGTGATTTCTGTTCTGACCATGAATAACCTTGCAGTATAAGATAAAACCATTGATTTTTATGGATATCGGTCACAAGAGGTGCGTGTGTCTCATTGATCCGCCCCCAGATTCACTGCCCCGACAATCTCACCATTCTCTTTACTTCACCTTCACTGTCCTCAGTAGATATTTTTAGTAGTTAAATAAAGTCTATTAGTATTTTTTGTATCCAATAGTACAGGTCGTTATAAGATCCACTATGACTTATAGGGGTTGTTCACCTTTAAATTAACTATTAGTATGATGTAAAGGGTGATATTCTGATATTGGTTTTCATTTTTTATTATTTGTGGTTTTTGAGTTATTTAGCTTTTTATTCAGCAGTTCTCTAATTTCCAGTTTCAGCAATCTGGTCGCTAATGTTCAAATTCCCCTAGCAACCATGCATTGATTTGAACAAGAGACTGGAATGTGAATAGGAGAGGCCTGAATAGAAAGATGAGTAATAAAAAGTAGCAATAACAATAAATGTGTAGCCTTACAGAGTTTACGTTTGTTGTTTAGATGGGTTCAGTGTGACCCCCATTTGAAATCTAGAAAGGGTCAGAAGAAGGCGGCAAACAATTCAAAAACTATATTAAATAAAAGACCAATGGAAAAGTCCCAGGCTCATCCCAGCCTTGGACTTATATGTGTGTATATGACTGGCTCATCCCAGCCTAGAACCTATATGTGTGTGTATATGATTGGCTCATCCCAGCCTGGGACCTATATGTGTGTGTATATGATTGGCTCATCCCAGCCTGGGACCTATATGTGTGTGTATATGATTGGCTCATCCCAGCCTGGGACCTATATGTGTGTGTGTATATGATTGGCTCATCCCAGCCTGGGACCTATATGTGTGTATATGATTGGCTCATCCCAGCCTGGGACCTATATGTGTGTATATGATTGGCTCATCCCAGCCTGGGACCTATATATGTGTATATGATTGGCTCATCCCAGCCTGGGACCTATAAGTGTATATATGATTGGCTTATCCCAGCCTTGGACTTATATGTGTGTATATGACTGGCTCATCCCAGCCTGGGACCTATATGTGTGTATATGATTGGCTCATCCCAGCCTTGGACTTATATGTGTGTATATGACTGGCTCATCCCAGCCTGGGACCTATAAGTGTATATATGATTGGCTTATCCCAGCCTTGGACTTATATGTGTGTATATGACTGGCTCATCCCAGCCTGGGACCTATATGTGTGTGTATATGATTGGCTCATCCCAGCCTGGGACCTATATGTGTGTGTATATGATTGGCTCATCCCAGCCTGGGACCTATATGTGTGTGTATATGATTGGCTTATCCCAGCCTTGGACTTATATGTGTGTATATGACTGGCTCATCCCAGCCTGGGACTTATATGTGTGTATATGACTGGCTCATCCCAGCCTGGGACTTATATGTGTGTATATGACTGGCTCATCCCAGCTTGGGACTTATATGTGTGTATATGACTGGCTCATCCCAGCCTGGGACCTATATGTGTGTATATGACTGGCTCATCCCAGCCTAGAACCTATATGTGTGTATATGATTGGCTCATCCCAGCCTGGGACCTATATGTGTGTGTATATGATTGGCTCATCCCAGCCTGGGACCTATATGTGTGTATATGATTGGCTCATCCCAGCCTGGGACCTATAAGTGTATATATGATTGGCTTATCCCAGCCTTGGACTTATATGTGTGTATATGACTGGCTCATCCCAGCCTGGGACCTATATGTGTGTATATGATTGGCTCATCCCAGCCTGGGACCTATATGTGTGTGTATATGATTGGCTCATCCCAGCCTGGGACCTATATGTGTGTGTGTGTATGATTGGCTCATCCCAGCCTGCGACCTATATGCGTGTATATGATTGGCTCATCCCAGCCTGGGACCTATAAGTGTATATATGATTGGCTTATCCCAGCCTTGGACTTATATGTGTGTATATGACTGGCTCATCCCAGCCTGGGACCTATATGTGTGTATATGATTGGCTCATCCCAGCCTGGGACCTATATGTGTGTATATGATTGGCTCATCCCAGCCTGGGACCTATATATGTGTATATGATTGGCTCATCCCAGCCTGGGACCTATATGTGTGTGTATATGATTGGCTCATCCCAGCCTGGGACCTATATGTGTGTATATGATTGGCTCATCCCAGCCTGGGACCTATAAGTGTATATATGATTGGCTTATCCCAGCCTTGGACTTATATGTGTGTATATGACTGGCTCATCCCAGCCTGGGACCTATATGTGTGTATATGATTGGCTCATCCCAGCCTGGGACCTATATGTGTGTGTATATGATTGGCTCATCCCAGCCTGGGACCTATATGTGTGTGTGTGTATGATTGGCTCATCCCAGCCTGCGACCTATATGCGTGTATATGATTGGCTCATCCCAGCCTGGGACCTATAAGTGTATATATGATTGGCTTATCCCAGCCTTGGACTTATATGTGTGTATATGACTGGCTCATCCCAGCCTGGGACCTATATGTGTGTATATGATTGGCTCATCCCAGCCTGGGACCTATATGTGTGTATATGATTGGCTTATCCCAGCCTGGGACCTATATGTGTGTATATGATTGGCTCATCCCAGCCTGGGACCTATATGTGTGTGTATATGATTGGCTTATCCCAGCCTTGGACTTATATGTGTGTATATGACTGGCTCATCCCAGCCTGGGACCTATATGTGTGTGTATATGATTGGCTTATCCCAGCCTTGGACTTATATGTGTGTATATGACTGGCTCATCCCAGCCTGGGACCTATATGTGTGTATATGATTGGCTCATCCCAGCCTGGGACCTATATGTGTGTATATGATTGGCTCATCCCAGCCTGGGACCTATATGTGTGTGTATATGATTGGCTTATCCCAGCCTTGGACTTATATGTGTGTATATGACTGGCTCATCCCAGCCTGGGACCTATATGTGTGTGTATATGATTGGCTTATCCCAGCCTTGGACTTATATGTGTGTATATGACTGGCTCATCCCAGCCTGGGACCTATATGTGTGTGTATATGATTGGCTTATCCCAGCCTTGGACTTATATGTGTGTATATGATTGGCTCATCCCAGCCTGGGACTGATATGTGTGTATATGACTGGCTTATCCCAGCCTGGGACCTATATGTGTGTATATGTTTGGATCATCCCAGCCTGGAGTAAGGGATAAGTCACAATACTATTATGGTATAACTGGTATATTTGTATATAATGGCTGGCTCATACTCTCATGGAAATTGTATATCTGTGCAGGAGCAATAAATCAATGGGCAAAGCATTAGATCATCTCTGCATGGGACAAGCAATTCTATATATTTGTCTGCAGATCTCTGTGTGGGAACAAGAGCTGCCCATCTCTCTCTCTCTCTCTCTCTCTCTCTGCAGCCGGAGTTCTGATCCAGGATCCCAGCTGCCCAGCACAATCGTCATTTCTGGAAAGCACAGCATTATCTCTTCTTTCTGAGCTGAAATCCTGGGATGGGCTCATTGCTACCTACCCGGGACCCTGTCCTGCAACGAGTTCTCTGAATCTCCCCTCCTTGACTGCAGTTGGGATGCCCTTGTGCACCTAAGGTGAGTGTAACTGTATGATCTCATGGGCACAACCAGTATAACAATGAGGGGGGAGAGTCAATACTGTAGTTCAGCAATGTATTTTCAGATTGTTAATACAGGTATGGGACTTCTTATCCAGAGTGCTCAGGACTGGGGTTTTCCAGATAAAAGATCTTTCTGTAATTTGGATCTTCATACCTTAAGTCTATTAAAAATAATTAAAACATCAAATAAACCCAATAGGCTAGTTTTGCTAACAACAAGGATTAATTGTGCCTTAGTTTGGATCAAGTACGAGTATAGGATCCATTTTTCAGAAACTCATTATCTATAAATCTCGGAATTACGGAAATACTGTTTCCATTAGACACTATTTTTTTCCAAATAATCCAAATCTTAAAAAAATATTTCCTTTTTCTCTGTAATAATAAAACCGTATCTTGTACTTGATCCCAACTAAGATATAATTAATCCTTATTGGAAGCAAAACCAGCCTATTGGGTTTATTTAATATTTAAACGATTATTTAGTAGACTAAAAGGTATGGAGATCCAAATTATGGAAAGATCCTTCATGTGAATAACCCCAGGTCCCGAGCATTCTGAATAACATGTCCCATAGCCGTATCGCGTTTTTTTCCCTGTATGATTAGACACAACGTCTGTGATTTCAGAGATGAGATTTGAAACCGCAGCAGTTTGCCGATCATCTGCGTGAAACACAGTATCACAATTGTACAGGATACAAACCGTGTCTGCCTAAATGTGGGGAACACAATAGAACAGTAAGTGTTCCTATGCACAAAGCTGATTATTGGAAATCTGCCCCTTTCACAGGGGTAATATGTTGCCAAGTTTTATTTCCAGCTGATTAAAATGACAGCTCTCCGTTGGAAATATATTGCAACTCTGCGGCACCAAATCAGAGCCTGTGATGTTTTTCTGTCCCTGCGCTGGGGAGATTAGCCGTGCTCTGCCTCATAGGGATGATTCACCTTACAGAAAACTTTAAGTATATTATAAAATGGCCAATTCTAAGCAACTTTTCAATTGGTCTTCATTATTATTATTATTATTTTTTATGTATTATTTTCATTATTTGCTCTCTTCTTTTGACTCTTTCCAGCTTTCGATGGGGGTCACTGACCCCATCTAAAAAAAACAAATGCTCTGTAAGGCTACAAATTTTATTGCTACTTTTTATTACTCGTCTTTATATTCTGGTCTCTCCTATTTATATTCCAGTCTCTTATTCAATTTGGTCCCTAGCTACTTACTAGAATTCTGAAATTTCCAACTGGAGAGCTGCTGAATAAAAAGCTAAATAACCAATCAAACAAAAAGGTGATCCCTTGTTAGATAAATTTATCCTGCGGTAGAAGCGGAGGTCTGACCTCAGTCAGTACAAGTTAATGATTTAAAAGAGAAAATAGTACCCCACTAGCTTCAAAACTCGCTCAGCAGTCTCTAATAGTTTAAACCTACATAATTTATATAGTCTGATAACTTTAATATAAGTCCCAAAAAAATGTGCTTGTGCTATGATTAAACCGATTAAAATGCAATGATTACGAATTAATTAATTAATTGTGATACAATTCATTGTATTATATATACAGGGCTTGAGAAAAATTGGTACACATATACCCTTAGCTATAGCAAATTATATTTCACAATAGTGTATATCCTTTTGCAACAGGATATATTATAGCCTAAGAGTTAATAATAACCCCCTCCAATCACTTTAAGTTAAAAAACTTTAAAGTGCTTAACATTTAATGAAGAATAGTAATTTAATCCAGACTGACCAAAAATTCATAACATTGAAAGTGCTCAATAGTGCTTAAAAAGCTAAATAACTCAGAAACCACAAATAATAAAAAATGAAAACCAATTGCAAATTGCCTCAGAATATCACTATGTACATCCTACTAACTAATTAATTTCATAAAGGTGACTAGTTGCGTTGTAAGATACAACTGCAAATAACTTTTGAATGAGTTGCAAAGCTGTCAAATTGTTGGAGAGAAATACATGATGAAGGGGAACCCTGGGGGAATTGGCTTAACTAGAGTGTGCGCTGGGTTCCCCTACAAAAATATCTTCAGAGGGACCCGGTGCACTCGAGCCCCATCCTCCCGCCCACTTCCTGTCCCATCTCGGCCCCACCCATGGCTTGCCCCAACTCCGCCCACTCCCGCCTTACTTGCTTCCCCCTTCCTTACGGTAAGAGAGAGCGGCTGGGGAGGCGGGTTCTTTTATTAGCTATAGAGGAAGCAAACCACACAGTCTGGGCTTCCTCTATAGTTAGGCCACTGCCTTGGGGGCACAGGCATAACTACAGGGGTGCAGATACCACGACTGATGCCCGGCTCCATGACTAGGGTTGCCACCTTTATTAAAAAATTTTACCGGCCAGTGGGGGGCGGGCACCAAAAGGGGGAGGTCCGTGAGGCTAAAAGGGGGTGGGGCTATGCGACATGCCACAAAAGGGGCGGAGCAACATCATAGAGACATCCACAGAGCTGGAAAAAAAAGGTAAGTTCTTTGCAAATTGGGGGCAGGCCAGGGGCTTTTTTTAAAGGGTATTACAAATTACCGGCAATTGCATTGCAGGTAAATTTGTAATACCGGCTTGGCAGGTGTTTTACTGGCTAGGCCGGTAAAAAAACGGTCGGGTGGCAACTCTATCCATGACCCCAGGATATGGGGGGTCATTGTGTCTGGAAACACAATACCTTCCTGTATTTTTATCTTTCTGCCCTATTAATAACACTGGCATCAAGCATCATTTGTACCAGCAGGCCAATAAAATACCGACAAGGTGGTTGCGCAAATTCTTCAGTACAAAAGAGAAAAAGGGAATGGTGATGGGGGCAATGCCACAAGGAGGTGGGAGTTGGGGTGAATGGGAGTGGAAGAAATTTCTGGTTATTGGCTTCCTGGCATTTTGGCTGGAAAGGAATTGGCTATAGTTTTATGGGTATGGGATCTGTTATCCGGAAACCCGTTATACAGGCTACATTTAGCCTGTGTTCACATTTTTAAAAATGATTTCCTTTTTCTGTGTAATAATAAAACAGTAGCTTGTACTTGATCCCAACTAAAATATACTTAATCCTTATTGGAAGCAAAACCAGCCTATCGGTTTAATTAATATTTAAATGATTTTTTATTAGACTTAAGATATGGAGATCCAAATGACAGAAGACCCCATATCTGGAAAACCCCAGGTCCCGAGCATTCTGTATAACAGGTCCTATACCTGTATAACTCTTCAAAAGCTGTTCTTTTGTGTTCCTCCGCCAAAATCCGCCCCATCTATGAACTAACAGCCGGGCTTCTCACAGCACAGGGATTTAGGGGTCGGCGTCTTCTCCCCAGGTGTAGATATGGTGGCAGAGAAGGTGACAGGTTAGACAAGGCTTAGACAAAAGGGCTCATTAACAACTGCAAGGCAGTTGCAGGTAAAACCCAATTAATTAAAGGGGTTTGGAGTTAACCTTTAATATGATGTAGAGAGGGATATTCTGACACAATTTGCAATTGGTTTTCATGTTTTATTATTTGTGGTTTTTGAGTTATTCAACAGCTCTCGAGTTTGCATTTTCAGACATCTGGTTGCGAGGGTCCACATTCCCCTAGCAACCATACATTGATTTAAATAAGAGACTGAAATATGAATAGGAGAGGCCTGAATATAAAGATGAGTAATAAAAAGTAGCAACAACAATACATTTGTAGCCTTACAGAACATCTGTTTTTTTATATGGGGTCATTGACCCCCTATTTGAAGGCTGGAAAGAGTCAGAAGAAGAAGGCAAATAATTCAAAAACTATAGAAAATAGGGATGCACTGAATCCACTGTTTTGGATTCGGCCAAACCCCCAAATCCTTCGCGAAAGATTCGGCAGAATACCGAACCGAATCCTAATTTGCATATGTAAATTAGGGGTGGGAGGGGTATTTTTTTTTACTTCCTTGTTTTGTGATAAAAAGTCATGGATTTCTCCTAATATGCATTTGCATATGCGGATTCGATTTGGCCGAGCAGAAGGATTCAGTCAAATCCGAATCCTGCTGAAAAAGGCTGAATCCCGAACCAAATCCTGGATTCAGTGAAACCCTAATAGAAAAGAAAATAACAAAGACCAGTTGAAAAATTGCTTAGAATTATCCATTCTATAACATACTAATGCGAACCAGCCCTTTAAAGGTACTTGAATCAAATGTGGACATTTGAAAGCCGTAAAAAGTCAAGAAAAAGAAAAAAATGATAAAATATAAAGAAGACCAGTTGCAAAGTTGCTAGGAATTGGACATTCTATTACATACTAAAAGTTGCACATGTAAGCACTTCCACCTGGACTTACCACAACAACTTTGGAATTTTGGGGAAAAAACAATGCATTATGGGAAAAGACATGATTTTGCTCAATATGGCACTTTGCTCATTGCACTTGTGGAGGTAAACGAGCCCTATAGGGTTTCATTCATTGCACAGGGCAGCTGTATATATACTCATGTACTTGTTATAATCAGTATTTGGTCAGATAAATGTCTTAATAAATATTGTATTTGTTTCAGGATCTAGAGGAGACCATGGATAAGATATTAGAGGCAGTCATTCAGTCTTCTTACCCTTTACATGTAAAGCAGAGCTTGGCCCGACGGGTCATTGAAGCTTCCAAGCAGCCCATGGACAGTGATCAGTGTTGGTCAATGCTGGAACTTTCCACCAAGCTTTTCTTTTTGGGAGAGACTCACTTCTCCAGGGAAACGGCCAGAGAAGTCCTCGAAGTGTATGGCCGGTACCACCCGGAGGAGTTTGAAGAATTTTTCAACGCTAGATTTCTCCTCAGTCTTCTACAGGAAGGTTATGGGGTGCTGGGGAAGAGGAGCACCCACATTTTGGATTATGTCCACCTTGGGCTTAAGTTTGTGTGTGACAAGCCCACGGCTGAGGAGATCTTCAGGTTGCTGCGGATTGAAGTTCTTCGTATGGTCTGTGAAAGGCCAGGGCTTAAGCTTTGTGTTCGGATCAGCAAGATCTTAATGTCATACTCACAATGTATTCCCACCGGGAAACACCAAGTGCTGTTCTGCCAGCAGCTCATTCGCTGTATCGGACACTTCCATTGCTCGTCCCAAGCAGAGGAATATATAGTGCAGTTCCTGGATCAGGTGAACAGGGTCGGTGGACTGCTGCAACAGATCTGGAGTTTTCAGACTTCCTTAGTCCTTCCATGTCTAAAAGAACTTTTTGCAATCATATCGTCAACAGGTAAAGAAAATTATTCAAACAAGTGCCCCACCAGGATGTTTTATATTAAAGGCTATTAGAATTCATTGTGCTTCCCTGAAACTCAATGATACCCAGCCTTTATGGTCACAGAACCCCTCAGTGACTTCTAATATCCTTATCATGTATAGTAGGGGTACATTATCCCTTATAATACATGAGTGATACTCAGAGTTCCCTGTATAACTCAGCCTGCAGCCTTGTGCCTTTATATGGTCACAGAACAACACCACAGTGACTTCTAATATCCTTATCATTTACAGTAGGGGGTACATTATCCCTTATAATACATGAGTGATACTCAGAGTTCCCTGTATAACTCAGCCTGCAGCCTTGTGCCTTTATATGGTCACAGAACAACCCCTCAGTGACTTCTAATATCCTTATCATTTACAGTAGGGGGTACATTATCCCTTATAATACATGAGTGATACTCAGAGTTCCCTGTATAACTCAGCCTGCAGCCTTGTGCCTTTATATGGTCACAGAACAACCCCTCAGTGACTTCTAATATCCTTATCATTTACAGTAGGGGGTACATTATCCCTTATAATACATGAGTGATACTCAGAGTTCCCTGTATAACTCAGCCTGCAGCCTTGTGCCTTTATATGGTCACAGAACAACCCCTCAGTGACTTCTAATATCCTTATCATTTACAGTAGGGGGTACATTATCCCTTATAATACATGAGTGGTACTCAGAGTTCCCTGTATAACTGAGCCTGCAGCCTTGTGCCTTTATATGGTCACAGAACAACACCACAGTGACTTCTAATATCCTTATCATTTACAGTAGGGGGTACATACATATATGAGTAATACTCAGAGTTCCTTTATAAGTCAGCCTGCAGCCTTGTGCCTTTATATGGTCACAGAACCCCTCAGTGACTTCTAATATCCTTATCATTTACAGTAGGGGGTACATTATCCCTTATAATACATGAGTAATACTCAGAGTTCCCTGTATAATTCAGCCTGCAGCCTTGTGACTTTATATGGTCACAGAACCCCTCAGTGACTTCTAATATCCTTATCATTTACAGTAGGGGGTACATTATCCCTTATAATACATGAGTGATACTCAGAGTTCCCTGTATAACTCAGCCTGCAGCCTTGTGCCTTTATATGGTCACATAACAACCCCTCAGTGACTTCTAATATCCTTATCATTTACAGTAGGGGGTACATTATCCCTTATAATACATGAGTGATACTCAGAGTTCCCTGTATAACTCAGCCTGCAGCCTTGTGTCTTTATTTGGTCACATAACAACCCCTCAGTGACTTCTAATATCCTTATCATTCTTTGGATCATCATTTTACTTTAAATTAGAGTGACATTTCTTATACTTGCATTAATGAATCATGTGATACAAATTACAACTTCAAACAACAGTTATTAGAGATGATATTGCCTAGCCCTGTTTATAAGGATATATTTAACAGGTTATGTATGTATTTTGTGTATTGTATCATTATATGTCTTTTGTACAGATGAGTATGAAGCTCCGTCTAACTGCCTAGCCAGTGTGGTGCAGTATATTCCCTTGGAACTGATGGAAGGGGTTGTAAAGAATTTGGCGAATGCAGACAATGTGTCAGATACACAGATCATGGTGGCCATTAGCAGGTATGTGTTGGAATCCACATGGTTTATGGAGGATATTATCTACATAGAATGAATTGTCATGCTACCGCTTGAGGTTCATTTACTTCTAGTATAATCGAATATAATGAATTTGAAACAACAGCACCACCTGCTGGTCATTTCATCTAGTGACTAAAGATTTTAAGTTGGATTTTGGCCCAGATATGGAGAGTGTTCCTGCTGCCATGTTTCTTACTGGCAATTTATATTATTTACCAATAACTTCATATGTGTTTGTCTATTCGCAGGATGATTGAGTGGGTCTCGTGGCCACTGGGGAAGAATATCGACAAGTGGATAATTGCTTTACTGAAGGGTCTGGCTGCTGTGAAAAAATTTAGTATATTGATTGAAGTTTCCATTTCCAAAATCCAGAAGGTCAGTACTATATCTGCTGACACGCTCAGTGACTTTTTTGGGGGGCCCTGGATGGGCTGGTGGGGGAGAAACATTATTAATAGTACCCAGGACATATATCTGGTGGGCGGGGGTCCAGAAAATGTTGTTGTACAGGGGCCCGTGATTTCGGATGGTGGCCCTGCTTGTAATTTAAGAGTCAAACCACTAAAAAACCCCACATCATCTATAACATTAGTGCACACGTGAGCATCAGAAGTAAACCTGCACCCCTACTTAATTTTAGAATGTTGGGGCCTATAATAAAGAAAAAACTGCCACAGATCTTCCAGTCTTCAAGGTGCACCTTCCAAAACTAGTGATCCCATCCACATTGTGTTATTATTTCATTTAACCCCAAACCTCTCAGTGGTTACACCCTCAAGCCAAGAATAAGCCGATTTACACTCAGTGACATACAACATTCAATAAAAGGGCCTGTTCCTTATTATATGAGTATGGGATCTGTTATCCAGAATGCTCAGGACCTGGGGTATTCTGGATAAGGAATATTTCTGTAATTTGGATCTCCATACCTTAAGTCTACTAGAAAATCATGTGCACATTAAGTAAACCAAATAGGATGTTTTTTTTTTTTTTTGCCACCAATATGGATTCATGCAGCTTAGTTACAATGAAGTACAAATTTACTGTTTTATTATTACAGAGGAAAAATTGAATAATTGCTGAAAATTAGGGATGCACGGAATCCACTATTTGGGATGGGGACGAATCTCCAAATCCTTCATGAAAGATTCAGCTGAATACCAAACAGAATCCGTGTCCTAATTTGAATACCAAATAGAATCCGTGTCCTAATATGCGTATGCAAATTAGGCACAGGAAGGGAAAAAAAGTGGAAAAAACATTTGTTTTACTTCCTTGTTTTGTGACAAATAGTTATTTCCCTTCCCGCGCCTAAATTTTCATACGCAAATTAGGACACCGATTGGGCCACGGGGATTGGGCCAAATCCTGGTCGAATCCTGAAACAGATCCTGGATTCGGTGCATCGTTACTGAAAATTAGAATTATTTTTCTGAAAGTCTGTTGGTGTTAATTATTCACCTTATTTTAATGACTATTGCCAAATGTAGGAAGACTTTTGATTTTATCAAAGACGTAACAGAGAACCCCCCTCGGCAGTGGAAGAATCACAGTTTTATACTAGGGATGCACCGAATCCAGGATTCGGCCTTTTTCAGCAGGATTCGGCCGAATCCTTCTGCCTGGCCGAACTGAATTCTAATTCTAATTTGCGTATGCAAATTAGGGACGGGAGGGAAATCGCATGACTTTTTGTCACAAAACAAGGAAGTAAAAATGTTTCCCCTTCCCACCCCTAATTTGCATATGCAAATTAAGGTTCGGATTCGGTTCGGTATTTGGCCGAATCTTTCACAAAGGATTCCGGGGTTCGGCTGAATCCAAAATAGTGGATTCAGTGCATCCCTATTTTATTCCAATGTAGCAATGAGATATAAGATGTCAGAGCTGTTATTTGTCACTTTCCACTTACATTAACTGTCCCATCTCTTCCGGTTCTAGATGTTCTGTAAGCTCTTGTACCCTGTACTGCGGGACGCGGCCCTTTCTGTCCTGAGATACATGTTGCTCAGTTTCCAGCACTCGCCTGAAGCTTTCCATCTGGTAAGGACTGGGTTATCCCCTGCACATATGCACAGCCATACAGTTAAAGGGATGCTTCGTCTTTAAATTAACTTTTAGTATGTTATAGAACAGAAAATTCTAAGCAACTTTTCAATTGGTCTTCATTATTTATTTTTTATAACTATTTGCCTTCTTCTGACTCTTTCCAACTTTCAAATGAAGGGTCACTGACCCCATCTAAAAACAAATGTATTGCTATTGCTACTCCAGTCTCTTATAAAGACTAAATAACTCAAACACCACAAACAAAAAAATTGTGAATTTTCTCAGAATATCACTCTCTACATTATACTAAAAATTAAATTAAAGGTGCACAACCCCTTTAAGGTGTCCATACAATGAAAGATCCTTGAGGTGGTGATGTTGGGCTGATCCGATTGTTTGCCTTTGGGGATACAAAAATGGGGAGACTAGCCATTGGGAATAGAACCACATTGATTTTCCCCCGACAGGATTTTTAAACCTGCCCAATTGATATCTGGCTGATTTCTATCCATATACTGTATCAGTATCAGTTGGGTCGTCCTGTCGGTCTAAAGGTGCTGAATTGTCATGTTGAATCTGCCCATATAAAGCCTCCTTTAAAGGGGAAGTAAATTGTAAAATAGAATAAGGCTAGAAATGCTGTATTTTGTATACTAACATAAACATGAACTTGCTGCACCACAAGCCTAATCAAACAAATAATTTATGCTTTCAAAGTTGGGCACAGGGGGTCACCATCTTGTAACTTTGTTAAACATCTTTGCAAGACTGTGCACATGCTCAGTGTGATCTGAGCTGCTTAGGGATCATCATAAATTATCAAAACAGCACAAGTCAAATAACATCTGCCAGAAGCCGATACAACAAGACTGATTAATAATCAGAATATACAGACTGCACTGGGTCCTGTGTTGTCCTGTAATCTAATGTGGATTTTATAGTTTTTGTATTGTTTAATACAAACTTTCTCCAACTCTGCAGAACCAGTGGCTGCAGCAAATCCTCCAAATAGAATCTCAGTTTATCTGTTTAAATCTGGCTCCATGATCTTTGTCGGAGACACATATTCCTGTCAGGGTAATCCCCTAGTGCTCCGGCACATGGACACCGGGCACTAGGACCCAGCAGTCTAGTGGAACCCAAGCCCAAAATCCAGGCCTGAACCCAGTCCAACACTGATTCTGTCATTCTGTAAGAAAGCAACATGGATTTGTCCAATGGAAATATTAAGAGTTGAATAAATATTTACCTGCTTTTTCCTCAGGCTCAGCCTGCAGTTTCAGCCTTGCCTACGTAGCCATTGTCTCACTGGCAGGGTGGCCTCGAGTTTCTTCTCATCCCCAAAAGCTTTTCTGTTAGTTTCTGGACCAACAGATCTGGACTCATGACTTACTGGTGACAATATGTGGGGCATAAGAAGCACAAGAGGCGCTGTTAATGGCACTCTCCATAACAGGGGCCCCTTCCTAAGTTTTCTCATAGCCTGTCTAAAGAAACCCCGTGAATCTATATGTTTCCCTGTATCATAAATCCAACAGATAATAACAACTATAAGGCCCTTATCTCTGTTTTCCTTCAGATTATCCCCCACATTCCCCAGCTTATATTCCATCTCTCCAATGAAAACTCCAACTCCGCAGCCAGTTGCCTGGAGCACCTCGCAGAGCTTATCCACTGTATGATCTTCCGCTTCTCCGGATACCCCGACCTCTATGAACCCGTCATGGAAGCAGTAAGGGTAAGGGGTCTGACTTCTGCCACTACATTCCTTGGCTTCTTACCTGGATTCTACTCATCTTGGGAAATGCCATTAGAGCCCTTGTGCTCCTTGGAGTCAGACCGGGACTGGCAATCTGTGAGTTCTGGCAAATGCCAGAGGAGCTGCTGTAAGATGCCATTCACTATTTATTGAGCTGGTGAGGGACTGGTTGGGCCTCTGTGTATTTGAAATGCCAGGGGCCTATTTTGACTCCCAGTCCAAACCTGCTTGGGGTCCCACATGGTCTGATAGTTTGACGTTTCTTCCTAAATCATCACCTTTCATTTGTATTTAGATATTTAGATATTTATGGGGTTGGGTGGAAATTCATTTCATTGGCAGAGTTGTCTGGTAACCACATGTCTTTAAAGGGATTCTTTCATGATTTTTATGATGTTGTTTTTATTTCTAAATGACACTGTTTACACTGCAAATAATTCACAATATAAAATGTCATTCCTGAACCAACAAGTGTATTTTTTTTTAGTTGTAATATTGTTGTGTAGGCAGGGCCAGGCCAAGTTATTGTGGATCCCTAGGTCAGGGCTTCAATCAGTGTCCCCCACCCGCTCCTACATTACCACTTCCCACCTTACCATTCATATTGCCCCCAATCTGTACCTGTATCAGTTTAAGTCAAAACATCCATCATATTGTTACCCCCAAACTTTACCTATGCCAATGGCAGCCAAAAAATCCATCATATTGTCGCTAATACCTGTGCCAGCAGGAGCCAAAAATCCATCATATTACCTGATAGTGTACCTGTTAGTGATATGCGGGCCGGCCCGCTATCTGTGGGTTTACCCATGGGTCGTGCAGGTTCGGGTCGAACTCACAGGCGGGAGCGGGTTGAGCTCTTCTCCTGCTCTTCCCGCCTGCCACCTTCAAATGCCAGCTTCCGACTTCTGGGTTCTTCTTTTATAGACGCTGCGCCTGCTCACCCCAACAGCTGCCAAGAGGGAGGTGGGGAGTGCTTCTGCCTGTAGTATGAATCACGGCAAGAGGGAGTTGGAACAGGCGGTTTATAAAATTGAAAAACTATTAAAGGCCAAGCAAACCAGGGTTTAAAAATAAGAAAAAAATTCCCCTTAAAAGTGTGCCCACCCTCATAATTGCGCCCTAGTGCCAGCCCTGTGTGTAGGTGCATCTCAGGTCATTTTGCCTGGTCATGTGCTTTCAGAAAGAGCCAGCACTTTAGGATGGAACTGCTTTCTGACAGGCTGTTGTTTCTCCTACTTAATGTAACTGAATGTGTCTCAGTGGGACATGGGTTTTTACTATTGAGTGTTGTTCTTAGACCTACCAGGCAGCTGTTATATTGTGTTAGGGAGCTGTTATCTGGTTACCTTCCCATTGTTCTGTTGTTAGGCTGCTGGGGGGGGGAGGGAGGGGGTGATATCACTCCAATTTGCAGTACAGCAGTAAAGAGTGACTGAAGTTTATCAGAGCTTGTCTCGTGACTGGGCATACCTCCCAAAATTTTGGAAATAAAAAGAGGGACAAAGAATTTGCCGCACGTAGCACGGTGATTTTTTACCACGCCCACTTTTGTGGCCACACCCCTAATTACCATGTTCATTTTATTTTGGCAGGTTATGAAAGTTTGAACATATTTCTATGTTTTTACAGTTATTACAGTTTTGCTAATGAAGGTGAATTGTGAGTCTAACTTCTCCCAAGGGACCTGTTATCTGATATTGTTACAATTACTTATTTGCTTATCTCTCGAAATTGTTACAAAAGTATCTTATCTGCTGCTGTGGCTGTTCTGGGCTCTCTGCCAAAAGTCTATTAAGTTAGAAACTGTGTTTCTTTTTCTGGCTGTTCAGTGCATAGAAAAATGGGACTGCGGGTTGAGCTGTCAAAAGATGGACTGTCCGTCTAAAAATGGGACAGTTGGGAGGTATGGACTGGGGGCAGCTGGGAAACTGACAATGTCAGATTTCAAAATTAAATATAAAAAATTCAGTTTGCTCTCAGATTTCAATACACAATTCTGCTGGAGCAGCTCTATTAACTGATGTGTTTTGAAAAAAAGAATATATATATTTTTCCCATGACAGTATCCCTTTAATGAGATAATGACCTCTGCTCCATGTTACCCTTTATCATTATCCCCCTATTGACAAGGGGTCCTTGGACATCTCTGCTGTTGTATTGACCTATGTATGAGGTCGGTCCCCAACCAAAGATACAGGGCCCCAGTGGTCTGATTGTTGACCCAAGGGGACTGATTGTTTGGATCAGACATAGTGTCGGACTGGGACACCAGGGGCCCACCCACCAATTAGGGTTGCCACCTGGTCGGTATTCTACAGGCCTGGTCGGTAAAAATGATGGTTGATCCCACTGTTATTAATAGGGAAAAAATATAAATATATAGGAAGGCCGGTATTTTTTATCAGAAAAGGTGGCAACTAAGCCACAAATTAATCTTAGACCAGGGGCCCACTCTTAGTACTATTTTTCATCCTCTCCTCACTCAACCTTTATTCTCCTAGTCTCTTTTCTTTACATACTATACTCTATTTTTCCAACTATTTAGCCTCTTTGTTCTCATAGAAATAGGGAATAGCCACAAAATAGGTCAAATGTTTAGCAGCACAAGGGCCCAAAGACACCTTGGCCCACAGGGACTTTTCCTGGTATCCCAGTGGGCCAGTCTGACACTGCAGACATATCTTTTATCCAGTTATTTGGTGACCATGGAAAACACAGAGATCTCGGCATTTAAGGCTTGAGGCCACATGGGGCAGTAACAGGATTTTCCACTTTTACTGGAGGTAAAGGATCAGAGTAGATTTATTATGTTTTATGGGTGTACAATGGTTTACTGTATATTTTAGGGATGCACCGAATCCAGGATTCGGTTTGGGATTCGGCCGGGATTCGGCCAGGATTCGGCCTTTTTCAGCGGGATTCGGATTCGGCCGAATCCTTCTGCCCGGCCGAACCGAATCCGAATCCTAATTTGCAAATGCAAATTAGGGGCAGGGAGGGAAATTGCGTGACTTTTTGTCAGAAAACAAGGAAGTAAAAAATGTTTTCCCCTTCCCACCCCTAATTTGCATATGCAAATTACGGTTCGGATTCGGTTCGGTATTCGGCCGAATCCTTTGTGAAGGATTCGGGGGTTCGGCCGAATCCAAAAAAGTGGATTCGGTGCATCCCTAGTATATTTAGCAGTTTGTGCAGAAGCTGCAGCCTTTGTTATTGCCCAACCTGCACCTGTTGTTCCACCTTTATTCTACATGGGCCTCATTTACTATTGTGACAAAGTGCAAAGCAGCATATGGGTATGTACCTACATGCATTTTCATGTTCTACTTTAAATATGATTAAAGGGATGCGTCACTTTGAAATTAACTTTCAGTATGTTATAGAATGGGTAGTTTTTTTTTTTATAGTTTTAGAATTATTTGCCTTCTTCTTCTGACTCTTTCCAGCTTTCAAATGGGGTCACTGACCCCATCTAAGGCTGCAATTGTATTATTGTTGCTACTTTTTATCACTCATCTTTCTATTCAGCCCCTCTCCTTTTCATATTCCACTCTATTATTCAAATTAATGCATGCCTTTTTTTTCCTTCTTTTAAATGGGGGGTCACTGACCCTATCTAAAAAACAAATGCTCTTTAAGGCTACAAATGTATTGTTAGTGCTACTTTTTATTACACATTTTTCTATTCAGGCTTCTCTTATTCATATCCCAGTCTCTTATTCAAATCAATGCATGGTTGCTAGAGTAATTTGGAACCTAGCAACCAGACTGCTGAAATTACAAATGGTAGAGCTGCTGAATTAAAAGCAAAATAGCTCAAAAACCACGAATAATAAATAAATGAAAACCAATTGCAGATTATATAATAATAGTGATAGGAACAATATGTTGTGCTTCCTAAGGCACTACATGCACTTCTGACTTTCACCACTTGGTGTCGCTGCTTCTGGAACAATGTCTGGTAAATGAAATATATTCTGCATTTGTCTTGCAAATTAGCCATGTGGGTACCGATATAGTGAAACCTTTGCAGGTATATGCATTTAATGACTATTCATTTTGGAACACTAGAATGAAATAAGTGTTCCTACAGAGCAACGAGAAGCTCGAGACTGATAAATCATTCCTTTTATAGTGAGCTGGACACCTATAAAATACACACGCTGCATGGCTGAATAGTGTTTAATTCCACTGTATATAATTCCATATCACCTGACTGCATAGAAACCAATGGATTCAAATTAATAATTATCATACTGTAGCTATGGCAATGTCCTTCCATACTGATTCCTCTGCCCAAGATATAAAAAGAAATACAGGTATGGGACCTGTTATCCAGAATGCTCGGGACCTGGGGCTTTCTGGATAACAGATCTTTCTGTAATTTGGATCTTCATACCTTAAGTCTACTATAAAATCTTGTAAAGATGAAATAAACCCAATAGGCTTCCAATAAGGGTTAATTATATCTCAGTTGGGATCAAATAAAAACTAAGATATAACTAAGGAAAAGCATTACGTAATTTGTCGGCGCTATATAAATAAATAAATGATGCCGATGATGAAGATGAAGTACAAGCTACTTTTTATTACAGAAAAAAATTAAATTATTGTTCAAAATGTGGATTATTTGATTATAATGGAGTCTATGGGAGACGCCCTTTTTCTGTAATTCGAAGATTTCAGGGTAACGGGTTTCCGGGTAATGGATCCTATACCTGTACCTTGATTTTGTGTTTCTGTCTTTTTTTTTTATAGAAACTTCCAGTGCCCAATGAAGAGAGAATAAAAGTGCTCCTAGGACAGAACGCTTGGACGGCGCAGAAGAATGAGCTGGCAGTTTATTACCCCCGACTGGCATCCAAATCCGACACGGGAAAAATCGGCCTCCTCAACCTGGGAAACACCTGTTACATGAACAGTATCCTCCAGGCCTTATTTATGGCATCAGAGTAGGTGACTGCTAAATCTCTGCTCTGGATTTTGGCTCTAAATAGGGGGTTTTATTACCAGTCCTGAGTTAATTCCTGATTCTCCGAATTTCTGAGGTTTTCTGTTGTTTCAGTTTCCGGCACGCAGTGCTCTCTTTAAAGGAGACCCATTCTCAGCCGCTGATGATGAAGCTGCAGTGTCTGTTCTCTTTTCTGGAGCACAGTCAGGTCAGGAGACAAGCGTCCCGTGAAACGCCATTCTGCTTAATTCCATCTTTCACTGTTTCACTGTCAATGTAATCCCTCTAAGGATAAGTAAACCTTTAAAATAAGTTAAAATAAAATTAATGAGGGTGTCATTCTAAGCACTTTTGTTATTTACATTCATTATTTATTTTCTTTTAATTCCAAGATATTAAAGGATACATGTACTGTTAATAGGAATGATTTTTGTTACAACAGCGCCACCTGCTGGTCATTTTCCCACCAGTCTGACCACCAAGTAGTCAAGGAAGTTGTCAGGAGAAAGAAAGAGGCTGCTCTGATGTTCTTCTGCTTAGGAAAAGAATTAGAAACCTTTCTCAAATCTTTCCTAAGCAGAAGAACATCAGAGCAGCCTCTTTCTTTCTCCTGGCAACTTCCTTGACTACTTGGTGGTCAGACTGGTGGGAAAATGACCAGCAGGTGGCGCTGTTGTAACAAAATTCATCCATATTAACAGTACATGTATCCCTTAATATCTTGGAATAAAAAGAAAATAAATAACAAAAGTGCTTAGAATGACCCCCTCATTTATTTTACATTCACTTATTTTAAAGGTTTACTTATCCTTGAATAGTAACCTGCTCAGAATGCTCTTCTAAGGACTTTTGCTGTTTACATGAATTCATTTTCAAGATAATACCAGTTTTCATTCTGCCGTATATAATGAGTTTAAAGCAACAGCGCCACCTGCTGGTGTGTTGTACCGACTGTGACAATGAAATACCTGAGAAGAGGAACATAGACAATGAAGTCAGTGAGTAGAGAAGAGTTTCTCTGGTTGGTTCTAAGCAGAGCAACATTGTTCCTTTTCTCAGAAAATTCATTTTCAGCCGAGTACATTTATCAAAGGATAGGATAATAATGTTTCACAGTAGATATACAAAGCCAGGTATCACAGTGAGTGAATTATTGTGCATCACCTGCCTATAATAAGCCTTTCATTTCTGGTAACCAGCGCCCTGCGATTTCACCAGAGAATTTCCTGGCATCCTCTTTGCCTCCTTGGTTTACTCCGGGTGTTCAGCAGGATTGTTCCGAGTACCTGAAGTACCTTTTAGATCGGTAAGTATCCAGCACAGGGAACCTAAGAGCATTCTGTATCTTGCATTATAGGATATGAGTACAGGTATCAGACCTGTTATCCAGAATGCTCGGGACCGGTGGTTTTCCGGATAACAGGGCATTTCTTAATTTGGATCTCCATTTCTTATGTTTACTAGAAAATCATTTAAACATTTAATAAACCCAATAGGCTGGTTTTGCTTCCAATAGGGATTAATTATATCTTAGTTGGGATCAAGTACAAGCTACTGTTTTATTATTACAGAGAAAAAGGAAATCATTTTTAAATATTAGGATTATTTGGATAAAATGGAGTCTATGGGAGACAACTATAATTCGAAACTTTCTGGACAATGAGTTTCTGGATAACAGATCCCATACCTGTATCAGTGGATTATGCAGCAACAGGGGCAAACATTGTCTCTGCCTGGTGGGCCGTAATAATCTGTGAGAATATGATCAGCTTTGTGCAGCTAAAATTATGAAAGCAAACATCCCATTGGTTCTAAGGGCTTATTTACTAACATTCCAATTTCTGTTTTTTTCCACAAATCATATTCATGATTTTTTTTTAAATGCCTCTAAAGCTCCAAAAATGTTAGCTTTATAAAGTGTAAAAACCACGAAAAACTCTAGTACACTAAAACTTCGGCAAATAAAATCGCTCAAGGTCCTATATAAGTCAATGAGAGCTACGCTGATCCTGTTGGTCCAATTTTTAGCTATTCGGACTGTTAGTGGCTTTTTTAGGATTTACCCGCTAGTAATTGCTGGAAAAACTTACATTTTTACAGTGTTTATTCGTATTTTTTGTGGATAGTTCAGCATTTTTTTTTCATTCATACTTTTTTATATACGGATATTTTAATAAATTACATGGCATTTGTGATTTTAGAGAAGAACAGTTTAATAGTATAGGAAGGGGACCTATTATCCAGAGTGCTTGGGACCTGGGGTTTTCTGGATAACAGATCATTCAGTAATTTGGATCTTCATAGAAAATCATGTAAACATTAAATAAACCCAATAGGCTGGTTTTGCCTCCAATAAGGATTAATTATATCTTAGTTGGGATCAAGTACAAGCTACTGTTTTATTATTACAGAGAAAAGGGAAATAATTTTTAAAAATTGAGATTATTTGGATAAAATAGGGTCTATGATAGCTAGCCCTTCCCTAATTTGGAGCTTTATGGATAACGGGGTTCCAGATAATGGATCCCATACCGTAGTTTTCAAAAACTCTAAAACAACTAAAATGAAAATGTTGAGTAATGGGGATCCTAATGTTGCTGCAAAAATAACTGAAAATAGACTGATTATTTTCACCATTTATACAAAAAAAATGTAAATAAGAAAAATTAATATTAAGCCATAGAAGTCTGAATAGTTTTTTACCCCTGCAATTTGGTGCCATTGCTTGAAAATTAAGAATTTTTGATAAATCCTTCTCTTGAAAAGGAAAAAAAGATGAAGCTGGGCCAAAACAAAGGGAATACCAAACTATAAGTGAAATTCTAACGTATCTGTTCCACTTATTCCAAAGGCTCCACGAAGAGGAAAAAACAGGGAGAAGGATCACCCAAGCCCTGGCACAAACCAACAGTAGCTCTAGTTTGAAGAAGATGGTGCCCAGTGACAGGACCTTGCTCGAGCAGATGTTTGGTGGAAGAATCACAACGAAAATCCGTTGCCTGAAATGCCACGGTGTTTCTTCTAGAGAAGAAGTTTTTACGGACTTGTCACTTGCTTTTCCTCCCACCGATGATGTCGCAAAGAAACTCTCAAAGACCTCACACCTGCCCTCAGCTGGGGAAACTGGGCCACAGAAATCGGACCTAACGTGCAAAGTCCCGGAGCAGTCGACCACCAAGTCTCCAGAGACAGTCAGATGGCAGTGGAGAACCGACAAAACGCCTCCCGATGAGAACTCAGAATTCCGTAGAAACGTAGAAAAGACATATCCCTTCATCTCCAGACTGGAAAGCCAAGACGAGAATAACCATTCCATCGTAAGAAACAAGAACGTTCTCTCTGTGTCGTTGAAAGAACAAACCGGTGGTCAAAGGGGTTCCCTGTCTTTGTCGGATTTAATCAACCATTTCTTGTGCCCCGAGATGCTGACTGCAGAGAACAAGTACCGATGTGACACTTGTGTCTCACTGCAGGACGCAGAGAAGGTGGTAGAACTGACCACAGGTCCTCAGTATCTCATTTTGACTTTGCTCAGGTTCGCCTTCGATTTAAAGGCCATGAAACGAAGAAAGATCCTTGACAATGTATCCATTCCTCTGGTTCTGAAGTTACCCATTCAGGTGGCAGGCACAGAACTGAATGAGGCTCGATTTGAGCAAGACAGTAGGTGCACGTCTACCAAAAGCCACCAGTCTGTCACCTATGACCTCTGTTCTGTTATAGTGCATTCTGGGTTATCCTCAGAAACTGGACACTACTATTGTTACGCTAGAGACTGCATGGACAAAGACAACCAGAAACTGCCCAGTACGGGTGTCAGAAAGTTAAATACTGATAAACACTTGGACTTGGAAGTTCAGTGGTATCTTTTCAATGACACCAGAGTCTCCTTCTCTTCATTTGAATCGGTCAGCAACATAACTTCTTTCTTCCCCAAGGACACTGCTTATGTTCTTTTCTACAGGCATAGACCTCCTCAGCAGGCTGGGGCATCATCAAGCCTGGAGGCTGGTGCTCCTTCCTTGTCACATGGGGAGGTTTCTCTGAGCAAGGAATTAATGGAAGCCATTTCTAAAGACAACATCAAGTATTTGCAGGTAAGCCATAAAAACAAATAGAAGTGCAATGTCAGGTCAAAATACCCTGTAGGAACGTCCCAGCAATATTAACTATAAATATCTTTGCAGAAGCCAACATATCAATGCAGATCCCAATCACAGTTGTTACCCTTCATAGAGCCTTCAACCTATAGGTGGGTGTTAGTGAAGGTCCAACCAGTGTTGGACTGGGGTGTCTGGGGCCCACCAGGGGTTCCATCTCAGGGGCCCCTACCTCAGTTGTGGGCCCATGCCCCTCCACCTTCTCTCCATGCAGCTTAGCTCCACCCCCATCTTTGTCATGAGCACCTCCACCTGACCCCAACTCGTGATGCGAAATGCAAGGGGAGTGCTCACAGCTCCCAGCAGGGATTGGGCCTGGGTCTGTGGGGCCCAAAAGGGCCAGGACCCACAGGATTTTTTCCTAGTGGATTTTAGCAGTGGCTTATTAAGGCTTCATCAGATCTTGGGGTATCAGTAACAAGCTACACAATCACAAACTGAGTCTAGTTCAGTGTTTCTATGGCTTTTTAGTAGACATACCTCCCCAAGTGGTACTAAATTATACTGGCCATACATAATGAGATCACCTCGTGAGGTGGGTCAAATGATGATCCATTCGTTTGGGCCCTGGGCTGACAATCAGATCATAATTGAGACCTGTGAAGGCCTCTTAGGAAAGCACTGCCAGATATAGGTCAGCCAATCCCTTCCAAGGGCCCATAAACTAATACACTCGATAGCAGCTGATTTGGGTCTGGAGTTGGCAGCTATCATTGGCCTATATATGTACGTATACAACCTCCTTGTGCTCTTTATATGAGGGTAGTAAATGTCTACTTTACTATTCCTCTCGCATTGAAGGACTGCATTGGGGACACTCTGGTCAGGAGCTTGCACTTCCTCAATAGCAAAAGGCTGCCTCTCAAGCTATTTGACCTATCCTGGCTCTCCCTTCAGGGAAAGTTCTTTGTTAGGGAGAATGTCAAGTATTTATCGGTGGTCAACCGAAACTGCCTCTGGGGTTGTGGATAGGGTTGCCACCTTTTAAAACAATGATTACAGCTGGTGGTGGGGGCGGAGCAAATGGGCGGGCCGTGATGTAAAAGGGGGCAGGCCGTGATGCAGAAAGGGGTGTGTCATGATGTAAGGGGGGGACCTAAACGCGCGATTGGCCTGAAGACAGAAAAAAAAGGTAAATTCTGAGCGGGTTGGGGACGGCCGAGGGCCTTTGTTAGGAGTATTACAAATTTACCGGCAACTACATTGCTGGTAAATTTGTAATACCGGACACCTACCTTGGCAGGTGTTTTACCGGCTAGGCCGGTAAAATACCGGCCGGGTGGCAACCCTGGTTGTGGAGGAGACCCAGGAGCATTTTCTTGCAGCATTGTCCCTTGGCAAAGAGGGTGCGCTCTCAGGTCTCCCCAGCTCTAAATGCTCCGCTCCTGCACACCCTGGGTTATGCTGAACTGGCCTATGGAGTGTCAGCCAGACAGTGCAGCCACGACCACGAGAAGATATACCTGGTGATCACAGTATATAAGTACCATCTATGGCATGGCTGATGTTGTTATACTTTTGGTTCGGATGTGGCTCCTGAGAGCATTGTTAAATCCATCACGGGAGAGTTATGATATACAAGATCTTTAGCGTCAGCTCGCTCCTGGTACACCGCTTCATTATGGAGGGGATTTACTCTGTAGCCTTCAGGCCATGGCAGTTTTCTTTCTATAAGGAGTTTCTTTTAGTATTACTGTCATATTTTTATTTCAAGAACATGATTCTGTGGGTTTTTTTTAGGCATGTTCGATGGATTCACGCCTTTGCGTTTATTATAATGTTTTTTCTCTAGTCAACCCTCCTGTCAGTGCAGACGTATGGGTCATGTCCAGGTTCACCTCTGGAGGCAGGACAGAAGAATTGGTCTCTTGGCCCCTCCCTCAGGATATAGGCTGGCTCCGCCTCTGTTCCCCAGTTCTTCTGCCTTGGACATGAAATAGAAATCTCTCTTCTGTTATTTTTTCATTTTTTATTTTTCCTTACAGCGTTCTACAAACTATGGAGGCATGCAGTGCTGTCTCCCAACATGATATATGTTCCCTCCTTGCTGGCATGTTGCAGTAAGTGGAACATTGATTACACATTCCATGGATTCTTCCACCAGCATTATGGCCGTTCCCTTCTTGCTGGCATTTTGCAGCAAGTAGAACCATGACGCCAGTTACCATGGAGGCATGAAGAGCTGTCTCCCGACGGGTATGCCTTGCTGGCAGTTGCAGCAAGTGGACTGGCTCTGAACAATCCAGTACTCTGGTACAGTAGGTTGACCCCCCTTACTCGTTAAACCAACCTGGCCATCCCTTAGCTAAGAAACGTGTCAATATGTTATACTTATGGGCTAAGAAAAGTTGCGGCGGTCAGTGAGGCAAGCAGAAGTGACTGGTTCACTAACTGCTTCCTTACGTTGGTTGCGCATTCGGATCTGGGCACCGCGGCTCTTGGCATGCGCCATGTTCTCACGCTTACAGCGGTGCGTAAACACGTACAGCGCAATGGCGTCATTGCCGCCATTTTAGATCCTGACCGCATGTACACGCACTGCGCTATCTCTCTCAGACCGGTAGAACAATTCCAACAGCACGAATAAGCCTGCCTTCGTCTCTTCAGCGGCACTAAACAGGGAACTACAACACACTTCAGTGTAGTGAAAAGCCCAGTATCTGGTAACTATTTCAAATTACTATACCATGGAGAGATCAGATTCATTAAGGGAATTAAGAGAGGACATTCAAGCTGTTAAATCGACCAGCTAAAAGGCCTGTCAAAGGGATAAAATGCAAAAAGTGTAAACACACACTTAGAAAGTCAGAAGCTACATATTGTTCTGACTGCAAGCCCGCTGAGCCACCAATACTGTCCCCTCAACAGCTTACCACTGAAACCAATTCACCCATATTGGATTTACAAAGTAATGAGGATTCCTTGCCTCATACACCCATAACAGGCAACGTGCCATCACAAATCCCACCGCAAATAGGGGAATTTTTAGAATGGGTAAAAACTGCCCTTCAGCCTTCCACTTCCCAGCAAAAGGCCACTAAGCGCAAGACGCTTGACTCTCCACCTGATGTTTCAGACTGCGAGGAAGGCCTTTCCTCCCACTTAGATGCCATGTCTTTTCATGCTTCTGTGGCACAGGAATGAGGTGAGTTCAGACTCACATAGCGACTCGGACACTGAACAACCCACCTTTGCCAAACCAGACATCTCCAGAAAACTCCTGAGGGAGATGATGGAGACATTGGAAATAAAAGATGAAACCGTGGCTGTGGTATTCACCAAAAGAATTCACGTGCATTTCCTATATTTAGCTCAATCATTAAAACTATTGATACGGAATGGTCACAACCAGACCGACGATTTACCTTGTCAAAACGCTTTTATGATCCTTACCCTGTTCCAGAACAACAATATAAAGTCTGGAATGAGCCTCCTAGGGTAGATTCAGCCATTTCTAGACTCTCAAAACAAACTACCCTACCGACCGAAGAGGCAGCATTCATGGATTTTACCAGACTTAACACTGCTCTTTTTTTTTTACCTGATTCGGCATTAGAAGTCATCCGGCTAGCAGCAAAGTCTTCAGCCAATTCTGTAATGGCCAGACGGGCTCAGCCTCCGAGAATAAGCTCTTGCAACTCCGCTATACAGGTGAGTCCCTGTTTGGACCAGACCTCAAGTCACAGAGGTCACGGGAGGGTACTTCCAGGAAAAAGGAGGTCGCATGGATCAACCCAACAGATCCACCAATAGACGATCATCAACCACTCCTAACCGCAATTTTCACTCATTTCGCTTCTCTTCCTTTCGTAACACCAACACAGAACAAAGTATGCAATAAACCACAGTGGCAACAAAAGAGTAGACACAGAAAGCCTACCACCACCAAGCCCACCTCTATCTGACTGCCCCCACCAAAGTAGGAGGTCAACTGTCAAGCTTCCTATCCTGCTGGGATACACATGTTACGGACAATTGGGTTCTGCAAATTAACCACAATGGCTACAGAATACATTTCAACAAATTACCACCAAGACGTTTGTTCCATTTGTAGTCCCTCCACACAAACATCAGGCCTTGAACCAAGCCATACTAGGTCTGCGGCAATCAGGAGTCATTACACTGGTACCAAAGCTTTAAAAATTCAAAGGATTTTATTCCAACCTTTTCCTGGTCACATAAAAAGAGGTATCCTTTCGACCAGTACTGAACCTTAAAAGGTTGAATATTTTCATTCACAACCAAAAGTTCAAAATGGAGTCGATCAGGTCGACCATAGCCTTCATGGAACCGGAATGCTTCATGGCGTTGATCGACCTCCAGAATGCTTACCACCATGTTCCCATCCACCCCAGCTCTCAACCCTTCCTGCGATTTGCAGTCGGAGACCAACACTTCCGGTTGGCTGATAAACCACCGCAAAAGCTCACTTCTCCCTGCCCAACAGATAACATTTTTGGGTCTACAATTCAACTCCAGGTACCAGACGGTACAACTCCTAGAGGACAAGGTAAACAACCTTGTCAGCAACACTACAAAGCTCCTCAAGCAAACTACAGTGACGGCTGGCAACTGCCTTCAGCTCTTAGGGTTCATGATATCGGCTCTAGAAGCAATCCCGTTCGCCAGATTTCATCTGCGTCCTCTACAACGCAATTTCTTACAATTCTGGAAGAAAGATCATCAGGATCTCCAACAAACCATTCCCATCTCTCCACAATTCAGGAGCAGCCTCTATTGGTGGACCAACCAAACACACCTACAATCGGGCAGGAGTTGGGCCCCAGTCACTTGGGAAGTGGTAACGACTGATGCCAGCCTGTTCGACTGGGGAGCGTTATACCGCAATCACACGCTACAAGGTCGCTTGAATCAGCAGGAATCCTGCTTGCCAATTCAGTCAGACAACGCCACGGCAGTAGCCTACGTCAACAAGCAAGGGGTAACCCACAGCAAGCAGGCTATGCTGTAGGCTACAAAGATCTTGAAATGAGCCGAACTCCATGTTCCAACCATCTTGGCAGTGTTCATTCCTGGGGTGCTCAATTGGGAAGCAGACTTCCTCAGCAGACAAACACTCGACCAGGGGGAATGGAGTTTGCATCACGAGATATTCTCCCAAATAACCAGCAAGTGGGGGATACCAGACATAGACATTCTAGCATCCAGACACAATTTCAAAGTTCCATGTTACTGCTCCAGAATCAAAGATCCAGGAGCAGCGTTCACAGATGCTCTGGTGATACCTTGGAACTTTTGCAAGGTCTATGCCTTTCCTCCACTACCGATCCTACCCAGAATCATTGCCAAAATCAAACAGGAAAGGACGACCACTATACTAATTGCCCCAGATTGGGCAAACAGACTGTGGTACTCGGATCTGATCAGCATGTCAATTTCCAGACCATGGAGACTGCCCATGCGGTCTGACCTCCTGATGCAGGGACCAGTGCGGCACCCCAACCTGTCTATGCTGCGTTTAACGGCCTGGCACTTGAAACCCAGTTGTGGTCCTAGCGGGGGTTCTCCCCAATGGCAATAGATATTCTTCTGCAAGCACGTAAACAGTCTACAACAAAAGCCTACTATAAAGTCGGGAAAACCTTTATTGACCGGTGTTCCCATAGACAACAGTCGTGGGTAAATAGCACACCACAGATTGTCACAGACTTTCTTGCTTCTGGCTTTAGGAAGGGATTGGCACCTAGCACTCTCAAAACACAAATATCGGCCTTATCTGTACTATTCCAGTTTAATTGGGCGGAACAACCAGATATTCAGCAATTCTTGCTTAAGAGTCAGGCCTCCCTTTAGGAACCCTACACCTTCTTGGGATCTGACAATAGTGTTACCGGCCTTACAAAAGGAACCATTTGAACCTCTTCATACCTGTGACCTAAAATGGTTGACCCTCAAGGTTGCCTTTCTTATTGCAATCACTTCAGCCAAAAGAGTGTCTGAGATGGCGGCATTATCCCATGCCGAACCTTGGCTTGTTATCCATAAAGACAAAGTAGTCCTTAGGACATTTCCTGGTTTCCTTCCGAAAGTAGTGTCAGCTTTTCATATCAACCAGGACATTGTTCTTCCGTCTTTCTGTCCCAATCCGAATAATGACAAAGAAAGACAATTACACAAGCTGGATGTTGTGAGGGCAATTAAGATGTACAAAAAACGAACGGCTAATCTACGCCGATCGGATTCACTTATGGTCTCATATTCCCCAACACACAAAGGCCTAGCGGTGTCCTAACGCACTATTGCCAGATGGCTAGTAGAGACTATCAACCAAGCCTACATTCTCAGCCACAAAAAGAAACCATTCAGAATGGAAGCTCACACTACAAGGACACAGAGCACCTCTTGGGCTTTCCAAAATTTGGCTACTCCAGAACAAATTTGCAGAGCAGCCACATGGGCTTCACCCAATACCTTTATTAAGTTTTACCAGTTACATGTTTTTGCTTCTACACTGGCCATGTTTGGCCGTAAAGTTTTGCAAGCTGTGGTTCACAGAGACATATTTAAGTTTAATTGTGGGTTAAAATCAGACAATACCCACCCAAATTATTAAGGGACAGCTTTGGAACGCCCCATACATCTGCACTGACAGGAGGGCCGACTAGAGAAAAGGGGATTTATACTTACGATAAATACTTTTCTAGTAGGCCCGAACTGTCAGTGCAGTAAGTCCCACCCAGGCTGATTATAGTATGGGTGCAAGGACTCTCTCCTCTCCGTCTCACTATATCTTCCTATTCCTACTATTGTCTCTTGACCTTCCTTCATATCTTGCTGTCTCCTAAATCACCTCACCGAGCTTTACAACAGAACTGGGGAACAGAGGCGGAGCCAGCCTATATCCTGAGGGAGGGGCCAAGAGACCAATTCTTCTGACCTGCCTCCAGAGGTGAACGTGGACATGACCCATACGTCTGCACTGACAGAAGGGCCTACTAAGAAATGTATTTATTGTAAGTATAAATCCCCTTATGTTTGGGGGTCTTTATCTTTTGGGAGGGGGATGGGATTAGGGAGGTGGTGGGCTCTGGATATTTTTGTTTGGTGGAGGGGAACGGAAGCCAGATTGGACAGAAATAAGTCTTTGAAACTGGCTATCCATTGGGTGTTGTTGGAATTGGTGAGGGTGTGGGGAGGGGAGGCGGTCAATATGTACAAATGGGTGGACTTTGATAGTTGACCTTCCTCATATGGGTGGAATGGGGAGGGAGTCTTCTGGTGGTGGGTATCTTAAGTGGACTTATTTATCCTGCCATTCATTTTATGTTACTTTAAGAATTGTATTATGGTTTGTTTATTTATTGTAAGCATTTATTTTAATAAAAATCCCTATATATTTACGGATGTATGTATGGACAAAAAGAATAGATGGGGCTTTAGGCAATCAATGTGGTCAGCCAAATCGGGACAAAAATATTATAATTGGGGCCTATGAAGATGAGTTTCTCCGATGTGGTCCTCACCCATTGGGATTTTTAAACCTGCCCGATAGATATCTGGTCAGTTTTCTGCCCAGATATGGGTTAGGCAGACACTCCTAAGGTCTGCAGAAGCTGAATCACCAGCTTTTATCGGCCCCTGTATGGCCTGCTTTAGATGGGGCCAATGGAGATTGAATCTTTTTTAAATTATTTTTGGTGGCTCTTGTTTTTTGAGTGCCTGGATGCCACCTGTTTTGTGCTATTGGTTTATCCTCTCCCCAAGCTGAGGGTCTGGGGCCTGTGCACCTGGACCACCTGTTCTATGTGGTACTTTAGAGATTGAGTCCTGTGCCCCTATTTGTTGTCTCCGAAAGGCATATAAAATGGCTTGGATAGATCTTGGCCGCCAGGCCTGGACTGGGAGTGAATAGAGGCCCTGTCATTCCAAGTACATAGAGGCCCAAACAGCCTCCTACCAGCCCAAACAGACCCCTACTAGCCCAGTATATGTGAACTTTCTATGGAGCCGTACAGCAGCCCCTCTGGCATTTGCCAGAACCCATAGATTGCCAGTCCGGGCCTGTTGGCTGCTGCCTAAAATGTCCCGGTTTTAGCTGTTCAGACGTTGGGAGATATGCATTAGGGATAGTACTTCTCTTAGTCTCCTTCTTTTACTGGTCTGGTGGAACCATATTAGAACTCATTCATGCAAGGCCTTTTGGGCTGTAGTATTTTTCTAGGGTTACCTGTGATTGCCATGGGATTGTTATTTTAGATGTAGCCTTTAATTGCAACACGTGTCATTGCAGGAGCAAGAGAAGGAAGCTCGGAACCGAAGTGCCTACATGTCCCCCCTCCTGAAGTCTCCCCTCTGGTGGCAAGACTATGACAAGGACAGCGATGATGATGATGGGTCCGCAGGGAGTTTGGGACCAGCAGGAGGAGGTTCAGGGTCTTTCCACAGCCTTGTTTTTTAGGCAGATATACAAAGTCCTGATTGAATTGTATCATCTCACTGAGTGGGACTGGTTCAGCACAAGGGTATCTGTGATAATGCCCAGCCTACAATGGTCATACTTAGACAACTGGCCTGTCCAGCGATACATACGGCAGCCATACGTTATAATATAAATCCCTTTATAGCCGCTGAGTGCAATCATAGTGACACCTTTATAGTTTTTGGCACTGGAAAAAGATTTATCAGGGTTACTCATTTGCATAAAGGGCAAGACTGACTCAGAACCAGACTGGAATAGGTTTTCAATCTCTGCTCATCAGATTCCAATTCCAATGCCTTTTTTATCATTTATAGGAGTCCTGGGTATAGTTCTCCCCTGCGTGCTCCATTAAAGGGGTGGTTCACCTTGGAAGGAACAGTAACACCACAAAAATGAAAGTGTTTTAAACTAATGACAATGTAACGCTAACTTGGCTAAGCATACCAAAAAGGGGTTAATGCCCAGCTAGTGCTTAGAGCATGGGTTTCATGTGACTCAAACACCCCAGGCTAGGGCCTTTGCTAAATGGAAGATTTCAGGAATGGTGTAGTGAAACTACAACTCTCAGGCTACTGTGCAACAAACAGGAAAGAATGGGTGCCAGGAGGTTCTTGCAACATAACAAAATAACTTTTATTTGTCCAAGACAAATGACCCATAGGTTTACTTAAAGTGGTACAGAGGCATTGGCAATATACAGGCACACCTATACTACACAGCTCATACAGAACTGGCAGGCTCACAAAGAGCTCATAGATAGAGGCAAAATATAGAGGCATATATAACTCACACAGAGCTCACACGTGGTCTGGATCTCACAAAGAAAACAGATAAGTACTACTATAGTTTATATAAACAAGCTGCTGTGTAGCCATGGGGGCAGCCATTCAAGCACAGGATACACAGTAGATAACAGATAAGTACTACTATAGTTTATATAAACAAGCTGCTGTGTAGCCATGGGGGCAGCCATTCAAGCACAGGATACACAGTAGATAACAGGCCTCTCCTATTCATATCCCAATCAATGCATGGTTGCTAGGGTAATTTGGATCCTAGCAACCAGATGGCTGAAATTGCAAACTGGAGAATTGCTGAATAAAAAGCTAAATAACTCAAGAACCACAAATAATAATGAATGAAAACCAATAGCAAATTGTCCAGATTGTCACTCTCTATATCATACTAAAAGTTAACAACCCCTTTAAAATGTTTTAAATTCTGTGTTTATTGTTTAATAAATTTAGTAATTATTCTAAGCCATAGGGCAGTGATGCACAGGTAGAATGTGACTTGCCCAATGCCGCACCAAGGACTCCATGACCTGCAACAACTCAGCAACTGAATTAACTGCCAAACATAGTGACACCCACAGTGAATTCAGCTCATTTTGTCCTTTAATTTATTATTTCCAGTGCATTGTTTTTTTTTTGTTTGTTTGGCAGCAAAACCGCTATGTTCCAGGATTTCCCGCAATTCTGTGATCTAAATATAACACACATGCCGAGATTATTACATAATAAATAGATGTATATAAATATATCTATAGTTTGTGTCATATTGAGTTTATTACTATCCTCCGAGGAAGAAATAAGTGGAAGCAGATGCTGTACTATTCTGGTTCTTAGTGGGTGGGCTTAAGAGACCAAACAAAAATGTTAATTGATATACTGGTTAATTTGTATACTAGTTAATTGATATACTGGTTAATTGGTATACGAGTTAATTGATATACTAGTTAATGGTATACTAGTTAATTGGTATACTAGTTAATTGGTATACTAGTTAATTGTGATATACTAGTTAATTGGTATACAAGTTAACTTGTGCACTAGTTCTGTGCATTCATTTTGGTGTAAGCCGGGCTCCCAGTCCATACAGACGGACTTATACCGAAATGAATGCACAGAACTAGTGCACCAATTAACTTGTATACCAATTAACTAGTATATCACAATTAAATGTCACTTGTATTGGTATCCCTTTACTCCGTAAAGCACTGTGTGGAATGATGGCCCTATAAATAATAATAAACCATAAACATAATGGGAAGTCATTTACTTAACGCAGGACCCACACATGCAAAGAACAGGCAGAAGACAAGAAAGATGAATGTACCATATTTATTGATGGCAGAAAAATATGACTATGCCTAACATGTTTTTTCTACAGGTTTTTTTATATTTTACAAATGAGGCCCTGCTTACAGCATAAATAATAACAGAGACTAGGACCGTGATCAATAATACAGGAATAAATTAATAACTTATGTGGTTACGTCACTGTGACGTGTGAATTAGAGACACGTAGCTGTTAATATTACAAGATATACATTCCAGTCTAACATTGTACAGGGGGGCAGGAAGACAAGAACATGACAAATCAAAGTACAACGGGCGAGTGCGGCTCTTTCACCACTAGGAGGCGCTGCAGGCAAAGTGTCAGTCGCTCGTGTGACGGCGTCGGGGGTCAGCTACATCATTAGTGCAGTCACTAGGATACTGGGGACAGTCGTTAACCCTCTCGGCGAGGAGTTCTTTCAAAAATAACATCTCACAATATTTACAGAGCAATGAGTCAAAGAAATAAACACGGACTAGTGAATAGCTGAGGCTCAGAGGGAGATATGGGTGAATTTAGGATAAGAGGCGACTGGCATGGCTGCCCTTGAGTCAGTGCCAATAGAGAATTATAATATTATACATATTTGGCTACTGGAAACCACAATGCTATTTGAGACAAGAACCAAAATGTTACAATTTATTCGAATCAACAGGGCAGCTGAACAATTAAGACTCATACCCATGCCATGTGCGATGTGGAGCAACAGAAAGTTGGCACCCACCCACCTGTTTTTATATACCTGTGTCCAACCCACCTGCCTATAATGTCATCAAAAGGGGTGGGGAGAGAAGGAAGGGAGTATATAAATGGCAACTCTCAGAGGGGGTAGTAGGGCCTAATAATGTTGTAGTTGGGCAGAGATTGGGCCACACGTTCTGGTGGTGGATGTCTGTTTGCTGGCTCAAACACGATCAACCCACACGTCACATATATACAGTATATATATATAGTACATAAACACCAACTGAGTAATTAAAGGGGTTGTTCACCTTTGAGTTAACTTTTAATATGATATATAGAGTGATATTCTGAGACAATTTGAAATTGGTTTTTATTTTTTGTGGTTTTTGTATTTTTATTCAGCAGCTCTCCCGTTTGCAATTTCAGCTATCTGGTTGCTAGGATGCAAAGTACCCCAGCAACCATGCACTGATTTGAATAAGAGCCTGGATTATAAACAGGGGAGGTGCTGAATAAAAAGACGAGCAATAAAACGTAGCAATACAACTAAATGTGTAGCCTTACAGAGCATTTGTTTTTTTAGATTGGGTCAACGACTCCCATTTGTAAGCTGGAAAGAGTCAGAAGAAGAAGAAGAAGGTGAATAATTAAAAAAGTATAAAAAATAAATAATGAAGACCAAATAAAAAGTTGTTTGAATTAGCCATTCTATAATATACTTACAGTTAACTTAAAGATGAACCACCCCTTTAAAGGGATACTGTTTCTGCAATATTTGTGGATCTACAGCTAACAAGTAACTAAGGAACACTGGGAGTCAACTTGCTGCCTCCTAATTTTCTGGGAGCACCACCTAAGTGTTGGAGTAGTGGTTTCATGACATGTCGGACAGTTGGCTGGGCCCCCAGAGCTCACAGCAAGGGTACAGACGTGTATATAAGATTACGGTTGCCATCCATCTAGTTCTGAACCAGACAGAGCAGTTTTGGTTAAAATCAGATAGAGATCCACCCGATTGCTTCTGAGCATCTCAATAACCAGGTCCCCATAAATCACGACTCAACAGAGACCCACCCTCTTTGCCCAGTTTTAACCACCAGCAAAGGTGGCAACATTAATATAAACCACTGTATCAGTCATTTGTTGGAAGCAGGAATATCGTGGACAATGGATAGTCACCCCCAAATCTCACTCAGAGTTTCAAACTAGGTTTTCAGAAGTATCTAAGGTAGGGGTGCCCAAAAGCTAAATCGGGATTTACCAGTAGACCTTTAGATGGTGATTAGTAGATTTCAAGACACGGTCAACAAACAGCTTGTCTAAATCACCCTTCTGTTTCATGCTTTTCATTTATATATTTATTAGGGATGCACCGAATCCACTATTTTGGATTCGGCCAAACCCCCCGAATCCTTCGTGAAAGATTTGGCCGAATATCGAACCGAATCCTATTTTGCATATGCAAATTAGGAATGTGAAGGGGAAAACATTTTTTACTTCCTTGTTTTGTGACAAATAGTCACGTGATTTCCCTCCCTGACCCTAATTTGCATATTCAAATTAGGATTTGTATTTATTTCGGCTAGACAGAAGGGTTTGGCCAAATCCGTCTTAAAAAGGGCAAATCCTGGATTCGGTGCATCCCTAATATTTATTATGTTATGGTTACTTAAGAAATATATGGTTAATAAATATAGAAATATACATTTTCTCAAAAATAAATACAGGTATGCGACCTGTTATCCGGAATGCTCGGGACCAGGGTTTTTTTTAACAATCTTTCCGTAATTTAGATCTTCATACCTTACAGTAAGTCTACTATAAAATCATGTAAACATTAAATAAACCCAATAGGCTGGTTTTGCTTCCAATAAGGATAAATTATATCTAAGTTGGGATCAAGTACCATACCTCCCAACTGTCCCTTTTTCGGAGGGACAGTCCCTCTTTTGACAGCTCAACCCGCAGTCCCTCATTTGTACTGGAAAGTCCCTCTTTTCTCTGCACTGAACAGCCAGAAAAAGAAACAACGTTTCTCACTTAATTGGCTTTTAGCAGAAAGCCCAGAACACCTAACAGGTGCAAATAAGGTACTTTGTAAAAATTTTGAGACACAAAAACACGGTTTAGATCAGGAGAAATATTTTCAAACTTTCATAACCTGCCAAATTTTGTAAAACAAACATGGTAATTAGGGGGTGTGACCACAGAAAGGGGTGTGGTCAAAAAATTGCTGCGCTACGTGCGGAAAAATTTTTTTGTCCCTCTTTTTATTTCCAAAATGTTGGTCGGTTTGAAGTACAAGTTACTGTTTTATTATTACAGAGAAAAAGGACACTATTTTTAAAAATTTGGATAAAATTGAGTCTTTGTGAGCCATTCCATAAATTGGAGCTTTCCGGATAACGTTTCTGGATAACGGATCCCATACCTGTATTTAAGTAATATTTTCCATGGAACAGAATGTTAACAATGCTTTTATGGATGTAGATCCTAATGGGACATCATCACTAAAAGTAGACCCTGCATTAGTACAGTATGGGCACTCCTGATCTAAGGTCAATCTACCTAAGCCTCTCTACTGGTCTTTGGTCTGGCCACCAACCTTCAAGCCCGGATTTGTGGAAAGGCCACAATGGCAAGGGCCTAGGGAGGCAGGATTTTAGGGGGCGGCATGCTGCCCAACCACATCCACAATGATTCAAAAGTACTGGATATGGGCAGAAGATACTATAGTTTTTTAAATTTCCCATGTGCCAATCCCCAGAGCTCTGACCCGGTGATGAAAACAAATGAAAAGGACAGGGTGACGAACGTCAGAGGGCCTAGGGTAGGGTTGCCAGCTGGCCGGTAAAAATGAAGGTTGATCCCAATGTTATTAATAGGGAAAAAACATAAATCTATAGGAAGGCCGGTATTTTTTTCCAGAAAAGGTGGCAACCCTAGCCTAGGGGTGTCCGCTATGCCAACCTTGCCAAGGGGTGGACATTTCAGTCAGCAGCAGTGACCTCAAGGACAAACACACACACACAGTGATCCAAGACCCTTTATTCCCCACACCACAAATACGGAGTCAAAGCAAGTCGATTGCCTTAGCAACCAAGGCTTAACAGCATCCAGGAAGTGACAAACCAGGAAGTGACAAAATAATTGTAAAACAAAAAGAAAGAATTGCGGAGGCCAGAAGCAAAATATGTGTGGTGAATAAAATAGAATATTGAAATGAAAGGCAAGCTCAGATTACAGAGTGAATGTATCAGATCAGAAGCCACTACCAGAACTATACACTGTTTGTTTGTCCCTGAAGGTGGTCGTTGTCACTGACTGAAACATTGGGCCCATTTAAATACAATACACACTTTTATGAAGCCCTGGGAGCGAAGTACTTGGCTCAGTATATAACTAATATTATTAGTACACAGGCATTTGACTTTTGAAAGGAGTGCTCCATATATATATCATTCATATATATACATATATATGCCCTTTTCTAAGAACAACAACAACAAG
This sequence comes from Xenopus petersii, assembly GCA_038501925.1. NCBI lineage: Eukaryota > Metazoa > Chordata > Amphibia > Anura > Pipidae > Xenopus > Xenopus petersii. The sequence goes on from CM076674.1 coordinate 14,786,563, forward strand.
GGCCTGTGTTGATATGAATGAGATGATACAGCAGTGAGCAACATCTCAGACACTGCAGCCACACAACATACACGCCCTATGCTAAAAAAAAACAAACTACTAAATAAAGGGGTATTTTTTTTTTGAATTATATAAAACTATTTGTCTAGCAGCTTTCCAGTCTGAATTTCAGTAGCTATCTGGTTGCTAGGGGCCTTTTTACCCTAGCAACCATCAGTGGTTTGAATGAAAGACTGGAATATGAATAGCAGGGACCTGATAGCAATAGTTTCATTCATGATTAAATGTGTATTTATTTTAATTCTTGAATTATATAACTGTTTGTCCAGATGCTTTCCAGTCTGGATTTTCAGTAGCTATCTGGTTGCTAGGGGCAAATGTATCCTAGCAACCATCAGTGGTTTGAATGGGACAACGGAATATGAATAGCAGGGACCTGATAGCAATAGTGAAAAAAAAACAAAAAAACTTTTAGAGCTGGAGAGAGGCAGAAGAGTAAATAAATTAAGATTTGAAGTTGATAGGAATGGGCTCTTCTATAACATACTGACTGTTGAATTGAAGGCGAACCATCTGTTTAAAAGAATAAAAATGGTTAGGTTTCTACATTTACAGTGGTGTCTGATATAAATAGGCACATACTGCTCAGTGTTCAATAGTGCTTTCCCTTTAAAAGGATGTTTCAACTCTAAGTTAAATTTTAGTAGGTTATAGAATGGCTAATTCTAAACAACTTTTTCAATTGGTCTTTATTATTTATTTTCTATAGTTTTTTTAATTATTTGCCTTCTTCTTCTGACTCTTTCCAGCTTTCAAATGGGGGTCACCGACCCCATCTAAAAAAAAACAAATGCTCTGTAAGGCTACAAATTTATTTTGATTGCTAAGTTTCATCACTTATGTTTTTATTCAGCGCCTCCCCTGTTTATATTCCAGTCTCTTATTCAAATCAGTGCATGGTTGATTTGAATAAGGGACTGGAATATGAATAGGAGAGGACCTTACTAGAAAGATTAGAAATTAAAATGTGCAATAACAACAAATTTGTAGCCTTACAGAGCATTTGTTGTTTAGATGGGTTCAGTGACCCCTATCTGAAAGCTGGAAAGAATCAGAAGAAAAAGGCAAATAATTATAACGCTATTTAAAAATAAATAATCAAAAGCAACCACCGTAAAAAGTTGCTTAGAATTGGCCATTCTATAATATACCTAAAGTTTACTTAAAGTTGAAACCCCCCTTTAAGGGACCATATTTATTATTTAGGTTTCCCTCCAAAGGAGCATTCATCCCATGAATAAGCACCAGCCATAATAAAATGCAATGGTCTATAGGAAGCCAACAAATAATGGCGTGGAATGCATATGGGCAACAAACCTTTATTATAATTAGTGTGGGATGTAAAATGCTGATGCTGTGTTGCACCTTCTAACCAATAAGGACTCAGGATGGTATTTAAACATGGAGGACTAGAATGAGGGCTTCACACCAAACTGCAGCACATTGGTCCATGTGGAAGGCAAAGACAAGTGTCCACGCAAAAAAAAAAAAATCTACAGGTATGGGACCCGTTACCCAGAATCCAGGACCTGGGGGTTTCCAGATAACGGATCGCTCTGTAATTTGGATCTTCATACCTTAAGTCTACTAGAAAATCATGTAAACATTAAATAAACCCAATAGGCTGGTTTTGCCTCCAATAAGGATTAATTATATCTTAGTTGGGATCAAGTACAAGATACTGTTTTATTATTACACAGAAAAAGGAAATCATTTTTAAAAACGTGGAATTTGGATAAAATGGAGTCTATGGGGCAAATTAACAAAAGGGCTAAGTGACTAATGCTGGCAAAAATTTGCCAGCGTGATGTCATTTCAGTATTCGGCGATTTACTAACGGGCGCAGGCGTAACTTCGCTAGCGAAAGAGACTGACACTGGTGCTCATTCACACTTAATCGCCAGTCGAAGTTGCACTCTGGCGAAGGGACGTATCTACGCAAATTCACTAAGATGCAGATTTTACTGAACGTTACCTCTTGCGAAAGACTTGCCTTCGCCACCTCAGATCAAGTGATGTGCAAAAGAGTATATGACTTCCTCAAACTTTAGTTGAAAATTTTTCCAAAGTCCCAAAAAATGCTGGCGTCCATTCATTTTTTCAGGGTGATAGGCTGCCAAAGAGCATACATTTTTTTTGGGGTAACCGGCTTCCCCCCTACATTACCTAACATATGGCACATAAACTATACACTGGGCTCATGTGTAGGGCAATATAACAACTCTATTTTATTTTATTAAGGTTTCCCGGACTTGTGTAGTGTAATGTATTTACTGCAATATATACGTCCATTCAACTTTAACTTCCCGCTGTATGCAAATTAGCCAACGCTAGCGCAACTTCACTCTGCTTGCCGAATTACCACTAGCGCAACTACGCCAGCATTCGGCAACCTCAACTCAACTTCGCATGTTATTTTGAATTAGCGTTGTGTGAGTCAATTTTGGCCTAGTGAAGTGTTGCGCTGCCTGCAAAGCCGTCGCTGGTGAATTTAAGCTGCTTCGTAAATTTGCCCCTATGGGAGATGGGCATTCCGCAAGCTTTCTGGATAACAGGGCTTTCTAGATAATGGGTTTCTGGATAACGGATCTCTACACTCTCCCTGTGAACACCCTGTATTAACACAATATGGAGGTAATATGGAATTGGAGTATCAGTTTTTACTTAGCAGCCATGGCCTGCAACCTTCCTTATTACCTCCCATAGCTCTCCTTGTTTACCAACTTAAAACAAGGGGGGGGGGGGGTTGTGTCTTAATAAGCAAAAGAACAATGGGCTGGTTTTACTGGAGACATGCTCAGCCATAGAAGGATTTCTCCATAGTAGTGACAACTTTCAAGGTGTTCTTATTGCCAAATCAGAGAGATAGATTTAGGGGTTCATGGTCCAGTAAGGGTCAGTTATGGGACCATCACTTTCAGAGAGAGCTGTTGAGCAGGAAGCCTGGTGTTAGTAGTCTAAAGGTGGCCATACATGGGCCGATAAAAGCTGCCGACAGACCGAGTCGGCAGCTTATTGGTCCGTGTATGGGGGCCCCCCCCCGACGGGCTTCCCCGATCGAGATCTGGCCAAAAGTCGGCCAGATCTCGATCGGATGGGACAAAAATCCCGTCGGATTGCGGCCGCATCTGTTCGTTGATGCGGTCCCGCGATCTGACCAGCCCGTTCCCGTTCGTTAGGATCCGATTGCCCACGATCGGCTCAGCCCAATATTGCCCACCTCAAGGTGGGCATATCGGAGAGAGATCCGCTTGTTTGGCGACATTGACAAATGAGCGGATCTCTCCGTGTATGGCCACCTTTAAACTGCCAATATAACTGAAACTGCTAACAACAATGTAAACGGAGGAACAATCTGGAGTAGCCATTTTTTTTGGACTTAGATCCCCCAACAAGCTCTGAATAATAAGGTTACTGTCCCTTTAATTCCCAGTGCAGTTATGCGGACACCAGAGAGGCCCCACTTTTAGAAAGTGACAGCTGACAATGAAAGCAAATACTAAGTGTCATGTTTGTTTATCATCAGGCCCAACCCACATACAGGGAAACACTTGGTACCTGCCAGACCAGCTCTCCCAGCATCAGTAGCCGCTTCCCCATTAAACTGCCGCTTATATCACTGCCGGGAACTATAAAATTGTGTGGGGCGGAGCTTACACCACTCTACTTATTATGGTTTAACAAGGAGCGTTTCACCCACGGTGGCAAACTGTCATCCGATAAATTTTTTTTAAAAAAAACATCTTAAGAATGGCATGCATTGCTGCTGAGCCCATTTCTTTTTCTCAAGGGAAAGCAAACCCAAAAATATTTTTTTCCTTGTTAAAACTTGATAACAGAGACAAAGAAAAGCCAACTTTACATGGGATTAAACAGGGTTACAGGGTAAACTTTTTTTATTGTGACAAATGCAACTGCCTGTATAACGGACATGGCTTTCTTGAGCGTGGGAACCCTAAAATGTGCTTAAAGTCACATCTCGTCATGATGCCCATGTTACTGACTTATAATACTAGTTTCCTCCCCTTGGTGAGGGAGCCTTTAAAACTGACCTTAAATATAGGATAAAACTGGGACGGTAGAATTTCACTGCATCTAAACAACAGCAGCTAACAAATACAAATCTCCTTTCATCCTCATGGCAGGAAGAAGGTAAAGGAAGCTGCAGTTCAACACCAAATGTATGACACGTAATTAAACTTGGGATTTATAACACAGCACCAGCTGTGGTCTAACTACAACTCCCAGCATGCCCTCCCAACAGAGCTTATAGTGGGGGTCAAGAATGGTAGTTGTAGCCCAACAAACATTGACCAGAGCATGGATGCACTTTATAGGGGGGTAAATCTATTAGGAACCAGTTGGACATATATAGGCACCCACAAAATCACAGCTGAGCACCCCTTGGAAAACATGGCAGGATCCAATGTCTAACCATCTAATTTACCTCTTTAGACATGTTTTTGTTTCTAGTTCTATCTATGTATGTTCCACTAGGTTACAGAGGAATCTACTTCTATAGAACTTCTGTTCATTGGCCTCCATTTGGAGGTCTCGGTTCCCTACAGCAATCACAACCCCTACATGTGCCAAAAAGCTCACAGTTACAATCAACAACTTAAGGCAGAGCCCTAAACTGCATTCTAAAGTGGTGCGACAGTCATGCAAGGAGGAGTCAGAGCAGCATTCCATGAATGGTAATGGTATGGTCCAGATGGTTGTTATGGTATGGCCCACTACTGCTTTGTGCTCTTGGCTGGTTCTGAAGACTGGCGCACATCAGTCCACTCCTGCATGGTGTTCTGTAAGGCTTGAGTCTTCTCCTTGTCCACCTGTACATAGTCCACCTTCTCATCAGAAGCTGCCGATGAAGTAGAAGGCTGAAGGAGAAAAGTTATCGTTTTAGAGGAGGTTACAACAATGTAAATAAAGTCTTCTTAAAGGGATTCTGTCATGATTTTTATGATGTCGTTTTTATTTCTAAATGACACTGTTTACACTGCAAATAATTCACTCTACAATATAAAATTACATTCCTGAACCAGCGAATGTATTTTTTAGTTGTAATATTGGTGTGTAGGTGCATCTCAGGTCATTTTGCCTGGTCATCTGCTTTCAGAAAGAGCTAGCACTTTAGGATGGAACTGCTTTCTGGCAGGCTGTTGTTTCTCCTACTCAATGTAACTGAATGTGTCGCAGTGGGACCTGGATTTTACTATTGAGTGCTGTTTTTAGATCTACCAGGCAGCTTTTATCTTGTGTTAGGGAGCTGCTATCTGTTTACCTTCCCACTGTTCTGTTGTTAGCAGGGGTAGGCAGAGTAGGCACGTGCATAGGACACAACGCTGAGGGGGGGGGCGCCAGGCATATACCTGCTCTGTCGGCAACCCCATGTCTGGTCCCCTCACCCCCCATCTTCCTGTGCTTCCGCACAGTGTCAACTCGCATACGTGCCGGCGTCAACTCACGCATGTGCGCGCTCAGCCGGCACCGCACCCGCCCAGGTTGCCTAGGGAGCCTGCACGGTGTGGCCCCGGTCTGGTTAGTCTGGTTAGGAGGGGGATGATATCACTCCAACTTGCAGTACAGCAGTAAAGAGTGACTGAATTTTATCAGAGCACAAGTCCCATGACTGGGGGGAGCTGGGAAACTGACAATATGTCTAGCCCCATGTCAGATTTCAAAATTAAATATAAAAAGATCTCTTTTGAGAAATGGATTTCAGTGCAGAATTCTTCTGGAGCAGCACTATTAAATTTTTTTTTTCCCCATGACAGTCTCCCTTTAACATCTCACAGGCCTACACACTTAGACCCATGTACTGATCATCTCTGTAAGAGGTCTGACATAAGCTTCCCCTGTACATCAATGTGAGGCAGGCAGGGTTTGTGTTACCCAGCAAATACTCTACACGTCTAGTTCAACCATATTGTACAGAAGGAAGTAAGGAGGAGTCATATGGACAGTCTGGCAGATAAATAGGAGCCATGTTCCAGTAGGTGAATCACCTCCAATCTTTGAGAACCATTGAGAACAAGCCCAGTGGTGTAACTAGAGGGCACTGGGCCTCACAGTGAAATCTCCATTTTCCATAAACTTATTAGACAGTGCCCCACTGGTCCCCATATAAATCATTGGCTACTATGCATCCTGGGCCCCCCGTAGTTGCAGTATCTGATCAGACCCCTAAAGGCAAACTGCTCTTGGTATTTAAATGCAAACTAACTATCATCACATAACCTTAAAGGAGAAGGAAAGATTAAAACTAAGTAAGCTTTCTCAGAAAGGTCTATATAAATATACCAGTAAATCCTCAAAGTAATGCTGCTCTGAGTCCTCTATCAAAAGAAACAACACATTTGTTTCCTTCTATTGTGTACTCATGGGCTTCTGTATCAGCCTTCCTGTTTTCAGCTTAAACTTCCAGGGCTAGGGCTTGAGCATGCTCAGTTTGCTCCTCCCCCCTCCCTCCACCCTTCTCTGCTGTAATCTGAGCCCAGAGCTATGACTGAGCAGGGAAACTCAGGCCGAATGTGATGTCACACCAAGCTAATATGGCAGCTTCTATCCTAAACAAACAGAGAGAGCTTCTCGAGCTGTTTACTCAGGTATGGTAAAGCATTCTACAGAATAAATAGTGTTATAGCTTGCACTATTGTGCCTAATCTATTAACAATAAACTGCTTCGGTACCTTTCCTTTTCCTTTAAACAACATTTATATACAACTTGCTGGAGCTTCAGCCATGGGTGATCTACAGGAACATCTACAGGTGGGTGTCGGGTCAAACTCTAAGCAGGGCCCCACCCTTGTCTACTGTCCCCTCCTCTCTAAATGCTGATCCCACCCATTCATGACATCATCAGATGAGAAGTTGGGTTAGGTGTGGGTTGAATGGAAGAGGACTTTGGGTTGGGAAGCAGCTCTTTAGGATTGGACCCAGGATGAAAAATCTCCTGGTATCCCAGTGCATCAGTCCAACCTAGATCTCTATTTATAGTTATATATAAGAGTCGGTGCTGCCATATTATTTGCTTTGGGCTGCAGCTGTAATTCTACACCAGCCCCATCAATTTATAATGATTGTTATTGTAGTAGCAAGGCAACTAATGCTGGGATAGAAATGTAAATGTAAGTAGAGTCTTCCAACCATATAAATGAGCTTCGGTGTGTGACAGCAGTGCAGCTTGTATATATCGCAGGCATGAGTTGCGCGTCTCCCAGATGCATTTACAGTAGAGTCTGCAGTTCCTTTCAGGGAGATGGATTTCTGCTCGTTATCAAGGCGACCTTGACGAAGGTCACCCAACTCTGCAGCATCAATTCTATTTACAGTCAAACATATGGGACTTTGTCCTGAAATGATTCTGCTCTCCCGATCAATAACTGCTGCTAATGTTCTCCCCCCCGTACATGAACCATATGATCCCAGGGCCCCTGGTGCTCAGAGTCGCACACTTTCTGGAAAAAACATTCAATTGCAACATTTTCACCATCATTCTAAATGTAAGTGCAATTTTGGGGCGTTTTGACGTTATGGATTCTAATTCCTCCACTGCTACCTGCAGTAATGAAATAAAAATGAAAGCAGGGGACCATGTTCGGGGAGAATCATATTATAATTATTTTTGATATCATACAGCAGGGGTTCGTGTCCAGGGGGAAAATCATGAAAAATTGCCAACCGTAATTTCCCGCAACCAAACCCATGAAATGCAGTCAATAGACCAGCAAACAGGACATCAGTAATCATGGGGCCTCATGCCAAGTCAGCAGGGGCCCCCCATCCCAGGAAGCCCCAATTATTCGTCTAACAGTCACCAGGGCCCCCTAGGTAGTGAGCTCAGCTCCACACATGCCATGGTCCACCAGACCAAGACCCATTATTCCAAAACTCCACCCATGATCACCCAAACCCCATTCATTCCCTGAACAAGCCATCCATTAAGCAACCCAGAAATCTGTATATTTAGGGGTCCCTGACTAGCATAACCTCTATCCCCCCTTCTCAGCCATTGCAAAGAGTACTTGGTTACCTTCCTGTGAGGACTGGGAGAAGCAGGGTGGAAATCGAGGGCTAAGTAATCCACGCTTCCCGTGCTCTTCTTCTGAGCCGGACTGTTGGTTCCGCTGGTTCCCGGAGATGCAGATACTGGGTTTTGCTGGAGCAACAACAAAAAAGGCAGAAAATTAAAAATGTGATTTTGTTTGGAAGGAAAGCTAGGTAATAAAATATCTGAATTCCACATTCCCCTGTCATTTAATGCAGAGCTTTACTGTAACCGCACATTTAATCATGTGACACAATGACATCACTAAGCAATGATTATAACTGACGACGTTAAAACACATTGTATATATTGGAGGAGCACCTGATGAAGGATTATTATTAGGGATGCACCGAATCGGGATAATATAACCCCGTAATGTCATATATGCTGACAATGGACTGTTCCATTCTGATTGGTCAGTCTGCACTGGTGCACACAGTTACACAACATACAGCTAAAAGGGGGCTTGGGGTGGGTCAAAGGTAGGGTTGCCACCTTTTCTGCAAAAAAAATACTTGCCTTCCTATATTTTTATCTTTTTTCCCTATTAATAACATTGTGATCAACCATCATTTTAACAGGCCAGGCCAGTAAGATACCGGCCAGGTGGCAACCTTAGGTAAGGGGGTGTTCAGGACTCATTCCCAAGGCTGGTTTGCTATGGGCCCTAGATGTTTTCAGCATATACTGCAGGAGGGCTGCAGGTCTGGCCTGATATAGTGACCAACAGAAGAATCCATTGTGGGGGATGGGGGGAAATGACTGCGACTGCATGTGAATCCCATTTATTTAGATGAAATAATCAGCCTGGTGTGACCTACCCCAGTCATGTAATAACAATTGTCTGGGAGAGGGACATGGACGGGGGGGGGCATAAAGCCATAAATTAAAACGACTTTATTCCAGCTGATACCAACTGAAAAGAGAAAGTGGGGCACTATGGATTGGTCCACCGCTGCTAACATCCCAAGATTCTGGCTACAGGCTGGTTTATCTATTGGACCATTCAAATGTACCGATTGGCTAGTTGGACTAGTCCTGAGAACAATCTAATATGGGGACTGAATGAGAGACATGAGCTGGAGTTGGTTAACCACAGATGAACAAAGCTAAAGAAGCGATACCAACAGATGCTCACGCCTATAACACGACTGTGAGACGATGCCAACATTATAAAACAATATTCCATTATACAACACTAAACCCGATGAACATTATAAGTCCTATAAAACAAGGAGTCTCAGCATTGCTCATTTATGAGGCATCACTAAGGCTATATATGTCCCAGCTGTCCGTCATAATCACCTTGTCTGAGCACATGGCTTTATGAGCAAATGTATTTATAGTCCTGTACCTTTAAAATGCCCCCCCCCCATTTTCCATAAAAGCAAAGGGTAAACTCACCATGGCTACGTAATTCTCCTCGCTGTCTCCTGAGCTGGTGCTTGTAATACTCTGAGCAGACACTGGGCGGCAGTACTGGGATGAGCTGGACATCATAGAATGCCTGAAATATACATCTAGCATTATATATATGGCTCTGCTATATAATGATAGTATTATATTTGTATATATAACCCAGTGGTCCCCAGCCAGTAGCTCGCAAGCTTAGATGTTGCTCCCAGTGGCCTCAAAGCAGGTGATTATTTTTGAATTCCAGGCTTGGAGGCAAGTTTTGGCTGTATTACAACCAGTTGTACTTCCAAACAGAGCCTCCTGTAGGCTATCAGCCCACATAGGGGCTACCAAACAGCCAATCAGAGCCCTTATTTGACATCCCCATGGACTTTTTCATGCTTGTGTTGCTCTCCAATTCTTTTTACATTCAAATGTGGCTAAGAATTAAAAAAGGTTGGGGACCCTTGATATAATCGAATGAAGAATCCACTGGAAACTGCCAACCCCTTCTCTAGTCCCCCAAAAATCTGTCAAGTGGATGTTTTTTTTGTGTGCGTGATTTGGTGTGTGATCCAGAACAGCAAAGAGAAATGCACGTCAGGCAGCCCCAACAATCCATGTGAAGTTAATGAGCAAAAGGTACATACGGCTGTCGGCTCCAAGACCTGGTGACTGGGGACTTGAAAGGAAGTTCATCGATTATTGTCGAACCCCTCAGATCTAGTGGCATGGGCTTGGCTGCAAATGAGTGGAAAATAACATTCAGTCGATGTTGCACTGGAAGGCACTTCAGCAAGCAAAATAAAGATTCATCAAGGAAAAAGGGATTATAGTACAGTATAAAAAGCCCCTTAAATGCCTCTTCTCCAATGTAAACAATTCCACCAGTAGTGTAACTACTATGCACAGGCTCCCCACAATAAAGAATTTCAGAGAGGCCGGTATAACAGCTGCACCCCCTGCCACCTCTCCACTAGTTCCTCCACTTTTTAGTATAAGATATGTCACTATATATTTATGAATCCCAGGTATATAATCATACATTTATCAACAGTGAATCTCAATTGCCTTCAGACCTTCAAGTAACTGTCCCACTATAGAGGTCAGACTAACAGGCCTATAATTGCCTGATTGAGATTGTTATGCCTTTTTAAATATTGATATTACATCAACTTTCCTCCAGTCTATAGTGCCATACCCGATGAAAAGGAGAAAGTCAGAAATAAGGGCCTGATTAAACTGGACTAAAGATGGCCATAGACCTAGAGATCCACTAGTTTGGGATGTCACCGACTTTAGGGCAGATTTTAATCGTGAAAACACCCTAGGGGCCGATAAACTGCCGACTCGGTCTGTCGACAGCTTTTATCGGCCCGTGTATGGGGGCCTTAAGCTCTGCAAAGACTAGTGGGTGTACTGGAGCTTTTGACCATTAACTTTGCTTAAATATTGCCAAGCACTTTGTAAGCCACTGGCAATTTGTTTGCACTATGCTTTCAATACAGAAGAGTCACAAAGTGCCAATTATAAGTTAAAGAGACGATGACCTACAAATGAACTTTTAGTTAATTGTAAACAATAGTAACATGTAGACAGTGGGGCTCATTTATCAATGTTGGGGAAATTTGCCCATGGGCAGTAACCCATAGCAACTAATCAGTGAATGGCTTTCTTCAGCCGGCTGCAGGTAGAATGGAACAATAGCAGACAACTTGAGTAAAGAAAAGTACAATGAACTGTTAGACATGTATTTTATACCTGTAAAAACAAAGCTTAGTGATCACCTGTACTTAAAGGGATACTGTCATGGGAAAAAAAATGTTTTCAAAATGAATCAGTTAATAGTGCTGCTCCAGCAGAATTCTGCACTGAAATACATTTCTCAAAAGAGCAAACAGATTTTGTTATATTCAATTTTGAGATCTGACATGGGGCTAGACATATTGTCAATTTCCCAGCTGCCCCAAGTCATGTGACTTGCTCTGATAAACTTCAATCACTCTTTACTGCTGTACTGCAAGTTGGAGTGATATCACCCCTCCCTTTTCCCCTACAGCAGCCAAACAAAAGAACAATGGGAAGGTAACCAGATAGCAGCTCCCTAACACAAGATAACAGCTGCCTGGTAGATCTAAAAACACCACTCAATAGTATAAACCCATGTCCCACTGAGACACATTCAGTTACATTGAGAAGGAAAAACAGCAGCCTGCCAGAAAGCATTCTCCTAAAGTGCAGGCACAAGTCACATGACTGTGGGCAGCTAGGAAATTGACAAAATGTCTAGCCCCATGTCAGATTTCAAAATTGAATATAAAAAAAACTGTTTGCTCTTTTGAGAAATGGATTTCAGTGCAGAATACTGCTGGAGTAGCACTATTAACTGATGAGTTTCGAAAAAAAACATGTTTTCCGATGATAGGATCCCTTTAATGCACAAAGCCTGCAGCCTTGTGTCTTTATATGGAACCCCTCATTGACTTCTAATATACTTATCATTTACAGTAGGGGGTACATTATCCCTTATAATACATGAGTGATACTCAGAGTTCCCTGTATAACTCAGCCTGCAGCCTTGTGTCTTTATATGGTCACAGAACAACCCCTCAGTGACTTCTAATATCCTTATCATTTACAGTAGGGGGTACATTATCCCTTAAAAAACATGAGTGATACTCAGAGTTCCCTGTATAACTCAGCCTGCAGCCTTGTGCCTTTATATGGTCACAGAACAACCCCTCAGTGACTTCTAATATCCTTATCATTTACAGTAGGGGGTACATTATCCCTTATAATACATGAGTGATACTCAGAGTTCCCTGTATAACTCAGCCTGCAGCCTTGTGTCTTTATATGGTCACAGAACAACCCCTCAGTGACTTCTAATATCCTTATCATTTACAGTAGGGGGTACATTATCCCTTAAAAAACATGAGTGATACTCAGAGTTCCCTGTATAACTCAGCCTGCAGCCTTGTGCCTTTATATGGTCACAGAACAACCCCTCAGTGACTTCTAATATCCTTATCATTTACAGTAGGGGGTACATTATCCCTTATAATACATGAGTGATACTCAGAGTTCCCTGTATAACTCAGCCTGCAGCCTTCTGGGTTTATATGGTCAGTAACTATATACCAGGCTTACATTTTCTATCTGGCTTCAGGTTCCGGTTCACAGGCGGGGGTTGGATATCGCTCACTCGACTCGGCCTTGGACACAAGGAGGCGGTGCTTCCTTTCCGGGTAGGAAGTGAGTTAGTGGAAGAACCCAGTAAGTCAAACTGTTGAGGGCCGGGGCTCATGGGGAGGTAGGCGCTCTGAGCGTTGTCGTTCAGTTTCTCCGGGTTAAACTGAGACGAGGAGCCGGGGTTCATGGGAACATAGTTATCTTCAGAATCGGCACTGTCTGACCGTACAAGCGAGGATTTGGTTTGCTGAAAAGCAGAGTTTTATCCATTAACAACACAGAACAATAAAGATATCAAGCAAATGGTCAAGTATATAATGGATAATTTACCCCATTGGTTAAATACAGTAGAACCCCCATTTTACATTTTTTCAAGAGACCAGAAAAAAATAGTGTAAAATCCCGGGAAAATGTAAAAAAACAGGGAAATGCATTATATATTTGTGGGACAAAAAAAAATGATGTAAAATACGGGAAACCTTTAAAATCAGTGGCTGTAAAATTGAGGTTTCACCGTACAAAGAAACTGGAGGTCACCAAAGAGATCCGCAGCCAGGGCTTGGTAACGTAGGTTGCCACATTTTGCTGAGTGGCAGACCAGGTGGTGGGAGCAGTTTGAGGGGCGGAGCCTGGTGATGGCGATTGTCGATTTCATGATCACTGCTCCATTCACTTTAAAGCCCTGTCCGGATTTCCAGGTGTGGAAATTCGGAATGGCAGTTTTTCTCCCGAACAGGCAGTTTTCACCCGGACAGCCCTCCTGAAAACCAGACAGGTGGCAACCCTAAGGAATGCACCAAATCCACTATTTTAGATTCGGCCAAACCCCGAATACTTTGTGAAAGATTCAGCCGAATACCGAACCAAATCCTGATTTAAATATGCAACTTAGGGGTGGGAAGGGGAAAAATGTTTTACGTCCTTGTTTTGTGACAAAAAAAAATGAGATTTCCTTCACGACCCCTCATTAGCATATGCAAATTAGGATTTGGTTCTGCCCGGCAGAAGGATTCAACTGAATCCTGCTGAAAAAGGCAGAATCCTAGATTCGGTGCATCCCTAAAACAGAACTACATCCAGCTGCCTTATACCATGGAGAGGGAGGGGGTTCAGGATCTTTGATACATAATAGGATTATAATAAGGGGGAAGAACATTAAGAACAGAGTGCTGGGAGAGCTGAAAGGGATGAATAATGGAGAGTAACATGGACATGAGCCAATGGCTGGACGCACCAGTGTCACAATGTGATTGGATGAGTCTGACAGTGTATAAAATAATAAAGTGCAAATAAGCATTTACATAACAAAGCAGATATGACTAAGCAAACATTTATCAGGCCTTGCTGGCCAAGGACTCACCAGATAGGAGTTGAAACCATCGTTAACCGACTCTACAGACTGGTCTGCACTGAAGTCACCAGGATAGTCGTAGGCTTCACAGGAGGAAGCTGCAACGCAAACAAGAGGAAAATCAAGTTAAATGGTGACAGAATATCGATTACCCATTATATATGCGAATGTCCCACCTTATAATTCCCCGGTCTCACCTTTCTACAGCTAGGGCATTATGGCAGGTGAGCTGCAGAAATCAGGAGCAAAGCAAACACTGGCAACAGTTTCAAAACTGGGGCTGATTTATGGTAATAAAATTCCCTGATTCCTTTACCTATAGGCAGTGCCAGACCAAGTTTTATTGGTGCCCAAGGTCTGGTGCCCAGTCATGCCACTCCCTTCCTGCTTTCGCCCACTGGTTTATTAAAGGGATACTGCCATGGGAAATCACGTTTTTTCCAAAATGCACGAGTTAGTAGCGCTGCTCCAGCAGACTTCTACACTGAAAACCATTTTCAAAAGGGGAACAAAGATTTTTTTTATATTTAATTTTGAAATCTGACCTGTAGCTAGACATATTTCCCAGCTGCCCCCAGTCACGTGCTCTGATAAACTTCAGTCACTCTTTACTACTGCAAGTTGGAATGATATCACCCACCTCCCTTCCCCCAGCAGCCTAACAACAGAACAATGGGAAGGTAACCAGATAGCAGCTCCCTAACACAAGATAACAGCTGCCTGGTAGATCTAAGAACAACACTCAATAGTAAAATCCAGGTCCCACTGAGACACATTCAGTTACATTGAGTAGTAGAAACAACAGCCTGCCAGAAAGCAGTTCCATCCTAAAGTGCTGGCTCTTTCTAAAAGCACTTGACCAGGCAAAATGACCTGAGATGCGCCTACACACCTATATTAGGGTCAGGGCACTCAAGCAGATACGGGGAGATTAGTCAACCGGCGACAAATCTCCTCTTCTTTGGGGCAACTAATCTCCTTGAACTGCCTCCCCTGCCTTCCTGCCGGATAAAATGTAAACTTGCCGGCGGGATGGCACTCGGAGTGATTTGAATCTATCCAAGTGCCATCCCGTCGGCGATTTATATTTTAGCAGGCAGGAAGGCAGGGGAGGCAGTTCAGGGGATTAGTCGCCCGAAGAAGAGGAGATTTGTCGCCGGGTGACTAATCTTCCCGCATCTGCCTGTATGCCCTGACCCTTTCAACTAAAAAATATACTTGTTAGGTTAGGAATGAAATTTTACATGGAGTGAATTATTTGCAATATAATTTAGAAATAAAAACTATATATACCATAAAAATCATGACAGAATCCCTTTAACTTTAACACTGCCAGTCCCTCATTCTCTCTCACCCAGTCCCCCACCAGCAGCTAAATCCCCCACCAGGATGCACCACTCTGTCGCCTAACCCTAGTTCTGGTTCTGCCCAAAGCAGCCAGTAATGCTGATTGGTTTCTATAGGAAGCTGCACTGCTGAATTGGGCTCCTATCTTAGGAGGTGTCATTCAAACATGAGCGGCAACACCAAGAAGAACCATATCAGTATCCCAGAAAAAGTTACTGATGTTGACATAATAGCACTGTCAAATCTATGGTTCTGGATTCTACTTGATCCTGTGCATGAGATGGTCCATGAGTTGGGCAGGGAGGTGGCAATGTGAAATGTCACCTCCCTGTCCAACTCATGGACCATCTAAACCCACAACTGAGGGAAGTGCAGAGGATGGGAACTACCACCTCAGGCAGCAGTAGGGCACAGAATCTTCCACACCATCAACATGCAGTCTAGTAATGAAAATCTCAATATAGTAGAGATTCTGGCAATATAACAGGCTCTCTATCAGTGCATACATGTAGGCCTTAATGATGTTAATAGACATCTGTCTGAGAGCAACTATTTCTTGTGCCTCTCTTATTGCAATTACTTAGTCACCGGGTCCGTATTTATCTGACTTTATGAGTCACAGGGGCACGGTTCTTATGATGGCGTCTTTATTACTATTCTATAAATCCTTTTGTCCCCAAAGGGTTGTTTATAACTTTCCCTTCCTCCCTGTATGGATTTCATCTCACAATGTAGGCCTTAGCCCTGTCTCGTCCAGCTTACCATCACAGCACTTATTTCCCTGCTTGAATTGTGGCCTAATAACGTAATAGGCTGCAGGAAAACACCACCCCAACGTTAAAGAATGTCTGCTCCATGTAAGCTGCCATCAGAATATTCTAAACTCACCCACACTGCTTGAGTAAAGATGTTGTACCTATACCTAAACTGCCACCATCTCTCTAGCTGCTCACAACCAACTTTATCACTTTCCATAGTCTTCCCATATTTGGTGACCAGGGATTTTTGGGGATTAAAAAAAAGGATATTTTTGGAGGTCTATTTTTGACTCCTTAGTATAAATGAATGAATCAATCAACATTCTTGTTACTGCTCTTTTAGTTATCCAGGGACTGTAGATGTTTCAGAATAAGACACAACCAAAGCCATATGGGCTTATGTGCGTGATTTAAGGACAATTTCATAATGTGAACTTTTTATAGAGTTAAAAGCAATTTGTTCTCAAGGGAAAGTACACTAATGTAAAGCAGATGTATTTTATTAGTTCTATTTTAAACTTTCAATATGCGGAGCCGTTAAAAATGGGTGAGAATTCAATGTAGTGTGGTCTTACTGGAGGGTTAGCTTGAAGACCAGTTAGGGGGAGATTTGGAGAGAATATCCTTTCCTTCTGCTTGGTTTATGTGGAAACCTAACCTTTGGATTTGGAGCTGTCTAAGGGTAGAGACACACGGTCAGATTTGGGGAGATTAATCTCCCTGAACTTCCTTCCCCTGCCTTCCTGCCGGCTAGAATGAAAATCGCCGGCGGGATGGCACTTGGAGCTCTTTGTTTTCCAAAGTCACCCTGAAGTTTCCTCATGATCTTCAAACCATCACCAATATATTTTCTATGTCTAAACTTGGATATGAGCTGAAGGGAACACGAACAGTAGCTGGACCTCAGAAGGTTCTTCTGCCACTAATTCCTAAAACCACTGGAACTATTTATGACATGTATTTGTCACTTTGGCATGGAGCATTTCCTTTTTCGGAAAGGGCCACCAAATGGAATGCAGATATTGAGACAGAACAATAGTTTGGGATCTATAATAATCATTGGGAAAGAGTCAATCAAAAAAAATTGGTGATCATAGTCTACTGAAATATTAAATAAGGAACAATGAATAGTGCTGTGTGGATAAACATTACGGAAGATTGCAAAACCCAGTCGTACCTCGATGGCGCCTATTTTCCATGGCTGGTAAAGTGTTCCTCCTTGGAAGATTGACCACCGCCATATTATCACCGTTATGATGATGCTGCGGCTGTGGGCTGCCCCACACGGTCTCTGCCTGTCCTGGTTTAGGGGGACGGGGAGGAGGTGTGGAATGCAAGTCATTGGAGGCAAGACCCAGAGCATTGTGGTTCTTGTCTAGAGTGAATGTTCTTGGGATCTGATAAACAGAAAGAGGGGTCCCAGGGAGATCATAGGAATCTGTTGAGAGTTCCCTAAACTCTTTACACAGAGCATTGCTGGGAGTTTTGTAGAAGTAAACATCCTCGTTTTCTGATTCCAGTCCTGAAAGACTTGACTTGGTGGGCGTGTCTGAGCCAAAGCTCCTTGGCAGATCGTAGGCACTGTCTCTAAGCTCAGAACTAAGCCGTCTCGGCTTGGGTAAACTATAAAAGCCATGCACTTGTCCGCTGATCCCATTCAAACAATGCCCGTAGCCCTGGACCAACTTCTGGACAGCCGAGTCGCTTCTCATAAAAAAGGAGGACCTTGTGGCTTGGGAAAAACTGGCGCTTCTGGAAAAAACAAACAAACAAATAAACTTTAATGTCAAGGCTGCCCAAGATGGGAGTGAGAGCTATGGAGTTCTCTCCCTAAAGTGGTTGGATTGGCAGATATACTAGATAACTTCAAGAAACAGTATAATGTTAACCCATGGTCTGGTCTGATTGACTTATTAAATCAAGGAGGGTTTTTTTGCCTTCATCATGTAGCAGATAAAGCAGGTGCGCATGGACAAATGGGTTGACCTTGATGGGTTTGTATCTTTTTTGCAACCCCAACTACTCTAAAGTATAATATGACAAACACATGTCTTCTTACATTGCGCATTCAAATTCATGGATCTGAACAGCAATTTCCTAATCACAGAAGAAATATTTTGTTTACGGCAAGTTCTCAGTATTGACCTAGAGTTTTAATATTACAGTTGATGGGCACTGTTGCCTTCATTGCTCCCTGTTCCTGTATAGTCTTTATGTTTGCTTATCTCACTTTCTCTGATCATTATCAGTGCTCTAATTTATATAGTGTTTTACTGCTCTCCTTTCAAGATTTTTATGATTATCTCACTTCCTCTCTGATCATCAGATGTCTCTGATCAGTATCTACACAGTCATTTGTGTCTTCTTCAAGGGCAATAAAACTGGCACTCTAAATCTTCCCCTTTAACTTGTAAACATTAGCTTTTCTCTGGTTATTAGGCACAGAACTCCCCCACAAATTTGCTCTTTTGAGCTTTGCTTGCAATTTTTTTTTTTTACGTTAAACATATTAATTTCTTTGTCAGTAGAAGAAAAGTTTCCTGGCACACCGTTGCCTCCAGGGTTGACATGTTGGCCGTTTTCCAGCCAAATTGGGCTACTAATTTAAAGCCCAGACGGGTTTTGAAAGTACAAACTAGCCATGGTAGGGATTTGGGCTACGTTTTGGGCCTTTGGCTGGTTCGTACTTTGGAAACCAGCCAAAGTTTTTTTCCTGCCCTAATGTGCCATGGCTGCTTCTCCCAATGCATGTTGGGTAATATAGTTTTTAAAAAAATTCATTAGTATACAAAAAAAAATAACACAAAGACAAATTAAACTTTGAAATCGCTAAGTCTTTATTAAAAAATAACTTACAAATTCCGCTTGCGCTCCTCTTCTGAAAAGGCGATCCGCGATCCATTGTGCAGTGCTCGATTTCTCCTCCCTGCCTTCCTAATAGGAGATAGCCAAGGAGGAGAAATTGAGCAACGCACGATGGATCGTCGTCCTGTCGCCTTTTCTGAAGAGGAGCACAAGCAGAGTTTCCGTAAGTTATTTCTTAATAAAGATCATGTTACTGGTCCTTTAACAATTTGCCAATTGCCAAGATTAATACTATACTACAATACCCAGCATGCAATGGGGATTGACTTGTGCAGAAGTCGGGAATTACCAGATTTTGGGCTTAAGCATTTTCCTGCGACTTTCCTAAATTTAGGACAATTTTGGAGCTTAAATCTGCTGGCCACCAACATGTCTAGAGGTTGACCTGTTTTACCAAAATTTATTGAAATTGTATATGAATTAGGGCCTAATGGGGCCCCTATATCTCCTGAGCCCCCCTCTGTAGTTACACCCCTGGTGATGGGCAAATCTTCCCATTTTGCTTGGTGAAATTTGCAAAAGGCGTATTTTCACATATATTTATTTATTTTTTAGACTTTTTTCACTGCACATATTGGGCTATTTTTGGGGCTACTTTTGAAGTGTCTCTTGGCTAGTTTTGGGCTGGTTTTGTAGCTGACTTTAGTTGGGTTTGAAAATTAGACCTGGCAACCCTGGTCGCCTTCTTCAGTGCAGAAGAGGAACAACATGTTGAAGGTCACTGCTACAGGCATCTCCCATGCCCAGATCATGGCTTTCTGGTTACTGCGGCGCTTCTTACCTCATGGTTTCGGATTTCTGGCTCATGCATTGGTGCAGGAACAGGTAATCCTGAGGTGCACTGGTGGATAACGATGTCCGGTGAGCATGGTTTGAAGGAGACTCGAATGTAAACAGAGTTGGCTGACTGGAATGGGAAGGTGCTGAAGACTTTCTCTCCCTGAGAAGGTGGTGAGAGGAGTTGTTGAACTCTGCAGGAGAAGACCTGGGGCCGTGTCTCAGAGACTGGATATTCCTTAACGAATCTGCAGTGGAATCAAGTAAAGAGCATTTACATTTACAGTCATAAATAAGCCACCAAACATACTATGAGCAATATTTGCTAACACAGGTAGTCTGCTTCTTTTAGAAATCCTTCAGACTCATTTACGAAGATCCGCCAGTCATCATTTATTTCCTGATGTTGTTAAAAGAACAGCACATGATCTGCCAAACTTTAGGACTTAAAGGAGAATTCAACCTGTAATAAAAAAAAACCTCTCCCTCCTCCTTTTACTCACCCCTCTGTGCAGATTCTGGCCTCTGAGTTCACGGCAGCCATCTTCTTCTTCTCCGTTAATCTTCGAGATTTGACTGCATTTTCGGTGCATGCGCAGTTGGAGTAAATTTCCATTCCCGAACAAGTCACGAAAATTTAGGAAATTTTTTTGGAAATATTTGTGACTTTCGGCGCATGCTCAGTGGTTTGGGTCATAAATTTTCTCCAACTGCGCATGTGCCGAAACTTCCGAAAAAGACAGAAGAAACAAGATGGCTGCCGTGAACTCCGAGGCCAGAATCTGCACGGAGGGGTGAGTAAAAAATTAGGGGCATTTGCCCGCGGGAGGAGGGGGGGCAGGTAGGCTGGGAGGGAGGGGGGTCTACCCAGGGTAGGGGGAAGGTTTTTTTTTTTATTACAGGTTGAATTCTCCTTTAAACTGGTTGTTCCATATTTGTGTTAACTTTTAGTATGATGAGAGTCATATTCTGAGACAATTTGCAATTGGTTTTCATTTGTGGTTTTTGAGTTATTTCACTTTTTATTCAGCAGCTCTCCAGTTTGCAATTTCACCAATCTAGTTTCTAGGGTCCAAATTACCCTAGCAACCATGCACCTATCTGAATTAGAGACTGGAATATGAATAGGAGAGGCCTAGATAGAAAAAGAAGCAATAACAATAAATGTGTAGCCTTACATGGCCTTTTTTTTTTATTAGATGGGGTCAGTGACCCCCATTTGAAAGCTGGAAAGAGTCAGAAGAAGGAGGCAAATAATTCAAAAACTGTAAAAAAGAAAAAATGAAGACCAGTTGAAAAGTTGCTTAGAACTAGCCAATCTATAACATACTAAAATTTAACTTAGTAAACAAGTAAAATACATTACACTTACACTAGAAAAACTATTGAAATCTTGTGTTTATTAGTCTTGGAATTCACAATAACAGCAGACAGGCAGGTGCCATTTTGAAGACGCTGTTATTAGGGCAGGCGCTGCATGATCCTTGTTTATGTGCCAGAATGGGGCACCTGATACCCATATGTATGCACTGGATACACAATTATATGGTTAGGAGGGCAGGGGAATGTGGGGAGAGCAGTGACATGTAGGAAGTGCTGAATGGAAAGTGAAAGTAATTGTCTGCCCCACCTCTAAGGCATAGAGGAGGGGCAGCCAATTTTTGATCGACAGCTGAGATTTTTAGAAGAGTTTATAACTGGAATGGATGTTTTAATAACACAAATAATTTGGGTTTTATGTTTAATTTGAAAAGGACTTTTATTTTACGGCTTTTTATATCTGGGTGACAGGTCCTCTTTAAGGTGGGCAATTGCAAGTTGTGCTTCTGTTTGACTCTCCCCTGAAGAGTGACAGCATGGGATCCTCAAAGCAACTCTCAAAAGATCTGAAAACAAAGAATGTTCAGTATCATGGTTTAGGGGAAGACTACAAAAAGCTATCTCAGAGGTTTAAACTGTCAGTTTCAACTGTAAGGAATGTAATCAGGAAATGGAAGGCCACAGGCATAGTTGCTGTAAAACTCAGGTCTGGCAGGTCAAGAAAAATACAGGAGCGGCATATGCGGAGGATTGTGAGAATGGTTACAGACAACCCAAAGATCACCTCCAAAGACCTGCAAGAACATCTTGCTGCAGATGCAGGTGTATCTGTACATCGTTCTACAATTCAGCCCAATTTGCACAAAGAACATGTGTATGGCAGGGGGATGAGAAAGAAGCCTTTTCTGCACTCACGCCACAAACAGAGTCGCTTGTTGTATGCAAAAGCTCATTTAGATAAGTCACAGTCATTTTGGAACAAAGTGCTTTGGACTGATGAGACAAAAATATAGTTATTTAGTCATAACAAAAAGCGATTTGCATGGCGCAAGAACAACACCGCATTCCAAGAAAACACCTGCTACCGACTGTCACATTTGGATGAATTCAACCCAATATCAACAAATACTTCAGGATAATGTTCAAGCATCTGTCACAAAGTTGAAGTTACGCAGGGGTTGGATATTCCAACAAGACAATGACCCTAAACACACTTGGAAATCTACAAAGACATTTATGCAGAGGGACAAGTACAATATTCTGGAATTGCCGTCACAGACCCCCCATCATGGAAAATCTATGGGATGATTTGAAGCAGACTGTCCATGATCAGCAGCCATCAAATTTAACTGAACTGGAGAGATTTTGTATGGACGAATGGTCAAAAATACCCACATCTAGAATCCAGACTCTCATTAAAGGCTATAGGAGGCGTCTAGAGGCTGTTACATTTGCAAAAGGAGGCTCAAGTATTGATGTCATATCTCGGTTGGGGTGCCCAAATATATGCACCTGCCTAATTGTGTTATGATGCATATTTTCTGTTAATCCAATAAACGTTATGTCTCTGCTGAAATACTACATAAGGCATGTTGTATATTAAAAGGAAGTTGCTACTTTGAAAGCTCAGCCAATGATAGAGGGTCTCCTAAAGTTTTCCATATGACTGTATATATACGATGACAATTAGGCACTTTTATTCACAGCACCCTGGCTTCCTACAAATGATCCCATTGCTACAAGTTGGGGCTTTACTGAAATGAAGCACAAGATTGTGGGAAAGACAAGAGCACAGAAACAAAGTGCAGATGCGATGCCTCAAATACGAGTAAACTAAATGGAACCATTTAAGGGAAGAAAACAGCATTGGCTTTATTCAACGACTGTGTCCCTACTGAACAAATAAACCAATCTTCACAACAAAAGAGAGCTCCTCCACAAGCAATGTGTTTACTGCCGACATATTCATTAAACTGACTCACAATCATCTCGTACGTATATAGCTCCTATTGTAGCTTTACCGGCATTCAGATAGGAATAACTTTGTTTTATACGCTATATAAGGGCCAATTATGGCTGCTGTGCCACTAAGGAGACGTAGGACATGAAGTCATAATAAATACAGCAGAGATATTTCCCTGTAGCCGAACTGAACGGGTCTATTCAATAGCCGGCACGCTGGATACACCAATGCAAAGACTAGATTTTGAATGATTTATATATCTGTGTGGATGGGAATCAGCATCCGGTTGTAATTTGGAAACGAAAGAACAATTCTCTCTCTTATAATATAATATAATATACGCTGCGAAAGAACAATTCTCTCTCTTATAATATAATATAATATACGCTGCGAAAGAACAATTCTCTCTCTTATAATATAATATACGATGCATGCTGTCTGCGGCTTTGAGAGAGAAATCATACAGATGACGTCTCCTTTACATGGACAGAAATTGATACAAGATATATGTTAGGGAGGGGTAACTGAATGGACGCAATGGGTGAGTTATCCGGTTGAACACATTCATTAATTTTTACTTTAAATCTGAATATAAAATTGGGCATCAAGAAAGAAATTTAATTTAAGCAACTTTCCAATACATATTCTATAGTTTTTAATGGCTGTTACATATGACCTTCGCTATTGTGTGCACTGCTGCTTCTGACTACATGCAAGGCCTGAATTAGGGGTAGGCAGAAGAGGCACGTTCCTAGGGCGCAACAAAAGGGGGGCGCTGGGCAGGTACCTGTCTTCTGCCTACCCCTAGTCCATGTTCACTGCTCTCCCCTGCTGTGCTCTCTCCTGTCTCCCTCTCCTCCAGTGCTCTCTCCCCTCCCCTTTGGGGCTCTCCACTGCCTCCCTCCCCTCCGGCGCTCTCTCCTGCCTCCCTCCCCTCCGGCGCTGACTACATGTACCAATGAAACTATGTAGCAGTTGCCAGTGCTCCTCCAGCCAAATGCCCACAACATGTTTAACAGACCAGTAGTTAAAGACTAAAGCTGGCCATAGACGTGCAGATACAGGGCCGGATTTACATAGCGGACGCCCCTAGGCCCACTGCAATTTGTCGCCCCTGTCCCCTCCCCTTTATTCGTGCAAATTTTCATGGAGATTGTATCTCCTGTGCATCCCCAGTGTTTTTGAACCAATGTGGGTGTGGTTGGACAGCATGCCGCCCCCCTAAAATCCTGCCACCCTAGGCCCGGGCCTAGGTGGCCTTCCCACAAATCCGGGCCTGTGCAGATATATTCTTATGTCCAAAGAAAGATCGGATGTTGCAATCTCCTGACCTACCACTAAACATTCAGATTAAATGAAGTAGTAAAAAGAACAAATCAGACAATGTTCTGGCCATTAAAATCACAGACCGCAATCATACGGTAGTTATGTCCGACAAATAGTAGTCTCCCATTGATATCATCAGATACATGCAATATAAATCCGAATATAAATATGTCCGATTGACTGAACGACCAATCATCATGGCACTAACAATGTAGAGACATTCCACATGCGGTCTGAACGTCGTACAAATTTTCGTTTCGTCTGTATCTGTGGCCAGCTTAAGCATAGTATTTTGCCTACTGCTACAATGGTGTGAAATGTACATGCGGTCAGAACCAGATACTACTTTGAATACCAATTAGGTTTACAAATAGAAAGGACATGAACTTCAAGCCTACAAGAATTTAAAGGGAACATTGTCCTACATCTTCCTTTAAATATTGGCTGCAGTGTCCATGGAGGTTAGTAAAGGTGACCATCAAAGCAAGCAACATAGCAGCACCAATTCTCATGGGTTTCAGGCCCGGATTTGTGGAAAGGCCACTTAGGCCCAGGCCTAGGGTGACAGAATATTAGGGGGGGGGGGCGGCATGCTGCCCAACCACACCCACATTGGTTCAAAAACACTGGAGATACAATCATTTTTTAAATTTCCCATGCGCCAATCCCCATTGATGATCAAAATTTGCTCGGATAAAGGGGAGGGGACAGGGGCGATGAACGGCAGTGGGCCTAGGGGTGCCCACTATGTAAATCCGGCCATGATGGGTTTGCTTTCATTTAGCCACAAGAAAAGCAGTAAATTTGGTCACTGATGTTGGGGATCAGACTTGGCTTGATCCCACAGGAGTTCCATTGGGTTGAGGTCAGGGCTATATGTAGGCCAGTCAAGTTCTTCCACTCCCATCGTAGCTAATCTATTCTGTATAGACCTCACTTTGGGGAAGTCTCATTCCTGTTCCCCATGCACAAACTGTTGCTAAAAAAGGCATTGAGGAAGGTAGATCTCTCCTGGCACCTGCCAAACCCAGACTTTTCCATCAGACTGTCAGATGGTGAAATGCCTTTTTACTCTCCAGAAGACGTTTCTACTGCTCCAAAGGAGGTGGACTTTAAAGTAATCCCCCAACACTTGGCATTGCACATGGTGATATTGGATTTGTTTGCCTCTAATCATCCATAAATACTCCCCACAAATATTTCTATGTTGACATTGCTTCCAGAGACAGTGTGGAACTGAGCAGCGACTGTTCCAATAAACACTGTTCAGATAGTTTTGGCCATAAAGTGTAGCTAGCTATGGAGACTAATTCCCATAAATTTGTTTCCGAACATGAAAGGGACCAATGACATAGCTCTAAATAAATATCTCCTAGTGCTGTACAGTGTAACATTATTCCCTCTCATTGCAAGGAAAACAGATTTTTATCTTTCCAGTATGAACAGAATTCACAGAATTGCAATATCTCATTCCATATGAAGAGAAAATCAGACAGCAGCTCAGAAGACCTTTAACAGAAAACAATACCGAGGAGGAAGAAAAGAAAATGAAGGGTCACAGAGGGGTGTGGTAGGAAGATACAGAGAGTGGGAACAGAGCCAAAAAGCAGTTCATAGTGACCTAAACGCATTAAGTGTCTGCTATATTTAGAGAAATCAATGCTTTGAAGGGCAAAGGAGTCAACAAGAATGTGCAAAATACTCCCCTGTCCCAATGTAGAGTACAGAGTCTTGGAAAGGTTAGTATAGTACCAGAAATAATTTACATCTATATCAGACATGCAGCAAATTAACATCACTGTACCAAAAAATTATAGTCTCTGGGAAGGGAGTGTGACTGTGGGATAGCAGGTATAGTAGGGAGAGATGGTGCCTATAGTAAAAGTGGGATAATAGTCTCTGGGAAGGGAGTGTGACTGTGGGATAGCAGGTATAGTAGGGAGAGACTGTGCCTATAGTAACAGTGGGATAATAGTCTCTGGGAAGGGAGTGTGGCTGTGGGATAGCAGGTATAGTAGGGAGAGATGGTGCCTATAGTAACAGTGGGATAATAGTCTCTGGGAAGGGAGTGTGGCTGTGGGATAGCAGGTATAGTAGGGAGAGATGGTGCCTATAGTAACAGTGGATAATAGTCTCTGGGAAGGGAGTGTGACTGTGGGATAACAGGTATAGTAGGGAGAGATGGTGCCTATAGTAACAGTGGGATAATAGTCTCTGGGAAGGGAGTATGACTGTGGGATAGCAGGTATAGTAGTGAGAGATGGTGCTTATAGTAACAGTGGGATAATAGTCTCTGGGAAGGGAGTGTGACTGTGGGATAGCAGGTATAGTAGGGAGAGATGGTGTCTATAGTAACAGTGGATAATAGTCTCTGGGAAGGGAGTGTGACTGTGGGATAGCAGGTATAGTAGGGAGAGATGGTGTCTATAGTAACAGTGGATAATAGTCTCTGGGAAGGGAGTGTGACTGTGGGATAGCAGGTATAGTAGGGAGAGATGGTGTCTATAGTAACAGTGGATAATAGTCTCTGGGAAGGGAGTGTGACTGTGGGATAGCAGGTATAGTAGGGAGAGATGGTGTCTGTAGTAACAGTGGGATAATAGTCTCTGGGAAGGGAGTGTGAATGTGGGATAGCAGGTATAGTAGGGAGAGATGGTGCCTATAGTAACAGTGGATAATAGTCTCTGGGAAGGGAGTGTGACTCTGGGATAGCAGGTATAGTAGGGAGAGATGGTGTCTATAGTAACAGTGGATAATAGTCTCTGGGAAGGGAGTGTGACTGTGGGATAGCAGGTATAGTAGGGAGAGATGGTGTCTATAGTAACAGTGGATAATAGTCTCTGGGAAGGGAGTGTGACTGTGGGATAGCAGGTATAGTAGGGAGAGATGGTGTCTGTAGTAACAGTGGGATAATAGTCTCTGGGAAGGGAGTGTGACTGTGGGATAGCAGGTATAGTAGGGAGAGATGGTGCCTATAGTAACAGTGGATAATAGTCTCTGGGAAGGGAGTGTGACTGTGGGATAGCAGGTATAGTAGGGAGAGATGGTGCCTATAGTAACAGTGGATAATAGTCTCTGGGAAGGGAGTGTGGCTGTGGGATAGCAGGTATAGTAGGGAGAGATGGTGCCTATAGTAACAGTGGATAATAGTCTCTGGGAAGGGAGTGTGACTGTGGGATAGCAGGTATAGTAGGGAGAGATGGTGCCTATAGTAACAGTGGGATAATCACTGGAAATGACAGAGGTTATGAAATTTTATAATAATGAGATTTCTGTCAGTGATAGAAATATACTGGGATCCCTTAAAGAACAATGAAAGTCCAACCATTTTGGGAGAGCTAATTTACAAGGATATTCTGGGTCAATTACTCCTGGGCCACTGCCCTTTTTCTACGGCACTTGTTCGGCTGTCCGTCCGTCTGTCTAATACCCATAAATATTTGTCTCTGAGTAAATGAAAACATTTAAACAGAAACTAATAACCTAAAACATGTGACATTCATAAGGCAGTGAAACTTTACCTTCTATAAATAAAAGGCTAATAAAAACATTCTAACGACACAACTGGGTCGCCGCTCCTCTCTGGGACCTTCCCCAGATTTCTTGCTGTGACAAAGGAATGCCGGAATGTCACCGCACTCTAAAAATATGCTTTGGCTGTAATATAATTACATTTGTTTAACCAATGATCATATAACTTTAGTTGCCACAAGTCAATATTCATTTAAATTGAATTCTGTTCCTTTAAAAAAATAAATTGTTTTCCCTTTGTCAGAATATGGTGAGCACCGTGTTGTTGTATTGGTGGAATAAAACTGTCAGCACACTGGCATCTGGCGGTTAATTGGAATTGCTTTTATTATTATGCATCTGGCACAATTGGAGGATGCAAAAGGTGGGCTTAAATTGCACTTTGCACGTTGCTCTTGCACTTGTAAGTAAGTCTTAATATGAACCTGGAAGGTGCTGCTGTTCTCCTATTGTAAGGCTATTACTGGTCCAGGCATTGCAATTGGCTGCAGCAATGAAACATTCCCTGCAAAGTGTTAGAGGCCCATTTATCAAAGGTCAAATTTTAAAATTCATGTGAGTTTTTAAAAACTCCCCTAAACTCCCATAAATTCGACCAATCAAAATTTATTGATTAATTTTTAAAACTTGGATGAATTGAATCCGAATTTAAAAAACTCCATTCGAGAATGTCAGGAAGGCTGCAAACAACTCCAAATTGATCCCTTGACCTCTATCATTGACTTAATGGGGTGGTTCACCTTTAAGTAAAATTTTAGTATATTATAGAATGGCCAATTCTAAGCAGCTTTTCAATTTGTTGTCATTATTTGTTTTTTATCCTTTTTAAATTATTTGCCTTCTTCTTCTGATTCTTTCCAGCTTTCAAATGGGGGTCAGTGACCCCACCTAAAAACTACTCGGTAAGGCTACTTTGTACTACTTATCTTTCTATTCAGGCTTCTATTCATATTCCAGTATCTTATTCAAATCAATGCATGGTTGCTAGGGTAATTTGGATCCTAGCAACCAGATTGCTGAAATTGCAAACTGGAGAGCTGCTGAATAAAAAGCTAAATAACTCAAAAACCACAATTCTGAAACATGAAAATCAGTTGCAAATTGACTCAGAATATCCCTCTCTACATCATACTAGAAGTTAATTTAAAAGTGAACAACCTCTTTAAACACCAAATCTGCAGGTTTTAGGTCGAATAGAATAAATTGAGTTCTTAAAGGGCCAGAGTATGATAAATCTCAAAAATCTATTTTTTTTTTTAAAAAAAGCTCAAATGTAATTTGAATATTTAACTAGCCGAATTTGAGAGTTTTGACCATAAAAAAAAATTAGAAAATTCAAATTTGAATTTTCAATTCGAACCTTAATAAATCTGCCCGTTAATGTTATAAAAAAAACAACATTGGATACATTTAGGGGTGTAATACAGAGGAAGCAGGGGGGCCTAGGAGGTATAGGGGCCCCATGAGGCCTTAATTCATATACAATTTCAATCAAATTCTAGACATTTTGGGGGCCTGAAAAATAATTTGCTGTGGGCCCTGTAATATCTAGTTATACATTGTTAAATGTCCCATCTTAACCCTTTCTTCTGACTTTAGGATTAAAATGTGTTCCTCGCACTGATGTCGCACTGATATCGCACTCTCCCTGCAGAGCTCACCAACACGATGACCTCCCATTAGGTTCATACAAAGGCCAAGTGCATTTCTGAGCTACGGGAAGGAA
The DNA here is from genome assembly GCA_038501925.1 of Xenopus petersii. NCBI lineage: Eukaryota > Metazoa > Chordata > Amphibia > Anura > Pipidae > Xenopus > Xenopus petersii. Next base: position 14,816,224 of record CM076674.1, read on the forward strand.
TATAAATAATATGAGGTTAGAGAGTGTGGATTTAAGGGGAAACCTCCAGTTATGAGAATCATGTAAATGCAGCAGTAGTTGGTCCCTCTTGTTGGGCTTGTGTTTAGGGCCGGTTGACGGCCTTACTGGGGGATATCTGATAGGAAGGCTTGAAATGCCTCTAGGGCCATGTCTGCTGGAGGTGCAAACCAATAGTGGGCCCAGCGTCGGACTGGGGGACCCACCGGGGTTGCTTCTTCAGGGCCTCTACACCCCCCCCCCCAGGCCCCTGCGGCAAAGACACATTAGGCACGCCAAGTAGGGTTGGGCTGGTGACGTTGGAGGGCGGGGCAGTGACATCAGGCCAGTGATGTTAGGGGTGGATGATGTCAGGGGCGGGACTTGATGAGCAATTGGCTGATGAGCATGTCATTCACTTTAATAACCTGTCCGGATATCATTTAGAAATTCGGACATGAACTTTTTCACCCGGGCTATCTTGGTGAAATCCGGACAGGTGGCAAACCTAACCTCAGCCCCCCCCCCCATGGCTACCTTCTTTTTTCTGCTCACGGCCGAGGGCCAGGAGGAAGGTTGGGGGGGGGAAGCACCAATCGCAGGTCTAGGCTCCCGCCGGCCCAGTCTGACCTTGAGTGAGCCAAAGGATAAGGTCTAACCTGAACCATGATCCATGGCCAAAGGGGTGGTTCACCTTTTATGTTAACTTTTATTATGTTATAGAATGGCGAATTCTTAGCAACTTTTCAGTTGGTCTTAATTATTTATTTATTTATTTTTACAGTTTTTTTCAATGATTTGCCTTTTTCTTCTGACTACTGACCCCATCTAAAAAAAGAAATACACAGGGACATGGGCATTTGCTTCACATTACCCATTGGCACATACAAAGTAAGGCATGACAAATCGGTCAAATTGGGCCATTTTACCTACATGGCGCAAAGAATCCAATTCCTACATATGGCTCTCTTTTACTAATAGTTCTATGCATAATTAAATGCTAATTAATAACTTTAGCTTAGTTCTGTAGTCAACGATGGAAAAAAAAAAGTCTGGTCTATTATTATTTTATTATTATTCTTCGGGTAATTAAAAGCCATTCGGCAACATAATGGGATCTGGAGACGTTCCCTGAACACATTCAGCATCTGGAATTGGTCTTCGAGGAATCAAATAAATATTACTGGAACCAAACCAAATATTTAGGCATTTTAACATGGTTAACAACACAAGAGACACAGAGACTGCTGCGTCTTACACACAAAAATCAGTACAGATGGATTTTTTTTGTGTTTAAAGAAATTATAAACTGTGACGGATTAGTTACATACCACTAGATGTGTAATAATAATGTATGGTATAAGGATTATATGCCAGAGTACTAATCAAAGGCATCTACATAATTTACAGTAGGGGGTATATTATCCCTTATAATACATGAGTGATACTCAGAGTTCCCTGTATAACTCAGCCTGCAGCCTTGTGCCTTTATATGGTCACAGAGCAACCCCTCAGTGACTTCTAATATCCTTATCATTTACAGTAGGGGGTACATTATCCCTTATAATACATGAGTGATACTCAAGAGTTCCCTGTATAACTCAGCCTGCAGCCTCGTGCCTTTATATGGTCACAGAACCCCTCAGTGACTTCTAATATCCTTATCATTTACAGTAGGGGGTACATTATCCCTTATAATACATGAGTGATACTCAGAGTTCCCTGTATAACTCAGCCTGCAGCCATGTGCCTTTATATGGTCACAGAACAACCCCTCAGTGACTTCTAATATCCTTATCATTTACAGTAGGGGGTACATTATCCCTTATAATACATGAGTGAGACTCAGAGTTCCCTGTATAACTAAGCCTGCAGTCTTGTGTCTTTATTTGGTCACAGAACCCCTCAGTGACTTCTAATATCCTTATAATTTACAGTAGGGGGTACAATATCCCTTATAATACATGAATGATACTCCGAGTTCCCTTTGTTAAACATTGCTGTCACTAAGACAGGAGAAAGGAGGAGTACTTACCTACTTGATACCAACTTGGTAGATCCTGGGAAAAACAGCATTAAGTGACTCACTGAGCATGTGCTGAGCCCCAGGCTAAGGGGAGAGGCAGGCACCAGTGCTGGAGTACAGAGTAGCATTATTTCCTCTATACAGGGCCCATCAGACTCAGCACAGCAGCCTTGTGTCTTAGAGCAGTGAAGCAAAGGACCAATGTACTGTGAAACATTCAATTTTATCAAAGGAACATATGTGCAGAAATTAAGTATAGTATTTGTATTGCATAACTGGATAACAGGAACACTTTGATAAATACAGTTCCCTGTACTGAATGACCGTCACGTTATTGCACTATTTCCTATTCTAGTGCATAAAATAAGCCTCCTATAAACAGTGTCTGCCTCTTTATGTCCCCAGTCCCAGATCAGAATGGGTTACTGGTATGTGGGGTGCCCTTCGATCCTTTTCCTTTGAAAAACACTTCCAGCAGAGAGATATATTTAGCCTCTTCCCCAGGAAATGTATGAAATCCTGTCGGCTTGTTGACAAGATACATGAACAGCTACAATGCTTGTCTTTCAACATTGCCATGTTCCCCACACATGGCTGAGGCCAATCCATTGTCTCTATCTCTCACGCTGTCTCTATCCCTCTCACTGTCTCTATCCCTCTCGCTGTCTCTATCCCTCTCACTGTCTCTATCCCTCACACTGTCTCTATCCCTCACACTGTCTCTATCCCTCACACTGTCTCTATCCCTCGTGCTGTCTCTACCCCTCTCGCTGTCTCTATCCCTCACGCTGTCTCTATCCCTTATGCTGTCTTTATCCCTCTTACTGTCTCTATCCCTCTCGCTGTCTCTATCCCTCTCACTGTCTCTATCCCTCTCACTGTCTCTATACCTCTCTCTGTCTCTATCCCTCGTGCTGTCTCTACCCCTCTCACTGTCTCTACCACTCTCACTGTCTCTAGCCTCTCACTGTCTTTAGCCCTCTCGCTGTCTCTATCCCTCTCGCTGTCTCTATCCCTCTCGCTGTCTCTATCCCTCTCGCTGTCTCTATCCCTCTCGCTGTCTCTATCCCTCTCACTGTCATGTGGTTTTGGTAACCCAACCACTGTCCCAGCATAGGGGGCAGTGTGAATGCTTTGACATCCCCCTTGATTTCCATGGGGATCACTTGGACCCATGAGTATGGAAATTTCAAGTGGTTGACCTGCAAGAAAACACAAGAGATGCAGGTGATTGTAACGAATGGGTGTTGATTCTGTGTATTTTGCCAACTACCAACCCCTCCCCATCACTCTTGTGACAAAATACAATGAATCCCATGTGCCATTACTCAGATGAACTGCAGCCTATAACAAAGTATTGGTCATTGAGCACCTACTGTAGCCCCATGAACGTCAATGTTCTTTTGGCTGTTCTCTATACTAGTGTATCAGGAATAACAAATTCATTTGGCTATGTAGGAGAAATAACATAGAACCCATTTAGTCAAACAAATCCATCGCTGTTGTTTTTAACGCTATCTCTATTACACGTTAGATCACTCAGCCAGGAGGAACCTCTCTCTTCTCAACCAGAAGTACCCCCTCTCTCCTCAATCAGGAGGAGCCTCTCTCTTTCTCTCCTCAATCAGGAGGAACCTCTCTCTCTCCTCAACCAATAGAAAACCTCTCTCTCTCACACTCTCCTCAACCAGAGAGAACCTCTCGATCTCTCCTCAACCAGGAGGAACCTCTCTCTCTCCTCAACCAGGAGAAACCCCTCTCCTCAACCAGGAGGAACCTGAACAAGGCTTAAAATTGCCTACAGGACCCAGTAAAGTTATCGTAAATGCCACATGCTTCCAGGAGGGTTACATTTTTACATAAGCGAGTCCATTATTACCTATATATAAGCATTCCCAAATGAAAGGGGTTAGGCTAAAAGTCACTTGGTCATTTTTTTTAACCAACATCAAGGCCTCAAATATCAAGCACAGATCATCGTTCTCTCCCTCTCAGACATTCTACAATTATGGCCTTGTTTGTTATCTCCAGGGGCCGCCTGATAAAGACAAATACAGATGAATGTTGGTGCTTTGAGGCAGCAGTAACCAGACTATGTAATCCCCATGAAAACAAGAGAGAGTGCTCGGGTGCATGTACAAGTGTGTGGGATATATCTGGCAAACCACCACTTCAGATGTTAAGTCCAGCTGGCAGATTGATGTGTATTTGGGTGCCACAGCAGAATCTGTTCTCTGTCTGCTCTAAAAGGAACAGTAAATTTCCACTTGTTAACTCCCCTTATCTGCCTGTGTAACTGGAGCCATAGTGTGTCCCAGTGCATGTCTGGGTCAGGCAGATCTTTCTGGGGCAACAGCGCTAGCATGTTCCCAAATCATAGACAGGTATTAATTTCATGAAAGGTAATAATAAAAATGATTTCATATTTAAACACAAAGCCAACAGTTGTACAAACATGGCTGACCCACTAATACAGAAAAGGGAACGGCTATGGGGATCATATTGGCACTTAACAGAATGTGAGGAGAATTATATAAGACACCAATATTCTGGTGAAATAGATCTGTTCAAGGGAATTAGGGTTAGGTTTTAGAGGGGCGTGGGTAGAAAACGCCCCAAAAAATGATGTCTGTAAACATGACCCTTCACACTGGCTAAATTAAAACATTATGGGCAGATTCTGTTGCTATAGACTTTCAGATACAGGTACTGTATGTAGTATGTTCAATAATACAAACAACCACTGCAATATTTAATATAGAACATATAGTGTAGATATTGGTGTATAAGGCAGAACACAAACTCACTGGCTATGTAGCATAAATAACATAGAATAAAAAAATGGAGTGTCAAGTAGCTCAACCCATTAAGTCAAACAAATCTTCCATTGCTGTTGTTTTTAACTCTATCTCTATTACAAGTTAGGAGGAACCTTGCTCTCCCCTCAACCAGGAGTAACCACTCACTCTCTCCTCAATCAGGAGGAACCTCTCTCCTCAATCAGAAGGAACCTCTCTCTCTCTCCTCAATCAGAAGTAAACCTCTCTCTCTCCTCAATCAGGAGGTACCACTTTCTCTCTCTCTCCTCAACCAGAAGAACCCTCTCTCTCTCTCTCTCTCTCTCTCTCCCTCCCTCCTCAATCTGGAAGAACCTCTCTCTCTCCTCAATCAGGAGGAACCTCTGGACCTCTCTCTCTCCTCAATCAGGAGGAACCTTTCTCTCTCTCGCTCTCCTCAACCCGGAGTAACCTCTCTCTCTCCTCAATCAGGAGGTACCCCTCTCTCTCTCTTCTGAACCAGAAGGAACCACTCACTCTCCTCAACCCAGGAGGAACCTATTGCTCTCTCCTCAACCAGGAGGAACCCCTCTCGCTCTCTCCTCAACTAGTTCTTCCTGGATAAGCAGAGAGCAAGAGGTTCCTCCTGGTTCAGGAGAGAGAGAGGGAACAGCTACAGGGATCATATTGGCACAGTGGCGTAACTACCGGGGAGCAGGGGGTGTGATTGGGCCAGGGCCCACACCCCCTCAGGGCCCACAACCCTCAGGGCCCCCCGGCAGCTCGCGTGCCACTGACTCCGGCGGCGCAAAATGACGTACGGTGGGGGGCGGGAGCCTGGCTGCACGTCCCGCACCAGGGCCCGCCCCCCTCTAGTTGGAAGAGAATTATATGGGACACCAATATTACATGAAATGGGCAGATTCTGTTGCTGTAGAATATCCAATATGTTAAATAATACAAAGCACTGCAATATTTATTATAGAGCATACAGTGTAGATATTTCCCCACAAACATAATGGAATACTTAATATGGTGCACATAAACTGGATTATTCCTTGTAGTACATACATGAAATATTCAGCATAAGACAAATAGGATACAAAATACTGCATTCCAAATCAATAGCACTAGAGTATTTCCTGCACTAAACAGCTCCTTCATTACACATATGTCAAAGAACTGTGTATTAAAGTGCAAATATACTGGTCAGGTTTATGCACGGTGCATGTGGCAACGTTATATTATATAACAATTATAGTAAAAATGGATATTTCCATGTATTATCTATATGCCAATGGGGTATTTGGTAGCATGTAATCTAGCCCTACAGCCAATGGAATTCAGCAACCCAGCCTTCCCCCACTAAGAGCTCACTTAATGGGAGCAAACTGGTATTTTCTTATTTAACTGACTTCCACAATGGAATGGGGAGAGGATATGCTTTGTGGACCTTTTAGAGGATCTTGAGTAGTATATATGCAAAACTCCATAATTTCCAGCAAAATTGTGGGGAAAACAAGAATTCTCAGTATGCAAGCCAAGGCCAAATAACTCAAATTTGTGTTCCTAAAAACGGGACTTCTGTTCAACTTCCCATAATGATGGTATCCATGTTAGAGAAATTCAAGAAGACATCAAGGTGCATATTCATTAATACTGGAGACAAACATGCCTGTTGATGTTGCCCATAGCCACCAATAAGATTTGCTTTTGTTTTCTAACTTGTAGGTGAAGAGAAGTTTGGTGCTGCCAGATTATAAAGAATGGGGTAAAACCCAGATACCTACAGTAATGCACAAAGTCAGCCTTAGACCCCACAACTTTTCAACATCTACAATTTAAAGAGGAACGTAGGACATGTAAACTAAACAATGTTTGAGAATTTTGGCCCATCTCACCCACTGTACTAGCCCCATATCCTACTCCTCCTAACCTGCTATTTAATTACTCGTATACCCCACCAATTAAAAAGGCCAAAAAAGCCCTGAAAATATCAATTAAAGAGAGCTGGTCGCACCTAGGTTAGCAACATTGGCTTAGTATTTACATGTCAGATATGGGTTACCAAGACAAATAATGGTGAAAATAGCTTTAGGCAAAAATGAATAACAGTCTTTACATGCAGAGAGCTAGGTGATAAGAGGCTGAGCAAGGCAATAGTATTGTTAGATTCTGCGTCCTTAATGACAGTTCCTAACCCACTGTCATCCACAGCACAGCTCAACAAACTCTAAAAACAGGTTTGTCAACAGCACTGTATTATTTAGAATATTTGCTAAATGACTACAAAGCAATAGTTCCAAATGGAGGTTCTTCTGAAGGTTCCTTGCAAGATCATTTAGATGGATTTTGCCTTCGACGATTCACATGTATCTTGTGGCACATTCCAATGGACTGATGGGTGAGAGGGTGGATAGAATGATGAGTGCCGAGGTGGCTGTTACAAGTTGTTAGAAGACATTCGGGGATGTCCATATGAGGTGCCCTTCTTCCGATTCCAGACAGAATGACTTACTACATGTAGCAGGGAAAGCAGCTAAGCCTTGCCTACAGTATTATTGTATACAGCGCTGTTCACGTAGAATTTCTTTAGAATTCCAGCAGAATCAATAATCTGCTTGATAAAACACAAAGTTATTTATTTTCCTCTGGGCAGTGTAGGATAAAGGAGGCTTCGCAAGTATCAGTTGTCTTTGGTTTAAGAGCAGTTTACTAAGACAAACAGAGATGGTTGGACGGTTGTGCTCAGGGCTCTATGTATATTTCCCATTTATTGTATTTAGCAGGAATATTTACCTCTTCCTATCCTTTGTTCTTACTCCAAAGCCTAGGAAGCTTTCAGCTGATAGAATTGCTGTGTAATATAAGAGAACATTTTTTTTTCTTAGGTCACACTCTGGCAGATCCATATAGGTTGATGACACTTTGTTAAACCAGCCAGCAGCAGAAAGGGGCAATTATGGCCGGGTCCAATCCTTTGTCACATGGGGAGACACAGTCCTATATTGATCATTTGTGGAATGGCTTTATAATGGCATTAAACGTCTCAGAGTCAGATTCCAACCAGTCTCACACCACCACCAAGCCATCTGTCTCACCATGACCTCTTTCTTCTCTATACTTGTTGTTTACCTTTCTCTACTCTTCTCATAGACCCACTCGTTTTGCTTTCATTCCACCAAGAGATTTTTTTCTTTCAGAAGCACATCCCTCCATGACTGGACAGGAGCATAGGGTGTCCATCTTTGGATTTCTTACAGTGCTTGGCCTGCTCTAACTGTAGTCCATATTCCCTAAGAAAAAAGAAGACTTCCATGCTGTAAATCAGTGATCCCAGGACCCCAACCAGTAGCTCACGGGCAACATGTAGCTCACCAACCCCTTGGATGTTGCTCTCAGTGGTCTCAAGGTGAATTCCAGGCTTGGAGGCAAAATTTGGTTGCATAAAAATTAGGTGAACTGTCAAGCAGAGTCTCTATAGAAAGTTTATATAGGGGCTACCAATAGCTAATCACAGCCCTTATTTCTCATTTTTCATGCTTGTGTTGCTCCCCAACTTTCTTTACATTTGAATGTGGCTCACATTTATTAAAGGTTGGGGATCCCTGCTGTAGATCATCTGGGTACATGAGATCTCCACAGGTCCTAGTAGACCAGTCGAACGCTGGACGTACAGTGTCAATCACCCAATCATTCAGCCTGCACAAACGTTATCGTCTCTTTTAATAGATAAGCAATGGAACAGAACCCAAATGAAAAATAGGGCATGCTTTGCCTTAAGTCATGGGAGTCCTGTACTTCCTTTTGCATTCAGCTAACTGGTCAACCTGGGAATATTCCTGTGCACATCTAGCAGAACTGTCACTGTGGATTTTCAAAGAGCTCTACTGATGCTTCCTTGCCATTAATACTTGAACATGGTTTCTTCTTTTAAACTGCCTTCCTGTAAAATACGGTCTTGCTAAAATATGGCTAAATTGGATTTTCTGAAAACAATATTATCCAATTATTTGCACACAAAGATCAATACCCCCATATATATAACACCTTCAAAGGAACCGCACTCCAATATTGGCGAAATATTCGTTTTTATTCGCCCTTGTTCAGGCCTTTAACAAGGATATATACAGTATATAGTGAATAAAGTATTATAAGTCACAGAGGAGTTCCATGACCATATAAAAACACGAGGCCAAAGGCAGAGTGCTTTTATACAGGTCATGGAACTCAGAGGTTACTTCTAATATCCTTATATTTTCCAACAAGGGATACTTTTTTTTTAACATAATACACAAGTTTTAGTGACTCATGTGACAAAAATGACATCACTACTCACCGTTTATAACTGATGACATCACTAGTCACGGTTTATAAGGATATAATTTACAAGATATTCATGTTTTTGTGTATTATATACTGTATATATACACACACACACGGATATATATAATCTTAAGGTTTACAGTGGGCACATTGTGGGTTTAGGCTGTTGTAGAGTCAATTATTCTTGAGTTTGCATCCTGGCTGGTGAAGGACACTGGGGGTCGTAGTCACAACAGTTTAAAAGTCACATTTTGGTCTCAGTCATATTGGTGTTGAGTACATCAGTTTCCCTGGTTTTAAGCCATTGTGTGGCCGTAAATGCTACAAATTTCCCAAAAGGTCCTAGACATCAGGAAGACACACACATGATGTCCCAAAATGGACAGTGACAATGGCATAACAACTGAAGTTGAATAGACCTGTCAGTCAACTTCACCCTTTTTATCCAATAACTCCTACCCAACCTCTAGTTGATCCAGAAGAAAAAGGTGAAAAAGTCAGGTCAAGTTGGGCAGAGGCTCCAAGATTCATCAAGGCCCCCAAGTAACTACTATCAGGTGTGGGCAGTGGGCTAAACTGAACAAAAAATTACAGGCCTTGAAAGACCCGGACATGGCTGTGAGCTTTTAGTGTAGAAGATGCTAAGGTGAGTCTATTAAAAGTAGGAACAGCAATGCAAGTTTGATTTTGGACAGATTAAGCGTTCCTTTCACACAGGGTGTTTCTAAGAGATAGATAACAGATTCTGATAAGGTCAACCCTACAACAAATCAATGAGGAGAAGGGGTCTTGGAGAAGATTTTTCACTGGCGCATGATATTGCACTAGAAGTAGGGCTTCTGACCGTTTATGTGGAAAGTGGGCTTTATGAAAAATATATGCATTATAATTCTTAAAGCAGCACACCCTTTGGACTATGAGACATTGTAGACTGCCAATGAGATCATGAAGACCCCATAGATGCAGAACATATGGATCCTTACACGTATTTATTGTGTCCCCGAAAATGGAGTGTGCTGACATTAGGCACCTCAGGATAAGCAAGCTGGAAGTTCCCACTCTATACAGGTTCTATATAAGTTTATAAATACAAGTGTCTTACTTCTGCTTCCTAAAATAATATCAAATCCCTACAGAAATCTAGCAGTTTAGACCCAACACAACACCACCTATACATGCAGCACTGAAAACAACTCCATCAACAGAAAAACTTCTAACCAAATCTCCAGACCAGAAAAGCTTACAATCTATTTTTGTATTAAATGGAGCTTCACGGAACCACAATGAAGCATGAGCAAACCACAATTGGAAATGTTAATAGGCCTTTCTTGGAATCTACTTGGAAAGAGACTTTTGAAAAATGTGACTTTTCCATTTCTCAAGCATACGTTCCCCGTGCAAAACTCCATCAGCGAAGGTTTTAAGAACCATTAAGTAGCACGAGGTCTGGCTGATACTCATTTATTCATGTGAATGTTTTGTACATACCAGTTAAGACTTGCATGCTGTTACTTTCTTAACATGTGACACCGACAGGTTCCTTGTTATTGCCGGAGTCATGGGTCTCCCATTGCCAAGGTGAAATGAAATCTCAGGACAATGCCCCCCATAATTACCAGGTGACATGATGCAGTCACGTGTTGCCTCTATCTTGGAAATAAGGAGCACTTTGTTCTTTCAGACAGATTACACATTCGTTGGGAAACCATTGCTAATCCCGGATCACAAGTTTATATAATAAGTAACGGCACAATAAAAACTGCCAACGGCCGCTATTTCCAAGGAACCGTTCAGGTTTGGGATGTAGTTATGGTTCCAAAGATATATGTTCTGTTTCCAGTAACCTACTAATTATTGCACTTTAGTGCACCATTAAGAAGTAATAGCCATACTGAACAAATCACATTTGTTGGAGGTACAGAGATGCAGTTGTGGTTACCCCAAACCTTGAGCTCTCTTGCTCCAATAGCAGATAAAGATTAGCAGATGGCAATAGAAATAACTAAATAAAATTTAGGGCCACCATCAGAAATCATGAGCCCCAGTACTACTGAAATAGTAAGGCTCTCCTTTCCAGACTGTCTATGCCACCTGCTTGGGGAGCCCTACCAGCTAAGTCCTTGCCTGCCTTCTTCTCCCAGCAAGTGTACCCAACCAGCCCCAGCAGCACAAATAACAATAAATATTAAAAGAAACTTTGAGTTTATCTGGGCCCCTAATGGCTATCACTTTTGGATACCTCTGGCTAGATCTATACCATTTGAGCATATTTGGCCTTCATTGATGTGCTCACTGAATAACAATGGCACTTGGATTTTTTTCACCCTTTAAATAAAGTGGTATCAGCTGCTCCAACACCCACACCCTCTAGGAGAAAATTCAAGTCAGGGGCATAACTACAGAGGAAGCAGACCCTCTGGCTGCAGGGGGGTCCAGGAGGTATAGGGGCGTAACTATAGAGGAAGCAGACCTCAAGTCGTAGGGGGACAAGGTAGGGTCCTGTGCGGAACCAATTTGTTAAACCCGAACCCGACCCGTGACCCGACCCGGGTTGATGGTCAACCCGCTGACCATCAAGAAACAGGAAGTGCTGTCATTGTAACCCGGAAGTGACATCATTGGAAGTAGGCGTGTTCAAAAAAAAAAAAAAAGAGTAAAACTCGCTATTGAGAAGACCCGCAACCCGAACTGTGACCCGCAAACACAGAGAACGCTGACCCGTGTCTATACCAGCTACCGAAACTTTTACCTGCAACCAGCAGGGTAGCGCAGGCTTTCGCGGGTACCCGACCCGCTGCAGGACTCAAGGGCAACAGAGGGGCCTAGACCACAGGGTCTGCTTCCTCCACAGTTACATGGAACCCCCCTCCCCAAACATTATCTTACTTTTGGCCAGGGTAGGGGGATGCAGGCTGCTCCAGCGCTAAGAGGGAGGGGAATGGGCGGGCCTGAAGCAGGAGTAAGTGGTGCAGACAAAGCACAGTGTGTGCCGACCCCTCCGAAGATTTTTTTGCAGGGGGTCTGGCACACTGTAGTTACGCCACTGGGGGCCCCCTAAGGCCGAATTCATATACAGTTTCAATAAATAATGGTAAAACAGGTCAACCTCTAGACATTTTGGGGGCCTTAAAAATAACTAGCTGTGGGGCCCAGTGATATCTATTTACACCATTGACTGAAGCCATAGGCTTGGTTCCAGTGGGCATTCATTGGCTGCTTGAAATGGAGTCCCTGTTATGGGTGTAATGCACATCTGACTGTCCCTTGCACCCTAATTGGTTGGTATTGAATACAATTAAATAAAGGGGCTGGTTATAGGGTCCCCCAGCTTTAGAGGGCCCCTTGAGAGGAAAATGTGGTCACATTAAATTGATGGAAGCAATTTTTGGAAGAAACTAAACTGTCGCTGCTGCTGAACTATAACTTTTCCTTTACTTATATTGGGCTCATTGGTCCAATTATTGGAATTCTTGCCTGCATGCCTTTACTATAAAATATTCTTTTCTATCTTTTCCTGGAAAAAGAGAGACAGAAATGACTTGGTGCTGATTTCCCACATTCCTTGGCAGACATACACGGGAGCGGGAGTAAGGACATTCAACCCCGGAGGCTGTCAGGTGCTGTGCAGGGAGCTAGTGTGAGCACTCACCCGTGCAGTATCAGAGGCCTGGGCCTGGCACAACTGTCTGCGCCATAAATAAATGCACTTAAAGGGATACTAACATAGAAAAATGGTGGCACACATCTGGCGTAGCGACTCGGGCCACGAGACACCTTTTTCTTCTATTGTAGTGAGTAAACAATACAACAAGTTCATAGGTTGATGGGAAACACAGTCGCTCCCTCCTATAGTACAATGTCCCGATAATGCCCTGGTAATGCAGGTAAAGGCACTATGTTTAGTAACCTACAATTAGTGTCTCATGGCAACTTCAATAAAAACCTCTTGTTCTTCACTGATACTTTCCATTGTCACATGAAAGAACTTTCATTTAATTACACAGTCCTCTGAATGATACCCAGTCATAATATTGCCAGAGCCATAGCGAAAGCTTTCCCATAAAGGTGCTTTGTGCATTGAAACCCTGGCATCTGCCAACACACTGGCAAAGCCTTACTTGTTGTTCTAAAAATGAGTCAAAGGGGAACTAAACACTGGAAGTTTAGCATTTCTTTAGGTGGTAAGGTGGCTCAGTGAATGTGATAGGGACCGTGTATTGGACAGTAGGCTTTTGCTCTTCTGGTACTATGATTGGATTAGCCTGCTGGAGATCTACCTAGTGGGATCTAGTTCTAAATTCTACAGACACGGAAAGGCTAAAATTAGGTAAGTTTTATCAGAAAAGTCTTTATAAATACACCAGTAAACCCTCAAAGTAATGCTGCTCCGAGTCTTCTGTCAAAATAAACACAGCATTTCTTTCATTCTATTGTGTACTCATGGGCTTCTGTATCAGACTTCCTGTTTTCAGCTTAAACCTCCAGGGCTTGGGCTTGAGCATGCTCAGTTTGTTCCTCTCTCCATCTTCCCCTGCCTTTCTCCCTTCCTCCTACCCTCCCTGCTGTAATCTGAGCCCAGAGCTATGAGTGAGCAGGAAGTGATGTCACACCAAGCTATTATGGCAGCTGCTATTGTAAACAAACGGAGAGCATCTAAAGCTGTTGACTCAGGTATGGTAAAACAGTCTGCAGAAAAAATATAATGTTATAGCTTGCACTATTGTGGGTAATCTATTAGTAATAAACTGCCTCTGTAGCTTTCCTTCTCCTTTAACGCTCTTGTCATGACAGTGGGGTGTTACCTCCATTCTCCTCCGACTGGTTAAACCCACAGATCTGACAGATGCTCCGGACCCACTTGTTCATCTCCTCCTCCGTCTCCGCCACCAGGTAAAAGGTCCGATCATTGGTTTTAATGTCGAAGATGTAGCTGTCCTGCAGCTCCTTCTTATTAAACGTCAGACCGGCATCCACTTGTTCACAGCAGCTGAGGTTAATGACCCGGATGGGCTTCTTCGTGTGGTCATTTTTATAATACTCCAAGACGTCTGGGTCCCCGCTCATTCGCCCACTGCGGAGAATGAACCAGCGCTTCTTCCATGCCTACGTGCAAAGGAGAAAAAAACATTTAGTCTCACGAACCAATTACATTATAAATACTTGGGTTTAGGGACCAATGTGGCCCTGGAAATAATTTCATGAGCCCTAGCCAACTAAAGAGGTCCATAGAGCTCACAATTCTACCCTGTATACATGGTAAATATAACTTTATATATATGCACACAGATATGGAGCCTGTTAACCAGAATGCTTGGGACTTGGGGTTTTCCGGATAAGGGATAATTCTGTAATTTAGATCTTCATTCCTTAAGTCTACTAGAAAACCAGTTAAACATTAAATAAACCCAATAGTCTGGTTTTGCCTCCAATAAGGATTAATTATATCTTAGTTGGGATCAAGTACAAGCGACTGTTTTATTATTACAGAGACAAAGGAAATCATTTTTAAAAATCTGAATTATTTGGATAAAATGGAGTCTATGGGAGATGGCTTTCTGGATAACGGGTCTCAGGATAACAGATCCCAGATGTACGAACTGGAGTGGAGCACAGTCCCTGTTTGCGACCTAGTTAATAAACAAAAAAGTCAATTATCGAAACTTTGCAAGATCGTTTGGTAAAATATTTTCTGTTTCACATACAAGTGTCTGGACTTTTTTGTTTATTTTATATATATATATATACAGTCAATTCTTAGCAGCCGCACTCTAATCCGGACTCAGTTAGATTCGGGTGCAGGGTCAAAAGCTTTATATGTAGAATTATTGAAAAGACCCGCACTCCATATTGTGAAAAAAATTAAGTTTTCTTATATATGTACACAATAAAGAAAACTTGATTTTTTTTCACAATATGGAGTGCGGGTCTTTTCAATAATTCTATATTGAAAAGAGTATTCTCGAGTATTCTTATACTCGAGTATAAGCCGACCGGAGTATAAGCCGAGTTATCTAATTTTACCTACGAAAACTGGGTAGACTTATTGACTCGAGTATAAGCCTAGACACAACTACAGGCCTGTCTCCCAGCAGCGCACATTCCGCCAAAGCGACCCCCCCAGCGATTAACCGGACTTCTTTGCAAAGTTGATGGTGACAGAGATTGTGTATCACTGTGTGATATTGCAGTCACTGTTATTTTTTCGTATAACCAACAGATGGCGCTCTGTGATATTGCAGTCACTGTTATTCTTTCATATAACCAACAGAGGGCGCACTGTTATTCTTTCATATAACCAACAGAGGGCGCTGTGTGATATTGCAGTCTCTCCTCAAGTGAACTGTTGGTATAGGAATGATTAAAAGTGACTGCAATCTCAGCTACTGCCCGCTGACCCGAGTATAAGCCGAGGTAGACTTTTTCAGCACATTTTAATGCTGAAAGACTCGGCTTATACTCGAGTATATACGGTATATGTTTTACAATATTTTATCATATATATTTTTAGATTCCTGAAGAAGGCCCGCAGACAGGGGCCGAAACATTGAATAAATCATTTCTTTTTTAACCAGTATGAAAGACCTATGAGTGTGTATTATACATATGTGTTTCAAACCGGCACCTAGAAATTCTTTGGATGTTCGTTGTGCACCAGATTCAGATTTTATATATAAATATATATATATATATATAGAAGTCCAGAGAAAGCACTCACGGCATTGACCATCAAATATATTTCAAAGTGTGTTTATTAGTGCATGGTGCATCAACGCATTTCGGTTCACACACACACACATATATATATATATACACATATATATATATATATATATATATATATATAATGTGTAAAGTGATGGCACTCACATCATTTAAACAGCAACAGGCAAAAAATGCCTATAAAGAAAAAAAGGTTTATTTGTCCAACGTTTCGGTCCCACACAGGAACCTTATATATATATATATATATATATATATATATATATATATATATATATATATATATATATATATATATATATATATATTTTAGGGATGCACCGAATCCAGGATTCGGTTCGGGATTCGGCCTTTTTCAGCAGGATTCGGATTCGGCCGAATCCTTCTGCCCAGCCGAACCAAATCCGAATCCTAATTTGCATATGCAAATTAGGGGCGGGAGGGAAATTGCATGACTTTTTGTCAGAAAACAAGGAAGTAAAAAATGTTTTCCCCTTCCAACCCCTAATTTGCATATGCAAATTAGGGTTCGGATTCGGTTCGGTATTCGGCCGAATCTTTCACGAAGGATTCGGGGGTTCGGCCGAATCCAAAAAAGTGGATTCGGTGCATCCCTAATATATATATATATATATATATATATATATATATATATATATATATATATATATATATATGAAAAAAATTATTGAATCTGATCTGACCTACCCCTGTGCCAAGCACTTTAATCCCCAGCGCAGCGATGCAGTAATAGAACAGGATACATTTAATTTCCTGCTGCTTTCGCCTTTCATATTTAATATTTTTACTCTCCCGTAATATAAATCTTAAAGGAGAATCAGCTGCTGACAGTTGGTGTGTGTGTCAATGGTGAATATGAGGCAGGCTGATGGATCGCGTAATGCAGTTAAATTCTTTGGGCTGCTGCCAATGTCGATGCCTTGTTATTATTGGCCGGCAGAGGTTTCGGCACACAGTAACACTAGGTGCAATGAGTGTATAGGGCTAAGGAACCACTAGAGACAGGATTGAGTGGGTGTCTGTAGTGGTCTTAACTAGATATTACTGGGCCCCACAGCAAATTATTTTTCAGGCCCCCAAAATGTTTAGAGGTTGACTTTTTTACCAATATTTATTAAAACTGTATATGAATTAAATAGAGATGTACCGCATCCAGGATTCGGTTCAAGATTCGGCCTTTTTCAGCAGGATTCGGCCGAACCGAATCCTAATTTGCAAATGCAAATAAGGGGCGGCGAGCAAAATCTCGTGAGTTTTTGCCACTAAACAAGGAATTAAAACATGTTTTCCCCTTCCCGTAATTTACATATTCAGATTAGGATGAATCTCTTGCAAAGAATTCGGGGGTTTGGCCACATCCAAAATAGTGGATTTGGTGCATCCCTTAAAGTGGCCATAGATGCACAGATAATATCGTACAAAACAAATTTTCGTATGATATTCGGGGCGTGTATGGTGGGAAAAGAGCGAGCGATATCGGCAGAAGACTTGGATATTGGTCGGCTCGTCGATTGGGTTGGACGGGAAATTTTGATCGGGTGCCTTTGAAGGCATCGGCCATTGTTAGTGCTGAATCGTCAGACACAGGTAGAATTCTATTGTTTCTATATATAAATCGGACGATTCAGCTCTACACGTGTGTATTGAAATGAACGATCTTTCTTGGAAACATCTATTCCAGGAAAGATCTTAATTGTTACGTCTATGGCCACCTTTAGGGTCTTATAGGGCTACTATACGTTCTGGGCCCCACTGCAACCACAGGGTCTGCTTCCACTATAATTACACCCCTGGGATTTGATTGGATACAACAGTGGCCCTGAGATCACCCAGGAGACCTAGGGGCCCATTTCGTTAGACAAACAATTTGGAATTTGTACTCAGCATTCCCCTTTTGGCAGAGAAGAGTCTTGCCTTGTGCTAAAAATTCAGGATAGAATCAGAACAGAGAGAGGGAGAGAGATAAGGGGAGAGAGGGGCTAATTGCCTTCATTAGAGCGATGGAAGGGAAAGTACACAAGGCTAATGGAAATACAGAGAGGCCAAAAGATTTTAAAGGCTTTTAACCCTTTCCCTGCAGAGCCAATGTGTCTCCTATGGGAATAGCAACTTGCTAATTACATATTAACCTACATGCCTGGCAAGGGTTAAAGGGGAGCAGACTTTATGCAGCTCTCCCTCTCCCCTCCACTGCTTGATTTAGGAGGGGCTTCAGCCGGGGAACCAGCCCCCCCATTAGCTGTTGGGAAAAAAGGAATAGGCGCTTAGTGCATCAATATTCCCAGACCACATTTTTCACCATTCCTTTCCTCCAGGGATGCCAACCCAAAAGTAAAATCTTCCCAAAAGAAAGAAAATATAATTCTAAGCAACTTTCCAATATACAGTCATTAACAACTGCCACTGGTTTTTACATCATTTTGTAAATGTTAATTGCGATTGACTGTCTGTCCCTTCTCTGTTCGCTGCCCTGGTGGTTCCGACTTGTGAAACAATGTAGCAGAAGCAGCTGTGTGACAGACTTGTCTTTACTGGAGGACAAGTGAATTCGTAACATTGTTTTAACAGTGACATCCAGGAAGAGATAAACGGACAGACAGACAGACAGACAGACAGACAGACACTGCTCTCAGTTGCAACTGCATTTACACATAACGTTAACACTATTGGAAACGTGTAATGAATGTACATTGGGAAGTTGTTGGGAATCACATTTTCATTTTTTTGGGCAAAATGTTATGTTTGGGTTAAAATGCCCCTTGTGTGAAACAGTTACTTAAAAGGGTTGTTCACCTTTAAATTAACTTTTAAGTCATAGACAGTGTGATTCTGAGACAATTTGCAATTGGTTTTGTTTTTTTATTATTTGTGGTTTTTGAGTTATTTAGCTTTTTGTTTCAGCACCTCTCCAGTTTGCAATTTCTGCCACCTGGTTGCTAGGGTCCCACTTAAGCCTAGCAACCATGTATTGATTGGAGACTGGAATAATAGAAAGATGAGCAATAAAAAGTAGAAATAACAATAAATTTGTAACTATACAGAACAGGAAAAAGGAAAAAAACACCTAAAAAAACTTAAGGAAGACCAATTGAAAAGTTGCTTAGAATTAGCGATTCTATAACATACTAAGGGTAAACCACCCCATTAAACATACATATTCTTCTAGAATCTCTTGATCAAAGGTAAAATATGACAATAAAACACCCAAGGATCAGAATAGCCAGAAACTCATATGACTCTCTTTAGTGACAGACACAGACTCTACAAGGGGTCAGCACCCCCCTAATGATGAGACCCAACTGGTCTACTATTTGGGTCAAGCTGGTGAATCCTAAAATGACCGTATTGGGGAAAGATGGCTGTTATCCTGCTGTAACTTATAGCAACCAATCAGCTGATCGATATCACTCCCCCAAAGCACAAAGAAAGATGGGAGCCAACATCTGATTGGATAGCTATGGGTAAAAGAGCCAGAGCAAATCTGACCCATAACCCTAAAAAGTATCAAATTGCTGCAGAGAGGGGGAGGAGGGGGAGGAAGAGGAGGAGTGGCCGGGGCTAAACAAGGTCACTTTGCTGCAAATCTCGGATTCAGGAAATCCAAAACATCAAGAGACAAAATAGGAGACAGTGAAATTTGAAAACAAGAACAATTTCCTTCATTCCAAAGATAGTCAGAGGAAATAATAGGGAAGGCTGACAATAGTAACAATGTTCATAAACAGAGGACCGATCCTGTACAAACCTCTATATCTCTGTTTTATCAGCTTTGACCAATAGAGCCTGTATTTTCCTTTTCAGCTGATGTTCTGAATACAGAGGAATAATTATGTGAATTGTGCTTAGTACAGAGGAAAACCTATGCTGCCAGTTTTATGGGATCTCTCTGTACAGACTATGAGCAAACTTAGGGGACTGTTCCTGCTGAATTGTGCTTAGTACAGGGAATACCTATGCTGCCAGTTTTATGGGATCTCTCTGTACAGACTATGAGCAAACTTAGGGGACTGTTCCTGCTGAATTGTGCTTAGTACAGGGAATACCTATGCTGCCAGTTTTATGGGATCTCTCTGTACAGACTATGAGCAAACTTAGGGGACTGTTCCTGCTGAATTGTGCTTAGTACAGGGAATACCTATGCTGTCAGTTTTATGGGATCTTTCTGTACAGACTATGAGCAAACTTAAGCTGGCCATAGACGCAAAGATCTGATCGTACGAATCGAGGATTCGTATGATTTTCGGACCGTGTGTGGAGAGTCCCGACATTTTTCGTCCAGCGGAGATCGGTCGTTTGGTCGATCGGACAGGTTAGAAAATTTCTGTCGGCTGCCGATAATATCTCTGCGTGTATTGCCGATCGTATGATTTTCAGTGGGAGACTGTCACTAGCTTTGGTTGGACATAGATATCGTACGATTGCTGTCAGGGGCAGAACATTGCTGATCTGTTCTTTAACTAATCTCACTGGTAAGACTTTGATCTGAATGGTTAGTGGCGGGTCGGGAGATGGGAAAGTCCGATCGTACGATGATTCATACGATCAGATCTTTGCATCTATGGCCAGCTTTAGGGGACTGTTCCTGCTGAATTGTGCTTAATACAGGGGAATACCTATGCTGCCATAGTTTTATGGGATCTCTCTGTACAGACTATGAGCAAACTTAGGGACTGTTCCTGCTGAATTGTGCTTAGTACAGGGGAATACCTATGCTGCCATAGTTTTATGGGATCTCTCTGTACAGACTATGACCAAACTTAGGGGCTGTTCCTGCTGAATTGTGCTTTGTACAGGGCAATACCTATGTTGTCATAGTTTTATGGGATCTCTCTGTACAGACTATGAGCAAACTTAGGGGTCTGTTCCTGCTGAATTGTGCTTATTACAGGGGAATACCTATGCTGCCATAGGTTTATGGGATCTCTCTGTACAGACTATGAGCAAACCTATAGGGCAGGTGTATGCTGTTAAAGATGTGGGCAATAATGATATTTTCTATGTTAGCAGAGAGACAGAACTACATTGTGCACTGTTGAGGAGAGAATGCCCGCAGCTTGCACACTCCAACACTACAGTCCTTGTTCCGGCCTCAGACACAGACATGTTAAATGTATGATCGATCACCCGGCTGCTGCCCCACAGCCCATTTCCCTATAAAGGTGTCAGAGAGCTTCCAGCACATCAGCCCCAGTGCAAACTGCTCAACCGGATGCAGCAAATCAATTCTCTTTCTCGGACACACAATGGCTGGAGGGCTCGGGCAGTGCTGCGTGTCGTGGGTTCACTATTTATTTGTGTTAAAGAGAAACCCTACCCAAAACCCTTTTTAGAAATGATATGTAAGAAACTGTCATTCTAACAGCAATGTAGCAGAAGTCAGTTCTCTCCCAGGTAGGGTTGCCACCTTTTCTGGAAAAAAATACCGGCCTTCCTATATATTTACCTTTTATCCCTATTAATAACATTGGGATAAACCATCATTTTTACCGGCCAGGCCAGTAAAATACCGGCCAGGTGGCAACCCTACTCCCAGGTGTGTTAATCAGCTGCCTTTCATTGCATAGTTTCAGGAGTCAGAGGCAGCAGTGCAGAAAACGTAAACAGATGTTTTTAGCATTTTTATACGGGTAAATAAAAGGAAGATAAAAAATTAGGGATCATGTTATTAGATGAGGCGGATGGAAATACATCATGGAACAGTTTAATTCCAGATTATACATGAAATCAGTTTTCCTTGAGACGTGGGGGGCGACATAATCGGCTCTGAGCAGATACCCCACGTGTCGCTGCCACCATTATCAATATAGTCTTTGTGTGACAATGGCCTCATTCCCTCTTCCGCTGTAACCCCATTAATTTGGGCCATGGAACTCTGACAACAGGGCTGACCCCGTGGCTCCTCCTCGACTCCCACACACTCCCACTACAATCAGCCCCTTGTCTGCACTGCTGCTTCACAACAACAGAGACCCCCGGCACCAGCAATCAGCTTGTCTGTACACTAATTTGTCTGTGCCTGGAGGGGGCGCTATTGCATGGAGTATCTATTCTGGCATCAAATAAAAGGATTTTAAAGTGGTTGTTCACCTTTAAATTAACTCTCAGGGGCAGATTTACTATATCGAGTGAATAATTCGAATGAAAAAATATTCGAATTTCAAAGTATTTTTTTTGGGGTACTTCGACTGTCGCATTAGTCAAATTCGAATGAATTCATTCGAATCGAACGATTCGAAGTAAAAATCGTTTAACTATTCGACCATTTGATCGAAGTACTGTCTCTTTAAAAAATACTTCGACTTCATACTTCGCCACTTTAAACCTACCGAGGTGCAATGTTAGCCTATGGGGATCTTCCCCAGTACTTTTCTGGGTTGAATAAAAATCCTTCGATCGATTGCTTAAAATCGTTCGAATCATAGCTTTTGCGCTAAAATACTTTGAATTCGATATTTGAATTCGAAGGATTTTACTTTGAGGGTCGAATTTGAGGGTTTTTGATAAATCTTGCCCCTTAGTGTGATGTAGAGAGTGATATTCTGTGACCATTTGCAATTGGTTTTCATTTTTTATTATTTGTGGTTTTTGAGTCATTTAGCTTTTTATTCTTAGCTCTCCAGTTTGCAATTTCAGCCATCTGGTTGCTATGATCCAAATAACCCTAGCAACCATGCTTTGATTTGAATAAGATACTGGACTATAAATAGGAGAGGGTCTGAATAGAAAGGTTAGTAATAAAAAGTAGCAATAAAAATAAATCTATAGCCTTACAGAACATTTGTTGTTTAGACAGGGTCAGTGACCCCCATTTGAAAGCTGGAAAGAGTCAGAAGAATATAAATAATAAATAATCTATAAACAAGAAAAAATGAAGACTAAATAAAATGTTGTTTAGAATTGGCCATTCTATAACATACTAAAAGTTAGCTTTAAGGTGAACCACCCCTTTAAGTCCAGCACTTCCATCAAGCCTGAGTGTTTTAAAGGAATGGCAATATAATGTACTGTTGCCCTGCGCTGGTAAAACTGATGTGTTTGCTTCAGAAACTCTACTATAGTTCATATAAACAAGCTGCTGTGTAGCCATGGGGGCAGCCGTTCAAGCACAGGATACACAGTAGATAACAGATAAGTACTACTATAGTTCATATAAACAAGCTGCTGTGTAGCCATGGGGGCAGCCGTTCAAGCACAGGATACACAGTAGATAACAGATAAGTACTACTATAGTTTATATAAACAAGCTGCTGTGTAGTCATGGGGGCAGCCATTCAAGCACAGGTTACACAGTAGATAACAGATAAGTAGTACTATAGTTTATATAAACAAGCTGCTGTGTAGTCATGGGGGCAGCCATTCAAGCCTATGAGTAAGTGCCCACACAGGCACGAAAACACGTTAGGTTTCTATGTCCTAATAAAAATTTTTTAATTTTTATATCTGACTCTTCACTTTTGGAAACCCTCACATCCTTGTGATGCAGTGTTCTTGGCAGCCATTCAAGCACAGGATACACAGTAGATAAGTACTACTATAGTTTATATAAACAAGCTGCTGTGTAGCCATGGGGGCAGCCATTCAAGCACAGGATACACAGTAGATAACAGATAAGTACTACTATAGTTTATATAAACAAGCTGCTGTGTAGCCATAGGGCAGACATTCAAGCACAGGATACACAGTAGATAACAGATAAGTACTACTATAGTTTATATAAACAAGCTGCTCTGTAGTCATGGGGGCAGCCATTCAAGCACAGGATAGACAGTAGATAACAGATAAGTACTACTATAGTTTATATAAACAAGCTGTTCTGTAGCCATGGGGGCAGCCATTCAAGCACAGGATAGACAGTAGATAACAGATAAGTACTACTATAGTTTATATAAACAAGCTGTTCTGTAGCCATGGGGGCAGCCATTCAAGCACACAGCTTTTTTATATAAACTATAGTAGTACTTACCTCCTATTAGTAAAATAAAGGAAAACTTAAAATCAGGGGATTAATGGGGGTTCTACTGTATATGCTTTTGAGCAGTTCAAAAACTACTGGTTTAACATTTGGTCAGGCTCCAGTCCCTTTGGTGCAATTCAAGGTAACAGATATTGCTGAAGTCACCCTGCTGTAGTTCCAAGGATATCTAAGGGAAGAAATAAGTATTCCCAATCCCGTCCTGACCGATCATCAGACATGGACCCACATCTCCCGATATGTTATTCATTAGTGGATCAGTTAACCTTTATGCAGAAGGGAAAATAAGATTTTGGGATAAAGGTAACGGATCCTATAATGAAGTAGGGGGTCACTTGGATGAAAGAGGGGACCTCAGGTGCCTTATATATCCTTGAGACTATAGTAGGATGACTGCAGCAATGTCTGTTATTACCTTGAAAAGAGCTAAAGGGAACCTGACCAAATGTCAACCTATGAAAGAGAAGGTTTAACCCCCTCAAAAAGCCTGAAAAACTCTAGACTTTAGTTGTGCATAGGCTGCTTTCTTACTGCAGGAACTGTATAGGCCCTAGGACTGTGGTCCATACCTTCCAACTGTCCCTTTTTCGGAGGGACAGTCCCTCTTTTGACAGCTCAACCCGCAGTCCCTCATTTGTACTGGAAAGTCCCTATTTTCTCTGCACTGAACAGCCAGAAAAAGAAACAAAGTTTCTCACTTAATTGGCTTTTAGCAGAGAGCCCAGAACAGCTAACAGGTGCAAATAAGATACTTTGTAACAATTTTGAGACACAAAAACACAGTTTAGATAAGGAGAAATATTTTCAAACTTTCATAACCTGCCAAATTTTGTAAAACATGGTAATTAGGGGGTGTGACCACATAAAGGGGTGTGGTCAAAAATTGCTGCGCTACGTGCGGAAACATTTTTTTTGTCCCTCTTTTTACTTCCAAAATGTTGGGGTATGGTGGTCAAGTGAAAGTAAAAGAAAATAAAGAGCAAGTCTTGTCTGGCACAGAATGATCAGACCACAGACCAATCACTGACCTACATTCTAAGGCTCACAACTCTCTAGGCCTGAGACCTGCTAATGGATGAGACAGCAGAGAGCAGGACATTCATTGAGGCCATTATTTGCAATCACAATCTCACTAATGTGCCCGAGATCTTCAGCCTCCGCTCCTGCATTCCTTCTTGTACCAGAGAACAGGCAGCACTGAAATGGCTCGAGAGAGAAAATCGTTAATGTCCTTTCCAGATCGTTATATTCTCGAAGCTCCTGCTTTGAATAACAATCTTTTTATCAGTAATAAAGCCTATCAAACAAGATGTTCAGACTCCCTTTTTTGTCATTTTGTGGCATTACTGGGATGGGTATTTAAGGAAAGCTCAGCAAATTTGCTTTGTTTGTTGCAAATCAATATTTAACAGAATCTTTCCGAATGGACACTGGAAATGCTATCCATCTAGTCTGGGGATAATGGGAGTTGTAGTTGTGAATGGCAGGTTTGTTACAGGTTGTTCATATAGGCAATAAGGATTCCCCTGTATAACGGCTACTATATAGGGTGTATAATTAAAGGGCTTGTTCACATTAAAATTACTTTTAGTATGACGTAGAGAGTGATATTCTGCAACAATTTGCAATTGGTTTTCATTTTTTATTATTATTTTTTTTTTAAGTTATTTAGCTTTTTATTCAGTAGCTCTCCAGTTTGCAATATCAGCAATCTGGTTGCTAGGGGCCAAATTACCCTAGCAACCATTCACTGATTTGAATAAGAGACTGGAATATGAATAGGTGAGGCCTGAATAGACAGATGAAGAATAAAAAGTAGCAATAAAAACACATTTGTAGCCTTACAGAGCATTTGTTTTTTAGATGGGGTCAGGGGAAAGCTGGAAAGAGTCAGAAGAAGAAGGGTAAATAATTAAAAACTATAGAAAATAAATAATGAGGACCAATTGAAATTGCTTAGAATTAGCCATTCTAGAACATACTAAAAGTTATCTTAAAGGTGAACCACCCTTTTAAGTCTACTAGAAAATTATGTAAGCAACCCAATACGCTGGTTTTACTTCCAATAAGGATTAATTATATCTTAGTTGGGATCAAGTACAAGCTACTGTTTTATTATTACACAGAAAAAGGAAATAGTTTTTAAAAATTTGGATAAAATGGAGTCTATGGGAGATGGCCGTTCCGTAATTCAGAGCTTTCTGGATAACAGGTTTCCGGAAAATGAATCCTATACCTGTGTTAAACATTTCTAGTGTATATGTCACGG
Source organism: Xenopus petersii (assembly GCA_038501925.1). NCBI lineage: Eukaryota > Metazoa > Chordata > Amphibia > Anura > Pipidae > Xenopus > Xenopus petersii. The sequence continues at coordinate 14,842,332 of CM076674.1, forward strand.
CTCTCCAATCTGGAATGCTCGGGACCTGGGTTTTTCTAGATAACTAATCTTTCCATAATTTGGATCTTCATACCTTGTAAACCATGTAATACCATGTAAACATTAAATAAACCAAATAGGCTGTTTCTGCTTCAAATAAGGATTAATTATATCTTAGTTGGGATCAAGTACAGGTATGGGACCTGTTATCCAGAATGCTGGGGACCTGGGGTTTTCCGGATAACAGATCTTTCCGTATTTTGAATCTTCATACCTTAAGTCTACTAGAAAATCATGTAAATATTAAATAAACCCAATAGGCTGGTTTTGCTTCCAATAAGGATTAATTATATCTTAGTTGGGATCAAGTACAAGCGACTGTTTTATTAATACACAGAAAAGGGATACGGCCTGTCGATAATTCGGAGCTTAACAGAGCATTTGTTTTTTTAGATGGGGTCAGTGACCCCCCATTTAAAAGCAGGAAAGAGTCAGAAGAAGAAGGCAAATACTGAAAAAACAAAAAAAAACAATTAATGAGGACCAACTGAAAAGTTGCTTAAGCCATACTAAAAGTTAACTTAAAGGTGAACCACCCCTTTAAAGAAATGAGTGGGGGCGGTTATAGCATATTATGGGATACAATTAGCAAACTGTTAAGCGGAGTGGCAGTAAAACCCACTTCTTGGAAAAATCAGCAGAATGAGACTTTTTTTTTCTTCTCATTTTTATATGATTTCACTGGAAGTGTCCCAGGCAGAATCCATTTCTCTCCAGGGCACAAATAGGATTTTACCCACCCAAGGACAGCTTGGCCATTTATTACGGCCCCAGGGAAGTGTCACACTGCTCTGCGTATGGAAAGCTGAATGACAGAGATCATTCTCACTGGGGAGATTAAAACATTGATTTTACAAGACGGCAGCACCATCAAAATTCTTCAACATATACAGTTTGTCTGGAACCAGCCTGAACCTGCTACAAGACAGCCGCCTGCTTTGTCCCTTGCATCAATCACATCTGATTATTCTTTCTATGCAATGAAATGTATCAAAGGGAATGACCCCTTGTATATGGGAATAGAGAGGCACATACACAAGATTGTAGCAGACACAACTAAAGGCCATACACTATTAGATCCGTTTGTCTGATGAGGTCGCCAAACGATAGTAAAGGAAAACTTTACCCCAAAATAAATATTTAAGCAACAGGTAGTTTATATCAAATTAAGTGACACATTAAATAATCTTATCAAACTGGAATATATATATATATTGCCCTTTTACATCTGTTGTCTTGAGCCACCGTTTTGTGATGGTCTCTGTGCTGCCTCAGAGATCACCTGACCAGAAATACTGCAACTCTAACTGTAACAGGAAGAGATCACCTGACCAGAAATACTGCAGCTCTAACTGTAACAGGAAGAGATCACCTGACCAGAAATACTGCAGCTCTAACTGTAACAGGAAGAGATCACCTGACCAGAAATACTGCAGCTCTAACTGTAACAGGAAGAGATCACCTGACCAGAAATACTGCAGCTCTAACTGTAACAGGAAGAGATCACCTGACCAGAAATACTGCAGCTCTAACTGTAACAGGAAGAAGTGTGGAAGCAAAAGACAGAACTCTGTCTGTTAATTGTGACCTGTCATGTGACCTAAGAAGTATTGGCCCTGGGGCCAATATGGTCCTGGATTGAAGAAAAATCAAACGTGCCCAATCGATATATGGACAATTTTTGGCCTGATATCAATTGGGGAGACCCAACACACAGGCAGATAAGCTACAAGCAGCTTTAATCGGGAAGTTTATTGCTATCTTTACACAATTTCACCCTATCTGGACCCCTGTTCATCCTGTCGCCTCAGTAAAATCCAATCTCCACCCCTCTACCCAAATGTTGCACCATAATTATGGTTAACGTCCCAAGTTCAATACTCCTGATATAGGTCATATTGGGCAGAACTCAGAGCATGATCTAGGGCAAAATACACAGGATAAAAGGGCCCATCACATTGTTGTTGCTGGGGCAGGGCAAGTGCCGTCTAGCCTTGGGCATTCTAGAACAGTAGCTGTCCAACATCAGCCACCGTAGATTGGACAGATTGGTATTAAACTGGCCATACACAGCCTGATAAAATCTGCTGGTACCACCCCTCTGGATCGGTCAGATATCTATTGGGCATCTTGACTAGGGTTGCCACCTTTTCTGAGAAAAAATACCGGCCTTCCTATATATTTCTTTTTTCCCCTATTAATAACATTGGGATCAACCATCATTTTTACCGGCCAGGCAGGTAAAATACCGGCCATGTGGCAACCCTAATCTTGACTAAAGTTATCCATGGAGGGCCACACTGCAGCTTCTGTTGACGAGTCTCCCTATGACCCCAATCGTGGTCTGGGGGCCAAAATGATCACATTTGAGACCCAATTTGGCTCAGTATGTTTGTGGCTTTTAGTGAGGGGCCACACCGTGTTCCTAACTCCACTATAAGCAAAGGGAGCTCTGCTGCCAAGGCCACAACCTGCAAGTGAATTCAGCAATTCAGCTCTCGGGGGAAATGAAGTAGTGGAGGTTTAATGGACTCTTGACAAGGTGCAGAACAGCTGCGAAACAATGAGTCACGACCCAGGACTCCCCCCAACGGCGTTTACTTAGTCACAACCCTGAGGATTCCGCTAATAGCAACTGCCAACAGGTGACATCACAACTAATGATTAAACACAACTTTTAAAAGTCTTGGAGATGCGGCAGATAGGTTGGCTAGCTTTGCTGGGAACTGGAAGCCTTGTAGCCATTTGTTCTGCTCTGTTTTCAGCTTGGTCTATAGAGTGTCTGTTTCTGTTATCTGTACTGAGCTCTACTCCATACCAAGCTTCTGTATCATCTCCCTATCACTCACCCTTGTCTAGCACCCTCCTCCTGTGTCTCCCTCTCAGCACCCACTCCAACGTTGTCTTTCCCTCGTATCCTTTGTCTCTTCCCATCCAGAAACGTAACTAGAGGGGGGCAGGCCCTGGTGCAGGACGCGCAGCCGGGCCCCCACCCCCCTCCGTACACCCCCTGCTCCCCCGGTAGTTCCGCCACTGTTCCCACCATGCTTGCTCCTCCAACCTATTCCATGGTGCATGAGACTTGCAAGATTTGCTTTCCGGATTGCTAAACAGTAGTAAGGGGGTTATTTATTAAACTCCGAATGCCAAAACCCCGAAATTTTTTTGTTTTTTTTAGTATAAAATCTGAATTTTTAGTGGAAAAAAACACAAATTTTTCAGTATTTATTATAACCTGAGGATGGAAAAAGTCTGAATCTGAAAATCCAGCATCTCAGACCTGCCGAGGTTGCATATAAGTTAGTGGAAGATATCCTGATCTGCGCTGGGTTTTGTGCAATAATCCGAAGATTTTGTGGTTTTCGGGCAAAAATCAGAAAAAAAAATCGGGTGGAAAATCAGAAAAATTTGTACGATTTGTTTTTATTACAATTTGTTGACACAAAGAAAATTTTCTGGAAAGTGTATTGATAATTAAGGAGAAAAAACCTGTGCGGATTTAGTTGGAGTCGTTTTCAAATAAATTCGGACTTTGATAAATGAGCCTCCCTCTATAGCACACCATTCAATAAGAATGTTGCAATAAAGTCCATGCTTTATGGCAATGCATAAAGGAAAGTACAGATATACTGTAGCAAGGGCTGCTGCAATATTCCCCAAGCACATGGTACATGCATTTCAGTCAGCACATGGAAAAAGAATTAGTGTTCTATAAAGGGGTTTTTTTTTTATACTTCCCCTTTAAAAATCAAGAGGAAGTATGATAATGGAATGAGAGCTTTCAAATCCATCTCTAAAAGAAGAAAAAGTAATAAGAGGAAATACAATTTGCAGGAAATAACCATGAAAAAAAAAAATGGCTCTCTGGTGGCCGTGAGGACAGGCCGGAAGATTGAGGATAAAAATAGTGAATGAAACAGACAAATAACCGTCTGCAAGAGGAAAAAGCAGCCAGTGAATAGAGAGAGAACAGTCGAGTGCAGATCCAGAGACTGCATTGTGCTTCCTGTTCCTTCTTATAGCTTCTCCTTTAAAAGATAAAGTTCAGTTTTAAGGGGAAAAAAAAAATTTACTTGTGTGCCCAGTAACATCTACTTACACCACTGGCTGCCCATATATTCGCCCTGGACATGGCGGCCATAGAATGTCAAGCACAAAGTTGTGTGTCTCCGGTTCAGGCAACGAATGAAAATCAAAGGGTAAGAAACCCTACAGGGGCTGTTCACCTTTAAACCCATTTTCAGTAAGATTTAGAGGGTGATATTCTGAGACCATTTGGTTTCATTTTTTATTATTTGTGGTTTTTAGCTTTTTATTCAGCAGCTCTCCAGTTTGCAATTTCAGCCATCTGGTTGATAGGGCCCAAATTACCTTAGCAACCATGCACATACCTCCCAACATTTTGGAAATAAAAAAGAGGGACAAAAAAGTTGCTGCACGTAGTGTGCCAAAATTGTTTCGACCACGCCCATTTTGTGGCCACACCCCTAATTACCATGTTCATTTTACAAAATTTGGCAGGTTATAAAAGTTTGAACATATTTCTTTATTTTTTCCCCCAGTTATTACAGTTTTGCTAATGACGGTGAATTGACCTTTAAGCTGTGAGTCTAACTTTTCCCAAGGGACCTGTTATCTTATACTGTTACAATTACTTATTTGCTTATCTAAATTGCTAATCTAGATACATTTGATTTGTTACAAATGTATCTTATCTTTTGTTATGGCTGTTCTGGGCTCTCTGCCAAAAGCAAAATAAGTTAGAAACTTTGTTTCTTTATCTGGCTGTTCAGTGCAGAGAAAAACAGGTTTTCCAGTACAAATGAGGGACTGCGGGTTGAGCTGTCAAAAGAGGGACTGTCCCTCTAAAAACAGGACAGTTGGGAGGTATGATGCATTGAATTGAATAAGAGACTGGAATATGAATAGGAGAGACCTGAATAGAAAGATGAGGAATAAAAAGTAGTAATAACAATACATTTGTAGCCTTACAGAGCGTCTTCTTTTATGAAGGGGTCAGTGACCCCCCCCTCATATGAAAGCTGTAACGAGTCAGAAGAGGAAGGCAAATAATTTGCAAACTATAAAAAATAATTAATGAAGACCAACTAAAACATTGCTTAGAATAGGCCATTCTATAACTTACTAAAAGTTAAAGGGATTCTGTCATGATTATATGATGTAGTTTTTATTTCTAAATGACATGCAAATAATTTTCTCTACCATATAAAATTTCATTCCTGAACCAGCAAGTGTATTTAGTTGTAATATTGGTGTGTAGGTGCATCTCAGGTTATTTTGCCTGGTCATGTGATTTCAGAAGAGATGGGAATAGGATGGAACTGCTTTCTGACAGGTTGTTGTTTCTCCTTCTCAATGTAACTGAATGTGTCTCAGTGGGACCTGGATTATTTTATTGAGCGATGTTCTTAGGGCAGAGACTAGGGTTGTCACCTGGCCGGTAAAAATGTTGCATGATTGTATAGGGAAAAACCATAAAAACATAGGAAGGCCAGTATTTTTTTCTAGAAAAGGTGGCAACCCTAGCAGAGACACACGCTCAGATTCGTGGAGAATAGTCGCTTAATGACGGAAAACGAAGCGCACCGATTGCCATCCTGCCGCCGATTTCGATTCTAGACGACGGGAGGTAGTTTGGGCAGATTAGATGCCCTGAAGAAGAGGCGATTTATCGTCGGGTGACCAAGGCTTGTGACGAACGGGCAGATTTAGTCACCTGTCGACTAACCACCTCTTCTTCTGGGCAACAATCTCCCCGAACTGCCTTTGTGTGTTTTCCCGTCTGCTATAATGAAAAGTTGCCTGCGCTAAAGCACACGCGGCGCTTTTACCGAAGTTGCCTCACGAGGAAATCTCCCCGAATCTGCCCATGTGTCACAACAAGCCTAAATCTCCCCGAATCTGAGAGTGTGTCTCTGCCCTTATATCTTGTTTGCACTTTTGAGAAATAGATTTCAGTGCAGAATTCTGTGTTTTGTCCCATGACAGTATCCCTTTAACTTAAAGGTGAACTACCCCTTTAATATGGTCTTCAATTTGTACATAAAAAAGCAAGTGTCGGTGAATGGCAGAGAAAGCAGAGATGGAACAGAACAAATGGGGTGTTTGAACATAAAACATAGAAGCTTAGTTTGTCTGTGCAATAGAGTGTGGGGTAAGTGTCTGCGCATTTAAATCTCTCCCCCCACCCCGGCAAGATCAAAAGCGGGGGGGGGGGGGCAAGTACGGGAAATGTCAGGGCACTAAATTTAGAGCAAGAGACCCTGACACACTGACAGCTCCGGGTCCCACTGGGGAGATGCGGAACAGGATAGACTGCAGGGGAGACAAGTGCCAGGAATATGTCGCACTCTTTTCCTTTATTGCCTCTGCCTTAGGATAACCAGACATGCCAACACATCCAATTAAAAGGGAGGCTCGTGCTTCAGACACAAAATGTTTCAATGTCCTAAATATATTGATAATGGGTCAAGTGCATAGGACTCTCTTATTTGTCTGGATGTATTTTGTGGTCACAGCCTCATTGCACCCCCCCGCTTAATGTTTTTAAAAATGAGTGATGTTTACCCAACAAAGTGCCTTTTGCTACTAAGGCAAGATCCTTGCCTCAGGCAGCAGCGCATTGGCACAGGGGGGGGGGCAAAAAGCTGGAAAATGGACTTTTCGGGATATATTTATCAAAGAGAGCAGTGAGAGATCGCCCAGTCTGCTACAGTGAAATTCAGCCACTCTCCATTAATTTCTATGGGATTTTTAAAAGAGTATTTATCAATGGGTGAAAGTGAAAGTTCATACTTTGATAAATATGCCTTTCAAAATCCCATAGAAATGAATGGAGAGTGGCGGAATTTCACTCTAGAGCAGGGATCCCCAACCTTTTGAACCCGTGAGCAACATTCAGAAGAAAAAGGAGTTGGGGAGCAACACAAACATGAAACATGTTTTTTGGGGTGCCAAATAAGGCTGTGATTGGCCATTTGGTAGTTCCTATGTGGATTGTCAACCTACATTGAGGCTTTGTTTGGCAGGACACCTAGTTTTTATACAACAAAAACTTGCCTCCAAACCGAGTGAGAATGATCCTTAGTTTATTGTGGCTTGCAAGGTGAACTGCGGTGCTTACTAGTGAAATGAATGGGAAACAATCTACGTGACACTGACAAAGGCCCTACTAATAAATATGATGCACATTATAAGCATCATTTACATTTTTCTGCATACAACAAATTATACCCTGTTACTGTATGGCTAATGCAAAATTCCAAAAGGGATCGGCACCTAGAAACAGCCTGTACTTTGCCTGTAAACATGAATTTGAATAAATAAAAACAAATAAAAGGGCCGGTATCACGGCGGGGAACAATGGTGGCATCACTACACAGTCCATATCCCACAGGAAGTTTAGATTTTGTTTCCAAAGCATTTCCTGCAGCCTTGAAAAATATGTGAAATCATTTGCTTCCTTCACAGTTTTCTTCAGATTAGAGAACAAACGGAGATAACTGGTACCCACCCCACAAATACTGCTGCTCACTCCAGCCTCACACATTAAAGGAAAAGTTATAATAATAATAATAATAATAATAAAAAAATACAGGTATGGGACCCAGAATGCTCAGGAACTTTGGGTTTTCAGGATAGTGGATCTTTCCGTAATTTGGATCTTCATTCCTTAAGTCTAAAAAAAAATCATGTAAACATTAAATGCACCCAATAGGATTGTTTTGACTCCAATAAAGATTAATTATATTTTAGTTGAGATCAAGTACAAGTTACTGTTTTATTATTACAGAGAAAAAGGTGATCATTTTTTAAAAATTGATTTATTTTATTAAAAAGGAGTCTATGGGAGTTTTCTATACTCACAATAAGCAATACCCCCATATTGTATCCCAGGGTCAACACCATGTATAATATCCCAGAACACACAGCACGATAAATACAGTGCCAATTCCATTAATAATATTCCAGAACACACGGCAGATAAATACAGCGCCAATTCCATGTATAATATCCCAGAACACACAGCAGGATAAATACAGCCCCAATTCCATGTATAATACCCCAGAACACACAGCAGGATAAATACAGTGCCAGTTCCATGTATAATACCCCAGAACACACAGCAGGATAAATACAGCGCCAATTCCATGTATAATATCCCAGAACACACAGCAGGATAAATACAGCCCCAATTCCATGTATAATATCCCAGAACACACAGCAGCATAAATACAGTTCCAATTCCATGTATAATACCCCAGAACACACAGCAGGATACATATCGTGCCAATTCCATGTATAATACCCCAGAACACACAGCAGGATAAATACAGTGCCAATTCCATTAATAATATTCCAGAACACACGGCAGATAAATACAGCGCCAATTCCATGTATAATATCCCAGAACACACAGCAGGATAAATACAGCCCCAATTCCATGTATAACACCCCATAACACACGGCAGGATAAATACAGTGCCAATTCCATGTATAATATCCCAGAACACACAGCAGGATAAATACAGTGCCAATTCCATGTATAAAACCCCATAACACAAGGCAGGATAAATACAGTGCCAATTCCATGTAGAATACCCCAGAACACACAGCAGGATAAATATCGTGCCAATGTATAATACCCCAGAACACACAGCAGGATAAATACAGTGCCAATTCCATGTATAATACCCCAGAACACACAGCAGGATAAATACAGTGCCAATTCCATGTATAATACCCCAGAACACACAGCAGGATAAATATCGAGCCAGTTCCATGTATAATATCCCAGAACACACAACAGGATAAATACAGTACCAATTCCATGTATAATACCCCAGAACACACAACAGGATAAATACAGTACCAATTCCATGTATAATACCCCAGAACACACAGCAGGATAAATACAGTGCCAATTCCATGTATAATACCCCAGAACACACAGCAGGATAAATATCGAGCCAGTTCCATGTATAATATCCCAGAACACACAACAGGATAAATACAGTACCAATTCCATGTATAATACCCCAGAACACACAGCAGGATAAATACAGTGCCAATTCCATGTATAATACCCCAGAACACACAGCAGGATAAATACAGTGCCAATTCCATGTATAATACCCCAGAACACACAGCAGATAATTACAGTACCAATTACATGTATAATCAGGGCTGCCATCAGGGGGGGAAAGGGGGGACAAGCGTACCGGGCACGGGCATGAAGGGGGGCCCGGCAGCGCTGCATTTTTTGAAGATCCGGGCCCCCCTTACGAGCGCCCGAGCCGTACGTCTTGCTTCTGTGCTGCCGAATGCGGAAGTGCCGAAAAGCCGAAGCCGATGCGCCGAAAAGACCCGAAGTCACGGAAAAAGCCGAAGTCACGAAGCGCCGAAAAGACCCGAAGTCACGAAAACAGCCGAAGCCGAAGTCCTGAAGCAGCGCAAAGACCCGAAGTCACGAAAACAGCCGAAGCCGAAGTCCTGAAGCGGTGAAAAGACCCGAAGTCACGAAAGGAGGTCAAGTTGAAGTACTGAAGCCGTGAGTTCAATTCTACTGAACACCAGTTTGTGTATTTTTTTTTTTTTTAATCTCCTGGCCACCAATGTATTATTTTAATATTCTATAGGCCCCTGCAACCAATCTTTTTTTTTAAAACATGTTTTTTTGGGGCCCCAATTTTTTTTTTAACTCGTAAGGGGCCCCTGACGCCAATGTTTTTTTTTTTTTTCAAAAAATTTTTTTTTTTTTTTTAAATTTTTTTTTGGGGCCTCAATTTGTTTTTAACTTGTAAGGGGGCCCCTGCTGCCAATGTTTTTTTTTCAAAAAAAATTTTTTTTTTTTTCAAATTTTTTTTTGGGGCCCCAATTTGTTTTTAACTTATAAGGGGGCCCCTGACGCCAATGTTTTTTTTTTTTTTTCAAAAAAATTTTTTTTTTTTAATTTTTTTTTTGGGGCCCCAATTTGTTTTTAACTTGTAAGGGGGCCCCTGACGCCAATGTTTTTTTTTTTTTCAAAAAAATTTTTTTTTTTTAATTTTTTTTTTGGGGCCCCAATTTGTTTTTAACTTGTAAGGGGGCCCCTGCCGCCAATGTTTTTTTTTTTTTTAGTTTTTTTTACATTTTTTTTGTTGGGGCCCCAAGTTTTTTTTAACTTATAAGTGGGCCCCTGCCACCAATGTTTTTTTTAAAAAAAAAAAATTTAATTTTTTTTTTTTTGGGGCCCCAATTTTTTATAAGGGGGCCCTGACCATCAATAGCTTTTTACAACTTGTGTGGGGGGGGTTACTTTTTTAGCGCTGATGTCTGTGTGGTCTTTTAAATGCGATGTGGAGTGGGCGGGAAATGGGGTGGAGCTTGGTCGTCAGTGTGGGCGGGGCCCAGGGGGCCCCAAAAATTTTGTTGTACGGGGGCCCGTGATTTCTAATGGCGGCCCTGTGTATAATACCCCAGAACACACAGCAGGATAAATACAGTGCCAATTCCATGTATAATACCCAGAACACACAGCAGGATAAATACAGTGCCAATTCCATATATAATACCCCAGAACACACAGCAGGATAAATATCGAGCCAATTCCATGTATAATACCCAGAAGTCATTTACTCCAGATCCCTATTTATGACATACATATGACGGGGAGTGTTAAGCAGATGGATAGTCTTGGTCCTATTATGGCCGATAAAATGAGCTATCCCTTAAGCCAGTGACAGGTCACCTCCCCAAAGCAATTAGCTAATTGGCTGAGATCACTCCGGCAGGGAATGAAAGAGCTGACTCACACACCAGGCCCTGCCTGTGCATCTTTCTTTGTCCCAGGATCTAATTTAATCTCCGAAATCAGAAGAGCAAATCTCACTGGCGTAGGAACAGCCGGCCGTGTGGATCATGGGATTTGTCAAGCAATGGCTCCGGTGTTGATTTGCCAGCAGTGAAAGTTCATTAATGTTTGTGTGGATAGAGGAAGGAGCCTGCAGTGTAAAACAGGACCAGGGATAGAAATGAAAGGGAAAGGCAAGCTGACACTGGGAAGTGTAGTTCAGCAATGCGTGGGTGCATGGGAATTACTGGCAGTCTGGACCTATTGGTAATTCCAGGCTTCTCCTAGCAGGTCAGATCCATAGGTGCAGTTGATGCCATTACACTTCCTAGTAAGCGATTACTTTGTAAATGCGTTGTCACATGACCAGTCATTTTTATTGGATGCATGAAATGTTCTTTTCTCCATAAATCATATCCCAGTCTATTATAAAATACTGTAAGGCTATAAATGCTAAATCTGTTCTGTGGCCTCCCCCAGCGCATGAACATGATCAGACTGTACTGAAAAACATTCTCCCCTCCAGCCAATACCATCGCTTATCAGATGGCGTATGGGATACCAGGAATAGAAACTGACTTCACAGAAATTGATTGGTACGACGCATTCGTGTTACTGCCGTAACCAAAATAAATAGAAAGCGCCCGCTCTGAATCATTGAAGATGTATATTATTTTCATTTGGCTCCGGCTGCTCGCTCAGAAACTTTGCCTTTATTTCTTCATATAAAAGGACCGATTATATAATAGTCAGTTCCCCCACACAGGCCCATAAAAGCTGCTGATGGACCGAGTTGGCAGCTTATTGGCCCGTGTGTAGGGTTGCCACCTCCTGGCCAGTATTTTACAGGCCTGGCCGGTAAAAATGATGGTTGATCCCAATGTTATTAATAGGGAAAAAAGATAAATATATAGGAAGGACGGTATTTTATTTCCAGAAAAGGTGGCATCTGACGGGTGTTCCCGATTGATCGACCACCTGTATTGCCCCCATTCTGAACCGATCGTTGGGCCCTAGGCCCCATGATTGGATCAGCCTGATATCCCCCACCTCAATGTGAGCATATCGGGGAGAGATCCACTCATTTGGCGACATCCCCAAACAAGTGGATCTCCCTGTGTATGGACACCTTTACTTCCCTCTGCCTTCCCTATGGGTGTCTGGGTGTTAGGGGAAAGCTGAAGACTGATATTGATTGACGCGTCTTAAGACCTCCATAAGTGGGTAGACATTAACCGCACTTGATAATTTATTGGCCACATTAGTGTTCGGTTTTCACAAGGCTTGAAACCGAACAGAAACTTGAAACCTGAACAGGCCTTAAAAAACCGAACTGTTCGGGTCATAACCAAACAGGTGGCAACCCTAGTACGAGCCCTTGGAAGAAATAAATATAATTAACAACTGGTTATCTGCACATCCACATTTCTACCGATTTACTAGGATTCAGTGGGAACTTCCCCTTTAAATAATCCATGGTGTTGCATTAGGGTCTGAGGCTGCATTCAGGGCCATGGGAATAAGAATAAGGGTTGGCAGCAAGTGCCAGCAGAGGAGAATGAGGGCTAAGAGGCAGTGCCACGGATAGGGCATGTGTATGGGGCTGAGTTCCCAGGGACGGGCGTGGGAATGGTTTGGGGAGGAGACACAGGAATGTGCGTGGGAATCAGGTGCAGGCAGTGGAGCCGGGGGCTGAAGGATCCATCAGAACAATAGAGATGTGGGCAGTTAGAACAGGACAGGATTTAGAAAATGTTGATCACTGTGAAGTGTTATGAGCACCATGGAATAAAGATTGGGAACCCCCCATTTGTAGCAGACAGGGGCAAATGCACCAGCCGCAGTGCTCAATAGCTAGCATTAGTTTCTATTGTTTTCATAAAAAGAGGTGGGAACTGCCACACTGATTGATTGGTGTTGGCGTTGTCCATAGACAAGTTGTGTTTATAAAGGAAATTATACAAACAGTTTTTGAGGTTATGTGATTTTAGCAATAGTTTTAGGACTAGAACTGCTGCTAACCATCAAATAAAAGCTCTAAAGTTTCTAGGAAAAACTCAATAAAACTGAGCGAAAACTCGAATCCCCGAGTTTTTCCCCCAAAAAACTAATTTTTTGGCCTTTTTTCCCTGAAAACGTTAGATTTTCTGGCTAAACCCAGTGCACACAATGGAAACTTCAAATTGAGGTAGGTGCCTCTCACATTGACTTATACAGGACCTCGACAGGTCTGAGATGGTGGATTTTTGGATTCCGGCTTTTTGCAGGATTGGGCTACAGGTATGGGACCCGTTATCTGGAAACCTGTTATCCAGATCCGAATGACGGAAAGGCTGTCTCCCAAAGACTCCGTTTTATCCAAATAATTAAAATGTTAAAAATGATTTCCTTTTTCTGTGTAATAATAAAACAGTCACTTGTACTTGATCCCAACTGAGATATAATTAATCCTTATTGGAAGCAAAACCAGCCTATTGGCTTTATTTAATGTTTATATGATTTTCTAGTAGACTTAGGGGCAGATTTATCAAAGGTCGAGGTGAATTTTGGAATTTCAAGCTATTTTTTGTGTCCTTCAACTAGGGAATAGTCCAAATTCAATTTGAAATTTAAAAAAAAAAATCAAAAATTCGAATATTATGTACTGTGTCTTGACCCAAAAAAAACGTCGACTTAATTTGGGTTGGTCTTTTTGCATTGGAATTTCGAAGTTTTTTCAATTTGAAATTCGACTCTTGATCAATCTGCCCCTTACGGTATGAAGATCCAAATTATGGAAATTTTCATTATCTAGAAAACCCCAGGTCCTGGGCATTCTGGATAACAGGTCCCAAACCTGTATAATAAATCTAGGAAAAGTCAGGTTTTCCCCCCCTCAAAAAATTAGAGATTTCTATTTTAAAAAAAGAGAGATTTTAACATTCAGAGTTTAATAAATAACCCCCTAAATGTCAGGTTTAACTTCCCCTTTAATATAATGCTCATGAGCATGGTATATTACATTCCGGAAAAAGTTCAGTGGCAGCAAAAGTTCATCTTGAAACTGCGCCCACAGTTAATTGTTCAAGTTCAACAACAAATACTCAAACAATAACTCATTAAGCAAAAAACGATAACTAATAATTATCACATTAGCATAATCACTTTCTTAAACCCCCTCTGGGAGATAATGAGTTGTTAGAATACTATGGTGAAATTATATATAATTATTTATAGGTATGGCAGCTCCAATTACTAATCATACAAAGGCAATTATGCAGTTGAAGCTGCTGATGCGCCGCGCAATCAAAGTACAGGATGCTGGGAGTTGTAGTTCAGGGGAGGCGGCGAAATAAATAGCAAAAGTAGATATTTATAAAGTGAAGGTAAATAAATCATGACATGGACTTGGCCCAGACAAGAATCAATAGATGATTTTCTTTCCCTGAAAGCCTCTTGGAGACTCTACACAATGATGTCCTTAAAGGGTTTGCTTACCTTTAAATTTATATTTAGTATCATATAGAGAGTGATATTCTGAGATGATTTGCAATTGGTTTTCATTTTTTATTATTTGTGGTTTTTGAGTTATTCAGCAGCTCTCCAGTTTGCAGTTTCAGCCATCTGGTTACTAGGGTCCAAATTACCCCAGCAACCATGCATTGATTTGAACAAGAGACTGGAATATGAATATGAGAGGCCTGAATAGAAAGATGAGGAATAAAAAGTAGCAATAACAATACATTTGTAGCCTTACAGAGCATTTGTTTTTTAGATGGGGTCAGTGACCCGCATTTGAAAGCTGGTAAGAGACAGAGGAAGAGGCAAATAATTCAAAAACTATAAAAAAAAAAAAGAAGAAAAGATGAAGACCAATTGAAAAGTTGCTCAGAATTAGCCAATCTATAACATACTTAAATATAACTTAAAGGTGAACCGGCTGCTGGGAGGCAACATGTTTCCCTAAGGGGCCCTTTTGATTCCAGGGGCCCAGGGAGATGCTTCTCAATCAATGTGATCACAGCTCATTTAGAGCAAAAAAAAACCATCAGCCAAGAGCTCAACGTTTAGATTGAACCAATTTGTGGCAAGAATAGACAATCTGCTTTTTCATTGGCTTAACTGTATAACTGGAACGTCAAGGGTACGAGTCTAGTTGCCTTTAATTCTGAAAATGATGGAATCCTTTGTCATACTTGCCCTTTAAAACATCTAAGCGGACACAAAGGGATTGTCGGAATTTTAACGGTCGGGTTATGAACCTGCTGCTAATTGTACAGTGGACGCCAAACTGGCCACCGCCGAGTACACGAGAGAATGAGATTGGGCCGAATGATCTTTCCCTCCCACTCGGTCCTGTGATTCTATAAATATCCGGTTTAATATCGACTCTATTTTCATTTCCCTGCCCCGGGCTCCTTAGCCAGTCCTGCTCTCCAGTTCCAAAACAGGCAAAATCAATAGGAGACAGAATCACGGGGCAATGCATTTATCCAGTGTCTGCAAAGTACTGTATTACTTACACCATAACTACACACTGACTGGCGAGTACAACTGCTCTTTCCTCCAGTCTTATCTGCCTGTCTTTCCCCGTCAAGAGACAAAATGCAAGGAGCAAAATCGTCTTGTTACTCCATCTGTAGGATACTAGACTGGGCACCTATTATCCCACTATTACTATAGGCACCATCTCTCCCTACTATACCTGCTATCCCACAGTCACACTCCCTTCCTAGAGACTATTATCCACTGTTACTATAGGCACCATCTCTCCCTACTATACCTGCTATCCCACAGTCACACTCCCTTCCCAGAGACTATTATCCCACTGTTACTATAGACACCATCTCTCCCTACTATACCTGCTATCCCACAGTCACACTCCCTTCCCAGAGACTATTATCCACTGTTACTATAGACACCATCTCTCCCTACTATACCTGCTATCCCACAGTCACACTCCCTTCCCAGAGACTATCCCACTGTTACTATAGGCACCATCTCTCCCTACTATACCTGCTATCCCACAGTCACACTCCCTTCCCAGAGACTATCCCACTGTTACTATAGGCATCTTCTCTCCCTACTATACCTGCTATCCCACAGTCATACTCCCTTCCCAGAGACTATTATCCACTGTTACTATAGACACCATCTCTCCCTACTATACCTGCTATCCCATAGTCACACTCCCTTCCCAGAGACTATTATCCACTGTTACTATAGGCACCATCTCTCCCTACTATACCTGCTATCCCACAGTCACACTCCCTTCCCAGAGACTATTATCCCACTGTTACTATAGGCACCATCTCTCCCTACTATACCTGCTATCCCACAGTCACACTCCCTTCCCAGATACTATTTTCCCACTGTTACTATAAACACCATCTCTCCCTACTATACCTGCTATCCCACAGTCACACTCCCTTCTCAGAGACTATTATCCCACTGTTACTATAGGCACCATCTCTTTCTACTATACCTGCTATCCCACAGTCACACTCCCTTCCCAGAGACTATTATCCCACTGTTACTATAGGCACCATCTCTTTCTACTATACCTGCTATCCCACAGTCACACTCCCTTCCCAGATACTATTATCCCAGTGTTACTATAGACACCATCTCTCCCTACTATACCTGCTATCCCACAGTCACACTCCCTTCCCAGAGACTATTATCCACTGTTACTATAGACACCATCTCTCCCTACTATACCTGCTATCCCACAGTCACACTCCCTTCCCAGATACTATTATCCCACTGTTACTATAGACACCATCTCTCTCTACTATACCTGCGATCCCACAGTCACACTCCCTTCCCAGAGACTATTATCCACTGTTACTATAGGCACCATCTCTCCCTACTATACCTGCTATCCCACAGTCACACTCCCTTCCCAGAGACTATTATCCACTGTTACTATACACACCATCTCTCCCTACTATACCTGCTATCCCACAGTCACACTCCCTTCCCAGAGACTATTATCCACTGTTACTATAGGCACCATCTCTCCCTACTATACCTGCTATCCCACAGTCACACTCCCTTCCCAGAGACTATTATCCCACTGATACTATAGGCACCATCTCTCCCTACTATACCTGCTATCCCACAGTCACACTCCCTTCCCAGAGACTATTATCCCACTGTTACTATAGGCACCATCTCTCCCTACTATACCTGCTATCCCACAGTCACACTCCCTTCCCAGATACTATTTTCCCACTGTTACTATAAACACCATCTCTCCCTACTATACCTGCTATCCCACAGTCACACTCCCTTCTCAGAGACTATTATCCCACTGTTACTATAGGCACCATCTCTCTCTACTATACCTGCTATCCCACAGTCACACTCCCTTCCCAGAGACTATTATCCCACTGTTACTATAGGCACCATCTCTCCCTACTATACCTGCTATCCCACAGTCACACTCCCTTCCCAGAGACTATTATCCACTGTTACTATAGACACCATCTCTCCCTACTATACCTGCTATCCCACAGTCACACTCCCTTCCCAGATACTATTATCCCACTGTTACTATAGACACCATCTCTCTCTACTATACCTGCGATCCCACAGTCACACTCCCTTCCCAGAGACTATTATCCACTGTTACTATAGGCACCATCTTTCCCTACTATACCTGCTATCCCACAGTCACACTCCCTTCCCAGAGACTATTATCCACTGTTACAATACACACCATCTCTCCCTACTATACCTGCTATCCCACAGTCACACTCCCTTCCCAGAGACTATTATCCACTGTTACTATAGGCACCATCTCTCCCTACTATACCTGCTATCCCACAGTCACACTCCCTTCCCAGAGACTATTATCCACTGTTACTATAGACACCATCTCTCCCTACTATACCTGCAATCCCACAGTCACACTCCCTTCCCAGAGACTATTATCCACTGTTACTATAGGCACCATCTCTCCCTACTATACCTGCTATCCCACAGTCACACTCCCTTCCCAGAGACTATTATCCACTGTTACTATAGGCACCATCTCTCCCTACTATACCTGCTATCCCACAGTCACACTCCCTTCCCAGAGACTATTATCCACTGTTACTATAGACACCATCTCTCCCTACTATACCTGCGATCCCACAGTCACACTCCCTTCCCAGAGACTATTATCCACTGTTACTATAGGCACCATCTCTCCCTACTATACCTGCTATCCCACAGTCACACTCCCTTCCCAGAGACTATTATCCACTGTTACTATAGACACCATCTCTCCCTACTATATCTGCTATCCCACAGTCACACTCCCTTCCCAGAGACTATTATCCACTGTTACTATAGACACCATCTCTCCCTACTATACCTGCTATCCCACAGTCACACTCCCTTCCCAGAGACTATTATCCACTGTTACTATAGGCACCATCTCTCCCTACTATACCTGCTATCCTACAGTCACACTCCCTTCCCAGAGACTATTATCCCACTGTTACTATAGGCACCATCTCTCCCTACTATACCTGCTATCCCACAGTCACACTCCCTTCCCAGAGACTATTATCCACTGTTACTATAGGCACCATCTCTCCCTACTATACCTGCTATCCCACAGTCACACTCCCTTCCCAGAGACTATTATCCCACTGTTACTATAGGCACCATCTCTCCCTACTATACCTGCTATCCCACAGTCACACTCCCTTCCCAGAGACTATTATCCACTGTTACTATAGGCACCATCTCTCCCTACTATACCTGCTATCCCACAGTCACACTCCCTTCCCACAGACTATTATCCCCACTGTTACTATAGGCACCATCTATGTGTTCTACTGCTTTAAGTGGGCTTAGGGCAGTCTCTGAAGACAGATCAGTTGGAAGCAGACTTGTTCTTCTGGACTGCTGTTTCTATAGCTATAACTCCCACTGTTCCCATATCCCCTTCTCCATATATTAAAAACCCTGCCCCCAAGTATAACATAAATTGAATCTTCCACCCCCATGGAAATCCCTGCACAGCCTGGAGCATTACGTTTCTATTCCCTGGACCCTGCACTTTCCCAGAGATGATTACAAGAGCCCCGGCCAATGAGGATCTGGTATATTGACCTACCGCTGCCGTCTCACCACTGGAGCTGATTATCTTGAATTCAATCTGTATAAGACTGTGATGTAAAGAGACAATATATCTCTTTATTAGACAAGGCCGGCCCAGTGATCTCATTCTGGCAACGGGTCATGTCAGACGAAAAACAACAGCAATGTTTTCATTTAGACTAAAAAAGGTCTCAAAAAGATTGTTATGTTTTCATCACAGGCGTCACGTCTGATGCGCCGAATCTAAGGTAAGTAATAAGAATATCGGACGTCCGACATTCCTATTATTTACCTTAGATTCGGCGCATCCGACGTGACGCCTGCGTTACATCTCATTATGTCGGAACTGATGCTATCACAGGTAAAAGCGCTTGTGTAGTTCTACCCTTATTATAATGCACAGAGTGATATTCTGAGACAATTTGCAATTGGTTTTCATTTTTTATTTGTGGTTTTTGAGTTAGTTAGCTTTTTATTCTCAGCTCTTTTGATTGCTATCAAACATCAATTTCACTGGCAAAATCACTAAAATAGTGTCCCGGAGGCTATGGCTGATCTGGGCCGGTGGGACACCAGAAAAAAACCTAATGGGCCCTGGGCCTTATGGGTGCCATCCGACCCAGACCTGCTCCATGACCTCCCTTGAAGAGGAAAACAAGGCGGCTGGGGGCCTGGGGGTGGGCCCTGAATCAGAAGCCCTGGTGGGCCCTGGACCCCCAAGTCCAATAATGCAGGTGGAGACCCTATAGGTGTTAAAAGAGAACTAAACCCAAATAACGAGTATGGGTAAAAAATGCCATATTTTATGTAGGGAACTTATTGCACGAGGCTAAAGTTTCAGCTTGTCAATAGCAGCAATGATCCAGGACTTCAAACTTGTCACAGGGGGTCACCATCTTGGAAAGTGTCTGTGACACTCACATGCTCAGTGGGCTCTGATTGGCTGTTGAGAAGCTAAGCTTAGGGCTCGTCACTAATTATCCAGCAGAAAATGAGCTTCCCCTGTAATATAAGCTGATGCTACAGGTTTGCTGATTATTAAATTCTGATGCTAATTACACTGGTTTCTGTGCTGCCATGTAGTAATTATCTGTATTAATTACTAATCAGCCTTATATTGTGACATTTCTATTCTATGTGTACTGTATATTGTGAGTGGGTCCCTAAGCTCAGTAAGTGACAGCAGCACAGAGCATGTGCAGTGAATCAGCAGAAAAGAAGATGGGGAGCTACTGGGGCATCTTTGGAGACACAGATCTTTACTGCTGAAGGGCTGTGGTTGCCTTGGGCTGGTACAGAAGCACAAAACATCATGTACAACATTTCTAGCTACTTCTTTAGTTAGGCTTTAGTTCTTCTTTAGTTCTCCTCACCCCTCAAACCTCCAAGACAACAGAGATAGAACAGCTGGTCTTGGCAAGTGGGTGGGGGAGGGGGAGAATGTTGGCGGGTAGATTTGGGGCAAAGCAGCCAAAATATGGCATTTTCCTTTGGAAATGTTGGCAGCTGTAGCCTAATCTAATGGCAGATACAATTACTGGAGATTTTTCTTTGATTTACACCTGAATCCAGCCAGAGATGGCAGTTGCATTACCGGTGACAGGGCACAATACGAGAACTTTCTAGGCATTTCGACAAATGGGAGGGCGAAAAAATGTGCCATGTAGGGATGGGCGAATTTGACCCATTTCGTTTAGCTAAAAATTCAGCCGATGCCAATAAAAGTCTATGGGCATCAAAAAAAAATGTTCTGTGCGTCCAAAAATTTCAGCGCGCGCCTTTTTTTTTTTTTTTGACGCACAACACCATACAAGTCTATGGGCGTCATTTCTACGGCGAAACAAGGAGAAAACATTTGCACATCCCTAGTACCATGGTGTAATTCTCCCACATAACGGCGGCCCTAAAGTGCACACAGCAAGATGTATCTCAATCACTCCTGCAGGCTGTAATATCCTTAATGAAAGATATGGCATTATTACCATACACTGCCCAGTAATGAGATGGAATAAAGCCAGCAGTACTGTGTAACATTCCCAGTTAGGGAGAAGCCGTTACATTTGGGAAAAGGCAGATGTGCTTGTTATTTGCAGGTAGAGCAGAGAGAGTGGTACAAGAAATGATGAGAAGAGATTTTAAAGTCGAGCTCATTTTCACATGACATCTCTTTTTGTTTTGGGAAAAATAAATCTGCAGAAATCCATTTGCCTAATGAAGCTCCGTCCTTCTCATATGCTAAATTAGCTTCCCAATCTGCTGAGTGCCTTTCACTTACTGGAGTCACATGGAACAGGGGCTGATGGAAGATAAAGGGAACAGACTGAGGGCCCCGCCTGGGAGCTCCAGATTCAGAAAACATTGCTGCCTATACCTGCCGCTCCCTATCAGGATCAGAAGCCTCTGTTAGGATATATATATATATATATATATATATATATATATATATATATATATATGCAACAATGGGGGCTTTTCATTTTTATTTTGTTTAGACCTAAAAATCATGAATTACTGTATACAAAGTACACTATTAAGACATAAAACTACAAAAAAACACTAACAAAAAACGTCAACATTTAAAACCTGCCGTGGTTGTGCAGAAGTCATTGGGAGTTGTCCTTTACCAATTGTTAAATTCTCTCAGCTTTTAAATTCAGCTTTTGAATTATTTGCCTTCTTCTTCTTCTGGCTTTTTCCACCTTTCAAATGGGGGTCACTGACCCCCATCTTCATATTCCAGTCTCTTATTCAAATCAGCGCATGGTTGCTATGGGAATTTGGGCCCTAGCAACCAGATTGCTGAAATTGCAAACTGGAGAGCTGCCGGATAAAAATAACTCGAAAACCACAGATTGTCTAAGAATATCACCCTCTATGTCATACTAACATTGAACGCAAAGGTGAACAACCCCTTTAATTTGAGCTTTTAGGTTTTTTTTTTAAATCTGTCATTTCAGGAGGATTTTTATATTTGTATTCAGATTAGTTCAATATTTTGATTTGTTTGCGCTTTTTATATTTTTATAAATGCCCTGGCATTCGTGGTTTTATAGAAAATTCATTTTTTTTTCATGGTTTCTCTAACCTGTAAACCACAAAAAATCAGAATATTGATAAATGGGCCTCCAGGTGTTGTTAGACAGTTAATTAGAATGCAAAGGAACGTAAAGGAAAAGTTGACGGCTTTACTTGCAAAGACTAATCCCAAAAATATTTTTTATGTTATTTGGGTTAATGGTGACCCCATTAAAAAAAAGTTAAAGTTGACGGCTTCACTTGCAAAAACTAATCCCAAAAATATTTTTTTGATTATGTGGGTTAAGCGTGACCCCATTAAAAAAAAAAAGGAAAAGTTGACGGCTTCACTTGGAAAGCCTAATCCCAAAAATATTTATGAGATTTGGGTTAAGTGTGACCCCATTAAAAAAAAAAGGAAAAGTTGACGGCTTCACTTGCAAAGACTAATCCCAAAATTATTTTTTAGATAGGGATGCATCGAATCCAGTATTCGGTTCGGGATTCGGCCAGGATTCGGCCTTTTTCAGCAGGATACGGATTCGGGCCGAATCCTTCTACCCGGCCGAACTGAATCCGAATCCTAATTTGCATATGCAAATTAGGAGCAGGGAGGGAAATTGCGTGACTTTTTGTCAGAGAACAAGGAAGTAAAAAATGTTTTCCCCTTCCCGCCCCTAATTTGCATATGCAAATTAGGGTTCGGATTCGGTTCGGTATTCTTTCACGAAGGATTCGGGGGTTCGGCCGAATCCAAAAAAGTGGATTCGGTGCATCCCTATTTTTAGATGATGTGGGTTAAGCGTGGCCCCATTAAAAAAAAAGGAAAAGTGACGGCTTCACTCGCAAAGACTAATCCCAAAAATATTTATGTGATTTGGGTTAAGCGTGGCCCCATTAAAAAAAGGAAACGTTGACGGCTTCACTTGCAAAGACTAATCCCAAAAATATTTTTTATATGATGTGGGTTAATCGTGACCGCATTAAAAAAAAAAAAAAAAGGAAAAGTTGACAGCTTCACTCGCAAAGACTAATCCCAAAAATATTTTTTATGTGATGTTTCCAAAAAGGAAACACAACGTGCTTAATCAATACTTAGTGATACAATATATACACAACATTGGTGGCAGTATAGTATAGTAGTATAGAGGGCTGTACTGATGGTTTTGTCCTGTATGAAAAGGAGATCTGGATTCACAGAAGTAAAGTGTAAGTACAAGGCTATAATGGGAAACATTCTGGCAGAGGGCCATGTATCGTCGTAGCTTGGCACGGACTCACATAAAAGCCACAGGTCTGCCAGGGGCATGTATAAAAGGAAGCAGGTAACTAATTATTACTAACGAGCGCTCTCTATATAAGCACATCTGCCCGGCGTTCAGGAAATATTTACACATTTGTGTATTTGCCTTTGCACGGCCGGCTCCATTCATCCAGGGCTTTTCAGCGGAACAGGTGCAGGGCCGACCCTGAGGCACAAACAAATGTTATCAGGTTACTGGGGCCCCGCTCCAACAACTTGTTTGCAGGAGAAGAAAATATGACAACAGAGTGTTATTTCTGAGTAAATAATTATAGTTGAAGATGCATTTGAGGACACAATGGGAGAGGGATTGGCAGTAACCAGGCAACTCCCTGTGAGTGTAGGGGCAATCCATTGTGCTCTATACAGGCCGGGAAAATAAAAATTAAAGTGCCTTAGTAGGGCACAGGGGCAAGCAAAAGGGACTGAAAAGGGGTTGTTCTCCTTTAAATTAACTGTTAGTATGATGTAGAGAATTTGCAATTGGTTTTCATTTTTTATTATTTGTGGTTTTTGAGTTATTTAGCCTTTTATTCAGCAGCTCTCCGGTTTGCAATATCAGCCATCTGGTTGCTGGGGTCTCAATTCCCCTAGCAACCAGACAGTGATTTGAATAAGAGACTGGAATATGAACAGGAGAGGCCTGAATAGAAAGAAGAGGAATAAAAAGTAGCAATAACAATACATTTGTAGCCTTACAGAGCACTTGTTTTTAGATGGGGTCAGTGACCCCCATTTGAAAGCTGGAAAGAGTCAGAAGATGAAGGCAAATCATTCAAAAACTATAAAAATAAATATATAATGAAGACCAATTAGAAAGTTGCTTAGAATTAGCCATTCTATAATTTACTAAAAGTTCACTTAAAGGTGAGAGGGGACCAAGGCAAAAACCGGTTTCCATTGTGGTACTGGAATCAAGTGATTTACTTAATGATAACACACATATTTATTTATATATATATATATATATATATATATATATATATATATATATATATATATATATATATATATATATATATATATATATATATATATATATATATATATATATATAACTAGGGATGCACCAAACCACTATTTTAGATTCGGCCGAACACCCAAATCCTTCGCGAATACTGGACAAAATCCTAATTTGCATATTTACTTCCTTGTTTCGTGGAAAAAAAAAATATCACGCCATTTCCCTCCCGCCCCTAAATTTGCATATGCAAATTAGGATTTGCTTCACCAGGCAGAAGGGTTCGGCGGAATCTGAATCCTGCTGAAAAAGGCTGAATCTCAAACCGAAAAAAGCCCAACGCCCCCTAAAAATCTGTCTGAAAGGGATCGTAGATGACCTCTTCCCTCCAAAACATACAAGACTGTGAGAACCCTTAAAGGAGACATATAGGATAAATGAAAACCCCCTAATTTTGTAGGCAATTATAAGTAATATATGGTGTTGCTTTTACATGATTTTAAAAATTAATATCTTTAAAAATAGCCCTTTTATTGGCGCTCCCTATAGATGTTCTCTGGTCCCTGTTTGTGTTTCAAATGAGGGGTGGGAGTGTCCTAACGTTCCCTGCCAAAAGCACAGTAGGAAGGGAACAGCCAATCACAGCCCTGCATTCACACAAGCACAGACAGGCTTCAGTTCCCTATCAGGTCCTGCTAGCTGCTGATTGGTTCCTGTCCTACAGTGCAGTGAGGAGAGAGCCGGAGGCTTCCCTGCACAGCCTGGGAATTCAGGGAGCAGGAAGTGGAAGAGAAGGGAGGGATTATTAGGGTTTTAGCAGAAATATTCAATAAATCAGCCTGAAATACTACTTTTTTAAGCACAATTCTTCATTATCTAAATGAGTATAGCGCACTGGTACATTCTTATTTTTTACACAAAATGTCTGCTTTAATGTCCAAAATAAATGCTAATAATGCATTGGATTGCTCCGGTAGCCCCCCAATAAGACTAAATTGCTGAACTATGTCAATAAAATGCTTCTATGAAGCAATGGGTCGCCAACTAAATTTCAGGAAGTTTCGGAAATTTTGTGTGATATACACTTAAGCTGGCCATAGATGTTGAGATTTTGGCAAACATAGAAAGATTGCACTGGGACCGACAAAGATTTTTTTGACCTGGCCGATCAATTTCCTGACAGATGTCGGCCGAAAAATCGTAAGATGTACGATCGTTTGAATCCCAGGATTGGTCGGACTTCCCTAAAATCGGTCGTTCGGCAAGAAGAATCGTCGCGTCTATGGGGAGCTTTAGGCAACAACCTATGACACTGCAATGTGATGAAGTTCTAGGACCATTGTTCTTGTAATGATGCTGCTTTACCCCCTTTCCGTATTTTATACCCCACCTTTTTTTCTTCCCTTTTTGAAAATCAATAAAAATTAAACCTGTTAAAAAAAGTGCAGTTCCCCTTTGAAAACAAACCTCTGTGGGGTGACGTCACAATGGGCATGTCAGCAGGAGGGACAGGAAAGAGACAATTTATGAAGGTAAACTACATCTCCTCTTATGTGCTTGTTTGCTGCCCGCTGGTTCCTCTGTTCCTCTCCACTAACAAAACCTATTTACTCAGACATGAGATGGAGAGTAGAATGTGACAGCGCTGTTATGTGAGAGATTATACCGTGCTGTTCCCATGGTACTTTGCTGCTCTTTTAGTGTTTTTATGTTATCGAAACAAAGAAGAATAAAGAATATTCTGGTTTGATACCCAACCCCCCCAGCAAAATGTTTATCACTGGTGCAGAGGAGCTGCTGCACTGACTGACCACTGAGGCATGAAGGAAGCACAGACACTGCTCAAATTGATCCCTGAGGGTCAGCGACCCCCCAACTAGATGCCCTTATTCCTGCTACAGAGATGTCAGCCACATCTCTGCTGTGTGTAGTGGTTTCAATCAGCCAATAACTGCAGTGGAATCGGAAATGCATTCGAGGCAGGGCTGAGATTAGAGTTTACAATCTATTCTCCAATTTTCTAGGAGAAAATCATTTGAAGTTTAAACTGAAAAGACAAAAAAAAAAATCTCCTGAGCCGATCAACGCATCATTTTAGGCACGATCTTCTTCTCCTTTAAACTAGGGATGTACCGAATCCACTATTTTGGAATCGGCCGAACCCCCGAATCCTTTGCAAAAGATTCGGCCGAATACCGAATCCAAATCCTAATTTGTCACAAACGAAGGAAGAAAAAAATGTTTTTGCCTTCCTACCCCTAATTTGCATATGCAAATATGCAAATTAGGATTCGGATTCAGTTCGGCCGGGCAGAAGGATTCGCCCGAATCCAAATCCTGCTGAAAAGGGCCGAATCCCGAACTGAATCCTGGATTCGGTGCATCTCTACTTTAAACGTTTGGCTTGGTGCCTTTCTGCCAGGGAGAAGTGCCAAGAGTTGCAATTAGGGAAGAGCAGTGTGAATTAACTAGTTAATCTGCCACTGCCTTCCTACAGCTCAACTTTTATGGCTCTCCAAGAACCAATGCAAAGTGCCCATTTATCACTGGGAAAAGTGTTTATCTAATCCCAGTCTCATCTCTAGATATTAGATACTGTGAACTACATTCCCAGCATCCTCAGCTAACTATGCTGGAAACTGACTGCAGGAAATCTGAGTATCACTCATGTATTATAAGGGATAATGTACCCCCTACTGTAAATGATAAGGATATTAGAAGTCACTGAGGGGTTGTTCTGTGACCATATAAAGACACAAGGCTGCAGGCTGAGTTATACAGGGAACTCTGAGTATCACTCATGTATTATAAGGGATAATGTACCCCCTTCTGTAAATGATAAGGATATTAGAAGTCACTGAGGGGTTGTTCTGTGACCATATAAAGGCACAAGGCTGCAGGCTGAGTTATACAGGGAACTCTGAGTATCACTCTTGTATTATAAGGGATCATGTACCCCCTACTGTAAATGATAAGGATATTAGAAGTCACTGAGGGCTTTTGTAACCATATAAAGGCACAAGGCTGCAGGCTGAGTTATACAGGGAACTCTGAGTATCACTCATGTATTATAAGGGATAATATACCCCCTACTGTAAATGATAAGGATATTAGAAGTCACTGAGGGGTTGTTCTGTGACCATATAAAGGCACAAGGCTGCAGGTTGAGTTATACAGGGAAATCTGAGTATCACTCATGTATTATAAGGGATAATATACCCCCTACTGTAAATGATAAGGATATTAGAAGTCACTGATGGGTTGTTCTGTGACCATATAAAGGCACAAGGCTGCAGGCTGAGTTATACAGGGAACTCTGAGTATCACTCATGTATTATAAGGGATAATGTACCCCCTACTGTAAATGATAAGGATATTAGAAGTCACTGAGGGGTTGTTCTGTGACCATATAAAGGCACAAGGCTGCAGGCTGAGTTATACAGGGAACTCTGAGTATCACTCATGTATTATAAGGGATAATGTACCCCCTACTGTAAATTATAAGGATATTAGAAGTCACTGATGGCTTTTGTGACCATATAAAGACACAAGGCTGAAGGCTGAGTTATACAGGGAACTCTGAGTATCACTCATGTATTATAAGGGATAATGACTTAGTTTAAAGGGCTCAGGGTCTGGGGCTTAACTGTATGAATTCAGTACATGATATTTGCGAATGTATAATAAAGGTTAAATATGTCCAAAAAGCTTGACACTAAAAGCATATTTGTTTAGAACATTTAAAGTTCACTATAAAAATAACGGCTAAAAATTATGATGATTTAATGAACATTCCAGTGATTTAAAATAGAAAACACTGCATTCCTTTGTGCGTAGATACACTCTCTCCCCGCCCCCAACAAAAATTCAAATAAACACACACACACACCTAACTAGTTCCTATGACAGGCTCAAGAGTATATTGACTATAGATGTTGGTAAACTGGGTGTAAGAACAGGGGGAGCAGCTGCTGGGGGTTCAGGTGAATAAGTCGATTTTTTGGACCACACCCATTTTGTGGCCACACCCCCTAATTACCATGTTCATTTTACAAAATTTGGCAGGTTATGAAAGTTTGAACACATTGCTGTGGTTTTTATGTGTTATTACAGTTTTGCTAATGAAGGTGAATTGCCCTTTAGGGCACAGACACACGCTCAGATTTAGGGAGATTAGTCACCCAGCGACAAATGTCCTCGTCTTCAGGGCGACTAATCTCCCAGAACTGTCAATGGCAAATGATGCACTTCGTTCTCCGAAGTCACCCGAGGAAGCCTCACGAGGGAACTTTGGGTGTCTTTGGAAATCTAATCGCTCCGAGTGACAACCCACAAGAGACTCACATTCTAGTCAGCGGGAGACAGTTCGGGGAGATTAGTCGCCCCGAAGAAGAGGAAATTTGTCGCTGGGCAACTAATCTCCCCGAATCTGAGCGTGTGTCTCTGCCCTTAAACGGGTGGTTCACCTTCAAAACAACTAGTTGGTTTCAGATAGATCACCAGAAATAACAAATTTTTCCAATTACTTTCTATTTTCTATGTGTCACCGTTTTTCTGATATTCAAGTGTAAAGTGTAATTTTTCACCTTCTGAAGCAGCCCTGGGAGGGGGGGTCGCCGACCCTGTAAACTGTTCTTAATGGATACATTTAGTTGATACATTTCTTATCTTTACCCCTGCTGAGCAGAATCTCTGTGTTTCATTACAGGCAGCTGAATTGATACAATAGTTACTGAAACTCCAGCGATGCAGCTGAGAAATGGATCAACTCAATGTTGCAAAATGACCGTCAGAAGCTGCACCTGAATTACTGAGCTGCCAGAGACAGGGACATTAAACTTAGATTTTGGAAAAACAGTAAGAAATAAATCATGGAAAGCAATTGAAAAGAGTAGTTCTTTCTGGGGAACAATCTAAAAACAACCAAATTAAAGGTCAACAGCCCCTTTAAGCTGCAAATCACAGTTTCCCCAAGAGACCTGCTTATCTTAAATGGTTACAATTGTTTCTCTGCTTATCTGAAATGGTTACAAATGTATCTGCCACGTATTCTAGGATCACTGCCGAAAGCCAATTACGTTTTAGAAACTTTGTATCTTTTTCTGGCTGTTCAGTGCATGAGTTCAAAGAGAAAGTCGGGACTTTTTAGTAACAGTCCCATATGATACCTCTATTACTTAACGTTAAACCCACACGGTTATTCCCAGTGTTCCTCGAGCCCAGATGGAGAGCATCGCTTATCATTTGTATCTATCCCCCACCCCCCAAAGATCTACTGCCCACAGTCTGGGGAACATTCCCACAGTGGGTAAGGCCTTATTACAAGCACAATATAAAATCCTTAATCCAAAAAACACAGAATGTCCCATTCTGCCTATACAAGAAAGAAGCTAAAATGTACTGAAACTATGGCAGCAACCAATCAGATATTTGCTTTGGGGTAGCAGACTGGTAAATGCTCCCTGCTGATTGGTTTCTATATTTCTAAGCCTGGGGCAAACTGTTAAAAGGGGTTGTTTACCGTTAAATTAACTTTTCCTATAATGTAAGAAAATTTGCAATTGATTTTAATTTTTTATTATTTGTGATTTTTGAGTTACAGTATTTATCTTTTTATTCAGCAGCCCTCCCGCCATTTCTGCAATCTGGTTGCCAGGGTCGAAATGACCCTAGCAACCATGCCCGGATTTGAATGAGAGACTGGAATATGAAGATGGGGGTCAGTGACCCCATTTGAAAGGTGGAAAAAGCCAGAAGAAGAAGAAGGCAAATAATTCAAAAGCTGCAAAACATAAATAATGAAGACCAATTGAAAAGTTGCTGAAAATTGGTCATTTTAAAACATATTTAAACTTTACTCGAAAGGTGAACCACCCCTTTAACTGAAAACTATTCTAATTATTCACCTATTCTCTGTACTTCGACTTATTCCTTCTTATAACTCTCCCAGGTTACACCCTAGGCTTCCTCTTTCTTCTGATTTAATAATTATGTGCTTGTTTCCTTCTCACTCTCCCAGGATTCAGAACCCAGGGTCCCTGTCAAAAAAAGTTTTTTGATATACAATTGGCAATAGAATCAATTTAAAGGGGGAAGTTAAGCTTAAAATTAAATTTTAGGCCCATGGTAGATCATGATGGAAGAACATTACTAAAAGTAGACCTGGTATTAGTGAAGTAAGGGCACATTTGTTCTAAGTCATATCCCACTAAAAATGGAATTAAAGGTAAACTTACCCTTTAAATGGCTACCAAGACTTAGTTCCAAGCTAGAGTGTTGCCTTTATTTTCCCTGTACAGGAATTTGGCCTTCAATAGACTTACACACAACATCCTACAGACATATGCAACTTATATTTTAGTATTACTGAGTTTCCCTTGCATGGGTTTCAGTCTGTCAGGTTACATCCCATACTGCGGCACATAGTCTCACACACAACAAATGCCAAGTTGCCTGCACTTTCCATAAAACCGACAAGTTTTACATCTTGAACCTTTAGAACCAGCCCAACCAGTTTCAGAAGGCGGCCTTGCATTAGGGCCTAGCCCCAGCCAACTCCTGGGAACAGAGCTGAGTTTGGAGGAGGGGGCCATGGGCCCCAATATAAAGAAAAAATATTTACCAGGGATAGTCAACCTGTAGCCCTTCAGTTGTTATAACTTCAACTCCACCAACTGGCTTCAGCTTTAAGAGATACTGGGCCACTATTGTTTATAACAGACCATTCTCTCACAGTGAGCACAATTCTGTTATACAAATAGCTAGAATCTCAGCTGCCATAAAGCAGGACAGGACTGCTGCTTACAATGGGGATCAGATAGGATCTGTGCAGTCACTGGGACAGAATGTTCTGTTATACAAATAGCTATAATCTCAGCTGCCATAAAGCAGGGCTGGACTGCTGCTTACAATGGGGATCAGATAGGATATGTGCAGCCACTGGGACAGAATGCTCTGTTATACAGATAGCTAGAATCTCAGCTGCCATAAAGCAGGACAGGACTGCTGCTTACAATGGGGATCAGATAGGATCTGTGCAGTCACTGGGACAGAATGCTCTGTTATACAGATAGCTAGAATCTCAGCTGCCATAAAGCAGGACAGGACTGCTGCTTACAATGGGGATCAGATAGGATCTGTGCAGTCACTGGGACAGAATGCTCTGTTATACAAATAGCTAGAATCTCAGCCATAAAGCAGGACAGGACTGCTGCTTCCAATGGGGATCAGATAGGATCTGTGCAGCCACTGGGACATAATGCTCTGTTATACAGATAGCTAGAATCTCAGCTGCCATAAAGCAGGACAGGACTGCTGCTTACAATGGGGATCAAGTAGGATCTGTGCAGCCACTGGGACAGAATGCTCTGTTATACAGATAGCTAGAATCTCGGCTGCCATAAAGCAGGACAGGACTGCTGCTTACAATGGGGATCAGATAGGATCTGTGCAGCCACTGGGACAGAATGCTCTGTTATACAGATAGCTAGAATCTCAGCTGCCATAAAGCAGGACAGGACTGCTGCTTACAATGGGGATCAGATAGGATCTGTGCAGTCACTGGGACAGAATGCTCTGTTATACAGATAGCTAGAATCTCAGCTGCCATAAAGCAGGACAGGACTGCTGCTTACAATGGGGATCAGATAGGATCTGTGCAGTCACTGGGACAGAATGCTCTGTTATACAAATAGCTAGAATCTCAGCCATAAAGCAGGACAGGACTGCTGCTTCCAATGGGGATCAGATAGGATCTGTGCAGCCACTGGGACATAATGCTCTGTTATACAGATAGCTAGAATCTCAGCTGCCATAAAGCAGGACAGGACTGCTGCTTACAATGGGGATCAAGTAGGATCTGTGCAGCCACTGGGACAGAATGCTCTGTTATACAGATAGCTAGAATCTCGGCTGCCATAAAGCAGGACAGGACTGCTGCTTACAATGGGGATCAGATAGGGTCCATGCCCAGAATGCTCGGATGCCCAATAAGCAGCGATTCTGCCCTTAATAAGGTTCTTTAACATTCTTTAAATCCATTTATAAGTGGGTCCAGTGCATGTGGAGTCAGCTGAGCAGCTATAAAGGACAATGAAGGTAACGTAGGAATGTACAGAGTGTTTATGAGGGAGAACAAAAGGACAGAATGGTTTGAAGCCAATTCTCATGGAGTTTGTGGCCTCATGTAAACCCTGAGAGACCTGAGAGTGTTTCTCTCGGAGCGTCCCCAGTTATCCCGGCGTATCAGTAGAACTATAAGCCTCAACCTCATCCACTCACACATATTCTGCAGGTCGTGTCTGAGAGGCGCACTTCTTGTCTTTGTACCTCAAATGTGCCTCAAAATCAGACTAATTCTGCCAACTTCTCTGAGGAGGGATTTCTTTTATACATGAGACTGTGCCCACATGTCTGAGGGGTGACAGTGAGAGGACTATTCCCAAGTGCCACTTAGTTAAAGGGGTGGTTCAACTCTAAGTAAACTTTTAGGGGGTTATTTATCAAAGTACGAATTAATCTCAATATTTTCTGCTACAAACTCAGATCAAATCTGCTTGGGTTTTTTACACTTATTTATTAAATGTTCCAGAAAATTTGCTTTGCGGAAAAAAAATTTCACCCAAAAACTTCGGGGTATTGCCAAAAAAAAAAAAGCGCACATCAAAATATCATTGGGACTTCTCCCATTGACTTATATGCAACCTCGACAGGTGTGAGATGCCGGATTTTCAGATTCAGACTTTTCCATCCTCTTCAATAAATTCTGAAAAAGTTTTGATTTTTTCAAGTCAGATTTTATATATAAAAAAAAAAATCACAAATTTTTCATGATTTTTGCATTCGGAGTTTAGTAAATAAGTACGTTATAGAATGGCCTAATCTAAGCCCTGATTTTTGTTGTTTTTTTAATTATTTGTTCTGACTCTTCTGATGCTTTCCAGCTTTCAATAAGGGTCACTGACCCCATCTAAAATCAGTTTCTCTGTAAGGCTACAAATGTATTGTTATTACGACTTTTTATTACTCCTCTTTCTATTCAGACCTCTCCTATTCATATTCCAGTCTCTTATTCAAATCAATGCATGTTTGCTAGGGGAATCAGGACCGTAGCAACCATATGCATACCTCCCAACTGTCCCATTTTCAGAGGGACAGTCCCTCTTTTGACAGCTCAACCCAAAGTCCCGTGTTTGTACTGGAAAGTCATGATTTTCTCTGCACTGAACAGCCAGAAAAAGAAACAACATTTCTAACTTAATTGGCTTTTGGCAGAGAGCCCAGAACAGCCACAGCAGTAGATAAGATACTTTTTTAACAATTTCGAGATAAGCAAATAAGTTATTGTAACAATATAAGATAACAGGTCCCTTGGGAGAAGTTAGACTCACAGCTTAACGGGCATTTCACCTTCATTAGCAAAACTGTAATAACTGAAAAAAAACCACAGAAATATGTTCAAATATGTTCATAACCTGCCAATTTTTGTGTAATTAACATGGTAATTAGGGGGTGTGGCCACAAAAATGGGTGTGGTCCTTTTTTTTTTTTTGTCCCTCTTTTTATTTCCAAAATGTTGGGAGGTATGACCATATGACTGAAATTACAAACTGGAGAGCTGCTGAATACAAAGCAAAAAACTCAAAAAACACAAATAATTAAAAATGAAAACCAATTGCAAATGGCCTCAGAATATCCCTCTCTACATCGTACTAAACGTTCATTTAAAGGTAAACAACCCCTCTAAAACGTAATCTAGAGGTGCCAGGTCCCAAAATCTGCCCGTGTGGCACAGACGCTAAGGTCTTGTCAGTCTCAAGGTTGATTCTGTGTTTTACATGGAGGAAGTTTCCTTGGAGTACTATTTGAAGATACATTTGGAGAAGGCTAACTTGCCCTTTAACTACTTTTAAGGAAGAGTGCATCACTTAGTGCATTAGTGAGAGGGTTAATGGCAGCCTACAACTGCTTCGCTAGCAGATTCCTCGCTACATTGTTTGATATGAGGTGTAAGTCAACACGGAACAGCTGCTGCCGATCTCTGTGCACCCAACTGTCGCCCCATTCAGCGAAGTTCAGGAGTACCTACCTGCAGTGCCCCCGACAACCAGGGAAACAACAATTGACTGGACCCTTTTAGTGGCTCGGTTGGCCCAGCAATGGCATTTAACCCCTTCCATGCCAGAGACCAAATCAAAGAGCAACTTGGAAACATTGAACCAATGGAGCTGGCAGTCAGGATAGAGTCTGTGATCTGTAGCAGGTAAGTGGTTAAAGGGGAAGCAATCACTTCTCATGCCAAGGCAATGACCCATTTTACATTTAAAGGACAAGTAAAGGCTTATAAACACTGGGGGGCTGCCAGTATCCCCAACTACCCAATAAGGTTGTCAAGAAAGCACAGTTTTTATGGGAGACACTCTAATATGGGCTGCAAAGGTTAGCAATTCCCTTACTGGGATATTCCCAACATATTGGCACCCCAATGTTTTAACCTTTACTTCCCCTTTAGCTGCACACCTTCAAGGCACATGCCATTTCACCCAATAGGTTTTTCCCAACTATAACTATTGGCCCAGCACCCTAAGGCAAGAACTCGCTTGCACCCGTGACAAGGAAAGGGTTGGGTTCCACTTCCATTTGGCGGGTCAGAACACTATAAACTGTCAATTATCATTACACCAAGGGGCATATTTATCAAGGGTCGAATTTCAAATTGAAAAAACGTTGAAATTCGAATTCAAAAAGACTGACGGAAATTAAGTCGAAGGTTTTTTTTGGTCGAATAGGTCCGTTTTCCATCGAATAGATCCGAATTCGAATCGTACAAATCGAAGGAATAGCGCATTAGATGGAATTCGATTCAAAAGTTTTTCCGATAAAACTAGCTTTGATTTTTCAAAGTCCACCAATTGACTCCAAATAGGTTCTAGGAGGTCCCCCATAGGCTAAAACAGCAATTTGGCAGGTTTTAGATGACGAATGGTCGAAGTCGAATTTTTAAAGAGAGAGTACATGATAAATTTCGATACTTTATTTGTAAATTCTAATCGAATTTGGACTATTTCCTAATAATTTTCCTACACCAAAATAGCTCGAAATTCCAAAATTCACCTCGACCTTTGATAAATCTGCCCCCAAGTATTACACCTTATCTGTGCAACACCTCAACTCTACGGGAGAAATTTGGGGCCCTGACTGTAGAGATCAGGGGTAGCACCTTGCCAGAGCCCCACATCTACACACGGACAATATTTACAAGTTTAAAAAAATATTTTATTTGGAAATCCGCCATATTTGTTCTAACTCCTCCCATTCTTCCAAATCCCACTTCCTTTTCAACCCGCAGTGTGGGTAACCAGCGCCTAACCTGAGAAACCTCATTTTTCTTGGGGGTCAAAGCACAAGTCCAAACAAGGGCCCCCCTAAACCTGAGTGCACTGCGCTTTATGTGTTTCCGCACCCTGTACACACAAGAACATTGTTATTTGTGGTTTTTGAGTTATTTAGCTGTTTATTCAGTTTGCAATTTCTAGTTGCTAGGGTCCCAATTACCCTAGCAACCATGCATTGATTTGAATAAGAGACTGGGATATGAATAAGAGAGGCCTGAATAGAAAGATGAGTAATAAAAAGTAACAATAACAATCCATGTGTAGCCTCACAGAGCATTTGCTTTTAGATGGGGTCACCGACTCCCATTTGAAAGCTGGAAAGAGTCAGAAGAGGAAGGTAAATACAGTAATTAAAAAAACTATAAAAAAAAAATAATGAAGACTAATTGAAAAGTTGCTTAGAATTGGCCATTCTATAACAAAAAAAAAGTTAACAAAGTTGAACCACCCCTTTAACCAGTGTATGAATGGAATCTTCTCCATTGTTTCCTGAATACCATATGTATGAGGCAGTCGCCATACGCAGCCCCGCAGTGCAGAGACATTCCGCTTCTTGATAATTCAGCTATAATTACTATTGCACACGCCATGCACATATTCTGCACCTTATATGCCATTCCCAACATACGGCTAAGCCAGGAAATGACCTCGGTCACCTTAACATAATGGAATAAAAAT
Organism: Xenopus petersii; assembly: GCA_038501925.1. Classification (NCBI taxonomy): domain Eukaryota; kingdom Metazoa; phylum Chordata; class Amphibia; order Anura; family Pipidae; genus Xenopus; species Xenopus petersii. The sequence continues at coordinate 14,878,652 of CM076674.1, forward strand.
ATGAATTGACTCCACCCGGGGCTATTACACAGAGAAGTAACAAGAACAATACAGCGTGTAACCTCTCCACCCAAGTAATAGTACAGGTATAGGACCTGTTATCCAGAATGCTCAGGACCTGGGGTTTTCCAGATAAGGGATATTTCTGTAATTTGGATCTTCATACCTTAAGTCACTATAAAATAAAATAAACATTAAATAAACTCAATAGGCTAGTTTTGCTTCCAATAAGGATTAATTAGATCTTAGTTGGGATCAAGTACAAGCTACTGTTTTATTATTACACAGAAAAAGGAAATCATTTTTAAAAATTAGACCTATTTGTATTAGGGATGCACCGAATCCACTATTTGGGATTCGGCTGAATCCCCGAATCCTTGGTGAAAGAGTCGGCCGAATACTGAACTGAATCCGAACACTAATTTACATATGCAAATTAGGGTCAGGGGAAGGAAAAAGTGGGAAAAAATTCTTCTTTTGTGACGAAAAGTCATGTAATTTCCCTACCCGCACCCAATTTGCATATGCAAATTAGGATTCAGTTCGGCCAGGCACAAGGATTCGGCCGAATCTGAATCCTGCTGAAAAAGGCCGAATCCTGGCCGATTTATGAACTGAATCCTGGATTCTGTGCATGCCTAATTTGGATAAACTGGAAATGGGGTCTATGGGAGATGGCTTTCTCATTATACAGGTATGCCGAGCCCATACCTGTACATTCATGCAATTGCTGGCATTAATTTGGGGAGTCACCCCAAACCTTCCTTAATAATGTCTGTGTCTTGCTATAAGTTAATTTTAAGGGGAATTTTCCCCTTTAATGAGTCTAAAACTAAACGAAAAGCTGGATTATTTGGATAAAATGGAGTCTACTGGAGACGGCCTTTACGTAATTCGGAGCTTTCTGGATATCGGGTTTCCAGATAACGAATCCCATATCTGTACAAGGTACTGTTTGATTATTACAGAGAAAAGGAAATCATTTTTAAAATTTTTAACTATTTGATTATAATCGAGTCTATGGGGGATGGCCTTTCTGTAGTTCGGAGCTTTCTGGATAACGGGTTTCCGGATAACGGATTCCATATCTGCACACGGTACTGTTTTATTATTACAGAAAAAAGGAAATAATTTCTAAAAATATTATTTGATTATAATGGAGTCTATGGGAGATGGCCTTTCTGTAGTTCGGAGCTTTCTGGATAACGGGTTTCCCGATAACGGATCCTGTATCATGAAAATGAAAGAAATTCTACGTTTCCACTAAGGTTACAAGTTTCAATGGTTACTGGTTGTGACTCCTGAAACAATGTAGCAGAAACAGCGGATAACAAGACCGGGAGAAGAATGCAGTTCATACGCAATTCTGTGTGATGCGCTGGTGCAACTAGTGTGAAGTAGTGAAGTAGCACAACGCACTCGGCAGCATCAATGGTACGACGCAGGTGAAAGGAAAAGTGACCCATTTGGGCAACCGGATTAACGTGTGTGTTTATTTTGTGGTGATTAAGAAGTGAATTGGTGGCGATCGCATTACAGCACCAATACCCCCGGGTTGCGCCTCGGTAGAAAGTAAATCCTTATTTCCTGTACAATCACCTCGTACATCGTCAGTCCTGTAATAATTGCGTCCACCTGCTCTTCTGCAAATAACCTCTTATCTTTCCCTACAGTGCGGGAGCGGAAGGGAATTACGGCATGAAATTTACACTCTGAAAATACAATTAATACTGGAACCACCTGCCAAAAAACAAACAGTTATTGCAGATAACGTTCGTTCTGAGAAAATCGTGGTCTCACGATCAGCATCTGATCTTTTAAAAATCTCCACATTTATGGCCAGCTTTAGGGACTGTTCCTGCTGAATTGTGCTTAGTACAGGGAATATCTATGCTGTCATAGTTTTATGGTATCCCTATGTACAGGCAATGAGCAAATTTAAGGGACGGTTCCTGCTGAATTGTGCTCTATGCTGCCATAGTTTTATGGGATCTTTCTTTACAGACTATGAGCAAACTTAGGGGGCTGTTCCTGCTGAATTGTGCTTAGTACAGGGGAATACCTATGCTGCCATAGATTTATGGGATCTCTCCATACAGACTATGAGCAACCTTAGGGGGCTGTTCCTGCTGACTTGTGCTTAGTACAGGGGAATACACATGCTGTCATAGTTTTATGGGATCCCTATGTACAGGCAATGAGCAAATTTAAGGGACAATTCCTGCTGAATTGTGCTTAGTACAGGGAATACCTATGTTGCCATAGTTTTATGGGATCTCTCTGTACAGACTATGAGCAAACTTAGGGACTGTTCCTGCTGAATTGTGCTTAGTACAGAGGAATACCTATGCTGCCATAGTTTTATGGGATATTTCTGTATAGACTATGAGCAAACTTAGGGGGCTGTTCCTGCTGAATTGTGCTTATTACAGGGGAATACCTATGCTGCCATAGATTTACGGGATCTCTCCATACAGACTATGAGAAAACTTAGGGACTGTTCCTACTGAATTGTGCTTAGTACAGGGGAATACCTATGCTGCCATAGTTTTGTGGGATCTCTCTGTACAGACTATGAGCAACCTTAGGGGGATGTTCCTGCTGAATTGTGCTTATTAAAGGGGAATACCTATATTGACAGCTTTACATTATCCTTCTGAACAAGCTACAAGAATAGCAGAAGATCAAAAAAGTGTTCCAAAGTTAAATAAAAATAATGAGAGCACAAAAAGACATTGGTCGTGGGACCTGCAGCCTCAGGAGCAGCCAGTGGCCAGAACATGGAAAGGTGGAGGTCACTTTGTGTAAAAACCTGTTCTTACTTTAAAAAACTCAGTGTCAGAAACAGATGCATTGGGCCCATTACAGAAGTGGAGATTCAGGGTGTGCTATAGATAGTGCTAAATGTTGTAAGTGGACTTATGGAGGTAATTAATAAAGGGCTCAGTCATTAATATTGTCCTTGGCTGTGGCCCACAAAGACCACGGGCCACCAAGAGATTTGCTTTCTGGGATATTAGCAGTTTTAGACCTCCAATATCTGACAGTCAGAGACCATATGGTGAACCGAAGATGCAGGGGGCACATAGATAGGGTTGGATCATCCCAGCTTTTCATAATTTCTTTATTATATAAGGTTATTTACATACATATAACACATTGTGGCCCAGCAGCCTTGAGGATGCCAATTGTTGTGTAACTGCAACTCACACTGTATAATGACACATATAATATAGACCAGTGAGAATGTCCCAGGCTCCATTCACACATCTGGAAGATGCCATACCCGACCCTGGCTCCCTGCTTATCTGGGTGGAGTGTGAGTGTTTATCCCTAAATTGACAGGATTTCCTTATTTAACCCTCAAGCAGCCAATCCCATCTGCAGCCTTGGGCCTGATAGAGCCAAATCCAACACTCGATTGCTCCGGACTTACATGATCTCAGTTACATCTGCAGTAAAAAAATAAATAAATACTGAAATCCCCTGGGTTAGGAATATTTTTCAGCTGATTCATAGGCGGCAACTGCTTTCTAATATCGGCTACCAGTGACATTTACAAAGAATGGAGTTTAATATAAAGTTATAGGGCAGGGATCAGCACTAGGAGCTGAAGGAGTTTCATATGGAAGTAGGAGAGGATACAGTGTAAGGATGCAACTGCCAGACTGTGGCCCTATAGGGGCCCTGCACCACTTATGTTTCTACACATCCCTGGAAAATGTCTCTTTAACTGAATTATGTAAACGAAGGCAGGAACTTGCATCGACATCCATATGTATATAAGTATGCTTTCTTAAAGAGGCGGTTCACCTTTGAACTAACTTTTAGTATGTTACAGAATGGCCAATTCTAAGCAACTTTCAATTGGGCTTAATTTTACAGTTTTTGAATTATTATTTGCCTTCTTTTTTTTCCAGCTTTCAAATGGGGGTCACTGACCCCATCTAAAAAAAACAAATGCTCTGTAAGGCTACAAATATATTGTTCTTGTTACTTTTTATTACTCATCTTTCTATTCAGGCCTCTCCTATTCATATTCCAGTCTCTTATTCATATCAGTGCCTGGTTGCTAGGGGAATTCGGACCCTAGCCACCAGATTGCTCTCATGCTCTCTTGCCAGGATCAGTTAGCAGAGTGATCAGTATCAGAAAGGCAGAGGAAACAATACTACTGTAGATGGGGGCTCCAGGATAGCCATGCTTTAATAATAATAATAATAATAATAATAATAATAATAATAATAAATGTCATTATTAGATACTGTATATATAGCATTTTTATTGTAGTTCTAGCTCCCTCTAGTATGACTCCCAGAGACTCAAGGGCTGAAAGGAAAGTTCTGCTCAGTGCAGTGGAGAAGTGGTTAAAGGAACAGTAACATCAAAAAATAAAAGTGTTTTAAAGTAATGAAAATATAATGTAGTGTTGCCCTGCACTGGTAAAACTGGTGTGTTTGCTTCATAAACACTACTATTGTTTATATAAATAAGCTGCTATATAGCAATGTGGGCAGCCATTGAAGCACAGTATACACAGTAGATAACAGATAAGTACTACTATAGTTTATATAAACAAGCTGCTGTGTAGTCATGGGGGCAGCCATTCAAGCACAGGATACACAGTAGATAACAGATAAGTACTACTATAGTTAATATAAACAAGCTGCTGTGTAGCCATGGGGGCAGCCATTCAAGCACAGGATACACAGTAGATAACAGATAAGTACTACTATAGTTAATATAAACAAGCTGCTGTGTAGCCATGGGGGCAGCCATTCAAGCACAGGATACACAGTAGATAACAGATAATTACTACTATAGTTTATATAAACAAGCTGCTCTGTAGCCATGGGGGCAGCCATTCAAAGAAGAAAAGGCTCAGGTTACACATCAAATAAGCTCTCTAATGGTCTAATGGTGTTATCTGTTATCCATTAGTTAACCTGTGACATATAGCCATTTTTCAATTTCCACCATTGCTACACAGCAGCTTGTTTATATGAACTATAGTAGTGTTTCTGAGGCAAACACACCAGTTTTACCAGTGCAGAGCAACACTACATGATATTTTCATTACTTTAAAACACTTAAATTTTTTGGTGTTCCTGTTCCTTTAATAGGAGTGTCAGTCCAGTGTAGAAGTGGTTAATAGGAGTAACATTACACACAGTAGAACAGGGTGAGTGAAACAAGATCAGGTCAGTATTGATCCAGCAGACACAATGATGAGATGCAGAATGTATTGATGGAGGGTTCCTGCATTTGCAGGATGGGAGGGGGCTCTCTAATCCTCTCCTGTTACAGCATTAAAGAACAATTCCCTGAGGGGTCTCAGACCCCCCACCCCCCAATAAAAAATGACAACTAACACACGGGCCTATATCTGGGTTGGGAGTCAGTAAGGCAAAGACTTTACCATCAGCAGCAATGTCATAGGGTAAAGAAGAGATTTAAAAGGTTGGTTCACCTTTAAATGAATTGTTAGTATGCGAGTGATATTCTGAGACCATTTGCAATTGGTTTTCATTTTTTATTTATTGTGGTTTTTGAGTTATTTAGCTCTTTATTCAGCAGCTCTCCAGTTTGCAATTTCAGCAATCTGGTTGCTACGGTCCAAATTTCCCTAGCAACCATGCATTGATTTGAATAAGAGACTGGACTATGAATAGGAGAGATCTGAATAGAAAGATGAGTAATAAAAAGAAGCAATAACAAAAAGGGTTTTTTTTTGTTAAACTTTGAATCTGGCTGAGCTTTTTTGGGCATAATTCGAATTTTTTCAGCTTTTTTAATAACTCAAAATTTATTTTATTTTATTTAAAGCCCACACTGCAAAAAGCCTGAATCCAAAAATCCGCCATCTTAGACCAGCCGAGATTGTATATAAGTCAATGGCAGAGGTCCCTATCCTATTTGGAAGTTTCTGTGGTCTGCGCTGGAATTAGCCCGAAAATCTGACGATTTTGGGCTTTTTTGGGCAAAAATCCCAAAAATTCTGGCTTTTTGGGGAATCGTACAATACGGGTGTTCACTCGATTTTATTGGGTCTTTTCCCGAATCGATTAAATCAAACATTTTTATTAACAAATAAGGTATGGGAGCTTGGCTGTGTTTTTTTTTATTTAAATAATGAGATAAATTTGGATTTTAGGAAATAACCCCCTAAATGTGTAGCCTTACAGAGCATCAGTTAATAGTGCTGCTCCAGCGGAATTCTGCACTGAAATCCATTTCTCAATTCTGAAATCTGACATGGGGCTAGACATATTTTCAGTTTCCCAGCTGCCCCAGTCATGTGACTTGTGCCTGCACTTTAGGATGGAACTACTTTCTGGCAGGCTGTTATTTCTCCTACTTAATGTAACTGAATCAGTCTCAGTGGGACCTGGATTTTACTATTGAGTGCTGTTCTTAGATCTACCAGTGAGCTGTTATCTTGTAATCTATCTGGTTACCTTCCCATTGTTCTGTTGTTAGGCTGCTGGGGGAGGAGGGAGGGGGTGATATCACTCCAACTTGCAGTACAGCATTAAAGAGTGACTGACGTTTATCAGAGCACAAGTCACATGACTGGGGCAGCTGGGAAACAAACAATATGTCTAGCCCCATGTCCGATTTCAAAATGAAATATAAAAAAATCTGTTTGCTCTTTTGAGAAATGGATTCCAATGCAGAATTCTGCTGGAGCAGCACTATTAACTGATGTGTTTTGAAAAAAAAACATGTTTCCCCATGGCAGTATCCCTTTAAGTAAAGAGTCAATATTACTTATTTACCAACAAGAACAATCAGTCAAGGTCAAGACGTCGGTCCATTATAAGAGACAATTAAGGAATAATCAGCCCATGGGGGATGCTGGGAAATGGAATAGCTTCAGCCTAATAAAGAGCAAAGTGATACTTTGGTAATGAGACATGAAATCCATCTGTCCATCAGGGGTGGAGGTGGCAGACATACGGCATGTGATAATGGGTGATCCCAAAACAAAGGTGCATCACACACACTGCTGTTTAGCCAGTCTATCCTGCAGCTGCTGCAGAACTTCAGGAATAAGAGAGAGGAGTCCAGTTTGGCCAAGGGATTATCACATGACTCAATAGCACAGAGAAATAAATATTATGTGGGTGTCCAGATGAGGAAATGTGTTGTTACTGTGAATCTCCTATAAACATTATATGTATAACGTGTAACATGCAGAAATATCTTGTAATGGCCGCAAAATGACAGCAATTTAAACACAGGCAGAGGAGACGGTATTCTTGGGTGCTGTCGCCCATGGGTGAGGCAACAAAACCGCTACACGTGATATCAGGACAACTCCCAGCATCCCCTCTGCTTGCTACTGGTTTATATGGCTGATCAGTAATAACCTCCAGATCCAGATGAAAACACAGAGCAATCACCTTATAAAGGGTTAAACTCTATTTCCCCGGAGGCCCATATATTACACACTCAGGGCCGGCAGTAGAGTTAGCTGCATCATTTATATCAAGGGAGTGAGAAATGCTCAACCTGCAGCCCTCCTGCTATTGCTGAACTACAATTCCCAGAATCCCCTGCATGCTGGAAAAAAAAAGCGACACTGCTGATAAATGTACTTACTGGGGCTCATTTATAAACTTCGCGCAGGGCAGATTGGTTCGCACAGTGAATACATTTGCCCTGCGCATGGTTACATTTATAAAGCTGAATATGAGTGTGCAAACAGAATTGCGAATTATTTTTCCCAATGCAAATGTCTATAAGAGCTTTTTAAAAATGTCAAAAATCGCAAATTGCGACTATTTATGTGCCCACGCTGCTTTGAATTATGCCACAACTTTGGTGGCGGACAAACAGTTTTGCCATTTGCGAACTTACCGTCAACGCTATGGGCGCACTCGCGCAAACACTGGTCTCAACAGCGGAAAATGTATTCACAATGCGAATTTGCAAAAACCAGAAAGATGGGTACATCAGTGCAATATATTAGCGTTCAGGGAAAAACATGGGCAATACAACCATTTGCGACTAAATTTGCGCAGAGCGAACTTTAGAAATGACCCCCACTATTGACTCTACTAAAAACTCTGTCGTATAAGAGCCGAGATTGTTCCTTTTGCTACTCAACCCCCCCCCCCCCCAAAAGCTGCTTCCTCTAAATCCCAAGTATTCTCACCATAAAGTCTAATAGAGAACCCTGTTCTATGTGGGGGGAGAGAAAGTCGCACTATAAACCAGTATATATGTTTGTAGCTGATTAGAATAATAATTATAATACACAAAAATCCATGAATATCTTGTAAATGATATCCTTATAAACGGTGCGTAGTGATGTCATCTGTTATAAACGGTGAGTAGTGATGTCATATCTGTCACATGACTCACTGAATCTTGTGTATTATAATTAATAAAGTAACTCTTCAGCCTTGTGTTTTTATACGGAACTCCTCGTTGACTTATAATATCCTTCTATTTTACAATAGGGAGTACTTTATTCACTATATAATACGCAAAAAGCCATGAATATCTTGTAAATTATATCCTCATAAACGGTGACTAGTGATGTCATTAGCTATAACAGTGAGTACTGATGTCATCAGTTATAAATGGTGAGTAGTGATGTAATTTCTGTCACATGACTCACTGAATCTTGTGTATTATAATAATAAAGTACCCCTTCGGCCTCCTGTCATGGAACTCCTCGTTGACTTATAATATCCTTCTATTTTACAATAGGGGGTACTTAATTCACTATATAATAATAATAATACAATGTAAATTATATCCTTATAAACGGTGACTAGTGATGTCATTAGCTATAATAGTGAGTACTGATGTCATCAGTTATAAATGGTGAGTAGTGATGTCATTTCCGTAACATGACTCTTGTGTATTATAATAAATACAGACCGTGTTTTTAGATGGTCATGAAACTCCCCGGTAACTTATAATATCCTTATAATTTACAAGAGGGGGTACTTTATTCACTATATAATAATGATAATAAAGCACATGGGATAGAGGCGCATTTTCCTCGCTTCTGGGACGTCACTGGCGCAAACAGCTGCTCACAGGGAAGAACAAGAAAGGGAAACACAAATCCCGACAGCGCAAAGTGCTGCCCCCGCTGAGTCATAACTGGAATCCGACACACATCGGGTTAATAATTAATGTGGCTCCTCCCACTTGTGTTTACAGTTTCAGTTGTGCTCACCTGTGACAGGTGCACCTCCCCAGCTGACAAACTCATACACACCGCGCACTGTGGGTTCTCATTACTGAGCAGCAAACACAGAGCCCCATGATCGCAGCTCCCCTGCCCAAATACTCCCCATTTACTCACATATCTGCGCAACTTCTTCTCCGGGGGAGATTTTCGGAGCCAGCCGCAGTAAAGCACTTCTCCTCCGCTCATCCTGGGAATAAGGCGCCTCCTTGTTGCTCTGTTAGTCCGGCAGCATTGAGACCTCAACCGGCTCCGGCTCACTCACTTCCCATTAGTTACAGTTCCATGGGGGGCACCTCTCTCTCTCTCGGTTTCCTTCAATTAGGGTTGCCACCCGGCCGGTGAAAATGATGGTTGATCCCAATATTATTAATAGGGGAAAAAAGATAAATATATAGGAAAGCCGGTATTTTATTCCAGATAACCCTAGCTGCAATTAAAGTACCATCAGGGGGTCCCAGTCTGTTCCGTGCAGTTACAGTAGCCTGGGTGGCTATGGGTTGCCTGTGTCCCAAGCTACACAAGGACAGTAGCCCCTCTGTGCCAGAGACAGTAGCCTCACTGTGCCTTCCTCCTGGGTGCTGCTGTCCCCTCTTGTCTCACTCACAGCTGCTTTGGGAAGCAGGAAACTGCCTGTGTCTGTGTCTCCCAGAGCATTGCAGCCTAGCCACACCCATATGTCAAAAGTGGGCGTGGCCAGTCAGCCTTAGCTTTTAACCCTTGCAGGGAGTTTGATAACGCCTTTGCTGAGTCAGGAAACCAAGTGGTTAACCCACACCCCCCCCCCGCTTAAAGCACAACCCAGTACTGAAACGGATTTATAATAATAATAATATTTGATTTGATTATTTATAATAATTATAATGATAGTTAGTGAGGTCAGAAACAATATATCCTAATAGCAAAGGAGGTCTGTGCCTGTATATAATGGGCTCTGTAGAGAAGCAGCTGTAGGAGAAATTATTCAATATATCAGCATAAAATAATGGCAACCTTTAATTGTTGAAGTACAACTCCCAGCACCCACCTTAAAGGGGTGGTTAACTTTTAGTGACCAATTCTAAGCAAATTTTTAATTGGTCTTCATTTTTTTTTATAGTTTATGAATTATGTGCCTTCTTCACCTGACTCTTTCCAGCTTTAAAACGGGGGTCACTGACCCCATCTCTTACACACGGGTGGTTTTACCTGCGCTTCAGCTGCAGAGGAGCGCAGGAGTAGATGCAGTCAATTATTGTGAAGGGGGCTGTAGTCACACAGACGCATGTATGCGCCAAACGCAGGTTGGGACGCAGCATGTTGCATTTCATCTGCGTTTGGCGCATACATGCGTCTGTGTGAGTACAGCCCCCTTCACAATAATTGAGTGCATCTAATGCTGCGCTCCCCTGCGGCTGAACCGAAGAAAGCGCAAAGGAGGGGAGGAAAAACCGCCCGTGTGTAAGAGCCCTTAAGCTACACATTTATTGTTATTGCTACTTTTTATTACTCATCTTTCGGTTCCGACCCCCCCCTATTAATATTGCACATCCTCATTCAAATCAATGCACGGTTGCTAGTAGGCTGCGCTCTCCGTTTGTATGCGTTCAGCCGCAGGGGAGCGCAGGAGTAGACGCATTCAGTTTTTTTCAATGGGGCTGTACTCACACAGGCGCATGTAGGCGCCGAACGCAGGCTGAGACGCAACATGCTGCATTTTTCCTGCAGTGATCCCCATTGGAAAGCTGTAAAGAGCCAGAAAGTGGCAAATAGTTCAAAAACTATAAAAAAGAAAAATAGAAGGTCAGATGAAAGGTTACTTAGAATTAGCCATTCTATAATATACTACAAGTTAACTTAAAGGTGAACCACTAACGTTAAAAATCCCCTAACACACTAACCTACATAGACCCCCCTCCCCCAGCCTAAATGTTACCCCGAACATGTTCACAGGCGCCATGCACATGCGCAATTAATGCGAAACAGAAAATTGCTTGCGCCGCCACGCCAGTCTCATTGCGAAGATTTCTGAAGAGAAGATGGTGCCCATAAACTCCGATGCCTGAATCTGCACCGAGGGGTAAGTAAAACGTTAGGGGCATTTGCCCGGGGTAACAATTAGGCTTGGGGGGAGGGGGGTCTATGTAGGGTAGGGGGGTAGGAGTTTTTTAACGTTTGTATTGAATTCTCCTTTAAGTGCAGCATAGAACAGTAAGCCCTCACCCCTACAATGGAGTGATTTAGCTACATATTAAATCTGACACGGCTGCACAGTAATCAGTGTAGTCTGCAGCCTACCTTTTCCTATCACATAAGGAATCAGGTATTTTTCATAGAGCTGCACATAATTCGGTGGGTTCTTGTGCTGCTGCTCCGCTGAGATATCAAGTTCAGTTTATACTCAGTTAATGCGCCATCTAGTGGCCGTTTACACAACATGCACACCTGTAATTTAATAAAAATTATGATTTTTATTTTCAGGCCTGTCCATGTTTGTTTTTTTTTGTTGTTTTACTTATGAACAACAGAGACAGATCTTTTAACAGTAGGGTCATCTCTCCACTCAGCAATCTGATTAAAGGTACAAAGGACACCTGCATATTTTTGGGGAGGGGGCCAGGGCAAGATAATTATAGGGCAGACGCAGGACTTTGCTTTATAAAAGTCTGCCTGGTTATTACCAACAACACAATCAAGGACTGACCTGTTCCATCAACCACCATATTTCTTAGATTCAACCCATCTTGGTTCTTATAAAACACTTCCAGGGGTCCAAATAAGGGTGATTTATTGGCCAGGACCCCAGTATATAATGGGGGACCGTATGTAACAGGTTCAGTAAAGTTACTGATCAGTACTATTCAGCAGAAACCCATTAGACTCCATCTAATCATTGTTGAAATACAATTCCCCAGCACCCTCTACAGCCAAAGGAGCTTGCACTTCAATAACAGTTAAAGGACCATAGGTTGGTGGGGGGATACTCCATGCTAAAATCCATCGGAGGACATTAAAGCGGTTGTCCACCTTTAAATTAACTGTTACTATGATGTAGAGAGTGATATTCTGAGACAATTTGCAATTGGTTTTCATTTTTTATTATTTGTTTGTTTCTGAGTTATTTAGCTTTTTATTCAGCAGCTCTCCAGTTTGCAATTTTGTTGCTAGGGGTCCAAATAACCCTAGCAACCATGCATTGATTTGAATAAGAGACTGGGATGTGAATAGGAGAGGCCTGAATAGAAAGATGAGTAATAAATAGTAGCAATAACAATAAGTTAGTGGCATTACTGAGCATTTGTTTGTTTTTTTTAGATGGGTCAGTGACCCCCATTTAAAAGCTGGAAAGAATCAGAAGAAGAAGGAAAATGATTCAAAAACTATAAAAAAAGAAAAAATGAAGGCCAATTGAAAATCTGCTTAGAATTAGCCATTCATTAGCCGTACTAAAAGTTAAAGGACCAGTTTTTTTTAGAAAAATAAAATGTTTTTTTGCAACAAAAAAACAACAACAATAGAGTTTTAACTTTTAAATCGCAAAGCTTTTATTAAGAAATAACTTACCGATTCTCTGCCTGCGCTCCTCTTCAGAAACGGCGATACGGGCGACCCTTCATCGTGCAACACTCGATTTCTCCTCCCTGGCTATCTCTTATTGAAGGCAGAAGGAGGACAGGAGAAATCGAGCGGCGCACAATGGACCGTCGTCCTGTCGCCGTTTCTGAAGAGGAGAGCAGGCAGAGAATCAGTAAGCAATTTCTTAATAAAAGCTTCGCGATTTAAAAGTTAAAACTGTATTTAAAAACAAATTTTTAAAAAATAATTTTTTGTTACTGACCCTTTAACTCAAAGGTGAACCGCCTCTATAAAGTAATTGGCCGCTGCAAAGTAAATGAAAGGCAGCAAATCACTTTGCTGGATTATAAAGCAGACAGATTAGAGACAGTTGCCCAGTGCTACTCAGAAGTCGCATCCAAGGTCCCAGTAGTTGCCTCATTTTCTTGCCCTTTTCACGTGACATAAGAACATTTGACTGTGCAACACTATTTGGGTTTTGGCTGAGACTATGGGTATGAATCAGACAGAATCCAGGTTGCAAAAGAGCCTGTGACCTCTGCTTCACACAGGACTCATTGTCTTATGCTTTCCCATTTATTAAAAAAAACGAACATCTGAGTTATTTTTGCCACTAAGGATAAAATATTTGCTGAAATAAGGCTGTTTTCCTTTATTTTTAGATGTTTTTTTTTGTTTTTTTATTTCTGTCATTACTAATTTTAGTTGAAGGCTCTCCTTCTCAGCCTATACTGGTCCATCCCCAAACTTTCTAAAATGTATTTAATTAAAGGGGTGAAAATAGCCCACTGGGACACAGGGGGAAATTCGTAGTGGGCTGCTCTCCTTTCCTGGGCTAAGGAAATGAATAAACCCATTGCTAATGAAAGTAACATTTCGTAGGGCTCTTACTCACTGGCGTTCTGACCTGCGCTCCCCTGCGTTCCGTTTTTTGGCGTTCAGCCGCAGGGGAGCGCAGGAATAGACGCATGTCATAATTTCAAATGGGGCTGTACTCACTCAGACGCGTGTAGGTGCCGAACGCAGGTTGAGACGCAACATGCTGCATTTTTCCTGCGTTCGGCACCTACACGCGTCTGAGTGAGTACAGCCCCATTTGAAATAATGACATGCGTCTATTCCTGCGCTCCCCTGCGGCTGAACGCCAAAAAACGGAACGCAGGGGAGCGCAGGTCAGAACGCCAGTGAGTAAGAGCCCTTAGAGCGCTCTTCTGAGCACTTCTGCAATTTACACTGATTTATTTTTTCAAGAATTCAAGACATTTTTAAACTGCCAACTAGAGTCCTGCGCGGAACCAATTTCTAAGACCCGGACCCGACCCTGCGACCCAAACTGCAACAAACATATTAACCCACTTTTGATCCGCTACCCGACCTGCAACTGCTTTATCCGCAAACCTGACCCACCAAGCACCATGAAACAGGAAGTGACATCATCAAAAGTGGGCGGGACAGAAACAAGTTTTGTAAAACTTTAAAAGGAGTAAAATATAGACAATATTACATAAGATAAGAAATTCAGATGAGACCCACTTTTTTTGCGGGTAACCCGCTGGTACCCCACCCACTGCAGTACTGTATTGCCAACACAACAGCGCCACTTGCAGGTCAGTTCTGCCATCTAAGGGTCGGGAGAAAATTTCAGAAGAAGAGGAGAAAAGCCTTGTGATGTTGCTCTGATTAGAAAGGAGCAGAAAAATGTCAGATGAGAAGATGAGAAGCATCGAGATTTTCCTCTTCTTCTATTTTCTTCCAAATGTCAGGAGGCAGCAGCATTTAATGACCAGCGGTTGGCACTTTTGTTTTAATTTTATTATATTCATTTTGATTTCACATTCATTTGTTTTGAAGGTTCACCTTTCTTTTTCCATTCCAAGTGTTCATCACAAAGGTTTTTGTTCGGGCAATGTACGGGATCCAGTACCCTGAAACCCATCATCCAGAGAGCTCAATTTTGGGGGTCATCTCCCTTAGACTCCATTTTTATCAAATAATTCTTAAATGATTTCAAAATGGTTTCCTTTTTCTCTGTTAATTCATCCTAGCTAAGATATGCAGAAAGTAATCCTTACTGGTGGCAAAACAAACCCTAAAAATTAATGCAGCTAATAATACCATAATTTAAATACTGAACTTATTGCATGAGGCTAAAGTTTCAGCTTGTCAATAGCAGCAATGATCCAGGACTTCAAACTTGTCACAGGGGGTCACCATCTTGGAAAGTGTCTGTGACACTCACATGCTCAGTGGGCTCTGATTGGCTGTTGAGAAGCTAAGCTTAGGGCTCGTCACTAATTATCCAGCAGAAAATGAGCTTCCCTGGCTGTAATATAAGCTGATGCTACAGGTTTGCTGATTATTAAATTCTGATGCTAATTGCACTGGTTTCTGTGCTGCCATGTAGTAATTATGTGTATTAATTACTAATCAGCCTTATATTGTGACATTTCTATTCTATGTGTACTGTATATTGTGAGTGGCTCCCTAAGCTCAGTAAGTGACAGCAGCACAGAGCATGTGCAGTGAATCAGCAGAAAAGAAGATGGGGAGCTACTGGGGCATCTTTGGAGACACAGATCTTTACTGCTAAAGGGCTGTGGTTGCCTTGGGCTGGTACAGAAGCACAAAACATAATGTACAACATTTCTAGCTACTTCTTTATAAGCTTTAGTTCTCCTTTAAGTGTTACCGGAAAATCACAGGTCCCAAGCATTCTGGATAACAGGTCCCATACCTGTATTGGGTTCCTTTCCTCAATGTACTTGCCTAGCAACTAATTCAGTATATCTTTATTTCCCAGGCAGCATCTGGCTCCTGATTTTTATGTGCTTGTTTTATTCCTTATCTTATCTAGTGTCTGATAGGAGTATTTGCAGATTTAAAAACCACACTGAGGACTTCCATGTTTTTGTTTGACGAGTAACTATTTTATTGGCTGGAGCTTCTGTTTCGAGTTAAAGGGTAAGTTTCCACTAGTCAGTGTTTCAAATGGGACATCACACCTGCCTGTTAATTTATTGAAATAACAACCAACTTGGGTCGCTGTTCACATTCCTAAAAGTTTAAAAGTGAAGTCAGCATTGACATCCTTCCAAACTTGTCTCCCACCACCCGCATTGGGACCTGCTTTTGGTTCCTCACAGAAGATACACGAGAAACATGGATCATTCTAGCTTCCCATCGGTAGGGCAGCTGTCTGAGCATGGAACCACAGGTAGGGATGAGTGCCTTTGATGTTCGGGATGGGGTTTGGGATATTGAGGCCACCCATTACTTGGTGAAGCTCTGTGGAGACACCTGGTTTCAAGGCTGGAGACAATGACATCCCTCAACATGTTTGTGTTCCAGTGAGTGGTGCTGAAAGGCTTTAGGCAGATTGGATGCAAACGTTCCACTTTGTCATTTAGAAGAATGCATGATGGAGTCTGTTCTTAGGTTGGAAACACAGGTGCAAGAAGCTGGGGTTTCTTTGTTGCCAGTATTTAAAACCAGGTGACCACTATACAGATAACACAGCCGGGTTTGTTTGTGTGGGAGGCAAAGGGCTGTGTGAACGGTCTACAGTTGAGTCAAAGAGGCATAATTATTCCACCTACAACATTACACACTCCCATAGTTCCCATAATTGGACCACCACCAATCACAGTGTTTATGCTTATGGTAACTGGAGATGTCCTTAATCAGATGCATAAACACCCATCCATCCATTTTCCAGTGGTATTACAGTTAATACACATTCATGACCTGGACCAAAAAGCCCTACAACGTGGCATTGTAGATCAATTTTAAATATAAATATCACACTTACTTGATATTATGCAGCCTATTCACATACCTCCCAACTGTCCCTTTTTCGGAGGGACAGTCCCTCTTTTGACAGCTCAACCCGCAGTCCCTCATTTGTACTGGAAAGTCCCTATTTTCTCTGCACTGAACAGCCAGAAAAAGAAACAAAGTTTTTAACTTAATTGACTTTTAGCAGAGAACACAGAACAGCTAACAGGTGCAAATAAGATACTTTGTAATAATATTAAAACACAAAGGATAATTATTTTCAAACTTTCATAACCTGCCAAATTTTGTAAAATGAACATTTTAGTTAGGGGTGTGGCCACAGAAAGGGGTGTGGTCAAAAAAAATCAGTGATACGTGCGGAAATTTTTTTTGTCCCTTTTTTTACTTCCAAAATGTTGGGAGGGATGTATTCATGCACAGCACTAAATGAATGTTACCTGTAAACACACAAAGAGCAATATAAGAATAAAAATTGCTAAACGTACAGTGTAACTCAGTGATGTGCTTGAACTGTTTCTAGCTTGCAGACCATGATCGGTTGAGAGATGTAAAGAGTTCATTCCAGGGCAGCTCAGAAGAGCTCAAGCTTTAGGGGAGGACTCAGTAGAGGCTGGACCTCTGTCTCCACTGAGTAATAAGGACTATCCTGATATGATAATGGCTGCTTTTGGGTTTCTGTTCAGCAGCGATGGTCAAAGGTGGAACAGTCGAGACTTTTAGCTCTTAGTATTTTAATACTTAAACATTAACACTTTCATCTCTGTTTAGGCCTTTGCGTTTATCATTTCTGAATTTGGCTGATGTTATTAAAGGCATAGTTACGTATTTTTCACCCTTTTTCAGTTTTTCATTTAATTAAGTTGCTGTTGGTTCTCTGTTTGGCCAGCTGTGAGCATCCTTATCACTTCTCATAACCCTACTATTGATCACCCAATGGGTAGGTGGCACTGATATCCCCTTTAAAATTCAGCAGGAACAGCCCATTAAATTTGCTCATAGCCTGTACATAGAATTACTATGTCACTATTCCCCTGTCCTAAACACCTTTCAGATTTAAGTCTGTAAAAGCCATTTAAACTTCTGGCCTCCCATGTACAGCTCTGCTGGCTGCCTTCATTGACGTTAATCCTGTAAAGTAATGTGGGCGCAAACCACTATTCAAATATATTCCTTTCATATTTTCTATTTTCTCGCAGGAAGTAAAAGCCTCAAGCCTGACTCAGTTATATTAGTGACAAATCACAAGCAGTGGGCTTCACTTAAAGGGGAAGTTATTTTAGCACCAAAGAGTTTAAAAACACTTTAGGAAGGAATTTGTGAGTAGCATTAATAGCATACAAGAAGCAAAGTCCAAGGAGGCAAAATGAATGAATGAGCACCTGAGGGAACTTATGATAAGGGGCGACAGCAAGAAGCAAAGTCCAATGTATTCTGTTATATGAGGCACAACCAGGACCGCCATCAGAAATCGCTGGGCCCCATACGACACAATTTCCTGGGCCCCCTGGGCTGCACCCACCACAAGCCCCACCTACAGGTCCGCCCTCCCCACAGGTCCGCCCCAACCACACAGTAAAAAAACAAAAAAAATATTGGTGGCTAGGGTTCCCACATGTTAATAAAAAATAAAAAGATATTGGTGGACAGGGCCCCCCATAAAAAAACATTTGTGGCCAGGGCCCCCCCATTAAAAAATATTGGTGGCTAGGACCCCACATGAGAAAAGAAAAATTGGTGGCCAGGGCCCCCTCCCACATTATGAGAAAATTGGTGGCCAGGGCCCCTTAAACATCCATGCCTTCCCGAAGTCAGCAGCTCTCAGAAAGATGGGGGGCCCGGATAATCAAGTAAGTGTGGCGTGGCAGGGCCCCCCTTACCCTCGGGCCCCCTACAACTCTCCCCCCTGATGGCTGCCCTGGGCACAACTGAGCCTCCTAGTAACATCTGAAGGAATTCATGATGAGGAGCATACAGCAAGAAGCAAAGTCCAAGCTATTCTGTTATGTGAGGCACAACTGAACCCCCTCGCAGCAACATAAGGAATTCATTATAAGGAGGAACAACTGGGGAGTAGTATTATCATAAGTCAAGTTGTGGTAGGTAGCAGGTCATTTTTAACCAATCAAACCACACCCTGTGATTAAAAACAAAGCGAAAGAAGAAACAGGCAAATGGAAGCATTTATTTATTTCATGGTTGGGTAAAATCTCAGTGATAAAAATGATACTGCTTCCAAAATTATTATATGTTTTGCGTACTATTCCCATTACAATCCCATCCTCTTTTTTTGTTAAAAGTTTCTATGTTCAACCATTTTATATATAACAATAAAACTCCTAGAGTTGCAACAAGTATTCTGCAGAGAAGTAGATCTATGGCTGGTATTGGAATGCCAAACATTAAGATATACTACATAGCCAATATTATAAACCAGGCTACAGACTTATTATCAGTATCTTCACAGTCCAAATGGTCAGAAATAGAGAGGACCCTCATGAACACCTCTTCCTTAAGGTGGCCATACATGGAGAGATCCGCTCGTTTGGCGATGTCGCCAAACAAGCGGATCTCCCTCCGATATGGCCACCTTGAGGTGGGCAATATCGGGCTGATCCGATCGTGGGCCCTAGGGCCAAATAATCGGATCCTAATGATGCCTAACGGGCGGTTGGATCGCCGAACCGCATCAACAAATAGATGCGGCCGCGATCCGACGGGATTTTCTGTCCCATCCGATCTCGATCGGTGAAGCCCGTCGGGGGGCCCCATACACGGGCCAATAAGCTGCCGACACGGTCTGTCGGCAGCTTTTATCGGCCCGTGTATGGCCACCTTCAGATACAATACTCTGGACAAATGAAAAATTAAATCAAAGACAACTGATGAACTTACCTGCAACTGTAAAGACTGCTATAAGAATATGGAGGGATAATAGAGAAAACACACTATGCTCTCCGTTTCCATCTCCTATGGAACCTATTTCAGTTTTGGAACCAATACTAAAAATTGATTTGTCAACATGGGTTAAAAAAGCCCCATTAAAATTAATGGACTTGTACTGTGCAGATCAACTTAAATCCTTCATGTGTCTGAAGAATGGAAAAAAATGACTTTCACAAATATTTGCTGATACGGAATTACATAACAACACTTCCTTTTTCTAAACTTAGACCACTATCGAGCTTTGAAAGCTACCTCCATGATGGCTCAAGCATAAAAAAAGGAATGGCAAAGATTTATGGTCTTTTAGGAGAACCAAAGGAAATCCAGAAAATCCCACACATGATTAAATGGGAACAAAGATTTAAGAAAAACGTTACAATAAAGGAATGGCAAAAGGCTATCTCCAGAACACAACAGTTCACTAGATGTGTTACGCATCAAGGGGCATGTTTACTAACATTGGAGATAAATATCTGGAGGGATTTCTGGAGATGTTGCCCATGGCAACCAATCAGCAATTAGATTTAAACAGCCACAGCCAAGTTAGAAAACAAAAGCAAAGATCTGATTGGTTGCTATGGGCAACATCTCCAGAAATCTCTCCAGATATTTATCTCCAATGTTAGTAAACATGCCCCCAAGAGTGCTATTATAAAATCTTATATAACAGGTATCTAACCCCTTCAAGATTATCAAAAATGTACTCTGGAGCTTCAAATTCCTGTTGGAGATGTGACAAGGACATAGGAGATATGCTCCATATTTGGTGGTCATGTGACAAAATACAGAGTTTTTTGCTTAATGTGACATCTTTGATCACAGAGATAACACAACAAAATATTCCACAGTCTCCGGAAGCTATGCTGCTGAATCTATATGGAAAACCTCCAAATAAAAATATAGAATTTCTGACTTTCCAAATACTGAATGTTTGCAGACTTTTGATTGCTAGAAATTGGAAAAAAAACAAGAAGTCCCTAGTATTACCCAAGTACAAAGAGAGGTGACCAACAATTTAGGATATGAAGAAGCAGTACCGAGGAATTTAAGGGGGAAAAAAAACTGTTTTGGAAGCTCAAAAACTTTGGATGTCTAAGGTCAATATCTAGTTTATTTACAGCTTACTGTATATGTATTGTATGAATGGTAATTACCCTGAGAGTCATGCAGATATAATACAGGTTACACTACCCTTACCCTTTATTTATTTGTTTTTTTCTGTTTGTTTGTTTGTTTAATTGTGTGTATATTATTTTGGCTAATGTAATGAGTATTCAATGTTTTGAACCATTATATACCATATAATGATTGTAATGTTGAAAACTAATAAAAATTGTCAGGATAAAAAAAACAAAACAAAGCGAAATAGGTTAAACTACATTTAAGGCCGGCACAGCAAGGATTATATTAAGGAGGAGTGTCACAGAAACTGTGTGTAGGCCATGAACATATTTATATTTGTGTGTGTTGTGCAGCTAAACAATGACGCCCAGATCAGTTGGGTATCTGCAGAGTATCTGTATTTTTAGAGTCATTGTTAGAAGAATTTATGTAGGTGTAGGTTTTGTTAAAATAGCGTGTGATTGACTTTCTTTCTGCACCCAGTTCAACCCGAACCATTCCAAGCACAAATATTTGAAATTCTAAGAAAGGGTTTCATTTAGGTCTTTGCTTTGTGACTTTTTTTTTTAGTGTTGTCTGTTGAATATTCAACATTTTTGAGGGTTGGTATACTTTTCCTTAGCACAAACATATTTCACAGCACTGCAGCAGAAATTATACATCATTTACACCAGTTCCTGCCTCAGTGGAGCTTACTATATAAGGTCCCTATCACATGAGCAGTGCCCGGCCATGCTGGGCAGGCGCTCTAGGCAGGCCAGGCAGTCGCAACACATATTTATTGTGTGCGCATGCGCGAATTTGGGCATGCGCAGAAGCGCACAAATCGCAAAAACTACATCGAGTCGGCCAGAGAAGGGAACCGGACTTGGGGTAGGCGACAGAGGAGGTACGTGCCGGGCGCCCTCCCAGCTTTGCACCCTAGGCACGTGCCTAATCTGCCTACCTCTAGTTCCGGCCCTGCACATGAGGACACACTAGGGTCAGTTTTATCAGGAGCCAATTAACCAGCCTTTATGTATTTGGGGTGTGGGAGGAATAGTATTCTCAAAGATGTATTTTTAATCATAAATACATCCACTTATAGTAGAAAAACTCACCAAGGTAGAGTGGTGGCTTAGGTGCTCCTGCCCCAAGCCCTCAGCTCAGGGAGCAGACAATCTGTATGCAATGGGGAAAAGGCTTAGGCACTCTACAAAGCCACATGTGGATTAGACCAAAAAACATTGATTTAAAAAGTATAAAAAAAAATCTTTATTCAAACAATCATCTCGAACCTTACGCATTTTGTGTCCCTGAAACACTTAATCATGGGCTTAAAGGGATACTGCCATGGGAAAAAAAAATTAATCAGTTAATAGTGCTGCTCCAGCAAAATTCTGCACTGAAATCCATTTCTCAAAAGAGCAAACAGATTTTTTTTATATTCAATTTTGAAATCTGACATGGGGCTAGAAATATTGTCAATTTCCCAGCTGCCCCCAGTCATGTGACTTGTGCTCTGATAAACTTCAATCACTCTTTACTGCTGTACTGCAAGTTGGAGTGATATCAACCCCCTCCCTTTTCCCCCCCAGCAGCCAAACAAAAGAACAATGGGAAGGTAACCAGATAGCAGCTCCCTAACACAAGATAACAGCTGCCTGGTAGATCTAAGAACAACACTCAATAATAAAAACCCATGTCCCACTGAGACACATTCAGTTACATTGAGAAGGAAAAACAGCAGCCTGCCAGAAAGCATTTCTCTCCTAAAGTGCAGGCACAAGTCACATGACCAGGGGCAGCTGGGGCATTGACAAAATGTCTAGCCCCATGTCAGATTTCAAAATTGAATATAAAAAAAACTGTTTGCTCTTTTGAGTGCATACTTCTGCTGGAGCAGCACTATTAACTGACTCATTTTGAAATTTTTTTTTTCCCCATAACAGTATCCCTTTAAGTTTCTCAGGCACACGAAACGCGTAAGGCTCGAGATGATGTTTTTCTAGTTTTTAAATCAATGTTTTTTGGTCTTTCTAGAGTGTCCTAAGCCTTTTTCACATTGCATTCGTGTAGGAGGAAACCCATGCAGAGACAGGGAGAACTCACAAACTCCTTGCAGTGCCCTGGCTGGAATTGACCAAGGACCTCAGCAATGCACGGTAGTGGTGTGTGGGTGGCCTGAAACCAGTTATTTTACCCAAGGTTCAGGCAGGTTCTACATATGCTTAGTGCTGATTTAGTTCTACATATATCTACAGTATATACCTATCTATCTGTCTGTCAAACATCCTTTGCCCCAAGTTCAGTACTTTTCAGATGACAGAGACGGGGGGGTGTAATGCAGTCACAAAATAGCACTGTTGTCGCTGTCCTACAGAAATATGGAATCTTTCTCAAACATCTTCAAAATCGTAACAAAAATATGTAAATATTTACATGAACGGTTTCAGAGGAAAAAGGCAAACAATTAAAAGTTAAATAATGAAGAGCAATTGAAAAGTTGCTTAGAACTGGGCATTCATACTAAAATTTAAAGGTGAACCACACTTTTAATATGTTAATATTAATATGTTATGCTGAACCTATTCTAAGCAGCTTTTTAATTGCTCTTCGTTATTTATTCGGCATGGCTTAGAATGATTCTCTCTATTCAAGCTCTTTCCAGCATCCCACTGAAACTGCAAGCTGGTTTTCTACGGGTCACTAACCCCAGCAATTTACTATAAAGCTTTGTGGTGTTGCTTATTTTTCTTAGGTCCAATACTATTTATCTTCCAAAGCAAACCTGCTCACTGGTTGCTAAGGTAATGCAACCCTAGCAGCAAATGGATAACAGTTTACATTGCAATCCTGAGAGCTGCAAAACAAAAATTGAAGTGGGAGCTGGAACATGACAGCAGCGTGCTCTAAACAAAAGCTCCCCAGGTTAGTGTATTTTGTTTTAAAGGAGAAGGAAAGCTATTCCCATTTTTACTTTCTTTACTTTAAAAAGAAACCTATTTCCAATATACTTTAATTAAAAAATTTGTAGCATTTTTATAAGAAACCTGACTGTATGCAGTGAAATTCCTGTGGATAGGAATTGTCAGACAGTCCTCCAAATAGAATCCCAGTTTATCCCAGGGAAACAATCATACTTATGAACAGCAGGGGGAGCCCCGCCTTACTTCCCAGCAATGCAGAACTCAAGCAGCTTTGTTTGTTTCCCTGTAGAGCAGTCGGCGACTGTGTAGAGATTTGCATTTGCCTTTATATCCCCTTTACTGTTTCCAACTCCAGGGATAAAGATCAGGGAGCCAGATTTAAACAGATAAACTGGGATTCTATTTGGAGGATTATTTTGCTGCAGCCACTGGTTCTGCAGAGTTGGAGAAAGTTAGTATTAAACAATACAAAAACTATAAAATCCACATTAGATTACATGACAACACAGACCCAGAGCAGTCTGTATATTCTGATTATTAATCAGTCTTGTTGTATCGGCTTCTGGCAGATATTATTTGCCTTGTGCTGTTTTGATCATTTATGACGATCCCTAAGCAGCTCAGATCACACTGAGCATGTGCACAGTCTTGGTTTTGCAAAGATGTATAACAAAGTTACAAGATGGTGACCCCCTGTGGCCAACTTTGAAAGCTTAAATTATTTGTTTGATTAGGCTTGTGGTGCAGTAAGTTCTTGTTTATGTTTTGTTTACAAAATACAGCATTTCTAGCCTATTTCTATTTTAGACTTTAGTTCCCCTTTAAAGCAATGGAGCCTGGCTAAGCAAATAAGTGATCAGACTGACTAGCAGAGGAATAACAAATTGGCACCCATCCGGTGAGTTTAGTTTCCTTCTCCTTTACACGTTCAGTAACACCAAACTGTAACAATTCCCATAAATCTCTATTTTGAAACGCCCCAATCATCCTATTTTGTAATGTTACCAGATATAGCTGAGCAGCCTTTGCTGGAAATGCAAAGAGGAAGGAATTATGATGTGCCAATTCTAACTGGCGCTTTATAGGGTCAATTCTGCACATTATTTACTCACTTCATTGCACGCAACTCTGTAAATAGGGGGGGGGGCTTGTACTCAACATTTGTTAGGAAACCGATCCAGCTTTGGGTCTTATGAGACACAATGGGGCTCATTTAAAAACACTGGGCAATTTTGCACCTGGGAAGTAACCTATAGCAACCAGTGATTTACTCTTTTTCAGCCAGCTGCACGTTGAACTATGAAATCAAACATCTGATTGGTTCCTATGGGTTACTACCCAGGTGCAAAATTGCCCAGTGTTTATAAATGACCCCCCAATGAGTGCATATCTAGACTTACTTTCATAAACAGGGGAGGCCAATTGTGTTTTTAAGCTCTAATGAGCCAGATGAGTAGCAGAAAATACCCTCAAAAGTGTCTACGTATTACATATTGGATTCAGGTACATGTAACTGCCTTATCTTATGATGGCACCATCCCTTAAAAGGGGTTTTTCATCTTTAAATAAACTTTTAGTAGGATGTAGAGAGTGATATTCTGAGACAATTTGGATTTGGGTTTAATTTTTCAAAGATTTTTATTAAGCAGCTCTCCGGTTTGCAGTTTCAGCCGTCTGGTTGCTAGGGTCCAAATTCCCCTAGCAACCACCCATTGATTTGAATAAGAGACTGGAATATGAATAGGAGAGACCTGAATAGAAATATGAGTAATAAAAAGTAGCAATAACAATACATTTGTAGCCTTACAGAGTATTTGTATTTTTAGATGGGCCAGTGACCCCCATTTGAAAGCTGGAAAGAGTCAGAAGAAAAAGGCAAATCATAAAAAAAAAACTATAAAAAAATACATAGCAGGTAACAGATAAAACACCATTGTATTGGACAGGGCTTATCTGTTATGTGCTATGTAACATGTGCCTTTTCCAGCTTGAACTGCTGTCCCCATGGCTACACTTATCTGTTATCTACTGTGTATCCTGTGCTTAAATTTCTTCCCCCATGGTTACACAGCAGCTTGTTTATATAAACTATAGTAGTACATATCTATTATCTACTGTGTATCCTGTGCTTGAATGGCTGCCCCCGTGGCTACACAGCAGCTTGTTTATATAAACTATAGTAGTACTTATCTGTTATCTACTGTGTATCCTGTGCTTGAATGGCTGCCCCCATGGCTACACAGCAGCTTGTTTATATAAACTATAGTAGTACTTATCTGTTATCTACTGTGTATCCTGTGCTTGAATGGCTGCCCCCACGGCTACACAGCAGCTTGTTTAAACTATAGTAGTACTTATCTGTTATCGACTGTGTATCCTGTGCTTGAATGGCTGCCCCCACGGCTACACAGCAACTATAGTAGTGTTTTTGAAGCAAACACTCCAGTTTTGCCAGTGCAATGTCACTGTATGTTATAGGTTAATTACTTTAAACTCTTTCATTTTTTGGTGTTACTGTTCCTTTAAATATGATATTTTTAAGCAGAAAAATGTGATTTTAAATCATTCTGCAGTACTGGGTTCTCTCCATTTTGCATGAAGCTTTTTCCCACCCGAATGAGACCATGACAATATTCTTATAGTGTGGGCATTTAATGTTCTTATAATAGACATGAATGAGAAAACCTTGGGAATGGAATGACATCTTTGATATTTTCTACACCCAGAATGCACTGCAAATAGCGTTCAAATCCCATTCCGAAGCCTCCGTGGGGGACGGATCCAAATCGGCGTAGGTCGAAATAACTGTTTTTGCAGAAAGAACATACAGAATGTGGTGAATTATGGGCCGAGAAGGCCAAATTATACATTTGTATTACACCCCAGTGGTTCACATTACGCGGAACAAATGATTCAGATGTCCCAGTTTGAGTGGAAGAGGAAATATTGTTTTGTTACAAATTAAAAAACAAAAAAAGGGGTAGTAGTTATCTTCAGCAACTCATGATGACAGTGAAGTGGAGGAAAGCCAAGTTGGGTTGACTGGGAAGCTTGTGATTCAAACTTACCTGGACTAGTGAAGTTTTTTCCTAACGGGAACACCAGCCCTTCGTACAAACCTAGCAATTCTATCAGGGACTGTTAAAACAGATACCCCCCCCCCCCATTTTGAAAAGGTGACCAGTAAATTCTACCTGCCAATTGGTTGCTATGGTTTACTGCACCTGGGTAAACGTAGTGGGGGCCATTTATCAAAATAGCCAGTAGGCAGTAACCCATGGCAACCAATCAAATTGTTGCATTCATGGTTCTACCTGCAGCTGGCTGAAAAAAAGTCAATCACTGATTGGTTGCTATGGTATGGTATGACCCCAATGCCTTTTATTACATAACCCTGTGTTCCAGGTGGATCAAGGATGATCTACTCTGAAGGAAAAGGAGATTTTGTATTACTCACCATTAAATCCCTTTCTCTTTAGCAGTCTGTGGGACACAGGGACCATGGGGTTTAGCTTCTACCACCGGGAGGCAGGACACTAGAAGTAGAGCAGACTCCTCCCCCTTCTGCCATACCCCCACCTCACTGCAGGGGAGCTCAGTTTTGATTGACAACGAAGGAGAACTTAACTATATACATTAATAACCACAGAAACTGGCATATATAAGTCTGAGTCACTTCCCGGGCGGGAGGCCCTGTGTCCCACAGACTGCTAAAGAGAAAAGGATTTAACGGTGAGTAATACAAAATCTCCTTTTCTCTTGAAGATATCTGTCGGACACAGGAACCATGGGGACATACCAAAGTTGACCCATAGAATAGGGTGGGAGGAAGCGAGACCAACGTTTTTAAAAAGCCACGGCCTGTAAGACCTTCCTGCTGAATCGTGCATCGGATGCCGCAACGACCTCAAACTTGTAAAATTTGGTAAACGAATGAATAGAGGACCAGGTGGCAGCTCTGCAAACTTATTCGTATGAGGTGTGGTTCCTAAAGGCCTAAGTGCTGATACCTCTTGAGGAATGGGCCCTGATGAGTATTGGAGGAGTCTTGCCTCTGCCATGTAAGCTTCCCTTATCCATCTGGATACTCCTGAGTGTATGACAAATAGGAAAGATGATTTGTGAAATTTCTTTGTTCTCTCTAAGTAGAACTTAATGGCTCTCACTGGATCCAGAGCGTGAAGAGCAGTTTCCTTTGGCAAACTCGTTTGAGGGCAAAATGATGGAACTGTAATGTCCTAGTTGATATGGAAGTCAGAGACTAACTTGGGCACAAAGGAGGGAATGGTGCATAGAACAGCCTGATCTTGATGAAAGATCAGGAAGGGTGGTTGGCATGAAAGAGCACTTAGTTCCAAGACCCTGCGCTCTGACAAAATGGCTAGTAGAAAGGCCACCTTCCAAGAAAGCCACTCCATGGGCACCAAAGCCATGGGTTTGAATCGTGGACCCTGCAAGGCCTTGAGAACTAAATTGAGGTCCCACGGAGAGAGTGGTTCCCTGCAGTGTCAGACTGGGGGACCCAGGGTCCATCGGGCTTACAGCCTCAGAGGCCCCCCACACCATCCTCCTGGCCCCCAACCGCAAATTTATCTGTGGCAAAAAATCTCATCTGTGCCGGCTTCACCACCCCGCCTCCCCCCGCGCATGCATGCGTGTGCCTACGGGTTTTCCGGTGGTACCGGTGTCAAAAAAAAGAGAGGGAGAGCAGGAGCAAAATCATCTGTGCAGGCTTCATCTCCCCTGCCCCCCCTGCATACAAATGCGCATGCTTGCGTTATTCCGGTGCTACTGGTGTCAAAAAAAAAAGAGAGGAAGTGCAGGAGTGGGTCTGGGCCGACGGGGCCCACCAGATTTTTTCCCCCTGTACAGAGGAACAATGTGAGTCGCCCCTTGCAGAAAGTGGCTAGCTTGTGTTGCAACAGAACAGACAGCGCCGATACCCGGGATCTTCGAGAGGCTGGAGACAGTCCCTTGTCAAGCCCAACCTAAAGGAATTCCAGAATCCTAGGAATTGAACAGGAACAGGAAATCCCTTGCAAGGCATACCAATCTCTGAAACAACGGCAAACTCTGTAGTAGGTTTTGGAGGAAACCAGCTTTCCTGCTGCAAAAAAACCTTTACGCTTTAACACTAGGGCCTCAATAGCCATGCCGTCAAAATCAGCATCTTTGGGTTGGTATGTACTATGGGGCCTTGTGATAGAAGATCTGGCAGATTCAGAAGTGCCCATGGATCTTCTCTGCTCAGAGCAATCAGCTCGGAAAACCATGCTCTTTGAGGAAAATTTGGCGCTATAGGTATCACTGTGTGCTGTTCCCTTTGAATTCTTCTAAGTATTCTGGGTAATAGAACAAGAGGAGGAAATGCATAGCCTAGTTGGAATTCCCATGGAGCTGTCATGCACTACACTGTCCGTGATCTACATACCGGGACTCGAAAATTGGGAATTGATTATCTGAGCCAAGGTTGGACCCAGGTGAGTGGTCACTAAAACGGGACATTTTCATTACCATCACGGAAAGATGCCAGAAGTAGATCTTATGGCCTCAAGGGCAAACTGGAAGCTCACACAATTCATGACACGTTGCCAGGACCCTCTAGCTCTTGCAGTGGATGAGTGGATGCACTGCAAGAGCTAGAGGGTCCTGGCAACGTGTCATGAATTGTGTGAGCTTCCAGTTTGCCCTTGAGGCCATAAGATCTACTTCTGGCATCTTTCCGTGATGGTAATGAAAATGTCCCGTTTTAGTGACCACTCACCTGGGTCCAACCTTGGCTCAGATAATCAATTCCCAATTTTCGAGTCCCGGTATGTAGATCACGGACAGTGTAGTGTTGGTTTTTTATGCCCAGGACAGGATGTGACTTATCTCCTGGAGCCCTTGGTGACTGCAAGTACCCCCTTGGTGATTGAGGTAAGCCACTGGATGGCTGTTTCTCTCATTTTGCATTGCTAGTAATGGAGAGCCCTTCGACACTGCTCTGAGTTCTAGAATGCTGATCGGCAGACAAGCCTCCGTCAAGGACCAGGTCCACTGAGCCAAACACGGCTCCCCAGCCCTTCAGGCTGGCATCTGTGGTGAGAATCTGCCATTGTGGATCAGTTAGCAGTCGACCCTTGGGTAGGTTGCTGTTGTGAAGCCACCAAGTCAGGGATACCCTGGTTTTGGGAAGGAGAGCTATTATCTAAAAGAGATTTGTACGATTCCATTGCGCTAGGATATTCCATATTCTTCTATTGAGGGAGGGGGAACTCCATTTGTCAGTGCTTTCTTTTGGAAAAGGGTAAAGCCTCTGAAAGCGACAGTTAGCCTGAAACCTCTTCTCTGGTTGTTCCCACTTAGACTGAATAATATTGTTGAGTTGGGGTATGAGAAGGAAAGATCGGCACATTTTTTTTCTGATGTTTAAATAATGACTGTGAAGAGTCTGAGGAAACCTCTTACTCCTTGAGGTCCAAGCACTTGAGAACGGCAGAAATGAATCTGCCTAGCGATTCTTAGGCTCTGGATGGTTCCTCAGTATCCTCCTGGTCATCTGATGATATTTCTCCTTCACTCAGTCAATGTTCCTCCCCAATGGGAGAGTTAGTCACAGATTCCTCCTCGCACAGCTCCACAGAAGACAAGGGTCTTAGACTCCACCGCACCTTGGTCCAATCTATCTAGACGTTTATCTAGACAGGCAGCCAGCTTATGAATGCCTGAAGATAACTTGATCGCCCATGTGGAGGGTGCTTGCTCCATGGAAATGGGAGGTTGAGGGAGCGTCGCCGTTGTGGCCTGAGTGAGAGATTCCTCTTGAGGGACCACTGTAACAACTGAGTTCTGCAGTTCCTAAGCCTGCAGAAGCCGGAGCACAGCCACCACATAGCGGGTCCTTAAGTACAGTACTTTACTGTAGAATTCCTTACCCTACCCCGTGTCTGACTGTGTAATTCTTGGACTAAGAACTTTAAAATATCCAGCTGTTAAACAGTGAAACTGTGGCTGTCTCTCTGCTATTCACTCCAGAAGACACTTGCGTCGTATTTCTGTTGTTCCTTAGTGAGCCTGGTCAAGAAGTAGCGAACTGCTGCAAGAGCCCGTCTGTATGCACACTGTCTTCTTCACACAGAGGCGGAAGTGACGTTGCCGCTATATGTCGGCGGTTCCGGATACGTTCAGCAGTGGAAGGCAAGATAGAAAAAGGAGGTGCAAATTTTAACAACTAAGTGAAAGAAAGTACCGGAGCAGGTATTGAGAGCTGGCTTTTCCTGAGACCACTTTCAGAAAGGCAGGGGAGCAGGCTGGCGGCCGAGGGGGCAATAGCATACAGCAGAACCACAAAATCGTTGATCAAGTCTCCCAGCCCCTTCAGCACCATATACTCACAGACCCTGGTCACCCAATGTATTTCTCTGGATGTCCCCATTTCTCCAAACATAGCTCATACTACATGGAGCTCAAAGTGGCTGTGGTGCATGCTCACCAGGAGACTTAATAGCCAGAGTGCAGGTTTAGGGGAAACGTAAAGGGAGATTCTCCAGAGAGAGGACTCCAGGACAACCCCTGGTGCCTATATAAATAAATGATGATGATGGTGCCAATAAGTAAAAGTCTGGCCGTAGAAATATTCTGGTCATTGATTTGAATCCTGTCTCCTTGAAGACACTAGAAAAACTGAGCTTCCCTGCGGTGAGGGTATAGCAGAAGGGGAGGAGTCAGCTCTTACGGAACGCATTTTAGGACATCATCAGGAGAACACACACTCCTGCTTGCGCTCTCCTAACAAAGAAGTATGCAGATTTGCCTCTTATTTTGCTCACTCATCCGAAGAGGCTGCAGTCACACATCCGACCGTGCTGCCCACATATCCTATTGCGATCTGCCCCCTCATGGCTCATTCCTCAGTACAAACACTCTCCATCCTCAGCCCTCACTACAAATGGTCTCCATCCTCAGTCCTCCCTCCTCAGCTCTCAGCTTTCCCGCTTCAGACCTCGGCTCCTAAGCCAGGCTGATGGCTGAGGATGGAGAGCATTTGTAGAGAGGGCTGAGGACGGAGAAAGTTTTTACTGAGGACCAAGGAGGGAGGGCTGAGGATGGAGAGAGTTTGTACTGAGGGCTGAGGAGGAATAGCTGACGACTTAAGGCCGAGTATGGAGGAACGAGGACCCAAGGTTCGACTGCAGCCTTTCAGGATGGGTGAGAGAAAAAACAGGCGATTCTACATTCCTGAACCGTAAGAGATCGCATTCAGGAGAACGATTTCCCCAGAGGATGTCCTAAAATGCTTTCCGTATGCTCTTCTAGTGTCCTGCCTCCTGATGGTAGAGGCATCATACATGTGCCTGGCACCTTGTATGTTTTCTGTCCATTCAGCCTGCAGTATAGAAATTTAAATGTAGGTGTGGATACAACCAAGCGCAGGCGAATCTGCTGCAAAAGGTGCCTTTATTTATGAACATGTTCATAAATAAAGGCACCTTTTGCAGCAGATTCGCCTGCGCTTGGTTGTATTCACACCTACATTTGAATTTCTATACTGCAGGCTTTTGGATGGAAGCAAGGTGTTGGCATACTATCTACATTCAGCCTGCAGGACTATTGGTTCGAGAAATCTCAGCAGCAGTTTGCCTGAGAACACTTTCCTCACCACTATTTCCCACTCTACTTATAGTTATAACAAGTTTACCAGTATTCAAACCCAGCATGTGAATTGTTTACCTACCACTGGTACGTGTCTTTGAGGCCTAACCTGTGGTTACAGAATAAAAAGCAAAGATAGTTAAAAACCAAAAGAATAATTAGACAGGCACAGAAAAATAATAACACTTAAAGGGATTGTTAACTTTTAGTATGATGTAGACATGGATATTCTGAGACAATTTGCAATTGGTTTTCATTTTTCAATATTTATGGTTAATGAGTTATTTAGCTTTTTATTCATCAGCTCTCCAGTTTGCAGTTTCAGCTATCTGATTTAGTGATGTGCGGGCCGGCCCAATGCCCATGGGTTCAAGCGGACCTCGCACTCTTCCTCACAGGTGGCGGGCGGTTTGAGCTCTTCTCCCGCTCTCCCTGCCCACCACCGTCAAATGCCAGCTTCTGGGTTCATCTTTTATACACTCTGCACCTGTTCGCTCCGCCCATTTTGTGACATCATCGGCGGGGTGGGTGGGTCTATAAAAGCAACCTGGAATTCAGAAACGGAGGCTAAGGGCATGGATGCATGGATGCTAGGGTCATTTGGACCCTAGCAACCAGATTAGTGATGTGGGGGGTCAGGATTTCCCTGACCCGCACCCGAACGTAACCCCCCCCCCGGGTTACGTTCGGGTGCGGGTCAGGGAAATCCTGACCCCCCACATCACTAATCTGGTTGCTAGGGTCCAAATGACCCTAGCATCCATGCATTGATTTGAATAAGAGACTGGAATATGAATAGGAGAGGCCTGAATAGAAAGATGAGTAATAAAAAGTAGTAATAACAATACATTTGTAGCCTTACAGAGCATTTTGTTTTTTTGAGGGTACAGTGACCCTCATTTGCTAAAAAGAACAAGAAGAAAAAGGCAATAATAATAATGCAAAAACAATAAAACATAAACATTGAAGATGAATTGAAAAGTTGCTTAGAATTGGCCATTCTATAACATACTAAAAGTCAAAGGACCAGTAACATAAATTTTGTTTTTTTTAAAAATTAGTTTGTACTTAATGAAAAAAAAAAAAAACAACCCACCAAGACACTTTTAACTCCTCCCTGGCTATCTCCTAAAGAAAGGCCGGGAGGAGAAATCGAGCATCGCATGATGGATCATCGCCGTTTCTGGTCCTTTAACTTAAAGGCAAACCACTCCTTTAATGTTCAGATCTACTCATTCATTAACTTGGCCAAAGGTGCAGACATTCACACTCAGCCAGTTTATCTCCAGGTAGAAAAAGATGTCAAGTCGTTGCTGCAGAATGTAAGGCCGCTCCTCCCTCAGGCTCCCTCCAAACAGTTCTCCTATTCCCGGCACAAGAAGATCCACCGCAGAAGCCTGAGATGGTAAAAAGGTAAAGTGGTGCATGAAGCAGAAACAGAAGGGACCATAGATGTCTTTGATAAATGTATCTTCTCCAAAAGCTTGGCTCATGCACCTATTTTCAATTAAATGGGAAGTGTGCCTTGAAAATAACATTTAATATGATGTAGATGTATTTTATTATAATTTGTCATTAATCTATATACGGGTATGGGATCAGTTATCCAGAAACCCATTATCCCGAAAGCTCAGAATTACGGAAAGGCCCTCTCCCATAGACTCCCTTTTAAGCAAATAATCCAAATTTTTCAAAATGGTTCCCTTTTTTTCTCTGTAATAATAAAACAGTAGCTTGTACTTGATCCCAACTAAGATATAATTAATCCTTATTGGAAGCAAAACCAGCCAATTTGGTTTATTTAATGTTTACATGATTTTCCAGTAGACTTAGGATATGAAGATCCAAATGACGGAAAGATCCGTTATCCGGAAAACCCCAGCATTCTGGATAACAGGTCCCACACCTGTCTATTCTTTAATTCTACAGCTATTCAATTTGGAATTTAAACTGTTACCAAGCAGAGATTTGAATGATAAATAAAGATCTAGTCTCAGGATCCTTTATTTATATAGTGCCAACATAACTGGCAGCCCTTTACAAATACAGGTATGGGACCTGTTATCCAGAATGCTCGGGACCTGGGGTTTTCCGGATAACAGATTTCTGTTATTTGGATCTTCACACCTTAAGTCTACTAGAAAATCATGTAAACATGAAATAAACCCAATAGGCTGGTTTTGCCTCCAATAAGGATTAATTACGTATATCTTAGTTGGGATCAAGTACAAGCTACTATTACAGAGAAAAAAAAAATTGCATTATTTGGATATAATGGAGTCTATAGGAAACGGCCTTAATGTAATTCAGAGATTTCTGGATAACACAGTATGTCCAAACTCGTAAACTCATTCCCCGTAATTACTCGTTTCGTATAAAGAACTGTTTAATTACTCACAGAAGGTGCTCCACGTAGGCCCTGCTGCAAACAAAAAGCCTTCTCAAATTCCAAAAAATGTAGAACATGGGCACACTCCACACATTGCTTCTGCAGACAATTTTTTGAAGAAAAACTTCTTTTATTTATGAGATCCCAGCAAACGTTTCGGGGACGTGCCCCTTCATCCAGTGCTGGATGAAGGGGCACGTCCCCGAAACATTTGCTGGGATCTCATAAATAAAAGAAGTTTTTCTTCAAAAAATTGTCTGCAGAAGCAATGTGTGGAGTGTGCCCATGTTCTACATTTTTTGGAATTTCTGGATAACAGGTTTCCGGATAACGGATCCCATACCTGTTTTTATGTATCAGTCTCTGCCCTGTGGCATTTATAAGCGAAGGTCCCTATCACAGTGACACAGACACACTCTTTTTGCTATCCAAATTCCAAGTCCACTTTGACCTGAGAAATCCAAGAAACAACAGGGAATGTTCTATAGATATGTGAGGGGCAGAGCATGCCTTAGCACATGGGAAACATATTTTATGGATTAACACCACTTTCCATTTCTGTCTCCTGTCCAACTGCTTGGAGTCATCTCATGAAAACCACATCATTAGAATAAGCAGGGTGAGTATTTTTAGCCGATGGCACGCTACACTTGCTGGAAGGATGAGCACATCGAGCTCATGGTGGTCCATAAAAAGCTGCTGATGGGGATTTGCCAGCAGTATTTCTCACGGTTCCAAAGCCTTTCAAACAGACAAAAAGGGAAGTGTTGGCAGACGCACAGCTGCATTGTTTTTTAGTTAAACCCACACAAGGCTGGAAAGGGCAGGCTTATTCCAGCACTGCTTCTGCTGACACACAAAGCGGGTCATGAAAAAATGTATTATAGAGCTGCTCACACCTAAACTGCCACCGACTGTGCCAAAAATGTATAGTTCTTAAAGGAGAAGGAAAATCTGAGTTTACAAAAAAGTTAGGCACCTCAAGTCATTGTATTTACTTACCCGAAAGCCCGGGCTGGTGCTCCTATCAGCAGAAAACACCGGCCCGGGCTGGTGCTCCTATCAGCAGAAAACACCGGCCCAGGGGTTCTACCGACGAGCACCTCGGAGCGATTGGCTAAATGATTTTTTCTTCTCATGGCTGCGCATGCGCATTAGAGCAAAGAGCCAAACTTTAACGAAGAAGACGATATTTCGTTCTACTGCACATGCGTCTGCCCCGGTAATTTTGAAGAAAGAAGATGAAGGAAGCGATCACTCCGTGGTGCTCGCTGGAAGAACCTCAGGCTGGTGCAGATTTCTGCTGATAGAAGCACCGGCCCGGGGTGTCAAGTAAGTAACTGCGATTACTTGGGGGTGTTTTAACTTTTGGCACCCCCAAGTAAACTCAGCCTTTGCTTCTCCTTTAAGGCTATTGTCACACGCAGACCAAGAATCAATCCAAAACTCTTGCCCACTCAAATCACATCACTTGGGAATCTCACAACTCTCCCTGGCTGAACTGTACAGCTTCAAACGCACAGAGAAGTGGACCCAAAGCAGTGCAATGGCCCCCAGCTAGCCAGAAAAAGAGATAGGTGCAGCTGTGAGATTCTCCAGTGGTGCAGTTTGGAAAGAGGGAAGGACTTTGGAGGGGGCCTGTGGATGCCAGTTGGCTTTCAATTGATGTGACGAATCTTGTGCATGATACCACTCAAGTCAAGACACTGACACCATCAATCAATGCCGCTGATTGGCCCTATAATCAAATTGAAGCTGCACAAGACCTACCACCTGCTTTAAAGGAATTGTTCTATAAACCAGTTAGTCTGATGTCAGTGGTAGGAAAGCTTTTCGAAGGGTTAATTAAGGATAACATACTGGACTTCATAGCAAATGACAATACTATGAGTTTGTGCCAACATGGTTTTATGCTTAATAGATCTTGCCAGACTAACAATTTTTTTTTGAGAAGGTGTGCAGGGACCTTGATTCTGGGATGGCAGTGGATGTGATTTACTTAGACTTTGCTAAAGCATTTGATACAGTGCCACACAAAAGGTTACTGGTTAAATTAAGGAATGTTGGCCTGGAACATAGTATTTGTACCTGGATAGAGAACTGGCTAAAAGATAGACTTCAAAGAGTGGTATTAAATGGAACATTTTCTAATTGGACCAGTATTGTTAGTGGAGTAGCGCAGGGCTCTGTACTAGGTCCCTTGCTTTTCAACTTGTTTATTAATGACCTGGAGGTGGGCATTGAAAGTACTGTTTCTATTTTTGCAGATGATACTAAATTGTGCAGAACTATAGGTTCCATGCAGGACGCTGCCACTTTGCACAGTGATTTGTCTAAGTTGGGAAACTGGGCAGCAAACTGGAAAATGAGGTTCAATGTTGATAAATGCAGGTTATGGACTTTGGCAAATAATAATATAAATGCAAGTTATACACTAAATGGCAGTGTGTTGGGAGTTTCCTTAAATGAGAAGGATTTTGGGGTTTTTGTAGATAACAAGTTGTCTAATTCTGGGCAGTGTCATTCTGTGGCTACTAAAGCAAATAAAGTTCTGTCTTGCATAAAAAAGGGCATTAACTCAAGGGATGAAAACATAATTATGCCTCTTTATAGGTCCCTGGTGAGGCCTCCTCTGGAGTATGCAGTGCAGTTTTGGACTCCAGTCTTTAAGAGGGATATAAATGAGCTGGAGAGAGTGCAGAGACTAAGTGCAACTAAACTGGTTAGAGGAAGTGAAGATTATGAGGGGGAGACTGTCAAGGTTGGGGCTGTTTTCTCTGGAAAAAAGGTTCTTGCGAGGAGACATGATTACACTTTATAAGTACATTAGAGGACATTATAGACAAATAGCAGGGGACCTTTTTTCAGAGAAGGTAAGAGGTTTGTCATGTCTACATACAACTGCTATGTTATATACACCTTTGTCTATCCAACATTACGGAGGCTTTAACTCCTGCCACCCCTCCCAGTTTGGTGTTTCCCATAATGGAGTGGATGGGTCAACATTAGCAATTCCCATTATCTGGTTAATCTTGGAAAAGACCCAGGGCTATCTCTACTCCCAGGTATGTGAATTTGGCTGACACCTGTAGGGGACAATTACCAAGGTCTTCTTCTGCAGTAGGGGGGTCTACCAGAAATATGTTAGACTTCAATGGATTTACTTTTAGCCCTGAAACCTTCCCGAAACTCTCCATCTGTTTAATGAGTTCTCTTAGTGACTGGTCTCTATCTGCGAAATATATCAGGGTGTCATCGGCATATAGCTCTATTTTGTCCTCCCCTGCGCTTGACCCACCCTTTTATTTGTGTGTTCTATCCGACTTCTGCGGCAAAGGGTTCTATGACAATAGCAAACAGAAGTGGGGAGAGTGGAAAGCCCTGCCTGGTGCCCCTAGTGAGTGCATTAATTCGGAAATGTATCACTTTCTTTAGCCTATTAGCTATGATCTTGGCTAGTATCTTTGTGTCAGCTGTCAAGAGGGAGATTGGCCTATAGGATTCTGGTAAGGATGAATCCTTACCTGGCTTTGCTAGTAGTATTACCGCAGCTTCATACATTGATGGTGCCAGCTCAGCTTTGTGTAGGGCCACATTATAGACCTTGAGCAGGTAGCTAGTAATTTGGAGTGGAGTTTATATAGCTCAATGGGTAGCACCGTCCGCATCTTTCCCATTCGGGGGATATACTAGACTCCAAGTATTCTTAGTATTCTAGGGCTAGTTGAAAAAGCCTTACAGAATTAAGAAATGATTCTACTCCTGGCATATCAGCTGGGGTTAAGGTGGAGGAATACAGTTTGGAGGAAAAGCCTGTTAGTATGTTTTGTATTTCCAATGCGTCTGATGTTGGGTTCCGATTGGCATCTTTTAGGAGCGTTATGGCAGGGGGAGGTGTTGTCTGGAAAAATGGGCTAGCATTCTCCCTGCCCTTTCTCAAGGATGTTAATCTTGGAGAATAGGTACTGTTGCTTTGCCTTTTCTGACAAGTAGTTGGCAAAGTCCTCTTGCGCTAGTTTCAAATCAGTTAACCCTTGATTAGTTGGAGCCAGGGCTACCTGGGTTTCCAGTCTAATTACTTCCTGCTCTAGAAGCTGCTGTCGGTGTGCATGCTGGGCCTTGTAGGCATTCATTTCTAAGTGGAAAAATTTATGGAGGTGTTCTTTCAATGCCTCCCATACATTAAGGTGGTCTTTGGGGTCTTCCATGGCCCCTAGGAGATCTGTAATAGTTTCCTCTACTCTCTCCTGATTGTGAAGAAGGTTCAGCCAGATGGGATTGAGAGACCATCTGGGCCTGTTCTGCTGGGGCTCCAAACTAAGATCAAGTTCCAAACGGGCAAGGTCTGAGATGCTTCTCGGTAAGTATTTTGTGTTTTTCACCAGGGAGAGTGCTCTTTGGTTTAGAAAGGCATGATCAATTCGTGACAGAACCATATTCGAGGCGGAGAAGCATGAATATTGCCTTACACCAGGGTGAAAGTGTCTCCAAGCCTCCACTAGGCAGGCCGCTTCTGTAATGGCTAGTAGGTTGTTTGTGGGAGTTGAGCCAACTATAACTTTTCTGCGCAGCCTACCCAAGGTAGAGTCTATAAGAGCATTATAGTCCCCCATAGCTACAACGGCTGCATGAGGGAACTGTGCTATGAATTGTATTAGCTTTACCAGGCACTCATCCGCGTAAGGGGGAGGGATGTATATAGAGGCAAGCACAACCTCCTGAGCTTGGAGGAAGCCATGTAAAAAGATGAATCTGCCTTTTTGTCTGTTTTTATGGACTCCAATCTAAATGGTACACTTTTATGGATTAGTATTGCTACCCCAGAAGAGTGTGTGGAAATAGGCCACTCCGATGGGCGATGTATACAGTTAAGAAAAATAAAGGAAAACAACTTTTCCCCCACCATGCCAGTACTCACAATACAACTCTTATGAAATGAGATGGGCGGCTGTTTCCCCTTGGCCCCACAAGAATAGTGCTACTCCAACCGAGTCATAGAGTGTCAAGCCAGGTTCTTTTGCGTATTCAGCCAGTTGCTGAGCTCAATCGGCATGGTGAAGAAAAGCATCTGCCCCTCCACGATGACTCGTAATCTAGCGGGGTACAGCATGTTACACATCCAGTCACTCTAGCCTTTATACATTACATTTTTGGCTAACTAACTATATTAGAGACATTTTTTATTTTGCACAGCCTATCCATTTACCCAGTTTTTATTGTTACACTGAACTGTTCATTTAAGTGTCTATCCCAGTTGCACCCAGCCCTTTGTAAATGAAGCACAGTGGGTCGCAAACGACACCTCCATTCCCATTTTATAAATTTTAGGCCACATCACTAATGAGCCAGATCCAAGAATAATAGTTTCTTAGGCCCTAAATAAGGACAGGTGAGGGTATGTCAATGTAGGGGATCAGAGAAATCCTTCCCCTGTTTTTCTGTCTATGACATCATCCAGTTAAAGGCTGGAGAGCCATCTGAGTGCATCATTGGGAGAGAAGGAGTGCCTGACTTTGGAGCCATTTGTACAGGGTCTTCGACAGAGCTTAACAGGGGTTGTATGCTGAAACATCCAGCCGGAACCAGTTCTTGTGAAACTGTCCAAACTGTTGAATCTGTGGGAATACAGAATACAAGAGCCTATCCTGTCCCCTGACAAGCTGCTAGAGATTCAGAATGTGAAAGATGCCACTGGTGATATTGATCCTGCTGCAGAGCTGCCTGTAATCTTCAGTGTGACTGCCTCAGAGCACCCCAGTGAGTGAGCCACCCAAGGGAGGATACTGGCAAGGATACAGTGTGGCCCCAATTTGAGGACAGGTCTTGTGCCTTTACCTGCTACATGGGAGCGGCTGCTAAGTTCCAAAGGGAGAGGTACTTTTGGGAAAGGTAGTGATACCTGGGGTATAAGAGCTCTGGGGAAGGGACATTGTATTTGAACTGAATAGTGTGGTTATTAACCACTTCCAGAGGATTGCGGACTTTGATAATAAAAAGGACTGCGTTGGAGAAACGTCAGGTGCCTAATAGTGAGGTAGGTCCCACGTGTCCCCAGTGCAGGAGTGCATTGTGTATTAGATTGCCTGAGTTTACTATTGTGTTTATATAAAGTTTATATCTGTTTCATTTGCAAACTGTGTGTTTTATTTGTCCTAGTGGAAGTTCCCTGCGGTGTGCTCCTCAGTGTTCCCTAGGTGGAGGCACTGCGCTGTAAATCCAATACTTTTCATACAAAGGGACTCAGGGCCCCATGGATTGCCAAGGGTTAATTGAGATTTAAAGAGATAGTAACCAAATTAGGGTTATATCAATGTTATTATTTGCAAAAAGCAAACAGTAGAGCAGAATACATAGTTAAAACAAAATGCCTACTGTCTGCTGGGGTCCATCTTCATTATCTTGTGCGTAGAAAGGCTTGAGCTCCAGTGGATAGTTGATTTAGAACACAGGAATCTCTCCGCAGTGCTTAACCAAATATTTCTCATGTTCTGTTTGTAAATCACAGCCCCACTATAAGAGAGGCAGAGAGAGATGACGATTTAATATAGTGTGCATCCTAAGGTAGATATATAGGGAATTCTAGCTTGAGAACGTGATGAAGGGGCCTGACCCCGAAACTCTTGCCGAGATCTCACCAAAAATAAAAAGAAAACACTTTGTTTTTATGCAGAAGCATTGAAGTGAGTGTGCCTTTGTTTCTATTTTTGTGTATACTGACGTTTCTCTGCTAAGCTCTTTTAGGATTGCCGCCTGGCTCGTATTTTACTGACCTAACCTTAATGCCAATATTATTATAAGGGAAACTGAAAATATATAAGATGGCCGGAATTTTATTTCCATCGAAGCGAAGGAGCAATAGAACTGGGAACACAAGTATTAGGAGATGCTACGTGAATCAAACATAATGTAAACAAAAGGAGCAAAGCAATTCATCTATACTGCAAAAGTGCTCAGAAGGTGTAAGTGTTCCACTTACTACTTAAAGAGTAGGTTTAACTTTTTTTTTAAATCAGTTTTATTGCTTTTAAATGGGTGGTTCACCTTAAAGGGAACTTTTATTATG
Organism: Xenopus petersii; assembly: GCA_038501925.1. Classification (NCBI taxonomy): domain Eukaryota; kingdom Metazoa; phylum Chordata; class Amphibia; order Anura; family Pipidae; genus Xenopus; species Xenopus petersii. The sequence goes on from CM076674.1 coordinate 14,920,273, forward strand.
TCATAGAACAGCCAATTCTAAGCAACCTTTCAATTGGTTTTCATTATTTATTTTTTATAGTTTTATAGTTATTTGCCTTTTTCTTCCAACTCTTTGCAGCTTTCTAAAAAACAAATGCTCTGTAAGCCTACACATTTATTGTTGTTGTTACTTTTTATTATTGAGCCTTCTATTGAGGCCTCTCCTAATCATATTCCAGTCTCTTATTAAAATCAATGCATGGTTGCTAGGGGAATTAGAACCCTAGCCACCAGACTGTTGAAATTGCAAAATGGAGAGCTGCTAAATAAGTCAAAAACATCAAATAAAAAAAAACATAAAAACCAATTGCGAATTGTCTCAGAATATCACTCCCTAAACAATAATAAAAGTTAACGTAAAGGTAAACAACCTCTTCACTGGATTTTCATGGGGCTTGGCCAACCTGTAGTAAAATGGAACATTACAATATTCAGACAAGGCAGATCAATCCATAGGATAGCACTATTACTTTAAAGGAGAAGGAAAGCTCCAAGACTGTTTATTGCCAATAGATTAGCCACAATAGTGCAAGCTAGAATGTTATATTTATCCTGCAGAATGCTTTACCATACCACCGATCTAGACACTGTCTCTGTTTGTTTAGGATAGAAGCAGCCATATATGCTTGGTGTGACTTCACTTCCTGCCTGAGTCTCTCCCTGCTCACTTACAGCTGTGAGCTCAGATTACAGCAGGGATGGGAGGGGGAGATGAGCAAACTGAGCATGCTCAAGCCCTAGCCCTGGAGGTTTATGCTGAAAACAGGAAGTCTGATACAAAAGCCCATGAGTACACAATAGAAGGAAAGAAATGCTGTGTTTCTTTTGACAGAGGACTCAGAGCAGCATTACTTTGAGGGTTTACTGGTGTATTTATATAGACCATTCTGATAAAGCTTACTTAGTTTTAGCCTCTCCTTTAAGAGGACTAAAACCTGCCTGCAGCCAGGAGGAACTTTCATAGCATCAGACGACCTGTCGTTTATTAGAAGACTAGGCTATTGAAATATGACCACTATGAAGCCAGAGCATTAAATAAGCCAACCTAGAAGGTGTAACATCAGTGAGTCAGCTACAACAAGTGAAATGCCTGCACGAACATGGGTGAAACCCACTGAGCACATACAGATAGTTAATGATATATGTATTTACTCATGTGTATTTCTACCAATGACATAGTGGCTGTGTTGCAACATCTTCCACAGAAAAACAAGCCACATTAGTAACCAACACAAGTCCTTATCATGGTCAGAGTCCCTGGCAGAGCAGTGAGAAACGAAACAAAACCTAATAAAGGTTCTTTACCGAGAAACGCTCGACAGTTGCTCTTGTAACCTCCCCATTCCTCCAGGGTCAGTAAATGAAATGTCTCTGTAAATCTGGTTAATATACAGAATCATAAGGCCAAGCACTGTTACTCTTATCAAAACAACAAGCATTTATTCATGGAGGATATTTTATAGGGAAGGAGCTTCCTGTATTCCAGATGATGATGTAGAACAGCAGCCGTCATTCAATTAGAGCAACTGTGGAAAGTGTAGAAGGCAATTTTCCCCTGCATAATGAGATCCTCCTTATCTGTAAACCAGAGACACGGGCAGCATTTAGGGAAGGAGAGGGGCATGTTTGTTCAGAGTATAGCTGGAAGGAATGGAAGCTAGCATGCTTAAAATCAAAACAGTCATCTTTATAATGAAATAAAGGTATGAGACCTGTTATCCAGAATGCGTGGGACCTGAGGTTTTCCGGATAATAGATCTTTCTGTAAGTTTACTAGAAACTCATGTAAACATTAAATAAACCCAATAGGCTGTTTTTGCCTCCAATACGGATTAATTATATCTTAGTTGTAATCAAGTACAAGCGACTGTTTTATTATTACACAGAAAAAGGAAATAATTTAAAAAAAAAATTGTATTATTTGGATAAAATGGAGTCAATGGGAGACGGCCTTTCCATAATTCGTAACTTTCTGGATAACAGATTTCCAGATTACGGATCATGTATGGGACCTGTTATCTAGAATGCTTGGGACCTGGTGTTTTCCGGATAAGGCGTCTTTCCTTAATTTGGATCTTCATACCTTAAGTCTGCTAAAAAAATCATTTAAACATTTATTAAACCCAATAGGATTGTTTTGGCTCCTACAAGGACTAATTATATCGTAGTTGGGATCAAGTACACGGTATTGTTTTATTAGAGTAAAAAAAAGGAATCAAGTTTTAAAATTTGAATGACTGGATTTAAGTCTATGGGAGATGGCCATCTGGTAATTTGGAGCTTTCTGGATAACGGGTTTCCGGATAACAGATTCTACTGGGTTTCTGGATAACAGATTCTATAACTGTACCAAAATTTTGTCTCCAGCATTGCAAAATGTGAAGACGCGAGAGAGATTCTGATGGGTAAATGCCTTGTCTCGTGTGTGATAAACAACTAAAAATCCAGAGTGAGGACTTTTAAACAAGTGGTTTGTGGTTTTTCTTTGAAAATATTCTTTCAATGATACGTGGAAGCACCATGAAAGTTAGTGGCAGACGGTTTCTTTTCTTCACTTATCTCTGCTTTATTAACAGTCTTGGATCTCTTTAGTACAACAGGAAGTAAGTGTGTGTTTGTGGGGGGTTTAATGGCGCTGAAAGAAGAAATAAAATGTCTAGAAGGGTCACCTCAGGATTATACTTGAACAGGCACTCTTTTTTAGGACATATATTGCTTCTGTATAAGACATCCTAGGGAAAATAAACAGAGAAGAGAAGGTTCAGTTTACAGCAGGCTTATAAAACAATATTACAGTCAAGAGCATATACAAAATATACAGAGTGCTCTTAACTTGTCCTTTAAAGGACAAGGAAAGTTAAACTAAAGGTGTAGGTAGAAATGTTGTACATTATGTTTTGTGCTTCTGTACCAGCCCAAGGCAACCACAGCCCTTTAGCAGTAAAGATCTGTGTCTCCAAAGATGCCCCAGTAGCTCCCCATCTTCTTTTCTGCTGATTCAGTGCACATGCTCTGTGCTGCTGTCACTTACTGAGCTTAGGGACCCACTCACAATATACAGTACACATAGAATAGAAATGTCACAATATAAGGCTGATTAGTAATTAATACAGATAATTACTACATGGCAGCACAGAAACCAGTGCAATTAGCATCAGAATTTAATAATCATCAAACCTGTAGCATCAGCTTATATTACAGGGGAAGCTCATTTTCTGCTGGATAATTAAGTGACGAGCCCTAAGCTTAGCTTCTCAACAGCCAATCAGAGCCCACTGAGCATGTGAGTGTCACAGACACTTTCCAAGATGGTGACCCCCTGTGACAAGTTTGAAGTCCTGGATCATTGCTGCTATTGACAAGCTGACACTTTAGCCTCGTGCAATAAGTTCAGTATTTAAATTATGGTATTATTAGCCACATTCATTTTCAGGGTTTAAAGGGGTGCTTCACCGTTAAGTTAACTTTTACTACTATAGAATGGCCAATTCTAAGCAACTTTTCAATTGACCTTCATTATTTTTTTTACCTTCTTCTGACTCTTTACTTCGACTTCTAAAATCTTTGCCAAATGTTGGCTATAGGTTCTAGGAGGTCCCCATAGGCTAACATAGCAATTCGGCAGGTTTAAGGAGGCAAAGTGTCGAAGTCAAACTTTATCAAGAGACAGTACTTTGATTTTCAAAGTCAATTTTTTTTTTACTTTGAATCGAAGTCAAAGTCGAATTTAGGCCTATTCGATAGTCGAAGTACCCAAAAATTAGTTTGAAATTCGAAGTTTTTAGATTTGAAAATTCACTTTGACCCTTAGTAAATCTGCCCCTTAGTATGATGTAGAGAGTGACATTCTGAGACAATTTGTGATTGGTTTTAATTTTTAATGGTTTTTGAGTTATTTCGCTTTTTATTAAGCAGCTCTCAAGTTTGCTATTTCAGCAATCTGATTGCTAGGGACCAAATTCCCCTAGCAACCATGCATTGATTTGAATAAGAGACTGGAATATGAATAGGAGAGGCCTGAATAGAAAGAGGAGTAATAAAAAGTAGCAATAACAATACATTTGTAGCCTTACAGAGCATTTGTTTTTTAGTCAGTGACCTCCCATTAAAAGCTGGAAAGAGCCAGAAGAAGAAAGCAAGTACAGTAGAATCCCCATTTTACATCCCCTGATTTTAAGTTTCCCCTCATTTTACATTGTTGTTTTGTGGTCCCTCCTATATATTATGCATTATACATTTCCACTGATTTTACATTTTACACCATTTTTTTCTGGTGCCCTGAAAAACGTTAAACGGGGGTTCTACTGTGATTCAAAAAAACGATACAAAATAAATAACGAAGACCGATTGAAGCGTTGCTTAGCCATTCTGTAACACACTAAGGGACCGATTCATGAATTTCGGGTGAAGGATTCGAATAAAAAAAATTTCGAATTTCGAAGTATTTTTTGGGTACTTCGACCATCGAATTGGTTAAATTCGATCGAATTCGAACGATTAGAAGTAAAAATCGTTCGACTATTCGACCATTCGATAGTCGAAGTACTGTCCCTTTAAAAAAAACTTCGACCCCCTAATTCGGCAGCTAAAAGCTACCGAAGTCAATGTTAGCCTATGGGGAAGGTCCCCATAGGCTTGCCTGTGATTTTTTGATCGAAGGATTTTCCTTCGATCGTTGGATTAATATCCTTCGATTCGAAGGATTTAATCATTTGATCGAACGAAAAATGCTTCGATCGATCGATCGCAGGATTTGCGCAAAATCGTTCGACTTCGATATTCGAAGTCGTACGATTTTAATTCCCAGTCGAATATCGAGGGTTAATTAACCCTCAATATTCGCCCCTTCGTGAATCGGCCCCTAAAAGTTAACCTAAAGGTGAACCACCCCTTTGGGAGATTTAGTCGCCTTGCCGACTAATCACCTCTTTTTTTGGGCGACTAATCTCCCCAAGTCTTCCCAACAGCTAAAATGTAAATCGCCGGCAGGATGGCACTCAAAGAGATTTGGTTTCTGAAGTCGCCTGGGCGGCACGATAATTTCGAAGGATTGGTCGGGCTTCACTAAAAGCCATCGTTCGGCAAGAGAAATCTTTGCGCCTATGGGGACCTTTAGTTGGGATCATGTACAAGGTACTGTTTTATTATTACATAGAAAAAGGAAATCATTTTAAAAAATTTTGATTATTTGGATAAATCAAATTATTTGGATAAATTATATACATTTGTAGCCTTACAGAGCATTTGTTTTTTAGATGGGAGTCAGCGAAGCCCATTTGAAAGCTGCAAAGAGTCAGAAGAAAAAGGCAAATATCTATAAAACCATAAAAAAATAAATAATGAAAACCAATTGAAAAGTTGCTTAGAATTGGCCAATCTATATCACACTATAAGTTACCTTAAAGGTGAACCACCCCTTTAATATAAGCTTCAGCATACAATAATAAGAAACTTTGTAAATACATTAAATATTAATGCACAATTATTTGCACAAGAATATTTTAATACAATTAAATATTCTGCACTGTTTCTGAAATAATCAATTTTATATTCGCTATTCCCTCTTTCAGCATCTGTTTCTCTTCATTCTGTCTTCATGCAGCAGTTGGGTGTCAGATATTCATTGACAGTTAGATCCAATATATCTTATAGGGGGGTTTGTTTTGCCTAGAAGATGTATTAGAGCTCACTCTATTATAATCCCCAGACTTCATGTCTCTCTAAATGCAGAATTTGTGCAAAAGGCAGTTATTTTGTTACATTTTGTTTATACTGGAATCAGTTATTTGAGTGAGCTCTAACACATCTGCTAGGAAAGGAAGCCCCCCTATAAGATATATTGGATCTAACTGTCAATGACTATCTGACATCCAACTGCTGAATGAAGATATGACTATGAAGATTTTCATTCATCCAGGTCATGGTATAGCTAGTATAGGTCAATCTAAAAACAACTGGACTTGCTGAGTAATCAATGAAGACGTTTCACTACTCATCCGAGCAGCTTCTTCAGTTCAACTGACTGGTGTGGGAAGTTCTCTGCATATAAACTCTTCCACTAATCCATTTACAATGGCACATTGTAACTCTTCAAAGAGGTGATATCTGAAGAAACTCACAGAGGTGTTGATTCTGTGTAGTTGTGATAGGATTATCCAATGTGTCATGCAACTCCTAGATACAGGTGTTACTTGTGAGAGTTGCATGAATGGATGTGTGAAGTGTTCTGAATCCGCCGGGGTACAGATGTTAGAACAGCATTGTATGTAGCAGACAGGTGGTGTCGAAGGCCCCCACCTCTGTTCAGAGATGGTCTCTCCACCTTGACCTTTCACGCCTCATTCAAACCAGCGGTCTTCTTTATCCAAGATTTGGACCTTGCTGTCTTCAAAGGAGTGTCCATTGTCTTTTAAGTGTAGAAAGTCAGCTGAGTTTTGCCCTGTAGAGTTCTCCCTCCTGTGCTGAGCCATTCGCTTGGAGAGCAGTTGTTTTGTCCCCGATGTATAGATCTGTGCAATCCTCGCTACACTGGACTCCGTATACCACATTGCTTTGTTTTTCTTTTGGTGTTTGATCCTTTGGGTGTACCAGTTTCTATTGGTGTTCCTGTTGGGCTTGGTTGCTGCTGTTTTGACAAATGCCCAGTCTGGGTAGCCACACGCTTTCAAAGCTCCTCTGAGATGTTTTTGCTCTTTGTCTTTGGACTCTGTATCAGTTGTCACTCATTCCGCCCGGTGGTGCAGGGTTCGAATGACACCCAGTTTGTGTTCCAGTGGATGGTGGGAATCAAACAACCTATATTGATCCGTATGAGTGGGTTTCCTGTATACTTCCGTCTTCAAGTTACCCCCCTCTTGGATACATACATACAGTCCAAAAAAGCAAGTTTGTTTGAAAACGTCTTATTTCAGTGTGCTGAAGCTTATATTAAATGTTCATTTTTGCAATAGTTCCCCATTAAACTTCCCTACAAAGGAGTGAATGTATTGTCTTTGTGTGCATAAAAACCGGATGTATGGAGGCCTTTAACTTTAATGAGGATCCCGACACATGAGGCTTTGATGGTTGCACACACAAAATGAATGGCCCCATTGAAAGGCAACATTCTTTCATCCACGTGCCTTGTGTCCAGCGCTCCATGACTGCGGCTACGCTCTCCCCATCACAGACCTTTAGTAAGAAATGCGTTGCCCTCCTGTAACTAATGTATGCATGAAACATGCCTGGTGTGCTTGCCAGACCACACAATGAAATTATGCAGATCATTCTCTGATGAAAACCCAGATTGTGTGGTTGGAACTATGATTAGATGTTACCCAACAGTACACAACGCACATTCCATTAGCTCTCTGATCAAATCTCTAAGCTCAAGTAATTTAATAACTGCTAATTCTGAGCAACTTTTCAACTGGTCTTCATTTTTTTTTTTCTTCATTGTTTTTAAATGATTTGCCTTCTTCTTCTGACTCTTTTCAGTTTTCAAATGGGGATCACTGATCCCATCTAAAACACAAATGCTCCGTAAGGCTACTTTTTATTACTCCTCTTTCTATTCAGGCCTCTCCTATTCATATTACAGTTTTTCATTCAAATCAATGCATGGTTGCTAGGGCAATCTTGACCCTAGCAACCAGATTGCTTAAATTGCAAACTAGAGAGCTGCTGAATAAAAAGCTAAAAAATGCTAAAGCCACAAATAATAAAAAAAGAAAACCAATTTCAAATTGTCTCAGAATATCACTCTCTACATCATAATAAAAGTTAAATAAACGACCAGCTGGTACTGGTTCTGCAAAATACAATAGAAACACTAGTTAATAATGTATACCAGAGAACACTTCACAACACATAAGGTATACTATTCAGGGGAATATTTTTGACTTACACAATGAATTTATTCTGTAGGAGCTTCTCCAATATGCCCTAGGAAAAAAGATTAAAAAACCATCAAATGTCACTTTAGTTTGAGCCGCTATAGCTTTTACATTAGTTGAATGACAATTAGCAAGAAAGATGCTTAAATGTGTGATTTGTGCTATATTTGTATACCCATTTTACAATCGTTTATGGGATCTCTCTATACAGAATATGAGCAAACTTAGGGGTTGTTCCTGCTGAATTGTGCTTAGTACAGGGGAATACCTATGCTGCTATAGTTTTATGGGATCCCTCTGTACAGACTATGAGCAAACTTAGGGCTGTTCCTGCTGAATTGTGCTTAGTACAGGGAATACCTATGCTGCCATAGTTTTATGGGATCTCTCTGTACAGACTAAGATCAAACCTAGGGGGCTGTTCCTGCTGAATTGTGCTTAATTCATGGGAATACCTATGCTGCCATAGTTTTATGGGATCTCTCTGTATAGGCTATGAGCAAATTTAGGGGCTATTCCTGCTGAATTATACTTAGTACAGGGGAATACCTATGCTGCCTTTGTTTTATGGGATGTCTGTACAGGCTATGAGTAAACTTAGGGCTGTTCCTGCTGAATTGTGCTTAGTACAGGGGAATACCTATGCTGCCATTGTTTTATGGGATCTCTCTGTACAGGTGTTGAGAAAACTTTTGGCAGGAAGAGACCACACTTTGTTCTTTTACCTTAACAGATAAGGAGATGCAGACTGAATAACCCAAAATGTTTTCTCACATTTGGGGAACCAGCCTTTCTGCATTGCTTTTACCTACCTCTGCTCTTTGCTAGACTTACCTTCTGCCCAGGAGAAGTTTATGTCCTTGGGGCACCGTGCCAGTAAGGCAGTGGTTGTGGTTTTAAAAAGGCTCTCCATAACGTAGGAGAAAAAAAAATGGAACCATTATAAATCATTCATCACATGGGCATGGAATCTTATATTAAATATACAAACAATAAATCACCCAGCTCTTTGTCTCATGTTTCTGCTGTGTATTGATGGGTCATTTTTTTTATTTCATGCGACCAACTAATTCATCATTGTAACATTCACAAAACTCCCATATATGATTATTCTGCTGCATTAGAAAAAAAAAGCATTGTTCTAAGGAGGAAACAAAAAGTTTAATTATTATTAAGTTTAATGACAAAAAGTTTAATTAGTATTATCCTGTTAGCTTAATTTGGAAAAGCCCGTTACGTCCAAGAAGCCGAACTGCTGCTTAATTTGCAATGAAAATATAGACAAATGACTCAATTCTAATTAACCCTCAAGACTTTCAGCCGACTTCAATTAAGAAGAATTAATTCATTTCTTTAAACTAAAATGGGATCTGAGAATTGTTCATTAGAGCCCAGCATCTGTAATATCAATGACAAGTTGTTTTTTTTTCTCAGCTCACATTAACTAGATGTTTATTGAAAAAAAAAAAAATCACATCTCTCTCTCTACACACACGCGTTTTACCACCACCTTTAAAGCGTAGGAACAAGCAAAATAATAATTGGCCTTGTGTAAAAGCTTGGGCACCCTTCCACTTCCACAATGTATTTGCAAAGTCCCTGCCCCTAATTTTCTCAATAGGCCTTAAAAAAGGAAAGGCTGAAACAAAGTCAGCCTTATCAGAAAGGTCTATATACTGTAAATACACCAGTAAACCCTCAGTCCTCTGTCAAAAGAAACAACACGTTTCTTTCCTTCCATTGTGTACTCATGGGCTTCTGTATCAGACTTCCAGGGCTAGGGCTTGAGCATGCTCAGTTTGCTCCCTCTCCCCTTCCTGCTGTAATATGAGACCAGAGCTATGAGTGAGCAGGGAGAAACTCATGCCGGAAGTGATGTCACACCAAGAAAATATGGCAGCTGCTATCCTAAACAAACAGCTTCTAGCGCATACTCAGGTATGGTAAAGCATTCTGCACTAAATACAATGTTATAGCTTGTACTATTGTGACTAATCTATTGGCAGTAAACTGCTTCAGTAGCTTTCCTTCTCCTTTTAAAGGAGAACTAAACCTCCCCCCCAAAGAGAAAAGTTCCATCCACTATCCTCTATTGTCTCCCCTCCCTGCTTCCTCCCCGCATAGTCCATTACTGCAAAAAGTATCCCTGAATTTCACACTGACTTATCCATACAGAGTAGAGCAGTGGAGATCATGGGCGCCATCTTCCACATCTTCAATTCTGGTAAGAGATAACAGCTGCCTGGTAGATCTAAGAACAGCATGCTGTTGTTTCTCCTGAATGTGTCTCAGTGGGACCTGGATTTTACTATAGAGTGCTGTTCTTATATCTACCAGGCAGCTGTTATCTTGTGTTAGGGAGCTGCAATCTGGTTACCTTCCCATTGTTCTGTTCGGCTGCTGGGGGGTAAAGGGAGGAGGGTGATACCAATCCAACTTGCAGTACAGAAGTAAGGGCAGGGGCACAAAAAGCTACTGTGGGAGCCGCCCAGCGAGGAACCGCTTCTTCTTCGGGCGACTAATCTCCACTAACTGATTCCCCGCCAGCCAGAATCAAAATCACAGATGAGATGGCACTCGGAGTGCTTAGTTTTCCGAAGTCGCCCAAAGTTTCCTTGTGAGGCAATTTTAAGCAACTTCGGAAAACGAAGCACTCCGAGTGCAATCCAGCCGGCGATTTAGATTCTAGCCGGCGGGGAGGCAGTTTGGGGAGATTAGTCACCCAAAGAAGAAGCGATTTGTTACTGGGTGACTAATCTCCCCAGTAGCTTTGTGTGCCTCTACCCTAAAAAGAGTGACTGAAGTTTATCCAAGCACAAGTCACATGACTGGGAGCACCTGGGAATCTGACAATATGTCTAGCCCCATGTCAGAATTCAAAATTAAATATAAAAAAAATCTGTTTGCTCTTTTGAAAAAGGGATTTCAGTGCAGAATTCTACTGGAGCAGCACTACTAACTTATAAATTTTGAAAAAAACCCCCATGTTTTCAGCTTGTTTATATAATCTATAGTAACACTTACCTGTTATCTACTGTGTATCCTGTGCTTGAATGGCTGCCCCCATGGCTACACAGCAGCTTGTTATTGATTAAAACAATTGAATATCTAAAATGCAGACAAATTTTACCAACTCGAATCGAATTCGACCAAACTCGAATCTAAAATGTCCAGTTGCCTTTGACTTAGTTCTACTAGATACTGTACATCATGACCTCAAATAAGAAACTTAACAGACCTATTCACACAGTTGTAAAAGGATTACAAGAAAAGAACAATAAGACAGAATCTGGAAGCAGAGTTAGAAACACTTTTACACAAGAAAAGGAAAGCTCTGCAACAGGAGTAGCATTTTAAAAAGGAAATGAAAGCACCCATATAGCAACACAAATACTAACGGTGATAAGAGGCAACGATTGGGTCTGGATAAGAGGCAATATTAGTGAAAAAAAGGTACAGTAGGCTATTACAGTCTTCAAAACAATAATGAAAACCTATGTTATTACTGGCTTTTAGATTGTAATCTGTTACTTAGGCCACAGACCAAACACATGGGCCCCCTGTGTTTAAAGGGGTGGTTTACCTATAACTTTTGGTATGTTATAGAATGGTCAATTCTAAGCAAATTTGCAGTTGGTCTTCATTATTTATTTTTTGTAATTATTTTCCGTTTTCTTATGATTCTTTCCAATTTTCAAATGGGGGTCACTGACCCCATCTAAAAACAAATGCTCTGTAAAGCTACAAATTTTCTATTATTGCTCTTTTTTTTTATTACTCATCTTTCTATTCATGTCCTCCCCTATTGATATTCCAGTCTCTTATTCAAATCAGTGCATGGTTGCTAGGGTAATTTGGACCCTAGACACAAGATGGCTGAAATTGCAAACTGGAGAGCTGCTGAATAAAAAGCTAAATAAGTCAAAAACCTTCAATAATAAAAAATGAAACCAAATTGGAAATTGTCTCAGAATATCACTCTCTCTATATCATACTAAAAGTTATCTCAAAGGTGAACAACTCCTTTAAAGGGGTAGTTCACCATTAAGTTAACTTTTAGAGGCCCATTATTTTTTTTTTAAAACTCCCATAAACTCAAAATCCGACCAATCGAAATTTATCAATAAAATCAAATTTTTTAAGGTCGGGGTGAATAGAGACGACCTGAAAACTCAAATTGAATTTGATTCGAGTTTTTTTTCTCCGAATGTCAGGAAGGCTGCAAATAACTCCAAATTGATCCCTGGATCTCTCCCATTGACCAAAACAGCAATTTGGCAGGTTTTATGTTGTGAATAGTTGAATTTGGGTTCTTAAAGGGCCCTAGTATGATAAATCTCAAAAATCTAATTTGCATTTTTTTTAAAAAAAAAAAAAAAAACTCGACTCAAATTTGAATAACTCCCTAGTTGAATTTGACAGTTTTGACCAGAAAAAAACCTCAACAATTAGGGGCCCATTTACTTTGCTCGAGTGAAGGAATACAATAAAAAAAACTTTGAATTTTGAATGTTTTTTTTGGCTACTTCGACCATCGAATTGGCTACTTCGACTACGACTTTGAATCGAACGTTTCGAACTAAAAATCGTTCGAATATTTGACCATTCGATAGTCGAAGTACTGTCTCTTTAAAAAAACTTCGACCCCCTACTTCGCCACCTAAAACCTACCGAGGTGCAATGTTAGCCTATGGGGAATGTCCCCATTGGCTTTCTAACAATTTTTTGGTCGAAGAAAAATCATTCGATTCGAGGGAATTAATCATTTGATCAAACGATTTTTCATTCAATCGTTCGATCGAACGATTTGCAGTAAATCACGTACTTGCACGTACTTTCCCTCTCCACCCCTAATTTGAACATGCAAATTAGGATTCGGTTTGGCCGGGCAGAAAGATTCGGCCAAATCCGATTCCTTCTGAAAAAGGCCGAATCCTGGATTCGGTGCATCCGTAGTAAAAATACACATTTATACTTATTGCTACTTTGTATTACTCTATTCAGGTCCTCTCCCAATCATATTCTAGTATCTTGTTCAAACTGATGCATGGTTGCTAGGGTAACATACCCTAGCAACTACATTGCTAAAATTGCAAACTGGAGAGCTGCTGAATAAAAGCTAAATAACTCAAAAAAACACAAGTAATTAAAAATGAAAACCTATTGCACATTTTCTCAAAATAACAGACTCTACATCATACAAACAGTTGACATAAAGGTGAACAACCCCTTTAAGTTGCTGCTTATTGCTGATTTGATGGTATTGTCCCATTCAATGAGTATATTTTACTGATCCCTTGCCGTCTGTCCTCATGCTGAGTCTTCAATGATGAAGTAAGTGCAAACACTTGTAATAACCTGTCCAAATACAGACACAACTAGTGATGTGCAGGTTGGGATTTCCCCGACCCGCCCTCCCTGAGACCCTGCCCGCCCGCCCGCATCCTACTTCCGGGTTGCTTTTATAGGCCTGTGCCGCCGATGACGTCACAAAAGGGGCGGATCGAGCAGGTGCAGCATCTATAACAGACGAACCCGGAAGTTGGCATTTGAAGATGGCCGACGGGGAGAGCAGGAGAAGAGCTCAACCCACACCAGTGCAAAAGACTGCGGGGTCGGCCCGAACCTGCCCGACCCGCGGGTATCGGGCCGGCCTGCACATCACTAGACATGACCATGACACTATCCTCTCCAAAGCTCCATTTAGGACAGAAAGTGAAAGGAAGGATTTCCTTGTATGTGGGGAGCCAGGGCACATTACTGATGCACAACAGCAGAGGAAAGGAATATAAAAACCCGACCACAGCACGGAGTGACGCCTGCTCATCTCACAGAAAGCTTATGAAACATTATGCCCTTACAATAGGGAAACACAGTGTGGAAATTATTTGCCCCATGCCCAGAGGGAAAGACATTTTGATAAGCAGTTAGTTATGTCAGGCCCCATCAGTTTCAGTCTATTGGGTTTGTTTAATGTTTACATGATTTTCTAATAGACTTAAAGGGGTTGTTCACCATTAAATTAATTTTAGTATGATGTAGAGAGTGATATTCTGTGACAATCCGCAATTCGTTTTAATTTTTTATTATTTGTGTTTTTTGAGTTATTTAGCTTTTTTTATTCAGCAACTCTCCAGTTAGCAATTTCAGCCATCCGATTGCTGGGGTCCAACTTACCCTAGCAACCATGCATTGATTTGAATAAGAGACTGGAATATGAATAGGTGAGGGTCTGGATAGAAACATGAGTAATACAAAGTAACAATAACAATATATGTGTAGCCTTACAGAGCTTTTGTTTTATTGATGGGGTCAGTGACCCCCCCCGCCATTTGAAAGCTGGTAAGAGTCAGAAGAAGAAGGCACATAATGCAAAAACTATAAAAAAGAAAACATTAAGACCAATTGAAAAGTTGCTTAGAATTGGCCATTCTATAACATACTAAATGTTAACATAAAGATGAACCACCCCTTTAAGTGTGAAGATCCAAATTACAAAAAGATCCGTTACCCAGAAAACTCCAGGTCCCGAGCATTTTGGATAACAGGTCCCATACTTGTACTTGGCAGTCCAGCTACTAAGAGCATTCAGGAGATGTCAGTATTAATATGTGAGGGACCCCTCTGTCCACATTCAGCAGCCCACTATGTACAGTGTGGCAACTGTCTTTGTGCCTACTGTAGATTAAACATTACAGGTAAGGGACCCATTATCTAGAATGCTCGGGACCTGGGGCTTTATGCATAACGGATCTTTCTGTAATTTGGATCTTCATACCTTAAGTATACTAGAAAATCATATAAACATTAAATAAAGCCAATAGGCTTTTTTGTGTCCAATAATGATTAATTATATCTTAGTTGGGATCAACAATTTACTGTTTTATTATTACAGAGAAAAAGGAAATAATTTTTAAAGGGGGAACTATCGAGAAAATTAAATATCCTGCATTGTTTCTGTAAAAAAATCAAGTTTATCTTCACCAACCTTCTCTCAGCATCTGTTTCTCTTCATGCAGCAGTTGGGTGTCAGATATTTATTGACAGTTAGAGCCAATATATCTTATAGGGGGGCTTCTTTTGCCTAGAAGATGTATTAGAGCTCACCAGACATCACGTCTCTCTACATGTAGGATTTGTGCAAGAGGCAGTTATTTTGTTACATTTTGTTTGTACTGGAATAAGTTATTTGAGTGAGCTCTAATTCATCTGCGAGGAAAGGGAGCCCTTTCCTATCAGATACTAATAACTATGCCAGCACAGATATTCCACAACACTAAGCACAATGGTAGAACCTACCTCCACCTGGAAGAGTTCCCCAGCTCCTTCACAGTAATTGGAAGTAATTATAAGTGTGTGGATTGGCGTATATCAATTTGTCTGTTAAAAAGGGGAAAAAGGAGAACAATGTTACAATAATACAGTTTGTATATTAGATACCCTGTCTGGGATATTATAAACAGTAATAGTAGCGCAGTACTGAGCCATATGTAGATGCGGTGGTTAGCACAGGGCCGCCACCAGGGGGGCCTGGCAGTGCTGCACTTTCGAAAGAGTCAGGCCCCCCTTGACAGTGCAGCCATTTCCGAAGTCCCGAACAGCTGAAATGCAGAAGTACCAAAAAGCTGAAGTCCCGAATCTGCGAAAAGACCTGAAGTCACGAAAACAGCCGAAATTGAAGTCCCGAAGTGCGAAAAGACCCGAAGTCACAAAAACAGCTGAAATTGAAGTCCCGAAGTGGCGATAAGACCTCTGGTTGGCTCCGGACGTCACGTGTCACATAATCCGGGTTCCCGGCCAAGGAATCACTTCATACTCCGTGAGGAGGACGTGGGGAACGCAAGAGGCGAGCGTGGAACACATGTCAGTGAAACGTTTGGAAGTAACACCACGTTGGATATACGGCAGAACTGCTGAACCATTATAGACGCATAACAGTCATGGGATGAAAAATTGACCGCTGGAGTAGTGAAGGGCGTGAACAGATCGGAGAACTGCCACGGAGACACGGAGGTGGGAAACCGCGACAGTCCGGGAGTGTTATTTGCCCGAAACAACTACACTACGAGATCAATAAGCATCATGCGGTTATTTATATTTCACAAATATATGACTGTCTATATAGAACGGAGAAGGCTCTCTATTTCTATTTGAGAATCTGCTAATTAAATCCACTGTAGTCAAGATATATACAGATCGTGAAGAATATATTTGAGACCTACATCCATCTATGGGGGAACTATTATTATAATTCAAACTTATACCCCATCATTACCAATAACAAGGGGGAAAGGAAGCATATCCCTATCTGAATCAAGTGAAACCAGATATATTGCGGACTTGTGTATATATTTACTTGGATGTTGAGTGATTTCTTGGAGATCCCAAACTTTAATTGACATCATTGATTTAACTAAAAAAGAATATGAAGCATTCCAATCTTTGAAAGATAATGAAAATATAGTTATACGCAAATCTGATAAAGGGGGATCTATTGTTATTTTGGATAGAGATTATTATGAAACTGATATAATGAATCAATTAAGGGATACAAAGCAATATCAATGTTTAGAAAGCGATCCAACTAAAATATTTCAGTCCAAACTTAGAAAAATTCTGGAATATAAAAGTCCGATATTCCACACACTCCCCAAGGTTCATAAGGGTTTGGAAAACCCCAAAGGTAGACCAATAATAGCAGGTATGGGGTCACTTAACGAGAGACTTGGGGAGTATGTGGACAAATTGCTCCAACCGATTGTAGTCAACCTCAACTCATATATAAAAGATAGTGGGGATATCATTACCAAATTGCAGGATGTAATATGGGAAAATTTTATAATTTGGGTAACCCTAGATGTTACATCTTTATATTCCTCTATAGAACATCATTTGGGCCTATAGGCCCTATATTATTGGCTATATAACTCTGATCTATATTCTCGAGAACAGAATGAATTTATTTTAGAATCTGTTCGGTACCTTTTAAATCACAATTACTTAATTTATGATGGGAGGTTCTATCTCCAGAGGTGTGGCACTGCAATGGAGGCGCGGTTTTTGCCCTCATATGCAAATTTATTTATGGGATGGATTGAGAAGTGCCATATCTTTGGAGATGGATCAATATGGAATGAACATATATTTAAATATTATAGGTTTATCGATGACCTAATTGTGATTTGGAAGGGAAATATTGAGCTAATTCAAGATTTTGTGACTTTCTGCAATAATAATGGATGTGGAATAAAGTTTACCTATAAGTTTAACAAAAATTGTGTAGAATTTTTAGATATACTATTTTCACAAGAGGAAGGCATTATTAAGACTGATGTATATGGGAAATCTATCAGTAGAAATTCCCTCCTTTTAAGAACAAGTAACCATCCAGATCGGCTTTTGGAGGGCATCCCGATTGGACAATTCCTTAGACTAAGGAGGATTTGCTCCACTTGGGATGCCTTCCAGAATGCGGCAATGGATTTATGGGACAGACTATTGAAGAGAGGATACAGTACCAAAACTCTAAAAAAAAAAAAGGCATATGAACGTGCGGTTCTAAGTGACCGCAAACATATGTTACGGGACAGTGTTAGAGATAAATGTGACAGAACACACAAACACAGGAGATCTAATACAACTGATAGAGAAAAAGTTTATTTTGTGACTAACTATAGTGATGAGGCAGCAGATATAAAACGGATAATTATGAAACATTGGCATGTAGGTTGTTCAGATCCAATGCTGAATATTGAGAAACCATGGTTTACATATAGGAGGAGTAGATCAATTGCAAGCCATATATAACTTAGTATGTTACCTGAAAAACGAGAACAGAGAAGACATAATTGGCTATCCAGTGTAGGAACCTATAAATGTGGAGCAAAAGTTTGCAAGGCCTGTAAATATATCAATGTATCAAAAAAGTTTAGGAGTACAGCTACAGGTAAAGAGTATGAGTGTAAGACCTATATAAACTGTAAAACTGAAAATGTGATATATCTGGCAACGTGTACATGTGGTTGTCAATATGTAGGTAGAACTATGCAGAGAATGAAGCTGAACACATCTTAAATATACATAATGGTAATGATAGATGTATATTCTTCCAAGGTATAGAACATGTAAAATTGGATAGGAGAAAA
Source organism: Xenopus petersii (assembly GCA_038501925.1). NCBI lineage: Eukaryota > Metazoa > Chordata > Amphibia > Anura > Pipidae > Xenopus > Xenopus petersii. Next base: position 14,938,312 of record CM076674.1, read on the forward strand.
GGGGATTTAGAAGACTTATCAACAGAAGGGAAACATGGTGGATGTTTACTTTAGAAACAGAGAAACCAATTGGTTAAAATAAAGATTGGGAGATCAAATATTATATTGAATAGATAAACTAATAAGATAAATGTAAAAGTAAACATTTGTTTATAGTGATTTAAAAATATTTATAATGTGGTTCCAATCAATCCCCTAAAGAGAAATAGCATACATGGAACAAACTTTTCTTTTAAATTTTAGGTTTGTGGTGGTTTTAATATTCTTAATAGATTGAGGTACTGAAGACAAGATGAGACGATAGATATATATATGTTGCGTCCATATGTGCAATATACCTTTAAGAATCACAAAGTGTGCATTGTCTGTAATTAAAGTAGCTATAAAGTTGTGTCTTGTAAAAAAATCTGTAACACTCTGAGGTGTTAGGTGCCTTAGGGCACGAAATGCGTCAGTGTTGAAACATATGCACTGTACCGTATCTGACAAATTGTAATGGATTAAATAAAGTACAATATATTATACTTTGGAAATCGTGTCAAGAGAAATCCGTAATATCTTGTATGATGTGATGTGAATGATCTATAATCTCTGGAAAGATCTGAGGAACATGCGGGTGCGATACAAAAATAAATAAATAATACTAGTACTAATAATAATACCAATACTAATAATACTTATTATTGTCATTATTATTCTTATTACAGGTATGGGATCTGTTATCCAGAATGCTCGGGACCTGGGGTTTTCCAGATAATGGATCTGATGTGAATGATATATAATCTCTGGAAATAGTAATATTTCAAGGCAATTTGCAGTTGGTCTTTGGGAGAAGGGGATTGTGAGTTTTCTATTACAGATATGGGACCCTTTATTCAGAATGCTCGGAACCTGGGGTTTTCCAGATAATGGATCTGATGTGAATGATATATAATCTCTGGAAAGATCTGTGGAACATGTGGGTGCGATACAAAAAAAATGAATACTAATAATAATACCAATACTAATAATAAGTATTATTGTCATTATTAGTCTTATTACAGGTATGGGATCTGTAATCCAGAATGCTCAGGACCTGGGATTTTCCAGATAATGGGTCTTTCTGTAATTTATATCTTCCTACCTTAAGTCTACTAGAAAATCATGTAAACATTAAATAAACCCAATAGGCAGGTTTTGTACCCAATAAGGATTAATTATATCTTAGTTGGGATCAAATACAAGCTACTGTTTTATTATTACACAGAAAAAGGAAATCGTTTTTAAAAGTTTGGATTATTTGGATAAAATGGAGTCTATGGGAGATGGCCTTTCCATAATTCTGAGCTTTCTGGATAATGGGTTTCGGGATAATGGATCCCATACCTGTAATAATAATAATAATAATAACAACAACAACAGTCTATTACTTATAGTAGAGCATTGAAAACATATTTCGACTGGTATCACAAAGCCCATTATGCAGCAGTAATAGCCTGCATGGAATATGGACCATATAACTTACCTGTCTAAAAAAAATGTGACCACATTGTTCATTATTTATCTTTATGGGCCATGATTTAAAAAAAGCAAACAGAAGAAAATACATTTACACAGATGACAATGAGATAATTATTTAATATCCACACAATAAAGAGACAGTCCTTGTTATCAATACTTATCATATTCATGCTTTGTGCTTTTAAGCCATTTGTATTTCCCACTCACAGAACTCTGAAACTTATAGGTAAAAAAAAACATCCTTACTATGATATTATTGCACCACCAAGTGGTAATATTTTGGTACTGAAGCTAAGATGCTCATGTTTTACTGGTAAAAAGGATGTATAATAAGCTAGAATAACGTTATTTCTATTGGTGTAGAAGGTGTCGGCTTTATGGGGGGGGGCTTGGCTGCCTATATAAAGTATAACCCTCCCCTCCTTGTCCTGGTGTGGGTGCCAGCCAATTGTCTGTTTTTGCCCATTATTACCCTATATATATATATATATATATATATATAAATAGACTTTACAATTATATTATTTCAGTAAAGATGAGATGAAAGAGTTTATATACTAGTGACAGCATGGGTCATCTGTAATAAAATGAGTTGGTCATTATATTTGGCCAGTCTTTTACCTTGGTAAATACCTGCAAATATTCACTCCTGATTTAATCAAATACTCCCTGTATAACTCACTCTGCAGCCTTGTGCCTTTATATGGTCACAGAACAACCCCTCAGTGACTTGTAATATCCTTATCATTTACAGAAGGGGGTACATTATCCCTTATAATACATGAGTGATACTCAGAGTTCCCTGTATAACTCAGCCTGCAGCCTTGTGCCTTCATATGGTCACAGAACAACCCCTCATTGACTTCTAATATCCTTATCATTTACAGTAGGGGGTACATTATCCCTTATAATACATGAGTGATATACAGAGTTCCCTGGATAACTCAGCCTGCAGCCTTGTGCCTTTATATGGTCACATAATAACCCCTCAGTGACTTCTTATATCCTTATCATTTACAGTAGGGGGTACATTATCTCTAATAATACATGAGTGATACTCAGAGTTCCCTGTGTAACTCAGCCTGCAGCCTTGTGCCTTTATATGGTCACAGAACAACCCCTCAGTGACTTCTAATATCCTTATCATTTACAGTAGGGGGTACATTATCCCTTATAATACATGAGTGATACTCAGAGTTCCTTGTATAACTCAGCCTGCAGCCTTGTGCCTTTATATGGTCACATAACAACCCCTCAGTGACTCCTTATATCCTTATCATTTACAGTAAGGAATACATAACAATTCACAAGGAAAGCATCTGTCAGCACCGAACTTACTGTGAAACTGTCATCTTTGGAATGTGTATGATAGAGTTGGGATACTGGGCTCCAGTGTAAATACAAATATTACAGAATATGGAATATAGATAATAATGCTTCCCCTACTGTAAATTAGAATGAGATTAGAAGTCACAGAGGAGTCATGTGACAAATACAGTATATAGGTCAGGGAAGCACAATTGGTTTAGGCATAAGATGGTGGACAGTCAAGTCTGGGCAGTTTTGGGCATTTATCAATGCTGTAGCACATAAGGACTCTGAATAGCCCCATCACAATTATTAGCACAGGGCATCAGAACTATAACTCAACACTGCCTGGTACAGAGATTACTAGCTGCTCTGTTTCATAGGGGCATATTTATTAAAGAGTGAAGTTAAAGATCACACAGTCCTCTAAAGTGAAATTCCGCTTCTCTCTCTATTCCATTTCTATGGGAAAAAGAGTATTTATCAATGAGTGAAAGTAAATTCTTTGATGCGATCTCTAACTTCACTCTTTGATAAATATACGGTACCCCTGTCATAGTTCTGGGGACGACAATAGTAATTGTATCACAGCTAAATGAATAGCGTCGCACATCATTACTGTAACATAGTGCTATAGTGCAATCCGGAACACCAAATCTAATCTTACCATCAATATGGAATCCAACAGAAATTCCCAGTAGTTAAGGTACATAAAATTGTATTTCCCTTTACCTTGTTGAGATAGGGGTTCCTGGTGATGTCATAGCCCCTCTTCTTGATGGCCTGAGACTTGGCCGGGTGCCCCCCACCAGCAGCTGTGTGGCAGACCCTAATCAAGGGCTGGGGAAGGCTGAGAACCGGCCCCCATAATCCCAACCTGGGGGCTCCGCTGGCTGCTCTGATTCCAAGAGACACGGCTTGTTTTCCAATCACACTGTTCATTGTGTATCTGAATGAGAGAAGAAAAAGGTCACTCCCGTGTTCCGTTAGTATGTACCCAAACTCATTCATATCCAGTCTAAGTAATATTGTCCACTTAAAGGAGAATTAAAATAAATATGGCTAAAAAAGGCATATTTTATATAGTGAACTTATTGCACAAGCCTAAAGTTTCAGCTTGTCAATAGCAGCAATGATCCAGGACTTCAAACTTGTCACAGGGGGTCACCATCTTGGAAAGTGTCTGTGACACTCACATGCTCAGTGGGCTCTGATTGGCTGTTGAGAAGCTAAGCTTAGGGCTCGTCACTAATTATCCAGCAGAAAATGAGCTTCCCTGGCTGTAATATAAGCTGATGCTACAGGTTTGCTGATTATTAAATTCTGATGCTAATTGCACTGGTTTCTGTGCTGCCATGTAGTAATTATCTGTATTAATTACTAATCAGCCTTATATTGTGACATTTCTATTCTATGTGTACTGTATATTGTGAGTGGCTCCCTAAGCTCAGTAAGTGACAGCAGCACAGAGCATGTGCAGTTAAACAGCAGACAAGAAGATGGGGAGCTACTGGGGCATCTTTGGAGACACAGATCTTTACTGCTAAAGGGTTGTGGTTGCCTTGGGCTGGTAGCGAAAGATTAAAATGCTAAATAATTTAAAAAACATAATAAAAACCATAATAAAAAGTGAAAACCAATTGCAAATGGTCTCAGAATATCACTCTCTACATCACGCTAAAAGTTAAATTAAAGTGAACACCCCCTCTAGGGGAAATATCAAAACATGTGATCCTGACTATAATGATAACAAATTCACATTTACTGAACACACACATTCATCTGTGCTCACTTGTTAATTTGTGTCCCGGCGCTTAAAGTTGAATGGAACATAAAGCATAAAGGTTACTTATTGGAGTTGAGGGTTTTATTTGCTATAGCATGTGCCCAGTGATGACACAATGGCGATATCACAATGTACAGACTTTTCAACATGAGTAGTGTGAGTAGTAGAGGCGTGTGAGTCCCAACGTGTTACCATGACTACATGCATGTGAGTGGCGGTGAGAACACGAGTAGAGGGCTGTGTGCATGGAGATGTGACCATGGAGTCACTATGAGTAGGACAGTGTGAGAATGGAGATGTCACAATAAGCAGGGCAATAGTTGCTAGGGGGGAATCGCTGAAGCAATAAATAAATGAATCATTTCACCTATCAATGAGTTACATTTCATGTTCATGTATTGCATTTCACATCTTGCTCTGTACAAGATATCATATATTAGCTGGGTCTGTTTTTGCAATTAATATCAAAGCCTGGATAAAGGGCAACTTTCCCTTCAGAGAGTATCTGTATGTCTCTCTGTATATGCTTTCTATATACAGGTGCAGGACCTGTTATCCAGAATGCTCGGAACCTGGGTTTTTCCGGATAACAGAGCCTTCCATAATTTGGATCTTCATACCTTAAGGCTACTAGAAAATCATGTAAATATTAAATAAACCCAATTGGCTGGTTTTGCTTCCAATAAGGATTAATTATATCTTAGTTGGGATCAAGTACAAGTTACTGTTTTATTATTACAGAAAAAAAGGAAATCATTTTTAAAAATGTTGGATTATTTGGATAAAATGGAGCCTATGGGAGATGTTCTTCCAGTAATTCGGAGCTTTCTGGATAATGGGTTTCTGGAAAATGAATCCCATACTTGTATACTTATAGCACCTGCAAATACAGTAGCATTTCATGGTAATTTATTCAAAATGATTAAATAAAGAAAGTAATGTGCATGCCTCCAAACATCAGCTGCTCCAGGAGCCTCACAGAACCGCACAATGTGCAAACAGAGTAACCAGAATTAGAACAACTGAAGACTGGGGAAAAAAACACAATGTTTTCTCCTTGAAACAAATATCAACCTGTCCTTGAAAGCCAGAAGGGGCTCTTGATAACAACCAGTGGGCGTTACCCAAACCACATCATTTGCATGAGAACGTTGGGTAACACCCAATCAGAAATGATCCCTAACTACAAATTCTCACTATTGCCGGATACTGATTGTAATTTCATAAGCTTTTTAAAAGCAGCTACTTTTATAAATGTATTTCCCCTTAAACTTATTCAATAAAATGTGTAAAGCACAAACTTTCCTTCTCTGTATATCTGTATTTACACAAAGGACTGAGAGCTGCCCTGTTGCTTCTATTGGAGGGTACAGTAAATACTGATTATTTTGTACACAGATACTACAGGTATGGGATCCATTATCCAGAAAGCCCCGAATTATGGAGTGGCCATTTCCCATAGACTCCATTTTATCCAAATAATCCAGATTTTTAAAAAGGCTAGTACTGCTGCATAATGGGCTTTGTGCACACCAGCCGAAATATGTTTGCTCTGCTCTGCTATAAGTAATAGACTATTATTATTACAGGTATGGGATCCATTATCTGGAAACCCATTATCCAGAAAGCTCAGAATTATGGAAAGGCCGTCTCCCATAGACTCCATTTTATCCAAATAATCCAAACTTTTAAAAACATTTCCTTTTTCTGTGTAATAATAAAACAGTAACTTGTACTTGATCCCAACTAAGATATAATTAATCCTTATTGGAAGCAAAACCAGCCTATTGGGTTTATTTAATATTTACATGATTTTCTAGTAGCCTTAAGGTATATCTCCCTTCCCTTTTAGAGTGTATGCCTATGCATAGGGCCTCACCTTTTTGTACCTGTATTGATTGTGATGTATGTAACTCCATATCTTCTATGTATATAATTCATGTGATTTAGTTGTATAATCACATTTACGTTACAGTGCAACGAAATATGTTGGCGCTATATAAACACATGTTGATAATAACAATAATGATGATGGGAATATAGGTTATCCGGAAAACCCCCCGGTCCAGAGCATTCTGGATACCAGGTCCCATACCTGTATTTTGCTTTCCTTGGTACAACACTGTTTAGCATCTTAGCACCCTCTGCCCTAATACTACAATACATGGGGCATATGTTGCCGCTATCATCACAGTGGCAGATAAAACGGCCCTAATACTAGTCAGTCGCTACACTAAATGTAGGTTTTTAGGTTTTGGCAGTACAGATAATTTTGTGTCTATATGTAAAGCAGATGAAACAAAGCAGCAGTACAATGTAACACACAGGAGCCCTATGCAACGGAAGCTTTGCCCCCATTCCAGGATCCCTAGCCTGCTTTCCTCTCTCACGCTGATACCCCCATGCATTTCTATCAGGCCACACTGGGGGTATATGAAACGGGCTCCATAAGTGGCCAGTCTTACTGTGCAGTCACAGGCTACAGGCTAGTGTGGGGCGGGCAGTGAATACAGAAGAGAGGAACACTCATGTTACAGGGCACGGAACCCCCAGCAAGTATTTATATGGAGCACAGGACAGAGACACGTGGGGGGCACAGAGGGGATCAGGCAGGGCTACCCTAATAAACAGATAAGGACACCATTATTCCAGTACTTTACAGTTTAGGGTTTTCTGTATCGGAAGAAAGGAAAGGGAATATAATAATAGTGAATAAAGTACCCCCTACTGTAATTTATAAAGATATTAGGTCACTGAGGAGTTATGTGACCTTCGGCCTCATGCTTTTATACAGGTCACATAACTCGGAGGTGACTTCTAATATCTTTATAAATTTCAGTAGGGGGTACATTATGCATTATAATCTACATCAGTGATCCCCAACCAGTAGCTCGTGAGCAACATGTTGCTCTCCAACCCCTTGGATGTTGCTCTCAGTGACCTTAAAGCAGGTGCTCATTTTTGAATTCCAGGCTTGGAGGCAAGTTTTGGTTGTATAAAAACCAGATGTACTGCCAAACAGACCCTCCTGTAGGCTGCCAGTCCACATAGGGGCTACCAATAACCAATCACAGCCCTTATTTGGCACCACCCAGGAACATTTTTGTGCTTGTGTTGCTCCCCAACTCTTTTTAAATCTGAATGTTGCTCACGGGTGAAAAAGGTTGGGGACCCCTGATCTACATTTTGTGTGAAATGTCAGGAGGGAATTCAGAGTCCAATTCTAATTGCGGCGTCAAATTCGGCAGCCGGGGACCCCTGTTATAAACGTTGCATTCTGCCATTAGACCTCGCTGTTTATAAGGATATAATTTACAGTCTGGTCCTATAGGGAAAGGACCAGACTGTATTATAATAATAATAAGACAACTATACAACACAACCTGGGTACTTTATTTTATTTAGCAGCCTTGCTGGAATTAATGGACCCGCTTGACTAAATAATCAGCCAGAATAAATAAAGTCACACAGTGCAGCTGGGAAATAAACAACCCCCTTCCCTGCTGGAGTCTGACACTGGGAGAAACACACTCTATAGGGAATGGAGAAGCACAGGGAAGCCAGACACACACACACTCCATTCTACACCAGTCACTTATCTGCTGACGTACAACTACAACTCCCAGCATCCTCCCTCGAGCAGTTGTTGGGATGCTGAGCTCTACTGTACCAGATCTGTTACACACCCTTCAGTTTCTCCTCCAAAGCTCAAACTCCGCCCTCCACTGATGCACAGTGAGGCCCAAACAGCAGGGGCTGCGAACTGAGCTCCGATTCTCTTCCAACTCCGCGCCCTGTTTATTTCCCCTGAGAGAGGCTGCGGCACGGCAGGAGTTAACTGGTTTGCGGTTCTTTATTAGGGCAGAGCCGGGCGAAGCTTCTTCTACAGCTGTTTTTTTTTCTTTCAACAACTTTATTGAGAGAAGCTGCGCGCTCGCAGGGACAATAAGACAAACATTTACAGTGGAACAATAATGTGACGCGTTCAGCAGGGAAGCCAATCAGATAACAATGTGAAGATCTCAGCAGGGCAGCTAATCAGATAATAATGTGAACCTTTTAGCAGGGCAGCCAATCAGATCAGTGCATGAGACTCTTCCTAAAGAGCTACCCCTTTAGTACTTTCACGGCGCGCATAGCGTCATTACTGGGGGAGGATCTAATATAAAAGCTCGGGTGTGCGCAGGGAGAGCAGCAGTTGGCGCCTAAAACTTTAGCTTATAGGAGCTCTCGTCAGTCTGTGTTATGCCTTGTGGCCTACCTAATTCTTTTTCTGTGCCTGACTGGCTGGTCCGTCGGTCTGTGCAGCAACAGTGTGTTGCAGTGTCTGTGCCTGCTGCAGGCTATTTTTTTAATATATTTTTGAAGACTGTGTGGGACTGTCTGTCTGCTGGCTTGGCTTGTGAGGGGGGAGGAGGGGGCAGTAAGGCCAGACTGGAAGGCTGTTTTGTAGCCATTTAAAAGTGATCTGGTCATCTGGCCTCGGAGTAAAATTGAAAAGTGTCTGTGGGGCTGCTGGGGCAGTGTTGTGTTGTTGAACTGTTGCAGGGAGGGGGGCAGACAGAACAGAAAAAAAAAATACAAAAAAATATGTGGGGGCAAAGTAATTTGTAAAGGGTCTCTGGGAGTGGGCCTGTGACTGGCTTGTGAGGGGGAGGAGGGCAGGCTGTGCTGCAGCCATTTGAAAGTACCAGTGTGATCAGGGGGTAAATATAATTCGAAAGGGTCAGTGGGGCAGTGGAAATGTTCAACTGGTTCATGCAGTGAGTGAGGGAGGGGGCAGACAGAACTGAAAAAAACCTACAACCTACAAAAAAAAAAAAACTACAAAACAAAAATATAAACAAAAAAATTTGGGGGCAAAGTAACAGTGTGATCTGGGGGTAAAAATAATTCTAAGGGTCTTTGGGGCAGTGGAACTGTTCAACTGGCTTTGAAGAGAAGTGAGGGAGGGGGCAGCCAGGCTGAACCGAGCAAAATAAAAACAAAAATAATCTGTGGGCAAAATAATTTGTAAAGGGTCTCTGAAAGTGGGACTGTCTGAGGTAGGGGGCAGCCAGGCAGGTTGCAAGACCAACCAAGGCTACAACTGAGCTGAGTGCAAAATAATTATTCTATTCTGGTCATCTCAGCTGACTATAAAGTTATCTAGTCTTCTCATCTAGCTGCAAAACAGTTACAATATTCTAGTCTCATCTGGCTGGTGGCAATTGAATGATGGGTGGGGGCAACTGGAATGAGGGCAATTGAATGAAGGGTGGGGACAACTGGGAAAGAGGGCAATGAATGAAGGGTGAGGGCTCCGGGAAAGAGGGCAATTGGATGAAGGTTGGGGCAGCTGGAAGGAGGGCAAATAAATGCGGCAGCTGGAAAGGGCAATTGAATGAAGGGTGGGGCAGCTGGAAGGAGGGGAATTGAATTCAGGATTGGGGACCGTTGGCAAGTGGACCAATAGTTAAATCAATAAAAGCAGTCCCTGAGGTGTGCTGAATTGTTTGCCCCTTCTAATATTTTGTACTGTATGTTCAGTTTTTGTTAAACTGGCACACCACTGCAACCACTTTGCAAGGGGTAACATTTAAAATGGCAAAAATTGCTTAAAAAACAATACAATGGGCAATAAGGCAGGTTCTGAGTGTATGTGGGAACGTATGTCAATCCCTATCTGAATATGTGTCCCATTATCTATTCACCCAATGAACATGTAGCTATAAGCAAGTGCCACCACATTTGTTCTGTTGTGGGTCTTACTAAAAGCCTTTAACATATGCTAGTGCTTTGATAATATTCTGCGAATTAAGAACCTAGGGCATAACCTTTTTTTTTTTTAGTCCTGTTTCTATTTGTGTTCTTATATAGATCTATCCTTTAATTCTCTTTTCAAAACCTCTTTATTGTGGATTTTTCTTGTAAATACTTCAGTGTGTCCTGGGATTTTTTTTTATGCAAACAGAGGTTAACATATTCTTTATATAAAGAATTCTGTTTACTTTGTATTTAAAAAAAAAAAAAAAAAGGTTCCTACAATGACATCTATACATTTAGCTATTCTGGTATGAATGGATACCCCATTCATGCCCTGTGACTTAAATAGAAAACCTTAACTGTGCAAAAAGGATAAAACAAATAATATTCCACTAATAGTTGCAGTTTTCTGAAGGCCTTTTTTACTTGTGTTGTGCTGCTAAAACTATTCATGGGGAATATTTATATTTAATAAAAACTATGAAGTTGCATGACCTAAATAGCAATAAATGTGTATTAAAAAGCTGCTGTTCCCCAACTTGAAATTAAAACAGTTCGTTCCCATTAGATTAGAACTGGTTAAGGCAGTGATCCCCAACCAGTAGCTCATGAGCAACATGTTGCTCTCCAACCCCCTTGGATGATGCTCCCAGTGGCCTCAAAGCAGGAGCTTATTTTTGAATTCCTGGCTTGGAGGCAAGTTTTGGTTGCAGCTGTACTGCCAAACAGAGCCTCAGTAGGTTGACAATCCACATAGAGGCTACTAAGTGGCCAATCACAGCCCTTATTTGGCACCCCAGAAACATTTTTCATGCTAATATTGCTCCCCAAGTTCTTTACTTCTGAATGTTGCTCACGGGTTCTAAAGGTTGGGGATCCCTGGGTTAAGGGGTACAAGTGCTGTATAAATCATCTATGGCACCACTAAATAAAAATGAAATCCGTTATAGCAGCTATTCAACAAGTATAGAGGGACTATATGTGCATGTTGCAAATAAAAAGCTAATGTGAAACGAAAAATATTTAAAAATACATAAGCCTTATGGTATTTTAAACAATCTGTAAAAAGTACATCTCTTAAAACTCCTGATGTGCCAGCTTCAAGAGCCAAAATGCAAATAAAAGTGTCTTTTAAAAGACAAGTGAATGCCAGCTGAGATATCAGAAGAGCAGGTGCTTTACCTCTGCGACCAATAACAATAAGAAAGCCAATACCTTTGTATGCATTAAATGGGGTGATCCCAAGTTTTAGTCCATAGTGCTCTTGACACAATTCAAAAGATCAAACGTTTCGGGACCACTTGTCCCTTCTTCTGCGACCACCATCTCCCCGTGGATACGTTCCAGAGTTCACCTTGCAGACTTTACAGCATTAAGTAAAGGCACAATGTGCATTTGCTTACCACTTTCTCAAGGTTGTAGAAAGCACTCATTTAAGTTAAAGGAAAACTATAACACCCCAAACAATGTAGGTCTCTATAAAAAGATATTGCATAAAACAGCTCATATGTAAAACCCTGCTTCATGTAAATAAACCCTTTTCATAATAATATACTTTTCTAGCAGTATGTGCCATTGGGTAATCATAAATAGAATATTGCCATTTTAAAAAATAAGGGCCGTCCCCTGGGATCGTACGATTAACTGTGTGCACAAACAAACTATACTTGTTAGGTCACATGAGGTCTTTTGCTTCAACACTTCTTCCTGTTAGTTAGAGTTGTAGTATTTCTGGTCAGGTGATCTCTGAGGCAGCACACAGGCCATCACAAAATGGTGGTTCAAGGCAAGAGATGTAAAAGGGCAATATTTACTTAAATATATTCCAGTTTGGTAAGATTCTTTCATATGCCAGTTGATGTCATATAAACTATCTGTTGCTTAAGTGTTCATTTTGGGGGTATAGTTTTCCTTTAAGGGTGAAACAGTCTTGATTGTAAACAAACTCTTATCAAATTAAAAAAAAGTTAATTCAAGACATAAATCAAACCAAATACTAATAATTATAAGTATTAAAAAAAGCCTACACCTATGAGCATCCAAATCTAGTCCTTGCACCAAATCCTGATTGCCTTGTATTAAGAAGATGGTAACCCTATAGCAGTATACTTGATATATGAAGTATTAATCCAAGGAATTGACGTAGTTGGCCATCTTAAATATATTGCAATATATGGACAAACAATCCCTGTGTTGTTTAAAGGGTAAGGCATTTTTTAGTAGCAGTATGCACAAAATGTCGCTGTCTTAAATATATTGATAATGGGTTGAGTGCAGAGTACCTCTTGTAGTTGACTATATGTATTTTGTGGTCACACCCTCATTGCACCCCCGCCTAATAGTTTTAAAAAATAGTGGTGAGCACAACTTTCCCTTGTTTGTTATATTAATCAAAGGAATGCTTCATAAAAAATGGCTTGGAGGAAAAGGAAATCCTAATTAATAGGGGAGAGTTCATCGGACTGTGGAAATAACATCTGCACCACTTAGCAATTTTTCAGTTTTGGTGTCTGGGTTGCTTTACTCCTCTGTCAGCTGAGATACCAACGTTAAATATCAATATAAAAACTGAGATAATTGTGAACACTTTTTACCCAGTTGTCCAAAATGACCTAGTCATAAGATTACAATTCAAGCTGTCTTGAGCTGAACTATGTGCATTTGGTAAACTCCTGTAGTGCCTTGCATAATTATTAAACTCCTTGACACATTAAGTTGCGTTACAACCTAGAATTAGGATGGATTCAATTGGGATGGTTGCAGTTTGATTTACACAACATACTGAACATTTTGAAGATGTAAAATGTTTTGTTACCAAAGGTTAACTCAAAAAGAGGAAATTTGTTGGGTGCAATTAAGGTTTAAATTTTTTATGGGATGTATCAAGTAGCTTTGCATCCTGCAATAGCTGCCCATTCTCTGACTAAATTGTTAAAACTCTCAGGTTTTTTTTAATTCCAAGTTGGTTTAAGACCTGACTTGGCAATTTGAAGATATTCAAATCCTTAATTAAACCATTGCAGTGCAGCTTTGCCTGTGTCATCATCTTGTTGAAATGAACCACCTTCTCTTGCAGACTGAAATTTGTTTCCACTAATATTGCCTTGTATTTGGCTCCATCTATCTTGCCTTCAATATTGCACTTACAAATTCCAGATTTTACACTATTGCATAAGACCCAGCTGTGTGGAGGTTGTATTAGGTTTATTAGTGTTGAGAGAATCTGACCATTATGCACAAATTCACGAAGAGGTGAAAATCTACAAAATGTGTTAAAGTCAATGGGCGTTTTGTCGCTGTGACCGTGTAACTTATTTTGTGGCAACTTTTTTTTAGAGTACGTTAGAGTATTTAGGCATTTTTTTTCCATAGTGCCAAAAAATGTAGTTCATCACTATTGATTACTATTGGACAAATGTTTGAAGTAGTATTACACTTCTCCATCATCATCCATCATTTAAATCTATGATGCACATTTTACAAGCTTTGCCTGTGTTTTTAGGCTTAGAAATGACAATTTTTTATGTTGAAAGGATTCTTTTCTTGTAACTTACAGTTTTGATTGATATTAAGCCATGTACAAATAGAGATCCCAAACAGTGAAAATCAGACATTCTCATGTTCTTCGGGGCCTTAACATTTAGATTGCAAACATTAAAGGGATACTGTCATGGGAAAATTTTTTTTCAAAATAAATCAGTTAATAGTGCTGCTCCAGCAGAATTCTGCACTGAAATCCATTTCTCAAAAGAGCAACCAGATTTTTTTTATATTCAATTTCGAAATCTGACATAGGGCTAGACGTATTGTCAATTTCCCAGCTGCCCCAAGTCATGTGACTTGTGCTCTGATAAACTTCAATCACTCTTTACTGCTGTACTGCAAGTTGGAGTGATATCACCCCCTCCCTTTTCCCCCCAGCAGCCAAACATAAGAACAATGGGAAGGTAACCAGATAGCAGCTCCATAACACAAGATAACAGCTGCCTGGTAGATCTAAGAACAACACTCAATAGTAAAAACCCATGTCCCACTGAGACACATTCAGTTACATTGAGAAGGAAAAACAGCAGCCTGCCAAAAACCTTTTCTCTCTTAAAGGAAAACTATACCCCCCAAACAATGTAGGTCTCTATAAAAAGATATTGCATAAAACAGCTCATATGTAAAATCCTGCTTCATGTAAATAAACCATTTTCATAATAATATACTTTTCTAGTAGTATGTGCCATTGGGTAATCATAAATAGAAAATTGCCATTTTAAAAAATAAGGGCCGCCCCCTGGGATCGTAGGATTCACTGTACTCACAAACAGACCAACAAACCATACATTTTAGGTCACATGAGCCAATTAACAGACACAGTTGTGTCTTTTGCTTCCTCACTTCTTCCTGTTACAGTTAGAGTTGAAGTATTTCTGGTCAGGTGATCTCTGAGGCAGCACACAGACCATCATGAAATGGTGGCTCAATGCAAGAGATGTAAAAGGGCTATATTTATTAAATATATATTTCAGTTTGGTAAGATTCTTTAATATGCCACTTAATATAATATGAACTATCTGTTGCTTGTGTTTTCATTTTGGGGGTATAGTTTTCCTTTAAAGTGCAGGCAGGCACAAGTCACATGACCAGGGGCAGCTGGAAAATTGACAAAATGTCTAGCCCCATGTCAGATTTCAAAATTGAATATAAAAAAATTTGTTTGCTCTTTTAAGAAATGGATTTCAGTGCAGAATTCTGCTGGAGCAGCACTATTAACTGATTCATTTTTTTCCCATGACAGTATCCCTTTAACATTGCAATATCCATGGCTACAAAGTATGCATATTTCAAAATAACATGAGGTGAGCTACAGGAAGAAAAAAAAATAAAGTAACAACTTAAAGTAAAATAGATAGTAAGATATTTAATTTAAATGTAGAAGTAAAATCAAGGTTTCCTGTTCACTGAATTTTCTTGTTATATATTATCTAGTATTCTAAATTATTAATCTATTTCCTCTCATAGTCACAGAATATATTCCAGTTCCATACTTTATAAAAGTGCTTTAGGGTGTCTCTTATGTATGCCATCATGGATTGCATAATTCTCATCCTTTTTTTCAGAAATGTTTTGTTTTTGTTTTATTTAGTAGATTAGATTCACTTATTTTTATACTAACATTTGCACTTACATAGTTATTCATCATTTTTCATAGCTTTTAATATCCAATATGTAATGTTTATGGATATATATATGGATATATTTATATATTATTGCACTGAATAGTATATGTATTAATGAATTTGAATTGACATAGTTATGGGGATTACTACTTTTTTAACGATATAAATATATATATATATATATATATATATATATATATATATATATATATATATATATATATATATATAGCAAACTATTTAAGGGATAGATCAGGTATTGCCACTTTGAAAAAGAAAATAAACCTTTTTTGTGACTATATAGATTTCTCCAAACCCCTTTATACTTAATACACGCTTTCCCAGGTATAACTTTGTGTCAGTTATAATTGTTGCTTCGTTTCCACTTTAGCTCTGAAGAAGTGCTGTTTGTGTGGGCATGAAACGCGTAGGCTGTGTTGCAGTTTCATTGCCACCTTTTCACACTGTTTGCCACAATAATTGGATTTATATACTCACAGTTAAATCCATTTCTCTGTAGTCGACAGGGGGACACAGGAACTATAGGGGTAAAGCTCCATCCCTCCAGGAGGCAGGACACTTACTTAATAAATGAAAAGAGGGGGCGTGCCAATAACCCTTGGCTTAACCCCTGGTACTTCCTCTACACACCTTAGTTGGTACCAAGAGTCTAAAAATAACAATCCATGACAAAAGTAAATTAACAGGAAAATTATTCCAGCTCAAAAAAACATTCCGGGTGGGAAGTCCTGTGTCCTCCTGTCGACTACAGAGAAAAGGATTTAACTGAGTATATGAAACCAATTTTCTCTGCAGTCTCCGTGGGACACAGGAACTATAGGGGATTTAACAAAGCAGCCCCAAGAACTAAAAAGGGAGGGAAAATTATAAATTGAAAAATTTCCTCTATTAGGTTTGCACTACTGCGTGCAAAACCTTGCGGCCAAACGCCGCCTCCGCGGAAGCGAAAGTGTTGAAACGATAGAATTTAGTAAACGTATGAACTGAGGCCCAGGTCGCCACTCTACAGATCTGCTCTGACGAAGCCGAATTGCGCCATGGCCATGAAGCTCCCATCACTCTTGTGGAGTGAGCCTTAATACTGAATGGCGGTGATTTGCCCTTAGCCACATACGCTCTTGGAATCCCTTCTCAAACCCATCTTGATATGGTGGCCTTGGATGCTGGTAACCCAACTCGAGAACCAGATGGAATAATCAACAATGTGTTTGACTGCCTAATTGAACTCGTACATTTAATATGTCTTTAGTACCCTGACCACGTCAAGCCTATGCAGTTGTTTTTCTTTTTCACTCTTTGGATCTGCACATAATGATGGCACTATAATCTCTTGATCTGTTGATTGATATGAAAGGCTGACACCACTTTAGGAAGAAAAGAAGGATCTGTTCGCATTACTGCCTTGTCTTGATGAAAAACTAATAGTGAAGGATCACAAGACAGTGCACTTAGTTCTGATACCCTTCTTGCTGAAGAGATAGCTAAAAGAAACGTCACCTTCCACGAGAGCCAATCCAGGTCTACTGATACTAATGGCTCAAATGGTGGATCTAGTAGAGCTTCTAACACTAAGTTCAAGTCCCAGTTAGATGTTGAGTGCCGCCTAGGTGGCGCATTATGAGCCACTCCCTGTAGAAACAATTTCACTGTCTCTTCTAATGCTATTCTATGCTGAAAAAGTATTGAGAGTGCTGAAACCTGTACTTTTAGGGAACTGAGTTGAAGACCTAGGTCTAGTACTCTTTGCAGAAAAGATAGTATCACTGGTAAAGAAAATCTTTTAAAAGGAATTCCATTCTCTTGACACCATCTCCAATATGTCTCCCATACTCTGGGAAATCTTTGAAGACACTGGTTTTCTGGCTTTTAACAAGGTTGCTATAACCTTTGATGAGAATCCCTTCTTCCTCCAAATAGACCTCTCAACCTCCACGCCATTATTGAACAGCCCTGGATTGGGGTGTTGTATGGGCCCCTGACAAAGCAGATATGGTCTGCGGGACAGCGGTATTGGTGTTGCTGTTGACAATTCTTGCAGATCGTGATACCATGTTCTTCTTGGCCATGATGGTGCCACGACAGTCACTAGCAGATTCAACTTTTTTATCTCTTTGAGTACTCTGGGCAGCATGGGTAGTGGCGGGAAGACATACGCCAAACTGAATGTCCATGTCTGTGTCATTGCATCTATCCCCTCTGCTAAGGGATCCCGACTTCTGGCAAAGAATCAGGAGACTTTCCGATTGTATCTGGGTGCCATCAGATAGATTTGTGGAAGACCCCACTGCCGAACTAGATCCTGAAACACTTCGTGATGAATTTCCCATTCCCCTGGATCCATCTTGTGTCTGCTTAAAAAAATCTGCCTGTATGTTGGTCATTCCAGGAATGTGAATTGCTGACAGCAGAACTTCGTTCTTCTCTGCCCATTCTACAGTCCTTGTTACCTCTGTTAAATGCACCTCTGCTTTGAGTGCCTCCTTGGCGATTGATGTATGCCACCGCTGTTGTCGGATTTACCTCGAACTGCTCTTGTTCTGAGTAGTGTTGACCACTGAAGAAGTGCTAACCGTATGGCTTTCAATTCTAGCACATTTTTTGGCGTGTCTGAATCCTGTTGGTGCCAAGTCCCTTGTGCCATTCTTCCTTGCCACGTTGCCCCCCATCCAATGGAAAAGTTTGCTGAAGAGAGCCCCTCCTCCCATCTGAGAATGTCGGACTGCAGAGCACGAAAGTGTATTTGAGAACAGGGTACTGCCTCCATCGTTGAGACCATGGATCCCAGTACCCTCATTGCTTGATGAACCGTTGGCCTGCGAGATAATTTGAGATTCCAAATCTGTTTCTTTAACCTGACTTGTTTTTCTGCTGGGAGAAACACTGTTTCTGTGTTTCAAACTCCAATCCCAAGAAAATCATCCTCTTGGTTGGCTGAAGCTGAGACTATTGATCTTCCAACCGAATTGCTGTATTAGAGACACTGCTTTCTCTCGACTGGCTTTTGCCTGCTGTTCTGATCTTGCCTTGATCAAAAGATCGTCTAGATAGGGCGTTATTGATATTCCCTCAACTCTTAGAGTCGCTGCCGTAACCGCCATCAGTTTTGTAAACATTCTGGATGCAGATGACAGACCAAAAGGAAGTGCTACGAACTGGTAGTGTTGATTGGCAAAGGCAAATCTCAGGTATTGGTGATGGTCCGACCATATTGGAACATGTAGATATGCATCCTTTGATATCCATTGATATCATGAATTCATCCACCTCCATGCCGTGAATGACTGACCTTAGTGTCTCCATTTTGAACTTTACAGCTTTGATGACTTTGTTCAATCCCTTCAGATCTAGAACTGGTTGGAATGTTCCCTCTTTCTTTGGGACAATGAATAGGTTGGAATAATAGCCGTAAAATCTTTGCTGCTGAGGTACTGGAACTATCACTCCTGTCTGCTGCAGTGTTATAACACAATCCTGAAAAGCTTGAGCTTTGTTTGGATCCTTGGGGACTGAAGACATGAAAAACCTCCGAGGTGGATTTGAAGTGAAGACGAGATGATAGCCTTCTGTTACAACCTCTCTTATCCACATATCGGAAGAGTGTTGGAGCACCTCCCGGAACCGCAGAAGCCTGCCCCCTGTTGAAAATTGCGATCCCGGAAGGGGTGCCCCGTCATGTCGAAGTAGACTTCTCCTGCCCATGTTTGCCTTGAGGCTTGCTTGTCTTCCAGCTTGGCCTCTGCTTGTCATTCAACTTATTACGAAAGAATGACCTTCTAGGTGACGATGTACGTCTCGTGGATCTGTTATTTTGGTCACGGAAAAACGTTCCGTGCCGAAAAGCATTCACTGAACGGGATTTAGACTGGGTAAGAAAAGTATTTACCCCCTGTGGCTTGAGAAATAATTTTTTCTAACTCTTCTCCAAAGAGACGTGATCCCTTAAATGGCAGTGCAGTCAGTGATTTCTTTGAACTAAGATCCGCGGACCAATTCTTTAGCCACAGTGTACGTCGTGCTGCCACCGCCAATGCACGTGCTGCCAGCTGTGTTGTATCTAGTATTGCTTTGCAGAGATAGGTACTTGCCCCTGCAATATAATTTACTGTCTGAATAAGATCTGCTCTAGGAGAACCATCTTGGATTCCTGTAATGAGAGATTCTGACCAGGCTTCTATTGCCCTACTAACCCATGCTGATGCTAGTGCTGGGCGCATTGCTGCCCCTATAGCTGAAAATATGGCTTTTAGAAGAGTTTCTAAACGTTTATCTGTTGGATCTTTGAACGCTGCTACATCTGTAACAGGATGAGTCGTATTTCTAGACAACCTTGAAACAGGTGCATCTACAAGTGGAGGGACACCCTCATTTGTCCACTAGGTCTTTAGGAAAAGGATATGACTTTGAAATGCTTGGAATCTTCTCTCAGGCTTGTCCCACTCATCTTGGACTACTGCAAGCAATTGATCATGAATCGGAAAAACAAATTTCTGTCTTTCGCTGCCTTTTGAAAAGCCCTTTTGCCTTAAGCTGATCATCTTTTGTCTCTAGTTTCAATACTTCTGTAATTGCCCTAATGATGCCTTCTACATCGTGGCATGTATCCTTGTCTCTCTCCTCTTCCTCTCCTAAACACAGAGAGGAAGAATTAACTTCTCCTTCAGATTCAGAACTGCTTGATAACTCAGATAACAGTGGTGTCGAAGCTGGCGAAACTGCCCTTTTTGTGGCTGTGCGACTATGCTTCTCTATTGATGTTTCCCCCATCTTGGACATCTGCAATTGTATCAACTATAGAAGGCATTTGCTGTAAAGATGCCAGTGACTGGGATAACTGAATGGCCCATATAGGCGCTGAACTTTCCTTCGCTGAACCATGTGCAGCTTCCTCTTGAGTCAAAACTGCTGGCTGGCCACACAGTAATTCCTGTTCTTCTGCTTCTCCTTCTGGCAATCTCTGCCCAGGAGAGCAGACTTGACAGAGGGGCTCAGACTGGCCACTACTAAATTTAGTGCAGCATTTTGTGCACGCCAAATAAGTAATTCGGCCCTTAGTCCTTGTGGCTCGTCCCCCCCCGAAGAAATAATGCCCCTGTTTTAACTTCCGCCATGGCTGTTAGGAAGTACCCGGGGTGAAGTAAGGGTGCTATCCCTTCTACCCCTCTTGCAGTCCGTCTGCACGCCGCTTTAACGCGCCTTTCCGTGCCTTTCCGTGCATCTCCCAGAATCCAAAGCTGACTTGGAGAAAAGGAGATTTTGTTTACTCACCGTTAAATCTCTTTCTCTTCAGTCACTTGGGGGACACAGGGTTTCCCTCCCTGGATTGAGGCCTTCACTTCAGTTTTTATTCCTGTTGACTTTGGTACAAACTGAGTAGGCTCCGCCTGCTGGGGGTATAGCCAGTGGAGGAAATGCTGGTGACATCACTCCGTTCACCGCTATGCAAAACAGAGCGACGCATGGGAAGCGGTTCACTTCGCTCCCTTGCCTGCTCCAACCAGACCCTTGGACGGGCTCGCCTCGCGTGGACCAAAGGGGGGAACTTACCAATCTGACGACTCCCCGGCCAGACTCCCTTGTCTCTAACCTGAGACAGTATAACGTCTAGATGGCATTCTTCTCCCTAAGGAGGTATTTATTGTCCCGGATTTATTTTCCCGCGTTGGGGGTTTACTATCTAAGTACAGAGCGAATCTGTCCTGAGTCTCGCCCAGGTGTCAATGTTAATCACTGACCGTAGTCTCCTTTCGCTGGGTTTCTAGAGACCATCCTGTCCACCTCCTGAGGCAGGACACTAAAAAAACTAAGGTGTGTAGAGGAAGTACCAGGGGTAAAGCCAAGGGTTATTGGCACGCCCCTCTTTTCATTTATTAAGTAAGTGTCCTGCCTCCTGGAGGGATGGAGCTTTACCCCTATAGTTCCTGTGTCCTACGAAGACTGCAGAGAAAAAGCCAATTTTGGATGAAGAGTTGTGGGTCTCTGATGTTAGCAGAGTGCCCAATTAAAGTGTAATTCCTGAATAAAAGCTATCTCAGGTCCCTGCCTGTGCAGTTCTCTCAGTAGCAAATACTTCTTCATAACTCTATTCAGATCATTGATGTTGAGTGTAGAACTAACCATTATCCAGTTATTATATAATCATGCATGTTGAAATGAAACCTGGGATGTTGATCCACTTTATGTCTTATAACAGAGTTTTCAGGAAAATTCCTAGGTAGTTTTCTGTCCTTGCTACATATTACCCTGGGGCAGTGTGTAGTTTGACATGCAGCTAAACCTTCCCATAATCCAATAAAGAGACTAAGCTTGGAGTCTGATTTTACTGGTTAGGCAAGTGGAAAAAGGTGAAACTGTAATACAATAACAGAAAATATAATAACTAAGTTTTGCAATGCTGGAAGTAAAGGTGCTTGGTGCAACTATTTAGCTTACCAGCGATTCTATCATAAAGGGAGATACAAACTGTGTCTTTTCAGCAGCATGGATGGTGTAAAATGGAGTCCTGGCTCTCACAAGGCATTGCATTAGGTCACATGGTGGCAGTACGTTAGCCTAATCAGTTCAGAATACTGCTGTAAGCACTATGGAGTGAAGAATAAGTGACCTTGTGCACTTACAGAAAGTGTCCATAGGAGGGAGCCCACAGCAAGAGAATAGGGAAATCTAAAAACAAGGTAAAGGGCTTTTGCTGGATACATGACACCCCCGTCTGGCATCTATGGATGGCACCATTATTCCTCGGTAGACAACAATAAAGTTAGTTCTGTTACTGGTCTGAATAATACTTTTGCTTCCCCTTGTTTAGAGATTTTGACCTCAACTTTGCGGACTCTTTGCGGTCTTTCACGAGAACAACATCACCAAGTTTGAGATTGGGTTTGATAGTTTGCGACTTGTTTAGTGGATGTAAAGTAGAGATATACTGAAGGTGTTTGCGAGACACTACTTGTCTCCACTGGCATTTGTACAAGTGTTTGGTGGTAAACTCTCAAGAAGGAACACTAATTGTCTCAGTCTTTTGAGTAAGCAGAGTGGCCGGTGTAAGCAAGAAAGGATTTTCTGGGTCATTTGAGACAGAAGTAAGAGATCTGGCATTTATAATAGCTGAAACTTCAGCCATGAATGTAATTAGAGACTCATGGGTGAGCCTTGCAGTTCCCACTTGTAAGAATATGGAATTGAGGATCCTTCGGGCTATGCCGATCATTCTTTCCCAAGCTCCTACCATATGAGAAGAGTGAGGTGGGTTGAATGTCCAGATGCAGTCCTGATCAGTTAGGTATCTTTCAACATCTTTAACATTGACGTTTGAGGGAATATGCAGCTCCTTGGTTGCGCCAACAAAGTTAGTACCTCTGTCAAAACGAATGTGCTTCACGAGACCTCGTATTGCAATGAAGCGTCTCAGAGCGTTTATGAAACTTGAAGCGTTCATTGACTCAATGACCTCTATATGGACAGCTCTGATGGTCATACAAGTGAATATGACTGCCCAATGTTTACTGTTAGCATTACTTCCTCTCGTGTGGCGTGTGGAGACGGACCAAGGGCCGAACACATCTAATCCAACATTGGTGAAAGTGGGTCTAAGCTGAGTCTGTCAGCTGGAAGATTGGCCATCTTTTGTGTTTGCAGCTTCCCACGGAGTTTACGGAGTTCACGGAGCAATTGAAAATGATACTGTTAACGCATCTTTTTGCTCCAATTATCCACAATCCAGCCGTTTGCACGGCTCCCTCTGTAAATAGACGACCCTGATGTTTGACTTGATCGTGGTAGTGGCACACAAGCAAACTTGCAATGTGGTGGTGACCAGGGATGATTAGAGGATGTTTCTCTTCAAACTCTTTTTTTTTCATACCTTTGAGACGGCCTCCTACCCTCAATAGGCCAGTCTGGTCAAGGAATGGGTCAAGCTTCCTTAAAGTGCTATCTTTGGGAACAGGCTTGTTTCCTATGATACAATCAATCTCTTTGGAATAGATGTCTTGTTGTACAGTGCGGATGATGACATATTTTGTTTTCTGAAGTTCTGCCACTGTGTAGACCTTCTGGCAGTGATGCCATCCTTTGCAGGTACTTACATTTGTAGATGAAGTATGTTTGAAGGAGTGAGCTATGTGTGTTAAGCAAGGGACAGCTCGTATGAGTGATTTCCAAGTTGAGAATCTGTTAAATCTGCTGGACTTAAGTTGGTTGTCAGTGGTCGTTGTATGACATGTAGACGAATTTCACCATCTGAGTTGGCATCTACTAGTTCAAATGTCTCGCTTTCAGGATTAGTTTGCTCTGTGTTGTACAAGAATGTTGGTCCTGTGAGCCAAGACGTGTCTTTGAGCTGACTTTCGGCAACAGCTCTGGTTGCATGATCTGCAGGGTTGCAGTCCGTGGGTACATAGTTCTACTGTCCTGGATGTGTGGATCGTCTGATTCTGAGCACCCTGTTGCTGACAAAAACATAAAACCTTCTGGTTTCATTATAGATGTAGCCTAGTACTACCTTGCTGTCTGTGTAGAATACAGTCTCTTTGAGTTCTATGCCTGTCTCTGTTGTGATGAGCTCTGCTAGCTCTACGGCTAGGACTGCAGCACAGAGTTCTAGTCTGGGTATAGTGTGTTCTGGGATTGGCGCCAGTTTTGCCTTGCCCATAACAAACCCAATGTGACATTGTCCATAGATATCCACAGTTTTAAGGTATGCTACAGCAGCTATGGCCTTAACCGAAGCATCACAGAACACACAAAGTCTTTGGCTTTGTACCTCTGTAGAAGGTACCGGGACATATGGACGTGTAACACAAAGGTTGTCAAGAGCCTTTAGGGAACTTCTCCATTCTCCCCACAAATTACCTTTGTCAGGAGTCAGTGGGGTGTCCCAATCAGATGTTTCCAGGGTTAAGTCTCTTAAAAGTGCTTTACCTTATATGGTGACAGGAGCAGCGATTCCTAGGGGATCTTACAGGCTATTGTGGACAGAACACCTCTGCGAGTGAAGAGTTTTTCTTCTCTGTTTACTTGGAAGGCAAAGGTATCAGACTTTTAAGTCCCACAGAAGCCCAAGGCCCCGTTGCACAGGTACGGAATCAGCTCCCAAGTCTAAGTCTCTTAGATCATTTGAATGGTCTTGGGAAGGGAAGGCTTCCATCACTGCTTTGCTATTAGAAGCTATTTTGTGGCGCATGAGGTTGGAGCAGGCAAGTGCTTCTTGTGCTCTTTTGAGAAGGCTGACTGCAGCTTCACTTGAGGGTGAGGACTTTAAGCAGTCGTCCACGTAGAAGTCTCTTTCTACCAATTGTGCAACATCTGACCCGTACCTTACCTCACATTCCTGAGCAGAGCGCCTGAGCAGAGCGCCTGAGCCCGTAAATTGCGACTGCAGGTGAAGGACTGTTGCCCATGATGTGCACCCTCATGCGGTACTCTGCAATGTCTTTAGAAGGATCATTATCTCTGAACCAAAGAAATCTCAGGAAATTTCTGTCTTTCTCTCTGACAAGAAAACAATGAAACATTTGTTGAATGTCAGCAATAAAGGCAATAATAGAGTCTTTGCGGAAATGAAGAAGAACTCCCAAAAGTTTGTTATTGAGGTCAGGGCCTGTGAGGAGAACATCATTTAGGGAAATACCTTTGAATTTTGCACTGGAATCAAAGACCACTCTAATCTGTCCTGGTTTCTTCTTTGGGTGATACACCCCAAATATTGGTAGGTACCAGCATTCCTCTGAGTCTTTGAGGGTGGGTGCTATCTCTGCATGGTTATTCTCAAAAATATTTTCCATGAAAGAAAAGAAGTGATCTCTCATCTCTGGTTTTCTTTGAAAGTTGCGTTTGAGAGAAGAGAAACGTCTAAGGGCTTCCTCTTTGTTATTAGGTAGGCGTCTCTGAGGCCTAAAGGGTAGGGGGGCGACCCAACTGTTTGAATTGTTTTTAACTAGTTCTTGTTCCATTATTTTTAGAAAGAGTTTATCTTCAATAGACATTGCTAATTGGTTGTCCTCTCTTGTTCTCTGGAACACTGTGCATCCTAAATGATCCTGATCACTGTCATGGGTGAAACTATCATCAGAAAGGTGGAGGGGTGTGTGTCCCAGGCTGGTGCTGTAAGGTTTTTCTTTTATTAAGAACTGATTGTGGCATGGTGGAAAAATGGATGGGCGTCCATTCTCTAATGTATTTGTGAGCATGCTGTTTACACAGGCTGGTTTGTGTACACTTCCAAGGCAAGCATCTCCAATTATGACCCATCCGAGGTCTAGCTTCTGGGCATAAGGTGCATTGTGATTGATTTATCTGGTCCCTTGCTTTGTGGACCTGCAGGATATCCCTTCCAAGGAGAAGCATTATCTGAGCCTTAGGGTCGAGTTCGGGGATTAAGTGCATTATGCGTTTCAGGTGTACATGATGCTTAGCTATGTCCGGTGTAGGGATTTCAGATCTATTATCTGGGATCTGGATGCATTCAATTATAGTTGGTAAGGGTAGGCATACCTTTTCATCTATGGACTCTACTTGATATCCGAATGCCCTTCTTCCTGCTGTCTCGACAACTCCTGAGCATGTCTTTAGAGAGTAAGGAGTGTTTGGGCCCTTGATTTTAAATGCATCAAAGAAGGCTGGGCAGGCTAACGATCTGTTGCTCTGGTCATCCAGGATTGCATAGAGCTTAATGCTTTTATCTGTTTGGCCTGTCGGGTATACTCTGACCAGGCAAATTTTGGAGCAGGATCTGCCTCCTACGGCACCATTGCAGATTTCTGTCCATTGGAAGGTGATTTCTTGTGTCTTTGTGACAGTGCTATCTTCCTCCCCGCCATGCTTGCTGGCGCTCTTGGTGTAAGGTACAGTCCATGGGGCTGGCCCAGGGTGTAAAGCTGTGTTGTGATGCGTGCTGTCACATTCTATGCATTTTACACTGACCTTACAGTCCTTGGCAAGATGAGTACATAGTACATTAGTAGTGTTAAGTATATTAACTAATATCCACCTCACCAATCATTGAGTCAGTCCATATTGGTTAAATAATCCATTATTCAAGGCATTAGTCTATAGAAATGTATACTTTATTTGTTACATATTTTGCATTCATCCCATTTCAAGAGCACCCATCACCACCTCATCCACACACCTTTTGATTTCCCATGTGGGATTATGTTGACTATTCTTGTTTTGTCCAGGGCTATTTGATAAAGCTAAAGCTTCTTCTATATAATCATTTTTGTTTAAAAGGACTATGCTTTCCCCTTTGTCAGCCTTTTTTATAATGAGTTTATTCAACTGTAGTAATTTTAATGCATCCCTCACAGGTTTACTAATGTTATGTTTAAATAGAAAACTACTTAGTTTTAAAGTTTTTGTTATAGGTGCTGTCAGTAAAAATTCTTACAATATCCTCTAGATGTCAGTGGTGTTTTTTCTAAAGAAAAATACTTTGCATTTGACATTTTTAGTTCTTACTTGCAGGGTTGTGTTTTTAAAAGAAATAAAACTATAACTGGAATATCTTCTTGACACATCCAACTGGGATTGATAGTGGCATATAATTATCCCCATGTTATAAAATCTTATGCCTGTCCATCTGTAACTACACAGACGTTTTCTCTGTACTTTGTAAATGGAGCTGACTAACACAGTATCAGTACTTTAGTAACTTCAGTAAGAGTTGGTACCCTAGAAGTAAGCCTCTTCTATACGTCTCACAGTGACAACAGCACGGACTGGATAGGTCCAGGGCAGACATGAAGCATGGACTGCATAGGTAGCATAGAAGAAATGTCAGGGAAATTCAGAACATAAGTTAATGGCTTCAAACCTATCAGAAGGCTGCACATTAGTAGAAAAGCATAGTGACATGGAATGATGTCAAATATTACTTATTTAATCTACTGGTGGAATACCGATTATCCTCAGGGCTACAGAGTTTGCCGGGAGTAGTTACTTTGGTTATGATGGTAGGTAGCTGAGCTCTATTTTGGTGAAGTTTCAGATGGAAATTCATACAAAACACAAACATGCACTGTTGCTAAAATGCCTTAGGGTGAAAACACAAAACCTATGATGGTTGGTGCCTATTAAGACAACTAAAATATACCTAGAAAAGAAAAACCCATTGCGGCTCTATCCAAATGAATTCAAATCCACCTATATAGCAATTATGAGCTAAATGGCCAAGAAAACTCACCCGGTGATTAAATTGACTTGCAATGCCCCAAGTCCATCTCTTTGGGTGAGATGTAAAAGTTGTAAAATCCAAAGCACATGTATCTCAATCAATGAAAATGTTTGAACTCACCGATGATTGGGGGAGGCCCGGGTGCCTGGCCCCGAACCCGGGTGAATGTCAAAGTGGATGTGTGGAGAAGCACGCACTCCTGCGACCACTAAGTTTGTAAAAATTTGATTTTTATTCCAAGGGTAAAAGCAAATATCCTGACACGTTTCGTATCCAAAGTCAAATGTAAAAATTACATAGAATTCATTAATCATTGCTTTAATTGGATTACCTGTTAAATTAATTAATTTTATGCCATTTTTGTATGTGTACAAATGAATTTGACTGACGAACTTAATAATGAATGAATAAGGATTAAATCATGGTGTAATGCTCTATTGATTAACTTAATGATCTTGGTGCTAAATTTCATAATTAATTTAATAAATTTAATAATTCAATAATTTAATGATTTTTTTATTTACATAATGTGTTTATAATAATTTAAAAATCAAAAATTGAAAATCTGAAAATCTAGGAATTGAAAAATAAAAAACATAAAATAAAATATTTTGAAAGCCTTAAAACCTCATATTACAAAGAACGTACATCAATGGTTTTATCAATATTTCATTTATATTGTAGTTATATTTATACTTCCCGTTTGTTAAAAATTGATTTAATGGTAACGATGTCCATTCCTTTGATGAAAACTTTATACTTTATACTTCACATGATTATGGTGTTAGAATAATGGACACTGTATTTTTGTACCATAGGGTTAAATGTTTTTAATGAGATTAATTATCTCGTCATTTCCTCTTTGGAGGTCGCAGGAAGTGCGTGCTTCTCCACACATCAACTAAAATATACCGTCAACAATTTAAAACATGTATTTTATTTTTACTTGAATTTCTACCTTGTGCAATACAAATTTGGTACACAAAGCAATCAGTTATTCCCGTTTCCTATTTGCTCAAACAATGTACAGGCAGATTTTGCTTCATGTAATGATTTCTTTGTAAAGAAATAAAATTTGCAGCCTGTGTTTGTGTTGCACAGCAAATCGAGAGCTGTAGCCAAAAGGGGAAATTAGAAGGGATCCAAAGAGCATTAGAGTCACAGTACTGGAACAGAGGGAGCCAAGGCAAGCATGGATACTTCTCGATGCAACCAAGGAGTTGTGTGTGGAAAATCTATTTAAAGGCAATTTAATTTCTCTAATGTGACATTAGAAAAGAAAGATATTGGCATTCAGCAGCCAGTGGGACTCCATGGCGAATTAGATTTTTATCTTCTATGAAACCAGTGCTGGACAGGGCAAAGACATTTTAGTTAGCAGGATATTAAACTCAGCATGGTGTTTGAAAGCAGCTGTTGCCTGGAAATCTGGACAAACAGTGATAAAAGTCAAAAAACCTAAGAGAAGAGTTACAGTGTTCACAGCCTGAGTAAAGCCCCACAGCATGTAAAATATTTTAAATCTGATATAAAAAGTAATTACAAAAGCTTCGTTTTCAATGCTTGTATTTTAAAAGAGTAGTTGTCTTTACTTAGCGATAGAAAATCTTTATGTATATTGTAATATGTAAATGTGTAATATCTACATGTAAGTCATAGATGTACCTTTTTTCTTAGTCAGCTATATAGAGATTAGCATTTGTGGGGGCTTTACTACTTTCCATTGCAGTACCTGTAGGTAAAATAATTCCTATTGAGGACTCATTTAAGTAGATGACTAAGTAGAAAACTTATCGCTTGGCCTTTGTCGTTATGTAGACTGAAAACATTTATAGCAACAAACAAATAATTTTTCTCATCCATGATATTAGTATTTTGTTGTTTTTTTTTAAATCAAAACCTGTAAAAATGAGGGACAATCTGCGACTGGAACATAAAATCCAAGTATTGTGCAATTGACCAATTGAATTTGTGGCAAAAATTGGCCTACCAGGTGAAGGAACCAGGCTTTCGTGTATTTTGTGTAGCAGAGGCAAGGTCTCCTTGGGGAATCCATTTTTTAAAAATATGTATGTATGTATATTTTTATTTGTAAAGCGCTCCTTGAGGGCAAAGCACTGTACATCAAAACAATAAATTAGTAGTAACAAACAAGGGGTCATTGGAATAAAAAGTAACAATAAGCGCATTATTAGAATACAATTCACATAAATATAAAATATAAATACAATGCAGATTAAGTGCTCAGTGTCAAGGAAACAAAAGACTAGAGGACCCTACCCCGTAGGGCTTGTTCTGGCAATTTGCAGCACTTAACTCATGAGCCACTGGGGGCTCTCGGGACTGGTTCTGAACTCTTGTGTTTAGTGTTTCTGTTATCTGCTTGTTCACTGTATGTTTTCCACCCACCTCGTTTACCCTCATGTGTTTCCCATTCCTAATCACCTTCCCTTTATAAACCGAGTCATTGAATGTATTCTGTTTGTTCCTGACCTGCGAACCTGAACCTGAACCTG
This sequence comes from Xenopus petersii, assembly GCA_038501925.1. Classification (NCBI taxonomy): domain Eukaryota; kingdom Metazoa; phylum Chordata; class Amphibia; order Anura; family Pipidae; genus Xenopus; species Xenopus petersii. The sequence goes on from CM076674.1 coordinate 14,968,525, forward strand.
AACCTTGTATGCCTGTTCCTGAAAACCTTGTTTCCTGAGTGAGTACCTTTTGTTCCTGTGTTCCCCATTTTCCCTCACCATCTGGATACCTTGATTAGCCTTTTTGCATGTTCCTGCCTTTTGGTTTCTGTGTTCTGACTGCCAATAAACCTACTATTACTTTCATCACACTCCCCATGGAGTGGCTATCCTCGGTTACAGCGGTTACCCGTTGTGAACGTTACAATTGTCTTTCGAGCAGCTTCTGCCAGCTTCCCAATCAGGTTCTTGTCTGTTCTTCCCAGTTGTGTGTAGGTTGTGTCATTGCTAAGCATTGCCCATTCTAATTGTGGCTGAAAAGGTTTACCAATTATCCGAGCACCATATTCTGCTACTTCCCCCCAAAATTTTTCAAGCTAGGGACATGGCCATAAAGTGTGTATTAGGTCTGCTTTGGGTGATTGGCATCTGAGCCAGGCATCCGAGGGCAGATTTCCCATCTTATATTTCCTGGCTGGGGTTAGGTAGGAATTATGAAGTAGCTGGAGGGCCATCTCCTGATATCTGACTGGATGTAGCCTCATGAGACGAGAGTGTTGTTGGAGGATCTCAGCAGTGGCAGTGTTTGGAATTTCAGTGGCCCATGTGAAGCCTGGTCGTTGTACGTTGTCTATATCAATTAAAGTTCTAATGGAGTGGTATAGTTACATAGTTACATAGTTAAATTGGGTTGAAAAAAGACAAAGTCCATCAAGTTCAACCCCTCCAAATGAAAACCCATCATCCATACACACACCCCTCCCTACTTTTAATTAAAATTCTTTATACCCATACCTATACTAACTATAGAGTTTAGTATCACAATAGCCTTGGATATTATGTCTGTCCAAAAAATCATCCAAGCCATTCTTAAAGGCATTAACTGAATCAGCCATCACAACATCACCCGGCAGTGCATTCCACAACCTCACTGTCCTGACTGTGAAGAACCCTCTACGTTGCTTCAAATGAAAGTTCTTTTCTTCTAGTCTAAAGGGGTGGCCTCTGGTACGGTGATCCACTTTATGGGTAAAAAGGTCCCCTGCCATTTGTCTATAATGTCCTCTAATGTACTTGTAAAGTGTAATCATGTCCCCTCGCAAGCGCCTTTTTTCCAGAGAAAACAACCCCAACCTTGACAGTCTACCCTCATAATTTAAGTCTTCCGTCCCTCTAACCAATTTAGTTGCACGTCTCTGCACTCTCTCCAGCTCATTTATATCCCTCTTAAGGACTGGAGTCCAAAACTGAACTGCATACTCCAGATGAGGCCTCACCAAGGACCTATAAAGAGGCATAATTATGTTTTCATCCCTTGAGTTAATGCCCTTTTTTATGCAAGACAGAACTTTATTTGCTTTAGTAGCCACAGAATGACACTGCCCAGAATTAGACAACGTGTTATCTACAAAGACCCCTAGATCCTTTTCATTTAAGGAAACTCCCAACACACTGCCATTTAGTGTATAACTTGCATTTATATTATTTTTGCCAAAGTGCATAACCTTGCATTTATCAACGTTGAACCTCATTTTCCAGTTTGCTGCCCAGTTTTCCAGTTTAGACAGATCACTTTGCAAAGTGGCAGCATCCTGCATGGAACCTATAGTTCTGCACAATTTAGTATCATCTGCAAAAATAGAAACAGTACTTTCAATGCCCACCTCCAGGTCATTAATAAACAAGTTGAAAAGCAAGGGACCTAGTACAGAGCCCTGCGGTACTCCACTAACAACACTTGAGAGTTGAGAGGTTGTTTGTTTTGTGAATCTGCTTTTCCAGATTTGGTTGAAAGGGTTCATTTTGTCATCCTCAGGGATTTTCCTGAGAATGCTTCTTGCAAAGTGAAGTATTTGGAAAGTTAAGAACACATGTTGTGCTATGAATGGGAATTTGTCTTTCAATTTTTCCTGAGAGTATACTGTGTATTTGTTATCCATAATATCATTAAGAGTATACAGTCCGTTTTCACCCTATTGTAAAAGAATTGGATTTCGTTTGCCTATAGGAAAAGTATTGTTAACCATTCAGGATAAGTAAGGGGAAACAGTAGGTGACAGTTTTTGTTTCTTTCTAACCGCGTGCCAAGCTTTGTATGATTGTTGCGCAATAGTAGCGGGATCTTGTTGAACGGTAAGTGTAGCATATAGCTGAGGGAGTGATTTTTGGTCGTAAAGTATATTGATCTAAAGAGATCGTAGTGTAGAGATCTCTGTTGGGAATCCAATCCCCCGCGTAATGGAGAAGTGCTGCTTCATTGTATTCTTTAATATTAGGGAGATTAGTGCCTCCTAATTGTTTTGGTTGGTGTAATTTAAAGAGGCTGATTCTAGATCTCTTGTTGTTCCAAATAAACGCTCTGAACATTTGATTAATTCTTTTCAGGTCTGTTGATTTAATGTGGTATGGCAACATTTGTACATTTTAATAAAATGTATTCTTTCCAGAAAGGTCAGACTAGTATATCGTCTATTATTTTCCGTATATTTAAAGGATAGGTATCTTTGTGGTGTGATGGTAATTTAATCTCTAAATATATTATATTCAGTTTGGTTTTTTTTTTTTTTAAAGATTTTATTTTTGCTTTTTTCAGTTTGGTTTTTTAAAGGGAAAATGTGGGAGCCAATCTGAAGGATCTGAGTGGTGGAGTTGTAATACTTCAGATTTGTGTAGGTTAATTTGAAATCCTGCTAGTTTACCAAATCTCTGTATGAGTTGTAGAAGTATCGGTATTTCCGTTTTGGGTTCGGTGAGAAACAATAGTATGTCGTCAGCATACGCTGTTACTTTCAACTTTGTGTGGCCTATCTTCATACCATGCAGTTGTTTGTTATTGCGTATGTGTCCCAGCATTTCAATTCAATTGCCACGTTAAACAAAAGGGGGGAGAGCGGGCAACCTTGATGGGTACCTCTACGGATCAGGAATCTTTCTGAGTTGGTATTATTGACTGTTAAAAAGGTAGTGGGGGTCAGGTACAGATTTTTGAAAAGATTTAACATATGTTGGCCAAAGTGTTGGAATTTTAGTAGGCGGCGTAAATGTGAATGCGTTATTCTATCAAAAGCCTTGTCAGCATCTAAAATTACTAACATTCCATGTTTCCTTTTTTCCAGGTTATTAATATAAATAGCGGTGAGGATTTGTCTAAGGGCTTGGACTGGATGGCGTTGTTTAAGAAAACCTACTTGATTTTCGGTGAGTATGGACGGTAATATTAGTTGTAGTCCTATCTGCCATTATTTTATTTAAGATCTTTAAATCCTGATTTAAAAGTGAAATGGGTCTATAGGATTTCGGGTCCGTTAGATCTCTGCCTTCTTTGGGTATCAGTATGATTCTGGCCACATTTGCCTCATGCCAGAGGGAATTTCCTTGTAGAGCATCTGTGTATAGAGTATGAAGGAGCAGAGTTATCTCTGGTCCTGGGGGTTACCCATTCTTTAAATGTCTAATTGTATATGATATTTATTTTTCTGTTATAGGGGCATCGAGAATTTCACGATCCTGAACAGTTTTTTTGAGACCTGCTTCCTGCAAAAATTTTAGATCGTCATCAGGATCTTCTACTGAAAGTGTTCTGACAGTATGTGTCTTATATGTTCAGAGTCTCGTGTCCAACCATCAGCAGTTTTTAAGTTTTTGTATGAATGTGGTGCGGGTTTGTTTTTGCCAATAATTTACCAGACTTGTTGTCATATCTGTAATACTGATTTGCCGTATGACTCAGTGTGTTCTCAGTGTGTTATAGGCCTTTCCAGTCAATAAAGTATCAAAAAGTGCCTTTGTCTCTTTGTATTGATTTGTCTTCCTCTGAATTCGCTTTTTTAAATTTTTTGTAATGTTTCGTTAGTTGAATTTGCAGGAGGTTATATTTTTCGTTGTATGATTTCTTTTACTTTATTTTATGAGATGATCTGTCCTCTTAGAACCGGTTTTGCCGCCGCCCAAAGCAGTTGTGGGTCATCCCAATGATCTATATTATCATCCACATAGTTTGCCCAACTAATTTTAAGAAACAAGCTAAAGTTGTCATTGGTGCTCAGATAAGCCGGGAACCTCCAGTAATAGGAACCTGATTGGGGTGTTTTTAATTTTAAACTGATTGAAATTGGGGCATGGTCAGAGGTGTCTAAATTTCCTATTGTAGCTTTAGTTAGCGTCTGGATGATCGTCTGTGAAATAAATATGTAATCTAATCTCGAATGAGTTTTGTGTTCCCCTGAATAAAAAGTTTAGTTTTTCTCAATAGGTTGTAGGTGTCTATAGGTATCATAAAGTTGTAGCGTGTCACACAAGGTGTGCAGTGGCCTCGCTCTGGTGCGTGAGTGGATGGTGGATTTACCTGATTTGTCCATGAAATCATCCCAAACCACATTGGTGTCTCCTCCCAAGATGATGTTGTCTCCTCCCAAGATGTTGTCTGCCCCCCAGGAGCTCACCTTCTGTAATACAGTCATAAAAAAATGTTTATTTTCATTGTTAGGTGCATACACATTCACTATTGTATATATCGTACCAGCTATCTAGGTCAATTATCAATAGACGTCCATGTTTATCTTTGTGAGTTCGGATTACAGAACATTGGAGGCTTTTACTGAGTAGTATCGCCAACCCTCTTGTCTTTGTTGTGTGTGAAGCATCTATAACTGTTTGTATCCATTTGCCTTTGAGTGTTTGTTTGTCTTGTCTGCGCCAGTGGGTCTCTTGTAAGAGTATTATCTGGGCTTTTTCCCTCTGTAGTCGGTCTAGCACCGTTCTCCTTTTAACTGGGGAGTTTAGTCCTCCTACATTCCATGAAATCAGTTTAAAATGAGTCGTAAGCTTGTCAGTGGGATCACCTATTTGCTCTATGTTTTGCATTTTAGTGGATTAACCCACTCCTACTTTGTAGAAATTAATAGCAGAGGTATGAGTCTCGGCAAAGGGCAGCCTGTCCCAGCGAGCAGGCCAACATCCCTGATGTGTGTCTGTAAAGGATCTGTGTGTGATAAATATTGTGTTGGCAATTATCTTGTGTAGTGTCATTTGAGCTGTTGTAAACATTTTGAACAAAGAAAACAACAATAACAAAAAAAGATAAGCAATGATACTTGTAGCATATGTTATTTGAAATCAAATAGAAGAGGAGGGAGGGAGAGGGGGAAGGGGGAGAAAGAGGAAAGGAAGAGGGGGTCAAGAGAAAAACATTGAATATTTCTCACTACTGCCCCGTATGAGGTTACTCTGTAGTCATCTTGTGGGAGGCAGGGAAACGGTGATTCAAATAAGCAAGGAAAATGAGTTCAGTCTTTGCTAAGTGTACAAAAGCAGTCCAGGTTCGCGAGCCTTCAGGTAGGGTCAGTATCTCTGGTCTTTCCTTCGAAGTAATCTTTGGCTTGCATCGGAGATTCAAAGAACATGGTTTTTCCATTGTCCTTGTCTGTAACCTTTAATTTTGCTGGAAAGAGTAAAGAGAATCTGTATCCTGAATTGAAGAGGGTTGAGCAGATCGGGGAAAATTCATTTCTCTTGGCTGTGACAGAGGCTGAAAAGTCTTGAAATATCAAGATGCGTTTGCCATCATATTGTAGATCTCTCTTGTTTCTATAGGCTGCAAGTATGTTCATTTTATCGGAGTAATTGAGTAATTTAAATATCACTTGTCTCGGTCTATTAGTAGTTGTGGTGGGCGGAGGTCCAATTCTGTGGAACCTCTCTAAGAAAGGACGATTGAGCAGCCTCCATTTTGAGCAGAGTTCGTAGGTCACATATGAGAAAGTTTTCCAAGTCCTTTCCTCTTAACGATTCGGGGATGCCTACTATTCTTAGATTGTTTCATCTGCTCCTGTTCTCCAGGTCATCCACCTTTTCAGCCAGAATAGTAATCTTTCTGTTGAGTGTCCACGGTTTTCTGTGTGATGTCTAGTTCGTCTTCAAGTGCACTGATTCTCTGTTCAGTTTCTGTAATCTTCTGTGCTTGGCTTGTCACTTGTTGAAGTATTTCTGTGATGTTGTCTTTGATGCAATCCAGTTTCTGGTCTAATAGGGGGCCAAGTATGTAATGAGGTCTTGAACTTGGATCTGTAGTGGTGTAGATTGTGAGCCGGATTCAGCATCCGAATCTATTGGGTCATTTTCTGGGGTTGGTTTTTTGTCTTTGGGCTTTTGCCGTACTTGCCTTGACGTCATTGTGTTGGATTGTCCTAAATACTTGTCCATGTTTCAGAGAAAAGGTGTCTAGACAAAGTTCGCACAGTATGGTAAAGTAGTAACTGTAGTGCTTTCCCCACTGTTGTCGTTAGCCGTTGTTAAAACTTATTTTTGTTGTTCATTTCCCGGTGTTAGGGCAGTGGTAGAAACATTCGATAGAGATGTCGTTGCATTATTCTTTAATAGGTGAGGCTAGATGTCTTAGATTGTCACCTTGCAAGTTTTATTCTGTAGTTTCGTGTGGAAGGCTTGATATGGACTCAATTGCGTGGCTGTCCTTCTAGGTTGGTAACAATGCTCCATTCATTCCAGAATGATGAATAAGCGACGCTGTGGTCACTAGGAATGGGCTGAGTCAGCAGCCTTTAAGTATGGGAATAGTTTGAGTCCAGGTCCCAAAAGAGTCTCAGAAAATGATGGATAAAACCAGTAGGCCAAGTCGAGAGGGTGTTCAAAAATAGTAAGCCCTCAATGTTATGTCAGGGCTTCACTCATATGCCACGGAAGTGAAATGGCCCTAGGTAGCAAGAGGTTATTTCCAGTGAGCGTGGGAGCCCGCGTGTCAGTGCAGGAGGATGATGAGGGAGGCTAGCACTGTAGTATTGCTGTGTCAGGTCCTCACTTTGTTGCATTGGAGGTTGCAGAGGCCCAGTTCTATGGGGTATAATCCCAAAGTGCTTGAGTCAGCTTGTGGGACAGGTGAGTGGGCGGTGAGGGGTAAGTGCCCTGCAATGGTGCTGCACCAGGACCTCAGGTCTTTGTCCGAGAGGGGAAGTAGGCCCAGGTCTCGGGCGATAATTCACAAAGTGTATGGGCAAATTTGCGTGTTGAGGTGGGGTGATGTTGAGGGAGCCTCCGTGTTAGGCCTAAATTGTGAGGCGTTGCGTGGATCCCAATGCCCCCCACCTTCCTGTGGTTCAGTACAATAATGTGTCCGCACTCACCGTTAACTTCCCAAAGGGTAGGGCGGGTCGCGGATAGTGTGCAGTATTGCCGGTGTGGGCTGAATCTGTGGCCTTCGTGATCGCCTGCTTGGCGTAACGGCTTACCGTCAGTCATGTCTGGATTGTGGCGGCTGCAGCACGGTATGTGGTTGTCGCGTCCGCGTGTTTGGGCTTTGAGTGTCGGATGCCAAGTAGTTTGATCCAGAGGTTCAGACAGGTAGGCTGGGCTGGTTCAGTTGGTCCGGTGTCACAGGCCTGCGCCTCGTGTGTTGCTGCCTGAACTTGCCTCTAGTGCGTGCCCACTGCTTTCCGGGGTTGCATGTAGGGGATGAACCGCTGATAATTATAATCGTTGCCCCTATGTATCCAGGTGACAAAGAGCTATTGCATAGATTCTATAGGTACGTGATTCTGTAAGATGCTGTCAGATAGTATCTCTCTGCGCTGGAGCTCAGTTAAGATGCGCCCATCTTTGGGTCCGCCTCCCGGAAGTCCTCTCAAATCTAATTTTTAAAAATAAGGTGCACACTAGTTACTAGTCAGATTCTTGATGTTGGAGTAAACGGTATCTAATGTACTGATTACCTTTTGAAGAGATAATCATGGAAAGAACAAGCAGCATGATGTATACCAGAATGACAAGAAAATGGTAACCTTAATTGCTTGTGTACAGAGTATTTGCTCCTTTTTTTTTAGTCTCAGCAGAGAAACTTCTCTGTCATACAGTCCTGCAAACATGGAAAATCTTTTGAAACAGATCCAATACATTCTTTAAATATAACAAAACTGGTTTGTGGTTGGATTGCTTCACAAGTAATAGTAATAAGCAAATTTGTCACATATTTCATTAATAAAAAATTGTGAAACTGCAAAAGAATTGCAGATATAAAGTATGTGTTATTTTTTTGTGATTAAGAAGAGCTTTATATTTTGATTAAAAAATCTACTTTCCAGCTCATCCTGAACTTCATTCACTATCTCTGGATGCTTCTTTTTTTAAATCAGTCCAGATGCTTTGCAGGATCTGGAGCTCAATCTCCAGACGGAATTTGCTTTCCAGTCTTTTGGCTAGCCTCTCCATAATCTTCCTTTTATCTTGCTGTACCCCATGGGGCCACAAGAGGAATTCATTATATTCATTGAGTCCCCACACAGTCACTCCATAGCCTGATTTCAGCGGGCAGCAAGTCCAGTACACCTCTGGCACACTCCTCTTCGCTAGGTCCCAGATGGGCTCTACAGAGCACTATACTGAGGACACGGGCGCTCCCAAATCTTGTCACACTGGCCCTTTAGAATGTGGTTAGGCCTTACAGTATTGGAGCGCTTCTCTTTTGGCCTCTAGTATGCACATCAGAGGGCACCGGATGACCCGGGTAGTCTTTTTGGTGAGTACTTTGTTTGAAACAGGGTGCTAATATAGGCTAATGACGGGTGACCACGGAGGAGCTATCAGCTTAAGCAGCCATCTTTCCAAGCGTCCAGGCCACGCCCCCTTCCTTAAAACTCTTGAACCATCAAGCACTTTTGTTGGCTGACCACACTGCTCATTTAATTATTAAGGCAGGCTTAATCTGTTGGTCTCCAAGTGTTTGTTCTTGTATGTCATAACATTTTTTTATAAATTTGCTGATAATGCAGTCTTTTTCTTGACCTATCTAGTGGTTTGAAGTGGGTTTACATGCTGGTCTAGCAGTTATCTCAGACCATATTAGAATTATACCTGGCATAAGCAGGTCCGGGCTTAGATTCACAATAGGCCCTGGCATTCCAAGAACACAGAGGCCCAAGCAGCCCCCACCAACCCTTAGCAAGCTCCAAAATACAGTCAACTGGAAATGATGGCACGAATCAGCAAGTTTATTTTGGCACTCCAGTAAATGCTTGGCCTTGAGCCATATATTAAATTACAACCTTTCAAATGGAATATCTAAATAGTTGTATAACTGGGTGGGTAATTGGCCGTCTAGCTATTTATGGCTTGCACAAGCCCTATGTTATTGCACTTGACAATTATTAACAGTGGGCCCCAAATTTCAGTTGAGATCATTAAATGGTCTTTGCCAGCATGTGTGACCATTTTACTGGTCTATCTACTAAATCATCTGGGATACATACTTGTATGTTTGCTTGGTGTGTGTGATAGCGAAAGAAAGAAGCAAATGGCACTCACAGCACGTTCAAGCAGGGTAACCCTTGCGTATATTTATTTGCACACGATGCATCGTGTGCAAATAAATATACGCAAGGGTTACCCTGCTTGAACGTGCTGTGAGTGCCATTTGCTTCTTTCTTTCGCTGTATAAGGAGGGTGCCGATCCTTCCTAGCATTTGAGCACCTGTCGTATCTTTAGACGGCCTGGGTGTGCGAGTTTGCCATATTTTCTTGGTGTGTGTGATAAATCTGCCCTGTAGGCATGTCACGATCGCCGCCCGGAGCAGGCCCAGGAGCTCCGGGCGGCGCGTCCCTCCTTGCCGGCGTCGCTCCCAAAATGGCGACGCCCATGGCCGCCACGTGGGTAGCGGCGCGATGACGTCAGCGCGCCGTCGGCGCAAGGGCGCCAATGACGTCAGAATGGCGCCAAATTCAAAATAACGCCAACTAGACGCCAGAATGGTGCCCAAGAATAGGATCACTTTGCCTGTTGTATCCTGGGTTTCCTGTGTGCTTTATTGCAGTATCTTGTTCCTGATTTGAATCCTGACCCTTTGCCTGGACTTTGGACTTTGTTGTAATCTGCCTGCCTGTGAACTCTTGCCTGGATCCTGACTATTCTTCATTTAACCCTTTGGACACCGCGACCTTGTTCCCTCAAGAGGGCTTCCTCCTTGATCCTGACAACCTCCCTGGAGGGAGCTCCCGGCTCCCTGACAAGGCATTACTCTTGTGGCAAAATTAAGATGGCAAGTGAACCAAAATATAATGATGGTAGTGGAATATACTTTTTTTATTCAGCTGACCAGGGAATACAATATTGACAACCATGTAAATGAAACGTGGTGATTTTCTGTATCCTGGATTATGATCCACTCTAGAAATAAAGAGGATGCATGAGATGGAGCAGCCCATAGGAAGGCAATTAAAAATAGATAAAGTGAAAAAGCCATTAAACCAACCTTGGTGAATGGGCAAGATTCTAAAGCCTGTTGTCAAATGAGGCATATGAAACTTATCCTTATCAATGTCATTGTTGATAGCTGGTGAACCAGTCTAAAGGAATTGCCCTCTGGGGCTATTTCATGCTATATTGGAAATTGGCCCATAGACATTTTCTTTATTAATCTTGTTCCTGACCACTGCAAGTTTGGTGTGTGCCGATTTTTAGATTATCTGAAAAATCAGTTTGTGGTATCCAAAAACCCTCTTCAAAGCCACTCCAACTGCTTCAGCAGATTGTTTACATGATGATGGGGAAGGAAGTTGTTGAGCCTCACATGTGGCTCTTGGTGGGGCAACTATTCTCCAGAATGTTTTTATGGATGAAATTGACTGCAACACAAATCTTGCTCTACCAGAAATCAAAGTTCTGTATTAAAAGATTTCATCAAACTAACTTGTCACAATGTTGTGATCATTATAAATTGGGTATGTCAGGATCTTTACACCAAATAAAGAGGTATTTTTTTTAAAAAAACATTTTTTTGAAGCACAACAGATTTTTTTTCACCCATTGGAGTCTATGGGTGTCATTTTAGCTGCAAAACATTTATTAATGTTACATATAGCATTTCCAGAAAATGTGCAATTGCCTTTAAATATGCTAATTCAGGTTCTTTTTTTTTTTTTTTTTATAAAAGTTTCATTTGAAGCAGAAGCATTGAAAATATAATTGTGTTGAATTGCAAAATAGCTTGAATTTTTTAAATATATATCTCCCATTGACTTTACTACCAGGGATGGGCGAATTTGACCCGTTTCGTTTCGCCAAAAATTCGCCGCCGGCGAAATGTCGCAGACGCCCATTAAAGTCTATGGGCGTTAAAAAAAAATTTGTCGTGCGGCGAAATTATTTTGTCGCGCGTCTTTTTTTTTGACACACGTCAAGTCTATGGGCGTCATTTTTTTGGCGAAATGAGGCGAAAATATTCGCCCATCCTTATTTACTACTTTATTTATTTGAATTCAATTTTTGGCATATTGAAACAATTGTGAATTACTGCAAAAAAAACTTGAATTGCAGTAAAATCTTAATGTTTTGAGTTGAATTTTGATAAATCTGATAATGTAGTTCATATTAGTGAACCAAGCAGTCAGGTATATATAATGTAGGAGAAAACTTTCTAATTGATATTGCCTGTGGGAACTCAAAAGTAACTCGGTTGTAATTTTCTTTAATTTACATCTTGTCTCTAATACCAAACAAGTTTTTTTTTTCTTAAAGGAAACTATACCCCATTCCCGAATGAATACTTAACCAACAGATGTACATTGCATTCAGTGACCTATAAAAAAAAAATACATACCAAACTGGAACATATTCATCTATTTATATCCGTAAATAATGCCCTTTTACATCTTTTCTCTTGAGCCATTATTTTGTGATGGTCTGTGTGCTGCCTCAGAGGTCTACTGAGCGAATTTGCGGCAAATTTCCAGGTTTCACCGCCGTTAAATCAATTCGCGAAAGTGCTGCAAAAATTTGCAGGTGCCAAAATTACAGAAGTAATGAAGCTCTACCTGACAAAGACTGTCTAAATATACAACTTTGTCCTTTAATTGGTATTAATTATTATTTCCTGGAGGGGGGCTTAGTACTTCTCAGTTTTCTATTTAGGATTACCCAATTGCACGTACTAGAAAAGTATATTATTAGGAAAGTAGTTTATTTAGATGAAGCAGGGTTTTATACATGAGCTGTTCTATGCTATATATTTTTATAGAGACCTACATTGTTCAGAGGGTATCGTTTTCCATTTAGTATTTTTCTCATAAATTAAGTTGAATAAGAAAATAATTTAAATGATTTTACCGACAGTTCTCCACAAATCAGGTCATAGGCTCTGGTAAAACAAGTTATACAACTTTATCTGAATACAACTTGGATATATACATTTTTAACTTTATGTTTCAACTATTCTATTTAAAATGTATTTCTAATTAGAAATGATTTTTGAGAAGAGCATACTGTTTCTTGTTTGATGTTTTAAAATCACTTATGTATACTTGATAGTCCAAACTGCTTATTAACTTTTACAGATGAAGAACTCAGGCCCACACCTCTTAAAATCACTCCATTGCTGCTTTATCTCTCTTAGGGAGAGTATCATTCCAATCTTGCATAAACTCTTTGGCTCCTCATACTGGAAATGCATGTCAGGCTCTTCTACTGAAACAGATTAATAAGCTTCACCTTTCTCAAGAAGGCTCTCAGGGAGGACAACAAACTTTGACTAAGGGGTCCCTTTACTAAATTGCGGTACATTTGACTATGTTTCCGCATGTTATCACTGCGAATATTTTTCCTCCAAAATATTTGCGACTAAGTTTACTAAACAGCGATGCGCTCGGAAGTCATGTCGATCACTTGCGGTAGCTGTGTTAATGAGCCAGCTTACGTTAGCGGTAATTTTAGCGAGTTGCTAATTTTCCGATGACAAATTAAGTTTGCGAATATTCATGCTATAAAATAGTCTCGTTTTATGGAGGTAATTATGGCAACTTGTACTGTGACATTTATGGGCAGAAATGCATCTTCAAAAGTCATGAACTTTATTGACTGATGATTATACCATCCAACAACATTACCAGAGTAACCCCTGTGATCTGTGAGTGGGTCCAGATCCTGGGAAATATAACTGTACAAGGCAAGTATGGCCTGCGTGTTCAGTCTGAATAGCTCTCTGACATCACTGTCATGTCTTCAAGTATTGAGCGCTGTTGTAAGCGATGACACTGACGAATCCTTGGACTGTCAATAATACGCCTCTGAGCAGAATCAGCAATAGCTACAGATGTCTCTCCTGTCAGCAATGGCTACAGCAAAAAATTATGGGTAAAAAGTATTATGGGATATTTCCTGTTCCCTTGCGAATATTCTGGCGTTAATTTTGTCTCTTGCACATTTTGCTGTTTAGTAAACTGGGAATTAATGTGTACATAGCGTTATTTTCAGTGAATGCGGTAACTGGGGAAACAATTTGCAAATTTATATTTACCGCAGGTTAGTAAACTGCCGAAAACATGTTCGGCAATAAATTTGCCTATTTTGTGTGTGCATATTTTTAACGTGCTTTATTAAACGGACCCCTGAGTCCCTAGAGTCACAATTTCCTTATGGGCAATTGATAATTCTTGTGGTAGCACCATGGTGTAGTGCATTTTTTAAGGGGATGCACTTGCTACAATATACATTTATAAAGGACAAAAACAATGTACCTGGGCTTGTTTTTTATTCACAAAGGGGTTTTCATCACAAAATATGAATTTTTAACACCATATAATACACAAAAGCCATGAATATCTTGTAAATGATATCCTTATAAACGGTGAGTACTGATGTCATCAGTTATAAACGGTGAGTAGTGATGTCATCAGTTATAAACGGTGAGTAGTGATGTAATGTCTGTCACATGACTCACTAAAATTTGTGTATTATAATTAATAAAGTACCCCCAGTTGTAAAATATGAGGATATTATAAGTTACCTTGGAGTTCCATGACCTGTATAAAAACACTCGGCCTTCGGCCTCGTGTTTTTATATGGTCATGAAACTCCTCGGTAACTTATTATATCCTTATATTTTACAAGATAGGGTACTTTATTCACTATATAATACACAAAAGCCATGAATATCCTGTAAATTATATCCTTATAAACGTTGACTAGCGATGTAATCAGTTATAAACAGTGAGTAGTGATGTCATTTTTTTCACATGACTCACTAAAACTTGTGTATTATGATAAATAAAGTACCTCTTGTTGAAAAATATGAGGATATTAGAAGTAACCTCAGAGTTCCATGACCTGTATAAAAGCACTCGGATGGGTACTTTATTCACTATATAATACACAAAAGCCATGAATATCTTGTAAATTACATCCTTATAAACGGTGAGTTCTGATGTCATCAATTATAAACGGTGAGTTCTGATGTCATTTCTGTCACATGACTCACTGAAATGTGTGTATTATTCGGTTTCATTTTTGTCATTTTTATTTTGGAATATAACCAGCACCCAGGCATTTATTTTGTTGATTGGTGCACCAGCTCTGAACATATGTATATGTATATATGTATGTATGTATGTAGTATTCATCGGCACTCACCAATCACTAAGTCACTTGCCGGGTGCTGACCAAAATAATCTAATATAGAGGTATGCACAAAATGTCTCTTGTCTTAAATATATTGTTAATGGGTTGAGTGCAGAGGACTTTTGTAATTGTCTATATGTATTTTGTGGTCACAGCCTCATTGCACCTCCGCCTAATGGTTTTAAAAATTAGTGGTGAGCACAACTTTCCCTTGTTTGTTATATATCAAATTGTGTTCAAGGAAAACAACTTACCACAGTTTTTCATGGTTAAAAAAAAAAGCATTTCAGATGGCACTGTTGTTTTTAATTCACTATATTAACAGTTCAAAAATGAAAATAAATAAAGGAAACCTAGTCGGCGTAAACCCCCCACCCCCTACCCGTCCCGCGGGGCAATTGCCCCTTACTTGTTACTTACCCTTCTGCGCAGGTCCAGTCCAGGGAGTTCACAGACGACATCTTGTTCCACGCGATCTTCTTCCTGCTGTGAACGGCGTTTTGGCGTATGCCCAGTAGGATCATTTTGCCATTACGGATCTATTGTGCATGCACCAAAAGTCATGCGCAGTAGATCGTACCGGCGAAATGATCCTACTGCGCATGCGCTGTTCAAAGCAGGAAGAAGATCGCGTGGAAGAAGATGTCGTCTGTGAACTCCCTGGACTGGACCTGCGCAGAAGGGTAAGTAACAAGTTAGGGGCATTTGCCCAGCGGGACGGGTAGGCCAGGGGGGAGGAGGGAGGGTGGGCAACAAACGGGTGGGGGGTTTGCGCCGACTAGGTTTCCTTCCCCTTTAAGAGCAAAAAAGGGTGCTCTGAGCAATCTTACATTTACTCACATTACGTTTTGAGGTTTTACTTTTCCTTTAATATCACATGTGATTGTGACAGGGCTTTTGGAGTTGAATATACACGTTTTTAAGATATTCCATAGGATGCAGATTTTTTTGCATTTGTGTTGACCTGTGTTTCCATCTATTTCTTTTTTGCCATTGCACCTTTGAAAACTAGAAAGCCTCCTCCCGCGCCTTTATTTAAGGTTTTTGTCAAAATTTGAATCTCAAATTAAGGTTTTTCAAATATTTGAGATGTATTTGGCCCAAAGAAACTTTAAAACTGAAATATAAATAAGCAGTAGAAAGCTGGTGGGGTTGTTTAGAAATCAATGAAAAGCGTGTTTTCAAAATGCAATCAATTTTTGAATTCTTGTTTTAAGTTCAAGTGATACAAGTTCAACATTTTCAGGTGATTTTGCTGTGTTCTTTACTTTAAGGGCTATTCCACACGGGGAGATAGCCACGCGTTTGCGGTCGCGGCGTCAAAGCGCCGCGACAGTCGCCGCGACCGGCGACAGTTTTGTATGGGCGCCTATGTAAAAACGCCTGTGCTAACCACACGAGGCGATGCGCTTTTCAACAGTCGCCTGAAAATGCCTCGCCAGGCTTTTTCAGGCGACTGTTGAAAAGCAAATCGCCTCGTGTGGTTAGCACAGGCGTTTTTACATAGGCGCCCATACAAAACTGTCGCCTGCGCCGGTCGCGGCGACTGTCGCGGCGCTTTGTCGCCGCGACCGCAAACGCGTGGCTATCTCCCCGTGTGGACTAGCCCTTAAACTGAGTTTAAGATCGAGTTGTTTCAAAAAGCTAACAATGGAGATTTCTTTTGAGTTTTTTCAAAGTGGAAAAACAACCCTTTTGTTGTAGCTCTGCCCCTAGTCAGAAAGTCTGTTATTTCTTTTGGAATTATTTGGCTTTCAAGTGTGTTTTTATCAGTCAAATGTTATTGTTTACTGAAAGTGCTTGCCGCATGCAACACAGTGTTTGCCGTAATTGCTCTTAACAAGACACTGATTCAGTCCCCGGTTTTGAGGCATTTTTCAGAGAGTAACCTCTAGCAATAAATGCTGAAACATAATAACTGAGGCAATGAGGCTTCAAACAGTTGACCCAGCTTGCCCCGCCATTGGCCGTTCCCAAATGGTTTCGTCTGAAGTGGATTCACTTAGGGAAAGTCTGAAACAGAATCAGTTCATCTGTAATGTGACTTGGGAGCACAGATGGGAAGTGTTTGGATAGAGTGCCACAGAACAAATCAAAGGAGCTTGATTGGATTTATTTGGCATCGTCTGTGGCACAACAAGTAGTGGGGCTTTGTCGCTCCAGCTGCTTTATGTTTAAACTGTAACACAACAGAGTTATGTATTTGCCCTTCATCTTCCAACTTCTGTCACTTGCACAGATGACAGAGTTTTGCTGAGTAGTTTATATTCTGACCCAGAACACAGTGATACATTCTCAAGAGGACACTGTAAAGTCACATTTTTAAACCAAAATAACTGAGATAAAAACATAGATTAAACATAATTGTTTTGTAAATAAATATGTTTATTAAATGATTATTTTTGTGAATAAATAATTTAACACCCTACTGCTGCTATTTGTAAAAGGGGATCTCAATGCAAAAAAAAAAAAAAATCTTGCCTAATGAAACTTAATTTGAAGTAACTTTCCATATTCATTAAAAATGTTCAGTCAGATACCCGCAAATCAGTCAGGAGTTAGGCAGAAAATAACACGTCCTGGTTGCGTGAGGACCCCATAGGTTTTAAAACCTATCCCAAAATACTGACTACTTCTGGTTTATTGACACATTTGGGTATGGAGCGGGTTCAGGAAGGGACTTCTTCCAGCAGGTTCAAGTAGGGAGAAACACCAAAGGCAATGCAGGTGGTGGGTCCGAATCAGATTGCAGAAGCAGGGGTCTGTAAAAACATAACCGCTCAGGATTTTAATTGGGGGAACTTGGAGTGGTGCAGGTCTGAGTCAATTTTAATGAATATATATTTAAAAGTTGTTCAAAATTATATTCTTTCACCAGGCAGAATATATTTGGGTTTGCATCTCCGTTAAATGTAACAACTGGGACCCATTTCACTTTACCAAAAATTAATGTCGCCAACGGCCATTAAAGTATATGGGCGGCAAAAATGTTTTGACGCGCGTCTTTTATTTATTTATTTTTTGACGCACCAATGCCATACAAGTCTATTGGCGTCATTTTCGCGGCTAAACAAGGTGAAAAATTTACCCATCCCTATGTTCTTTATCCGAAAAATGTTGAATTACTGGGAGGCTCCCTGATCTCCCATAGACTACATTTTTAGCAAATAATTCTAATTCTTCAAAATGATTTCCTTTTCTATGTAATAATAAAAAAGCATCAGTACTTGATCCCAACTAAGCTGCATGACATTTTAGGTGATCCAAATTATGGAAGAATCCCTGGAAAAATATGGAAAATCACCGATTCCAAGCATTAGGATTAGAAAATTTGTAAAACAACGGGTTATTGATAGTGATGGGCTAATCTGACCCATTTCGCATCATCGAAAATTCGTGAAACAGCCTGGCTAAGTGTATCTACCCAAAATTTTCATTCAATATTAATTTTTAGTGTTTAGTTCTCCTTTAATGGCAAGTATTTGTGTATATACCTAGATGTATATGGTGGCTGTAGATCCAGTCAAATAATATGTCTGCTTTTTCATTTGCCTTTAAGTCCCAGGTAAGACATGAAATAAACAAGATCAGTAAACATGGAGGCTGGAGTGTATCACAGCACTAGGGCACATGGCAGAACTTGTGGGATTTGATCTTTATTTTTCAGGTTGTGCCAGCGCTTTAGTTGATGCTTCTATGGGCATACATTGGTACAACAGAAACACTTTTACTGTATATGCCACTAATACAAAAAAAACCCAGAAATATGTGTGAAAGATTAGTAACTTTATTAACCTAGTTTAAATTGATACTGGCACCTATGAACTAATTGCAGAATTGGATTCTTGCATAAAATATCCCTGGGATCGGCAATTTGTCAGATTAAAAGTGGACTGTGCTCATAGTTGCCTCAGAGCTCACCTATAGGCCATGCACAACAGGAAGGCCCACCTGAAGACACCCTGGAGAACAGACTGGCACAATTTATTCTGTTATGGGACGTATGTCATTGCCACTGTATTTATCTTTGTTGCCATGTGATCTGGGATATTATAAAGGAAACTCACTATTGGAAACTCACCCTTTATTATAAAGGGCCTGGTAGGCCCGAAACGTTGCCTCTTTGTATGATGTGGGCTCAATAAATTTCTTTTTGTGCACTCTTGCAATTTAATTCTGTGTGCTGCTGGTATCTTTTTTGCATACAGAGGAAACTGACACTGACTACTGTTCTGGGAAGTATGACAGTTCCCAACTCTGCGCCACCCCTTGTCTCTGAACTTATCTCCGGCTTCCAACCACCAAACTGCTTGTTATTGTCTGATACTCCCTCAACGTCAGACTGGGGGGTTTGAGCCCACTGGGGCTGCTATATCAGGCCTGACATCCCACTGAGCCCCCTTCCACCCCCATTGAAGGGAGTGGCATTCGTTCTTCATCTGTATTATCAATTGGCAAATTGTTAAACAAAAACTACATTACCCAACATGCACTGGAAGACGCAGGCTTGTCACATTAGGGAAAGAAAAAACTTTGGCTGGTTTCCTAAGTACAAACCAGCCATAAAGTAGCCCAAAGCAGTAACCTTGGCTAATGTCAAGACTGATCCCAGGTGAGTGGCTGGTAGTTAGGAGCCTTGGTGCTGTATAACACGAGTACAGTGGGTATTTGAGGTTTTGATAGGCCGGAAACATGTTATGCAGAAGAATATTTTAATAATGAAAACTATGGCAATATAACAGATGAACAAAAGATAAAAAATAATATAAGTTCTTACACCAGGCCAGTGGTCAAGGGCAGGCAACAATAAAGGCAAGTCCGAGAAACAGGCTGAGGTCGGGAGCAGGCTGATGACAATAACAAGTCTGTATGGCAGGCCGAGGTCAGAGGCAGGCTGATGGCAGAGGGTAGTTCAGTAAACAAGCCGAGATCAAAAAGCAGGAATCAAGAACAAAAGCAGGTAATCTCTGGTCTGTAGAAACAGGCTGTGACGCTTAAAAGGAACTTAAAAGTATGTAGTCCAGAGTTCGATTCCAGATAGTTCCTGACAGCTAATTTGTACTTTCAACCCACCATGCGCTTTAAATTATTAGCCCAGCAACCCTGCTTCCAATGTAACATATTGTGCAAATGGCAAATTGCATGATAAACAAGCCTTGTCTAAAGAAATTTGTTTGGGAATATGAAAGAGTGCTGGGACACTTACCAATGGCAATATTTATGTGAATTGTGATGTGAATTAACTTCACACATCCAACTGTGGAAAGAGAAACCAGTGAATGGTTAATCACTCGTATAGTCACATAGTGTTTAATATTGGCAACTGTCTGGCAATATTTGCAATATGAATGGCCACTAAAGCGCCCCCTTTGTCTGCTGGCTTGATTATAATCTTATCATTGGACATCATTTGTTTGAGACAAGACCTCTCTTGATAATTAAGATTAGATTTATGTCCATGCCCAGGGTTGTGTATGTTTTTCTTTTTAAGACTTTCCACATCATTAGTCTCCAGTTTCACATAAGCCTCCACAACATTGGGGGGGTGCTGCGATTTCTCAATCCTAACCTTTTCAGTAATAACTGTGAGTGTCCTTAACCAGTGTTACCTGTAATTACCCATGCCTATTGTATCAGAGGCTGATCTGGAAGAATTACTTTTCAGTCTCAAAGTCTGGAAAAACCTTTGAAGTTCAATGTCTAGGGAAAAAGTGTCACAACGTGTCGTGGGACGAAAAAACAGGCCCTTCTGTAATACAGACATTTGTAGTGGTGCAAGTACAGTAGTTTTCTCTGGCCTTCCTCCGTGGTTGTTGCCTCCGCTCCTCCTGGGGTAGATATTGGTGAGTTGGGGTGTCCCTCTGGTGCCTGGTGTCTGCAGCATCTCCATGTGCCCCATCTTTTTTCTTTGTGTGGTCTGTGGGGGGATGTCCTAAAAAAAGTAGCCGAGGATGTAGAAGCGCAGCTGTCGAATGTGGACCGCTGTTTCCGGCTGTGTGAGTAACTTTCTGGGACTCGTGGGCGAGAGATTTATTTGGGAAGAAGGAAGGAGAAGAGGAAAGCGTGTTGGGACACTTACCAATGGCAATATTCGCAATGTAAATTAACGTCACACATCCAACTGTGAGGAAAGAGAAACCAGTGAATGGTTAATCACTCGTATAGTCACACATAGTGTTTAATACTGGCAACTGTCTGGCAATATTTGCGATATGAATGGCTATGTGGATCACCTTCACACTTCCAACTGTCACTTACCTGCCCGGTAGGGGACTGAATCATCTGAATTATCTGGCATCTCGATGACCATATACAGAAATCATGTTATAGATCAACAGAGACTGGCACTAAACACATGCAATAGTTTTATATCCTATATACAGATTTCCCTTGCCTGTTGCTGAAGGCTTGTCACCCCGGGGCCCCATATACTTTCCTTCTGTACAATATACAGAGACTCCTTAATTACCCCCACAGTAAGCTCATACTAAGTCTATAAAGTTATAGCTTGTGATGTGTGAATAGTCTAGCCCAGAACTCATTTTAAGGTGTATCGGGGGGACTTCTGAACATAAAGGGCCAGTATAATGTCGCTATAAATTACCGTTCGTTACTTTTTTCAAAGAAATCATGGGGAAGGCAAGCTCCATTGTCATCATTATCATCCTCTTATCAATAATTGACTTAAATGACACAAGATGCAGAAATTGGTAGAGATATACTGCAACTTATATATTTACAATTAAACAAACAATGAATTTCATTAACATGTATTAAAAATCATAAGCATCTCTAGCTATAGCCAGCCTTCATTTCTAATCCAGGGCCGCTGTAGCCGCCAGTCAGAATTAGACATTTCCAACAAAACCAGCAACGCCTTTATTTGGACTTGACTTCTTCATGCCAAGGGCACTTTTTCAATGGTATTTTATACCCCCAAATTAAAAATGTCTACTTAGATATATGTTGGAAAAAGAACCAACATTGTTTCAGAACCAGAATAAGCGACGGATAACCCAATTTATTAACATAATTGTTTCATAACCACTGGGCCGCGGACACTCCTGCACTGGGCCGTCGAGCACGAGGCCGAATTGGACACTGGCGAGCCCAAATTGGACGCAGTGCGTCCAAACTTGCTGCCGCCCCACCCCCGGTCCTTGCATAAAAACCCTGCACTTAAGAAGGTAATTGGGATTTTGGGACAAGTGTCCCTTAACTATATACAGTCACCAGTGTAGTCTGCAAAGAGTCCTCCAGGGTGAGTGTGCAACACTCCGGGAATGCAAACTGCTGAGTCCAACATGGGTTGCGGACCACGTTGCAGGCCAATGCCTGAAATTTTTTTAAAGTCCCACTCTAGGGCAGTTTCGTCGCACCTTAGTGGCGCCAAACCCCCAGGGAGTAACCATTCAAAAGGGCTCCAATCTTTCAAGTCTTTAACTAACACGACATTATACAAATTATTGTATTGTAGAGAGAGAGAGAGAGAGAGAGAGAGAGATGTTTTTGCAAGAAATATTACCTTCTTTAAAACCAAGTCTTGTTGATACTACGGATTTCCTTACAAGACTTGATAAGTTTACAATGCCAGCTAAAGAATTCTTTCTTTCTTCCTTGGATGTAAAGGATCTCTTTACATCCGTACCGCACTATGAAGGCATTGAATGCATTCGCACATAACTATCCCAAGGTGCTTTACCCAATTTTCAGATATATTTCATCTGTGATTTATTAGAAAATGTTCTGAAAAAAAACTACTTTCAATTCAATCAGCATTTTTATTTACAGCCATGGGAGCGAACATGGCTCCGGCATATGCCATATTTTTATGGATTTTTTTTTTAAAAAACTTAATTTTTTTTTCCAATGAGTATGTCCCAATATATTCAGGCTCATATGCGTTATATGGACGATACCTTTTTTATCTGGACAGGTAGTCTAGACACTTTGAACAACTTTCTTACATATCTTAACAGCACACATGCCTCCATTAAATTTACGTTAGAGGCAAGCCCTACTGAACTGCATTTTTTGGTTGATAACGTTACATTCACAGGGTCTTCCTTTGCTACCAGTGTAAACACTAAACCAACAGACAGGGATAATTTATTATTTCCCAGCAGTTTCCATCCTCCCGGTTTAATCAAAGGCCTTCCTAAAAGCCAATTATTACGGGTCAGACACATTGCATCTACTGACTGCATGTATGAAACAGAAGCATCCAAAATGCTCTAGCTCAGGTATGCACCAAGAAACAGCTTGAAGAAGATCAAGTCATGGATCGGGCATTCAACGAAAGCGAGTAAGTGTTTTCATGAATATATTCGTTTTCATAAATATGTTCAACCTCAGGACACATTATGCATTATAATATGTTCATTATTAGGTGCTCTGGGACCTTGTGTTAAACATTTCGTAAGACGTTTTGGCTAGAGATTGGCTGGACAGCATATGGCCCATTTACTATGCTAAACTACCATGTAAGCACTTAAGTGTTCATGGGATGAGCTATATTTTCAACGTGCAACATGTCTGTTGTGTTTACTTTACTACATGAGGCTTAAGGCAGTCCTGTACCTCACACCTGCCTTTGTGTTGTGCCCATTGGACCTAAATATTGTATCAGTTGAATATGAAGCAACTGATGTTTGTGCAGGTTCACATGTCCTTCTCATGTTGTATGCCACCCTCTATCTTGTTTTTTGTGACCAGGTTTCTAATCAACACAAATTTTTGTGAATGCAGTATCTTCTGCAAAAATTTACACCTAGGGCCAGATTTATTAAGGTTTAAGTATTTTTTCCCCTCAAAAATCGAGTATTCGACTTGAATTTGAAAATAAACCACCTAAAACCTATTGAGGATCTGTAGAAGTCAATGGCAGACCCTGGAACCATTTGAAGATGTTCACATAACAACCTGCTTGATGTTCCGAGTTTTTTGCAGAGGGTTTTGCCTGAAAACTGGAATTGAGAACTCAATTTGATCGATTCAAATTTTTTTCTGCTGAAAACTCAATCAATTTGAGTTTTCAGCTTGCGGGACTCGAACTTGCAAAATCTGCCTTTTTTCTTCTATCAACTTTTTTCTAACCAAGTTTTTTCTTAGATACCATTTGAGTTTCAAGGTCATTCAAGTTCATTCAAGGTAAAAAGAACTCTTAATACTCCACCAACCCCCTTAATTGTAGCATCTGTAAATATACTACAATCATGAAAATGAATGTTGCATGCAATTATTTGATTTTTGTATGTGAATTGTGCCTATTAAAAGCCATCTTTCGTTAATTGCCCATCCTGATCTGAATAAATTGAATGCGCCCCCAGATTGAATTTAGAATAGATCGGCTAAATTGTTTCAAGTAATTCAGAGATAGGAGAGCAGATATAATTAATCCTTATTGGAAGCAAAACCAGCCTATTGGGTTTAATTAATGTTTACATGGTTTTCTAGTAGACTTAAGGTATGGAGATCCAAATTACGGAAAGATCTGTCATCCGTAAAACCCCAGGTCCTGTGCATTTTGGATAATAGGTCCCATACCTGTAGTTTGTATGCTGGCTTCCTCTTACCCACTACATACTCACCCATTACAATTTACCCCTCCACAGGCCAAACTCATTGGTAATTTGTAGCATCAAATAAATTGATAAATTAGGTTCCCTGTTCATATAAAATCATAATAGGAAGTATATTTTATATTTTCCTTGTAGATAAAGCTTAAACAAAAAACACAATTAATATTATTTTGAGAAATTAAGGATTCTGTCCTTAAAAAAAGTTGAATGCAACAGCATGACATTTACAATTACCCAAGTACTATCATTGTGCGGTTGTCAGCATGCTGTAATATTCTGATTGCAGAAGTGAATGTCCTTATTGGCACGGCATGTTGCTTGATATTTAAATGTGCAGCCACAGTAACTGATGAATAAATCATTTGCACTTGGATATTTTAACCTCAAGAACTGCAAATGCCATGAAATAAAAGCTCCTCTGCTTCTGGCGTGATACTTCTCTTAAGTAAAAGGACTTGAACACTCGTATCCTCAGGCGATGATTACTTCTATCCAATTCTCACAAAATCCTATGGCAGAAGCCAAATGTTGCATTGGTGCTGAGCCTTAATAGTGTAATTTTCCAGATTTATTTTATTTAACATGTAACCCACAGATTTTGGAATTGTAAAGCTGTGGCATGTTTTTTTCAAGATAGCAGAATGTGAAATTCCCTTTATGATTATATAGTAAACATGCTCACTGGACTTGAAGTATTAATTCTGGTGGCAGTAAGATTATCACCATGATGTTAAAGAGGTAAACACGAACCTCTTAAAAACTATAGACATGAGAAGAATGTTCTTATGGAAGTGACACATCTGTACTCCTAGATTTTATTAAGAAACTACCAGAAATTCATTAACCTCTCCAAAAATTGGTTAAAATGGGTGGGATTCCTTTTTTCGCAAAGTGTATTAATATATTAGCAGTTATTGTTACCAATTAAACTATGTGAGCATCAAGAGCTGTTTGGCCATTGGCTGCTGGAAAAGCAGCCTAACTTGCATCTATTCTTGTGCCGGAAAGTACTCTGCAACACCACCATCAATTCAGTTTACTTAAAGGGATACTGTCATGGGAAAAAATATTTTTTCAAAATGAATCAGTTAATAGTGCTGCTCCAGCAGAATTCTGCACTGAAATCCATTTCTCAAAAATCGCAAACAGATTTTTTTATATTCAGTTTTGAATTCTGACATGGGGCTAGACATTTTGTCAATTTCCCAGCTGCCCCAAGTCATGTGACTCTGATAAACTTCAATCACTCTTTACTGCTTTACTGCAAGTTGGAGGGATATCACCCCCTCCCTCCCCCCCCAGCAGCCAAACAAAAGATCAATGGGAAGGTAACCAGATAACAACTCCCTAACACAAGATAGCTGCCTGGTAGATCTAAGAACAACACTCAATAGTAAAAACCCATGTGCCACTGAGACACATTCAGTTACATTGAGAAGGAAAAACAGCAGCCTGCCAGAAAGCATTTCTCTCCTAAAGTGCAGGCACAAGTCACATGACCAGGGGCAGCTGGGAAATTGACAAAATGTCTAGCCCCATGTCTGATTTCAAAATTAAATATAAAAAAATCTGTTTGCTCTTTTGAGAAAATTATGCTGGAACAGCACTATTAACTGGTTCATATTGAAATTTTTTTTTTCCCATGACAGTATCCCTTTAAGATGACATCCCATTGCTGCCAGCTGGGGACTCTTAAGTTTTTTCTTTGTTTCTCAAAACACTGGTAGTCCCTGCACCTTGTTTGTTTGATTATAATATTATAAAATGAAATAAACAGACCATCAAGCAAGATGGTCATTCGTAACTTGTTCCCTCCAGCATTATTTTTTGACAAGCAATAATGTGTTTAGAATGCAGAAATTCAAAAATGTAAGAGCAACTTGTCTTCATATCCCCTCTATCTTATTTACAATTACTCTCGCTGAAATCCCAGTTGGGAAAATAGCATCCCATCTTGCTTCCCAGTACACAAAGGAGTGCCCCGAACTACAGACTATGACTTCAGGAAGGCCTAGGAGAATCACATTAGCAAGTGAGGCCAAAGCCACCCATAAATCCCACCTGTCCACTCACTTTTTAGATAGGACCAGCCCTGATGCCTTTATGGCTGCCCTAATAAAGGAGAAGTTTACAAATGAGGAAGAGAAAAACCCCAAGGTGGCAAGGCTGTATGAAATACAGACTTATATTGTATGTGTGACAGAAAGCTACGATCTACACATTCTATGGACCTGACAAATTGATCCTACTGGACAATTGGGTACACCCACAGTAAATACAGACTATACCCAAGCCTATGTAATCTGTTCTAACTGATGTCTTTACAGCAAGTCTCAGGACAGCAACACACCTGAATGCTTCATGCCTCTCCACTATGCCTTGATTGGAACAGAGATGGTTAGGGAGAAATAAACAAATATTTATGGCTGTGGCAACCAGGAGACTTGATGCCTACTATTTCTAGACTTAGAAGAGAGTTTTCAGGCATTTAGGACTTTTCTACAATTCCTAGAGACATTCTCGCAGTGATAAAAGCTGAATCTGTTGGCTGTTGCTGTACATATACCTCCATCCTTTCAGGTAAAAGATTTATCTATGATCTCACTTTCTGCTCTGAGCACATGTTCACAAAAAGCATTAACTTGAGCAATGAGTTTAGGGGAAAAACATCAATGGATAATTTTGCCTCTTTATAGGTCTCTGGTAAGGCCTCACCTTGATATAAATAATATCATGATATTAACTGCCAGCTTTAAGAACATTCATTTTTATTTTAATCGGCAAAGGAACTTGTACTGAATATTCTGCCCACATCTGCACCGGTTTCTTTTGGCTGAGCACATGGCCATAGAGTTCATATACAAGAAATTATTGTAAATATAATTTCATTTTCATATTATGTGAATGAGTTAATTCATATTAAGCCCAATAAAAATCAATTGTGTGGAATTGAGTTTGTATTTTGATTTTAAGTCCAATTCATTGGTATACTGTTAAAAAGTTCTGGAGGAGGTTAAATGTTCAGTTTAACCCCAGGATTACGGGGATAAGGATTTCCCAAGTTGCTCAAACTGATCAACTAAAATTTAAGTAGTATTATACAATTTACGGAGACTTAAGGTGGCCATACACGGAGAGATCTGCTTGTTGTGGGCGATATTGGGCTGATCCGATCGTGGGCCCTAGGGCCCAATGATCAGATCAGAACAGAGGTAAACGGGTGGTCGGATCGCTTGATCGCATCAATGAACAGATGCGGCCGCGATCCAACAGGATTTTTATCCCCATCTGATCGAGATCTCGATCGGGGAAGCCCGTTGGAGGGCCCCATACACGGGCCGATAAGCCGACCGAGTCGGCAGCTTTTATCGGCCCGTGTATGGCCACCTTTAGACTGTAGACTGTGCAGGGAATCTCCTAAATTAACTCCTCTTCGCAGCATCAGCTACTACTGCGAGATTGAATGGTTGTGTCTTTGCACTGTTAAAGAGCACCTTGTTCCACTCTGCTGAAATTGTTTAATCAGCCTCATACAAATGTTAAATGAGCAAGCAGGTTTCAACCGTGATGGGATGTTGTAAAGCAGAGTCCCTGTGTGTTTAATATGCAGTGTGTAGCAGAGAAAGCAAGTATTGCGCATTTCAAATACTTATCTACACCGCTCTTCGGGAGACGTCCATTTGTCACGTGGTTTGAAATCCTGCGTGTGCTGAGTTCAGCAAGTGCTTTTAGCGATCGTTTCTTTCTCGCTGCTGCTGTGATCCCGGTTGCTCGTTAACTCCTCCACTCCGTCGCCTACATATGTTTCGCCATGACTGGCTTCATCAGGGTGCAATTATGTCACTCAGAGGGCGCCTTTTAAAGCCCTCAGGCAATGAATATGTAAATGTTATTAAAACTACACGATTGTTGCAAATTTCATTTGTATCGTAGTACAATGGGTTACTTTTATCTATTGGAAGCACTACAAAGAGATTCTATCCGCATTCATTCACAGGGCTTAAAACTTAATTCACATGTGTGAACAGACACGTTTTACTAATGTTATATACATAAATGGTTACTTCTTTCATAGTGGTCACAATTGGATAAGGCGTAGATATAGATACCCCAAATAACTATAGGAATGCCCTAAATTTTCTTTCTTCATTGAGGTCTTATGGCCACAGGGTACCTAAATTATAGATCCACCGTAGTTCCTTTTGCAACAATATCTTATCAATGTCCCCTCCACGAATTCCTAGAGACACATGTTCTATGTCAAACATTTTGAAACTGTTAATGTTACTACCATGTGTTTCATTAAAGTGTTTAGCAACTGAGCTCTTAGGTGATTTGCGCCTTATATCTCCTATATGCTCTAGGAGCCTTGTGCCTAATGCTCGCTTTGTTTTACCAACATATCATAGGGGACAATTGCATTCATTGATATATATATATATAACTGCTATAGTTTTACAGTTAATAAAATTATGAATTTGATACTCTTGTTGCTTACTGAGATGCTTAAATTTGTCACATTTTTTAATGAATCTGCAAGCCTTGCAATAACCACACTTCCATAACCCTAGTATTTTATTACTGAGCCATGTTGTTTTTTTCTTTATTCATACCAACAAAATGGCTCTTCGTTCATTTATCTTTTAGTGAAGGGGCCCATCAAGCTGTTATTTTTGTGTACGGACCAACCAATTCAAGCAGATCAGAGTCTGCAGAAAGAATATCCCAATTCTGTCTCAACACCTTTTTAATATCATTCCATTGGGAGTTGTAGTTAGTTATAAACCTGCAAGTTGTTTTGCTTTGCCTTTTGAATGTGATCTATCAGATGCTTTAGGTCTTTGGTACCCTTGCTCAATCATTGTGCTGGTGTAACCTCGAGCTATGAATCGATTTGAAAGTTCTTTGGCTTGTCGTTCAAATACTTCATCATCTGTACAGTTTCTTCTAATCCGAAGAAACTGCCCAATCGGTATTCCCTTTATGAGGGATAGCGGGTGATGGCTGTCTGCTTTCAAAAGGGTATTGGTGGCAGTTGATTTTCTGTATGTTTTTGTACACAAACAACCTCCTTTTTATAGATTAATAAATCTAAAAAGGCCACTTCCTGTTTATGATGCTGCAAAGTAAGCTTTATGTTTTTGTCATTCCTATTAAGTTTGTCCACAAATTTGTAAGGAGATCAACTGTACCTTGCCACAGAATCAGGATATCGTCCACATATCTTAACCAAAGGAGGACGTGCTCCCCGGCACAGGCTTCTTGGATCTGTTGGACATCACCTTCCCATCGTCCCAAGTGAAGACAAGTGTAGGTCGGGACGCACGCTGCTCCCATGGCGGTACCCCTTAATTGCCTGTAAACTCTGTTATCAAATAGAAATATTTTGTTATTCAAAAT
The DNA here is from genome assembly GCA_038501925.1 of Xenopus petersii. Classification (NCBI taxonomy): domain Eukaryota; kingdom Metazoa; phylum Chordata; class Amphibia; order Anura; family Pipidae; genus Xenopus; species Xenopus petersii. Next base: position 14,997,916 of record CM076674.1, read on the forward strand.
GAACTCCAAACAGCGCAATACAAAATCTGTTTCTTCTCTATATTTGGGGCCTCTACTATCAAGGTAATTTTTACAGGCCTGAATCCCTTTATTGTGGCGTATTGAAGAATATAGGCTTTCCACATCAAGAGTTACAAGCAGAACATCTTCCTCTATAGGTAGTGGATCGATTTTTCGTATTGCAGCAGATGGTTCCAAGACAAAGGAGGACAAAGTGGGTAGGGATCCTCTGAGATTCTCGTCCACATATTTGCTGAGCGGTTCGGTTAGACTACCAATACCAGACACAATGGGACGGCCTAGAGGATTGTCCAAGCATTTGTGTATTTTAGGAATGACCTAAAATGTCGGGGTAATTGGTGTTTTTACGTTTAAGAATTCGAACTCATTTTTAGAGATGATAACCCTTACTTTTAGTACCTAATAAAAGTTCTTTCAATTTTGATTGCATCATTTGTTTTTGATCTGCTTTTAGTTTTTCATATTGGCATTCATCATTTAGTTGTCTTAAAACGTCCTGTTTGTATTTAATTTCATCCATCAAAACCACGTTGCTGCCTTTATCTGCTACCTTAATGATCAAACTCTGATTTTACCTTAGTTCTGTAAGAGCTTTTTTCTCATCTCTCGTTAAATTATCAGGCCAGTACGATCTCACAGGGAGCTCATCTATATCTTTCACAACTCGTTGCACAAAGGCTTTAATGCTAGGGACCGTGGATAGAGGTAGCATGTATTGGGATTTATTTTTAAAGAATAAAATCCTATAGATTCACTTTGTGCTTCATAGTCTATTTCCTCTGATTCACGAAGTAAAGACTGAAGTATATCAGGTGTGCACCCACAACCATTCTTATTTGTATTTGCTGGGAGCTTTGGCTAAGCTCCATGTGGTTTGTTGCACCCTCATACCCACCCTTTTAGATTTTTGGTGGTCCTATTGTCCCTTTAACATTGTGCTTTGGTTTGTGCAATCACTCTCCCTTAAAAGCCGAAAATGCTAGCGGCATTGGAGGATCGATTCTAGCCTGAAGGCAGTCTCTCCCACTTATAAGCCGCATAGCAGTTGGCGGGGGAGGATTTAGCTCACAGTTTGAAATCAAGGCACAGGAGTTTTTCATATAAATGCTATTAAGAAGAGAGGTAAGATACCTATTTTATTATGATTAAAGGTAAACAAGTTAGGGACCACCGTATGGGGTTTACCTTGACGCGGTATGGTGGCTTATCAATTTTATGATCATAACTTTGTAACTAAACAACCCTGTTTCAAAACTATATGCACTAGCATTTTTAATTGAATTACTGAGACAGGGAATTAGACTTTTTTGAAATTGGCCTCAGGTGTGCACCCACAACCATTCTTTTTTCTGAAGTATATCAATCCACACGTGATCATTCGTAGTAAGAGAGACCTTAGGGGGAACATTTTTATAAATCTTTTTTAGAGATGGGTTATGCGCAAAAAGATGCAGATCATTTATTAGTGTGAACTTGTCGAGTGTTTGTGGGACTAAAACAAAGTCCTTTTCTTAACAAAGAAAGATGAGAATCTTCCAAAATAAAACTCGACAGGTTCACTTCTTGTAATTGATCTGCTAATGGGCTCCCTTCTTTCTTTTCCCTTGGGGATATCCCTTAATTGCACCTGACTTTCTCTTTGATCTCCTCGTTTTTCTCTTCCCCCGGTTTTTGGAACATCCGATCCTTCTATTTTTACTCTCTATATTATCTGGATCATTAGTTTTTTTCTGTGACTCATATGTGGGGTAAACATAACCTTTATTGTAATCATTGGTATCCCGCCCAAATTTAAGTTTTTTATGGATTTTTATATCTCATTGTAAATTCATTAGCTGTTTCTTCATCTGGTCATTTAATTCATTAAATTTGTTATCTTCTCCTTTTCCTTCTAATAATTCTTTAGCCTTTTCCACCTGGATGTTAATTTTCTCTATATGGATTCCATTTAGCTCCATCATTAGTTGCATGAGTCTCAACAAACAATCAGAATTTGATTCCATTTATCACTAAATGATTGGCCTCCCTCTTTTAGTAAATTTGTGCTTGGGTTTTTTTTCAATCTAAGGCCTCTGGGAATCATTTCAGCTTTAATATAATTTTCTAAACTGGATATCTCCCAGCATAACCTCATTTGTTGTGTTAGAAGTTTTTTATATGTTCTAAAGTCAGTAACCAATGTTTGAGAATCTTTTTCGAATTCTGATTCACTTACTGACAAATCATCAAAGACTTCACTTAAATTTGACTTCCAGTCTGTGTCGCTTCTGAGTTCTTCCCAGTGCCTTTGAATGGAGACAGGTGGCCAGGAACTCAGAGAAAAGTCTATGAAAATTAACGTGGTTATGGCACACACAGGAAATTATCTACTTAATCTATATGACTGCTTTGACTGAGTTATAATTATAGGGAGGCACCATAAACACAGGTATTTTCCCTTACATTTTGTCTCCGATTTTAATATATTTTAACTTCAATTATTTAATTTTTTTTGGTTTGTGGCAGCTGCTTTAACTGGGTCACTTCATTATTAAGAAGCGACACCTCATTCTGCTGAAAAGTGACCTACATTAAGCTGGACATTTTGAGTGGTCAGCCCTTCTGCCTTTTTCTCCAGAGAGCACACCCAGACCGTGCGCTTCTGACGACAACGCAGCTGCTCTGTTCCATTCTAGAAATCTCTGTCTGCATTCATCTGGATCCTCATCGGCTGCTCTGTGCCTTCGACCTCCTGTACTTGGAGTGGGTTGTGCAGGGGAGAACTGAAAGAAAAAATAAAGCATGCCACCAGAAATGTCCACTTTTACTGAAGAGTTTATTTATTTGTTGCTGTATTTATTTTGATTCGTAGAAATCTAGGAAAATGTATTTAAAATATAGAAATCCTGTAAGGTTCTGGCACTATGATGCATTCTCATGTCATGCCAGTCTTAAGCCAAGAGGCACCCTAGAATATGTACAAGATTTTTGATTGATAACCTTTGCATATAAACATGATTAGATATTTAGCTAGTAATTATTACTAGATATTTTCAGTGTCAGATATATGAAGAGCGTAACACTATGTTAAGTCATTACACGACTTACAAGAAAATAAATGCAATAGTATAGTATGCCAAGATTTTTCACAACTTTTTTTTTTATAACTGTAGATTATCTACCTTGCAGCCTAACCTGGTGGCAGGTTTATCAAAAAAAACCCCATTCTGCTTAAAGGGAATAAAATGAAAGCATAGTGGTAGCGTAAGGACATCACATTTCATTGAAGTTCCACCATTTTTCCATTTTGGGATTATAAAAGCAGGGGCTCCGGAGGATGCCGGGCTTTTCAGTAACACAAGGCAGGAAAAATATTTGCAACTGCTATGTAAAAAATTGTTTACTCCATTCCACAAGAGTGGAAAAGGCATTCCTATACATTCATTAAACCTCTCCTAAAGAAAAAAAAAGGTTTCCAATAACATATAATACTTTAGATTCCTTTCTTGAAACCTCAGTAGAAAGAGAAGTGAAGTCAATTGCAAAACTTAGCAAACTGTGCCTACAAAAGTTCAGGTGTCAAACAGTACCATACATGGTTTGATGTACAATATATACTATAGGTGTATGTGTTTGAGAAAAATCAGCAAATTAGATTATTCCAGTCCATATACTCTGCATGCCATATCCAGTAGATGGCAGTCTTGCACTACTGTCTCTTTCATTTTAGTAGTATACTTTATCCACACAATATTTATAATATAACAATTTCTGGTCTGTTTAAAAAGATATCTGAATTCCTGTGACCCAAGCAGAAAAGAAATGAACATAAATGAGAGAGCTTGCTTGCAGAGCCCAGATTCAGGGCTGTGTTTTTGTATGAAAAATACATTGACTGCTTATGTTTAAAATAAACCAATGAATTGGAAAAATCTTTATTTAGTATTAAAAATAGGGCTGGTGATAATGAATGCATAACAAATGTTCAACCTAAATGCATTAATGCTGTTTCAAGCTTTTCTTCTGTATACCATATTCTTCCTAAACTGCCAAAGCTCCTACTCCCAGCATCCCGCTCCTACTCCCAGCATCCTTTATCAGCCATTTGCTGTTCAATTGTACCTTTCTTCAACAGTGAACCAATTGCCAAAAATCCAAAATTTTCCAGTCTCTTGTTAGTTTCAAAACACCTGGAAGACCCAAGGGAGAGCTGTCAACTTTTGGTCCTCAGGGCAAACAGAATTTAGTGGCCCCTAGAGCACCATCTGCAAACTAACCATAAACACAACTTTAGAGCTCTTCTGGGAAATACGTTTTTAAAGATCCACTAAGACCAGGAAATTAAAATGTTTTAGAAAGCATGGTATTTTTTTAAAATAATTTCTTTTAATGCTTCTGGAGTGAATATCCATAGGGATGGGCTGGTAGGGCTTTGGTGAGTCAACATTTTAAACATGGATGTACAAAGCAGAGCTCAGTTTGGAACATAAATTAATATAATATATAAGATCAATAGGTTTAATTTTTTATATAACTTATATTTAATAATGCTTGCAGATTCAGAACAAAAAGTATTATGCATGTTTTAAAGTTTGGCAGAGGAACAATTTTCCTATAAAACAATGGCTAAATGGTTCTTTTGATAGCTCAGGTCCTTCTGGTTTTAAATGAATATTACGAGGAACAAAGATATCCTTATTGTTGTACTGGTGGGATTGAGAGATACAGATGGAGAAAAGGGTGGCCATTTCAGTAACTGGTATTATTGGAGCTAGAGAGAAGGAGCTGTACAAAAAATGAGCTGGGGCTTTGTTTATGCCATGTTATTATTCATTAATATAGTAAAGCAAGAAACAGTGTGTAATGTAGTGTGTCCCAAACCCAGGAGCCCTCAGCAACTCAGATGCTAAAGTTCTGAGCAGACGGGGGAACCAAATGTATACTAGTAGTAAAATGGGACAACACACCCTTAAATATTTGAATTTTGCGCCAAGCTCGACGATGTCAGACGCAAATGCGCGCCAAAACCCAGAAGCGGCACGAGCATACATCAGTAGAGGATCGGCAGGCAACGAGGGAGGCAGTAGTAGGTGTTCCTGCCGCCCCCCTAGACCACCAGGTATTCTCACACAGTGTTCCTCATGAGATACCATATCTAGAAACAATGGCCATCATTACTAATAAGTAATAAGAAGAAATATTTTTTTAAAAAAATGATTAAAATTAACTCTATGGAGTCCATCACTAACAGTATCAGATACCTGACACATGGGAAAGTGATGATTGTGGTGCCAGGCTTTTAAGTACCCCCCTTTGATATGGTAGACAAAGATTTCAGGGAGTTTATCAACCATAACATAAAACTATGTACACCAATGCTCAGCTTGTTTATGCTGGTCCTTGATTTAGGTTCCTAGTTTTCTTAGTCTCAGTGCTAAACTTGTCATACTATGCTCTCATGTTGCCTTGATTAGTTTGAGAAGCCTTTTTATCAATAAGGCATAGGCTTTAAACAAGTCTTCCATTTGTAATGCTACCATAAAGGAGGCTGCCAGGGCTCCCAAATTATAAATAATTTCCCAGATGAAACTCTGTCCCAAGATTGAGCCATCTCTTGTATTGGAGTCAGGGTGCTGTCATACTGTGGATTTCTAGTATTTCACAGAAATGGGCACCAGTGGTTCTCAACTAGAAACAGTTTGATTTAGAAAAATCCAAAAAGAAGATGACAGAATAACAAAGGTCGACAGATAATGATCAGCATTTCCTCACTATAGCATTGTGAGAATCGTTCCACTTAAGGTTCTTTTCTCTTGGAACTCCTCTCAGAGTGGGACTATCTAAACTCTAATCCTTTATTCCCTATTTTGGGCAGCAATGCAATTGGGAAACGAATCCCTTTTACACTCTTCATTGGAGCCAAAACTGCTCGGCTAAATAGCACTGAGCTAACTGTCTCTCCTAGAGGGACCCATAACAGGAGATAACTTGGCAATCACTAGATCCTGTGTAATTTTTTCACCCGTATATAAAATACATTAAGTTGTTGAGAAGTATAAATACAGTGCTAAAATCTCTTAAATATGTATTATTAAAGTGCTAAAAATATTACTTTAGAAACCATTTTAGCCATACATTCTCCTTATCGGATACCTATCATATTGCCCATCCTTAATTTTAATAATACTGATGCATCAAAACAAAGATACCTAAAGCCAATAATTTGGCATATATAATTACTCAAGTATATAATTAATCATGGATCGGTCTTTTCCACAGATAAAAGAAGAACTAAACCGATTTTCCCAGAGACAAATGATAATGTTCCAAATGTTATCTACTCGTGATGAAACAGTTTAGATGGAGTGCAACATTCAATCCCCTGGGGGCCACAGCCAAGCTCATGTGTCCAGAAGGAGTGCTTAGCAGCAACAATTGATTAGTGTTACCCCCCTACGCAGGGTTTTTATGCAGTCAATTGGCATGCATTCATTCAACTCCTTGAAAAAACCCGTCAAGTCCTCTGATGTACTAAACCATATAAAAAATATTGTCAATATAGCATCTGTAATAACCCCCAATATTTGGCTGCTGCTGGCACAAGTACATATATGGAGGCAATAGTGTATATTTTTTGGCTGATGCTGGCACAAGTACAGATTGGGGGCAATATAAGGGATTGGCTGCTGTTGGCTCAGGTACAGGGGCAATATGATGGCTGCTGGCACAGGTACACAGATGTTTGAGGGCAATATAATTGATTTTTGGCTACTGCTGGAACAGATGCAAATTGGGGCAATATGATGGATTCTTTTGGTCGCTGCTGGCATAGGTACAGATTGGGGGTAAAAATATGATGGATGTTTTGGATTATGCTGGCACAGGTACAGATTGGGGCCTGGGGGCAATCTGAGGGATTGACTGCCATTGGTATAGGTACAAATGGAGGCAATATGATAGGTGCTGGCACAGGTACAGGGGACTTATATGACTGGTAAGGTGGGAAATGGTAATGCAGGACTGGGTGGGGGGCACTGATTGAAGCCTTTGCCTAGGATGCAAAAATACCTTTGCCCGGCCCTGCCTCCCTGTGTGTGCCATTCTCTGCTTGCCCAGTGCTGCTTGCCCTACCCTACCTGTGGGATGTAAGCCTGTTAGGGGTTTGTTAGCATTTGGAAATTGTTGTTAAGGGCCCCTAAGGTGTTTAATCATGTGTTGGGGGGTTGTATTATTCACAGGGGAGGATGAGGCATATGGATTTAAGGGTATGTTTTTAACATGACTTCAATTTCTCACATACAGTATGAGTGATGAGGTATTTCCCTGCAGTGAGCACCAACCATTTGATTTTTTGGTGTGTTATCACCGTTAATGTGGATATGAAATTAAAAGTTCTTGTGGTAATATGAGTGTCGTTCACAGTGGGTGTGGTTTAAAAGGGGGAGTGGCCAACACTGACTTCCATTATCGGCCAGTAAAATTTTGGCCCTCGGTACCACAGAATTTGGACAGCACTGATATAGATAATCCCTTGTCTTTTCTGAGATCCAACGATGTGTAACAGCTACGTCCAGGATCTTTTTGAGCTGCAATTGAAATTTGGGGGTTGGCTCAAAAATTAATTGGCGGTAGCATGTAACATCAGATAACTGCAAAATTTTTAGATGATAATACTGACAGTCCAGCACCACCACCTCTCCCCCCTTGTCTGCAGGTTTAATAATGATATTCCGATTGTCACAAAATGCCTGGCGTTCATCCCTTCAGAGATTATCTCTATATTGTACCTTTTGCGTTTCCTTTTGAATTTGCTCATTCGTTAAGCGTGTGAACGCCTTAAAATTATTGTGTTCAGTATTGCCCCGTCTGTGTTGCATTAGTGGCTGCAAAATGTTCTTTTAACCGTAGCCCACGTGTAAACTTATAGTTATCCACCAATAGATCAAAAGTCCGTCCTCTCTTTATGTGAGCCCCTTTAAAAGCATCCTTACCTCCGCTTGGGAAAGCTGGTGCCCAGATCAATTAATGATCACTTGTTCCTGCCTGTCCTCCCCGCCACAGCACGGTGGTTTGTGCGCCACCTTTGTTCCTATGTTCCCTTCTGCCATGTTGCTTCCGGCTCCCCCGGCTCTATTGCCCCGCCTGTCCCATGCTCTAAAAAATCCGTTGTGCACTGTGGCTGTTGCGTGGGCTCCTCAACGTCCCTTTCCGAATCTCCACTGCTGGATTGGTAACCCACGGGCTTATCAATAAAAAAAATGTAATAAAATGAAAAATCCGGATAGGTGCAAGTCAAATGCAAGTCAAATTTTTTTTGTAAACATAGTCATTTTGTAACTAAACTACGAAACTTTAAAAGTCATGATTTGACGTAGGAAGAGGATAATTTCTTCATAATAAATTAGTTCTCTTTCCTTCTCTTGGAACTCCTCTCAGAGTGGGACTATCTAGATCCTAATCCTATATTCCCTATTTCGGGCAGCAATGCGACCAGGACCTAATCCCTTTAACTGGAGCCAAACTGCTCAGCTAAATAGCCCTGAGCTAACTGTCTCTCCTAGAGGGACCTATAACAGGAGATAACTTGCCAATCATTAGACCCTGCACTTGTTTGGGGTTCTCTTGACTCCCCTCAGCAGGGAGTCTGAGCCAAAAAGCACTGAACCAGTATGACCACCATATATATATATAACACGCTGCCATTTTGTAACGAAACTAGGAAACTTTAAAAGTCATGATTTGACCTAGGAAGAGGACATTTCTTCTTCATAAATTAGTTCTCTTCCCTTCTCTTGGAACTCCTCTTAGAGTGGGACTATCTAGAGCCTAATCCTATATTCCCTATTTTGGGCAGCAATGCAACCAGGACCTAATCCCTTTAACACTCTTCATTGGAGCCAAACTGCTCAGCTAAATAGCCCTGAGCTAACTGTCTCTGCTAGAGGGACCTATAACAGGAGATAACTTGCCAATCACTAGACCCTGCACTTGTCTGGGGCTCCACTCTTGACTTCCCTCAGCAGGGAGTCTGAGGCAAAAAACCATGAACCAGCATGACCCCACACTTTGTGGCTAAGATAGGAAATTTAAAAGTCATGATTTCACCTAGGAAGATGATCATTTCTCTGTCATTAACTGATTCTCTTCCCTTCTCTTGGAACTCCTCTAAGAGTGGGACTATCTAGAACCTAATCCCTCTAACACTCTTCGTTGGAGCCAAAACTGCTCAGCTAAATAGCACCGTGCTAACTGTCTCTCTTTAGAGGGACCTATAACAGGAGATAACTTGGCAATCACTAGATCCTGCCAGGGCCAGATTTACATAGTGGGCGCCCCTAGGCCCACTGCTGTTCATCGCCCCTGTCCCCTCCCCTTTATTTATGTAAATTTTCATCATCTGGACTGGAGCAATGGGGATTGTCGCACGGGAAATTTAAAAAATGATTGTATACTACAAATTTTAGATCTGCAGGCATGTGTGCTTCTCTGCCAAACACAACAAAGTAAGGGGAATATCCAGTAGTCTAGTGTCCAGTGCATTGACAAGTATGTACTGTGATACTATCTTGGAAACTTCAATTGTTTTTCCCTTTAACAGAAAGTGTAGCGAGCATGTTTAGCAAGGTATGGTTGATCCTTTCTGGTTGAGTATGATTCTACTACTTTTACTAATACTGAACATTTGCAGAAGTTGTCTTCCATGATCATAATGTAGACTAACAGAAACTCCATAATAAATGAACAATTTTACCACCCATGGCCTTCTAGTTCGCTGTGTTGTGAACATACATTAGAGGGTTGTTATCGGTTCTAACTTCAAATGGTATGCCACACAGGTCAGTCACAAATCATGTAGCTGCAGCTCTTTTTTTCCATTGTGAAAAAACTTAGTGGTTCTATCAATCTCTCTAGATGTATGGCAAAGTCATAGAAAATGAAACTGTTAATTACCTCCAGTGCATCATCAACATGTCAGAGGGGTATACTTTCCCCTTGTCAGAAAACAAGCAATATGTGAACACAGGAAAAGGCACTAAAGAACCACCCAAATTTCAAGAGATACTGTAATAAAATTACCTGGTGTGCAGCGGTGTGGACGGCCGCCACGCCGCCGCGCTCCTGGTCCGGTCTCCAGCGCCGGCGCCATCTTGATTCTCTAGGGCGCGCTGGCGCGATTACGCCAGCGCGCATTGGCACACCTTTTGGCGTGAAATTCAAAAGTATTTAAGGCCCATTCTTACTCCCAGCCAGTGCCCGTGATAGAACTTGTTTCTAGTGGTTTCCTGAGCCTTGTGCATCTGATCTGAATCTCGTCTGTCTGTTTATCCGTGTTTGACCCAGCCTGTATCCTGACTACTCTGCATTCTGTATCCTGACCCTTGCCTGCCTACGACAACTCTTCCTGCTTAACCCCTTGATTGACAACCCGGTTTGACCCTTGCCTGCCTGACGATTCTTGATATCTGCCTGCCTCGACTCTGCCTGTCTGACAATTCTCTTGCCTGCTCCATTTGTACCGTGACCTTCGGCCCAAAAGACTCTGCTAACAGCCGTGCCCCTTTGCCAGCCAGAACATCTCGCCTTGCACCCCTCGTTAAGTCCAGGTGGCACCCAAGTAAGCTGAGGGCTCCTCCCGAAGCCCAACGGTGGTCACACTACTGGTGAAACCGAGCCGAGACCAGGGTGCTTGGCATTTGTTCTGGTATCGGGTGCCGGTCGTGACAGATACCCAGTGTGGTTAGTTCATTCCATGTATAATCGATTTTCAAAGTCTATGTAAAGGTTCCATATTCAGAAGTCCACGTGCACAATATTCTTATGATTCAGATACAAACCTTATGGAAGCAATAACTTTTTTTCTTTAACCGTGTTTTTTTGGTTTGTAATGCCATTCATTCAATCTAATTTTGAATTCTCTGGAGGATTGTCCTACATATCCACATGGGCACTTCAGGAGATACAGAACCCCTTCTAAATTACAAGTGGTGAAATCCCTTAAAGGGGTTGTTCACCTTTGTAACAAATTGACAAATCTAACAGTTCACATGAATAGAACAAACTTTTCCATAGAAATAGTTAACAGAAAAAGTACAGTTCAAGAGATATTCACCTCAGAAGTGTCCCTGTACTAATCCTTCAGTTCCACACAGACCCTGTGCTAGGAGGGGGTCACTGACCCCCAAAAACACTACAGTGTTCACTTCCTCTTCCTTATATGACATCACACATTGTACTGGCAGCTAACTTAACTCCTATTGGCTATGTCTGGGAATTTGAGCAGCATTCAGGTACTGAAGAGAAACTGTTACAAGTTTGTGAGAGGGAGGGGGAGTGTGGGCTGTGTGCAGCAGAGACTTCAACTGTGCAGATGGGGGGATCAAGGTGCTTGGGACCTGGAGTTTTCTGGATAACGGATCTTTCCATAATTTGGATGTTCATACCTTAAGTCTACTAGAAAATCATGTAAACATTAAATAAACCCAATAGGCTGGTTTTGCTTCCAATAAGGATTAATTATATCTTAGTTGGGATCAAGTACAAGGTACAGGTATGGCATCTGTTATACAGAATGCTTGCGACCTGGGGTCTTCCGGATAGCAGATCTTTCTGTAATTTGGATCTTAGTACTAGAAAATGGTGTAAACACTAAATAAAGCCAATAGGCTGGTTTTGCTTCCAATAAGGATTAATTATATCTTAGTTGGGATCAAGTACAAGGTACAGGTATGGCATCTGTTATACAGAATGCTTGCGACCTGGGGTCTTCCGGATAGCAGATCTTTCTGTAATTTGGATCTTAGTACTAGAAAATGGTGTAAACACTAAATAAAGCCAATAGGCTGGTTTTGCCTCCAATAAGGGTTAATTATATCTTAGTTGGGATCAAGTACAAGCTACTGTTTTATTATTACACAGGAAAAAGAAATCATTTTTAAAAATTTGAATTATTGGATTATAATGGCTACTATGGGAGATGACACTTGTACTTTCCAGAAATATATTATTTTTTTTGGGGGGGAGGGGGGGTCCATGTATTATTTTGTGTATTTACCTCATAAAAAAGGTAAAATATTTTTGTGGTATAGATCCCTATATCATGAAAAATATAACTTTTTCATTTTTTGGTATTTAGAGCTCTAAATCTTGTTCCAGAAGTGGAACACTTAAAAAAGGTATCGTTTTCCTAGGTAAATTACCGCCGCCCCCCCCCCCCCCCGGGAGAGCGCACAAAATGTTCAAAAAACGTACCTGCCCTCATCACTGCTCTGCCTGTCACTTAGGGCTGCCACCTCACCCTTTTAAAACCAAACACATATGAAATCCACAGCCGGCATGGCTAATTAGCAATTCATTTAGATGCATGATACATGGCTGCACAGAAATCAGTTCAGTCTGCAGCATCTAAATGAGTTGATAATTAGCCATGCAGGCTGTGGATTTCATATGTGTTTGGTTTTAAAAGGGTGAGGTGGCAGCCCTACTGTCCCTGCTAGATGTGTAAGTTACATTCGTTTCTAAGCAAGTCAGTGCTGGTTTTGTTGCAATTTTGTAAATAACTGACATTATGCTTAATGCCAAAGGTTGCCAAACAATGTTGCTCCTTCCTTTTCTGCAGTATTTGTCTGCATGGCTGTGTGATTGTTTGTTGTAAGGCAGGTTTGTTTATATGCTGCGTCTGTTAACCTCTGCCATTACAATTGAGTAATCATCCAATGACCATTCAAATTATGTGACTGGTTACAGTTCACAAGCACCCAATAAATTACTAGGAGGAGGGCAGTATCAACATCCAATAGGAAACAAGTAAGGGCAAAGCCTGGGCATGATGATGTCATCATATAGGAAGTTCTTGGTGTGTCAGGTTCAGAATAGGCCACTCCCATCACTTCAGAAAACTGGTCAGAGAGACAGGAGAAGGACTGAGTTAATAGGTATAGAAATTAGCTTTTACAATGGCATTTTTACTTTTTGTTATGGAAAATGGTTTTTCTAACACATTGAGAGCATTGTTAGTGGTTTCATAAGATTTGTACATTGAAGGTGAACAACCCCTTTAATCTAATGGGAATCCTTTTCTTGGGTGGATACAGTCTTCCTTTTCAATTATCACAGAACAGCTCCCACAGTTCTAGCAAAGAAAAGTGGCTTATTGTAAGTGAGCGTCTTATCCCTTCTTATCCTTACAATGCTGGTTATATCTGGTTTAGTTTAGAGAATCACCAGTGTTTTTCTTCTGAAAAAATATCAACAAATAATTTTCCATACACTCAATCCCTCTGCAAAATTGGCCAGTGTTTCAAGATCGTTTTCATACCATTTTTCCTCTGTAAAGTAACTGTTAATTAGGAACCCGTCATCTCTTATTTTAATAAACTACTTTTTATCATAACCCCTTTTGGGGTTATTACAGTTTCTGACTAATAGCTGTACAATGTGTAAGACGGTATTCTTCTGGTGCCACTGAACTGGCTCTTTGGTAGACCCCTAAGCATTTCTTTTGGGTAAAAGCTCTCGGATCTCAAGATGTTTTTGTGGGTTTTGTATACATATCTGTTACCAACCATTTCTAAATATTCTAAATAGTGTACTGTTTAGGGATCCTGTAACAAGCCATTATGATCCGTCACTTTCCAATATACTTTTGTTCCAATCCTACTATTTTCTGTAAACAATGTGACTTCCAAATGGGTAATAGGCTGTAAATATAGTTCTGCTGTAAAGCAGAGATTATAGGTATTGTTATTAATATGTGCCATAAATGTATCAGACAGTTCTTCGCTGCCATCTCAAATAAAGAGACAATCATCAATGTATCTGCTATACAGCACTGTTTGACCGTTAAAACCTTCCAAGCCACAAATTAATTTATTCTCCCACACTGTCATATATAAATTGACTTAGGATGGGGTAAATTTACTACCCAACACTGTACATTGTTTCTGTAACAGGTAGAGCATAGAAATTCAAAATAATTATGCATAAGGATGAACCCAATACTGTCAATACACCAATATTTTTTGGAGGGCCTCTGGATACATGCTATTTGTTCCAATATTCTTCTCTATAATTGCAATCCCCCTGTCATGTGGGATACAAGTACAATATATAATGAAGCCACATCGCCAGGCAGCACAAGATGGGTGGTGGGCAAGTAAATAAATAGAACTAGAACACATGGCAGAATAAAAGTAGGGCCATGTTTTATGATTTATGTCACTGAACACAGCAGAAGCAAAATAGGGGATTTATTATCATAGCTTATAAAACAAGCAATGAAAAAACAAAACGGGCAAGATAGGATTATATTGGGTGTGGGGGACAGAGGAGCTTTAATAGGGATTTTCATGAAAATCAAATTGTAAAGATGGACAGATATGAAAATAATATTCACAAATATATTTAACAATAATGCTTCCTTTTTAAAATAAAAATATTATATAGCATTAGGAGTCTTTCGCTGAGAGACAGTTCAAGCAAAACCAGTAGAAAAGTCCCAACCTATGCTGAAAGCAAAGCATGCTTCCAACAACCATGAATCCTCCTTCTAAGGTTATTATCCATTATCAGCTCTGTGCACTCTTCAGGATAAAGTACACACAAAAGAAAACGGGAAGCATTTAATTCTAGAAAGCAAACAATGGCTTGTACTGCAAGAGAGCAGCAGATGCAATACTATACAGTCCTTATCCTTGGTGCACTGGTGCCTTGCCAAGAAGGAGCGGACGGGCTCTAATCAGCTGCTCTCTGTCTGCATCAAAAGCAGGTGTTGAAAAGCTAATCATCAGCTCTAAGTGCCACTAGCCTTAGTTTTTTTTTTTGTAAATATCTTTTTATTGAATTTTACCAATAAAATCAGGGATACTGAAAGAGGGAAGCAGGGATCAGTAAGTTATCCATACAGACACGCTTAATCAATATGACAGTCCTTTGAACATCTCTCAACTACTAAGGACTGTGCGTTTACAATAGTCAGTTTCCTTGAAACATTGCCACCTAAACCATTTAGCACAATAAGCAGTAGAATGCTCTAGTGAGAAAAGGGAGAGTTCCTCAAACTTGTATATTTCCTCTACCTTTTTATACCATTCCCCCACTGTTGGGGTCGTGGTTTGCTTTCACTTCAGGGGAATCAAGACTTTGGCAGCATTCAATAGATGGGGTTCTATTGTAGATGTAAAACAGTTAAGGATTTATCCATATGAAACAGTAATACATATGCTGGGTCATCAGGTATATAATAATTCAATATACGCTGTATAGCCTGTCTAATAGCGTTCCAGTATGGTCGTATAAGTGGACATGTCCAAAATATATGCAGCAAAGAACCTTTCTCTATGCCACACCGCCAACATCTGTCACTGGTATGTTTATATATAAGGTTAAGTCTTGTAGGAGTGAGATACAACCTGGTAGCTATTTTATCATTTGTTTCTTGCAATCTACAACATCTAGTGCTTTTAAAAAGCTTGACCATGAAATCCCCAAACTGGTACTCTTGGAACTGTATATGCAAGTCTTGAGAATACGAATCCAAATATGAGGGTTTACATATAAGTTTATAAATCTGAGAAATAGTGCGCTTCGGGGAGGATGCGGCTGAACAAAGAGCCTCAAAGGACAATAAACTTCTACCCAGGGTGGCTGTACCTCCCATACTTTGGAAAATATGCTTTACCTGTGCAAATCTAAAATTTCCTTCTGGGAAATTAAATCTCCATTAGAAAGAAAATGAAACATTTGTAAATTACCCTCTATTAACCAATGAGAGAAATATGTCAACTGTAGTCCCGCCGGGAATGCTGGATTATTGATTATGGACATGAGAGGGGATGGAAATTGAGTATGTTTTGCGAGAGGGTGTGTATAAGAAGTGGATGATCTGGATATCTAAAACGGCGATAATGTTTGTCCAACCAAGGTAAATGTAACAAATAACTATAAGTAGCCTGTTCAATACTTATCCACAATTTAGACTCTGAATGGTGAGACCAGTCCACAATGCGTCCAAGTACTGTAAATATAATTTACAGTCCGGAAGTGTCACCCCTCCATGGTCTCGATCCTTAATTAAAGTTCTATCCTGGATTTTTTGTTCTGCCAAATAAATTTTGTAATGGCTCTTTGTAAAGAATCTATAATAGAATCAGGTGTATATAACGGAAGAGTTTGAAAAATATACAACATTCTTGGTATGATATTCATTTTAATCACATTCATACGAACAAACCAGGAAAGAGGTTTATTATACGGTCAAGGTCTTTTTTAATAATTGCAAGTAGGTATTTTAAATTCAAAGAGGTCCAGTCTTCATAGTTCTTTGTGATTTTTACACCTAAGGGGCATGTTTACTAACATTGGAGATAAATATCTGGAGAGATTTCTGGAGATGTTGCCCATGGCAACCAATCAGCAATTAGATTTAAACAGCCACAGCCAAGTTAGAAAACAAAAGCAGAGATCTGATTGGTTGCCATGGGCAACATCTCCAGAAATCTCTCCAGATATTTATCTCCAATGTTAGTAAACATGCCCCTAAATATGTAAGATGGCGAGGAGACCATTTGTAGGGGAAAGTCTGTGATAACGCTTGCATAGTGTCTGGAGTTAATGATATATTTAGGGCTGAAGATTTAGCGAAGTTAACTTTAAAATTACTAAAATGACCAAATTGTGTCAATAACTGGTTGAGGGCTGGTATAGAAGTGACCTGTTGCGTAATAAAAAAGAACAGATCATCTGCATATTCTGCTGTTTTGTGCTGCCTGTTAGCAATGTTTACTCCAGTTATGTCTGGGTGCAATCTAATGTGGCACAAAAGGGGTTCAAGCACTATAACAGTAGGCGATAAGGTGCATCCTTGGCGTTTGCCATTATGTATATCGATGGGATTAGATAACTGACAATTAGCATTTACACTAGCAATTATCATTGGTATAGGTCCTTATAATATGATTCAAAGGCCTTAGTTATAAGGTCTGGTGTGTGTACTAAGTCCCTTGTTTGCTTTTTAATAGAAGGAATGAAGTTTCTGCTTTGGTTATGTTTTAAAATCCTAGCCAACAGACGACCGCATTTATCACCATGTTCATAGAGTCTGTGCCTATATACCATTATAGATTTTTGGGTAAAAAAGGCAAGAAGCGAGGAGAGAGCTTTCCTGGCCTCTGTTAATTCAGCAAGTATAACATTGGAATGGGTAATTTTGTGGCTTTGTTCTAATAGCTGAATTTTATTTATTAGCTCTATCCTACGTTTCTCTTTATCTTTTTTCCATCTGGCTCCATGCTTAATCAAGTGTCCTCTTATGACACATTTATGAGCCTCCCAACAGGTTAGGGGTGACACATCCACTGTAGAATTTTCCGTAAAAAAATTTGGTGTCTTTATTGTCAAATCTTGTCTAATCTCGTCGTCCTTCAAGAGTACTTCATTGAGGCGCTAGGTATTGTGCCAGGGCGCAAGTAGGGGAGTCTGCAGCGTCAGAACAATCATGGAATGGTCTGACCATGTTCTAGTCAGTATTTGGCTACTTAAAACCTCTCTTAAGGAATGTGACAAAAGTATGTAGTCAATACGAGAATATACATTGTGTCTGTGAGAATAAAAAGAGTAATCTCTCTCGCTAGGGTACAATATGACCCACGGGTCAATTAACTGCATAGAGTGGAGCAATCATTTGCAACTTAATAATTGTTTGGAAGGTATCTTAGATTTACCTGAAGAACAATCAAGGTGTGGATCAAATGGAATGTTAAAAGAACCCCCAGTTACCAAAGTCTCTTCTGTAAAAAAGGGCTAAAGCCTCCACTATTCTTGTGAGTTCCTGAGTTTGGTCTGTATTGGCAAGGTAAACATTAGCAAAGGTCTAAGTCCTACCCATATAATACCTTTGTAGGCTGGGGCTTACTTGTAAAAATTTCAGGAAAGTGTTCATTGTTCCACTTAGGTACTGAACCCTGTTTAAAGTGTGTTTCTTGCATTAGATTGCATTAGCTTTCTGTTTTTGGAGGTCAGCGGAAAGGAGAATTCGTTTCTGTGGTGAATTTAAACCATTAGCATTAATACTAACTAGTTTAAATGAATCTGATTTGCCCTTAGGTTTGTTCAGTGTTGAAGGCATAAATATCCTCTCCGGGAGAATAGGTAGAAGGGGAATATACGGGAAGAGTAGGATGGAAATAAAACCTGGGAGAAGGTAGATTGGGGGGAAATCAACAATACGTCGCTACAGAATGTGAGCTCAAGGCACCACACCTGTAGGAGAGAATAGGACGTGAGAGAGAGGGGACCGGTTGTGGAGCTGGAGCGATGTGAGAATGTGGTAGAGCCCCCACTACCCAACCCCACCATCAAACCCTAAAGGTCGTATCCCAGAAAATCATACCAGAATAAGGAAATAAACCTTATAGACTTATCCAATGTAAGGGAGAAAGAGAAGGAGAAAAGAAGAAAAGAGAAAGAATAAAAGGGGGGGGGGGGTTAGGGGAAATTTGACGTAGGTATGACATTGAAATTAGCAATTGGCACAGGAAGACCAAGTTAATGGAAATATGAGACATCTCTAATCAACAAGGATTTGCCAACAAATAGGGATGGGTGAATTTTTTCTCCTTGTTTTGTCAAAAAATTGAAGCCCATAGAGCAGCGTGCGTTAAAAAAACAAAACAAAATAGAGACGCGCAACTAAATTTTTTTGATGCCCATAGACTTTAATGGGCGTCTGCATCCTTGCAACGGAGGCCATGATGTTGCAGGGAGAACTTGAGAATACTGACAACGCATAAGTGATAATCCTCTGCAGATCTACAACTGAGGCAACCACAGTCATAACCGTGGTGAGAAACTGTGAGCTGATTATAACATACCCATTGTCCACGGCTTGTATAGTTTAGTAATATTCACACGGTAAACATAGACAACTTGGGTGGCATGAACTTTTAGAAGATATAACAGGGAGTTGAGTAAAACATGTGGTCAAAGACCCAAAACTGGTGAGCCATGCGGCTTATGGTAAAGAATAGCCTTCCAACATTATCATGCTTTCATGGTGGATAAGGGGCTCCCGAGTCAAGCAAATCTCATTCTCTATCTTGGTGTAATTCAGCATTCAAAGTAGGCTTATCAGGTTAAACAAACCTGCTCCACTCTTGAATACCCATGTCAGCTAGGCCAAGATTGCGGAAAAAGGTGAGTGCATCTGCAGGTTCTTTGAGTGTGAATGTTTTCCCAATTTAATATGCTATCAATGCAAAGGGAAAACCCCATTTGTATGTGATGTCCCGGGCTCTCAGTAGTTGGACCACATTTCGTAGCATGCAGCTTTGGAGTACTGTGGTATACGCCAAATCTTGATATATTTCAATGATGTCACCTTCCAACTGTACTTGATTTCTCTTGCCTTATGTAGTATCAGTTCTTTAACAGAAAAATTATGGAAAGCAAACAACACTTCTTTTGGTTTATTTGGTTGACCTCCACTCACCCTGTGCAATCTGTCCTATGTATGTCTGTGTCTTTATCCCGATCCAGGAGTCGATTAAAAAGTTTTGTTAGAGTCTGTCGTAGCTCGGCATTAGCAACATCATTTTGGCACCCCACGGATATGGAGATAGCAGCAGCGACTTGTATTTTCAGCATCCTCCAACAGGCGCTGTAGGTTAAAGAGATGTCGTGACTGTGTATTAAGTCTGGCAGAGTTATCGCTAACCAGTTGCGACAGGGTATGATGTCGTTCCTCTAGGTCGGTCATTCTAGTAGCAAGCATCTGAATATCTGCCTTAATTATCTGTTTCCTGTTGTTGGCCTTGTTTTATTTCGGACAGTAATCGCACCAGGTCTTCCTTCTGTGGAAGCTACAATATCAGACTCCGCATGTTATCATTGAGTGGCACTGCCGCTGTAACCTGTGTTTCCTCCATTATGCAAGGCGGCCCTGGCGTGAAGGCTATCCGCCATTATGGGGCGGCCGCCGTTGTCAGGCGACGGAGGGTTTTTCGGCAGAAAACTGGCTGATTGCTTTATCTTTTTTAGTGGGATTCGTCTTCTGCGACATGGGAAGCTTAGAGGTTTTCTGAGATCGACGCATGGTCTCATCCATGTAGGTGATTAAAGGCAAGGCAGCGCCGGGAAGCAGGAGCTCCTTGAAAGCACGTCTGTCTCAGGCAGCCATCAAACCACGCCCCCCAGCCTTAGTTTTTTATTTTGTCTCTATCCCTGTTCCCTCCTTCTCCTCCACTTTCACTGGCAGTCATGCAGAGATAATAATTTTTTTTTCTTCCTTACACAGTACCAGATAATATGGCAAGCACAGGGACCCAACTCCTGTACTGTCCCCTCTCAACCCTTGCGTAATACGGCAAAAGACACAAATAGAGCTGCAGGAGAGCAAGTAAGCAATCAGAGGGGCACTTTTAAATGATCAGTAACACAAAAAATGCAAAAAGCCTTTATCCTACAGGTGTGTAGTGTCTATTTTTCTTCAGATACTAAGAAATTCAAATTTATTTTTATTGCTACATTTAAGGACAGAATTTCAAGCTAATTTGTGTACAAGTTTTTTTTTGGGAAAAACTTCTATTCGAATTTGATCGAATGCGCTATTACTTTGATGCTACAATTTGAATTTGGACAAATCCCTACTAATACGTTCTATTCCCCCGCAAAAAAAAGGTCACTTTTTTTTTAATTACATTTTGATTGTTCATTTTTTAATTCGAATTTCAAAGTTTTTTAAATTCGAAATTTGACCCTTGATGAATCTGCCCCATAATAACTCATCTTTCTATTCAGGCCTCTCCTATTCATATTCCAGTCTATTGTTGAAAGGGCAATTTGGACCCTACCAAACAGATGGCTGAAATTGCAAACTGGAGAGCTGCTGAATACAAAGCTAAATAACTCAAAAACTACAAATGATAAAAACTGAAAACCAATTGCAAATTGTCTCAGAATATCACTGTCTACATCATACTAAAAGTTAACTCAAAGGTGAATAACCCCTTTAAATCGTATTACCTTAAAATTCCTATTAGCATATAAAACATATTTTGTGGCCAAATAGCATGTATTAAGATGACAGTGAATTGATAAGTACTCATAAGTGATTCAATGCCTATGTCAAACATTGCCCGTAAATGACTGTAAATAATTTGCAAATGTATGAGAAGCAGATCCTGCTTCCTGCTTCACCATTATAAAAATGCAAGCTATAAGTGAGATTAAGCAATCATGTTCACACTTGTGTTCCCAACATGGAGCCCCCCACAAGGGTATTTACAATCACAATGGTCAGAACAGTAGTGATTACTGCACGATAGTAACTGTCTGGATGTGCGCAGAGATGGACCAGGAGGACTGTTTTACAGACACTCCAATCCGCTTCTTCAGGGATTGACTCTCCACATATTTAACCTTTCCCACGCATTTCGATCTATAGTTCAGATACATAAAACCAGTCATGTAGTCTTTAAAACATAACAGAAGGAAAAAAAAATATAATCCGTATAACAGTGTATTTTATGGCATGTTTATCTGAGCTCTGTGATTTTGGTTGGTTGTGACAAATTCACCGCGGCTTCTATCTTATCAGAGTCCTTGGCTACACCTTCAGCAGGCCCAATTTGTCCCTCATCATGTACAGTGGTGCGGGGCAAATTAATATTTGTTATTAAATAAACTTAGACCTTCTTAAAGTCTGTCAATTGCACAAATCCATCGTTCATAGCGTTCATCGAGAGCATTTCCAGCAAGGTATAAAGACATAGGTCTCTTATAACTATTTCCACAAGTCTCAAATGTTGCAGGGCCCCCACAACTAAGTTTCAGAGTTCATAGAAAGACAGTTTTCACTTGATCCTCAAGGGACATGGGTTCTTGAGCTCCCCATAGACGCGACGATTCTTCTTGCCGAACGACCGATTTTAGGGAAGTCCGACCAATCCTTCTAAATTATCGTGCGGTTAGTGGTATTCGAACGATCGTACATCTTACGATTTTTCGCCCGACATCTGTCGGGAAATTGATCGGCCAGGTCAAAAAATCTTTGTCGGTCCCAGTGCAATCTATCTATGTTTGCAGGGCCAAGCAGGCAGCTCCCCTTTGTTTTCCTGGTAAATTGGTCGTTTTAGTTGATGGTAAATTTGTACGATCGTACGATCGTTCTGAGAAGATCGTGGTCTCACGATCAGGATCTGATCTTTTAAAAATCTCAGCATCTATGGCCAGCTTAAGTCATATCCAGATCTGAGATCCATCACAGTAAACCACTTACTCTGACTTAAAGCTTCTAAGGAAGTCAAATATAAATAAATTGCTGTTACCTCTAACCATGTGCAGGTTCAATTAGTGGTCGAGTTCCAGGTGATGCACCTCCGCCGTGTGTGCTAATGAAGTATACAAACAAATGGAATTCACAAGGATCGACACTGACGCAGCTTTACTGCTCCACCTTTAGTGTTTTATTATGTAACACAACATGTTTCGAGTCTGGTATGACTCTTTGTCAAGTGACACTTGACAAAGAGTCATACCAGACTCGAAACATGTTGTGTTACATAATAAAACACTAAAGGTGGAGCAGTAAAGCTGCGTCAGTGTCGATCCTTGTGAATTCCATTTGTTTGTATACTTCATTAGCTTCTAAGGAAGTCTTGTTGTTGGGTTCAATGTGTGCTAGTCAACACACAGACACACCTCAGTCCTTCTGAACCACTACTACATGACCATAGGGGAACATAAGGACTTCTGCATTCTGTGATTAAATTCTGATCTTTCTTTTATTCTCAAACACTTGCACATTTTTAGTGTCTCATTTGGTAACTCCCTTAGATCTCTCCCTGAAATGTTTAGAGCGAGCTGAGAGAATTGTGTGACAAAGACTAATGTTTGACTTATTACAAATCAAAAGTGGTTTTTAAGTTACTTGTAAATAGTGATTGGCAAATCTGACCTGTTGCAGTTGCACGAAAATAAATGCAATTGCAGTTGTTTCTACAATTGGATGCAACTTGCAGCCCTTTTAGTGCCCTTAAGTACAGAGCAGTTAAAACTTATCAAAACATAAAATAGTTTAGGCTGGTTAACAGGCAAAGTTGCAAAATAAATACCATTAGATATGATTTACATTGAACATGGTAATAGAGTTATAAGTGCTTCCTCCACTTGCACTTAGCTTGACAAATCAATCTATATTACATTACTTCCAAGCCATTGTTTTAAGTATTGATCAGTGCAGAAAGAGCCGATATTGATGTTATTGTTATATGCCTTATTTCATTTGCAGCAAGCAATGTATATTGTGTGTATATGTGTCTGTATATACATATATATGAATATATGTAATTAAGAAATCGCGTAAACTCACTATTATTTACTCTACATAAAAACACGATTCTTGACTTTAGATAGTTGAATATATGATAGTAATGAGAGGATTGTGGAATCTTGTGCTGGTTCAGGTATAGGATGTGTTATCCAGAATGCTTGGGACCTGGGGTTTTCCAGATAAGGAATCTTTCCGTAATTTGGATCACCATACTCTAAGGGGCACATTTACTTAGCTCGAGTGAAGGAATAGACTAAAAAATACTTTGAATTTCGAAGTATTTTTTTTGGCTACTTCGACCATCGAATTGGCTACTTCGAATCGAACGATTCAAACTAAAAACCGATCGACTATTCGACCATTCGATAGTCGAAGTACTGTCTCTTTAAAAAAAATTTCGACCTCCTACTTCGCCACCTAAAACCTACCGAGCATCAATGTTAGCCTATGGGAAAGGTCCCCATAGGCTTTCGAGCAAATTTCTGATCGAAGGAATTTCATTTGATCGATGGATTTAAATCCTTCGAATCGTTCGATTCGAAGGATTTAATCGTTTGAACGAAAGATTATTCCTTTGATCGATCGAACGGATAGCGCTAAATCCTTCAGTATTCGAAGTCGAAGGATTTAACTTCGAGGGTCGAATATCGAGGGTTAATTAATTATTATGCTATGCTATTTACTATAAACTATAAACTGATTTAAACATAAATTAAACCAAATAGCATTGTTTTCTCACCAATAAGGACATGTACAAGGTACTGATTTATTATTACAGTGAAAAGGGAAATATGTTTTAAAATTTGAAATTATTTGATTATAATGAAGTCTATGGGGGTGCCCTTTCCATAATGCCGAGTTGTCTGGGTAATAGGTTTCCAGATAAAGGATGCAATACCTGTAATGTCTTTTATTAAATCATTTGCACGTCATTGCAATGGATGTTTTAAAAATGAAATGAAACATTCCCTGCCTGGTAAAAGCTACTCCTAAAGAGTGTACAAAGCTTGTAAATACTAATGCCAACAACTATCACATTCAAAAGCTTATTTTGAATTCCAGTGCTTTAAAATAAGCTGATTTGAGTTCCACTGACTTTGATCTGGGGGAAAATATCTGAATCTTCAAGGTATATACAGTCTCTATATCATCCAACATTTAGGTTCCCACTGGGAGCTTTATCACACTTAAAATATAATTTCCTCGTTGATCAAACATTAACAAATTAAGTGCAATTATATCTGCATTGTAATCTCATTCTCACCACTAGGTGTGACCACTGAGTTTCCGCGTCCCCATTTTTCATTATTATTGAATTCCAATAAAGGTAAATTGTCCAAGCAGTTTTCCTACACGGCAAAATGTGATACTCTTAAATAATAAAAAGAAGTTACATTAAAACAATCCTTACATTTTGTTTTTTCAGCAGATTTTGCCTTTGTTATACATTGCCACATAATTTTATCATAGGAAGCAACTAGGCACTAATTGCCCATTTAGGCCTCTAGGGACCTCATGTGTGAATCCAATAGGCCTCATTTTTAAATGTTCGTTATTCAAAAAAATCAATAGAAGAAGCTCTATATTTCATATTAAACGTTCACCACTTTGCAATGTCTCCCCAGTGCCCATTTATACATAACACAATTCATATATGATGCACCTATACAATTCTGCATGTTTAACTGAGGAATTCACTAATTTGCATACCGATTTGTGATAAGTAAATGACTGGTGCTACTTATGAGCCCATGGTGGTCCCTGTAAACTGTGTAAATAAAATAACATAGGAACAATGAATAAGGAAATCATTTTAAGAAGTTTACATTGTGTGCTTACAGGTGAATGAGCCTTACATAATTTTAGGTTTACAGATAAGGGATCTGATACTTTTACAGGTATGGGACCTATTATCCAGAATGCTCAGAACCTGGGGTTTTCAGGATAATGGATCTTTCTGTAATTTGGATCTTCATACTTTACGTCTAGGGATGGGCAAATGTTTTCGCCTCGTTTCGCCGAACAAATGACGCCCATAGACTTGTATGGAGACGTGCGTCAAAAAAAAGACGCGCGACAATTTTTTTTTGACGCCCATAGACTTTAATGGGCGTCAGCGACATTTCGCCGGCGGTGAATTTTTGGCGAAACGAAACGGGTCAAATTCGCCCATCCCTATTTACGTCTACTAGAAAATCATGTAAATATTAAATAAACCCAATAGGCTGGTTTTGCTTCCAATAAAAATTAATTATATATTAATTGTTTTATTATTACAGAGAAGGAAATCAATTTTTCAATATTTGGGTTGGTTGGATAAAATGGAGTCTATAGGAGATGGCCTTTCTTTAATTGAAGCATTCTAGATATGGTTTACCAGATAACAAATCCCATACAGTTGTATTTTTTTTAATTTTTTTTTGCTTTGGGAGTAGACTTGTTCCACTCACAGTTTTTAGGACTGCTTTGAAATGCAAGTAAGAATTTATTATTGTGCACAGAATATCTATCAAATCTAGGGTTTTTAGAATTATTATGACACTATAATTAAACCTTTGCTAATAAATAGGGATGAAATATTAGAGCGGTACAAAAGAAATGTACTTTTAAAAAACATCTCACGTGTAATCTTGCTTACTGTGATGTCTTTACAGCAATACAGTGTTCAAATAAATTGGATCAGGGAGTGGGGTGCTGCATTAAAGGGAAGATTTGATATCTGTGTAGGGGAAACTGCTTGCTTCTGCATCTTTCCTTGACTGTTTGGTATTATTTATTTATTTTGTGATAGTTGCAGTTTACGTTTGAATGAGCCGAGGCTGAGTGGTCAGACTGTGCAGGAAAGCAAAGATGAAACAGATAATGGGAAAAAAGGGGCAGTGAATGGAGAATGTGTTATACGGACTAATCTTACAGAAGCTTCTGAAATCATGGAGCAGAACCGAAGCAAAGCAGCAATCACAGTCCACAAGGTACTGAAAAAATGCTCTCTGCTCCTTTACCTGAAGTTGTTTTAAGCTATAAATCTGCTGCCTGGAAATCATTTTTATAGTAATATTGTAAAGTTTAAAGGGATCCTGTCATCGGAAAACATGTGTTTTTCAAAACACATCACTTAATAGTGCTACTCCAGCAGAATTCTGCACTGAATTCCATTTCTCAAAAGAGCAAACAGATTTTTTTATATTCAATTTTGAAATCTGACATGGGGCTAGACATTTTGTCAATTTCCCAGCTGCCCCTGGTCATGTGACTTGTGCCTGCACTTTAAGAGAGAAATGCTTTCTGGCAGGCTGCTGTTTTTCCTTCTCAATGTAACTGAATGTGTCTCAGTGGGACATGGGTTTTTACTATTGAGTGTTGTTCTTAGATCTATCAGGCAGCTGTTATCTTGTGTTAGGGAGCTGTTATCTGGTTACCTTGCCATTGTTCTTTTGTTTGGCTGCTGGGGGGGAGGGAGGGGGGTGATATCACTCCAACTTGCAGTACAGCAGTAAAGAGTGATTGAAGTTTATCAGAGCACAATTCACATGACTTGGGGCAGCTGGGAAATTGACAATATGTCTAGCCCCATGTCAGATTTCAAAATTGAATATAAAGAAATCTGTTTGCTCTTTTGAGAAATTGATTTCAGTGCAGAATTCTGCTGGAGCAGCACTTTTAACTGATTCATTTTGAAAAAAATTTTTCTCCCATGACAGTATCCCTTTAAAATGACTCATGTCCAAGATCCCCCAGCGAAAAGGTCCTAAGTAGGTCAACAAAATGGAAATGTACCTGTTACTTGGAAAACCATTTAATGATTACTCCATGTGATCTTATATAAAACCGTTAGTCAATTGTCTTGTCATGAATATGGCAAAGGACGTTGCATTGTATAATTGGGTTTCTGTTGGAAATTTATTTGGCCAGCTGAAATAAAAATCTGTCTAAAAAAAATCTAAAATATATTTATGTCAAGCTTCTCCAATCATTGATTAATACAGATATAAAATTGGTGAAACACTGGGAGCCTAGTGCAGGCCAATCAAGGAGTAGCATTGTCCTGGGCCAGAAGTAAGTCTTCATCTACTGCCAATACGGATTTTGTAGAATTACATGCTTTCTGCCATAGTTTTTAAAGAAGATCTCAAATCTGAATTGAGTAGTTAAAAAAAGTATTGCAGAATATATATGGTTTGTTTTGTACAGATGTTTTATTTAACTCATGCGAATTTATGATCACAACTTTTTGAAGCCATTTCAGTGATATTTCTCTTGTGCGGTATCTGCACAAGTTCAGTACATCTGTTTTTGTCGTCATGAGTTATTTGCAGTCTCATAAAAATGTATAAGTAAGATTTTTTAATACAGTTTAATGGAAAGTGTTGTGCCAACTGATACCAGTTCTCCACATTCACGGCTGTATATCATATATATATATATATATATATATATATATATATATATATATATATATATATATATATATATATATATATATATATATATATATATATATATATAAGTTTAGAAAAAAGTAAAGAATAGGAAAAGATAATCGGAAGATAACGGAGCACGTGGTGAAGAAGTTGTTCAAGCCTAAGCATCAGTCATTTTAATCCTAGAGCAGTCCCAGAAATAACTATACTTAGTTAATGTCAATGTTTTGTTCAACCCCCTTGGAGATACAATATCCAATGTGAAAATCCATTTGCTTCTGACTTTTAGGAGTGTCAAGTTCCTATCTCCACCGTTTCTCAGGGGTCGCACATGATTGATTATCATATGTTTCAATCTGCTTTGCCTGTAGATGTGCTATAGTCTGATGGCACTCCGATGGCACTTTTCTCTCGATAAATAGTACAGGTAGGTATTGGATTCTTTATCCGGAAACCCGAAATCCAGAAAGCTCGGAGAGTCTCCCATAGACTCCATTTTATCCAAATAATCCAAATTTTTAAAAATGATTTCCTTTTTCTCTAATAATAAAACAGTAGCTTGTACTTGTTCCCAACTTAAATATAATTAATCCTTATTGGAAGCAACACCAGCCTATTGGGTTTATTTAATGTTTAAATTAATTTCTATTAGACTTAAGGCATGAAGACCCAAATTAGGGAAAGATCTGTTATCCGGAAAACCCCAGGTCCCGAGCATTTTGGATAACAGGTCCCATACCTGTATTGGCTTTCTCCACAAGGACACCAGGCCATGTATATTTGCTACATAGCAACTGTCATTCGATGTTTGATGTAAATTTTGCATCCTGAATGGGGATGACAGAAGAATGTTCCTTGAGTCATGCTTAACAATGTATTTCTCAATCAAAATATAAAGATTATACATAAGATTCCTTGCACGTCTGTATGCCGTTATATTTAGACACATTCGTGAATGGAACCCAAGTGTCTGTATTTACAATCTCCCTTCTTTGTACCAGGTTTTGTGTGAGACAGTGATACTTAGGGATGGACGATTTTTTTCGCCGCGGAAATGACGCCCACAGACTTGTACGGCGTTGTGCAACAAAAAAAAAAAGTTGTTTGACAAAATTTTTGATGCACGTAGACTTCAATGGGCATCGGTGACATTGCGCCTACAGTGAATTTTTGCAGAAATGAAACGGGTCAAATTCACCCATCCCTGGTCATAGGCTGTGTAGTAGGTGCTACAAAAAACGGGGGGCAGTCACTGTTCCTATTTTTTTTACATGGTAGTAGTTCTACAGCAGTGATCCCCAACCAGTAGCTTGTGAGAAACATGTTGCTCACCAACCCCTTGGATGTTGCTCCCAGTGGCCTCAAATCAGGTGCTTATTTTTGAATTCCAGGCTTGGAGGCAAGTTTTGGTTTCATAAAAACCAGGTGCACTGCCAAACAGAGTCTTACTGTAGATTGACTATCCACATAAGGGTTACCAAATGGCCGATCACGGCACTTATTTGGCACCCCAAGAACATTTTTCATGCTTGTGTTGCTCCCCAACTCCTCTTACTTCTGAATGTTGCTCACAGGTTGAAACGGTTGGGGATCCCTGCTCTACAGTATCTGGAGAGTTGTTCTTAGCCCTGGAGAATATTGATCTCAGTCTCTGCATATTCTCTCTCATGGAAACTTTTGGCCATGTCATTCAATTGCTTCTCTGCTTGATTGTACAGTGTTGTTTTTTATAACTCAAGAATTGAGAGAACAGGACCCCTTTAGATGCTGTTTTAGGGAAGTATAAATGTGCACTTAAAATTGTATTTCTCTCAGTAGGTTTCCTGTATAGTGTAGTCTGTATATGCTCTCACTTCAGGTCACGGAATTGTACCTCAGTGTCACGTTCTTCCATAGTAAAACATATAGAAGTGAATAAGTTGGTCCACAAATTGGTATAAGCCTTTGGCAGAGCTCAGCCAAATGAAGAACATGTATGTAGCATTTATAAAAATAATAGGTTCCCCTAATGAGGGTGTAATGGGTTGTCTCTCAATAAAAACTGCTTTTATTGGTTGGGGAAAATGAGGGTGGGCACCGCAAAGTTAATGTATGCATGCGATCCTGCTCGCAGATCAAGCACTGTCACCACAGTTGTTTGCTGCAAATCCAATTCATTGTGCATGTGTGCAGATTTACTAAAGGGTGAAGTACCCGTCGCTCGCGACAATCCACCTGATATTTCATCCGCGGGGACATTGCCAATTTACTAACAGGCGTAGACAATAATTTGCTATCGAAAGAGACCTTTGATAGCACAGTTTGCCACTACTTCAGAAGAAAGGAAGTCACAAGCGGACTCAAGCTATTTGTGCATGACATTTGGTTGGATGGGGTTTATTTGATGGAGGCAAACTAAATAAAGTGCAATGTTTTTACCAGTGGTGGATGAGTCTTAAATTAATTTTTAAATTAACAAAAATAAGAAGATAAGTAGGTTTTCAATGAAGTTATTACAGACCACTATAGACAACAAACACAGGAGCTGCATAACCCAATATATGAATAGTAAAAGGTGGCCATCTCTGATCACATTCCACCATCTCCATTGGGTCCATAATTCAGGACTATCCCGAAACACTGAAACATGGTACTGACCAATATACATTTTTATGTGTGTGGTCTGTAGACCTTAAAAATCCTTGATCCCAGTCTAGTAGGGTATATTTTTATAATTCATTCATCTCCAAATTTGACCCTCCATATCCTGGAATCCCCGGGCATTATGGGACAATGTTATTGCTCAGATAATTTAAAATTGAATTCACAGAGGACTAAAGAAAATGAAATATTCAATTTTGGCACTCCCCTTTTTTCTAGATGACGTCACCTGATCCTGCCTGTATGTCATAAGTCTATTCTAACCATTCCCACAGGGTGTGGCATTACTGTAGTGGGACAAATACCCCTGTGAATGTAACTCCCCACATCTCTACAAAAACATCAGTGGTAGTGATATGATGGTTAGGAACATCCCAACCTGCACCTGTAACCAATCTGCTCTTTATAGTGGTGTCAGATGAGGTCAGAGAGGTTCAAGCTCGGCTCAACCCGTTCTCACCATCAACTGGTATTCAGGGAGAGGGAGAATTTCACAGGGCCATTGTGACCCTCGCCCAATCTGAATCCTATGTAGTTGATCACATTAATTAGTGTTAGTTCAGCCCCATCATCCTTAATATTTCTATATGTTTAAACCTATTTTCCTTACTTTTGATGTTATGGGCCTAAAAGGATATGTATAATATAAATAGGATATTTCTGTCTTAAAGCTAAAATGAAAATACCCATAAAGCCACAGCCACACATTTGTTATTTTAACTCCACATGTGATCCAAGAGGATGCTGAGATAAATCAATAAATGCCCCATTCTAGATATTCTAATAATATGAGATGGGTGTTCAGAAGCAGCTTGTTTTATTCTCAGAATATTCTGTTCTGCAGCTGCTAAACTTTTATTAGCTTGGTAGACATTTTCTCCACAACAATTGGCTTCTGGATGGATTTTATGACTAACAACTGACATATCTGTCATTTCCTACATTGCTTTAGCCTAACCACTTGTACTTTGGATTGCCATCAGGATCGCTTCTCGGCCTTTTGGCTAAGATCAAGTGTAGTACCTTTGGAACCACTTGGTCCTCTGGCTGGCAAGACCAAAGAGGAGTATCTGTTCTAATGATCCTATCTGAAGAACGGAGAAACCATTGGTCCTCTGGACTAGGCTGGCAAGCGGAAGCTTGATGAAAGCTGGGCCGCTGTGCTCCCATGAGGGTGGCCCCTGACTTGCCTTTTGAGTCGGGGGAGATGCACATGCACCCATGCTTAACCAAGCTTCACTTCCTTTGCCCCTGCCATTAGGCGGGCGGGAAGTCTTTTCTTTTTCTGGCTGCCAACCAGAGCCTTGCAAAAGGCAACCAATGGCCTTGCACCGCCCACTCCAGCACCTTTTTTGTGTCTGGTTTGAGCACCCTGGATGGGGTCACGGTCTTTTGGCTGGACTCGCAGGCCATGACACGCCCTGGGGGAAGCTTCGGCAGAACCCAGGGTAGACAGGACTCCCCCTAGCTTCGGTGAAGGGGAGTCCAAACGTCCCCAAACCCCTTCGGGGGGGCGGGGTGGTGGGCCCTCCCTAGCTTCGGCGAAGGGGGACCCACCCGTTCGAGCTGTTCGCTGGCGGTAGCTGGGAACAGCTTGGGCAACGGAGCCCATGCCTTCGGGTAGGACTCGGAAGGATGATTCAATATCATCATCAGTTCACAAGCTTGGTTAGAATAATGGCAACAGGCATGAGGGATAAGTTGCTGTTTTTTACTCTATGTATTTGTATGTAACTTGTAAGTAACTTTACTGTGAATGAGGATGAACCCATGGTGAAAGTCTACACCAACCAGGTGCCAAAGAGACGATCTAATCACAGAAAATTGTGTAGTTTCTTGGTGCACTGTAAATTAATATGGCTGAATTATTTTGTAGCAAATCTGAGCATTAGCACATTCACAGGGCTAGATGAAGCTGTACTCAGTCAGTGCATTAGAATATTGATACTGCTAAAATAAACTGAAGCCTATCAAAGCACTAGATCATCAACAGGGTTAGATTAACCTGGAGACAGTTAATCCATAAAATACGTAAAAGTGTTAGACTATAGCCTTTCAGAGAATTGACATTGGCAGGGCTAAATCAGCTTCTAGGCATTCAATATATTAGATCAATGACAATGCTAGACCAATTTGTAGACCAGGAATCCACAACCTTTTTTACCCATGAGCAGCATTCAAATGTAAAAAAAGTTGGAGAGCAACATAAGTATGCAAAAAAAAAGAGGTGCCACTACTGGTGACATCTATGTGGACTGGCAGCCAGCAGGAGGCGTTGTTTTGCAGTGCATCTGTTTTTTATGGAACCAAAACTTGCCCCCAAACTAGGAATTAGTAATAATTAAAAATTAATTAACAAAAAAATTAATAATAATGTCACATTCAATCTCATTCACATTTCCTCACCACCACATTAAGAAGAGAAGGCTTCCTGATCATGCTTCATGTCATAGGGTGCAACATTATTATTACTGTATTCTGCTAAACATCACCCCTCGCTAGAAGGCTTAGGACAATGCAGCTGTCAGTCAAGTGATCATTGCCCTTCCCCTACCC
This sequence comes from Xenopus petersii, assembly GCA_038501925.1. Lineage (NCBI taxonomy): Eukaryota > Metazoa > Chordata > Amphibia > Anura > Pipidae > Xenopus > Xenopus petersii. Next base: position 15,030,856 of record CM076674.1, read on the forward strand.
CTCTCAGCTCACACTGGCTCTTAATTAGAACTTAAAAATGGCAGAATTCTTGACCTTGGTATAAAGGACAGGGCAGAAATAAAAATTATTCATTGCAAAAAAAATGTAGAAAATTAAATTCAAGAAAATGAATAAATGTTTAATACCAGATATAACACATTGATTTCACACTTCATTATGTTGGTCTAAATATTAAATATACCCAACTAAGCCTTATTTAGAATAATTTATTTATGGATGAAAATGACAAAGCCCCCCTGCATCACTGGTGTTCAGGTTTATTTGTTCAACAGATAAGTAAAAAGCTGCAGACAAGTGATGCGGTACAGTACGCAACAATGGGACAATACAGTATCCAGTACATAGTGTAGGTAGTTGCTGGATGAAAACTGTACCATTCAGAGTGCTTACAGTATATAGTACGTACAACTAATAATAAAGAAAAAAAAAAAAGGATAAACAAATGTAAACAGATCAGCCATCATGCCTAAACAACTTCTAAGTTCAAGGAGTCTTCTCTCTCTGCTGCCGCCCTTTCCATGGAGCATCTAATGTCAATGCGATTTTTGCATTCCTGCAAAGACGGTGGTGTGGGGGATTTCCAATATTTTTGCGATCGGGGCTGTCGTAGCATTAAGGATATGAAAAAGCTGTTGTCTTGTGGATTTGGGGAGTTTAACTGGGTAAAGTTTCAGTAAAGCCACTTCAGGGGTCATAGGAATTTGCTGGCCTAATAGTTGGGTGAGCGGAGATATGACTTGGCATTCCCACCACATGTGTATGAGCGAGCCCTGGGCTCCACAGCCTCTCCAACAGCAAACCGGATAATGTGGTATGATTTGGGATAAACGTATTGGGGATAAGTGCCATCTGTAAATAAGCTTGATGAAGGCCTCCTTATGGTTTGTGCATTTTGTTGCTCCCTGTGGTGCTGCTAATATTGCCATTGTTGTGGGGTAAAAGTGTTTTTGAGATCTTGTTCCCACTTGCTCATATATGAGAGTTTATCATTAGGGTCCTGGGCTAGGAGCTGTTTGTAACAGTTTGAAATTAGTTTTTTCCCATTCCAGCTCTGTTTGCAGATGTATTCAATAATTTGCCCTAGGTAATTTGTAGGTCAGCATATTGGTCAGTCTGTTTAAGGTTATATTTCTCAGCCAAGTTCTCGAAGGTTGCAAGGGAGTTGAGTGGGTATAGATCGGCTACTATACGTATCCCTTTTTGGCACCAAGATGTGATCCTGCCACTAGCGGGAACAGTGGTGAGGGAAACAAGCCAAAGTTATGTTTCAGTGCCAGTTTATGCCATGTTTGTAGCGTAAACCTGGTGGTAGGTAGCAGGTTGGTGAGGGGGTTCTGTGTTCTTTATCCAGCCAGAAGTATTGTTCCAGTGATTGGAGATTAGTATACTCTGCTTCTAGGTCAATCCAGTTTTTTTGCCTGACCCAAGGGTAGTGCATACGCACTGCGGATTCCAGTATCGATGCAGAATGATAGAACTTTATATTTGGTATACCCAGGCCACCTACTTTTCTGGATAACGGTGCTGTCTGGAATTTTATCCTCGGTTGTTTGTCTTGCCAGATCAAGTGGTTAAGTGTCTTCTGTAGGGTTTTGCAGTAGGAGGGCGGCAGCGAGATCTGGAGGGTTCTAAACAAGTACAATATCTGAGGCAGAAAGTTCATTTTAACAGCCACAATTCGGCCTAACCAAGATATAAATTCTCTTCTCCACATATTGCAGTCTTGGGATATTTTATGCAGCAGGGGTTGGTAGTTTAATTTAAAAATATTCTCAGGGTCTTTAGGTAGCTTAACCCCTAGATAGACTAAGAATTTCTTTCTCCACTCAAACTGAAATGCAGAAGAAAGGGTGGCTAGAGAGACTTGTGGGATGCTAATGGGGAGAGCCTGGGTCTTAGCAGTGTTAATCTTATACCAGGAAATTTTTTGGAACTCTAGGAGTCTCTTCAGGAGGTTTGGGATGGATATGGTGGGATTGGTTAAGGTGAGCAGTGGCATTCTTTTTCATGGTCAAATAAGCCACTAAATTAAGTCACTACAGCACTGAACTAAGACCTAGCAATAGACCTAGTGAACAAGTAATAGTATTTCACTGGAGAGCTGATGTGATGAAGTGGTTAATACGTTTATTCAAGATGCATTAGCACTACATGTTTCGGACCTCTAGGGTCCTTCTTCTGGTGCAGTTAACAAGATACTGAGTGAACAAGGCTTTTTAAAGGACCAGTAACATCAAAAAGTTTTTTTTAGAAATTTGTTACTATACAACGAAAAAAAAACCGCCAACACAAATTAAACTTTAGAATAACAAATTAAGAAATAACTTACAGAAACTCCGCTTCCGCTCCTCTTCAGAAAAGGGGAGAGGGCGACCATCCATCCTGCAGCGCTCAATTTCCCCTCCCTGGCTATTCACTGACAGCATGAGGCTTCTTCTTCTTCTTGTTGGATTTGGTACCCAGCAGATTCTAGATGAAGAAAGAAGACACCCTGGCAGTGGTGGTGGTGCAGTTGAATCATCGGGCATGTTGATAGCTGTGGTCTCTGCTGAGAATGGAAGTGGAACAGACTGAAGGCTGCTGCGCTCTGTTTGCACCGGTGTGCAGAGATGATGCGCTGGCCGCTGAACAATTTTGTCTTCCCTTCTCTGCGCTGTGTCAGATTGGTGGGTGGGACCAAATATGTACTGAATTAGGTTTGTGTATACAAACTTTTTATTCTACTCCATAACTTGTTCTGCATGGTGGTCTCACTCAGGAGTGTAAGTTCAGAGCCTGAGCCAAAGCTCTGGGTCAAGGCCCCCAACAAAATCATAAGTGACTTGGGTCTGGTCCAAGGAAATGAACCCCAGGTGTGAAATGAGGATGATGGCAGGTCAAATATTAAGAATGACTACTGGCCTTTGGTGAAGTAATAGTGCTGGCCCTGTGATGGCTGATACTGTCCATACATGAGATAGGAGTCAGGTCAGGTGCGTGTCATCAAGAAGAGGACTTCTGTCTGGTTTGGGTATGGCTTGGAAAGTAGAGGACTTTGGTCAGGATTAAAAATGTATGACACGCATCTCAATAATGGGATGGAAGGCTAACTTGCAGTCCTTGGCTGTTGTATGTTACATTGTCAGGCTTTAGTTAACTGTACTCCCTCCTCATATATTAACATACAAAATAAAAATACTTTTTTTTTGCAACTTATGATTTTTATTTTGCAATAACGAAAATATTTCACAATGGCACAGTATTACAGTGTTTCCTTTACATGGAAACGGAGAGAAGGAGGGGGGGAAGGAAAAGGAAAAAAGAAAGAAAGGAAGGGAATACTACAGAATAGAAAGAAGGATTTCAGCCTTGAAGTTCTAAGATAAAGAGAAAAAATTGTATAAATGTAAATACAATGCATTTGTGTCCGGGTTGGAATGCATTTCTGAAACACATTTTTCCAGGCATATAAAGCATACAATCCAAATTTTATGTCGAAAGGCTACCAAGCACCCAAGCAGACCAAACCTTCAAGTAAGAAGGAGTTTTGTTTTGTAAAAAAGCTATTCTCTCCTCAAAGATTTTGTTGTTATTGACTGGAGATAACTTCAGATAAAGTTGGGGGATTTGGACACTTCCATTTGGCTGCTATGGCCATATGAGTGGTTGTAAAAACATGGTTAACCAACGATTGGGTCTGCTTCGGTAGCTCAGGGAAGGGTTTACCCAAAAGATAAATAAGCGGATCCTTAGTAAGGGTAAAAGTAGTTAGTGTTTTTAGTAAAGTCACTATGTTGTCCCAAAGCTTCTGTATTCTGATACAAGACCAAAAAATATGAAGTGGGGTGCCCACTTCACCACACTGTCTCCAGCATAAGTTGGAATGATTTGGGAAGAGTACATGTAGCTTATCAGGTTTTTGGTACCAGTACATAAGGACTTTGTATATGCTTTCTTTTTGTTTAATACGGGTCACCATTTCTCGATCATGGAGAATGGATTCATTGAGTCTCCAGTGTGGTTCCCTAAGGGGGGGTTGAGAGTTGCAACTGTATGGTAATTGGGGGCGTTTTGGCGCATGTGCAGTAGGATCATTTCGCCGGTACGGATCTACTGCGCATGCGCCAAAAGTCACGCGCACGCGCAGAAGATCGTACCGGCGAAATGATCCTACTGCGCATGCGCTGTTCACAGCAGGGAGAAGATCTCGTGGAAGAAGATGTCGTCTGTGAACTCCCTGGACTGGACCTGCGCAGAAGGGTAAGTAACAAGTTAGGGGCATTTGCCCAGCAGGACGGGTAGGCCAGGGGGGATGAGGGAGGGTGGGCAACAAACGGGAGGGGGGGTGGGGGGTTTGCGCCGACTAGGTTTCCTTCCCCTTTAAGGCTTTTAATTTGCAGTGCTATTTAACCCTTTGACATTTGATGAGATCATAGGCAGAGGGTGATTTTTTTGTTTGGGAAGGCTAAAGTTGGCCATACACAAGCTGAATGAAAGCTGATTTCAGATATAGCAGATTAACCTAAGGGTCCAAAACTCCCAACTACCCTTGGTTGATTCCCACAGAATTCAGTAAGAACCATGCTGACGTGCAGGTGGAAGTCCTTCCTGCCCCCGCCCTAAAATACCTTCTCAATTACAAGCAGTCAAGTACTGTATCCCTGCTCTGGTAGTACTTCTTTACAGGCAGACAGCTAGGAGAAAATGTATTATTTGGTGTAATAAAAAGAGGGAATAAATCACCACACATCTCCAGGGGAAAAGAAAACGGCGTAAAAATAGTGTAATTTTTTATGCTCTTTTTCTTTGAGCAACTTCCACTGGAACTTACTTACAAAGGTCTAAAGCAGTGTAAAGTAACGGTGGAAAACCTGCCATTTGCATGGCGTAAAGTAAAACACAGCGGGATAAATTTGTCATTTGTTTTGCACTGCTTTGCACCCCATTTTTTTCTGCAAACTTCATTAACACAGCATAATAAACCTACAAAAAAATAGTTTTCCCTTTAAAAGTCCAACCAGAAAAAAAAAACCCAAGCACAAAATATACTCATACATACAGTAAAATGGTAATTTAGATTCAGCCTTTTGTCTAAATGAAACCTGCCTAACTCTAAATGGTCAAAATGATCCAGTGAATACATACACAGCAAGCAAGTAGGCACTGATCTGGCAGACACATACATCTAATGAGAAGTAGGAGCATTTTGTTAGAATGCACCCAAGTTTAAAGGGGTTGTTCACCTTTAAATTAAAGTTGATGTAGAAAGACAATTTGGAATTGGTTTTAATTTTTTATTATTTGTGGTTTTTGAGTTATTTAGCTTTTTAAAGCTATATTTAGAGGTGGCTGTGCACACTGGGTAATTTAGGAGAAAAGTCTACATTGTCAGAATTTGCTGACGGTGCAAGAGACTGAACATACCAAAATTATAAATGAAAAAAGAGTCTCAATTTGCACTTAGATAATTTTGAAAAAGTTCCTAAAATTTTGTTCAAACAATTCACTTCTGTTAATCACCTTTACCAAACCCAAAGTCAATTCATTATTAATAACCATTGATGTATTATTTTAAGTTATTCCATATGCTGCAAATGGGTTTAATTTAGGCTATGCATGTTCAGACATTAATTTATTCTAGTACTTTATATATCAAATTAATTCATTTATTAAACCACATTTTAAGTTAATAAATGCGCTACACGTTGATTCAGTTGCTTCTATGCACAGTGAATCATTAATTATAGCATTTCATATAATGAATTGATTAGACTGCATTAAATGTAATTAGTTCATTAGACCATCCAATAAAACGAAATAAGTGTTGATGAATTATGAAAACAGTCCAGTAACAAAAAATTAATTATAGAAAAGTTTCTGTTAAAAATAGAAAGGAAAGGTTGTAAAGTGATCGTGCTGATTTAAGTTTTCATTTCAAAAACTTCCTTGACTAATGGCCGCAATCCACAAGCCCAAGGTTGGGAGCTGCACTATTGCAAAGTTAATTTGTCCTTGGGCGATAAGCGGCCGTCCTTGTTTTAGATACAAAGTCAGTGGGACGCTAATCACATCGCTGAATCCACACGATATGAATCCCCTACTGAGTGCGGTCGCATTCAGTCAAGCTTGCCGCGCAGCCCCATTGTGATATGGGTCAAGCTTAAAGTCGCGTCTTGTTTCCTAAAGCGGCTATTTCCCCGTAGTGAAATGTGCAGTGTTAAGGTGGCCATACACGGGCCGATAAAAGCTGCCAACAGACCGAGTCGGCAGCTTATTGGCCCGTGTTTGGGGGCCCCCGACGGGCTTTCCCGATCGAGATCTGGCTGAAAGTCGGCCAGATCTCGATAGGATGGGACTAAAAATCCCGTCAGATCGCGGCCGCATCTGTTCGTTGATGTGGTCCCGCAATCCGTTCGCGTTCGCTAGGATCCGATCGTTGGGCCCTAGGGCCCACGATCGGATTAGCCCGATATTGCCCACCTCAAGGTGGGCATATCGGAGGGAGATCCGCTCGTTTGGCGACATCGCCAAACGAGCGGATCTCTCCATGTATGGCCACCTTTCAATGGTTGTACATCACCGCTCCTCCGGGTCTGCATTCATCTGGCAGCCTCAGTATTGCGTTAGCCGATCGGGTTCTGCAGAAAGGGGAGAGTTAGAGTTAGGGTTAGTCCACACGAGGAGATTCGGGAAGATTTTGTCGCCTGGCGACTAATCGCCTCGTCTTTTGAGCGACTATCTCCCCGAACTGCCTCAGCATGTTTTCCCGAAGGCTACAATAAAAGTCGCCTGCGCTAATTCACACGCGGTGATGCGTTTTCAATAGTCGCCCAAAGGTGCCTCAGTGAGGCAATTTCGTGTGGCCTTACCCTTACTCTCAGCACCTCAGCACAGGCAACTTTCTTTCACTCCTCCATAGCACGCCACGCCATATGTTTCGCCACAGGTGGCTTCCTCAGGGCGTAATTACAGCCTTAGCTGGAGGCGTCTAATATAGCCCAAGCCTATTCATATGCTAATGAGCCTTCAAACTGCTATGAGTTAAAAAATGAACAACAAAAATTATAACAACGGAAATGTTTCATAATTACTACCAAAAAACGATCATCACAAGAGTTACATAGTTCAGTGAAAAAGATACATTTATGTTTTATCCAAAATTACACTGAACCAACATTTTGCTTCAGGTCGCAATGGCTATCATTTATATTACATACAAATTGTTTATATCACCAACAAATCCCAAGTTTACTTTCTCTATCACGTACATTATCTATAGTTAATTAATGTTATAAGAAAACTCCAGACTTCCTTTCTTCATTAACGGGATCCTGTCATCGGAGAACACTTTTTTTCAAAACGCATCAGTTAATAGTAATACTCCAGCAGACTTCTGCACTGAAATCCATTTCTTAAAAGAGCAAACAGATTTATTTATATTCAATTTTGAAATCTGACATGGGGCTAGACATGTTGTCAATTTCCCAGCTGCCCCTGGTCATGTGACTTGTGCCTGCACTTTAGGAGAGAAATGCTTTCTGGCAGGCTGCTGTTTTTCCTTCTCAATGTAACTGAAGAGTCTCAGTGGGACATGGGTTTTTACTATTGAGTGCTGTTCTTAGATCTACCAGGCAGCTGTTAACTTGTGTTAGGGAGCTGTTATCTAGTTACCTTCCCATTGTTCTGTTGTTTGGCTGCTGGGGGGGGAAAGGGAGGGGGTGATATCACTCCAACTTGCAGTACAGCAGTAAAGAGTGACTGAAGTTTATCAGAGCACAAGTTACATGACTAGGGGCAGCTGGCCAACTTTAAAAGCATAAATCATTTGTTTGATTAGGCTTGTGGTGCAGTAAGTTCATGTTTATGTTTAGTATACAAAATACAGCATTTCTAGCCTTATTCTATTTTAGACTTTACTTCCACTTTAACAGTTGTGGATTCTGTTATACTGAACAATATCAACACATATATTACACCCCTACACTTGTACCATAAACAGATGGCTGCTCTAGTGCTGTCATACAAGTGGCATTTATATTGTGAATAAATTACCCCCTCTTGTAAAATATAAGGATATTAGAAGTCACTGAGGAGTTCCAAGACTAAATATAAAAACACAAGACGGAAGACCGAGTGTTTTTATACAGGTCGTGGAACTCCTCGGTGACTTCTAATATCCTGATACTTTGCAATAGGTGGAACTTTATTTATTATAATACATACGTTTCAGTGAGTCATGTGACATGAAATTACATCACTAAGCTCTGATTATAACAGATGACATCAAATTTACAGGATATTCGTGGTTCTTGTGTATTATGAAGACATATTGTACAGAATGCTCAGGGATCACAGAGTTATAGAGTCACACACAGCAGATTGTGGTCACTTACCTGCCCAATAGGGGACTTCGGAATCATCTGGCTCCTCCATGTTTCCTGGTAGGACTGGAGTTTATTGGTCTTGAATCTCTATGACCCTATACAGAAATCATGTTATAGATCAGCAGAGACTGGCACTAAACACATGCCATAGTTTTATATCCTATATACAGATTTCCCTTGCCTGTTGCTGAAGGCTTGTGTCCCCGGGGCCCCACATACTTTCTTTCTGTACAATATACAGAGACTCTATACTTACCCCACAGCAAGCTCATACTATCTGACCCTCCCTCCCCTGTATAAGCGCACAAACCGACAGACCACAGAATGCTCATCTGATTAGTCACTTCTATGAATGTGATAAGCACAAATGAAAGAAGGAGCCAGAGAGAGAGAGATAAATGGTGAGTTTGTATAAAAACTGTGGCCTGTAGTTCAGCTGTTACCTGTAGAGGACGCTATAGATGCACATGGCTGGTATAAGGCATTAGTCTGTACCATGTTGTTGTTTATACTTGACATCTGTATATGAACAGGCCACAGTCACTATTAATTATAACACACACAGTAAGGGGAAGTTGACCTCAGGCCAATGCAATAAATATTCAGCCTCAATATGAATCTGTTCCTGCTCACGGGGGTCACTGCATCTTAAAATCCAGCCTCAAATTTGCCCCCTAATTTTGGATTTTTTCCCCGCTGTCCCTTGTCATAATCCTGAGTACTTTTTCCAGGGCCCCCATTATAAATCACTGGGCCCCGTACAACAAAATTAGCCCCGTCCACCCCAGCCCCCAAGAACATTGGCACTGGGATCCCCAATAAAAGTTTTTTAAAAAAACATTGGTGTCAGGGCCCCCACCTTAAAAGTTAAAAAGAAACATTGGGGCCCCAGAGAATATTAAAACAACAAAACATTGATGGCAGGGGCCTATAGAGGGTGGCCAGGGCTTTAATAAAATAAAAAACACATTGGTGTTCACTAGAACTGAACTCGTGGCTTCAGGACTTCAACTTTGTCTTTTGCTGCATCAGGCTGTCGGGACTTTGGCGGTTCAGCGCGGTATCTGCAATGTCAAGGGGGCCCAGCTATTTTTAAATGTACAGCACAGCCGGAGAGAATGGCACAGATGGGTCATATGACAAAATCAAACCTGCCCAATCAATACCAGGCTGATTTTTTGCCTGATATCGATGAGGGAAACCCATTGAATACCCCAATACACAGGCAGATAAGCTGCAGAATCAAGTCTAAAGGACTTTGTTGAGGAGGCATTTTGTTATTTCTTCTATTAAGGTCCACTGGTTTATCCCATCCCTTTTAGGCCTTTTGGCAAGAGAAGGAGGGACGAAGGGTTCCCCTAGCCTTGCCGTGAAGGGGGTTTGAAGACCCTTGCCTCCTGCAGGCCTTTGAGCTGGAGATTCTGGGGATAAAGAGGTTCCCCATAGCTTTGGTGAAAGGGAGCCTAAATAAATCCATGGGTCATTTTTGCACCTTTTGGCCAGGTGATCCTGGAGACATGCACTTTTTTAAGGCTAAACCATATACCACTAATGCACTGTGTTGCACTTTTGTGTTTGCACTTGTTGAACTTTGGGTGAATGGAGCCCACTCGGTTTTAAAAATAAAAAAATAAAGCAAGGGACAAAGATATCAGGTCAATTGTCAACCAACATGGGGATCACAGCAGGACTGCTGCTTACAATAGAGATCAGATTGTATGCTTTGTTATACAGATAGCTAGAATCTCAGCTGCCATAAAGCAGGGCAGGACTGCTGCTTACAATGGGGATCAGATTGGATCTGTGCAGCCACTGGGACAGAATGCTCTGTTATACAGATACAGTGAAACCTCAATTTCACATCAACTGATTTTAAGTTTTCCCTCATTTTACATTGTTGCTTTATGGTCCCACCTATATATTATCAATAATACATTACCCTGATTTTACATTTTCCTTGATTTTACACCATTTTTTTCTGTTCTCCTGAAAAACGTAAAATGGGGGTTCTACTGTAGCTAGAATCTCAGCTGCCAAAAAGCAGAGATGGACCAGTAGCCATGTTCCTGGTGACACCAATAAGGTTCAATGCTTAAAAATACAGCAAGGCGTGGGAAGTAAAGGTCAGGGCCGCCATTAGAAATCACAGGGCCCCGTACAACAAAATTTTTGCCCACCCCTCCACATAACTTATAAAAAGCTATTGATGGTCAGGGCCCCCTTATATGTTAAAAAAAACATTGGCGCCAGGGCCCCTCTTACAAGTTAAAAAAAATTGGTGCCCCAAAAAGATTTTTTTTAAAAAACATTGGCTCTAGGGCCCCCCTACAAGTTAAAAAAAATGGGCCCCCCAACATTTAAAAAAAAAAAAAAAAAAAAAAAACATTGGTGCCAGGGCCCCCCCTTACAAGTTAAATTTTTTTATTTTTTAAAAAAAAACCATTGGTGGCAGGGGCCTATAGAATATTAAAATAATACATTGGTGGCCAGGGGATTAAACAAAAACACAAATTGGTGTTCAGTAGAATTGAACTCGTGGCTTCAGGACTTCAACTGCACCTCCTTTCGTGACTTTGGGTCTTTCCGCCGCTTCAGGACTTCAATTTTGGCTGTTTTTGTGACTTTGGGTCTTTTTGCCGCTTCGGGACTTCCGTTATTTTCATAGCTTTGGGTCTTTTTGCCGCTTCGGGATTTCGGCATCGGCTGTTTTCGTGGCTTCGGGTCCTTCAGCTTTTCAGCACTTCCACACTCTGGCTGTTTGGGACTTCAAAAATGGCTTCGGCACTCTTAAGGGGGGCCCGGCTCTTTCAAAACTGCAGCACTGCCGAGTGCCCCTTCAAGCCTGGGACACTTGTCCCCCTTGATAGCGGCCCTGAATAAGGCCCTCCTGCCTGTGAGGCCCTGGCTTCTAAGACACTGTAGCTTGGGCCAGTAATAGGGTTGCCACCTTTTCTGGAAAAACAAACCGGCCTTCCTATATTCTTGCCGTTTTTCCCTATTAATAACCTTGGCACAAAACATAATTTTTACTGGCCATGCTGGTAAAATACCGGGCAGGTGGCAACCCTAGCCAGTGATTTTGGGAATATATATATATATTCAGGAAGATGGCTCGAGTAGAGGAGCTGAAATTTGGAGTCCTTGGAGTGCGGTTCGTGATAATTGATATTGTATGACATTTTTTAACCTGCACCTAGGCATTGATGTTTTTTGTGGTTTGAGTGCACTCAGTTTGGAGAAACTATATATATATATATATATATATATATATATATATATATATATATATATATATATATATATATATATATATATATATATATATATATAAAAATACTGTCAGGTGAAACATCCAGACAAAGTCCTGTGTATTTGCCTCAAAAGACTGGAATGTCCCACCACACGACTGCATGTCATTAGATAGTGACAGATCTATACTTCCTTACTATTATGCTGCTCTATATCCTTACATGTACTACTTTCTTACTCACTCTGGCTGCCTCTCTATTCGAATATTTGGCTGAGGGTCTTTATTCAGTTATTACAACTGTCCTCCAGCTGCCAATCTCATTTGTCTCTCTTCTTCACCAAGATGGCCGCCATCTTCCTGTCCCTTGAGTCCTGCATCCAATCACATTGCAGATACCAAGAGCATGGCTGCTGCCACTTGTGTGGGGCTCAGTCCTGCGAGATTTCAGTGTCACAACCCAGAGGAAAGATTCACACCCTCTTATCAATTCCTTCTGCACCTGTGACTTAACCAAAGTCCATTGCCCGGTTGTTAATTCCTCCAGCATGTATATAGGAATGCACAATATATAACGTGGGGCTGACATTATAAACATATGTCCCCAGCGCACTATTATCCATAAGATGGAGGTGGGGGTTGCAAAAGCGTCTCTCAAAAAAGCTTTGTGGGACAGGTTTGTAGGTGTAGCGCAAGTCCCACAACTCCCATTCATTTTAATTGGAATATTTTCAAAATATTGACTTTTTTTCTGTTACAACAGGTTTTCCTGAGGAGAAAATGATGGGTATAAAAAGCTTATACTGCAAAAGTTATCACCTGGATGATATTTCACCAGCCTAACCCGTATACTGGCAAAGACAGGGTCGCACTGGGCTTGTGAGTCACCAGGTAAAAACCCGGTGGGCCTCAGACCTAGTGGCTCTCTTGGCACCAACCCAGGCCCATTCCATTCCTCCCAATATTAAAAAGATCAGCCACATCCATTTATAGACACACCCCCTAATTACCGTGTCCATTTTAAAAAATGTGGCAGGTTATGAAAATTAGGTAATTTTTTATGTGTTATTACTGTAAAGGTGAAATTGCTGTGAGCAGTGCTAGGCCAAGGGGTAGGCAGAGTAGGCACGTGCCTAGGGTTCAAAGCTGGGGGAGTGCCAGGCACGTACCTCCTCTGTCGCCTACCCCCAGTCTGGTCCCCTCTGTGCCCGACTCTCTCTGCCCTTTTCTTCTTTCTGCGCTCCTGCGTATGCGCAAATTAGCAGAAGCGCAGGAGCGCAGTAAGAAGAAATAGGCAGAGAGGGGACCGCACGCAAGCCGCATCCACCTGGCTTGTCTAGGGCGCCCATGCGCCGTGGCCCGGCCTTGGCGTTTGAGCACAAAACAGCAAAGGTCAGAAAGCTGAGAAGCCTGAGGAGGGGTGGAAGAGGATCAAAAACGGACCCATTTCTGGCTCTTACACCCTTAATCATAGGTAATGATTTTTGTTTTCATTACCAGCAAAGCATTACACTGGAAAAGCTTGGAGCCTGTCTATGCACTTTTTTTGTACATCACCATGCCCGATGCATTTTTCACTTTTCTTGTGCAGATTTCTGCACCCATCTTCAGACACATTAAATTGCCTCTGCAAGATGATTGTAAAAGGATAGGCACTATGGCGATTTAAGTTTTCTCCATCTTAATACTGGTTTTTTTTATCAAAGAACTTTGTGAATCTAAAGGATTTTTTTTTCTACCTGTTTCTAAACAGGCTTTATAATGGAAAATGTGTCAAGTGAGGTTCATGGCGCTGCAATAAAACAGATATAGATTTTATTAGGTGTAGTTCTTAAGAAGAAAAAGAAGTATCCATAGAACAAATTCTTACCATCAAAGAAGGTTAATGTTTTAATTTGCTTAGGTTAGTTTTTTTATTTTCTTGGGTTAATTTTTTAATTGGTTTGGGTTTATCCTTATAGCCTTTGGATGGTACATTTGGTGAAAGTGGAGTCTGATAAAAGAGTCAAGTACAGTAAGAGAAGAACTCTTGGCCAGATTGCTTGCCCTTTAAAGGGTCACATAAGGGGAATTCACGTGTGAACACTGGGCACTGAACCATTCAATAAAGTTAATAAGGAAATTGCCCATATCAAGGGATACTCATCGGCCTGTCCCATCTGAACAGACCCAGCTCTCATACAACACTGAGACACAAAACTGATCCCTTCTCAGTCTCCATAGCTGGGACAGCTTCTACCGAATTTACTAACACTTCCAAACAGTTGAATTCTGTTATCTATTTTAGTTATTATTCTTAAATACCACGTCACTTAAATTCATTGTTTTGTGAGAATGTTGATCACTTAATATAACACAAAAATAAAATCTGTCTCTTGTGCAAATTATTTCTGCATTTATTTATTTGAACATGTACAATAAAAAGGAGTTTTTCAATATTTAATTTAATCTGCTGTAATAGTAAGGCAATTTCTGTAATATATTTGTGAAGAAATAATCGTTAACATACAGAAATACAGCCATAATCCATTTTTATTAATCTCCCGAGTTTTATGTGCAAGAAAATTCAACAAAATATGTTGATTAAATATATAAATAGCATCTGATATATTGCACTTGCAGCTTCCTCGATAATTGTTTTTCAAATGGTACAGGTAGACTAGATTATTAATGAATATATTAAATTATAATGTCATTGGGTGCCAATAGGCAGTGGAATTTCTGTGAACCGCTATGAACGCAAACGTTAAACAGATGGACACATTTTGGGTTATTCTAACTACAATGCGTTCTGTTTAGCTTCACTTAGGGGCAAATTCACCAAGGGTCGAATATCGAGGGTTAATTAACCCTCGATATTCGACTGGAGATTAAAATCCTTCGACTTATCGAATATCGAAGTCGAAGGATTTTAGTGCAAATAGTTTGATCGAACTATCAAAGGAATAATCCTTCGATGGAACGATTAAATCCTTCGAATCGAACGATTCGAAGGAATTTAATCCGACGATCGAAGGATTATCTTTCAACCAAAAAAATTTAGGTAAGCCTATGGGGACCTTCCCCATAGACTAACATTGTGTTCGGTAGGTTTTAGATGGTGAACTAGGGGGTCGAAGCTTTTTCTTAAAGAGAGAGTACTTCGACTATCGAATGGTCGAATAGTCGTAGTCGAAGGTCGAAGTAGCCCAAAAAACACTTCGAAATTCGAAGTTTTTTTACTTTGAATCCTTCACTAAGGGGCCGATTCACGAAGGGTCGAATATCGAGGGTTAATTAACCCTCGATATTCGACTGGGAACTAAAATCGTTCGACTTCGAATATCGAAGTCGAACGATTTTGCGCAAATCCTGCGATCGAACGATTCAAAGGATTTTAATTCAACGATCGAAGGAAAATCCTTTGATCAAAAAATCACAGGCAAACCTATGGGGACCTTCCCCATAGGCTAACAACATTGACTTCGGTAGCTTTTAGCTGCCGAAGTAGGGGGTCGAAGTTTTTCTTAAAGGGACAGTACTTTGACTATCGAATAGTCGAACGATTTTTAATTCTAATCGTTCGAATCGTTCGAATTCGATCGCATTCAATCGAATTTAACCAATTCGATGGTCGTAGTACCCAAAAAATACTTCGAAATTCGATTTTTTTTTTATTCGAACCCTTCACCCGAATTTCGTGAATCGGCCCCTTAAAGTTTGTGTGTGTTTTGTTATGTTTGTTATTTTGTGTTTAAGCTTTTTGTATATAATCAGCTGAGTTTTTGCTAAGGTGGGAATGAAGAGCACCACCATAACATATATATTCTCCCGCAAGGCGGAGATAATAGGACAAAGAAATAGCTTGATTTTAGTCACTTCAAAAAGCACAAGGAAGAGCATCTTTAAGACAATAAGCAACTGCTGTGGGCCGGCCAGCCCAGGTCTTTGCTGCCGGTGTTGCTCTACCCTTACATATGCGCAAGCCAGTATCAGGTCTGCTGCCTTCTGCACAACACTTCCTGGCTTCCCCTTCATGTCCTTTTTGCCTTGCCTGGGATCTTGTATAATCTAATATTTACTCTACCATTTTTTTTTATTACTTTGTTGTCCAGCTTAGTCATAAGCCTCCCACAAGGCAGTGAGAATAGTGCAAAGTCTCCTCTGGTGGCAGTGGAGTATGCCAAAAAGTCTCCTCTGGTGGCAGTGGAGTATGCCAAATACTCCATTTTTGTCCCTTCAAAAAGTACAAGGAAGAGCTTCATGAAGACAAAAAGCACCTGGTAGGTGCTTTGGGGGGTTCAGTCCCAGATCTTTTCTTGACAGTGCCGCTCTACATGTACATATGCACAACCAGGTTTCAGGTTTGCTGCCTTCCTGTCCAACACTTCCTTGCCTCCCCCTCATGTCCTTTCCGCCTTTCCTGTGATATTGTGTAATGTAATTTTTACTTTTTTGGGGTTTTTAAATGTCTTCATTGTTCAACTTAGTCCTCAGTCATAAGCCTTGTTGCCATAGCAATGCAATGGGTACTACCTTCTCTGGGGTATATTTATCAAAGAGTGAAGTTCCGTCACTAGAGTGAAATTCCGCCACTCTCCATTCATTTCTATGGGATTTTTATAGGCGTATTTATCAAAGGGTGAACTTTCAATTTCACCCATTGATAAATACGCCTTTCAAAATCCCATAGAAATGGATTGAGAGCTGCAGAATTTCACACTAGTGGCGGAACTTCACTCTTTGATAAATATACCCCTCTGAGTCTTGCTACTCACTGCTGGAGACCACAGAATTGTAATAGTTCGTAGATTTATTGCACTGGGGTGCAAATAAATATTTTTGAAATGTAACTGTTCTAGAATTCAATTCCAACATATAGTAAAGTTTTTTTTGTCATTTTTTAAATTAGTGGTGTGGTGATCTTGTGGGTATTGAAGTATTCTTCAAAATTAATTCATATTTTTTTCTAGACACTCTAAATGGGAGGGGTAGGCATATATGAACATACTGTATCATGAACATAGAGGGATCCCAAACCCTTTGAACCCATGAGCAACATTCAGATGTTAAAGGAGCTGGGAGCAACATTAGCATGAAAAATGTTGTTTTGATGCTAAATAAGTGCTGTGATTGGCCGTTTGGTAGCCCCTAGGTGCACTGTCAACCTACTTGAGGTTCTGTTTGGTAGAATATGTGGTTTTTATGCAATAAACACATGCCACAAGTCAGTAATTCAAAAATAAGTGCTTGGTTTGAGGCCACTGGGAGCAACATCCAAGGGGTTGGAGAGAAACATGTTGCTCATGAGCTACTGGTTGGGGATCACTGAGTTAATACATAACTCAACCATAAGCATAATAAATTACTGACACCAGACAAAGATGCAGTTACAAACTTTTTATTTTAATCATTAATTAAATACCAAGCTTGGCCAGGCATTGCCATTCTAATATGCCAACCATGGACTTAAAGGGGACATTTCATATAATACACATCTTTAGTTATATTATTGTTCTTTCCTTGCAGTATGTAATGATGCAGAAAAAAGCAGTTGAAAGCATTTTATCTCCTAAAATGTTCATTTTATTAGAGCTGCAAGGAGATGTTCTCTCTTCTGCATCTAGGCTGAAATGACGGGTGGGAGTGTCTGTTCTTTCTCCCACAGGAAATTGTCATAGCATTGACTGACAGGCTGAACACTGGCATAGCACACAAAGCCCCTCCTACCTTCCTGCCTGTGTCTCGTCAGCCTGCAGGTAACTCTTACGCCAATACTACATGCATCCAACTATATTATTATTAACATGTATTTATATAGCGCCATAATATTGCGTAGCGCTGTCTATTGGTAGATGCAGGGAGTTGGAGCAAAACAGATCTGTAAAAAAATTTTCTTAATAAAACGGTGTTTTATGCATTTATTTTTTAAGCAATAGGCAAATAATTGAGCTGGGAAGGCAGCAGGGAAGGGATCGTTAAGGCAGCAGTAGAGAGGTGGCGAGTTACAGCTGCGGGGAGGCAATAGGGGAAGGTGACAGAAAGAGATTAGTAGAGTCAGCAGGGAAGCGATCCTAAAGGCAACAGAGAGGTGTCGATCTCGGGGAGCCAATTAGGAAAGAAGGCAGAGAGGTGACGAGCTGCAGGCAGCCAATCGGGAAAGGAAGCAGAGAGGCGTCGAGCTGCGGTCAGCCAATCGGGAAAGGCAGCAGAGAGGTGTTAGGTGGGGAGACAATCAGGAAAGGAAGCAGAGAGGTGTTGGGTGGGGAGCCAGTGGAGGAAGGCAGCAGGAGGAGACTGGAGAAAGCAGAGGGGACACAATGGGGGAAATGCAGCGGGACATAATAGGAATGGCAGCAGAGAGATGATCAGGGAAGATATTGGTAAAAGCAGCAGGGAGCCGATAAGGGTAGGCATTGGGGAGGAGATGAGACACGAATTAAGGAAGTAAGTCTGCGCCAATATGACATCAGTGAAAGCACCTCCTATGTCTGTCACGCAGTCCAGCCACTAGCTTTGGAATGACCGGCGGCCGCTGAGCAATGCAGAGAGGAGCCTTAGGGGGAAATTCACTAAAATGAGAAGTGGCTAACGCTAGCGAAAATTCGCCAGCGTGACGTCATTTTGCCACTTCGTCAATTTACTAAATGTGTCACTGGTGAAAAATCGCTAGCAAAGTAGATAGACTAGCGCAACTTTGCACCCTAACGCCAGGTGAAGTTGCACTCAGGCAAAGGGGCGAAACTACGCAAATTTACTGGTTTTTTTTCCTGAACGTTACCTCTTTCGCCAGAGTTTACTTCACCAGGTCAGACCAGGCGAAGTGCAATAGAGTAGATTAGAATTTGTAAAAATTCTAAATCCCAAAAAAATGCTGGAGTGTTTTCATTTTTAAAGGGTGATAGCCTGAAAAAGATCGTAAAATTTTAATGGGTTACCCTCCTTCCCCCCTACATTTCCTAACATATGGCAACTAAACTATACAGTAGGGACATGTGTAGGGCATAAGAACAACTTTATTTTCTCTTAGAATGGTTTCCCAGGCTTGTGTAGTGTTGTGTACTTTATGCTCTTTTTGTGTCCATTGGATTTGAACTTGGCGCCGTATGCAAATTAGGCATCGCTAGAGTAACTTCGCTTTGCCTGACGAATTAAAGGAACAGTTCAGTGTGAAAATAAAAACCGTGTAAATAGATAGGCTGTGCAAAATAAAAAATGTTTCTAATATAGTTAGTTAGACAAAAATGTAATATATAAAGGCTGGAGTGAACACAGTCTAATAAAACAGAATTCAACTTCCTGCTTTTCAGCTCTATAACTCTGAGTTAGTCAGCGACTTGAAGGGGGGCCACATGGTACATTTCTGTTCAGTGAGTTTGTAATTGATCCTCAGCATTCAGCTCAGATTCAAAAGCAACAGATATGACCCATGTGGCCTCCCCTCAAGTCTCTGATTGGTTACTGCCTGGTAACCAGGGTAACCAGTCTGTGTAAACCAAGAGAGCTGAAAAGCAGGAAGTAGTGTTCAGACTGACTTGTTATACATCAAATCACTCCAGCCTTTATACATTACATTTTTGGCTAACTAACTATATTAGAAACATTTTTTATTTTGCACAGCCTATCTATTTACCCAGTTTTTATTTTTACACTGAACAATTCCTTTAACGCATTTGATTGTAATATAGTCTATGGAAGATGGCCAATGGTTTATCATACCGCCACACCAATCCCAGTTAATTCATTAATTTGGGATATCTAATCCAATTGGTGAAAAATGTACCATATCATCTCGAAACAGCTATTCTCCCGCATTTTCTTGCTTGTGGTGTCTGTATATGAAGTTGTTTTGCAAAGTTATAAATGTTATGGTTCAGCTTACACCTACATCTTTCAACCGGCTTTAATTGCCTGGATTGCCATGACAGTCTTGAGCATAGTTTCTGACCATGCCAGTACAACATCTGGCATGAGTAGAGAAATATGGGGCAAATCATACTTAGGCAATAGTTTTAAGAAAACCTATGTCATTGCCTCCCATATGAATTACTATCACTAAAGGGTATCCCCATTTTTTAATCATCAAATATACGGCACTTAAAGGGATACTATCATGGGGAAAATTATTTTTTTTCCAAAATGAATCAGTTAATAGTGCTGCTCCAGCAGAATTCTGCACTGAAATCCATTTCTCAAAAGAGCAAACAGATTTTTTTATATTCAATTTTGAAATCTGACATGGGCCTAGACACATTGTCAATTTCCCAGCTGCCCCAAGTCATGTGACTTGTGCTCTGATAAACTTCAGACACTCTTTACTGCTGTACTGCAAGTTAGAGTGATATCACCCCCTCCCTCTTCCCCCCCCAGCAGCCAAACAAAAGAACAATGGGAAGGTAACCAGATAACAGCTCCCTAACACAAGATAACAGCTGCCTGGTAGATCTAAGAACAACACTCAATAGTAAAAACCCATGTCTCACTGAGACACATTCAGTTACATTGAGAAGGAAAAACAGCAGCCTGCCAGAAAGCATTTCTCTCCTAAAGTGCAGGCACAAGTCACATGACCAGGGGCAGCTGGAAAATTGACAAAATGTCTAGCCCCATGTCAGATTTCAAAATTGAATATAAAAAAATCTGTTTGCTCTTTTGAGAAATGGATTTCAGTGCAGAATTCTGCTGGAGTAGCACTATTAACTGATGCATTTTGAAAAAAACATGTTTTCCGATGACAGGATCCCTTTAACTAAAACCATTTACCACCTCTGATATCATTCCATCTGATAATGTACGTCTCTAAGATTCGGTCCATCCATATGGGCGCTTTTTTGCTCTCAGTTCTGCCCAATGAATGTAAGAATGACAAATTCTCCAGATTTGGATGAGATCTGAAAGAAATAATATGCTAATTAGGTAAATGCATATGAAAGAGACCAGAGTTGCGGACATATAATTTGTAGTGATCAAAGGACCTTCTTCCAATTTTCTTAATTATTTCCATCCTCTCTTCCCACAGAACAACTTGAGTTGCTACTCCAGTACGGAAGGAGTGGGATCAGTAATGTTTATCTGGGGGTGCCCAGTATTTAAAACACTTAGGGACCCATTACTAAGCACGAGTGAAGGATTCAAAGTTAAAAAAAGTCAAATTTCTATGTTTTTTTTGGGTACTTCGACCATCGAATAGGCTACTTCAACCTTCGACTACAACTTCGAATCGAACGATTCAAACTAAAAATCGTTCGACTATTCGACCATTCGATAGTCGAAGTACTGTTTCTTTAAAAAAAAAACTTTGACTACCTACTTCGGCGCTTTAAACCTACCGAGCATCAATGTTAGCCTATGGGGACCTTGCCCATAAGCTTTCTATGCTTTTTTTGATCGAAGGAAAATCCTTCGATCGATGGATTAATATCCTTCAAATGGTCGAATATCGAGGCTTAATTACCTCTCGATATTCAACCCTTAGTAAATGTGCCCCATACTGATAACTCTATTGAACTGAAATCTGGATACCACAGTATTCCCATACTGGTTTGTCTCCTACTTTTGCGACACTTGGAAACCAATAGTTATGCCGTAGCAGGGTTTGTGGGAGGTAACACGTAAATTGCCAGATTTGTACTGCCTTCAGCCATTTCACTCTAGCATGCTTTAGCATTGCATTGTTATAAGCTGTATTTGGTGTTTTTTCAATGAGCAACCAGTAAAAGGGAGTTATGGAGGTACCCAAAAGAAGATTATGCAATTATGCAGTTTGTTGGTGTGCCTCTTCCATACAGGAGGCAAATTAACTCATTTGTGCTGCCAGGTAATAATGTATAAGTACACGTTGGAGAAAGCTACTCCCCCTATAAGATAAAAAAACCTGTTTATTCAGAACAATGTCTATTGT
This sequence comes from Xenopus petersii, assembly GCA_038501925.1. Lineage (NCBI taxonomy): Eukaryota > Metazoa > Chordata > Amphibia > Anura > Pipidae > Xenopus > Xenopus petersii. Next base: position 15,052,367 of record CM076674.1, read on the forward strand.
TTATTTTGCGGCTATGTGCCTAAGTGAAGTGCTGGCCCCAAATAAAGTTAATTCTGGAGGATTTAACTTTTTAACAAATCCAAAAAGCCGAGTGATGATGAACATAATATAAAGTTTGAAAAGGCAAGAAAGGGAATAAACTTAATATAATAACATTGTTATGTAGACATGACATAACTAAAATAAACGTAACACACAGTGAATATTTTAAGCATAGTAAGTGATTAATTTACTTTATTTACTTTAATGAGCAATTATAGTCACCCATAGACTCCATTAAGAACAAATAACGTTTTTCAAATTGATTTCCCTTCCCTGTAGTAATAAATCAGTACTTGATCCCAAATAAGATTTAATTAATCCTTATTAGAGGCAAAACAGTCTTGTTGGGTTTAATTAATGTTTAAATGATTTTTTTGGAGACTTAAGGTATGAAGATATGAATTAAGGAAAGATCAAGTCCTGAACATTCTGTATAAGAGGTCCCATACCTGTACACACCAAAGTGTATTAGGCTCTCACCCCACTTCTAGAGATCCAAAGTACAATTTTGCACTTGTGTTTTCAAATATACTTCACGTTGTCCCACTTTTCCTTTCTGTCATAGGAAACTATTTCATTTTATTTAACATTCACACATTTCAAGAAGCAAAAAACCTATTTTCTGTTTCTTTAACTTCCTCATAAGCTAATAGCTATACTGTCCATTCATTCTTGTATTAATATATTCCCCATACTGGTATTGTGTTATCCATTTGAGCAAGCCCCCAGCTTCATCTGGAATGCTGCTTTATGTCCTTTCATACATATTAAAGAAGTTGCTGCTTTTAACCTCCTGCACAAAATTTCAAAAGTTTCATCCTTGAATGAACCATGTTTTTAGACAAGTAATATTGCGACTAGAGGTTTCACTGAATGGTTAGATAGTTGTATATTGAATATAAATCTGAGATATTTGCTCTCTCTGTACCTTGCCAAATAAATCTTTAAATAGGACATTGGTGAATATTTGAACTCTGTGCCTCTTCAAAGAGATTGGTTTCTTTTGTCGTAGAGCAGGATGGAATAAAATGACTTTTTTTCCTTTATTCCATCTGAAATTCAGCCAACCCCTGCCCCACACACCTACACTTACAGCAATAAACAAAATGCTCCATTAATAAAGAATTCTGCACATTTCACACATAATTGATTTTTGCAGAGTCACAGGCAGCATTCCAGTGTTTATTTACGGTAAAATAAAGATGCTACTGAATTGAATTTTACTCTATGGGAGATATTAGCACAGAAGAAATCTTTTTTCCATGTGGCAATATTTCCAGGTCAAAATTTACCAACTTATAAGGGGCCCATTTACTAACAATTGAATTGCAATTTTTTTTTCCAGACAAATCTCTTAAAAATCACGGTTTCCCTCAAGATTTAGTAAGGTACAGGTTTATCACCCACGTGCTATTCATTCCTATGGGATTTTGGGAAGCGTATTTTTATCAAATGGTGAGTTCTAACTTTCACCAAACCACGAAAACCTCTAATAAAAAACTTGTCTAAGGTCCTAAAAAAGTCAATGGGAGCTGCACTGATCCTATTGGACCATTTTACATCAACTCAGACTTTTAGAGTTTTATTATTTTCTTTTTCTATGTATTGTCCTAAAAACTCTAAACTTTAGAGATTTTAGAGGTATTTGGATTGTTTAGAGCTTTATTTTCCGTTCGTACTTTTTTTATTCTGAACTTTTAATAAATTCCATGACACTCGTAGTTTTACAGTTTGACTTTAGTTGTAGTTTCAATAACCTCAAACCACTCAAATCTGACCTTTGTTAGATAGGCCATCTAATACTGGGTATGATCAGAAGTGTTATTGAAGGATCACAAGCTTCAGAGCTAATTTCAAGTTTGCTGTTGTTATGTTTGTAAGGGACCCTTCAGTGTATTAAAGGCGCCGTACACTAGTTGTAAAACAGAAAGAATATTTATTTAAAAGTTGACACGAGTTTTACTCATGACTCAGTTGGCCAGTCAGTTCCTTCCACAGCTGTACAAGTGATCTCATGTACCCCACAGCAAACAAAACCTACAAACTCAACGTAAGGCCTTATCCGTGCACCACCTACTGGTCAGACAGTCCGTTAAACGATCTGCAACCATGCTGCCACTTTGCAGAGTGATTTGTCTAAGTTGGAAAACTGGGCAGCAAACTGGAAAATGAGGTTCAATGTTGACAAATGCTGGTTATGCACTTTGGCAAAAATAATATAAATGGCAGTGTGTTGGGAGTATCCTTAAATGAGAAGGATCTTGGGGTCTTTGTAGATAACAAGTTGTCTAATTCTGGGCAGTGTCATTCTGTGGCTACTAAAGCAAATAAAGTTCTGTCTTGTATAAAAAAGGGCATTAACTCAAGGGATGAAAACATAATTATGCCTCTTTATAGGTCCCTGGTAAGGCCTCATCTGGAGTATGCAGTACAGTTTTGGACTCCAGTCCTTAAGAGGGATATAAATGAGCTGGAGTGAGTGCAGAGACGTGCAACTAAACTGGTTAGAGGGAGGGAAGAGTTAAATTATGAGGGTAGACTGTCAAGGTTGGGGTTGTTTTCTCTGGAAAAAAGGTGCTTGCGAGGGGACATGATTACACTTTACAAGTACATTAGAGGACATTATAGACAAATAGCAGGGGACCTTTTTACCCATAAAGTGGATCACCGTACCAGAGGCCTCCCCTTTAGACTAGAAGAAAAGAACTTTCATTTGAAGCAACGTAGGGGGTTCTTCACAGTCAGGACAGTGAGGTTGTGGAATGCACTGCCGGGTGATGTTGTGATGCTGATTCAGTTAATGACTATAAGAATGGCTTGGATTATTTTTTGGACAGACATAATATCAAAGGCTATTGTGATACTAAACTCTATAGTTAGTATAGGTATGGGTATATAGAATTTAATTAAAAGTAGGGAGGGGTGTGTGTATGGATGCTGTGTTTTCATTTGGAGGGGTTGAACTTGATGGACTTTGTCTTTTTTCAACCCAATTTAACTATGTAACTATGTAACCCTCTGTCTTGCCCCAGTTAGGACTTTGTATCTGTGCTACCTCCGTTTCAGCCAGTTGAACACAGGGTTGACTGGGGGGCCCGGGGTCCACTGGGACTACTGTCCATGGCCCCCTCCGACCCCCCACCCACCATGATGCGCTGCTCAGCAGCCTGCTTAAGGGCAGGCCTGCTTGAAAGACGCTGATTGGCACGCCTGCTTGAAAGGTGCCACTCGACGCTCCTGCTCGAAAGGCGCCGATCGGTGCACCTGCTCGAAAGGCGCCGCTTGGCGCACCTGCATGAATGCCGCTGCGCAGCACCTAAAGAAAACTTTTTTGTTTGTATAATCTGAACGGGAAACGGGTCTGGCCCGGCGGGGGCCAGTTAAGGGTCGGGGCCCACCGGGTTTTTTTCCCGGTATCCCGTTGGGCCAATCCAACACTGGTTGAACACCACATCAGTCTAATATTTAACTTGGATCTAGAGCCCAGGTAACTTTATTGTAGCATGCTGGAGTCCTTTAGTGCCCAAACAGAGGTACAACTATATAGCGTTAAAGAATTATTCCAAAGCATGCTTATAAGTTAAAAAATATAAGTTTATTACATATTATAAAAGTCAAACAATCCCCTCAGGGCGCCATGAGGGGATTGTTTGACTTTTATAATATGTAATAAACTTATATTTTTTAACTTATAAGCATGCTTTGGAATAATTCTTTAACGCTATATGAAAACCACATCAGTGTCCCCTTTGACCTTTCCGGGAAGGCATTTCACGTCACCTTGGCCCGGGTTGTCCGCTTGACCCTATCTGCACACTTACTCCCTGACTGTGGCTGAACCATGGCTACTAAGACACTCTCTCCTGGTTGAAGTGCCAGCTACCAGTTCTCACTAGCCCTGCCTGGCTAAGGCCACACTTGGAGATCTACCTAGCTACACCTTCTGGACCTGAAAACCACACCCTGGGCAGAACCCCTCCTTTTATACCCTTTACCACCTGTCTCTCTATTTCCCTCTAGTGGCCAAGAGGAACATTACACCCATACTATATGATTCTACTGCCACATAGTGGAAAGTCTGCAAATTACCACTCACCAATACACCCATAAGTTTTTATTCATCACTGCCATACACACAAAAATGCATTACATCACACCTCAACAATCATAACATTCACCCTCTTAGATGTTGTCACATTTATAGCACTTTGCATTCGGCTTCTCCTCCCAAATGAAATTAAATGTAGACTTGCCATTGCAGTCAGTTTTCTTAAATCTATATCTTTTCAAATACATTTTATTTTACTATTTTTCTATCCGGAGATCCCAGCCAAAATTCTACATGGGACCCATACTATTACACAATCACCCTCACAAAGAGACTTGGGTGCCAGTGGTCCCTAACCAGTAGATTTATTACACAAATATATAAATGTACACCAAAGGTATAATATCACAATCTACACATCAAATTTATATTTGATATTACTCACACTACAGATGTCTGCCCCCACTGTACCAACAGTAATGAAATTGATTATACAAAGATTTCCCTAAGTTCTACTCACTTAATGATGATCCCCAACTAGTGGATTGTGAGCAACAGGTTTCTCTCTTGACACCTTGGATGTTGCTCCTAGTTGCCTCAAAGTAGGTGCTTCTTTCTGAATTCCTTGCTAAAAGTTAAGCTTTTAGTTGCATAAAAAACAGGGGTACTGTCAAAGAGAGCCTCCTGTAGTCTACCAGTCCATAATGGGGCTACCAAATAGCCCTTATTTGACACACAAACTTTTGCATGCTAATGTTGCTCTCCAACCTGTTTTTTTTACAATTGAATGTCTCATGGGTAAAAAAGGTTGGGGACCCCTGCCCTACAACTTACCTAGAAACTACTAAGGTTTTAAGTTTCAAACTCCTAAGGATGCCATAATAGTGAAAAGTGCTGTACTGGCCAAATTATTCCCACTACCTACAAGGTCCTCAAAGTGGTACTCCAAGATAATACTCATTACTGTTAGCCTATCTACATGAGTCCCTATGCTGGCAGGTGATTTATTCTTCTGCTTTACTTGCTGGAGGCTCTAACTCTGAGCCTTTTAGGCATTCAAAGAGCACTAAACCCAGTTATCACCTTCTTTTTATAGACTAGAGAAACAATGTAATATAACGTGTCAATTCCCAATCTGCCCCCGAGCATGCTAGCCTAAATGGTAAACCACTTCTCCAACCCATAATTTTAATAGACCAAGCCCAACAGCTAAGGCTAACGGTAACATCAGAACTCTTCTACATAGACTCAAACCTTCATAGATCTATGATGGACAACAATGAGTTTCCTTTTTTTAAAACTGTTTCACTTATTTCCGACAAAATGTATTTATTAATATATACGTTCTACAGGTATAGGACCCTTTATACGGAAAATCATTATCTAGAAATTAGGGGAAGACTATCTCCCATAGGATCCATTTCAATCTAATAATTCAATTGTTTTAATCTCTGTCCTTATTGGAGGCAAAACAATCCTGTTGGGTTAATTTCATGTTGAAAAATTTTAGTTTGAAGATCCAAATAACAGAAAGATTCCTTATTCATCAAATCCTAAAATCCCAGGTCCCGAGTATTCTGGATAATAGGTCCCATACCTGTACCACACTTCTATGGGGATGTAATTGACTGATCTTGTAGTGCCAGTTGGTTAGTTTTCAGAGACACTTATCAAGCTGAAATACTTGTGACTTCACGAACATGGTGATAAAATATTCTTGAATGATACTGAATTCACAGCAGGATAGAACTGATAATTTGTTTTTGGGGCAACTACATTTTACGCTGAGTGCTGTGATGTTTCAAAGCAAGAATCATCATCTTTTAGCACATCTGCATTATGGGCACATATCACACAGTAGTAAAGAGGTGTTAAAGCTCTCACAAAGGCGACAGTTGTACGGCTGATATAAGATGATGCGCTGGTGGGAAACAAGATGTGAATAACTTTTCAGGTTGCATTTTAATTAGAATTTAAATTGAGAAGAGAGACTGTCTGAGGTTAGGATAAGGCTCCTATAATGACAAACATTTTAAGACTGAAACAAGCTTAAAATCTTATTACTGAGACTGACAATGACTACATACACCATGCAGCAGATTTTAGACTAATTCAATGCATATATTTTCAGAAAATCCTTTGGCTTCAGGTTTCTATGTTGCATTGGCCTTTATGGTGATTTAACCCTTTGCCTGCCACTCAGCGGGCATTTATTTCTGCATTATATATTTTCTTATATTGTGACATTTATGTGATATATATTCAGTATCTTGTTTGTCAGTCCCTTCACGTTGTTCTTCTAGGTCTAACTTTTCTAAGTATTTTGAACACTGACCACTCATTTTATTTGTTTTGGTGATTTTAATGCACCTCTACATCTGCATACTGGAATACAAACAATAAAATCCAACGTGAATTTTTGTTACTTGTTTTTGCCTGTAAAACTTGCAGGGGGAAGGTACAGGTACGGGGCGTGTAACCTAGAATGCTTTGGGACCTGGGGTTTTCTGGATAATTGATCTTTCTGTAATTTGGATCTTCATACATTATGGGGCCAATTCACGAAATTCGAGTGAAGGGTTCGAATAAAAAAAAATTCGAATTTCGAAGTTTTTTTGGGCTACTTCGACCATCGAATGGGCTACTTCGACCTTCGACTTCGAATCGAATGATTCGAACTAAAAATCGTTCGGCTATTCGACCATTCGATAGTCGAAGTACTGTCTCTTTAAGAAAAACTTCGACCCCCTACTTCGGCAGCTAAAAGCTACCAAAGTCAATGTTAGCCTATGGGGAAGGTCCCCATAGGCTTGCCTGGGATTTTTTGATCGAAGGATTTTCCTTCGATCGTTGGATTAAAATCCTTCGAATCGTTCGATTCGAAGGATTTAATCGTTTGATCGAACTAAAAATCCTTCGATCGATCGATCGCAGGATTTGCGCAAAATCGTTTGACTTCGATATTCGAAGTCGAACGATTTTAGTTCCCAGTCGAATATCGAGGGTTAATTAACCCTCGATATTCGACCCTTCGTGAATCGGCCCCTAAGTCTACTAGAAAATAAACATTAAGGGTTAAGTTAAACATTAAGTTTATTAAAGTGCAAATGCTAAAAACTTGAAACTTGTTTTTTTACTAGAAAATCTGAAGACATTTTTCGAGATCTATTATATCCCGAGGCTACACAAAGTCTGAATCAGCCATCTCAGACTTGCCGAAGGTTGTGTATAAGTCAATGGGAGAGGTCCCATTCCTATTTGGAAGTTTCTGTGGTCTGCATTGGAATTAGCCCGAAGATCAGAGCAAAAATCCTTGAAAAAGCCTGAAGAAATTATACAATTCAGGTTTTTGCTAGATTTTATCAAGTTTTTCCCCAATCCGATGAAAATTAGATTTTTAAATAATAAATAAGGTCAAATTGTGGATTCTAGTTTGGTCTGACTTTTTTATTTTAAAAAATCTGATAATTTTGGATTTTAATAAATAATTCCCTAAATAAACCCAATAGGCTGGTTTTGCTTCCAATAAGGATTAATTATATCTTAGTTGGGATCACGTACAAAGTATTGTTTTATTATTACAGAGAAAAATAAAATATTTTTTTAAAAATATAGTTTCTTTGATTAAAAATGAAGTCTATGGGGTAAATTTATCAAAGAGTTAAGTTAATAGTGAAGTTCCGCCACTAGAATGAAATTCCGCCACTCTCCATTCATTTCTATGGGATTTTTATAGGCGTTTTTATCAAAGGGTGAACTTTCACATTCACCCATTGATAATACTTTCAAAATCCCATAGCAATGAATGGAGAGCTGCGGAATTTCACTCTAGTGGCGGAACTTCACTCTTTGATAAATTTACCCCATTAACAGGTTTACAGATAATGGATCCTGTTTTGAACGCTGTTCACTTATTTTATTAACTTTGGGTGAAACTAGAATTGCTACAATAAGTATAGAATTATTGTGCTTGAAAAATATGTATTTGGGTTGTATTATAGGGTTAGGTTTGGAGGCCTATTTATGAAAGGTCAGATTTTAGTGGTTTTAGAGATTTTTGAAACTACGACTAAATAACTGGTTGAGTTTTTTAACGGGAAAACTCAATTTTTTTGAGATTTATTATAAACTAAATTGTATGGTATCCATTCCATCATTGCAGAAAGAATTCTTATTATATAGTTTTATATAAAATATGTAACAATGAGTAAACAGTTACACAAGATGCACAATAGAAACATTTTCCGTATTAATTAGGCAATTGCTTTCCTTTTATAAGAGCATTTTGTGTCCCTAACTAATGCAGCAATGAAATGGAAAATGATCAGCATATTTGTCTATTAAATGCACTAATATATGATTGGTGTATTATTATAGCTATGCTAATTTCAGTTGTATAAAGCAAGGTTATTGTGCTGGTTAACATAGTACATATATTTTAAAGGATTTCATGTTTATGGCATTAGAAAGAATAAACGCTGAATAGTGTCACACTGCTTGCAGCCACTGGCGGATAAATCATTTGCTGCACTTTGCTGACAGATGTATCTCTAAAAGGCATACTTAGCTGTGCTTTGTAACAGGCAGAGATTGCATTCCTTACATCTAGGTCATCTCAGTTTAACTGCTTTTGCTAGGTATTTTATGATAAAAAGCTCTGATTTGCAAAACAATTAAGCAAAGTCCAGCTTGCAGCTTTCTGGAGGATATGGCATTACGTTTTATTCCTCTGATTTGTGAGAATCATCAAATTATCCTCTGTTATAAGGCAAGGTAGGGCCAGGGGCATAACTACAGAGGAAGCAGACCCTGGGGCAAATTTACTGCACGACGAAGCGCCTAACGCTAGCGTGAATGCGCCAGCGTTGTGCATTTTCGTTAATTCGCGATTCACTAACGGAAGCTGGCGTAAATTCGCTAGTGTTACTTCGCACCCGTATGCCTGGCGAATTTGCGCAACAGACGTAACTACACAAATAATTCACTGAGCCGCAAATTATTCTGAACGCTACCTTGAAGTGCAATAGAGTAGATAGGGATTGCTTCAAAAAAAGTTAAACATTTTTCTAAGTCCCAAAAAAAGCTGGCGTTTTTTCATTTTTTATGGGTGATAGGCTGAAAAAGATTGAACATTTTTTTTGGGGCTACTCTCCTTCCCCCCTACATTTCCTAACTCATGGCACCTTAACTATACATTGTGCACATGTGTAGGGCAATTATTTGCTGTTTTGAAGGTTTCCCAGGCTTGTGTAGTTCTGCTACATATACCTCCATTGTAACTTCAATTTGGCGCCGTATGCAAATTAACCATCGCTAGCGTAACTTTGCTTTGCTTGACGAATTAACGCTAGCGCAACTTTGCAACCTTACGCTTCCCCTGAGTGCAACTTCGGATTTTAGTGAATTTGCGTAGCGCTGGCGAAAATACGCCTGACGAAGCATGGCGAAGCGGACGCTGGCGCAACAACGAATCTTAGAGAATGTCCCACCCTGTGTTTGCAACGCGGGACAGGAGGTTTAAGAGGCCCCATGTAAGACGCATTGGAAGATTGCAGCGGTCTCTTACCTCCCGGTGCGTCTCTGCTAGACTTATGGTGCATAGGCGCGCACTTCCGTTTTCATCACGCTTGGGGGTAATGGACGGTGGCGTCATCAGCACTAGACACTGAGCGTCATGACGTCAGGTTTTGGCGCAGGATTAGAAATTTTACATCAAATCTTCCTTAAAAAACAGGTTCTCCTTTCTATCTGTGCTTGGCTTCAGTTCACTGATCCTGCCCTTTGCTCTGTCTTTGAATTCCTGGTTTTGAGGCCTGCTTTGAAATTTTTGCTTGAATCACAATTACGTCTTCTCTAAATCCTTACCGGTATCTCGTTTACGGACTTATTTCTAGTTACACACTTTTTTCCCTGTTGGTTTCCGCAGCAGAAAGCCCGGGGCCCCAAAAGGGCTTCGGTGAACACCGGAATCTACAGGGTTTCCCTGTGCATTTGAGTGCACCCATCACTGTGCAAGGTTCCTAATAACATGATCATTACACCCCATGTAGCAATTTAAATTTATAATGGTGAATAGGGATTTTTGGGGGGCTCTAAAATTAATTTGCTATGAGGCCTAGTAACATCCAGTTACACCACTGGGTACGGCTTTAGGAACTTGGAACAAGAACATAGACTATTCCAGAGTAGAAATTTTTATGTGGCAAAATTTTAACAACAATGCATTTTTATTTAACTTTCTCTTAGAAATGACTATTAGCTCTGAAACACAATGGGGAAAATTCACTAATCGCCGAAAATTCGCCAGCGTCAGCTTCGCCGCACTTCACCAGGCATACATTCGCCAGGGCTGTGCAAATTCACTAAAATCTGAAGTTGCGTCCAGGGAGGCCAAAGGTAGTTAAGTTGCGCTACTGTTACTTCGTCAAGCAAAGCGAAGTTACCATAGCGATGCCTAATTTGCATACAGTGCCAAGTTAAAGTACAATGGACGTATATGCAGCAGCAACGACATTACACTACACAAGCCCGGGAAACATTAATAAAATAAAATAGAGTTGTTATATTGCCTTACACATGTGCCCACTGTATAGTTTATGTGCCATATGTTAGGAAATGTAGGGGGAAAGGAGGGTACCCCCCAAAAAAATTACAATCTATATATGCCTATCACCCTGAAAAAAGTAAAAGTTGCCAGTGTCCAATATTTTTGAAGAATCTCCTATCTACTTTATTAAGTAAAGTCTGGTGCAAGAGGTAACGTTACGTAAAATCTAAGTTAAGTGAATTAGCATAGTTACGTCCCTTCACCAGAGGCAACTTCGTCTGGCGTTAGGGTGCGACATACCGCTAGAGTCTTGTCTATTTTGTTGAAGTGCCAAAATGATACCATGCTGGCAAATTTTCGCTAGCATTCAGCACTTCGCCCTTTAGTAAATTTCCCCCAATAAATCCTCACAAATCCACCAGAGAAGAGAACATCAGAAGGAGTCAAATTGGTAAGCATGTGGTCATTTGATCACTTTCTAATTTCTAAATCACAGCCTGGTGCTGTTCTGAGACAATTCAATATGTCTTCTGTTTTTTTTGTTCCCACGTCTATGCATTCCCCCCAACCTATCATAACTCTTTGTGCAGTGGCTGACGAGGAGATTTTTCATCCGTGATTGTTTTTGCACAGCTGCGGGCGACAAATCTCCAGGAAATGTGTCTCCATTGAAAATAATTGAAATCACTGGCTGTGAAGTTGTCTGAAGTTTCCTCCCGAGGCAACTTTGGACAACTTTGAAAGAACAAAGGGTTGGTTTTGCGTCGGCGATATATATTATTTTCCAGCGGAGAAGCATTTTCATCTGTACCCTCTTCAGTGCCAATTATCTACTCCTAAAGTTGCTTCCATTAGAATCCTTCAATGGATTATACTCACTGGAACTAATCTTAGAACATTGTTGCCATCCTGAACTTTAATATGAAAATATCCGGCACAGCCTGGATGCAAATTTGTGGAATTCACCAAAAATAAAGGGGGTCTTCTAACCTTAAACATTTAGGGGCCGATTCACGAAGGGTCGAATATCGAGGGTTAATTAACCCTCGATATTCGACTGGGAATTTAAATGCTTCGAATATCGAATTCGAAGGATTTAGCGCTAAAAATTCGATTCGATCGAACGATTAAATCCTTCTAATCGAACGATTCGAAGGATTTTAATTCAACGATCGAAGGAAAATCCTTCGATCAAAAAATCACAGGCAAGCCTATGGGGACCTTCCCCATAGGCTAACATTGACTTCGGTAGCTTTTAGCTGTCGAAGTAGGGGGTCGAAGTTTTTCTTAAAGGGACAGTACTTCGAATGGTCGAATAGTCGAACGATTTCTACTTCTAATCGTTCGAATTCGATCGAATTTAACCAATTCGATGGTCGAAGTACCCAAAAAATACTTCGAAATTCGAATTTTTTTTTATTCGAACCCTTCACCCGAATTTCGTGAATCGGCCCCTAAGACATACTAAGTGCTGCAATACTAGACCAAGCTACAACTTGGAGTTTACTCAGAGGGGGGAAAATATCAGACTTACCATGGTCAAAAGACAATTAAAACAAATATAATGTTCTATCCACAGAGGCCACATGTTTGGTCTGGTCCAAGCAGAAGAAAAGCTCTAGCTGTGCATTTTTCCCTAGTCCCACCAATGTGAGCTATAACATTGTAGGCACCACATGCGCATTTGGTGCCCCAGCTTCAAAACTGCTATGCAAATTTACAGCAATAGCCCTTTTTCTGACTTCCCATATCCACAGCCTTCAATCCCCTTGATGAGAATTAAAAGAACTCAAACAAAGCCCAGAAAGGTTTATTGTAATTATATCTTGCCAACCTTATGGCTGTTTTGTGCTGCTGGAATTCCTGATTCTACAGCCATCATGATGTGACTCCAGTTTCTTTATAGGCTTTGCTAATGATGGCAAAGTATTTGAACAGGAATTGGTGTTCCAATTTCTTTAGAAGCAGAGGATAGTGACAAGCTACACTAGTAATATGGTATTGTTGTTTTCAGTGGCATAACTATAGAGGAACAGACCCCGCTGACGAGGCAGGGAACAGGGGTACCTTGAACTAAGGGGTCTGTTTCAGCCATAGCTAACAAGAAAAAAACCCATCCCCAGCCGCTCTTCTAAACGCCGGGACTGTGTTTCGCCCACTTAACACGACCAGCGCATTTATCTTGATGAGTTACAGCGCACCAGAAGTACAATCTATTCTGGCTTCATCTGTACCTTCGGCGGTAAATGGAGGTGGAGGGAGGATAGGGATCGGAGTTAGGGTTGCCACCTGTCCGGTTTTGACCCAGACAGCCTGGTATTTTGAGGGGCTGCCCGGGTCTATACTTCCTGCCCGGTTTTCCAAATAAGGAAAACCGGGCGGGATCCCCATGATTGACATGGCGATCGGCCAATTGCTGATCGCCGTGTCATAGCCCCGCCCACCGACATCACTGGCCTTCCCACTGATATCACGGACCTGCCCGGTCTCAGCCAGACATAAAGGTGGCAACCCTAATTGGAGTGCACCAGGCCCTTCTGTATATTTTTTTTGCAGGGGGGACCAGTGCACTCTATTTACACCACTGGTTGTTTTATTAGTTGAATAGCTCACTATTGCTGAAGTTTCAGTGATGCTAACCTGCTCCTCATTTTGTGGACTTCTGTATTTAAAGTCCTGTATTTGTGTAAATGACAACATTAAAGGACTAGGTGAAATTGGTGACAAGCATGGAATACATACATAAAATATATATCGAAACAATATTTTTAGATGGCAACTACTAGAAAACAGTCAATAGAAACACAAGAAAGCCATCATACACAGTATAGTGTCACTCAATGTCAGTATCCAGCCAACTAGGAATAGATCTAGGAATAGATCTGTAATCATATGGATCTAGCATATTTTGAATTTCATTTCTATGGGATGACATGCTTATCTGAGTGGCAACTAACTCTTCCTTCACATCTGTTTTATTTAAAGAAAAGTACATTTTGATATTGCCATGAAAACTGATCATATAGTAAAATCAGAGTGTCTTGCCCCAATATCACACACTTAGATCAGCCATGTCAGGTACCATTCCAGAGATGCCAGTCCCACTTATTAGCTCTATCACACTCATGATTACCTTCCTTATTTTCTCTTATATATCCATGATTTCTAATAGGGATGCACCGAATCCAGAATTCTGGCTTTTTCAGCAGGATTCAGACAAATCCTACTGCCCAGCCGAACCGAATCCTAATTTGCATATGCAAATTAGGGGTGGCGTGAAATTGTGTGAAAGGAAGTAAAAAATGTTTTCCCTTCCCCCCCACAATTTGCATATGCAAATTAGGATTCAGATTGGTATTCTGCTGAATCTTTCACAAAGGATTGGTTCGGCTGAATCCAAAATTGTGCATTCAGTGCATCCCTATTTCTAATATAGCCCCTTTGCACCATGCCATGTGGCAATACATAGTCCAAACACACTCAATGCTTATATTTATTCTACTACTAGGGGAGGGATCTGATGCTGCCTGTTACAAAAACCCATAAGAACATTACTACCCAGAACCTTCCTAACCCAGGGAAAGACATACTTCCTGGCAACTGGTTCCATCATGACATTTATGTGGGGTTAATAGAGCATCATGTTTGGATATATTAGATCCCTACATGAACTTGTTTCATATAATGCTTTCTGGTTTGGACATTTAATGGTATATTTATGGGATGTAATTATAATTTAGCTCTTTCCCATTAGCACTCACAATTTCACCTACTTTACGTCTATAAATTAGCAGTGTATAGCTTTTCTCTTCCATATTTATAGTCTCACGTCCTGATTGGTTCTCATATAGCACCGCTAAAGGTTTCACAATGTATGTCCTGCATCAAAGGGAAAATCTGATAATATTACATATTGCTTGCCGGTATTAATCAGCACAGCTAAGACACTATCCCAAGACAACTGCAGAATTTTGAGTAGTTTAGGTTGACACTATGAAAAATTGATTTTTATAAGCCCCTTTTATTGCTGGCAGACATATTTCTTGGGCTGTAATTTACAATTGACTAACATAAATCTTGTTAAATTTAACACTGTTTCTCAGCATTTAATTATCCCATTGCTGACCTCTCTATGGCATCATGTGAACGCTTGCCTGGCTTTTGCTACAGAATTTATATTGTCATTCTAATGTGAATATACACGGTTTAGCAGCAGCGTTGTGTCTTTAAGTCCCTACTAAACGTGGCTTGAGAAGTGGTACAATAGGAAAAACCACACATGCATAAGGGATTTGTAGTTATAGAGATAATAGGCAAGAGGCATATGGCCAAAATATGGTGAAAAATCCTTTCTTTAAAATGGGGGAATTTAATGACTTCAGTCCAAAGGCAGGGCCCTGGATAAACTTTTTATTGAGTGTCAATATCATTATCTGTAAGTGATGGGCGAATTTATTTGCCAGGCGCGAATTTGCGGTGAATTTACATATGGAATCATACAATAGTGAGCATAAGGTATGCAAGCACCACTGCTACTTTAAGGCCATTCTAATGTAACAAATTAGATAACAATATACTGTATAATTATATTATATACTTCAATACACAGAAATACATAATTGACACAATTATCTGCAGAATTTCTTTATCACACTAGAGAATCTTATTAATCAGTATTTACAATTCATCATCATTTCGAATGCCGGGGGTCAGTGCAGCCTCACAATATTACATTATGTACATGGTTTTAGTTTAAATGATGCTCAATCTCTTGTTGATTTGTTTCCATTCCGTTGACTGATTTTATGCAGCCTTGGCTCCATGTTCTGGAAAAGTATTGCAGGGAAAGAGCTGAATGATTTTGAGAGCAATTACTTTTGTTTCTATACAAGAGAAGATCAATAGATCTGAATGGTATGTGAAATAGTATTTATATCTATAACAAAACAAAAAATGTAAATGTTTTATCTCTTGCTGCATATTTGTATTTATTCCTCCTGTTGATAATTTTTATTGCTATGACCTCGTTATATGGAAAGCAAAACTCAGAGATAAGGCTATTTCATGCTTTGATTAAAGACAATTTCCGATAAATGGGCATGAATCAGACAAAGCTATGCTCTTTATACACATTGTCTAAGCTCCAAAGGCTATTTTGATACTAAATTCTATAGTTACTATAGATATGGGTATATTTAACTTATGTGAAATTAGGGAGGGGTGTGTGTATGGATGCTGGGTTTTTCATTTGAAGGGGTTGAACTTGATGGACTTTGTCTTTTTTCAACCTGATTTAACTATGTAACTATGTAACTGATGACTACTGGGGATTAGAGATGTGTGGCTTGACCAGAAACCTGCTGTGACCTGTGGGTTGACCATCGTTGGGTTAAGATTTGGGTATGGGTCAGACAGGGGAAGTACACTCCTCCTCTCATAGACTACCTGATTTTTAATCAGGGGCACACTGAAATAGGGTATAGAGCAAATATATAATGTATATAATAACCACCAGAACTAATAGCAGCATGGCACAGAGACTATTTCATGTATTAATACCCCCAAAACACATAGCAGGATGGCACAGAGATTATTTCAGGTTTCAATACCCCCGAGAACTCATAGCAGGATGACTCAGATATTTAGGGGCACATTTACTTAGGGTCGAATATCGAGGGTTAATTAACCCTCATTATTCAACCATCAAAATAAAATGCTTCGAATATCGAAGTCGAAGGATTTACCGCATTTCCTACGATCGAAGGAAAAATAGTTTTTTAAATCCTTCGAATTGAACGATTCGAAGGATTTTAATCCATCGATCGAACGATTTTCCTTTGATCAGAAAATTGTTAGGAAGCCTATGGGGACCTTCCCCATAGGCTAACATTGAAGTTCTGTAGGTTTTAGGTGGCAAAGTACTTGGTCAAAGTTTTTTTTAAAGAGACAGTTCATTCGACTATCGAATGGTCGACTAGTCAAATGATTTTTAGTTCAAATCATAGTCGAAGTAGCCAAAAAAATCATGCGAAATTAAATTTTTTTTTTTAATTCTATTCCTTCACTCGAGCTAAGTAAATGTGCCCCTTAATGTATAAATACGCCCCCACAAAAAACTCATAGCAGGATGGCACATTTATTATTTCAAAAAGGTAACGTTCAGGAAAATACGCAATTTGCTTAGCAACGACCATTCACCAGAGCGATAAGTTGCCTGACGATACAAACGGTCGCGACGGTCTCTTTCGCTAGCGAACTGTCGTCTGCGCCTGTTAGTGAATTGGCAATGTCCCTGCGGATGGGATTTCTGGTGAAAAGTCGCTAGCGTTAGCCACGTCCCCCTTTAGTAAATCTGCCCCAATGTCTATGAAGGTGTTCATTCATCCAGGTCATGATATACAGTACCTAGTGGAGATACGTCTAAAGCATCTGGACTTTCACCACTCTTCTAAGTAGCTTCTTCAGTTCAACTGAATGGCAGGGAAATTCTCTGGCATTAAAACCCTCAAGGGTAATACAGTTACCCACATTACAATCGCATCCAGTGAACTTATTCAGGTCGGTACTGGCTGTAATCCAGTCAATGCTTTATAATTAGAAGGACCTGCATTTTTTATATGTGAATATATAAAATGGTTACTAGATGTGGGCAGATATATCTATCTATCTATGGCAGATCTCACTTCACTTTTTGCTAGAGTTTTCATTACTTTGCTTGTAAAGTAAAATAACAGGATAGATTATTTCGTAACTAGCGCAAACATAAACTCTATGGACTAATCTTTTAAGATCCAGAATGCCAAGTTGTTTTCATGTAACCAAAGGTCGCTGTCAATAAGGAATGACTGCTGGTCTGTACAGCATTTGGGCTTAAAGGTGGCCATACACTGAGAGATCCGCTCGTTTGGCGATGTCGCCAAACGAGCGGATCTCTCCCCGATATGCCCACCTTGAAGTGGGCAATATCGGGCTTATCCGATTGTGGGCCCTAGGGCCCAACGATCGGATCCTAATGCATGGTAAACGGGGGTCGGATCGCAGGACCGCATCAACGAACAGATGCGGCCGCGATCCGACGGGATTTTTCATCCCATCCGATCGAGATCTGGCCGACTTTCGGCCAGATATCGATCGATGAAGCCTGTCGGGGGGCCTCATACACGGGCCAATAAGCTGCCGACACCGTCCCGTGTATGTACACCTCATGCCCCAAGAATTTCTTCATGATCTTCTTGATCCACAGGCATGTTGATTCGTTATTTATAAAGTATTGATGGCTGCTTGGCTAGTTATAACCACTACTCCATGTTCTAATAAGACAAAATACCAACAAATAACTGAATACTTATGGCGGAGCTTTGCCAAGACATCCAGTAACACTCCAGCATTTAGTTATTATAGAAATATTGTCATACTGTCATTAACTTACTTTTGTGCTGTCTTGTTACTGGAAGATCTGGGAATAAAATATAATAATATAAAAAACCCAACTCTAGGGAATAGATTGACTGTTTGATGGATGAATACAAGCTCTTGCTGCAACCTTTTTAGGAAACACTGATGCAATTTATTGAGCAGAGCAATTTATCCTGTGGCTCTTCAGCTCTGGCTAAACTGCAGATCCACGCTGAGATGCTCCGTGGGACGTATAGATACCGTGCAACACGAGAAGCTGCTATAATATTAAATGTCTGCTGTAGGAAATGCAACAGATTTAAGCAATGTAAAAAGAGATGTTAAGGAGATTAAATCTGTGTGCAGAGTAATTGGAGTGTTGACAGAAAGGCAGACAAGTTAATAGTGTCGTCAACTAGGAGGAAGTTATAAGGACATAAAATTCAAGATGGTAAGAACAACAGTATGAAAGCTTTCTTAACTGAATTCATTTCACTGCATAAACCAGACTGGTTTAGTGGAGAAAAAAGAATGTCTCGTCCTGAACATCCCACACAATCAATTCTCTTTATAAAATGTAACAGAACAATGTCCATTTATAACAGCGTGAGAGGAGGGTGAAGAACTAGGCTTTGTCCTGCATGGGGAACTATTACTTGGGAGTAGTAGCACAGGTCCTGATGAACTGATATATTCAGGCATAGCAGGCCTTAGACTGTGTTAATCCACAGTGCACTTTTAATTGCGATGTTTCTGTTTGCACCTGTACCACCGGCCCGTTGATTAAGTGGGCAGGGGACATAAAAGTAGATATAATTTGGATGGAGATTGTTACCTAAAAGGGCTTCTGTCTATTTTTATGGTGTCATTTTAAAATGACACTGTTTACAAATAATTCTCTCTACAATATAAAATGAAATTCTTGAACCAGCAAGTGTATTTTTTTAGTAGTAATATTGGTGTGTAGGTGCATCTCAGGTCATTTTGCCTGGTCATGTGCTTTCAGAAAGAGCCAGCACTTTATGATGGAACTGCTTTCTGGCAGGCTGTTGTTTCTCCTACTCAATGTAACTGAATGTGTTGCAGTGGGACCTGGATTTTACTATTGAATGCTGTTCTTAGATCTACCAGGCAGCTGTTATCTTGTGTTAGGGAGCTGTTATCTGGTTACCTTCCCATTGTTCTGTTGTTACGCTGCTGGGGGGGAGAAGGGGGGTTATATCACTCCAACTTGCAGTACAGCAGTAAGGAGTGACTGAAGTTTATCAGAGCACAAGTCAAATGACTGGGGGCACATGGTAAACTGAAAATATTCTCAAGTGATAAGTTTGTTCATAAAAATTGTTCAAAAATGTTTAAGCAGTTAAACCAATATTCAGAGCAACCGGTGAGATGGACTAAAATGAACTATAAAGACAAACTAAGGGAACCATATGCATTAAGAGAATTACACCCATATATTAATAAATTTGCAGAAAAAAAAAATTCAGAACAGCTTTCCATCTGCCGCGTGTTAATGACTGCACTGCTTTTCCCGACTACCTGTACTGTTGGAACAATGTATCAGTAGGCATCACTTCAGAATTTCTTGTTGGCCCAGCTCCTCAGTAGTTCCTTTTTTAAAGGGGTGCACGCATCATCATGTTTTCACCTTCACATGCTTTACTTTCTGCCTCTAAGGAATTTGCAGCACTCCCAGTAATAGTGTAAAACCACCTTTATTTTTCACATATGGCACAGCAGCAGTCTTGGACCTAACTAGTCCTTTTTCAAGCTGACAAAGTATAATCAGTATTATCTACAGCTTCCTACCTCTGATATTTTCCAGGGGTCATATGTTTATGTTTTATATGACCTCCTTGACTGCAAGTAATCACTATTAGACCTTCATTAGTGGCATTTTAGTTATAGTGACCCTATCAACATGGTTGTACTGAGCAAAATGCGCATGTGCCGCCCTTGAGTACATCTTACAATTTCATGGGCTGTTCTCAAGAAGTACAAGAGGCACTCCTGAATAGGGATGGGCGAATTTATTCGCCTTGTTTCGCTGCAAAAATTACGCCCATAGACTTGTATGGCTACAAAATTTTTTTGATGCCCATAGACTTTAATGGGCTTCGGCGACATTTTATGCGGATTTTTGACGAAACGGGTCAAATTCACCCATCGGTACTCCTGATTATTATTTATGCACATGCCTGGCCTGTTGTGCAGTTCGCTAGGTCTAAGCTGGTGAAGGAAACTGGCGAAAGGAGGTAATGTTCTGGAAATTTTTGGAGTAACAATCGTTTGCCTGAGCAGAGATAGGTCTCTTCGCTAGCGAATTGTCCTCTATGTCTTTTAAGTAAATTGGTGATGCCCCTGCGGATGTGATTTCTGGTGAATTCTCTCTAGCAACGCCCATTTCGCCCTTTAGTAAATCTGCCCTTTGGTCTTGACACAAATTATGAGATTTTTTTATACTGAAGTGAGCGGTTTTCCCTACAATGTAGCCATTGAAATGAAAAATAGCTCAATATAGAACGGAATGAAAATGACAGATATCCTATTGGACCATTTTAAACCAATTCAGACTTTTAGAGGTTTTCTGAAAAATTCCAGTTTTTGAGCGCAGCTTATATTCCGTTCATACATTTATTAATCACTGAGAAACAGTGGATGGTGTGCAGGGTCTGATATATCAATCATATGTAGAAGAGAAAAAAGAACTGACCCATAAGGCTGCACCACCCCATCCCACAATCAAATCACTCAGTGAATCAACTTTAAAACATAACTTTTACTAAGTACAAGAAAAATTCAAGTCCAGGTTGATTCACAGAATGATTTGATTGTGGGATGGGGTGGTGCAGCTTTATTAGTCCGTTCTTTTTTCTCTTCTACATATCTTTTAATAAATGTCATGACACTCACAGAAAGTGAGTTTAGTCGTGATTTAAAAAATCACTAAAATCCCACCTTTGATAAGTGGGTCTCCACAGCTATTGCTAGAGGAACAGGAGCATTGGCAGGAAGAGAGATTTATTTTTTGTGGAGTTTTTCATAGGCAAAGTTCACCTGGTCTTACACCTAGCACTTCATTTAATGGTGGTAAATCATGCCCTCCAAATTAATAATGTAGCTCAAGAAAACTGAGGTTGATTCTACTTCCAACCCTGTAAATATAATGTTTATGTGTATAGAGCGATACTGAGTTGGATGAAAGTTAGTTACATATTTGAATATAAATTCAAATACAGGGGAATATTGTTGATAACAGCAGTGAGCCAAACACTGTGTGTGTGTCTCAGCCCCCAATACCATCTGTTTCAGGAGTTAGACAAAGCTCCAACTGAAATCCCAGGTTCTAAAATGAGTTACTTTATACCGTTAAAGAAAAACACCTTTGAGGTTCCCAAGGTTCTTTATGTTGTAAATAAATATTATTCTGATCCATTGAAAGACTTTATCTGACCCAACAACACGCGGAATAAATTTATCCGAGATATGTTTTCATTGCGTCTTATGATCTCAGGAATGTTTCCCCATCTGCTTTATAAGTTTAGATATTCTTTATTCAGAATATAAACCGTATGTAACTCCGGAGCGGTGTCCTCGCTGTGCAGCTGATATTTGCAAACCAAATTCCACACTCGTTTAAATATGTTTCCTTTGAGTAAAATGCATTTGGGTGCTTTTACTTTGAATTTATATACAACAGGATCTGCGCATATTATTTAGTGCTCATTTTCTTGTTCCTTCGAACACGTCCTCGAAACAGCATTTGATATGGAAATTTTTCCCATAGGCATTTTCTTTTTTTTTTGCTGAGCTGGTATTACACATTTGCTGGGAATGGTATTATGCGTTTGTTGTTCGCAAACCACCCAGAAAAGGCTTTATACTAAGCTGATACCAGGTTTCCAAAATATACAGTTCAGCAAGGTAAGTTTATGGAAAATAAGATAACTCAAGTCTTCCTTGTTGTTCAAGTGTAAAGAACAGAATTATTATGCCATCTCAATAAATGATGCACAATAGTATAAGAAATCCCTGAAGATATTAGGATTAAGTTACGACCACAACCACAGTTGCAGTCAAGCTTAAATCGTTACGCAAATTTACGCTTTTCATGAAAGGTTCTTGCATCCAATGCCACTCCTTCCACTTCTGCATCGCGGTGCTCGGCGGTGGTGCATCTATCCACTTTAAGGCATTAGCTTCAATTGCATCAGGCACATCCCGGCTCAATGTTACTGGAATTATGGGAGGAAAATATGGTGACTTGCATCTAAAATTGCACTTTGCAGACTTTATTAAAGGAAAACTATACCCCCCAAACAATGTAGGTCTCTATTAAAAGATACTGAGTAAAACAGCTCATGTGTAAAACCCTGCTTCATGTAAATGAACCATTATCATAATAATATACTTTTTTAGTAGTATGTGCCATTGGGTAATCATAAATAGAAAATTGCCATTTTAAAAAATAAGGGCCGCCCCCTGAGATCGTAAGATTCACTGTGTACACATACAAACCACATGTAAGGTCACATGAGCCAATTAACAGACAGAGTTCTGCCTTTTGCTTCCTCACTTCTTCCTGTTACAGTTAGAGTTGTAGTATTTCTGGTCAGGTGATCTCTGAGGCAGCACAGATAGAGTCATGAAATGGTGGTTCAAGGCAAGAGATGTAAAAGGGCAATATTTATATAAATATATATTCCAGTTTGGTAAGATTCTTTAATATGTCATTCAATTTGATATAAACTATCTGTTGCTTAAGTATTCATTTTGGGGGTATAGTTTTCCTTTAAGGTTCCTAAATGAGCTTTTAGGGATAATTAACGAAGCACAATTGCAGTTGTGGACCCATCATTTTGCTGCAATCATGACATACAATGACACCATTCCTTCAAAGGTACTTGCTCCTAAAGCTGCTCCATGCACTAGTGCTTTTTGGTGGCTAGCTACAATGTACTCTGCTAATCTGGTTAAATGTATCATGTGCAGTGTGCCCACTGACGCAGGATTTTGCATCAAAATGCCCAACAAAAACGATGCTCTTGGAGATATGGCTGAAGCCTTTCTTTACATTTTTTTATTTAAAGGGCATGTAAAGGCAAAAATATAAAATCCCATTTTTACTTTCATTAATGAAAAAGAAATCTATCTCCAATATACTTTAATTAAAAGATGTCTACAGTTTGTATCATAAACCTGACTGTATGCAGTGCAATTCCCCCTGTATGCATTGTTGGATTCCCTGTAGAGATTTGTATCCAGAGACGCAGTGCAGTCTCTATATTATTATTATTATTAATCAGCCTTGCTGTATTGGCTTCTATGGCAGATATTATTTGACTTGTGCTGTTTTGATAACTTATGACGATCCCTAAGCTTAACCTCCCAACTGAAGCCCAGACCACACTGAGCATGTGCGAGTCTTGATATTGCAGAAATGTCTAACAAAGTTACAAGATGACAGCCCCCTGCGCCAACTTTGAAAGCATAAATCATTTGTCTTATTAGGCTGCTGGTGCAGTAAGTTCATGTTTATATTTAGTATACATAATACAGCAAGATTATTCTATTTTAGACTTTAGTTGCCCTTTAAGGAGACTATCAAATGATTATGGTGCTTACAACACAATAACAGTGTATCACATTTGCAGAATTACAGGTATGGGACCTGTAATCCAGAATATTTTTTGGGGAGATGGCCTTCCTGTAATTTGGAGCTTTTTGGATAACAGGTTTCCAGATAACATGTACTACCACGTTCAGGGAGTCGGCAGCTTCAAGTTGTCCCTTTGTCAGTGGGCCACTTGCTTGTAATTTACCAGAACTGAAAGGTACATAAACGTAACTCTTTGCAAGGAGTGTGTTTGTACACAAGTAACTTAATAAATAGCACCAGTATGTACACTGTTTGTCTCTTTTTTTTTTATAGACTGAGCAACGCTGGGAGCACTCACCAACCCACGATGAACATCTGATGTGCTACTACGTGGAGAACGCCCCTGAAGCGTGTATGTATCTGCAAACTTTCGTAGTCACGGAGCACCAGTCAGAATAAAACATCTATTTTATTGAAAAATGGTTAAAAAATAACAATGGAGCATAAGGAACCCAACGGCTCCATGGCTTTGACACGTTTCGTGGACAAACCACTTCCTCAAAAAGCTACATTGTAACCGGCTAGAGTAACATTTAAAACCATAAAGACCACACCCCTTGTAAAAACATTAACCCCGTCATGGTCAAATCCCATGATCGATTCACTTAGAAAGATGGAAGTGCGTCCCTATCATGTGTATTAAGTTAAACAATGAAAAAATGTTAAACAAATATTGCATATGACTGCATTCAAAGATGTTACATATTTAAGCCTAAAGCTACATATAATCATGGCTGACAGATTATCATGGATTTCAACATGCATAAGTGCGAACAAGCTAGTAATTCGCAAACGGTTACAAAAAATTACCAAAGATGCAAAAAATACAAAAAATAAATCGGTAGTATCTGTAATGCATTAAATAAACAGATTAATTTATAAATAAATAATAAGCGAATCAAGTACGATATAGACCGTCAATCAGTCAAGCTTGCAGGACGTGCTTCAATAAAAACAGGTCAATTCCCAATCTTGATTAAGTCCTCCATTGGTATTGATGGTTTTTAATTCAAAGATCCAATAGGCCTCTAGCCTTAACAAAGCTTCGTTCCTGTCTCCTCCTCTAATATTGATTTTAGGACTATCAATAATTTGAAATGTAAAATATGATACCCCATCGTGTCTATCCATAGCATGTTTGGAAATCGCAGATTTTCTATCTCCCCTGTGAACAGCTGATAGATGTTCCAAAAATCTAGTGCCGGCACAACGTGTGGTTTTACCCACATATTGTGCCCCACATACACAGGTGGCTAGATAGACAATGCCTTTAGTACGACAATTATAATATTGTTTAACAGGATATTCTTTTTTGGTAATGTTACTGCAGAAACTCTTAGAAACATTGAGTACTGTGCACGATTTGCATCTATTCCGGCCACATTTATAATTGCTTTTGTACCGTAACCAGGCTGAATTGGCTTGTTTATCTTTTGTTTTGTAAAGACTAGGGGACAAAATATTGCCCAAAGATTTGCCTTTCCTAAATACAAAAGAGGGGGAGTGGTCTAAAACTTCCCTCAAAACGGGATCCTGTAACAAAATATCCCAGTGTCGTTTTACACTCCGCTGTACATGGTGTACCTCTCTGCTGTATACCGTCGAGAAACGTATACCCGAGCTCTGCACTGAGCCAATCCCCTGTGAATGTATATTAGATATACGTGTGGTGGTACCCCGTGAGCGGGTATGGTTCAGTAAATCTACCCTATTCTTGGAAACGGCCTGTTCATAGGCAACTTTGATCTCATTGGTATCATAACCACGTTCCAAGAACCTATCCCAAAGCTCCATGGCTCTTTCTTGGAATGCATCCCAGGTAGAGCATATTCGGCGGAGCCTAAGGAACTGGCCCACGGGGATACCCCGTAGACAAGACCTAGGGTGTCCACTCTGTGCATGCAATAATGTATTGCGTGTAATCGGCTTACGAAACAGATTAGTTCCAATCTTATGGTCCGAAACTGTAAACATAATATCCAGAAAGGGTATACAACTAATGTGTGTTTCATGCGTAAATTGAATGCCTCTTTTTTTTTTAGCATGGCGGAGCTGTGATTGCACTTTAATGTCTTATAATGCTCATTACGATGTAGCAACTCGTTAGTCATGTATGCAGCTGGAACAATCAACTATTTTATGAACAGGAGAATCCCTACAGGTTCTGTTTTTTACAGACACCCTTTTGGGGCTCTGGAACATTCTGCTGCAGAAACCAACAGGGAACCTGAACAGTCCAGTGAGCTATTGTATAAGGCAAATTACAAGCAAGGATCAGGCAAAATCGTAGTCAAGGAACAAGCAAGAAGGTCAAAGCAGGCAGCAAAACAAGACTAACAAGGCTTGAGCAGGATCTGAAACCAGAAGCCAGCTTGGGCACTGACATGGAGGAGAAAGGACTTTTTTTTCATATTGTAATTTTATTCAAGTTTCTGTATAACACAAAATAATAATTGTAGTCACAAAGTTTTTCTATACATTCAACACATTTTAATAATATGTATAGCATTTATTTAGCCATTGATGTGTATAGATTGAAAAAGGGAAAGGATCTCAAAGTCGAAGAGGGGGAGGGAAGGAGAAAAAAAAAACATTTATCCCTCAAACATCTTCCTTATTTGGAGATGCCTTATTTAGATAAGTGTTTTGTACCGGTCCGTTTCTTTGAAATTTAGTTTAATAAAGTTTAAAGGGAAAATTATGTTTTGCTCTTCCGTACCCGCGGATAGCCCTTCGAAGACACAGAGCTCCTCCAGCTTGGCCAACCACTCCTTTATTGCCGGGATTTGCCTTGATTTCCAATAGAGGAATGAGGTATTTTGCTGCATTGAAAAGAAATGGTTCTGATATGGTTTGATCCCAATATGTCTTTATCATTGAGCATTCCCAAAAGATGTGCAGCATAGTGCCCCTCACCTCAAGGCATCTCCGGCATATGTCAGTCATTTGCGGGAATAGACACTGAAGTTTTTCAAGTGTTCTGTACCTTTTGGTAAGGATTTTGTAGTTCATTTGTTGGAGTCTACTGCACCTTGTGCTGCAAAGAAGTTTCAATATAAGGTTGCCAATCTGGTCCTCTGTTAATGTAGTGTTTGTCTGTATTCCACAAGAGAATGAAATGTAATTTTGATAAATCATCTGAGTGGAATGTGGTACGAGTCTCCCAGTTGGTACAGTTTGGTGTAGTATTGTTCAAAGGTGCTTGTTATTTTATCCGTGGAATGGTGTATTTTACCTGTATTATCTTTTAAGGAGGAGATATGATTTTTGGCTTGTTTACTCTTCAGGACACGGGCAAGGAGGCGCCCACATTTATCTCAGTGCTCGTAAAATCTATGCCTTGAGTTTGTGATGGCTCTGTTAGTAAAGGTGTCTAGTGATTTGTTAAATTCTTGCTTAGCTAGGGTGAGTTTGGTTTAGTGTTTTCTCTGAGCTTGTCTATTTATGCTGTGTCTCAAGTGAATGTATCCTGGAGAGCAAAGCGTTTTGTTTGTTAGTTTTGTTTTTTTAATATTGGACCCTATTAGAATTAGAAATCCTCGGATCACACAATTGTGTGCCTCCCAGCATGTAAGGGCTGAGACCCCCTCAGTTGCATTCTCTTTGAAGTAAGTTTGTATGTGGTCTTTTAATTTGGAGACTTTTTGAGTATCTTTAAGGACTGAGTCATTTAGCTGCCAGGTGCTGGACCTGGAAATTGTAGTCGGCAATTGAAGGGGCACATTTACCTAGGGTCGAATAACGAGGTTTAATCGACCCTCGATATTCGACCGTCAAAGTAAAATACTACGAATATTGAAGTCAAATGATTTACCGCTATTCCTACGATCGAAGGAATAATCGTTCAATCGAACGATTAAATCCTTCGAATCGAATGATTCGAAAGATTTTAATCCATCGGTTGAAGGATATTCCTTCGATCAGAAAATTGTTAGGAAGCCTATGGGGACCTTCCCCATAGGTTAACATTGGCCTCAGTAGGTTTTAGGTGGCAAACTAGGGGGTCGAAGAATTTTTTTTAAGAGACAGTACTTCGACTATCGAATAGTCAAACCATTTTAGTTCGATTCGAAGTCGTAGTCGAAGGTCGAAGTAGCCCATTCGATGGTCGAAGTAGCCAAAAAAAACATTCGAAATTCGAACTATTTTTCCTCTATTCCTTCACTCGAGCTAAGTAAATGGGCCCGAAGTGTTATTGAAATAGGTGCATGATCCGACCAAGTACGATTATGTTTTATCTTCACTTAATTATTGTGTGATATTAGAAGGTAATCAATCCTTGTGTATAGGTTGTGTCTATGAGAGTAAAAGGTGTAGTCCTTCGTAGTTGGATGATGTATGTGCCATATGTCTACCAGTTGGAGGTTATGTAGTAATTTTTTTAGCTGTGTGAGTTGTTGAGAAAGGACTTTTTAAACAGTAATTAGTGCCAGGATAATTTGAATTCTGCGCCCAACATGTCTGACAACACACCACCCGCCGCTGCAAGGCAACAGGGTCAACAAGGCAAAGGGAGCTCACTGGTCTCCCGGCGTGTCTTATATACAGTTCTAATACTGTAGGTTCTTTTTCATTTCAAAGGCATTAATATGGTCCTTCTAAGAGCTGCTTCAGCAGTAGAGGCATGTTTGAATTTATCATGAGTACTGTTCTGTTTTAGATGTTGGTGTGCTCAAGCCTGACAGACCAGAAGAGACCACTGACATTTTTTTAGGCAACTGGACTCTGGGATATGTTGAATGGCTTAAAGGAGAAGGAAACCTCCTGGTTGCAAAACCCCTCCCCCTTCCCCTGTGTTGCCTCCCCTCCCTCCTCCCCCCTGGCCTACCTGTCCCCCTGGGCAAATGCCCCTAACTTGTTACTCACCCCTCTGCGCAGGTCCTGTCCACGGAGTTCACAGTCGCCATTTTCTCCCACGCGCATCTTCTTCATGCTTTGACCGGCGTCTTCTGGCGCATGCGCAGTAGGAACATTTACCGGTACGGATCTACTGCGCATGCGCCGAATGTCACAAAGTTTTCCAATTTCACTTTGTGACATTCGGCGCATGCGCAGTAGATCCGTATCGGTAAATGTTCCTACTGCGCATGTGCCAGAAGACGCCGGTCAAAGCATGAAGAAGACGCGCGTGGGAGAAGATGGCGACTGTGAACTCCGTGGACAGGACCTGCGCAGAGGGGTGAGTAACAAGTTAGGGGCAGTTGCCCAGGGGGACAGGTAGGCCGGGGGGGGGCAACACAGGGGAGGGGGTTTTGTGCCCAGGGGGTTTCCTTCTCCTTTAAACAGCAGCCGTTTCTGCAGTCCAAGTGATCACATCCAGTCCCACACATATAGCATCCCTTTATTCAATAGTCATTCCCTGTAGAAAAATCTTTTCTTGAATTTCCATTATTACGTCTTCAATCTTGATTTTCATTTCTTCTTTGTATTGCTTTGGTGTGGATTTTACATCTGTGGTGCTTTCATCCCTTAGATTTGCAAATGATACACAAAGCTTACTTAACATCAAATGCTATATCCAAATTCAGATTGTCTTAGAGCAGTAAAAGAGGCAAGGCTTAGAGGATAAATCATAAAGTTTTGCATATAGAAGATTCACTCTTTCATATTATTTCTGACAGGAGCTATTCTACTGCTCTGAAGTTTGTTTTTATGATTACATTAAAGAGCAGACAGTATCTTCATAATAAAGTGCTCCTGAAAAAAAAAAATGCATTTTTTGACTTCCTATAATTCTTTTCTTTTTTGTTCGAAAAGGACATAAAAATCTACACATGTAATTTTAGGTTGATATGTGTAAGGAAAGTCAACGGGTGCTCCGGTCCGCTCCTGGCGCCATAGATAAGATTGCGGCAACCAGGATACCCACGTGGCACGTTCTGACGCCAATGCATCAAAACGTGCGCAACGTCATGACGCGGGCCCGTCAACACGCAACGTCAATGCGTGACATCATCATGCTAGTTTTGCTGTGAAAATCGGGCTATAAAAGACGCCAGAGCCTTGCAGACCTTGCCCAATTATTGGTTCAGCACTTCTTCTGACCTTGTTTCATGTTATTGACTAAGAACCTAGCTGCCAGAACTGATCTTTGCCTGGATTTGACTCTTCTTCTATAACCCATTGGATACCATGAACTGTGTTGGAACCTGCTGCTTCCTCCTTGGTCCGCAAATCCTAGTGGAGCCTTCAGGCCTTGACAATATGTTACTCCTATGGTTATTATTATTATTATTATTATTATTATTATACGTTTGTGCAACACTTCATACTTGAGCATTATTGTAATTTGTTGATTATTAAAGCTTGCAGGGTTCAATAAGTTCTGGTTTTACAGTAGATCATATTCATGATTGGGGTGCAATTAGGGATGCACCGAATCCACTTTTTTGGATTCGGCTGAACCCCCGAATCCTTCACGAAAGATTCGGCCGAATACCGAACCGAATCTAAACCCTAATTTGCATATGCAAATTAGGGGTGGGAAGGGGAAAACATTTTTTACTTCCTTGTTTCTGACAAAAAGTCACGCAATTTCCCTCCCGCCCGTAATTTGCATATGCAAATTAGGATTCGGTTCGGCCAGGCAGAAGGATTTGGCCGAATCCTGCTGAAAAAGGCCGAATCCCGAACCAAATCCTGGATTCGGTGCATCCCTAGGTGCAATATCCTTCCTCACAATAAATTAAAAACTTAACCAAGTCATGCTATTATTAAATGCATACGATTTTAAGCACAGATCTAACAGTATACTACATTTACTATAGAAAATGGATAATTAGCATATTAACCCCAGCTGTGAAAGTATAATCGCTGTAGAAATTGGACAATGAGCACTCCATTGATTCCAGACAAGCAAGCAAGATCACTAAACATGGCCAATGAACAGAAAGATTGGCAGTAAGGCAATTCTGAGAAAACATACATCTGATTAAGTAGTGAACTTGTGGAAGTGGAGCTCCCTGATCATTAAAGGAGCTGCTCACCTTTAAAAGAGTGGCTCACCTTTAAGTTAACTTTTATGGGCAGATTTACTAACCGGCAAAAACTAACCAGCGTCCACTTCGCACCCAGCGCATCACTTTGCCATGCATAAATTTACTCAGACTACATGAATTCACTAAAATGCAGAGTTTTGTCATGGGTCCTGAACGCTGGCGACTTTTCGGTATTGTTACTTCGGCAATGCGAGCAATTGAGTAAAGATGCACCAGCGTTCATTTCTGCCTAGCGAAACTTCCCTAAGGATCTGTCACACAGGTCAATTTGCATAGGGAGGGAAATTTAAAGTTGTATGGACGTCTTTATTATAAATGTTGGTGCCTATACTTAAAAATACACTTTTTAAAACACATATCCAGGGAACCTTAATAAAGACAATAGAGTTGTTATAAAGCCCTACACATATGCCCACTGTAAAGTTAATGTTCCATATGTTTGCAAATGTATAGGTAAAACCGGTTACCCATAAAAAGTTTGTTAGGTCTTTTTCAGCCAATTAGGCTGAAAAAAGGAAAATTAGCCAGCATTTTTTGGACTTTAATGCATTTTCGGCTCACAGAATATAATGTAAATGACAGAAGACTGAGGAAGATCTAGCTGCTTAATGCACTTGGTCTGAGGAGGTGAAGGCAACTCTGGCAAAAGAGCTAACGTTCAGCAAAATCCGCATTTTAGTGAATTTGCGGAGTAACGTCCATCCACCAGAGCAAATTGTCACCTGGCGATAGAGTGCGAATGACCTTATTGACGCTATCGTTAGCCACTTTTGCCCTTTGGTAAATTTGCCCCTTAGTATTTTATAGAATGGCCAACTCTGTCTTCATTTTTTATAGTTTTTTAATTATGATGAGTGGGTCGGCCTGATACTCGCGGGACACTCAGGTCGGGCGGGTTTGGCCCGACTCCTGCACAAAATGTGGGGGGGGGTCCAGGTCGAGCTCTTCTCCTGCTCTGCCCTCCCGGGACCTAGCAGTTCCGGCTTCCGGTGCCGTAATTTATAGACTTTTGCCTGCCCCGCCCCTTTTGTGATGTCACTGTGGGGCGGGTCTGTAAAATAGAGGGCAGCAGCGGACCCAGGCCAGATGCGGTTTGTGAGGGGGCGGGTTAGAGTCAGGTGCGGGTCAAGAAATTCTCGACCCACACATCACTAATAGATAAGTAGTAAAAAATACCAAGAATAATATTTTTTATGGCATGCCTGTCCCATAGTTTATGGACCCCATTTGAAAACTGGGTCGGAAGAAAAAGGAAAATATATTATAAACTGTTAAAAAAAAGACCAGCTGAAAATCAGCAAAGAATTGGACATACTACATGACGAAGGCAACGTCGGTACCTGTCCCATCCCTTACCCAATAACCAACAGCCCCCCTTGCTCCAAGCCCACTTATACTTTTTGGATGAAAAGGTAGCAGAACAGTTTATATTAAAAGAAATGATATTTTAGTGCAAATCACAGTATCAACATATCATCAGCATAGCATAACATAGCAATAATATTTGTATACAAACAATTAACTCCTGAATACCCACATACTGTAGCAAACCTTATAACTGCACAATGCAACAGCGCTGCCTGCTGCCATACTAGCCTGTAACCCACCTGTTACCCAAGCAAATACTATTCCTGTGGTGGTTTTTTACCCTTAAGGTGCCAGGCCTTCCAGCTACCCATTAACCCTGCAATTCCCGTGCTCACACACCTATTGGTTCCTGGACTCCATGACCCCGCCACCAGCGTGTGCTCTTGACGCATTAAGTGCACCGGGAACCGCCATCCAAAAACTCCAAAGCCCCTCTTATCCCATCTGCAATAGCCAAATTAAAGAAGTCCATAACAACATCGGATAGGTGTACCCCATCACTGCAAAAATGATTAAGAGTAATTTATTCACCTTCCCCCGGCTCCTTTCCATGGCTTGTAGGTCCCATGCAAACCTCCATAACAACCGGGGAATCATCTCTGACCACAATAGTGTGATGTTGGGGAGCATTGACCGAATCCTATCCACATCTTGCTTCATCATGGTGACTAGTTCCCTTTGTGCTACCAAGCCCAGGTCATTCCCACCAACATGTATTACCAGTATATCTGGATGCCGTCCCGCCTTGGCCAACCTGAACAAGGCAGGCAATACCCCTGACCATTTTAGACCAGGGAAACCAAACCTCCGGAAACCCCAGCTGTACGCTGTTTCCTTTTGTAACTGCGGCTCTCCTTCGGGCACAAGCGGTATTGATAAAAATCTCCAAATACAAACAGTTAACATCACATAAACTGTATTTTTTAATATATTTGAATTCCCCAGCATCCTAATTCTTTGCGTTCTGGCTAAGACCATCCTGAGCCTCCTGTATCGGTAAGCCTGAACGTATATAACTGCAGAAGCGTTTTGACTCCCATCTGCCAATTTGCATGACCATCCGCTCTCCTAAACCGAGCTCGGCTGCTTCAGTTGCTGCCTCTATGTGGAATGAATGGTTCCGAACTCCTTTGGACTTCCTAAAGATCTTTTTTAACACGTTATTAAACTGAAAACAGGTCAACGGCATGCCATTCTCGTGTTGCAGAAGAACTTCACCACACACCCCTCGTAAGTGTAAAAATTGTCTTACACAGCCAACTGGGCATGCTACCCCACGATCAACATGCACCTGTAAAAAGTTGCATGTCCTGTGCTGACCTCTCCTTGACCTGAAAGAATACCGTCCCATACTGCCAAGTCCACCTTAACCGTCTTAATGTGTATATGATGGTGCAGATGCCAAAGCACCAGCTGTAGCTAAGGCCAGCCTCCTACAAAAAACTCACTGGAATGATCCTGCAGGCGAAATTCAATTTACCAAGCAGTGACTGAATCTGCCTCAAAGTAGCCCTATTAGTCTGTTTCATCACCTCTACTGCCTGTTGTATCTCAAAAAACTTTGGTAGTTGGCAGCCTGCATTCCCCTGCTACGGAATCCTTCTGAATACCCAGGAA
The DNA here is from genome assembly GCA_038501925.1 of Xenopus petersii. NCBI lineage: Eukaryota > Metazoa > Chordata > Amphibia > Anura > Pipidae > Xenopus > Xenopus petersii. The sequence goes on from CM076674.1 coordinate 15,086,044, forward strand.
CTGGATGGATGTAGTGGGTCCCGCGGTTTTATCCCTAGCTAGGGGCACCACAAATGATGCTGTTACTTCCTGTAAGGGTTGTAATAGGTGAAAGCACATATTACTGTTGGCTGGGCCTATGCACAGATAATCATCCAAATAGTGCACAACAGAGTTACAGCTTGCCGTGGACTTGACAACCCACTCCAGAAAAGAGCTAAACATTTCAAAATAGGCACATGAGATTGCGCATTCCATTGGCAGCCTGTCACGAACGCCGCCCGAAGCAGTTCCAGGAGCTCCGGGCAGCGCATCCGCTCCTTCCGGCGTCGCTCCCAAAATGGCAGCGCCCATGGCCGCCACGTGGGTAGCGGCGCCAGCGCATCGATGTCGGCGTAAGGACGCCCATGACGTCACTATGGCGCCAAATTCAAACTTAAAAGCACAACCTGGACGCCAGAATGGCGCCCAAGTATAGGATTCATTTACCGTGTGTATCCTGGGTTCCCTGTGTACAGCTATTAGTCTGTATCTTGTTCTTGATTGTTGCCTGACCCCTTGCCTGGACTTTGGACTTTGCTACTATCTGCCTGCCCGTGAACTCTTGCCTGGACTGAAAAAAGGTTGCATCAAGTCAACAACCAAGTAAGTGGTGACAATCCAGGTGTATAGGTAACTCAATGTCGGCTTTTGCCATAAGGGCCCCCCAACCCTCTCTCTGTACCAGCTTTACCGCTCGATCAAATGACGTGTATGACACCAAGCTTAACTCTTTGTCAATGTCGTCATTCACCAAGCTACCCTTGGGATGCGACAAATGATGGATCAGCCGGAATTTTTCCTGGCCTCTTTTTTGGTACTACACCCAATTTTTCAGGAGTTTTTCCTCCGATAATGCTAGCTAGAATACAAAAAGCTCTAAGCCAGTTACCAAATGTTCTGGGGAGCTTTCTGTATCTCTTCTGTTTTCCTCCTTCTTACTATCCTTCTTGTTCTCCTCTTTGAGTTTGATAATCTCCTTCAGTGGAAGGAGGGAGAAAATCTCCACAAACTCTCCCTTACATATCTTTTCCTTAAAGTGGACCTGTCACCTACACATAAAAAACTGCATAATGAAAGTCCTTTCCAAATTAAATATGGAACCCCAAAAAAATGTTGTCATTAAAACATCCATAACTGTTATAAAGGTGTTTAAATATCTAAACTGTCAATCAAATAGTACCTGCCCCGCCTCTATGCCCGTGGCATAGAGGAGGGGCAGTCAATTACTTTCACTTTCCATTCAGCACTTCCTAGATGTCACAGCTCTCCACACATTCCCCCTTCCCTCCTCAGGCTCTATAATTGTGTAGGGCACTGCACATGGACATTAGGTCCCTCATTCTGGTTCATACACAAGATTTTGGGGTGATATACAATTTCCCTTAATAATTGTGTCCACAAAATGGCAGCTGCCTGCTTGCTGTGATTGTATAATTCCAAAACAGAAGGAAACAAAATTTAAATAATAAATACAGTGTAAGTAAAGTTTATTTTGCTCAACTAACATGATAGAAAAGAATTTTAAATTATTTCTTAGGGTGACAGGTCCCCTTTAACTTCTGCTTTTACATGCACCCCCAGAGGCCCTGCAAATGATACGTATACATTTTGCCGGGCAGTGGCAGGGATTCCGTTCGCTATGGCATCCCTCTCCGATTCCCTCTCTTTTCTTCCTTCCTCTGGCTCACTCAATGCCACAACTGACCCCCCTCCTAGTGTCCCTGTGCCCGCCTTGTCTGTCGTATTTGCACAAGCCTTCTCCCTTATGTGCCCCACAGCTGCCCTGGATGACTCTTCTGTCATGTGTGTTGGCCTTGGACTGTTCCTGCAAGAAAAATGACAAAAAGAGATGTTGTCTTTGGTGGTTGTTGAGATGTTGGCATCAAGTTCTTGTCTATACTTGCTCAAGGAGATTTCTTTAGTAAGCCATTTCTCTCTTATTAAATTTTTAGGTCTGTATCCTGGCAAAAAAATCAACAAATAACAACTATGACGTTGCTGTGGTCTTTTTCTTTAAATTAACTTCAACTTCCAGCATCTATGCACTCTTTAAGGGTATTCTGAAATAAGTAGTTCAGATGTGGCTGAAAAGCTCCACCATTGTCTTACTTGGACTGAAGGGATTGTTAGTGATACATTGATGGTCTCTGTATATTTAAGCTATGTAGTCTCTGAAATCACGGAGTATCCTTAGTTGAAAGAGCTCCATTGAGTCACACCTTTTCAATCTTTCAAGGGCTGTCCCTTTCTGACAATGTACCTCATTTACTTAATGAAAAATATATGAAAATGAAGATTCTACAGAGCTGTCATAGATATACATTAGTGCCCATGCTTCTGAGTCCGGACATACTGGGTTTAAAAAGCAATTCATAGATCTGATCTGATACTGTGGAGTTGCCAAACATTTTTATGGATTTAATCTGTTCAGTGTTCAGATTGCTATTGTTACTTTGTGTGCCCTTACTTTTCAACTCATATTCATGTTCTTTCTGCATCAATAGTATTCACATTGTTTTAATATAAAACATAACTTCTCACCTTTCAGGCCTCTCTGTAGCTTGCCCTTTATTTTGACTTTTAGACATTTCTTTATGCTGCTGCTTTCAAGCTGTCTGAAAATGTGCCAGTTTTTCTGAGTGAACTATGTGCCGTTTAAGACCTATGGACTTAAATGTGCAGCACAAAGCATTAAACTGCCATGCCGTATTCAGACTGCAGCACCACCAGGATTTTTTTAGAAGCAAAACTTATGTGCTTAACTTGACTCTTGTACTATATATTCAGTAGCTAAATATGCCTGTGGATAAAGGCAGCGCACCTCTGATCAATTATGAACAATTACCCCATCCATAATCCAATAAAGAATGGGGTGGTGCTCCGTCTGATTTTTTAAAACATTAAGGGGGTTATTTTTCAAAATCAAATTTTTCTGATTTGTAAAATAAAAAAAAGTCAGACCAAACTAGAATCAACAATTTGCCCTTATTTATCAATAAAAAAAATAGCTTTTACTTGCAGAGTTTTTTACTGGTGGCTCTTCTTGGTTTGATTTTTAATAAATGGCAACTATTTGAAGTCACAAAGAATATTCTCTAGTGCTGTATATTCATATATTCAATTGTGTGGGTCCCTAAGATCAGTGACAGCAGCACAGAGCATGTGCAGTGAATCAGCAGAAAAGAAGATGGGGAGCTACTGGGGCATCTTTGGAGACACAGATCTTTACTGCTTAAGGGCTGTGGTTGCCTTGGGCTGGTACAGAAGCCGAAAACATAATGTACAACATGTCTAGCTACTTCTTTAGTTAGGCTTTAGTTCTTCTATCTGAAATGGGCATCAGTATGCTGGTTAAGCTGCTGTAGGGCTATCAGGTTGTCTCCAAAAAATTACAAGTTCAAAGACATCAAGGGCAAAATGATGTGATGTAGTCAGTGCTTAGCTATAAAGCTTCTCTAAATTTCCCTCATTTCAAGGTTAATTTTTTTCTTAAATCAGTTCATAATAAATCAAAACTGTCACACTCTGCCCCATTGAAGCTATATCCAGTTTTCAGAAAGAAGGGGGGCAATTAATTTTCTTCCTGAATGCAAAAAGGCAGTCAGCCCTATCGTCACACTATCTAATGTATTTACTTGCACACTGATTCAGGAGAAGAATTCCACAATGCACAACATTGCCCTGCAATATGACCTGTGTGGGCAGAACAATAACGTATATACTCGAGTATAAGCTGTCCCGAGTATAAGCCGAGGTACCTAATTTTACCTCAAAAACTTGGAAAGCTTATTGACTCGAGTATAAGCCTAGGGTGAGAAATGCAGCAGCTTCTGGTAAGTTTCAATCAAAAAAATTGAGGGTTTCTGCTACCATTGGAGGTGCCGGCGTCTCATTTTTGGATGCCATCGACCATTCTTGAAGACTATTCTTGGACGCCGGCGACTATTCTTGGATGCCGGCGACCGTTTTTGCGCTTGACCCGAGTATAAGCCGAGGTAGAGTTTTTCAGCATATTTTGGGGGCTGAAAAACTCGGCTTATACTCGAGTATATACGGTACTTTTATTGGACCTTGAAGGTTATTCAATGCTTGACTTTTTTTGCTAAAATTCCTTCAAAGCTAAGCTTTGCCGACCATTTGGCCTGTATTTACAGTGATACTACACTAAAATCAGTATTTTAAGGAAAACCGTAGTTAGGAATTTCTTCCCATCTCCCATTGCTTGCAATTCAAGGAGGACAGAAATTGTTATGTTTGAGTCTTCTAAGAACCTTTCCAGTAGATACTTAATTTCATATTTGGCATATGTCTGCCTTCTTTAAACAAATTTCCAGAAATTGTTGACGTGAAACTCTAATTTTGATTCCGCAATAATCTCGGTTTTAAAAATAAGTCTTGATATCTTTTAAAATGTCATTGCATCATTTCTTAGAAGCCAGAGGTTTATTTTTCTTTGCCCTATTATAATTTCTAAAACGTGTGGATTTTAACACAAAGAGAAATTCGATGGTTTCCATTTGTCGAACGTTAAGGGATGTCACTTCATCAAACAGATCATCTTTCGAAGTGTTTGAACCATTCCATTTCAGGAGATCAACTTTCTCTATATCAGCCCAGCCCTCTTAGGATCTTTTGCAAAGACAGAGAAATAAAACCTTTAAGCTTGTCAGTGTGTTTTCCTTATGCTTAATGTTCTGAACAGATGTACAATACAAAAGAATTAAGGGTGTCAAGGCAAGACAATCAATCAAGCCTAAATTGAAGTGAAGTCATCAAACTGTAGTGTTTATATAAAGATGTGTTGGCTGTCACCATTTTGTCTGTTTCAACCTTGTGGTGTTCTATAAAAAAAATATTTCCCTTTATAAACATGAGAAATCAAAAGTAGGTTCTTGAAAATATTGCTATTGAACTCCTTTTCTTTCAAGAAAATAGCCCCCAGGAATTTGCATACAAGGGGAAAATCTTTATAACTCAGCCAACACAGGGAATGTACGATATCAATAACCCAAAACCTCGTTATGAACTCTATATAATATGTTATTGATTGTCTAAACTCTAAACTTCTTTTGAACTATGCTGAGTTCATTTAAACATCTTCATTAGCACAAACATAATACTTGCTGATGGTGGTCAAATAGCTTGTGTCAGCAGAAATAATTTGGAAATGAAGAGGATGGTGATTGGACATATTTTCAAGCTGCAATTGTAAAGTTGAAGTCCAAGAAGTTGAAAAAAGGCAGCCCTTATCACTATGTGGAACATAAGCTGGTGCTAGATAGCCTCTGTTGAATAGGAAAGGAGAATCTAGCCAGAGGTGGTCTTTTGAAAAATTTCAAGCTTGAACACTTGCTTAGTTGATAGAAGTGAGTCATCTCTTTATACCTTTTCAATTCCTGCAATGGCATTGTGTTTAATACCATGAGAGCCTTAGAGGCACATCCCATAAGGTCGAATTTCGAATTCAGTTAAATCAAATTTTTCAAACACAAATGAATTAAATCGACCTGAAAACTTGAATCAAATTTGATTCAGGAAGGCTGCAACATCTCCAAATTTATCCCTGGATGTCTCCCATTGACAGCAATTCAGCAGGTTTTAGGTGGCGAATAGTCGAATTTGAGTTCTTAAAGGGCCGGAGTGTGATAAGTCTCGAAAATCGAATTCAAATTTTTTTTATATATTTTTTTTAAAACTCAAATCAAATTTAAATAACTCCCTAGTGGGATTTGACAGTTTTGACCATAATAAATCTGCCCATTAATCTCTTTCCAGAGATTTGGTCTTTGCTCCAGGCATCTGTGCCTTCCCTATCCTTGCAGCAGTCTCACAACTCTTACCCGCTGCCTCTATTTTAATTCTGCCTTTTGTGTTTGTATCTAGGGATGGGCGAATTTGACCTGTTTCGTTTCGCCAAAAGTTCGCCGCCAGAGAAATGACGCTGACGCCCATTAAAGTCTATTTTTTGAAGAAAACAACACCATACACGTCTATGGGTGTCATTTCCGCGGCGAAACATGGGGAAAAAATTCGCCCATCCCTATTTGGATCCAATATGGCAGCCCCCTCCACTAGCACAATGATGGCTTTCTCCAGTGCACTGTTGTGTTGTTCTGGTCTTGGTGTCACTCCTTCATGTCACCACTACTACTGCTCTTTCCTCGCCTTCCCCCAGCATGGCACCATTCTCTGCTCCCTCAAACAACAATAGATCATTTATGTAGCATATGTAAAAGATTATGTTGTCAATTCTCTTCCCAGTTGGCCATAATGGACCCAGACTTTTGCAAGTAAAATGTGTCTTGGGAAATATACCCTCCATAATAAAATCTATTTGTTTAGGGTGTAGCAAAAAAGTTTCTTATGGATATATTTTCATATGTTATGTATGTGTACAGAGATTAATCATCACATGTAACTCATTTATATGTTTTACACCACTTCACTTTATCTATTATTTTGATTGGATCTGCTAATCATTCAAATGTGATTTTATTTGTAACTAATGGAGCATTCCCCATAAACGGAGCATTCTGGATAACAGGTCCAATGCCAGTATATGCAATAGTGCTCCTTTTTATTGAAAATGTTTAATTTAAATAGTTGAACTAGCAAAGTTTTCAATTCTAGAGTAGATCTAGATCTAGTTGGATCTAGGAAAACTAAACCCTAAAAATGAATTTGGCTATAAATGCCATATTTTATATAGTGAATTTAAAGCACCAGCCTAAAGTTTCAGCTTGTCAATAGCAGCAATGATCCAGGAGGATCCAGGGGGTCACCATCTTGGAAAGATCACATGCTCAGTGGGCTCTGAGCAGCTGTAGAGAAGCTAAACTTAGGGCTCGTCACTAATTATCCAGCAGAAAATGAGCTTCCCCTGTAATATAAGCTGATGCTACAGGTTTGCTGATTATTAAATTCTGATGCTAATTGCACTGGTTTCTGTGCTGCCATGTAGTAATTATCTGTATTAATTACTCAGCCTTATATTGTGACATTTCTATTCTATGTGTACTGTATATTGTGAGTGGGTCCCTAAGCTCAGTAAGTGACAGCAGCACAGAGCATGTGCAGTGAATCAGCAGAAAAGAAGATGGGGAGCTACTGGGGCATCTTTGGAGACACAGATCTTTACTGCTAAAGGGTTGTAGTTGTCTTGGGCTGGTACAGAAACCCAAAACATAATGTAGAACATTTCTACCTACTTCTTTAGTGAGTCTTTAGTTCTCCTTTAAGCTGTGTAAATGCATCGATATTAAGAATTTGTATCTTGCATTACTATTGCCCCTCCATTATGATATCATTCCTTTTTGTTATATTTTTAGGGACTAATTTGTTTAGGTTATTTTTGTAGATCCATGTATTACTCATCAATTTATCTAAATCCCCCTGCACCAAGTTATGGAAACCCCTATAAGAGTCCCCCTGGGATATACTCAGCAAAAAGAGAGCTATCCTTATTTTAAATTTTTGGGAAATACCTGAAGGATCCACTGTATTGATTACAAGAGATAACAGTCTATTGTTTTGTGGTGCCTTTTTCTATTAATGTTAACTATAAATAAATATCAAATGTAAATAAATAGAAATCTTTAATTTCCTTGATGCGCTTCCTTTCACATTCTTAATTTTTTCATAAACCTTCAAGGGGTTGCAGTGAAGACTCAAGATCAAAAAAAAAGTTTAACTATCACAAAACACATTATTGGTGGAGACATGTAGATCACTCCTTTATGTCCCTTTTGCCAATTATGTATCCAGAACCGCTGGTTTAATAGCACAGATACAGCCTAATGGTTCAAAGCCATTTTGTCAGAACCGGCACCCAATACCAGAACAAGTGCCAAGCACCCTGGTCTCGGCTCGGCTTCACCAGTAGTGTGACCACCGTTGGGCTTCGGGAGGAGCCCTCAGCTTACTTGGGTGCCACCTGGACTTAACGAGGGGTGCAAGGCGAGATGTTCTGGCTGGCGAAGGGGCACGGCTGTTAGCAGAGTCTTTTGGGCTGGAGGTCACGGTACAAATGGAGCAGGCAAGAGAATCGTCAGACAGGCTGGGTCGAGGCAGGCAGATATCAAGAATCGTCAGGCAGGCAAGGGTCAAACCGGGTTGTCAATCAAGGGGTTAAGCAGGAAGTTTTCGTAGGCAGGCAGGCAAGGGTCAGGATACAGAATGCAGAATAGTCAGGAACAGGCTGGGTCAAACACGGGTAATCAAACAGACAAGATACGGAACAGATCGGATGCACAAGGCTCAGGAAACCACTAGAAACAAGTTCTATCACGGGCCCTGGCTGGGAGACAGAATGGGCCTAAAATACTTTCAAATTTCACGCCAACATGTGCCCCATGCCTGCTGGCACAATCACGCCAGCGCGCTTGTACCTATAAGAGGTGTGCCGCGCGCCCCCTAAGATGGCGCCGGCACTGGAGGCAGGTGAAGGAGCGTGGCGGCCCTCCACGCCGCTGTACCACTAGACCACCAGGTATTTTTATTACACATTTATTCAAACTTGCAGACAGCCTGTTTTCGTTCTTGTTCGATTGAACTGCTTTTTGGCTCCTTTTAGCCCGGCTCACCCTAACCAGGCTAGGTTCTTTGCTTAGTAAAATAAATAGAGAAAGTTGCACTAACTTGATTAACCTGAGTTCCCTGGGTGATCAGCTTTTCTTTTGAGTTTATTCACTGCACCTGAATAATGGAATATCTAAACACAGTTAGGGGCTTTTTATGTAGATACCAGACTGAAGTGCACGAGAATAAAGTGGGTCAATTGCAGATTTATCAAGGTTAGAAGTGAAAATCAGAATTTACGAGTTTTATGTGGCCAAAACTGTCAAATTTGACTAGGGAATTTTTAAAATTTGTTTCGATTTTTTTTTTAAGAATTAGATTTTCAAGATTTATCATACACTGGCCTTTTAAGAACTCAAAATTCGACTATTCGCAACCTTTAACCTGCCGAATTGCTGTTGCTTCCTGGCATTCGAGTTTGTTTCAGATTTAAAATTCAAATCAAATTTGATTTGAGTTTGCGGGTCGATCCTATTTACCTGACTTTGAAATATTTTATTTTCTTATAATAATAAAAAATGGGCCACACTCTGCATCTCTTACCATGTCAATAAAAAATTCAGTGCATGGTGCTCAGGGGTCATTGGAGTTGTGTCCTACTATCTCCTACAGACTCCATAATTAAACACTTTAGCTGACTGGGATGATAATCTCTGACACATATTAAGATCTACTCTAACAAAATGGGAAAAAAGAGCCACAATTTCTGGTCCCAATGAGACAGATCACAGATTTCTACACGGTGACATGAGGAGAATTCAAAAGCTTACGTTTTTCCAAACAAATGCTGATTCCGTTTACCTTTTTGCTCCCAGAATTCTACGGGCAGGGAAATACAAATATCAGGAAATTTTATGCCCAATGTTAAACCGAAGCAAAAAGATGCTATAAACAACCTTTGCTATAAAATAGTATTTCACAAATCCTCAAAATTAGTGCCACAAATATTTTGAGCCTTTTATTGGTACAAGAAATCATTATTGGCATTTCTGGATTTTTCTTGCATGAGAAAAGTTATTTTTTTTTTTCTCCTTCCTTTCATTTATTTACCATAAAAGTGCCAGACGGTAGTTAATATGCAAGGTGATAACTTTCGCCAGCTTGATTTAATATTTATGAAACACAGAGCTATTAAAGTTTCTTCTTTTACTTTGCTGCATGCACACACAGAATTCTAATGCTCCCCTTTGCTTTACTTTTATAGTTTCGGCCCTGGGAGAGTAATCATCAGACAAGGTCACGTTCCCCAGAACTTCTACCTGATTCTCTTTGGCATGGCGGTGGTCACCAAGGTGTCTCGGAACAAAGAGACAGGCGAGCATTTCTGCAAGACTGTGGTTTTTCTCAAGAAAGGAAAACTTGCATGAAATTATAATTAGTGATCAAGATTAATTTATTCAGCATAACTGATGTCTTGATTAAGAACTTTAATAATAAACAAGTTCTGGTGGGTTAGAGGAAGGAGAAGGCATCTCAGGTTTGTACGGCATGGTCACCCGTGTTGCACAGGCTATGAAGGACTAGTCATACTAGTGATTTCTATGTAGAATTTGTAAGAATTATGTCACATACAGGGAGAATAATCACTGCTACATGCAATAGTTTTTGTTGGTTTTCTTTTGATAAGCATATCCTTCTTTCTATAAATCTATAAAAGGGGCTGTGTTCACTCGGGCTGGAAAAGGTGCTGTCAAGCATTACCTACGATAAAGGGGGAATTTAGGAAGTAAAAATAACTACTATTCTGTGGAGAAACCCCGCTGTGAATAAAACACAAGCACAGTCCTGTTTGAAGATACTCTGGATGTTAGTGTCTCTTCCTCTTGCGTGTAATGTTTCTTACATCATCATCATCCCATCCATCCTCTGTGTGGACAGCACTTTATCGGTGCAGATATCATCAGGTTAATAATAAAGAGCTCTTGGGGGCAGATTCACTAACGGTCTAAACTTCGCCAGCGGCAGCTTCGCACCCATCGCACCACTTTGCTAGATGCAAATGCGATACGAATACGTTAATTCAATGTGGCGTTTTGTCCCGGGCGTCGAATGCTGGCAACCATTCATAGCGAAGATACAATAGCACTCATTTGTGCCTTGCTAGTGATCTTGCGTTTTGGTCAATTTGCATAGGGCGGGAAAGTTGTATGGACATTTTTTATAAATGTTGGTGCAAGTGGTTTGAGTTACCAGTTTATATTACACATGTCCAGGGAACCTTAAAGGGATATTGTCATGGGAAAAAATGTTTTTTTCAAAATGAATCAGTTAATAGTGCTGCTCCAGCAGAATTCTGCACTGAAATCCGTTTCTCAAAAGAGCAAACAGATTTTTTTTTTATTCAATTTTGAAATCTGACATGGGGCTAGACATATTGTCAATTTCCCAGCTGCCCCAAGTCATGTGACTTGTGCTCTGATAAACTTCAATCACTCTTTACTGCTGTACTGCAAGTTGGAGTGATATCACCCCCTCCCTTTCCCCCCAGCAGCCAAACAAAAGAACAATGGGAAGGTAACCAGATAGCAGCTCCCTAACACAAGATAACAGCTGCCTGGTAGATCTAGGAACAACACTCAATAGTAAAAACCCATGTCTCACTGAGACACATTCAGTTACATTGAGAAGGAAAAACAGCAGCCTGCCAGAAAGCATTTCTCTCCTAAAGTGCAGGCACAAGTCACATGACCAGGGGCAGCTGGGAAATTGACAAAATGTCCATTTCATGTCAGATTTCAAAATTAAATATAAAAAAAATCTGTTTGCTTTTTTGAGAAATGGATTTCATTGCAATATTCTGCGGGAGTAGCACTATTAACTGGCGTGTTTTGAAAAAAACATGTTTTCCCATGACAGTATCCCTTTAATAAAGACAGAGAGTTAATGAGTTAATATAATGCCCTACACATGAGCCTACTGTAAAATTAATGTTCCATATGTTGTAAAATGTTTGGAGAAAACCGGTTACTCAAAAAAGTAAGTTAGGACTTTTGCAGCCAATCACATTTAACACAAAGGAAAAGTTGCCAGTGGTTTTTTTGAACTTTGATGCATTTTTGTCAGACAGGATATGATGTAAGTGACAGTAGATTGAGGAGGATCTAGCTTCATTTTAGCACTTCGCCTGGTCTGAGGTGGCAAAGTCAACTCTGGCGAAAGAGGTAACGTCCAGTAAAATCCACATTTTAGTGAATTTGCAGAGTAACGTCCTTTAGCCAGAGCAAAAAGTTGTCTGGCGATAGAATGCGAATGACCTCTAGCGATGGGCTGTTTCTCCAGCAAACTGGCGCCTGTTTGTAAATTGGCGATGTCCCTGCGGGCGGCTCACACTAGCAAATTGTCGCTTGCATTAGCCACTTGGCTCCTTAGTAAATCTGCCCCTTAGGCTGGTCAACACAATCAGAAGTCAACCCCTGAGGGAAAAGCTTCACCAAAGGTTCGGAGAAAAAATATCCTACAAGCCAGTGGCACCTCTGGGAAGAGCTACAGATGGCTAGAATTTTCCTTTGAATATCTTCAGAAACTGACAGCTGGAATGTCTTTAAAGCAGCAATTGCTACAAACAAAGGATCCTTTGAGGAAAGTTTGAAAAATAAGATAGTTAGAATGCAACTACAGATTGGGTCAATATAATGATATAATGGCACAGGAAAATATTGTTTTCTATCAACATGACAATTTCCGGGTAATTCCAATATATATATATATTGATCCTTTCAGTGCACTTAAAGTAATTTTGTTGGATAGATGAATTTGTCTTAGTCTTGTACCCCAGAGAAACCAATCATCCATTAGCTTTGGCTAGTTATAGTAATGAAAGCAGGCGTCTAGCTGGTTGTCGTGCTTTTACTGAACCGGGATGAGATATTTTTATGCACCGTAGCTCAGTTATGTGACTAACTCCTTCTCCACAGAGTACATGTATATTTCCCACTGCATTTTCTGGGACTTTACATCTTTATTTAATCATGTGCATCTCAAGGCGAAGGTGTGAGACTACAAGTGACATTAATCGTTTGACAGCCTTTCCACCGACCGTCTCCTTAATTTGAAATGTGCCAAGCAGAATCAAACTTGAACAGCCTGAAAATGGGCAGATATAGAAGAAAAAGCTCCAATAACGATATTAGTACAACATCGCAAACCTCATTTGTGTCAATCCGCGGCCGGCAGTATTTCTTTCATTAAGATGTGGTTGAGCTGGGAAGATTCGGTGATGGAAGGAAGAGGGTTAAGGGGAACATAACACTCATTGCATTGATATAGAAAATGAAGTGGGAAAAAACTCAAGTAGGCTTTGTTTATTGACACATTGAAAAAAAAAAAGTTTGCTGATTCTTTATAATGGTTGCACTTTTTTCTACTTCTAATAAAGCCACTTTTGCACTCGAAATTTCCAAATTACGTTTAAACCTTCACATTTTAGCAAGGAGTTGACAAGTTCCATATAGTGGTTGTGATTCCTTTTTAACTTAGATGCTATTAACAATTGCTGTCAGCCTTCCTTAACATATGAGTCCACTTGCTACTCTTTGCTGTTGATTACAGTAATGTGGCAAACTGCTTGCCTTTTCACCTTTTCTTGCAGTGATTGCTCTGTACTTCTTACAGAAGATTAATGACCACTACAGAAACTTAAATGGTATGTTCTTGCTTTGCCCTTGGGGCTAATACAGTAGATGCTGACTGTACCCAATCATTCTCAACTGCTGCTGATCCAGGGGTCGTCTGTGAGACTCCCAGAGATGCAGGCTGATTTTGCACCTGGGGCAGAGCAGGAAAATCAATATACATTTTACCAAAGCAACTTACTTTTTGCTGCTTTTTCTTTCTCCTTTCCTTTCTCTTCTCATTAGGATTGATCATCCCAATTTCATAGTGGAAAAGATCATTTTTATATTTTAGATTTAAAGAAGATTCCCTTTCTCTAAACCCAAGGTAACAGCGGGGTGGGTCTAGTATAAATCTCAAGGCTCCGTATTACTGAACAATGGAGTCATTGCGCAGGTTTTTAACATTGCCTTCTCTTGGTCTTGATCAACGACTTCACATTTGCTATCTCAGTTTTTTTCTATCTTTGGATTCCCCTTGCAAAGTTTTCATGGATTCCAGTGTCACCCAGATGCAGATCAAGGTTAAAGTGCATAAGGCTCCAAAGATTCTACTTGGGGGCAAATTTACTAAAGGGCGTAGTGACTAATGATGGCCGATTCGCCAGCGTTACCGTTTTTAGGCACTTCGCCGATTTACTAACGGGCAGAGGCGTAACTTCGCTAGCGAAAAAGACATGCTAGCGCTCATTCGCACTCTTATTTTCAGGTGAATTTTCGCTCTGGCGAATGGACGTTACTCCGCAAATTCATTAAGATGTGGATTTTACTGAACGTTACCTCTTTCGCCAGACTTTCCATTACTTAAATCTAGTGATGGGCGAATTTGCGCCGTTTCGCTGAAAAATTATCGAATTTCGCGCAAAACGGCGAAAAATTTGCGAAACGGCGGAAAAAAAAAATTTCAACGCCGGCGAATTTTTCCCGCGAATTTTCGCTGGCGTTTCGCGAATCTATTCGCTGGCAGCGAATCGCGCAAATTTGTCTCGAATTCGCCCATCACTAGGGATGGGCGAATTTTTTAGCCTCGTTTCGCCAAAAAAATGACGCCCATAGACTTGTATGGAGACGTGCGTCAAAAAAAAAAAAAGACGCACGACAAAATAATTTCGCCGCGCAACAAATTTTTTTTGACGCCCATAGACTTTAATGGGCGTCTGCGACATTTTGCCGGCGGCAAATTTTTGGCGAAAGAAACGGGTCAAATTCGCCCATCCCTGCCCATCACTACTTACATCATATTTTTTAGTGGAAAAAGTTTTTGGGTAACCGGGTTCTCCCATACATTTTGAAACCTTAACTATACAGTGGGCGTATAGGACATTATAACAACTATATTTTCTTTATTAAGGTTCCGTTGACTTGTGTAATGCAATGTATTTGCTGCAACATATACGTCCATTCCACTTTATAATTTTCCACCATATGCAAATTAGCCTATCTATTGTGCTAGGCATAATTGAATGCTAGCACATCTTCGCTTTGATTGCCTAAGTAATGCTAGCGAAAATTCGCCAGTGTTTAGTGCCTTAGACGCAACTTCACATTTTAATAAATTTGCGTTGTCGCCTGGTGAAGTGTAGTGATAGGTGCAAAGCTGTCGGTGGTGAATTTTCGCAGGTTAGTAAATTTCCCTATTGGGCTCTTTAGAACCCCCTGGTTGTGCAGAAGTGCCCAGAGGCTTAGATGATACTCCTAAGGCCTGGGACTTCCTTGAATCAGCATCATTGGATGCTCCATCGTGATCCTCTCACCTGGACTACAGTTGTTCAAGATCACACAATCTACAAACTACAGAACTTCAACCTTGTCAGGTGAGCACAAGTGGGCTGCTCCTGCTGAATTGTGCATTGTACAGGTGAAGATCTATGCTGGCAAAATTTTATGGTACTTATTACTACAGGCGATGAGCAAATTTAGGAAGCTCTTCTGCCTTGAGAATAAAACACTGAGGGCTTTGATGAAGACATTCACATACCATTTTTCTGCCACCTTTATTACAGCCTTGCTCAATTCTTTGCTTTCATTCCACTATGCGAACATATTTTGTGCTCTTCACTTGCAGGGGGATTGTGTGTTTAGTCCCTTTTAGATCAGGAACTGTGTTTTAATATGTCCATCTATGGATACAGACCCCCCATGGAACAATAAGATCAGTTAGTCCTTGAATTAAAATGCATACAGGTAGGTTAACACCACTCTGCAAACCCAGTATTAACCACTTGGTATTTCCCCCAAACAGTCTCCTCACATTCTTTATCCCAGGAGGGAGGGTTCCCCATTTTTTTTTACCCGTGAGCAACATTTAGATGAAATAGAGTTGGGGAGCAACACAAGCATGAAAAATGTTCCATGGTGGTGCAAAATAGGGGCTGCTATTGGTAGCCCCTATGTGGACTGGCAGCCTACATGAGGCTCTTTTTGGCAGTACACCTGGTTTTTATACAACCAAAACTTGCCTCCAAGCCTGGAATTCAAAAATAAGCACCTGCTTTTGAGGCCACTGGGAGCAGCATCCAAGGGATTATTGTGCAACATGTTGGGAACACTGCTGTACCCCCATCAGCAACAACTATCTTGCTACAATACAAACTTTAAATGAATTCCTGTAAGTAAATCCAGGTGCTTTCATAAGAAATACATGTGGTGTTTTTATCATCAACATCGGTTTTGATAATTAGGCCTGTTAAAACGTAATGATGAAGCAGAATTAACATGATTGAAGAGCAAACACATTTTCCATAAATATGGCTATGTTATGTACCGCATTACGAATAATAAACTATCTTACATTCATGGAGGTATTCCATTTGAATATTAATATTTCAGAGTTTTAACAGTCGCAGAGCATTATTAATTGCTGCAAGCTACTGAATTAATGAGGTCTAATTCCATTGTTTCTTTACATTTATCAAAGACCGTTTAGCACTACTAAACCGGAAAAAATGCATTTAAGAATATAAGTTTAAGACAATTTAATGCTGGGAAGCATTTCTTATTATTTATTAAACAAATTAATGCCTGCATTTGTTTAAGCACGTTATTAGACCTAAATGTAACTTTTTGACATTGTTATATACTAAAGATACTCTTCTTTCTTTATTGCATGGTTTGTTTAGCTAAGATTCCTGTGTTAGAAGAGACATTTCGTGTGAAAGACAAGAATGTGCCAGTGCATTATACTCTTTTAAAAATAGGGGGAAAATTGTTTTTTTCCAAAATTAATCAGTTAATAGTGTTGCTCCAGCAGAATTCTGCACTGAAATCCATTTCTCAAAAGAGCAAACAGATTTTTTTATATTCAATTTTGAAATTTGATATGGGTCTAGACATTTTGTCAATTTCCCAGCTGCCCCTGGTCATGTGACTTGTGCCTGCACTTTAGGAGAGAAATGCTTTCTGGCAGGCTGCTGTTTTTCCTTCTCAATGTAACTGAATGTGTCTCAGTGAGACATGGGTTTTTACTATTGAGTGCTGTTCTTAGATCTACCAGGCAGCTGTTATCTTGTGTTAGGGAGCTGTTATCTGGTTACCTTCCCATTGTTCTTTTGTTTGGCTGCTGGGGGGGAAAGGGAGGGGGTGATATCACTCCAACTTGCAGTACAGCAGTAAAGAGTGATTGAAGTTTATCAGAGCACAAGTCACATGACTTGGGGCAGCTGGGAAATTGACAAAATGTCTAGCCCCATGTCAGATTTCAAAATTGAATATAAAAAAAAATCTGTTTGCCCTTTTGAGAAATGGATTTCAGTGCAGAATTCTGCTGGAGCAGCACTATTAACTGATTCATTTTGAAAAAATGTTTTTTTTCCCATGACAGTATCCCTTTAAAAAGTTTCAGGCTGATTTATTGAAGATTTTTCTAAAAACCTTACTAGTCCCACCTATCTGTTCTACTTCCTGTTGCCTCCTTTCCCAGGCCATGCAGGGGAGTTGGCAGCACTGTGTAGGATAGGAACCAATCTCCAGTTAGGCTGACCTGAGAGGGAACTGAAGCCTGTCTTTGATTGTATAACTGCAGGCCTATAATTGACTGCCCCCCTCCTTCTTGGTGGGACTATTAGAACATGACCACCCTGGGCAGGAGGATTGCGTGCTGCCCAAAGTTTCCAAAAGTGACGTCAGCATATGTAGCATCACTACACAAAACCTCTCCTGAAGCCAAAGATTTTGTGCTGCGGACGTCACTGAAATGTTCTGCACTTGTGCACATCGGATATTCGCTGCAAATCGTCCAAAATCGTGGAAAATGTCCGAAATCCAGTGCTTCACTCCACTTTTTACCCAGCATGATAAATAGGTCCCCAAGTGTTGTCGGCATCGGGACTCACATTGTATGATGCCAGAGATGCAAAGGAAGTTTTGGTACCTTTTTTATATAAATATATAATCAAGAAAACATTTCTCCACTCCTGTTTCAGCAAACAAAAACACATGGCTATCCCCAAATGTTGTATTATGCCATCTAGAAGGTAATGCTCTCCTGTCATTCAAAATCCAGTATTGTCTAGCACATTTACATACAGTACGGTGAAGTGCCATTTAGACAACGTTTAGACAACGTTTCCACTGTTCCAGAGTACAAAAGACTGGGGCTCATTTATAAACACTGAGCAAAATTGCCATCCCATAGCAACCAATCAGTGATTGACTTTCTTCTGCCAGCTGCAGGTTGAACAATGAAAGCAAATATTTTATTGGTTTCCATGGGTTACTGCCCAGGTGCGAATTTGCCATTTCGCTCGGTAAGTTTAGACTTGCAGGTGTTTATTGATCCCATGGATAGAGATGATGGACAGCAAGGGCAAGTTGCGAGGACTGGGAAGAGTAGTGAGAGTAATTTTAGACTGATTAAATGTGTAATTAAAATAATTACTAATTGAATGGGAATGACAAGCGTGCAAGTTCTTCAGACATACTCTATAATACAAACACAAATTTCAGCTTATAGAAGTGAATGTATTTTTGGCAAATCAAGAAGCTGTATAGGCGTATACTCAAATCAGAATTACTGTCATCTGTTAATAACTAATATCATTTTCATCTAATCACTAAAGGCTTCTGGAATTTACATTATGAAATGAATTAGTCATTACAAACCGCAAGGTCCAAACATACTTAGGGAAACCCTGTCCAGATTTGAGAATCCAATCAACACGAAGCCTGGAGAGAAAAATATTTCTATTGCACTCACATGTTTATTGCCCAAAATGCCACATGCTATGTGTATATTGTATTCGCTATAGTTGCAATTGCATAGGACTCAGAAGCTTTTGGTTAAAGAAATTTAAATATTTTGAAAACCATACAAGAAACATATATCCTGAGTAGATTAAAAAAACAAGATAAACTATCTCGCCCTGATTAGTCATATCAAGGTTTATATGCAACAAAATAGCTCTTAGTTTAATTCCAATCCAAAGCTCACACCTTTTATGATTTATTGGCCCCTAGTAGTGGTATCATTATCTCTGTCTTTTTCTTGTCTTTTTATAGTTGTTTATGTGTCCTTCACATAGTTAATATGGGTTTAAAAAAAAAATAACAGTGCATCAAGTTCAACCCTCCCAAATGATCCCCAGACATATATATATATATATATATATATATATATATATATATATATATATATATATACTGTATATCCATATATATATATGTATTTATATATTTAAATATATACATAGTCATAGTTAACTGGAGTTGCTTTTATCCAGGAGTGGATCCAAACACTGTGGCTCTTTATCTCTGGGTATAGGCCCTGGCATAAAGTTGGAGGAAAGGGTATCATAGAACTACAATGCTCAAGTTAAGCAAATATATTGGGACATTTTAAGAAATGTAGATCAGTCTTCATGATGCTAGTCATTTATATGAATTCATTACTATTTTTAAGTAATTACACACGTACAAGGATTCTAGCACCTGAATTTACCCAACAGGGGTCAACATTCGAAAAGTGGATATAGTCAACTTGAAAATGTCCAATCCCCAGTATTAGGCCCTCCAAGTGGAACCTAAACAAGCTACAGTAGACCGTATCCTGAGGGTGGTACATCCAGGACTAGTGATGGGTAACTCTGAACGAAAATTTGGTGAAATGCATTGAAGCCTTTAGACGACAAAAATTTTATGAAACGTTTTCACCCATAGGGGCAAATTCACTAAAATCCGAAGTTGCGCACAGGGGTAGCGTAAGTTTCCGAAGTTGCGCTAGCATTAATTCGCCAAGCAAAGCGAAGTTTCGCTAGCGATGGTTCATTTGCATACGGCGCCAAATTCAAATTTCAATGGAGGAACACGTATCAGCACTACAAATGCCTAGAAAACCTTCAAATCAGCAAATAAAATTTTTATTTTGCCCTGCACATGTGCCCACTGTCTAGGTAAGTTGCCATGAGTCAGGAAATGTAGGGGGGAAGGAGGGGAGCCCCAAAAATATTTTCAATCTTTTTCAGCCTATCACCCATCATCTAGAAAACACGCCAGCGTTTTTTGGGACTTAGAAAAAAATTTGACTTTTTTTGAAACAATCCCTATCTAACTCTATTGCGCTTCGCCAGGTCTGAGGTGGCGAAGGAAGTCTAGCGTAAAAGGTAGCGTTCAGTACACTGCGCAAGTTAGTGAATTTGCGTACTTACGTCGCTAGCGAAAATTCGCCTGGCGTAAGGGTGCAACGTTAGCGAATTAACGCTAGCGCTTGGCGCTTGGTGAATTTGCACCATAGAGTCTATGGGAGTCATTTTTGATCTGAAACTTGGCGAAAAATTTCACACATCACTACTCAGTAGGGATGGGTGAATTTTTTTGCCTTGTTTCGGTGAAAAAATGACGCCCATAGACTTGTATGCCGTTGTGCGTCAAAATAAAAAGACGCGCCTCCAAAAAACCTTTTGTAACGCTCTTAAATGGGCGTCGGCGACATTTGTACATGTCAAAGTCATTCAAGCGACATGTTTTGTTATTAATCTACAAAACAATGACATTGAAATTATGGCTATTTTTAACCAGTGGGTGAAAATTTTCCTCAACATTGACAAATCATACATATGTGCCACAAGGTTTTATAATTAGTTTGTGTGCCAATGGCATCACTTCCAATGAGCTGATGAGGGCAGAATCAATACCAGTATTGAGGGGCGAATTTGCACTGTTTTGCTTTGCCAAAAAATGTGCAAATTTCTCGCAAAATTTGAAAAAAAGGAATTCGTCCCTCACTAAATAACAGCATTAATGTATAATCCACTAGGTGCAAGTGAGTTGCACATGTATGCTCAAAGGGAACCATGAAGCAGGCAGAACTGTGTGTAAATTGTAAGAAGCATGTATGTGCACAGCAGCTAATAGTGCAATAAGTGTACCCAAATTGCACAGTTTAGAGCTTTGAGTTTTGATTACTAAATGAGCTATTACGGTATGTGTTAAAAAAGCAAGAAGTAGTATTTTAGAACTGTGTTTTAATGACCTCTTGTGTTTTAAGGAAATGTTCAGTCAACAGAATTGCAAAAACCAGGAAAAATCATAGAGGGTTACAAAAGAATCTGCAGCTTGTGAAATGCGGGATTTTGATTTCCAACAGAGAAGAACAGCTCCAAGGTCCTTTGTAGAAGACCAATCAGACAGCGGGAAAGTGATAGCCACTTTCTTTTTTTATACTGCCTAATTAGTCACACCTGACTGGTCTAGGTTTGTGCCTTCTAATTAACTGCCAGCCGGAGTATCTTCACAATGTGTGTCACTTTTATATAATGTTACTATATAATTGGGGAGTTGGTAAGGACCTGCTTCTAAATCCCGTGCAGGGTTAGATGCAGTTAACATTATTTTTCCTTCATGTAAAAGAAAACAGTATGAAGATTATGGAGAAGAGCACTGAAACACAGAACCAAACAGATCAGTGATGATAAGCTCTAGTGCATTGCCAATGACATGTTTGTATAGTTATGGACCATATTTCAACTATAATGAACCTCTTTCAGCAGATTTACAGCAGTGTAGCATTCTGGTATAAATTCAAGAAACCCCAGCCACTTCCGAAATGACAAAGATTTCAGCAGATTGTACAGTAATACCACAAACGTATTGTACTTCCATTTACTGTTTAGGCAACAACATTATCTTGGAGAGCTACACCTGCAATCTCCTTTCTGGTCAGGCAGGCAAAGCAGTTACAGGGGTCCACCATACAGAAAAACAACTTGTGCTTTAAGGTTATTTTTTCACCTGAAGGTATTGCTCATGGGAAAACATAGAGCTGCACTTAGATGGACCTTAAATGATAACTTTGAGGTTACCTCTTCACCTTGTACTTTAAAATATAATAATATACACATGTGGGGGCAGATTTACATAGGGTCGATTATCGAGGGTTAATTAACCCTCGATATTCGACTGTCGAATGTAAATCCTTCGAATATCGAAGTCGAAGGATTTACCGCAAATAGTTCGATTGAACGATCGAACGAAAAATCGTTCAATCTAACGATTAAATCCTTCGAATCGTTCGATTCAAAGGATTTTAATCCATCGATCGAACGATTTTTCTTAGACCTAAAAATTGTTACAAAGCCTATGGGGACCTTCCCCATAGGCTAACATGGCACCTCAGTAGGTTTTCTAGGGGGTCGAAGTTTTTTTTAAAGAGACAGTACTTTGACTATCGAATGGTCGAATATTCGAACGATTTTTAGTTCGAATCGTTCGATTCGAAGGTCAAAGTAGCCAATTCGATGGTCGAAGTAGCCAAAAAAATACAGTAATTCGAAATTCAACGTTTTTTTTTATTCTACTCCTTCACTCGAGCTAAGTAAATGGGCCCCATAATGTAAGAACCCATCCCTTCCACTGACCTCTGTCAACAAAGCAACAAACCACTGCATGCAGGGTGGCAAAGTATCTTTATTACAATCTCAGAAACAGACAGATTCATATTAGCCTGCAAATACCAATTATGACAACTAAAAATAGTAAAAATAGTTAAAAAAAGAATAATGATGTGTCGGGGGAGGGAGTTTAAAGGGATAAATTAATTAATATCAATGTTTGAGCTACGTATCTTTAGACTAAAGCCTTGTAACTAAGGACAGCAGTAATAGGCTACTTTGGACCTTTGAAAAGCAAATGGGTTGATGGTGGTCTGTACAATATAAGTTAAATATTGTGTTCAACTTCCATATAGTTGCTCCGTGCTAGCAACTCCACTGTGTCAATGAACAAATATAAAAAAAAATGGAAGGAGAACTTGGGCAGATCACTGCAAAAACTTTTATTCCAGGTTAACCACAACCTGGAATAAAAGTTTTTGCAGTGATCTGCTGGAGTTCTCCTTCCATTTTCATGTTTTTGTTCATTGATACTTTAGACCATTCCAAAGAGGAAAAAGAGGGTCTGGAACTGTCTAGAATATGCCAAGGACTAGGAGCTAGAACACAAGGTCCTCACCATGTAGGGTTGCAGTAACCAGAACAGGCACAGTGGATGCAATTGTTGCAACTACAAATGACATAGTTGTGCCAAATGGTTTTATGTCTGCCTGTCTGTCTAAAACATTAGAGGTGGTGCAGGATTAGTAGTGGGCCATTCTCCTTGACTTTACATCCAAAACTTTGGTAAGATGCTGAAGAATATGTGGTCCAGAATCTGTTGAGCCTTGAGTCAAGTTTTCTAATAATTTCAAAAAACAACCAACGTCAAATGTTTCTTTTCCAAGCTGTCACTGTTAAATTTGTAGCCTGTTGAATGAAGCTGTAGTTCACTGCTGCTGCTGCTTTTCACCAATTTGGGCCCCCTGGACATTCTGTGGTCAAAATACACCAAGTGGAACTGCCGATAGCCTTGACACCCTTAATTTAGTTTCGTAACAATAGGATTGATTATCTCTCTCCGTAATAGACTATTATGATATATTATTTTTAATGTTTCCGTATCATGAATTAACAGCTTTAACCCTTTGCATGCTAATCACCTACATGCATTATTGTTAGCAAGAAATTAAGCTGCCCATATAGAAGCATTGTTTTATTTTATTCGGTTAACTGATACAGGAAAATTTGTTGGTGAAATGAATTGGAAGAAAAATGGGTTCAATTGTACTTCCTAGATTCTGTGTGTTGGGGCTAATCACTTCAACTGAATTTTTGAAGGATGTCACCATTTTGACAAAGATGAAAAGGAATGCAACTGTCGTCTGCCACGATACGGAGCCTTTGCTTGCAATAGCCAGGAGAGGTAAGATAAGATTATGTTGGGGTTAATTGAAACTGCTAAATGCACAGCTCTTTCTTGCCAAGGTAGATGACAATTATTTCTAATTATTAGAGATGCTGAACTTTGTGAACGATTCGGCTGATTACAGAACTGAATCCAAAACCGAATTTGCATATGCAAATTAGGTAGGGGAAAAAAGAGTGCCACGGGGCAAAAAAAATGTTTACTTCTGTGTTCTGTAACAAAAAGTCACATTATTTTAAGGATTTAGCCAAATCCTGTTGAAAAAGGCAGAATCCTGGATTCGGTGCATACCTACTAATTAGTAGCTTTTAACATTTTTCACCTCTTTTATAGTACTTGGGCAGGCTTAATCGATGCATCTGGCGCACAGAGGCACATCCCGTTTCACATTAAAACAAGTGGTGTTCCACGAATCCACGTGCAACTGATGAATCACTAAAGTCTACACTATTTGTATTTCTAAATGATTTTGTTGTATAGTATTCTCTCGAGAATGCGCAGTCACAATTAAATGTCTTGAGTTTCCCTTATAAAATGTTAAGGAATCAAAGTCTTAGATGAGATGAGATTTTTCAAAATCCAGCTCTTTCCCTATACCGATGACTATCTGCAAGGAGAAATTGCATCACTAAATAAAAAAAGAACTGTTGATCGGTAGCTGGCAGGAAATCCTATTTAGCGGAATGAAAATCTCTTTCGTTTACACAGAGCCACATAAGAGATCTGTAACTCACACCTTAATTTTAATGTGATGTTCTGATTATACAATAAAGTTTCAATTTCCCTCCTGCCAAATGATTAATGATAAAATATATTCGGAAAGAAAGAATAATTTTTGCAAAAGTTGGCGAATACGAGAGATTGATTGCAGCCGTAATCTTTTACAATTGACTTAGCTCATCGTTTTATTTTGTTCTGCAAAAAAAAAGACGGTGCGTCTCAAAATTTCCAGGAATCCTTGTCCTTAGCAGATGCTTGACAATATGTCAGCTATGTAACCGCTCAACCACTAAATGTATTGCCCTGTCTTGGCTAAAAAACATGTTTTAGAATTCAGTAATTAATGACTGAACTCTCATTTACTTTTAGACGTTTTAATCACATTTAAGGTTTATGTAATATAATTATAAATATTAAGGTAAGTTTTATGATAGAACAATGGTTCTCAGATTTACTTTTAGACGTTTTAATCATATTTGATATAAATTGTTACAGTTTTTCCAGTCATTCAAAAATGATAAATTTAAAGGTAAGTCTTATGATGGAACAATGGTTCTCATATTGGGGCAATGCCATCTGAGTAGTCTCAGAGTACTAAGGTACCATACACACCAAAAACCCCATGTCCCCCAGGGAGTAAACACCATGGGGCCCATTTACTAACAATGGAATTTAGATTTTTTTCCACAAATCTAAAAAAAAAATTCCTTTTTTTTAAAAAAGTTATTAACATTGGAGACTAAGGGGCAGATTTATCAAGGGTCGAATTTCGAGGGTTAAAAAACCCTCGAATTCGACCCTCAAAGTAAAATCCTTCGACGAAGGATTTTAGAGCAAAACGAACGATCGAATAAAAATTTTAATCGATCGATCGAAGGATTTTTATTCGACCCAAAAAAAACTTAGAAAAGTGCTGGGGAAGGTCCCCATAGGCTAGCATTGGATTTCGGTAGGTTTAAACTGGCGAAGTATGAAGTCAACAGTACTTCGATTATCAAATGGTTGAACGATTTTTACTTCGAATCATTCGATTTGATCGAATTTGACCAATTCGATGGTCGAAGTACCCAAAAAAATACTTCGAAATTCGATTTTTTTATTCGAATTATTCACTCGAGCTTAGTTAATCTGCCCCTTAGTAAAAGTTGCCTCCTAAAGCCGTCGATGGGTGAATTTGACCCATTTTGTTAGTCTATGGGTGTCAAAAAAATTTTGACGCACAGTGAAATTTTTTTGATGCGTGTCTTTTTTTTTTGTCGCACGCGGCCATACAAATCTATGGGCGTCATTTCTGCGGTGAAACAAGGCGATAAAATTTGCCCATCCCTAGCTGTGATCCTATTGGACCATTTTAAATATAAATTCAGACTTTTAGAGGTTTTCAGATCTTTTTTTCAGTCCATGTTTCCAAAAATTCTCCATTAGCTGATGGAAACATTTTTAAAAAAAATACTTTTACATCCTATTTGTAGGCCTCTTGGCTTCAGGTCATTTGGATGTTTTAATAAATGTCAAGAGGTTCGTAGTTTTCAGAGAAAGTGAGTTTAGTGACATCAGACAACTGTCCTCACATTTGTACAAGTTTCTTCAGCTAGTGTTTAAGTAGAAGTCAAATGTATTCCACATTTGCATTCATATTTTAGAGCAGGGGTGTCCAAACTGCGGCCCAGGATGCATATGAATGCGCCCAGCTTGGTTCCCGAGGAAACGTCATGTCGCAAAAGATATAGGAAGAGGGGGGACTCTGCCCATTGCCCAGTTAGTAATAATAATATAATAATAAGTCTATTTAATATCCAGGTGTCCCATATTTCAGTGTATAGCTCCATCTGGTTATCCAACTGGCATTGTAGTTCCTTTGTGTGCATTTCCTTTACTTTTACAAACCAAACATGTTTGTGTATTTCATGTGTGGCCCCAGACAATTTTTCTTTTTCCAATGAGGCCCTGCGAGCCAAAAGTTTGGACACCCCTGTTTTAGAGCAGTGCTGGTAACCCAACCTAACCTCCCAAACAACCTCCCATTCTATTTTCAAAAACGATGAGCTCAGCACAGTCATGTTTATTTTGCGTGCATTTATATCTTTGAGCAGTGTTGTACTTTTTTTTTTTTTATTAATGGTCTGTTTAGAAATAATTAATTTGTTGGTGAATCATCCTTTTTTTAAGACTGCTGAGATTGGATCACTCTAAGCTTATCTTTTATCTTCATCCTTGGTGCTCTTTCCCTTAGGGGCAGATTTATCAAGGGGCGAATTTCGAGGGTTAAAAAACCCTCCAATTCGACCCTCGTAGTTAAAACCTTAGAATATCGAATTCGAAGGGTTTAGCGCAAATACTTAGAATAAAAATCGAATAGTCGAACGATTTTTACTTCGAATCAATCGAATTAGATCGAATTTGACCAATTCGATGGTCGAAGTACCCAAAAAAATACTTCGAAATTCAAATTTTTTTTCATTCGAATTCTTCACTCGAGCTTAGTAAATCTGCCCCTAAATCTTGTCATTAATACTGAGCTAGGTGGAAATATATCATCTGATGTACAATCTTCCTTTCCTTGTAGACTTTCTCTCTAAGGCTTTGGGATGTAACCTAGGTCCTTTGCCAAATCTCATCATAAAATTATATCTGCTGAGTTTATATCCAACTTTTGCTATCTTGTTTAAAGAATTGGGTTCCTAAATAGAGGGGAATCTTTATATACTGAAAATGGTGACTCTCTTAGATGTTTCATTTGCTGCTGTAGAGCCATCTGCTGCTGATGTGCATGAATGGCACGTTCCATGTCACTTTAAGCTGGAAGAACAACAGTTGCTTTCTTCATAACCAATTTTTGGTTGTGATGCATCACAATTTTTAACTTAATATGTATTAGAGAGCAAAACTAGACAAGCATAATATAGTGGAGGCAGCAACTGACCATATAGCACAGGGGTCCCCAACCGCCGGGCCGAGGCAGTCCTGAACTGGGCCACCAAACAATGAACGCAATGTGCCAAATTTGACGCCGGCACGGCCAAATTGGAAGCCGACCCCTCAGACAACATCCCCGACCCCCCTCCCGACCTCTCCTGACCCCTCCCCAGTCCTTTGAAAAAAATTGGCTCTTTTTGGTCCCCCGGCCAAAAAAGTTTGGGGTCCCCTGATATAGCAGACTCAAGGTAAAATGCTTGTTCTATCTTCTATAAAGGGACTTGTAAGAAGCCCAAAGCCTACATGCTATATTATTGTATGATTATTGTCTATTATTAAAGAACATGTCTCAGACCCTATATCCTGTATAAGGTCCTGGTGAAGAACTGGGACCATTACATTTTTATTAATACTGTACATTTTGTTCTGTGTACATCAATTGGCTTTTCAGCCATTTCTCTAATCAAGTAACCCAAGTGATCTACTGTGTGTTTTTACTGTGTTGTCACATTTCATCATTTTCATGCAAGTGCCAAAAAGTGTGCAGCTATTTGAAAATAGAGACATATTTTTTTAGATGCTTTTCAGTTCTGTTGTAAAGAAAGTAAAATACAATCATAAAACATAGAGCAATTTGTATTTGCAGGTGGGCATAGCCAGCTCCAGTTTCTGGTTATAAGCTTTCCATGGTGGGTCCAGGTGCTCATGCCCCAGACCTTCAGAGGGGAGTACGTCACAAAAAATCAACAGTAGGCAGGCATCAATGCAGAACACCATAAAGTAAAATCCAGGGGCCCAAGATTCTAATATGAAACAGCCTTACGCGTCATCCAAGGACACCATAGGCTTATGAAACTGAATCAGCAATCTATCTTCATCATTTGGGACATTCTTTACAGGGTCCCACTGACCCACCGGGGTACTGGGGAAAATTCCGGTGGGCCCCGGCATTGTTGGGCCCTTCTGGGCTTGTCTTTCACTGTCAATGTTTTCCCCATTTTTGCTTCTTTAAATAAAGTTTTGGATCATATACTTGAGGTTTGACAGTTCAAAACTTTATTGAGAAACCACAAGATGTCAGTAAACAGGGTGACAAATCGTAGAGATTTTTCCATACAGTATATGGCTTCTTTAACACCTATTTTGAACCAGTCATTCTCCCGGTCTAGACTCTGGACTTGGCAGTCTTCAGACGAGTGTTTTTCTTTTAGATGTAGGTACACGGATGTTGAGGTTGTAGCTTCATTTTATCAATTCGCCAGGTAGAAACAGACTCTGGCGAAAAGGGTAACGTATTGGAGAGTTCACACTTTGATAAATTTGTGGATTGACGATTGTTTGCCTGAGAAAAAGGTCACCTGCCGAAATAACACCCTTTTCTAGGGCTGAGCTTTTTCACTAGCGAATAGTCTTCTTCACCTTTTAGTAAATTAGCGATGTCCCTGAGGATTTTATTTTTGCGAATTTTCGCTTCAAAAGCACTCTTTGATTTTCAGTAGATTTGCCCCTTTGAACCTTTCTTTTCCAGCACTGAGGTAAATGATTGTCCTCAGCCTGTTTACCCATGTATTTATAACTTTTACACTATCCTTTTGCCCTGTAGTCTGTCTGCTACACCTGAGCGAAACCACTACCCATAACTCCCAGCGCTTATCTTAATAACCCTTTATCTATCTGCCTGGCTTATACCATTCACCTTCCAATCCCCATCCCATGTGGGATGTTTCTTCTAACTGATAGAGCAGCTTGTTCAATGCAGGCTGTATGGCTTACTGTACTGCAACCTTGATAATTTTGAATGCTTTCAGGCACTGGCTAGCTGTCATTGTAAATAACATTTTTAAACCTTTGTCCATTTCCTCATCTCACCAATCATATACAAAAAAAGGCTGGTCACTCCCTTAATGCCAAGCTAAGAAAAGTCAAGTGCATTGGTGCAAGAGACCATGTTTGAGCACATGTATGTGTCCCCATCATCTTGATTGCTGGCTCCATCTGCCTTTACCCCCTGAGGGAGAAAGCACATTTTTAGGTGACAGGTGCCTTTTAAACCATATGAGAAATTCTCTGTTTAAACAGAGGCAGGTTGTATCTGCAGAACATATCTTCTTTTGTCCCTCCATTCATTCTTCTTATGCTAAAGTTCCCTTTATGTTTAAAGTTTCCTCGCCTTTAGTTGAGACATTTGCTGTAATACTCTTTTTTACCAATACTCTTATTTTAGCAGATAAAAAAATATTAACAAGGACTGGGTCTGGGGATCTTGTTAAAGTGGATCTAAACTCAAATACAAAATTGATGTAAAAGACGGTATTGGCAGATATAGACTGTATATGAATTTGTGCATGCCTTCATTATTCCTGGGTGGTTTTCTCTATATTATTTATATGCGGCTTTTGGATCTCTTTGTAGGTTTTCTGATGTGCTGTGCATTTGTGGTTTTATTGGACCAATATTTTTTGGATTCTCTCCAGTTTTTGTTTTTGTTTGGCACTTTGTTATTTGAGTGTGTTTTTAGTGTTACAGTATGTCACCCTATTGTAGGCAATAAACGTTCAGTAGGCTTGTTGGATTATCTAGGGACATTGTGCGAATTGGTTTATTTAGTTATTTGTAAATAGTGATGGGCGAATTTATTCGGCAGGTGCGAATTCGCGGCGAATTTGCGTGATTCGCCGTCAGCGAATAATTTTGCGAAACTCCCGCGAAAATTCGCGTCAAAAATTCGCCGGCGTCAAAAATTTTTTTTCGAAAAATGGACGCCGGCGTCAAAAACGGGCGCCGGCGTCGAAAAAACGGGCGCCGGCGTCAAAAACGGGCGCCGGCGTAGAAAACGAGACGCCGGCGCTGTTTCGCAAATTTTTCGCCATTTCGCGCGAAATTCGCAAATTTTTCGGCGAAGCGAAACGGTGCAAATTCGCCCATCACTATTTGTAAATGCTTCAGTCTTTTGAATTTCATTTTTGCAGATAAAGCTACTTTTGTTCTAGTGAAGTTTGTTGGATCAAACATAATGGCGTGTGGATATTTTTTTGTTTAAATATTTGTCAACACTGTTTAACATACAGCATAATGTATGCGGGTCATATTTATCTGAACTAGTGATGGGCGAATTTGCGCCGTTTCGATTCGCCGGCAAATTTTCTTGGGGATTTCGCAAATTTATTCGCTGGCGGCAAATCACACAAATTCGCCGCAAATTCGCGCCTGGCGAATAAATTCGCCCATCACTAATCTGAACCATTTCTGGAAACTTATTATGAAAGTTGATGGAATTTTATCTAGTCCACGGTATGGACACTACTATATAAGGATCAGGCTTTTACCTCGGACACAGCTTGGAACCATGTTGTGCTTTTGGGTTCCGCATCAACACTCAATTCCCCAGGCTTTAACTGTGCTGACTCCACTCACTACACCTCTTTGTGGGCCTCCGTCAGTACTAAGTTCCGTGCCTCCCCCAACTGCCTGTTCTGGGCTGTGTTCAACAGAGTCCTCTGCTGCCAGCAGTATCAGGACTAGTGACAGCCTAGCCTTTCAACCGAACAGCAAGAAAAAAGGGGGTGTACATTGTTGTGGCATGCACTGTGTTATTATAAGCCCAAACCATGTCAAGCAGGAACCACCTATAGTATCATGAACGTCCTTACAACAATCCTAAAACCTGTAGTTACACCTTCTACAAGTAAAAGATTCAGGTTATCTTATGTAGTGCAGTGACTCAGAAATTAAGTGCTAATGAACTCAGTTTCTTCTACAGATGTCAAGAAAATGTGTCTGAATTGATTTTTATAATTTGTTGTGGGTTTTATAAATTGATTCTGATCTTGTTTATTGTCATCAAAACTATATTCAAGAGCATAGTAAGATGAGACTAAAAACCTGCTCAGAACATTTGTAATGTATTAGTATAGATTAGCCCTGGCTAATTAATAGTGTATTCCCAATTTATTAACTAGGCTCATCTAGTTACTAGTTTCTCAGGCCCTATTGATAGAGCAAATCTTGATATGTGTGAAAAGGCTTCCACTGCAGGTTTCATTGGGTCTTATGGGTAATCCATAGTCCACATCTAGTGTGCACAAGAGGTACTCAATACAGGGCTAAAGTCCTAACTATCTTACAGGGACTACAGGTATGGAATCAATTATATGAAAACCCATTATCCAGAAAGCTCCAAATTATTGGGAGACCGTCTCCCATAGACTCCATTTTACCCACATAATTCAAAATTGTAAAAATGATTTCCTTTTTTCTCTGTAATAATGAAATAGTTATGGGTACTTGATACCAACTAAGATATTAATTATCTAAATAATAGTTTCGTTTAATGTACAGATGCCGAGAAAATCAAAACCTCAAAGAAAAAAAGAGCGTGTTTGTTTAAACTTGGCACCAAAGCAGATGAGTTTTGTAGTTTTGCCACTTGGTCACTGGCACTGCCAGGGGCTCCTCTTCTTTATCTTCATCTTTATCCTGCTCTGTCTGTTCATAGGTGCGGTGCTGCTCACATCCAGGGGCACATTTACTTAGCTCGACTGAAGGATTAGAATAAAAAATACTATGAATTTCGAAGGTTTTTTTGGCTACTTCGACCATCGAATTGGCTACTTTGACTACGACTCCGAATCGAACGATTTTAACTAAAAATCGTTCGACTATTCAACCATTCGATAGTCGAAGTACTGTCTCTTTAAAAAAAACTTCGACCACCAAAACTTCAAGCACCAATGTTAGCCTATGGGGAAGGTCCCCATAGGCTTTCTAACCAATTTCTGATCGAAGGAAAATCGTTCGATCGATGGATTAAAATCCTTCGAAACGTTCGATTTGAAGGAATTAATGGTTCGATTGAACGAATTGCGCTAAATCCTTCGACTTCGATATTCAAAGACGAATGATTTAACTGCGAGGGTCGAATATCGAGGCTTAATTAACCCTCGATATTCGACCAATAGTAAATGTGCCCCCCAATGTCAAACATATATTTCATATATTAATTGATTATTTTTTATTGAAAGCAAAACCAGACTACAAGGTTTAATGTTTAAATGATTTTTCTAGTAGACTTTAGGTATTAAGATCCAAGTTTCAGAGAGATCCCTTATCTGAAACCCCCAGGCCCTGGGCATTCTGGATAACAGGTGCCATACCTGTAGTAGTCTATCAATTCTCAAGGTCTTGTTCAGTATGGAGGCTGAATGAGATGAAAGAAAACCATCTACCACCTACCGGTGCTGTAACTATAGTGGCCCATATATGTTTAAAATCACTAGTGGTGAAACACCTTGTGTCCTACATGCAAATACAGGTTGCAGAAACACCAGCCATGGTTTCTGTCCTAGTTAGCACCATCCAAGAGGCTCCTTCCTCTCCAGCTTCTTGAAAAAGTCCTACTATTTTTCCATATGGTGTCAAAGCCTCCTACTAGGGTGGTTAAAGGCCAGGCTGAAATGTTTCCTCTTGCCGACTGGATACGGCTTTTACTTGAAGAAAGACAACAGCGGCCATGAGAAGCCCAACCAGGTTGAACACATTGAAGCACCTTGCAGAAAGAGCATGGGCCATGAAGCACTGTCTACTTATGTTTCATCTTATACTGGTTTATAAGGAGCAAAGGAACTTTTTCTTTACCCCCACCAATAGTCAAGCATAATACACAGGGTTTCCCTAACCCACTGCACCTGCATTCACCTTTGCCTCCTGCTTATATATCTATGGCCGTAAAAACAAAACCATTAGACAACATTACAGGGTAGGACTGTGATCTAAAGCTTTGGTTTCTTTTGTGGCCAACAGTCCATTTTTTCTTTTACAGGCAATAAACATTGAAGAAACTCATTAAACATATAACCTCCATCCTATTACTTTCTTTTATAGGCCAGGCACTGTTATTACAAAGGACTCAAAGGCATCTTCCAAAATCTATGTGATCAAATCAGTAAGCGAGCCAAATAAATTGAGCAATATTCACTCTCCTTTTGCTAATCAGGTTTTTGTATGATTTATTTTTCTTGTATTTGTATTGCATGTATTTTGCAAAATGCACAAAGAAAAGTCCTGGGGAAAATTGCTGATTTGCTTGAAGTAAGTTGTATTGCTTGGAATTGTCCCATCTTAAATCAACGTTATCACTGGTGGAATGCAGCCAGCTGCCTGTAGTGAAAGTTTTATACCAGATATGAAAGCAGCTCAGCCCATGGGACAATGGTTCAAAGCCCACTGCTGCCAAGCAGCAAGATATTTGTAGCTCAGCTTATTTTCAGTCTCCCTTAATAGACATTGTGCTGTAGTCTTTAAAAGAAAAATGTCACCCATGAAAAACATAAACATTAAAAAGTAATATTAAGCTAGGGAAATTTTTTCCCCCGTATCTCTTCTGTGCAACAATAAAATAAAACATTTTGTAAACAAAACCGTATTCTGCAATTGTGAGAGCAAAAACACATTGTCTAGAGATAAATGCTGAAACATATTATTTGATTGGTTAGTCATAATAGTATGAATTTTACAAGAATATCCAGACTTTGGCAGTGATGATGAATGACCCCTATGGAGTTTTCTGGAAACTTTTGATGTATATCTGGGCAACTAGACCAGGACAAAATGAATCCTGTTTGTTACATTACCTTTATAGCACAGATATTATGTCATGTATTGTCTAGAAACCCATTATCCAGAAAACTCCCAAAATATGGGAATGGCACATGATTTTCTTTTTTTCTGTAATAATAAATTGGTACTTTAAATGCAACTACGCTGCATAATTCCGCGATGGTGAACTTTGAAATCAGTTTTTAATTCAATCTTTTTTTCAAAACTGGATCACAAAATAATTCCAATAAACTTGATTGAGTTTTTTTTCTTAATTGTGCTTTATTCTCAGTCTTTATCATATTTGCTAGAAAATTTGAATCAGAAAAATTCAATAGCTTTTAATTTGCAATAAAACAACCCAGATCGCAACAAAAACCACCTTATTCTGTTAATCTCTACAAATTTGAAGGTAAATCGTTACCTTTGCTACTCTCTTTCATGCTTATGGTTAAGGGCAGCTGAGCCCGAAACGCGTCAAGCAGGTTATGCAGCGTGTATTTTAACATGGCCTAATAAAGATTGTGACTTTTAATCGATGGTCCGGTGTGCGGAATTTACTTTTCTTCCTCATCTCTGAATGTAACACATTGACTTTTATAGAAGCTCACTAGGTTTTAGCTGCCCAATTTTCCTATTTACATTTTAATAATTGTTGCAATTGATAAATTTCAATTTTTTTTAGGAAAAATGAATGGTTTGCTGTGATTTTCATAAACTGAAACTCAAATTTATCATCCAAAGGCCCCTTATCTGAAAACCCAATGTGCTAAGCATTCCTAATAATTCTTCACTTGTATTATGTCCTCACTCTATGTGGAACTTCCATCTCTCACTCAGGGACACGCCACTATAATCTCAGCACAAGCAAGTGACCCTATTGAATTGAATAGAAGCTGCTACTAAAAATATATTTGTACGCAGAGGTGGCACCATTTATGATATTTAATAGCAATTCCAGAGGTACAAGGGAACTGTCACACTGCTCATAACCTTTGTAGTTCATTCATTTAATAAATGGAGAATGGAGGATTAATGTGTGTATATCAGCTTCACTATTTTTCATAGGGGCCTTCTGTATCTGTACATGTACTGATCAAATATTGTATAAAATAGAATCATTTTTTTTGTGGTGCATCTCCTAAATAATATAAATAATAGAACTGTTTGTGGGGTTGTGCCATATGTATATCTATGTATTTATGTATTTTTTTTTTTGGAACATAAGTGACTTTGGAATCGTTATCTCCAAAAGTCGGAAAGTACTCATAAAAAAGTTTTTTTAACAGATTTAAGCTTGTGCAGTCAGCATGTAGGTTTGATTATTTGATATAAAACGCCAATTTTCCTAAATTAACTGTTCTCACAGAGATCTATAACTTCTAATTTAGAGCATATAAAATTGCTTTGGTTTAGTAGCTAGTGTAATGGAGTCTACTGACCTGCTCCAAGATGGCGTCCAAAATGGCGATTCCTCTTCCCTGCACATGGCTCCGGGTGGTCGCAATCATTCCGCATCATCTCCTTCTTGCCCTGTGATTGGTCGCCGGCGACGGAACGGACGCCGGCGTCAGAATCGGGCGCCGGCGTCAAGGCGTCAGCGTGGGGACGCTGGCGTCTGCGTCTGACGCAAGCGCGTCAAATTTGGCGCCAATAGACTGGACTATAAAGACCCTCATTTCCATCCTGTCCTTGCCCAATTATAGGTCTATTTCATATAGTTCCTGGGTGCGATATATTCTGTCTTGCTTATCCGTGTTTGAACCTTGCCTGTTATCGACTTTGAATCTGTACTGCCTGTCTTGACCATTCTGCCTGTTTTACGACCATTCTTTGATAAACCCTTTTCTGTACCGCGAACTTGGATTGTTGCCTCCTCTTTGGTCCTTACTTCAACTGCGCCTTCGGGCCTTACAGTATAATTGGGCCATGGACCCCTCGGAGGAGGCCCAAGTACCCCTCGATGTCGGAGGGGCCATTCGGGGATTGGCTTCTCGCATGAAATCCTATGAAGCCCAGCAGTCTCAAATTGGCCAGGCAATTGATGTTATCCTGGAGAAATTGACTGCCATGTCTCCAGCGGCTCCTGCGGCTGTGCCTGTTCCTGCCATTCCTGCTCCTCTCCAGGTGTCTGAACCTCGTGTTCCCGCTCCACCTCCTTTCAGCGGAGACCCAAAAGCTTGTCGTGGTTTTATTAACCAATGTGAAATTCAATTCACTCTGCAACCAGGCCAGTTCGTCTCCGAGCAAGCCAAGGTTGGTTTTGTCATCTCCCGTCTGCAGGGGAAGGCTCTGGAATGGGCGTCACCCCTTTGGGAGAAGAGAGACCCGCTGATCGACAACGCCGGGGCCTTTCTCCAAGAACTCCGGACGGTGTTTGACGCTCCTGGTCGTACTATTGCAGCCTCGGCTCGACTGTTCCAGCTTCAACAAGGCACTCGCTCAGTCTCCAAGTATGCCATTGAATTTCGTACCCTGGTGGCAGAGACCTCCTGGAATAACGATGGTTACCACGCGGCCTTTTACAACGGCTTGGCTATACGCATTAAGAATGACCTCGTTTCCCGGGAAATTCCTTCTCGGTGGGAGGATCTGGTGGCCTTGGCGGTGAAGGTGGATACCCGGCAGAGGGAGTTCCAGCTTGAACTCGACCGAGAGCGTACAAAGAGGTACCCCCGGTTCCAACCTTCTTTGGCCCCCCGCTTCCAGAGACCCCTGCTTTTCAATCCTGTTCCCCCTGTGCTTCCTCCTGCTCCTATGGATTCTGCTTCTTCCTCCTTGCCGGCTGAAGAACCCATGCAGATAGGGCGGGCTCGCCTGTCCGAACAGGAGAAACTCCGGAGAAGGGCTGCCGGTCTGTGCCTTTACTGTGGGGGTAAAGCCCACTTTGCCCAGGAGTGTCCAGTGAAGCCGGGAAACGCCAAAGCCTAGGTAAGCTCGGGGAGACTTACCTGGGTGGGATTTGTCATTCTCCCCATTCCTCTGCTCTACGTTTCCTTCTTCCGGTGCAGATCCAGTTTGGCTCTCTAAAGTTTTCCTCACAAGCCTTCCTAGATTCCGGTGCCGCAGGAAACTTCATGGATCGATCCTTTGCAAGACGTCATTCCATCCCTCTCCAACCCTTGGCAGTTCCTCTTCGTGTCCTGGCGATTGATGATCGTCCTCTGTCGTCTGCCTTCGTCTCGCATTCTACTCAAGAACTTTCTTTTAAGGTGGGCACCATGCATTTGGAGAGACTATCCTTCCTCCTCATTGATTGCCCTTCCACTCCGGTTGTCCTGGGACTGCCATGGTTATGTGTACATAATCCAGTCATTGACTGGTCCACATTGCAAGTTTCCAGATGGAGTCCTTTTTGTTTACAGAACTGCCTACCCACTGTTCCGGTTGTCAAAATTTCCTCTGTGTCCTCTAATTCTTCTCTTCCCTCTGTATACCAAGCATTTGCCGATGTGTTTAACAAGTCTTCTGCTGAGATTCTTCCTCCCCATCGGCCTTACGATTGCCCGGTGGAACTTCTATCCGGCTCTATGCCCCCCAGGGGCCGCACCTACCCACTCTCTCCTTCGGAAACTTCTGCTATGAAGTTATACATCCAGGAGAATCTTCAGAGAGGATTCATCCGTCCTTCCACCTCCCCTGCCGGAGCAGGTTTCTTCTTTGTTGAGAAAAAGGATGGTAGTTTGCGGCCCTGCATCGACTACAGAGGACTCAACAAGATCACAGTTAAAAACAGGTACCCTCTTCCTCTTATTTCTGAACTCTTTGATCAGCTTAGGGGTGCCAATATCTTTACAAAGCTGGATCTTCGGGGGGCATACAATCTTATCCGGATCCGTGAAGGGGACGAGTGGAAGACCGCCTTTAATACCCGTGATGGACATTATGAGTACTTGGTCATGCCCTTTGGTCTCTGTAATGCTCCTGCGGTCTTCCAGGAGTTTGTGAATGATATTTTTCGGGATTTGTTGGGTCTATGTGTGGTCGTTTATCTGGATGACATTCTTGTTTTTTCTAAAGATCTTTTGGAACATCGTGCCCAAGTACGTGAAGTCCTTTCCAGACTAAGGAAGAACAATCTCTTTGCTAAATTGGAGAAATGCACTTTTGAAGTCTCGTCTATTCCTTTCCTTGGCTATATCATTTCTCCTCTAGGTTTCAAGATGGATCCTGCCAAGGTGTCTGCAATCCTGGACTGGCCTCTTCCTACCAGTGTCAAAGCCATTCAGAGGTTTGTTGGCTTTGCCAATTATTACAGACAGTTTATAAAAAATTTTTCTTCCAGACTTTCTCCAATTCTGGCCCTGATTCGTAAGGGGGGCAAACCTCAACACTGGTCTCCTCAAGCCCTGGAATCCTTCAAGTCCCTCAAAGAGGCCTTTTCTTCCGCTCCAATTCTTCGGCACCCAGAACCTCTACATCCCTTCTTCATGGAAGTTGACGCCTCTGATGTCGGAGCTGGAGCAGTTTTATCACAGAGATCCATTTCTGACGGTAAACTCCACCCTTGTGCGTTCTTTTCTAAAAAATTTTCTGCCCCAGAACAGAACTATGATGTGGGGAATCGTGAACTACTTGCCATCAAATTAGCCTTGGAGGAATGGAGACACCTACTGGAGGGTTCTTCGGTTCGATTTTTACCGACCATAAGAATCTTGAGTTCATCCAAACCCTCAAACGCCTGAATCCCCGGCAAGCCAGGTGGGCACTTTTCTTTTCCCGTTTTAATTTTGTCATTACTTTTCGTCCTGGCTCCAGAAACAGGAAGGCCGATGCCTTATCCAGAAGCTTTATTCCCGAAGATTCTGTGTCCGAGGAACCTGAACCTGTGGTACCCTCCATCAAGATTATCGCTGCCTTGTTCCCTTCCTGTGCCTCCCAATTGTTGTCCGCTCAAGATTCTGCTCCTGCGGAAACTCCTCTTGGTGTTGCTTTTGTCCCTCCAGAATTTCGTCTTGCTATTTTGTCTCAGTCTCATAGTTCCAAACAGGCCGGACATCCTGGAATTCAGAAGACGACCGAGCTCTTGTCTCGTCTAGTATGGTGGCCAACCTTAAGAAAGGACGTTAAAGATTTTGTCTCCTCATGTTCCACGTGTGCTGTGTCTAAATCCGGACATTCTCCTCCCAAGGGTTTTCTTCTTCCTCTGCCCATCCCATCTCGACCCTGGACTCACCTCGCCATGGACTTTATTGTAGATTTGCCCATTTCCTCCGGCCACACTGTCATTTGGGTTGTTATCGACAGATTCAGTAAGATGGCTCATTTCACTCCTCTCCGCAAACTGCCTTCTGCTCCTGAACTTTCAGAACTGTTTATTAAACATATTTTTCGCCTCCATGGCTTTCCAGCAGAAATTGTGTCCGATCGTGGTCCCCAATTTGTGTCTAAATTTTGGAGGTCACTGTGTAATGCTTTAAATATCTCTCTTCAATTTTCTTCTTCTTATCATCCTCAGTCCAATGGTGCCGCTGAACGTGTTAACCAGGCCTTGGAGCAATTTCTTCGTTGCCATGTGTCTTTGTGTCAAGACGACTGGTCGGACCTTCTTCCCTGGGCGGAGTTTGCCCATAACAATTCTTTACATTCTTCTTCCCAGAAATCTCCTTTCTTCTGTGTGTATGGCCAGAACCCATTGGCATTCCCTCAGGATCTCTTACTAACAAATGTTCCTGCTGCTAATGATCAAGCCGCGCATATGCTGGCCATCTGGCAGGCCACCACTGCTAATCTGGAAAAGAGTTCATCCTCTCAAAAGAAGTTTGCCGACAGGAAAAGAATTGCCGCCCCACCCTATGCTCCTGGTGACAAGGTCTGGTTGTCACACGGAATATTCGCCTCAAGATTCCCACTCCTAAGCTTGGCCCCAAATTCATCGGTCCCTTTCCCATCATCGAGGTCATCAACCCTGTGGCAGTTCGTCTTCTTCTTCCTCCCGAGATGCGGATCCCTAATGCCTTTCATGTGTCTCTCCTTAAACCTGCAGTGTCTTCCCCCTCTTCTTCTTCCACAGCTCCTGTTGTTATCGATGACCATCTAGAATTTGAAGTCAGCAGGATTCTGGACTCTCGTTTTTCCAGGGGCGCTCTCCAGTACCTTGTCGAATGGAAGGGTTTCGGTCCCGAGGAATGTTCTTGGGTGAAAAAGTCTGATGTCCATGCCCCCATCCATGTTCGCAGGTTTCATAGGCAGTTTCCTTCCCGTCCTGGTCCCGGTGGTCCTGAGGCCCCCCCTAAGGAAGGGGGTACTGTAATGGAGTCTACTGACCTGCTCCAAGATGGCGTCCAAAATGGCGATTCCTCTTCCCTGCACATGGCTCCGGGTGGTCGCAATCATTCCGCATCATCTCCTTCTTGCCCTGTGATTGGTCGCCAGCGACGGAACGGACGCCGGCGTCAGAATCGGGCGCCGGCGTCAAGGCGTCAGCGTGGGGACGCTGGCGTCTGCGTCTGACGCAAGCGCGTCAAATTTGGCGCCAATAGACTGGACTATAAAGACCCTCATTTCCATCCTGTCCTTGCCCAATTATAGGTCTATTTCATATAGTTCCTGGGTGCGATATATTCTGTCTTGCTTATCCGTGTTTGAACCTTGCCTGTTATCGACTTTGAATCTGTACTGCCTGTCTTGACCATTCTGCCTGTTTTACGACCATTCTTTGATAAACCCTTTTCTGTACCGCGAACTTGGATTGTTGCCTCCTCTTGGTCCTTACTTCAACTGCGCCTTCGGGCCTTACAGCTAGATTAATTTCCTTAATGTATCTATGACCGGGAAATATAGGGGGGATTAAAATTCATGAAAACTAGAGGACACCAAGGTTATCAGACAGAATAGATCAATAGGTACTGATCTTAGAGAACATGGAGGTAAGAGGATGGTTGTACTGTACATTAGGGGGCAGATTTACATAGGGTTGAATATCAAGGGTTAATTAACAATCGATATTCAACTGCAGAATGTAAATCCTTTGAATATCGAAGTTGAAGGATTTACCGCAAATAGTTTGAATCGGTCGTTTCGAAGGATTTTAATCCATCGATCACGCGTTTTTTTCTTCAACCAAAAAAATTGCCAGGAAGCCTATGGGGACCTTTCCCATAGGCTAACATTGCACCTCGGTAGGTTTTAGGTGGCGAAGTAGGGGGTCGAAGTTTTTTTAAAAGAGACAGTACTTCTATATTCAAACGATTTTTAGTTCGAATCGTTCAATTTGAAGTCGAAGGTCAAAGTAGGCAATTCGATGGTCGAAGTAGCCAAAAAAAAAACTACTCGAAATTCAACTTTTTTTTATTCTATTCCTTCACTTGAGCTAAGTAAATGGGCCCCTAGGTATACATAGAAAGGTATGTTTGCACTTGTATATTAGGGTAAATTTTTATTGGCAAACATTTATCAGACCAGAAACCTATTCGACT
The DNA here is from genome assembly GCA_038501925.1 of Xenopus petersii. NCBI lineage: Eukaryota > Metazoa > Chordata > Amphibia > Anura > Pipidae > Xenopus > Xenopus petersii. The sequence continues at coordinate 15,127,130 of CM076674.1, forward strand.
GTTTATTTACTAAGTAGGGGGCATTCATGCATAGAGTGAGACTCCTAAAGATCTTCTGTTTTTGAAATTGGCTCCTTTATGTATGTGATTAAGTTAGATCCTACTTGAGCTAACTGGAAGCATACTTGGCAGACAGTAGTGTTCAACAGACTATGTAACGTTTTGCAGGGTTACTCTTAGAATTACATTTTTTCTTTAATTATAAAAACTGATGATTAATAGATGTTAATTTTTTCAGGCACTAAAAATAATTTTTCATGTGTGACCTTGCAAAAAGTACAAAACAGGTGAAAATTAGGGGCAGATGTATCAAGGGTCGAATTGAAAACTCAAATTTTTAAATTCGAATTTTGAGTTTATTTTAGGGTATTATTTAAAAAAATTTAATTTTAAAATTTATCTTGTACTGAATTTGACTATTCACCATCTTAAACCTACCAAATTGGTGTTTTAGTCTATGGGGAACCTCTTACAATCAATTTGGAGTTGTTAGATGCACTTTTGAAAAAAAAATACATATTTTTTGGTGAAAAAATTTGAATCAAATTCGATTCAAATTTGATCTAATTTTTTTTATGAATTTCGATTGGCCATTTTTTTTAGAGTTTTAAGTTTATGGGAATTTTTAGAAGCTCCCATAAACTCGAAATTCGACCATTGATAAATCTGCCCTTTAGTGATGGGCAAATCAGTGCAGTTTCGCTTCCCAATATTTGTACGCACGACTATTTGGTCCAAATGCAATAAAGTCTATTGGCGTCAGAATCATTTTGAACGCGACAATTTTTATGCATGCATCAATTTTTTTTGACGAGCCAGATTTTTAGCCGGCAAATAGCCGCTGCAGTTTCGCAAAAAAAAACAAAAACGCTGTAATTTATTCGCCCATTACTAGTGAGAATTTAAAGAAAATTAACCAGCATATTGAACCTCTAAGCCTAAAAAAAGGGTTGCTGGGTCTGTATGGTAAATTTATAAAAATAATGATGAAAGGAGCTGAATAGCAAATACCTAAATGGGAACAAAATTCAAGTTTCAACAGGATTGTCCTCAACTCAATTCATCTAAGTAACCCCCTAAATTCTGAAGAAGTCACCAACATGGATGCATTATCTCTAGAAATTCTTAAATTATCTGAGGCACATGGCCCAAGGCAAAAATTTCCATTTGCTGCCACTTCGGATGACTGCTTCAGTGTCGGTTTCTCTAAATTGTTCTGTGTGATAGCTGTGAACAGCACTTGTGAGGGATGAGTTTTGATGGGATATGGACAATGCAGAAGAATGGCTACAAGGATAACACTTTTCAAGAGTCAACCACAACTTCACATAAAAATGCGTGATGCCTGCTGCTGTATTGTTTTCTTTGTTGACATTATAGAAACGACTGGCATTTCCAGCCAAACTAAAAAGGATTACTTTTCCTAGTTATAGATCATTTTTGGATTCCACAGCTTCAAGAGTTCAGACAAGTAGTCAGAAATACTGCAATTTTCTGAGCCGTGGAGGCGAAAATGACAGCCCTGGGTATAATGCAAAATAATGTGTCTACACGGTGATGAATGTACTCAGCAGGAAGATTGATTTTGAAGTAGAACAGAAAAGTCAGGGAAAGTCATCAGTAGTCACAGAGAAACTTGGATTCCAAATTTGCTTGAATAGAATCAGAAAGATATATTAAATAAGATTAAAAGAGCTGGATGCTAAATAATGATGGCCTAAATAATGAAGACCCTTCTGATGGATATGGTACAAATTATGTACATGTCAATGTATCCTCAGATGATTCATACAAGTTCAGAATACATATTAGCAGGTAAAACCTTAAATGTTGTGGCTATTAGGGACATAATGTTTGGTAATAGCAACAGAGTCTGCTGCAAATAGAAATGGTAGCTTTATTAGATAGTATATTATAGAGCAGGAGTGCCCATACTTTGCTAATGTCTAATTTTAGATGTTGTCCCATTATGATCTATATCCATTGTTAGCATTCTGTTCCATGGAAAATATTACTTAAATTGTATATTAATTTATGAGAGAATTTATTTAACAAATAGAGAGTAATATTTAACAAACAACTATTTCTTATGTAACCTTAACATAATAAATATCTGAATGAAAAGCATGAAATAGGAAGGTTATTTAGACATATACTGATCACCAGCTAAAGGTCTACTGGTAGATCCTGATCTACCTATTGGGCACCCCTGTTATAGCATTTATGTAAATTTATTTTACTTTTATGACTACATGATTACCTGTGCCTTTAGAGCTATCCTATGCATATACAGGTATGGGATCCATTATCCGAAACCCCATTATCCAGAAAGCTCTGGTTTCATAGACTCCATCTTATCAAAAAAATCCAATTTTAAAAAATGATTTCCTTTTTCACTGTAATAATAAAACAGTAGCTTGTACTTGATCCCAACTAAGATATAATTAATCCTTATTGGAAGCAAAACCAGCCTATTGGGTTTATTTAATGTTTACATGATGTTCTAGTAGACATTAGCTATGAGGATCCACATTATGGAAAGATTAGTTATCCAGAAATCACCCAGGTCACATACTTGTTTATGGGAAAGGAGGTGGTATGATGCTCTATAATGAATTGCTAATTTCATCAAATCCATATTCAGAAGAGCACATCATTATTTGTGAGACATATACAGTCCAGTCCTAATGTTTACATACCATAAAGCATGGGGGGGGGGTGGTAGCAGCAGCATCATGCGGGGGGGGGGTGGAGTTGCTGAAACAGGGATTGGTGCACTTTAGAAAATAGACGGCACCAGGAGGAAGGACGTTATATACAAATTATATACGTTCCAAGACGTAAAAACTTGGTTGCGCTGCTATGTCTTGCAACATGACAATGATCCAGATGACTGCTTCAAAGTTATAACAAAAGGGCTTAAAAACAACAAATCAAAAGTATTGGAGTGGCCATCACAAAGCCAGAGCTAAATCCTATTGACAATTTGTGGACTGAACTTAAAAACCATGTCAGAGCAAGGAGGCCCACAAACCTCATAATAAATGACTGATTTCCATTTAGCCAACAGGAAGTCCACATTCTGATCACAGGTTTGAGCTGACAACCACAAATGATTACTGATAGAAGTATCCACTTAGCAACAATATCTTTGCATTCGGATTTTATACTGGCAGCCAACAACTTTTTATTCCAGATTTACATACATGCCACACGTCAAATTGGTGGTCTATGTCTTTGTACTTAGTTGACATCAGTTTTCTAATAGACTTATGACGATCCGTAGCAACAATTGTAACATTAACTTTATTGGCCAAAACTTTGTCTAAGCAAAATTTGGGGGTCGTGGAAGCACTCTTAAGGCTAAATCAAGGTATGTGTAAGTAAAGGGAAGTGCTACTTACAATGCACTTCCCTGGGCCCCTGTCTCATAAGCAATTCAGTATAAATGCAAGTGTATGTGTTTACAGAACAGGGGTTTTTAGTTACAAAGTTATGATCATAAAGTTGAAAAGCCACCATACCATGTCAAGGTAAACCCCATATGGCGGTCCCTGACTTATTTATCTCAGGTCATAGTATAAAAAGACTTGGTTCTCTGCATAATCGCATTACCTGTATTCAGTGTGTGTTGAACATTGGTTTCAGTCTGAAGGCTAAATCCTCCCCCACCCATAAGGGCTTTTAAGAGAGAGAGATTGGCCAAACCAACGCCCATATTTAAAAGCATAGGGCCACCATTAGTGTAAGGGGGTGGGTATGGGGTGCTATTAAAAACCACAGGAAGCTAAGCCACGGCTTCAGGGCTAATACAATATACAAAATTTGGGGGTTGTGGAAGCACTCTTAAGGCTAAATCAAGGTATGTTTAAGTATATGAAGTGCTACTTACAATGCACTTCATTGTAATTGTATGGTTTGGAAAGAGTCAAAATCTCATTGTCACGGTCGGCACCCTAAACCAGAAATAGTGCCAAGCTCCCTGGTCTCGGCTCGGCTTCACCAGTAGTGTGACCGCCTTTGGCTTCGGGAGGAGCCCTCAGCGTACTCGGATGCCACCGGGACTTTTTGAGAGGAGCAAGGCGAGGAGTTCTGGCAAGCAAAGGGGAACGGCAGTTGTTAAAGTCAGTTAGGCCGAAGGTCGCGGTACAACAGGATAAGACAGATTCGTGGTCAGACTGTCCGGGTCGAGGCAGGCAGATAGTTAGAATCGTCAGGCAGGCAAGGGTCAAAAACCAGGTAATCAAACATATGGAATGAGGCAGAATCGGAGTCAAATAACAGACAGAGGTCAAACCAGAACGTCAATCGGGACTGTTAAGCAGAATCGAGGTCAGTTTCAGTTAAAGGTCAGGTTCCAGAGATCAGAGTAGTCAAACAGCCAGGCAGGATCAAACACAGGAATCAAACAGACTAGAAGCTTTACAGCACAAGGTACAAGGCACCAGGAACAAAACCTATCACGGCACTGAATACAAGCTGAAGTCCCTTTAAATACAGTTTGAATTTCGCGTCACTGCGCGCTGACGTCACTGCGCGCTGACGTCAGCGCGCATGCGCAGAAAACCTGGAAGAGGTGTGTGCACTCACCCTAACAGACCGGCGCCTGCAGAGAAGCAGTTTGGCACGGCAGGCATCCCTGCCGTCCCCCCACTAGACAACCAGGGTAAGATTTTATTACACTCATCTTGCAAAGAAGACTGAGGTAGAACAGGAGATAATAAAATATGTCCACTGGTTACGTCAGTTTGCCACTCAGGTGTATTTATCTGCTTTTTATGAGGTGTATTAACCGGAGTAGAATACATTACAGAATATAAATGGTCCTTATTGACCTTCCAAGTCTCTGCTTCAATGTAGTCACTGCCTGTCTGACATTCCATTTCCTTCATTTCGGGAGGCAATATAGTTTGGGTATAACTAGTTTGCATGTTTTGCCAATTATTATCCTCAGTTTGTGTTGCTACCGTTGTAAGCCTAGAAACTATTCTTACAAGACAAGAAGAGTTTTCTGTGTATTGTTCCTCTCTAAATCGCTTGGCAGGAGGAAGTTCAGATTTGGTATAAATGTTAGCAGGTTCCGGGTGTATAACAAATATAGTAGGGATTGCATTTGGTTTGAGCTGTATTTTAGAACCCTTAGAAACGTAGCAGTCTCTTGTAAAATGCCTTGAACATAGTCTGTAATTAGAGGTTTTCTTCCCTTCCAGAACTTTTACAGACATTGCATCCAAATCATTGCTAAATTGACCTGTTTGAGCAAGCCAATTTTTGATGGTATGTATATTTTTTGGGAATGGATGCAATGTAACATCAGGGAATATAGATTTCTGTCCTGTTTTGTGATGACATCCCTTTACTATGCAGCTTGGCATGGTTGATTAACCCTATAGTGACAAATATAAATGTGTGGTTAAATTGAAAATGAAAGATAAAAAAAAAAAGAGTACAATATTTCCAAATGAAAGAAGAAATAGAGTAAAGAAGATCGAGAGTAACTTTGGTTTTAATCAGACAAACAAATCTTCATTGTGTAGTGAATCACATTGCACTTGCTTGGGCCAATGTAAGTAAATCATGGTAAGGAAAGTAGGCTACTCTTAAAGGCGAACGCAAGCTTAAAGGGATCCTGTCATCGGAAAACATGTTTTTTTCAAAACGCATCAGTTAATAGTGCTACTCCAGCAGAATTCTGCACTGAAATCCATTTCTAAAAAGAGCAAACAGGTTTTTTTATATTCAATTTTGAAATTTGACATGGGGCTAGACATTTTGTCAATTTCCCAGCTGCCCCTGGTAATGTGAGAAATGCTTTCTGGCAGGCTGCTGTTTTTCCTGCTCAATGTAACTGAAGGAGTCTCAGTGGGACATGGGTTTTTACTATTGAGAGTTGTTCTTAGCTCTACCAGGGAGCTGTTATCTTGTGTTAGGGAGCTACTATGATTTGAGATAAGGAACAGCTCATTAAACAGAAGGCTTATCTATTCTGCTCTGCAGAACCAGGAAGTGACAAAGTTAGAAAGTGAAAGTGGTTTCTTTTTTTTCAGTAAAAAATAATAAAAACCATAGAAATGTCTTCACTGAAAGAAAGTCATAGGGAGACATTTACTAATCTGCGAAAATTCACCAGCGACGGCTTCGCACCCATCGCTATACTTCGCCAGGCGGAAATTCGCTCAGACACTGCTAGTTTCCTAAAATACGAAGTTGCGTCCAGGGCGCCGAACGTTGGCGAATTTTCTCTAGCGTTACTTCGGTAATGCGAACCTTAATAAAAAACAATAGAGTTGTTATAATGCCCTACACATGAGCCCACTGTATAGTTTATGTTCCATATGTTAGAAAATGTATGGGGGAACCTAGTGCCCCCAAAACATTTTCTAGGACTTTTGCAGACTATCACTCTGAAAAATGGAAGACGCCAGTGTTTTTTGGGACTTAGAGACTTTTTCCACTAAAAATATGATGTAAGTAACAGAAGAATGAGGAATTGGTCTGGTCTGAGCTGGCAAAGGCAAGTCTGGCGAAAGAGATAGCGTTCAGTAAAATCTTAGGAAATTTGCGGAGTAGCGTCCATTCGCCATAGAGAAAATTCGCCTGGTGATAGAGTGGGAATGAGCGCTAGCGTCTCTCTTTCACTAGCGAAGTTCTGCCTGCGCCCGTTAGTAAATTGGCGAAATGTCTAAAAACTGTAACGCTGGCGAATCGTTCCAAGCGTTAGTCACTTCGTCCTTTAGTAAATCTGCCCCATAGATCTCATGGCATAGAACTTGGAAAGTATAGCAGCAGAATGGTATACATATTAAAAATCAGGGAGCAGGATTATGCCTATCTTTTGATTTTGTTTGATTGTGCTGGTTTATTTTGTACATTAATAAGAGACAGTTTAAAGTCTGCAACAAATACTCAATCATCTTGAAAATCACATTATTTCATAATTGACTTGTTCCAAAAAAATGTAATCTTAAAATAAAATAAACACACCTCACATTAACTTACATACAAGCTCTCCAGATTTTAGATCCCCAAATGTTTTCATTCTCAAGATTTTTGCAATCGATAAATCTTGAAGAATTTAAGTTCGGAAAAATCAAATATGAACTTTTTGAACAATTACATTTGTCCTCTACAATCTTCTTGAATTCTGGAAAAAATCGTGATCATTATTTTTAAAAAATCAGCCCCTTCGTTACTAACTATTGGAATTTAAATGGCATGCATTATTTAACAAACTGTCTTCTACCTTCTCTATTTTCCTTCAGGCCACTATAACTTGAATTTTTTTTACCACGTAAACTGGCGCTTTAAAAGAATCTGTCTCTCTGTGCCTCTCTGCACTGAAGCAGAATATTTCCATCTGTGAATAATGACCTCAGAAGGTCTGTATTTTGCTACGTCTGCAGCGGAAGAGAAATAATACCACAGGCTGTAACCAGATTAATGAATGAAATATTTGGCCCACTAGAAGGAAATTGTACATTGTCACTGAATGTAAACTTGTAAAATGTAAAACACTGTAGGTTCTGAGAAACAATGTGGGGAAATGAAGTCTATAACAGACAACTTTTTCAGCGTGCTAATGTTTAAAGCATATGTTATACTTGTCCTTCAGCTCATACTGCCATGGGAAAATATTTGTTAAGGACTAATATTTCACAGTCAGACGGAGCAGATTAACATATTAGCTATTAAGGATAGATGAATAGAGCTTTGTGGGCCCTTGGGCAATATCTTCATATTTATTAAAATTCACAAATTGATTTAAAATATTTGAGATTTGATCAAGTTTTTTGGAAATTTGTTTTTGTCACTAAACAAATGTTAAGTGATGTAGAGTCATTTAGTGGAATATTACCTGATTAATATTGTCCTGTTCATTATGGCTAAAATCTTGGCTAAAAGAACATTCATTTTAAGTTTGTAAGTGATCCTATCTGATACCCTATTTTTATAATAGGAAATTCAGATCATATTTCTCCAATTTCCTAACCGAGTACAGATACAATAGATGATATATTTATGGATGGATAGTAGTGATGGGCGAATTTGTGGCGTTTTGCTTCGCCGAAAAATTAGCGAATTTCGCGAAACTGTGAAAAATTCGCGAAACGGCGCCGGCGTCTCGTTTTTGACGCCGGCGCCCGTTTTTCCGACGCCGGCGCCCGTTTTTGACGCCGGCGTCCGTTTTTTCGAAAAAAAATTTGACGCCAGCGAATTTTTTTCCGCGAATTTTCGCGGGCGTTTCGCGAATTTATTCGCGAAACGAATAATCACGCAAAAAATCACGCAAAAATCGCGCCTGCCGAATAAATTCGCCCATCACTAATGGATAGATGATAGATTATATATTGATGAATGGATGGATAAATCGGTAGATAGATAATATATTGATGGATGGATGGATGATAGATAGATAGATAGAGATAGATTTATAGATGGATAGATAGATGATAGATATACATAGAGCAATAGAAATATAGATAGATTGATTGATAGATAGATTTGTGATTGATAGGCCGATAGATAAATGAATTTAAAAAATAGTGGATGTGCCAGTATCACTTCAAGTCAAGTAAGTTATTTGGGATCCTTTGCCTGTGCCTAGTAATTACTGGGGATGGGCGATTTTTTTTCGCCACAAAAATGACGCCCATAGACTTGTATGGAGTCGTGCGTCAAAAAAAAAAAGAAGCGCGTCAAAAAAAAAAAAAAAGACGAGCGACAATTTTTTGACGCCCATAGACTTTAACGGGCGTCTGCGACATTTCGCCGGTGGTGAAATTTTAACGAAACAGGTCAAATTCGCCCATCCCTAGTAATTACATAACCATATGTGCAGTATTGTTCAGGGACAGATTCCTGATGCAATTTTAATGCCAGTTCTGTCATTTTTATTCATGTCAGGCTGAAATACCCAAGACAAGGGAAAGTATAAATATGGTTGAATATATGATGGATTTACTGTGCTTGTATCTTTTCTCTGGAGCTTCTATTCAACTAATACAAAATTGTGTTGCAGCTCATTAAAGTAAAGCCATTTAGCTGTTAAACAATTTCCAGACATCAGAAATAATTTCAGTGAGCCGGCACTAGCTCAGCAGACACCAATATTTAAATGCACATTTGGTAATATTTGTTTAAAAGTGAGGGTTTGCCAATTCAAAACTTTATAAATAGCTATAGATATATTGCTGTGCAATGAATTAAGACTGGATTTGTTACTCCATGCCATATGTGCATTCACAATGCTGGAAATCTGGGCTTTTAATCCATGACTGTTGATCCATTGTATTGATTTTGAAATAAATGTGTTGCACTACAGACTATTACATTTTCTCCTGATTAAAAGTCATGTCAAATTGGGGCAAATTAGCATTGTACAACACATCTCTTTAAAGGTGACCTATACCCACCAAAACATATGCCCCATTATGACCAGGACTACTATCTGAACGTCCAAAAATAAACAGGTTACCTGATTCTACCAATTGAAAAGGAAATGAAAATAGTCAGTATCTGGCCTACCAGGGATCAGTTCTCCACCTCCTTTAGGTGTCAGTGTAATGCAATCACTCTCTCACCTTATTTCAATCTAAAGTGGATTCTGGGATTTGAAATCCCTCTGCTTTCCAGAGGATCTGGACATCACCCACTCTGGAAAGCATGGGAAGGTAGACAGCACCTTCATTGACCACTAAATAACCCAATAAAGACCACATACAATAAAAGACTTTTATGGAGAAAGACTTTATTACAGTCCGTTTAGTAGTAGTAACAATGCTGCCAAGAAAAACTGCTAGCACAATTTAAACTGTATAATCCAATACATATACAATGAAACAAGGCCAACCTCTGTTACCAACCCAGTCGGTGGCCATTTATACACTTAAGCTCTGCCTTTACCACCAAGCCCCAGAGCTTGACTCATTCCTCCATGCCAAGACTCTCCATCTTAGGTCTTGGCCTTTCCCCAAATGGCAAATGCTTTTTCAATCGCTTCTTGCAGTCCCGTATTAAAAATTTCCAGACCAAATGTCTGTCAAATTTACTCTAGCTGAAAAACAGGCCTGAATCCTTCGCCTCCAGCTGGACACAAATTCACAAGAAGCATCAATATGACAACCTATAGAGGTTGTCATATTGATGCTTCTTGTGAATTTGGCAATCCTGTAGTATAGGAATGGACAATGATCCAAATCTGTCTCTTGGTACCTGCAAAATCATACAAACTTGACCAATGAGGGTCTGACATAGATCTTAAATCTGTCCGATTCCCATCAACCTATACGTTTAATTGTAGAATGAGGGAGTTCCTACAAAGAAGCTCGAGTAGCTGCTCCTATTCTAAAGGAGTGGGATTTATATAGGCTTGTGGAAAGTCCTATCCTCTCCAAGCATCAAGCTAGGACTCTATTAAGCTGAAATACAGATACGAATGTTCCATGTAGATGGATGAACAAAGGGCCTGGGATTTTGGGCCGCAAAGCAATAAATGCCTGAAATAGTATCACCGGGCATAATTTCACATTCCCAAATTTTCCCAGCCACTTAATGGTACCTAATGACCAGGTCTGAACCTGTCTCTTTCCTCACTACCCACTCAATAAAATTACAGACAAGATAACACACAGTCCATAGGTAGGCACAACCCTAGTAACCTAAAGCACTGCGGATGGATGGGCAATAACCTGAAGGCTGATTCAATATCAGTTTTTTTAAGTAGGATTAAGGGGGAATAAAATGATGCATATGATATTGAACATAGTTCGCTATCAATTCCATCATTAATTGACAAGCCAGTTGGGTAGGATAAGTGATGTATAAGATAGAATGAATTAGATTCCTTCTTGTGTACTAGACCAAGAGGAGACAGTCTTAGATTTGGTATTGGAGACTCAAAAATGGGCCCTGCACCCTGCCCAGTGTGATCTCCTTCCTAATCTTTTCTTTCACAATCGCAGGGTTAATTAGTTCTGACTTAAAAAGTTATCTGGAATTATTTCAGAGAATCTTACCTCATCCCCTAGGATCCAAACCCCTTCCTTAAAGTGGACCTGTCATCCAAACACACCATCTTCTCCTGACTTCCATCCACCTCTGCTAGAAGAGCCGCAATCTCCGCCACTCATGAGACCGCCATCCCGCTGATCTCCGCTGCAGACGTTGACTTCTGCTTGCCGCGTTGATCTTCATTGCTGACCACTGAGGTCTTCTCGTGATGACCCGGAGCTCTTCTTCTTCCACTTCCCTTGGTTGCTGCCGCAAGAAGTAATGAACTAAGCTGCATATACTCATCCCAGCCAATCAGCAATACATACTATCATGGTTTCCTCTCAATCCGTGGAATCAAGTATGTATGTGTAGAAAAATTATTCATTTTATGACTGTCCAGATATTGTTTATGAATCTTTTTACATAACCCCAACTAAGTTCATGTCCATAGGACTATAGTTTCCCTTTAATGCAAAATATGACAGTATTGCACAGTAGATGACTCCTTGATCAATAATATAGGCTTCTGCCATTCTGGTCAGCAGTACAGGACAACATGGAGCAGTCCTGTAACAAATTCATAGCACTTTAGAACTGCAAATATTTTGAAAATGATAGAAAACATAATGAATATAAATCACAAATGTACTCAGAGAACTACTTAATGCAAATGTACAAATATACATAAAAAAAAATACAAACTGCATCAAGCACACAGTAGGGGTAATTTACAATCGCAAGTGCAGCTGAAAATTTCCCCACAATCAGTTGCACAGAAAACCCAATAAAGTAAAGGTAGTGTCATCATAATACACTGTATTTCCATATAGAGTTTGCTCAGTCTTCCTGCCTCAGGTTCTAAATCAAGCACAGTTACACCTAGTGAACCCTGGAACTACCGGCAGCTCCGGACCAGGGGGTAGCCCCAGGGTTCCATTTGTCACATTTTTGCAGACACCAGAAATGCCATGAGCTGAGCTTTCTGAGCAATTGCATCCTGTTTATGGCAAAGGGTCAGAGGAGGAAAGAGAATTGTTTCAATGAACTTACAGTATGTGGTGCAACATAAAACCATTGTACTGTATTAATAATCTAAATAACATCTCCCTTGAGGCACGTAGAGTTCAGCACCGGGTCAGGTGCCCGCAAAATGCCCGTTAAGTGGTTGAGTCTGGGGTAAAAAGTCCCCAATTCCCTGGCTGTGTGGGCACTCCACGGGTAACCTGCCTGCCTACCTGGCTAAGGTATAGGCTTGATCCCTCCCTAGTGGTTTCAGTAGCTTTGTTCTATTTTCATGCAGATTCGGCACCATAGTGATGTCACTTCCTATTGCAGGCTGGGTCTAGTAGCGGATCAGTGGGGACAAGTCCCTGGTCTGGTTTGCAGGTATGGGTCAGGCAAGGATCTAAGAAAATGGACCTGCGCAGTACTCTAGCACTGACCTTCAGAAACAATCTTCTTTGCAGAAATCGAAAGTTATATTGAATGGTGCAATTAAACATTTTGGCAGTTCTTAGCATTGGGGACCTGGGTTCATATCTGACCAAAACTGTCTATGTTGTATTTATATGTGCAGGTTTCTTCTGGTACTTGCCATTGAGCAGGGACTTTAAAAGTGAATGATGATCACTCTATGAATTGATAAGTTATACAGTGTGAGTAACCAATAATTATAATAATGACATTTACACATGTAAAGCTAAAGATCTCTCACAAGAGAGTAATCAACTCTCATTGAACAAGAAAACAGTAACTGGTGTTTGCTGTGTTTTGCTTACGGAAACTCAAGTTCAGCAATGAGAATTGCAAAGCTTAGGGATAGTAAATGATACATTTCTTAATATATTGTGACATTTTTGTCCCTATTAGAAATGGTCTTCAGGCAATTAAATGTAATGGCAGGTAATTAGAATAAATCATTTGTCCCCGTGCATTGCATCAAGTCAGCAGGAGATAACAATTGTCTAGAGGCGATTGCAGCCTGAAATGTGTAAAGTGACTCGTGTTGAGTGCCCATTGCTTAGCCTTGGATATAGCAAGAGAGTTATTTTTGATGTTGTTGTGCGGTGGAAATTTTTTTTAATGCACGTCGCCATACAAGTCTATGGGCGTCATTTTTGCGGCGAAACAAGGCGAAAAAATTTGCCCATCCCTATAAGTAATGATAACTTCTTTTAAAAAATTCCTGTTCCTTGCAACAGTTCCCCATTATCCTCCCCATATGGTATGTTTTTTAACCATTGCTTCCCATGGTGACTCAAGCATGGAGACAGCAATCACTCATTCCCCACTTCTAGAAGGAAAATGATATTTGAATAAAATACTAAATAGGGATGGGCAAATTTTTTCGCCTTGTTGCGCCGTGGAAATGATGCCCATAGACTTGTATGGCGGCATGCGTAAAAAAAGAAGACGCTCATCAAGAAAACTTCGGCGTGCGACAAAATTTTTTTGACGCCCATAGACTTTAATGGCCGGTGAATTTTTAACGAAACGGGTCAAATGCGCCTATCACCCGGCCTGGATTGGCAATCTGTGAGTTCTGGCAAATGCCAGAGGCTGCTGTAAGATGCCATAGAAAGTGACTGTTAAGTAGGCTGGTGGGGGCTGTCTGGGCCTCTGTGTAGTAGGAATGGCAGGGCTTATTTTGAATCCCAGTCTAGTCCTGTCCATCCCTAATACTAAATCTGCCATAAAATTTAGTGAAACTATTTCAATACATATGTTTTGGGCTTCCTGTCTTTTGTATACAAAAAAAAAAAACAATTTTGAGGTTTAAAAGAAAATATTTCAAGTCCAAAAAATATATTTGTTTGAATAATATACTATATTACTTTAAAAGTAAGAAATGAATATCTGACTGGTGTAGACTTTAATCATTGTGGCAACTTCCTAGAAAATGTAATTGTACACTGAGGTGTGAATCACAGAGAACTTAAACTACTGCTGCGCTTGGACCGATAGTTCATTTCACACCTTCCGGACAATGAATGGCTTAAATAGTAACATAGTAAGAAAGGTTGAAAAAAGACACACGTCCATCAAGTTCATCCTTTTTTTCTTTTTATATCTGCCTAACTGCCAGTTGCCTCAGAGGGGGAAAAAATCCTTCCTGGCTCCAACATGGCAATGGGACTAGTCCCTGGATCAACTTGGACTATGAGCTATCTCCCATATCCCTGTATTCCCTCACTTGCTAAACACCATCCAACCCCTTCTTAAAGCTATCTAATGTATCAGCCTGTACAACTGATTCAGGGAGACAATTCCACATCTTCACAGCTCTCACTGTAACAAACCCCTTCCAAATATTTAGGCGGAACCTCTTTTCTTCTAATCGGAATGGGTGACCTTGTGTCCTAGTGATATGGCTTGTTCTCATTAGTGGCTCTATATCAGCTCCGCGATTACTTGGATCTTTAGTCAGAACATGGCCAAAATGCCCTAATCTGACATTTCATTAGATTTGGAAAGATGTGTCATAATAACCAAGACCTTATGGTCTAAACTGGTACCTTGCTGGGTTTGTATCCTTCAGTGGCATTCTCCTAAGCACAAATATCTCAGCTGCTGCAATGAATACATCCTCCACTGTCAAGTTCCAATAATAGAATATCTTAAACCTGCAATGCACTATGAAATTATTGCAGAATCTGCAAGGACCTAACTGACCTTCCAAGAGCCCTGACCTCAACCCAAGGGAACACCTGTGGTATAAATTGAAATGTCTGATTGTCAAACAACAGTGCCCGACCTCACTAATGTTCTTGCGGCTGGACAGATGCAAATCCTGCCAACACTTTTCCACCATCTAGGGGCTGCTTTCTTGGAATTTGAAATTGCCTTTTTCTGAATGTGGTCATCAATATACTTTTAAAAAAAACTTTACTCATGATTTATTAAAGAAAAAAAAGAATGTTTTCATGAAAAAAAGTAAAAGCTGCAGAGTTTTTATAGGATATTATTTTTGAAGATTTAATTTTTTCATTTTTTTTTTCAATTTTTTTAAATTTATTAAAACACTTCAGCCTCACAGAAAATATGTGAAAATGACAAAATACATATATAAAAATACACAATCTTGGGAAAAAATGTGCATGTAAAGTTTTGGGTTTTTTTGCTCAAATTTAAAAACTGATAAATCAGCCTCCCCATGTTTAGATAATTTTTGTGATATGCTTGTGTACCACTAAATACATCAAATATAAAACATAGATATACCAACATTATCTTGGAATGCCTGTCATTGAACATACTGTATGTGAATGTTTTAGCTCTGCTACGTCCCTATTCTGCTTCACTTTAGTTCTTGCTAAAACAATGCCCCAAGACATGGATCTGAATTAAAGGGAAACAAAGAGAGAGTGAGAGTAAAAGGTGTGTTCTGTGCCCATTTCTTCTCATAATCAATCAAAAGCCTTACCTACAAAGGTCTTGTTTTATTTGAAGATGCTCCCCCAAGATCTTAGTTATTGATGAATTATTCAGCTCCACAGAACACCAGGAGATTTCTAATGGAGTAAAACTTCAAAGTTCACCACGGCATCCGACATAGAACTTTTCCCGTCTTTGCCTAAACAATTTTAGGTATTCGCTCAGCCTTACTCCTTTCAGTGCTTGAATTTTTTATTTTTTCTATAAACATTTTGTGGGATTTTAAATACGTTTTCTAAGAGTTGTGTTTCAATAGATTCACCAAGTGAATAGAGGGGGAGATAGAATGAGCATCCTAATTTGATTAGAACAAAGGGAAATCTTTGAATTATATTTTGTTAAACCATATGGGCTTAATTAAAATGTAGAACTAGCCCATTTTCTAAAGGCACTTTGATTTTATTTGATGGATGGAATAATGAAATCTTGGTAAACTACAAGCCTCAGAATTGCCTAATGAATTAAAATGTCTTGGGTATATATTGCCCTATGTTTAGTGGTGATTGGTTAAAAGTTATTTGTACCCGACACAGCTAAATGGTCAGTCAAATGTGTTTCATGAAAAGTGCCATTTCAAAAAACTATTAGGGTTATGTAATAAAAGGCACTTAGTTTGCCCAGTAGCATCAACTAATCAGGAGGCAGCATTTAGCAAACATCTTATTGATTGCTAAGGGCTACTGTTCCTGGGCAAACTTAGTGCCTGATATTACATAATGGGGTACGACTGTTACTGGGAATAAGTACAATATTACATAATATGGTGAAATTCATTCACCTGTGAAACACAGGCGCCATATTGGATTATCAGATAAAGTACTTTACAGAATGGAAAAAAGTGGTAAATAATGATGATATAAGCATGTAGATCAAGAGTGGGGTCACCCAAGAGGGTATCACAATCCATAGAGGAACTTTAAGCGCAAATCATCCACCCCCTTTAACTGAGAACAGCAGAAAGCCTTGAATCTGTTGAGATGTGTTTCACTATGTGCCAGATGGTACAAAGGGTCTGGCTCATTGGTCTGCTGATTGATGAGCTGCTCATGAAAAGTATGACAGTTAAATAAATTATTATGTATATGAATCAAGGATATTGCAATGTGAGGGTTTGGAATGGAGATGAAATGAAATTGCATAAAAATTCCAAGTACTTTTAGTTTATTATTCAGCACAGGTTTGGCAATATTAACTCACATTGTAAGTAAGCTGCAATATACAATACACTCAAATAGTACATATTCTTTGTCCTTGTCACGGGAATTTTAGTTTTATGTTGAAAAGTGTAAATCTCTGAAGCAAAATGCAATATTGAGCAGCTGGACCCTCTTTATGGTAGAATGCAAACCAAATTACTCTGCTGCAATTTAAGCTCTATATAAGGCTCTCCATTAATATTTTCCATAAAACCATAAACTCATTTTATTGTCCTTACAGGAAGAATCTGTTAAAAGATCATAGAATACAACAACAAAGTCCAACATTTCGGGGTATGAAGGCACTTCCTAGATATTTATTCACATCCGGTTGAATTTCTGTTTTACTTGAAATTTGATTGGGGGGTGATTTATTTTAAAAAAACAAATATGCAAAACTCATACGAATTTTACCGACCCAAAAACGTGAATCAAATTCAACCAAATCGGTCACTGGACCTCTCCCATTGACTTATACATTAATACGGCAGATTTTAGGTGGCGAATAGTCAACTTCTTAAAGGGCCAGAGTTTGATAAATCTCGAAATTAGATTAAAAAAAACTTGAATTGAGTTTCGATAATTCCCTAGTCGAATTTGACAGTTTTGTCCATTAAAAAATTAGAATTTTTAATTTGACCCTTAATATTAGGGATGCACCGAATCCACTTTTTTGGATTCGGCCGAACCCCCGAATCCTTCACGAAGGATTCGGGCGAATACCGAATCCGAACCCTAATTTGCATATGCAAATTAGGGGTGGGAAGGGGAAAACATTTTTTACTTCCTTGTTTTCTGACAAAAAGTCACGAAATTTCCCTCACTGCCCCTAATTTGCATATGCAAATTAGGATTCGGTTCGGCCTGGCAGAAGGATTCGGCCGAATCCTGCTGAAAAAGGCTGAATCCCGAACCGAATCCTGGATTCGGTGCATCCCTACTTAATATATCTGGAAACTTCAAAAGAGGCTGGCACAAGCCTGGACCCATGAAGTAGTGAAACCAGAGTCCTTAATAAATCTGCTGCAGAAATATATATAAAGTATAAAAGGGATAATCCATATTTCACCCAATAGCATATTTCCTAGATCAGGGGTGTCCAAACTATTGCCCGAGGGCCACATGCGGCCCAGGATGCATATGAATGTGGCCCAGCTTGAAACTCTTGGTTCCCGAGAAAACGTCATGTCGCAAAGGATATAGGAGGATGGGAGACTCTGCCCATTGCCCAGTTAGTAATAATAATAATAATTTAATATTATTATATCCAGGTGTCCCATATTCCAGTGTATAGCTCCATCTGGTTAACCAACTGGCATTGTAGTTCTTTTCTGTGTTTGTGTATTTCATGTGTGGCCCCAGACAATTTTTCTTTTTCCAATGTGGCCCGGCGAGCCAAAAGTTTGGACACCCCTGTCCTAGATGGTTATTCGGATGCTGGGAATTAACAGTGTCTAATAAACTAATTTAAAAAAGATAAGTAAAAAAAATTTGAAGCAATAGTCTGTATTGATTCCACATTTCAGAAGCAATGGTGCACTCCGTAGACTCAGATACTACCTGGGTGCCAGCACTGATTATTTGCAATAGAAAGAAAGCTTGCAAAAAATGAAAAAGGTTTATTTAGCCTCAACGTTTCGATCCCCCACAGGGATCTTCGTCAGGAGCAGTATACAGACAATATATATATAATTATCACTGAACAGTTACATGACTATGATTATGATTAACTACCACGTGGGAAGCAAATTTAAGATCGAGCTAAAAAAAAATATGAGACCCATTAGAAACCTTTCATTACTTTTTTTTATGAAACTCTCCCTTATTTATGGAAAAAACTAAACCCAAAGATCACAGTTAGAAAAGAGTATGTGGTGCTTCAATAAGATGCTTATTTCATTCCAGACATTTGTGAAATTAGTTTGACATGACATTTTTCTTGAATCCTTGATGACTGAAATATCATTCTTCTTGATTATGTGGGCAATGTTTTTATATCTAGAGATTTGCTTCTATTGGTGTCAGACATGCTGGTCTGTAATTCCCCTGTTTGTGCTCATCATACCTTTTTGAACACGGGTACCACATCCAATTTGCATTGTTAAGCCAAAATAATGTACAGTAGAAATAGAGCCCTGATTTTATGCCTCTGTTTTTTTCCCAGTCCCAGCCAGGCAAGCTGCATTTTTTTCTCATTCTGATTTTCAGATTTTTTCACAGAATGTATGGCATTTTTATGCTGGAAAATCAGTGTACTACTATATGCAATTACATTGTAAATGCCACCCCCTCTTCTCTTCAACCTGGACCACTCGCTTTCTTTGTATACTCTCTATATGGGTCAGATGAACCTGCACATTGGTTCCTATAAATTTAAAGTCACCCTGTACTAGTATGGGTCATTGATTATTACTTGAACTTTGGAAACTATTTCTTCTCTAGTAATCTATCGTTCTGTAATGAAATTTACCTGAATTCCAAAATTCGATTTTCTTTACTCTATTTGCTTATAAATAATGACAGCAACATTTAAAAAACTGTGTGTAACATGTTTTATTGCTTCTCTTTTGAATGCACATTAGTCTTTAAGGCAGATATATACAGGCCAATAAGGTAACTCCAAAGCATTGGTGCAACGGACCAAAAGGATGAGTGTACAATACAGTATGACCACTTTTCTTTTGTTGTGTTCATCCGGAGGTGAAAAGGTGCAGCTCAACAAATAAAAAATCCTAACCTGCCCAAACCAGTCATTTCCATAATACATGAATATCAGTTGGCATCATCAACAGCCGAACAGTCTTGTAAGATCTTATCAGTGTCCATATGGCGAAGTTTAGCCCTACAGACAAGCATGTGATGTTTTTTTTAGATCAATTTTTTTTTAGCCAATAAATTTAGCCCATAAGCTGAACTCTAGGGCATTAGATGGAATACAACTTCTTGGGGATATTCTGAATAAAAAGGAACTGAATCACCTTCTGCATTTTGAGAGAAAATAACCCTACTGGATATCAGCTCTCTCCAACCGCTATTAAAATAAAAAGAATTGCTCATTTTAAGCCAACGCAAAGCCCACAAATACTATTTCAATGTCATCATCTGTATTTCCCTCTTGGTTTGTTCAGCCTTTTCCCATCACAATGCAATGTTAACAAGCTGTTCTGACACAGTATCCTTTCACTTGGCCAGAATGTTGGCTTCTGGTCTCTCTCTCTTGTCTAGTTCTTTGATTTCATCAGTAAACATTGGCTGTTTTGAAAAGGATTTGCTTAATGTTTAAGTTATACTCGGTATAACACTTGAAAAGCCTCTATGACAAAAGGCTTTTCAATTTCCAATCATAACCTAAAACAATGGAGAAGTTATAATTCTTAAAGGCAGATCATTTTTATTGTAAAGATGCTCCCCTAATGTTGCCAAAGTCATGTGATGTGGCCTTTCTGGAGTGGGACAAACTTATGTGTTGTCTTGAATTGCCCCAAAAACATAGCAGGGTGAATTTTTGTTAGCAGATTCATAATAATTTAACTTTAACATTAGAAGTGAGTTTTTTCTAAAATACCTCTAGTTAGGGTAGAATTGTGTTAGTCGTAATTTGTTTTTTATCAATTGAAATTGATTAAACCAATTCAGATGACAATTATTTTGGTCTTGAATAGGCATGTTAAAGAAAATCAAGGATGAGCCAGCTGTTAAAGGAGAATTCAACCTGTTCGTTAAAAAAAAACATACCCCCCACCCCAGGTAGACCCCCTTTCTCCTCCCCCCCAGGCTATCTACCCCCGGGGAAATTACCCATACTTCATACTTACTCCTCGGTGCAGATTCTTCCAGCGGAGTTGCACGCATCCATCTTCCGCAACCTCTGTAAACTGACTGAGAAATGGGCAATTTTCGGTGTAATTTCGTGAATGCGAGAAAACCGGTTAAACTGCTCCAACTGCGCATGCGCAGAAATACCAATCTCTCAGAAATACTTGAAGTGGCCACTTTCAAACACATGTTCAATGAGCCATAATAAAGACAGAAGTGTTCCTCTAATGTCCTAGACATGAGCCCACCCTTTAACAAATGAGGCATGTCCCTCAAATTACTTTTAAAAAATTGTTCACACATGAATCTTTAATAGTCAAGGTCCAATAGAGACATTGGATTTTTTTTTTCATGTAATTGTCCGAAAAACACAAAACTCACATTTTTTGGTGCATTTTTTTTTGTTTGTACTTTTTATAATCAGATCTTTTAATAACTTTCAGGGCATTTGTGGTTTTAAAGAGTTGTAATACCACCTTTAATAAATGGGCCTGTAAGTACTGGATTCGATTGTTCCCTTATTTAATCATGTTTGGTTATACCAAATGCCGAATCGAGTGCATATGATTTTAAACCGCTTCCTTAATTTAAATGTGTTTATTTTTCATGAAATTGTTTAAATGAAAATAAACAGTTTTAATCTCCCGGATATAATGAGATGTAATCTTTATTCCAGACATTTGTTTAATGCGAGCGACCATATGGAATGAGAATGATGTGATTGCACAGTTGTCTTCGGGCCATGACTTAGCTTTATGCCACGCCGCTGAGTAAAGCTTAGTAAGTTGGATATAAATTAGCTGGCTCGGTATAAATGTCTTCTGATGTGCAGTTGGCAATTACAGTCAGTTATAGTGCCTCCGTCGCAGTTTTGGAATATTTTATTTCTGATCTTTAACTCTACTTTGACTAGATAATTATAATTGTATGGGCCCATTAAATTGCATTGGTGTGCATGCTTGACCTTGAGATGCTTTTAGCACTTAATGGAACTTGATTAAAGGAGCATGGAAATAGGGTGTAGTTTTTCCCCTTACTTTGCAATAACGTCATTTTGGTATTTTAACTACATTTATTAAAGGGAGGCCCATCAATCTATTACCATGTGATGCTGAACTTAAATGTTGCATGTTTTTATACAGGTATAGGACTTGTTATGCTGGAGATCTGGGGGGGGGGGGTCCAATTTAGATATCCATACCTTAAGCCAAAAAAAGAAGATCCTGTTTTATTATTATAGAGAAAAAATTGTAAAAATATTCTGTGGGAGTTGGTCTTGCTGTAATTTATTTATTCTCGATAAGGGATTCCATACCTGTATATAAAAGAATCAAAGGCAACAGTATATCCTTATAATACACAAAAGCTATGACTATCTTGTAAATTATATTCTTATAAACGGTGAGTTCTGATGTCATCAGTTATAAATGGTAAGTTCTGATGTCATTTCTGTCACATGACTCACTGAAACTTGTGTATTATAATTAATAAAGTAGTTGCAAAATATGAGGATGTTACAAGTAACCTCGGAGTTCCATGAACGGCCTCGTGTTTTTATATGGTCATGAAACTCCTCGGTAACTTATAATATCCTTATAATTTACAAGAGAGGGTACTTTATTCACTATATAAATGGTGCTTAGTGATGTCATCGGTTATAATCGGTACTAAGGGATGTCATTTCTGTCACATGACTCACTAAAACTGTGAGTCCAATACCTGTATATATGGTCATGGAACGGCAAGGGGACTTATAATATCCTTCTATTTTACAATAGGTGGTACATCTTTCACTAGAGGTATGGAATCTGTTATCCAGAAACCCATTATCCAGAAAGCTCCAAACTACGGGAAGGCTGTCTCCCATAGACTCCATTTTATCCATATAATCTAAATGACTATAATTTAGATTACTATAGTAAGATATTGTTTGAAAAAAAATAAATTATGTGCATGTGAAAAAACTGTCAAAACCAAAGCAGTATCAAATTTAGCACACCTTTCTTATCTACATTATGTTTAAGGAGAAGGTAAGGTCCAATCGATGGGGTGTGCCAAATGTGATCACTTACCTTATACCCAAGGCCGGTGCTACTGTTATCAGAAAACTGGAGAGGCCTATTTATCAAAATTCGAATTTGTGAGGTTTGAGGTTTTTTTTCTACTTTGAATAAACTCACAGTTTTTAAAAAAAAAACTTGAATGTTTGCTCATTTATTAAGATATCTGAATGTAAAAAACTCAATACAATCGTGGAAAATACTGCACAACAAATCTGTTGAACTTATAGGCTTAAAAAACTTGAATTTGTGACTTTACAAACATAAAAAAACTTGAACATTTCTAATTAAAAAATGGCTTGAATTTTGCCTAGGACAACTCCTATTGACTTCGACTTTGATAAATCATCCCCTTGGTGTATAAAATACTTTAAAGGAACATTTATACACTTTCCAGTGGTTCCACTTGACTTGTACTAGTTTTTACCCAACACTTGCCTGAGAGTCCCTGCACATAATGTTTAATTGCTTCATTGTTTGACTTTCTGTGTGAGATGTAATGGCTGCATTGTTGGAATGCTGTATGTGACAAGCTTCAGACCCTTCGTATTGATTAGTTACGTTCAAATCACAAGAGGAGGATCTTCTTAGGCCTGTTAGTAGACATGACACAAATAATGATGATATGGAGTCCCAAGTGACTCCCACTCTAACCTCCTATGAGAGAACTGTTCTGCTTCCAGGCATTTAATGGGAAAAACAGATAACTCAGTTATAAATAGGCTTTTCCTCGTGTGGAAGCTGCAAATACTGTGTTAAGAATGATCCAAGAATCAATAAAGGTACTTGTTTGATTTCAAAATGGTGGTTATGGATGTCATTGAATACAATGCAGTTGTCCCATGATAATATATGTTCAACTTGAGCTCCCTCTTGTCTTTTTTATAATTAACATTTGATTTTGTTTGTGCTGCAGTGTCCCACTTTCCCATGACTATATATCATCTTTCTTTGTTTGTTATCTCTTTCATATTTAGTTTGGGCAGTCAGACCAGTCTTTTCCTTATTTTACAGCCCAATAATAGCTTTGTTTTGTAAGTCCCCTTTATTCTTCTAGTCCATATATTTAAGAATAAGGCAAGTGGTCCCTAGACTTTTTAAGTGAGACACAAGAACATAATTAAATGCTCTGTTTTGTGTGGTAGGAATTCTCTTTACTACTGTGACTAGCACGGGGTCTGCAGGAGGCCTGTATGTGGTCTGTTCATTGGCCAATGCAATTAGCTGTGGGCAAAGATCCAGTATTTAGCCAGGCTCTTTGTGTTTCACCTTTTCTAGGCAAAGGAACCATCCACTCAGACCAATTCTTAGCCCACCCTCCTGCACCCAACCTTGTGCATTAATTGAGCTAACCGAGCCTTTTACATGAGTAAGACAAGGCCATGCAGTCTGATCCACAGTGACTTAACAAAGATAGGCATGCA
This sequence comes from Xenopus petersii, assembly GCA_038501925.1. Lineage (NCBI taxonomy): Eukaryota > Metazoa > Chordata > Amphibia > Anura > Pipidae > Xenopus > Xenopus petersii. The sequence continues at coordinate 15,151,052 of CM076674.1, forward strand.
CTGTAACCATCTTTCTTCTCATGGAGCCACACACTCATGGAGAGGCAGCTCTACCAGGGATGTATTGTTGACTAACACAGATAATGGTACTCCTGAGGAAGGTGAAAAACTAGTGCTATGAAGCCAATTAGAACTACAAGGAAAAATTACTTCCTGGCCCCTTCCAGGTCTAACGGCTGTAAGACTCTCCTCTTCACCTACAAAGGGAGGATGGGAAACAGAAAACAATAAGTAAGTCTGTCTTTCTTACCTTAAGGGTTACCTACTCAGATAATTCAGCCCACCTGGCTCAACCCACAGCCAGTCCCTCTTTTTCCAGCCACTAGGTAGCCTCCTATAGTGCTATTGTTTTAACCTGGGGCAGCCAACTTGGGGAAGGAGTGGCCCTTCCTAACCTCATACCAGCCCTTAAGAATGCTAGAAATCTCCCTTAAAGGGATACTGTCATGGAAAAAAAAAACTTTTTGAAAATGAATCTGTTAATAGTGCTGCTCCAGCAGAATTCTACACTGAAATCCATTTCTCAAAAGAGCAAACAGATTTTTTTATATTCAATTTTGAAATCTGACATGGGGCTAGACATATTGTCAATTTCCCAGCTGCCCCAAGTCATGTGACTTGTGCTCTTATAAACTTCAATCACTCTTTACTGCTGTACTGCAAGTTAGAGTGATATCACCCCCTCCCTTTTTCCCCCCAGCAGCCAAACAAAAGAACAATGGGAAGGTAACCAGATAGCAGCTCCCTAACACAAGATAACAGCTGCCTGGTAGATCTAAGAACATCACTCAATAGTAAAAACCCATGTCCCACTGAGACACATTCATTTACATTAAGAAGGGAAAACAGCAGCCTGCCAGAAAGCATTTCTCTCCTAAAGTGCAGGCACAAGTCACATGACTGGGGGCAGCTGGGAAATTGACAAAATGTCTAGCCCCATGTAAAAATTGAATATAAAAAAATCTTTTTGCTCTTTTGAGAAATGGATTTCAGTGCAGAATTCTGCTGGAGCAGCACTATTAACTGATGCATTTTGGAAAAAAAAAATTCCCATGACAGTATCCCTTTAAGGCTACTAAAATAATTGAAATATGAATTAATTCCAATATGCTAGTTTTACCTCCGATAAAGATTAGGTATATCTTAGTTAGGGTCAAGGGTTCTGTTTTATTATTACACAGAGCAAGCAAATCATTTTTAAGAATTATTCAATTAAAATGGAGTCTTTGAGAGATGGCCTTCCCGTAATTCTGTGTATTCAGGATAATGCTGTAATGTCTAGTAGAGTAAATAGGCAGAGTATGGAGATTAGCATATGAAACATTATTGTGGTTTTCTACTATTTTCTTAATTTTTAAGAACAATCCTGAATGGCTTAACCTCAATTGCTTAGAAAAAAGGACATTATAAACGTGTTGGAATGCTAAAGATACATATTTTACTCAGTATCAATTTCATAAAATACGGTACAAAATAAAGTCATGGTTTTATTTGTCGCGATTTATGCAAATTGCTGAAACAATATAGGAGTGGTTATGGAGGAAGATTGTCATGCTGAACCACAGGTGAATGGCCAGCAGGTAGGAGCCTTGGTGCTGCAGTATTTAAGGTGCTGATACATTGGAAACATGTTGTCATGTAGAAGAATAATTTATTAACACAAATGTAGGCAATACAGCTGGTTAAATATAATAGAGTATCAGATGTCCTTTTACCAGGCCAGTGGTCAGCGGCAGGCTGCAAACAAGAAAGATCCAGTAAGCTGGCAGAAGGTCAGGACTGGCAACAATCTAGGAGAGTCCGGTAAACAGGCCGAGTTCTGGGGCAGGCTGAAGGCAGAGAATGGTCAAAGAAACAGGCCAAGGTCAAATATCAGGAGATCCAATAGTCAATGGGAACTGGAGCAGGGCACGAGCAGGAACAGGGAACCTGGCAAGAATCAGGCACAGGAATCACAAGAACGAGAAATAATTTGAAAATCTGTCTTTGAGCCTTCAATAATTAAGCAATTGGGCATCGTTTGTAACAGGCTTATAAAGCCCCTTAATTGGCAGATTACCGTCACCTGGGTTTGATGAAAGAGAAGGAGATGAGCAAATGCATATGGTATGTCTTTAATCATTTCAGTAGAATCAGATCAGAAAGGTCCCCAGTGGCTCAGTGAGGTAATGCAGGGGCTTGTAAGTCAGAGTTGGATTCCAGGTAGTTTGTGGCGAATATTATAGGCCTCATTCACTGGGCAAAATGCATAAAGCAGGCACGCATTATACCAGGTTGGGCACAAATGATTAAGACGCTTGTAGTGCCAAAATTGTTTGCGTGGGTTTAGGTGCATCCACACAGGTGCTGTCATGAATTATTAGATTTTTGCATACATTCCCTCCCCCAGTTGGCAGAATTTTGTGGCCATTCATTTCACTTTAAGCATGTTTTTTCTTCTGGTTAAATCTATTAAACGTTTTCTATGGTTTTTTTCACCATAGAAAACGTTTTCTAGATTTGACCAGAAGAAAAAACGTGGGGTAATTAGGGTAATACTTTGATTGTAGTCATTTTTATTTCTGTAGTCATTTTTATTTCTGCTAAAAAACATGAAACATTTTCTAAATAAGGAAATCAATTCAGCCTTTGATAACTGCCGCATAGGGTATAGATTGCAAGCACTTGCTTTCCGAGAAAAAGTCAGGGTAAAGCACTGCCGAGATTGTGCAAGGAAAAAGATGTTTCTACAGAAGCAGTAGAGGATTAAGGAGTTTTACCTAGACTTAGTTTGCTTTGGCAGAATGTGTATTAAGATAAAGCTTAAGGTTTTTTGGAAAGTACAATGTCATAAATCCGGGGCGTGTTAAAGATTTATGAAGTTTCATCCACATTTACTATTGTGTTAAGCTGTATTTCTTCCTACAGAATATATCTCTCTAACTGCTGGGGTTGGGAGTCCCAAACAAATGAATATAATTCAGGTTTTGTTTTTCAAGTCCTTGGAAACACAGTTTTTGCAGCGTTTTGGCGGATTTACTATCAAAACAGAGAAAAGTCTATTGCAATAAGTTAGTATGCTAACCCAGTTACAAACAAGCACCTTGCAATCCAGCATTTCTTTGTATAAGATAATGTTTCACAGGAGACAGAAATTATAGTTCAAAGAGCTTATCAACAACATCAAAAAAGCCGGTGGGTATAGTTGTTATAGCGAGTTAAAAGGTAGACGTTTGATTTCACTTCTTATCTGTGTTTGTCCTGTCTTCATATTTTAGATATATGCTGAAGTCTTGCTAAGAAATATCCATTCTGATCTTGGAGATGTATATCTTATTGGGAAATTGCTCTCTAACTTCTTAAGCTGCTTCGCCTGCTGTGAAACGGACAGTTGGAGCCTTCAGGCGCAATGGCTGAAATCTCAATTAGGCGGCAGAAGAGATCCTGGTTAGGCTTCTCTCTTTTTCTTTTATTCCCAGCATTCAGATTGCTCTGATTAAATAAATGCCTCTAGAAAAATGGAAATAGAAACCAATGACATTGCTATTGCTAAAGGATCAGAATCATTGTAAGAGAATGACAGTAGCTCCGAATGCAATTCACTTTTTTTGTGTTGAAAATGGGCTAAAATAAAGAAAGTGAAAAATATAATTACTTCTGTGTTTACCTGAACTAATTATATATGTTTTTTTTAGAATCTGTAGCTTGTCCTCTTTCATAGACAACTCCTTGCGACCAAGATGGTGGTAGAATTCTGGGGTGAGGGTAAACACTGTATTGTGGATAAAAAATAAATATGGGGATTGTGCTCATTTTATCTGCACTTTGCATCATTTCCATAAATGATGATTAGTGATGGACAAATCTGCGAAAAATTTGCGAAACTCATTGAAGTCAATGAGCGTCGAAATAACTTTGACGCGCATCGATTTTGACACGAGCTTTCATTTTTATATGTGCGACTATTTGGTCCAAATGCATCAAAGTGATTCTGACCCCAAATTAACTTTTTTTCTAATCTGTCAGTGTTTTCTTCATGCAGGTAGTTTGCTACCTGTGGGGAAAAAATTGAAATGATTAGTTCATTACCTGTAGCGCATCGACGTTCCTTCATTGAGGCAGCCATTTTGCCATCTTCCCTTCCGTGCTGCTTTGCTAACGCAAAAAAAATAAAACACATCAGTCAATCATAAACGTCCGATTAGTCTGAAGCTTCTGCCCTTACAGCTTCATTGGCTGATGTCATTGCGCCACATCACATGACATGGCCAGCCAATAGGAATTGCCTGCACCTAAAAGTACTTTGCAATCTCCCGCTTTCTTTCTGTCAGACGCCAAATTTACATTATTCAAAGCATATATTGTATATTGGCACATATTAAGTATTAAAGCTGCAAGTAAAAACTATAGAATGAACTAATGCTTTGTTAGGCAAAAATGTTTTGGTATTTCTAAATTGTATTACTAATCTTTCTATTCAGGCCTCTCCTATTTACATTTCTCTTACTCATCTCAATTAATGGTTGCTATGGGAATTTGGACCCTAGCAACCAGACTGCAAACTTTAGCGCTGCTGAATAAAAAGCTAATTAACTCAAAAACACACACAAATAATTAAAAAATGAAGACCAATTGCAAATTGCCTCAGAATATCCCCCTCTGCATAATACTAAAAAGTTAACTCAAAAAGTAAATTACCTATTTAAGTCCAATAAATGCTGTTTCCAGATTAATTGTTGTGTAACTGTAACTGGAAAAATTTGTTTGTGTGTATAGCCGCACCTCCTCACAAAACACTGAGGCAATTAATGGGTCCAATCTTTTATGAATGTGCTGACAACTCCATATATACAACAAAAAAAATCCTAAAAGAAAGGAAATGCCAAGAAGCGTTCTAAAGTCGCACCATCCAAGATTTCAAGTAAGAAGTAATGTGTGTAGAAAAAGGTAAAACACTGCTGAAAAAACTCAATTCATTGTTGTGTCAAATTTATTGTGACTTGAATACATTTCATGTGATGAAAAAAACAGCTGTCTCAACTTATTTCATCAATTGTGCAAGAAAAATTTATGTAGGTAGTTAATTCATCAGTTATGCAAATTCATTTAGAGAATAATAAATATAAAGTGCTTTTAGTGATTGTGCCAAATCTGAAGTGGCAGTTCTCAATCCACCAGTACAGAAGTAATTAATGGACTTAGCTAAAAAGTAACATTTACCATATAAACTCGAATATAAGCCGAGGTACATAATTTTACCTCCAAAAACTGGGAAAGCTTATTGTCTCGAGTATAAGCCTAAGGTGAGAAATGCATTTTAGGACATCTTCAGCAGAACACGCACTCCTACTCACTGATCCGAAGAGGCTGCAGTCACACTTCTGTGGTGTCCACACTTGCTGTTGTAATCTCCCCCCTCATGACTTGGTCCTCCCTCCTCTGCCCTGTTTGGGGGAGGTGGGGGCTTCATTACACCGTGCAGGGTCTGAACACGGTTAGCAGCACCCTCAGTAGCCCCAGGATCCCAATGTGCTGCACAGTCCGGATTCCTTTCCATGCCTGTTCAAAGAAGTGCAAGTAGCAACTGAAGAATCTGAAGCCGCGTCCCAGTAACGATCGGTTGTTATGTGACATCACTTCAGGAAGTGACGTCACAACGTGGGAGTTCGGACCCGAAGACCAGGAAGAGGAGCATAGCAGCGTGAGTAAGAGGCGAGTTCTTCCCTAGCAGAGCGCACACAGGAGCGTGTGTTCTGCTGAAGATGTCCTGAAGTGCAGCCATTCACATCTGCCTCGAGTATAAGCCGAGGTAGACTTTTTCAGCACATTTTGGGCGCTGGAAAACTCGACTTATACTCTAGTATATACAGTAATGCTCTGTTTAAAAATAATATGTGAGGGCAAAATCAATTATATTAAAAACAATTAAAAATAATTGATGTGTATCGATCTGGTATTCGGTACTTGGGATACTCAGTGTAAATAACACAACAAGTTAATACACTGGCCCCACCACGATCTTACATCAGACCTGTAAACCCTCTATAATTGATTATAATTGATTATCCTTTTTAACAAGTTTAGTAGAGAAAGGTAGTATGTCGGTTTAGTATGCACCTACAATTGTTTGTCTTCTTAGTAAAAAATGGATGTAATACAGTCTGTCTAAAACCATTGCAAATAAGGCGTAATAAACCGAGCTTGGTGTGCCAGTACAAGTTTCCTATCACTGTGTCCTCTCAGAGGCACCTACAATCGTGTGGCCTAATCCCTGTTACTAGTGAATTCTAGGCATCACCAAACAAGGTTTCCATGTACTCACTGTACACGCCTGTATCGTACCGGCTTCTATAGTGCATCCATTTACCCACTAAGTTTGAATTGCAACATTTCACCGTAGAAAGCTAACAACCACCCTTAGACCTATTCCTTTTCCATTTTCACAAAATTTGCCGGAGCTAGGCGCGTTTCACCCACTAGGGCTTTGCCAAAGGAAAAATGGCAGCGTGTTCTCAAAATCTATACGTAGTCGCATTAGCGTCCTTTTGGATAAAGAACATCACGTGTCTTTACATCATTCAGACATCACAGTCACAGATCTATATATTGTTATACTGCCGTAATTCTATTTGGACATATTAATATGGCCATATAAAGCACAGTTTCAGGGGGAAATTTAACTGAAAAGTCCAAGATCGTGGTATCTGAGGGGTTAAACAAGAGAATAGTCAGAGTTTCAGGCAGGAATCAGGATCAGGATAGCAAATAGCAAAAACACACCCAGATTCTATAGCACAAGAAACCTATAATTGGGCAGGGTATCAGTGTCCAGGGCGCCCTTTTATGACAAAATCCTGGCACCAGTGACGACGCTGCACCCATGTGTTCAACATGGGCTCCACCATCTTGGATTTTCATTGCGATCTCCGGGAAGGTGAGCAGCGCTGTTGGGTGCTTCTGGCAGTCCTGACAATTGAGGCCTGCAATTTTAAGGATACTTTTTGTGGCTGTCTGGAACCCTTTGCATATGCAGTATTTTGATGTTACTATATCCTACCGATGTGAAGTTATTAAAATATGTTAATTGGGATCCCTGAAAAATCTTTGAAGATGATCCGTTAGAGGAAAAGTTTATTTTTTGTAAGTTTATCCCTGTTATGATGACAAAATCTTTGTGTAGTGGCCCAGGGGGAGAGTATTTGTTTGCTGAGGAAAAGTTTGGAAAACAAAGCACTGCATATGCTTTATTGCTGGCAGGAAGGGATTTTGGGTAGATGAGTTGCATACAGTAGTTTATATGTTAGATCATTAAGTGATACTTACCTATGATAGTCATCATCATTGAGATGCTTCTTCAAATTCTTTACCAATCGCAAAATGAAATAAACAAAATCCTCTTTGAGGCAGCGTTCAATAAATGTTGGACTCTCAACAATGCAGGCGTTAGCGGGATCCATCCAAGTGACAACGTTTGGGATTTCCTTGCAGCAAATGCTTTCTTTGACTGTGAGCATTAGAACACAATTTTTACATTGGCATCAATGAAGATTGTGTTCTTTTGGATGAACTTGTTCAGCTGGATTTTCATTACGGGAAGTCTGTCTCCTGGTTGGAAAACAGGGATCGTCCTCATTGTCTCTCAGTTCTGCTGTCCTCATCATCTCAATAAGTCTCAGTCTAAGATTTGAAAAGAGATTTTAATTAAAAAATTAAATAGATTTTACATTGTTTGAATTTCAATAGTACTTGTAATAAAACATTTTTTTTAAAAATTCACTCGTTCTTTCTTAGTTAGTCTTTGCCATGCCTCAGAGTCATTATCAGATTGAGAGTCTGGTTGACAACTTGCCATGGTCAGGTCACAAAAGATTCTTCTTTTTTTCTAGAATGAAATACGACATACATAAAATGTTATATATAATTTGACAGATTTTATTCTATGCTTATGAAATTTCTTTCCTAATTAAAATACTTGATAAATAATATATATATATATATATATATAAATAAGGCCTCTGGAACTTGCACAGTGGTCAGCATACATAGCTATATTGCAAAACTTTCTAAGCCAATTTCCATCCTGGACATAATTATGAATAGAACAGACTAGTTATCTGAAAAATAGTTATAGACAGAGACATTTTTTAACAGATTTGTTAGGTCAGCATCTACATAGGTTTTTTAAAATTATATATTATCAGCTAATATCCTAAAAATGTTAATTAGAAATAAGCTCACATGGGCCGGCAATTGAGCTCCCATCTTTACACAAATATATCAGCCTAGTTAACTCTCTCTCGCTCTGTCGATCTTATTTTTGGGTAATGATATTGCTATCATGTATAATTTTCAGTACCAGCAGCTGGTAAGACAAACACAGGACAGGGTTTGTAAATTGGAGGAGTTATGTTAGTTTTGATTCAAGATTCACACATTGGCACTCCATTTTCTGAAGTCCCCCGAAGTTTCCTCGTGAGACAACTTCGGGTGACTTTGAAAAAAGAAGCGATCCGAGTGCCATCCCGCGGCCGATTTAGGTTGTTGCCGGCAGGGAGGCAGCTCGGGGAGATTAATCGCCCGAAGAAGAATCTTCCCGAATCTTCTCGTCTGTCTCTGCCCTAAAACTTGTGGACACATTCCCTGGAACCATTTTGAAAAAATGTTTTTAAAATTATAAAATTAAAAAATGAAAACAATTGAATATGTAATACATCTGATATTTATTATACATTGAATTAGTGAGATATTACTGTACATTTTCTGGTCCCTTGAAAAAAATTAAAATGGGGGTGGTCTCCTGGACTTAAACTGAACACCAAGGGACCCATTTATCAATGTCTCAATTTTTTTTAAAAAGCGCTATAAATTTGAGTTCTATAAATTGCAAAAACCATCCTTCATGACTCCAAGATCAAACCATTCTCTGGATAAATTTGTACTAAGGGCTATTTTCAAAAACGTTTTTTTTTCACTTGCTAAAAAGCCATCCAATCCCCTCTTGAAGCTATCTAATGTACAGTATCTGCCATTACAAATGATTCAGGGAGAGAATTCCACAACTTCACATCACTCTGTAAAAATAAAACCTGTTCAGAATTTTAAGATGGAACCTCCTTTCTTCTCATTGAAATAGATGCCTCATGTCTGGAAAGGCTTACTGGTAAATAAAGGATTACAGAGCTTATTATATGATCCTCTTATTGATTTATACATAGTCTTTTGTATAGCACTACAGAATGTGGACACTTTTTAAATACTTTATAATAATAAAACATGTTCCTTTTAGTAATAATCACATATTGACCCAAAGTATTTCTTCACTCAGCCCACAGAGTGGCCTTGTAATAGAAGTGCTATAAAGTAGCATGAATGATTATGTACATTCTGTTCCTCTACATTGACATTGCTCCAGCATAACCAAACAAATGCATGGCTTGGACAATACAAGGGAAATCCTAAATATTAGATCTATGAATCAAACAGCATTTAAAAATTGTTCTGCTTGTCCAAATGTTCTTCAAATATATACAGCATGTCTCTGACCTTTTCAAGCAGTATCCAATTGTATTTTTCTTAAATTATAGTTCTTCCAGACAGCAATGTTCCCTGGCACTTGGTTTTTTTTTTTTTTTTTTTGCTATATTAACTGAACCGCCAGTGCTCAGTACTGTGTTTCATCAGCTGTACCTGTAGGACAAGAGCTTTTTGGCTTTGACAGTCATTTCAAATTCATCTGGATTAAATTTCATTCTTTGGAATGACACTGCAGCATCACTTTTATCTACACATATTCTTTTGTACAAATGTTCGTTGTTCCATCCGAGTTACTCTATTAATTTTTCAAAAGCCAATTTTCTTTCAGCAATTGCTAGGTACTTGCTGCCTGTTTTGGTTCAAGACAGCTATAACTGTCATGGCCCTTAGGGGTAAATGTTGACAAATGTCAGCAATACCCAAAACCACAGAGACAGTTTGGCACATTGTTTTCAACATTATAAGGGGCGACAAATATATTTTAGATGAGGCACAAAAACACTAATGCAATACTGATTTTTTTTGCTATTTATTTAAAAAGATGGCACAATATTAGTAAATTAACCACAACATGTATAAAATGATCACATGTTCTGCTACATTCCTGAACAAATGCTTTGCCCCAGATTATGTAAAAGTAACGAGACAAAACAAGAATTTCTGGCTTAGCTCTGCCCCTTATGGCGAGGTACTTATAATTATGGTGGTGGTTTTGAGTAACAAACTAGTCAAACGAATTTTCGCTTAGGGAAACTACACCATGCTTTGAGCATCTTGATCAAATGTTATTTTGCAGTGAATATGCGTATTTATCAAAATGCAAAGTTTCGTCTCAGCAAATGAACGCTGGTATACTTTCACCAGTGAAACTTCATCAGCACAAACGTTTCTAAGCTAATTTTCTCTAGGGTTACTTTCATTCTAGCGAAACTTTGTTAACATACTCGAGCTTACATCAATTTAAATATGGCAGGTATGTACAGGTCATATATGTACAGTATCTTTATTAGTGAGTGTTGGTGAAATTGCTGCAAGTGGCCACTTATAACAAATGTCCAAGGAAGCATAATAAAGACAAAACAGATCCTCTAATGTCCTAGACGTGACCCCACCCTAAAACAAATGTGGCATGAGCTTCAAATGGTTAAAAAAGTGTAAATAACATATATTTAACAGTTACACCTAAACAGAATCCCACATTAAAGCATGAAAAAACTCCAGCATGTTGTAGAACCTGGCAAAATGGGTAACATATTGGAAAGTTCACACTTTGATAAATTTGTGGCATAACGATCGTACGCCTGAGCAAAAATTCACCTGGTGAAATGGTCCAAGACTTCTCTAGCACTGAGCTTTTTTGCTAGTGAATTGTCCACTTCACCTTTTAGTAAGTTGGTGATTTCCCTGCAAATTGTCATTTTGGCAAATTTTCGATTGAAAAGCCCTTTAGTAAATCTGCCCCATGGACTTTGTTTTTTTCAGGTGGGCACAGATAGGGGCTGATGAACCAAGCTTGAGATTTTAAAAAAAAAAAATTCTAACTTTAACCTCATTTACTTGACAAATCCATTTGATTTGACTTATTACTATTGACTTAGGTCCTTGCACTATTAGTAGTGAGGGCTTTCTTGTCTCTTACTCAAAGCTGCTCCTCAACACCTTCCCTGCTTTCTACTTCACTGGGGTCCATAGACATGCTCGCGTCTCCATAGCACCTTGATCCTTCCACAGCATGTGTCCAACCAATGCCACTTCCTTTTATTGATCTAATCTTATCATATCTTCTCTTTCACCAGTCTCCACAGCAGAGGCGGGCCTAGCCAGCTGGGCGCCCTAGGCACCCCAGCCGGGCAGCTCGTCCCCATCACCTTCTTCCACTCATGCACTTTGGTAGCGATCCGGTGCGCAAGTACATTAGTGTTGCTCACATGCGCATGCCCATTAGTTAGCGGCACGTCAGCGGCATTCGGGTGCATTGATGCCAGCAGTGGTGTAACTACCGGGGCCCAATCGCACCCCTCAGGGCTCCCGGCAGCTTGAGCGCCACTGCACACACGCAAAAAAAACAGTACAGGGGGGCAGCACGTCCCGCGCCAGGGCCTGCCCCCCTCTAGTTATGTTACTAGATGCCAGAAGGACTCACTGGTGGAAATCTAGTGCCTTTTCCTGGCTAGGGGTATGCAGTATAGGTAGCTGCCCAGCGCCCCCGAATCTTTGCGCCTTAGGCAGCTGCCTCTTCTGCCTACCCCTAGTTCCGGCCCTGCTCCACATGCTTTCATTGGAGATATGGTTGGGTCAAAATAATGCAAGATCCATCATAAGCACCAGTTGACGTAAAACCTACTGAGATGCTGAAGAAGTCAGTGGGAAGTCTATCTGCAGGATTCATCCCTTGCTAGTGGGGGCTTGACAAATCTTCCACTATATACGTTTCAGAGAGTCCTGGTGAGTCCTGGGAGGCAGTCGATATATCCATCAGTTTTACTTCGCTATTGCTAAAATGAGATGGTTGGTACCTCAAAGACTAGATCGTACCATGTGGTTCGATAGAATGTAAAGACTGTGAGCTTTCTTATGTCAGGGGGGAGACTCAGAATGTAGGTGGTCCAGGGATGCTTCCAACTAGTCGATATGGAATAAGAAATGTAATTTGCTTTTCACTAGATTCAAAGAGGGCGGAGCAGGTGATAGCCACCCCTGCAATATAGCTTTCCTAGTAGCGCAACTAACCATTCTGCTTATTTCCAGCTTTTTAAAGGCAGCTGAGATTTTTCAGCCTCATTAAAATAAAAGGAACAATTGGATTTCAGTTTGAGACTATTTTTTTTCCTTCAATTTAATATATATATATATATTTTTATAAGTACATTTACTTTAATTGCTCTTTACTGAGCATCTTAGGTGTAAAACTTACAGAAACTTAGGTCTAAAACTTTTGTGACTGACAGTGAAATGTTCATGACAGTTAGAAAAGGTTCGATAAATGGGCAGAATAGTAAAGATTTCCAGTTTGATGTTTGATAAATTGCTCCTGTGTGGCAGCAGTACTATATGAGTCTTACCAAGTTTTTCATGGCTTCTGAATATGTGCCTTTAATAATAAAATCTAATACTTTTACTGTTTTATGAGGATTACGGGCAGAATGTAATTATGTCCACAGATATACAGATCATGATGCTATGAACCCTGACACAACAAAGCAATATGCTGAGGCTGGAGTGTAGATATTGATTCGGTCGGTATTCAGCATAAATCTGCAGTCAACCTGTTGTAGAAAGCTTATTCGGTGCATTTATCACAGAGAACAATATGAATCGTTTGCCAAAATGCTGCTCTGCGTACAAAGAGCTAAAATGCATTAGGCATATAACATTTCTATAATTTTATCTCCCAGACAAGCTGCATTAAAATTCATGGCATAAGAGGTAACTACCAGACTTCTGGAGTACTTAACAAACTTCTAAAATCTCTGTTTTCACTTTTGATTTGATTAGAATATTGAAACTTAATTAAAGTTATTTCGTTATTGTCTCATTTTGATGGTAATGCACCTCTAAGCATTTTTGATCCAGCTTTAGCCTAATCCTTTTGGGAATAATAAATGGGTGATTTTGACGTTATGATTCTATTATACATGACATCTGCTGGTTGACTGCTAATGCTGAAGACGATAAATTCAATAAGCTGTTTAATACACTTTTCCCAACTTGGATGTCATCTTGAAACAAGAATCATGTTTCTGCCCTATACTGAAAACTTTTTTCCATGTCTCAGTCATCCTTTTTAGAATTCCGAATCCTACAATAAACTCCAAATCCTACAGTAAATTCCAAATCCAAATTTTGAACCTCTGTAGTCTGAATACTTTGGTAAAGATGTATCACTCCTTTTGTTTGTTTGTAGTTAATTTGATCAGATCAGTTGCACTTCTGCTGTTCCTATATATTTCACTTTTAGACAACCCCTTTCTTGTGTATTCTATACATCAGCAGAATTATTCCAAACATCCATGTGGTTTTAGCACCCCACATCTGTCTCACGTGGACAACCCCCTTCTTGTGTATTCTATTCTTCAGCACAATTATACTGCAGGAATAATGTCCACATGTCAATGTGGTTTTAGCATCCCCACATCTGTCCCATGTGGTCTTATTCCTTTAAAAATTTGTAATTTCTCTCCTTTAAAAATCACAAGTAGGGGGAGAATTGAGCCTGTGGAGCCAATGCTTTGGTCTTGACAACCACTCGCCTATAAAAGCTAATAGGGATGATCAAGCATGAGACCCCAAAGCCCTGGTCAGGAGACATTTTTACTAAGAAATGCAACCATGCAGGGAGGTGCAGGTCTAAGAAAATATGACTCAAGGTAAATAGATAGGACCACCATATGGGGTTTATATTGACGTGGTATGGTGGCTTGTCAATTGTATGGTCAAAACTGTGTAAATAACCCCTGTTTCTAGGACCAGGGAATGTGCATTGATCAATTCTATTTTATTAAATGCTATGTTAGGGATTACGTTTTAAACTCTCTTTTTGAAGCTATTTTCTTCAGTGGTAAGACTGTTAAAATGGAATATCCAGTATTCTTTGAGATGCATTATAGTATAAACCAGCCTGTACCAAGATTGCCAAGATCAAGCCAACTTAAGTGGCTGTCCATAGCTTTAGTAAGCACAGCAGGGGACCAACGTTCCATATCTGTAGAAAGCAAAAAAATAAAAAAGCTGGTTAGCGAAGTTGGACATGAATAAAAATGTGATTAACGGAGCATTGTTTCATATTAGCAGATGTAGGAAACCAACTTCCAGGGGCTATAGACTAAAAGTTAAAGAGGATCATTGGTTAAAGGAATTATTAGATCAAGAGATGATCAAGAGTAGAAAAGTATGAGATGGCTTTTAATTCTTTTCTCATATTTGTTTTTACACTATGGGAAAGAAGAGGTAATATGCTTTCAAGTTTTAACCCAAGAGCTGTTCATAACATTATATTGTTAATTAATAGCTCTCTATTAACAGGCATAACAGGCACAAGGCAGTCTTGCATTCGAACGCTTGAAAGCTTTTGGTGGTTCCAAGGCCACTCCAGCATTTATACAAAGCTGTAGTTATGATATAATTAACAGTATACTTGTGTTTAAACCTGAGAACTTCATTTGTAAGCATTTTATATAGGGATGTGTTGAAAGTGAGCTGTTTCTGTAAATCTTGGCTAAGGACCTTTCCTTGTAAATGGACAAAGAGTAAAAAAACTCATCCTTTCAAGTAAAACTTGCCAGCAATCATGTGCAGTACAGGGTGTCATTTATATATGCAGAAAGGAGGATGCCATTAAATGAGGCTGCAGAAATGAATATTTATGTATATAATTTACAGCCTGTTTCATCTTTGATAATTTCAAGAGATGTTCTAAGTAGGCATTATGTGAAACCAAATTATTTAAAATGATGTTTAATCTTTGGTAATCTAGTAGTTCTTTAATTGAAACTCCAAGATATATACATCTTGAGGCTGTGCACAATTAATTAACAAATACTTAAGAACTATAGATACAGCGACACATTTATGTAAGGCTATAGTTCAATGGAGTTGCCCATGTCTCCAGGGACATGGCTTTACCAAAAAAAAAACCATCCAGCTACAGTATAGGCCATGTTGGATGCAAGGCATAGTGGAACTATATTTTCCATAAAGGCTTTATCAACATATATTTCTTGCATATTCTCAGATATATAACTTCATGCATCCAGTGCCTTGCCCCTCATGGTCAATTAGTGAACAGTGAATTATTTCAACTCTGAAGTGTCACTCCCAGCTTTCAAGACTCCTCTCAAGTAGAATCTAGGTGAACTCCTCTAGTCCGTAGGTCTATACACTTAATGCTTACTCTGGGGTAGTAGTGCTCCCTGGGTTCTAATCTTTACTAAATCTCTTTTGTGGAGCTTCAGGCTGCTCTGATAGTTAGATCTACGCCGATCTATCACACCTAGTGTGACCTATGAGAGTATATCCTATCACTTACCAAGTCCTACTTAACCTAGGCTCTACTCTGGGCTCTACACTTCACCACACTGTCTCCAGCATAAGTTGGAATGATTCGGGAGGAGTACATGTAACCCTATCAAGTACATAAGGACTTATATATGCTTTCTTTTTGTTTAATACAGGTCACCATTTTTCTAGCATTTGCCCATATTGAAGACCAGTCCTCGTCCATTTGGCATATACGGATGTTTATGAATGGTATCAGACAGGTTCTGTCAGTATTTTGTAAATCTTGGAGATCAGTCCTTTTTGTGGTATGCCCATTAATGCTAGATTTTCAAAATGTGTAGGATGTGACAGTTTGGCGTGTTGGGTGTAAAGCTGAAAAAAATGCCGCAATTGTAAATATTCAAAAAACTATAACAGTATATTCTGAGCTTTTTGTTATAAGGTCTCAAAGTCCAACAAGTATTAGTGTGTTTATCAATCATGTCTCTTGCTGTGAAAAGGTTTATTTGTTGTCACCTAGAGCAGAAGTCCTGCTGAGTTCCAGGAATAAAGTTAGGATTATCCAGATATATGATATTTAGCGAATGGGTTGACGTTAGGCCCGCTTTGTTTTTTAATTTATTCCATATTGTTAGGGTCAGTTGTGTGGTTTTAAGAAGGTCTGCCAAAGAGGTGGAAGACCATATTCTTGAGTTGAGATATCCGTATCGTGAGGCATCATTTTCTATACAGGCCCATATCGGGTTAGGATTCCAGTGAGACCATGCCAGTAATTGGCGCAGTTGGGCTGCTTCATAGTATTTTTGTAAAATTGGGACCCCAAGTCTCCGTCTTTGACTGAGGTTGTTAATGTTGTTTTACAAATTCGATGGCATTTGTTGCCCCATATAAACTTGTGAAGAGATGCCTGCAGATCCTTGAATGCTTTAGTGGGAAAAGGAATTTCTCAAATAAGTTTAAGAACTTCGGAAGTATGCTCATTTTGAGCGCCGCTATTGTGCCAAACCATGAAAGGCTATGATTAGACCATCGATGTGGAGTGTCATTCACTTGGCTAAATAAGAAGGTAAAATAACAACCGAATAGGGTTTCATAGGACGTAGTGATTTTGGTGCCCAGATAAGTGATAAAGTTCAGTTTCTAATTGTAATTGAACTTGGACTTAAGAGTTTCCACCGTGTGTTGAGGTAAGTTGAGGGAGAGAGCTTCAGTTTTATTTATATTAAAGGGATTCTGTCATCGGAAAACATGTTTTTTTTCAAAACACATCAGTTTACAGTGCTACTCCAGCAAAATTCTGCACTGAAATCCATTTCTCAAAAGAACAGATTTTTTATATTAAATTTTGAAATTTGACATGGGACTTGTGCTCTGATAAACTTCAATCACTCTTTACTGCTGTACTGCAAGTTGGAGTGATATCACCCCCTCCCTTTTCCCCCCCAGCAGCCAAACAAAAGAACAGTTCTGCTGGAGCAGCACTATTAACTGATTCATTTTGGGGAAAAAAAAAAATTCCCAAGACAGTATCCCTTTAAGCTTATATCCAGAGAGGGAGCCATATTTCTCTAAAACATTATGCAAAGAGGGTAATAACAACAGAGGATTAGCAATTGTTAGCAGTATATCGTCTGCGAATAAAGAAATATTATACTGTTTATCCGCAACTTTGACCCCAGTGATATTTGGACTATTCCTAATTAAGAGCTAAAGGCTCTATACTAAGAGCGTACAACAGTGGGAATAAGGGGCACCCCTGTCTTGTTCCGTTTGAAATTGGGATAGGATTACCTGATGAACCTGGTAGTTTAAGGTAGGTTGATGGGTTTTTATACAGGCTTTGAATAGCTGTCAAGTATGGACCGGATAGGTTTAAGTGTCTTAAGAGGGCAAATAGAAAGGGCCAACTTAGGCGGTCGAAAGCCTTCTCTGTGTCTAACCCTAAAAGGAGCATTGGACAATTTTGTTTTCTGGCAATTTCAATTAAATCTATTGTCCTTCTGGTGTTATTTCCTGCCTGCCGACCATTGATAAATCCCACCTGGTCTTTGTGGATAAGGCATGGAAGTATAGGTGATACATGGTTAGCCAAAATTTTGGAGAAAAGTTTAGGTCTGAGTTTAGCAGGGCAATAGGTCTGTAATTTGTACACATAGCTGGGTCAATTTGGTGGACCACTTCTCGGTCATGGAGAATGGATTCATTGAGTCTCCAGTGTGGTTCCCTAAGGGGGGCTTGAGTATTGAAACTGTATGGTAATCAGGGAGTGGTCAACCATGTGATGGGTTGTATCTCAGTAGAGTAATTTAACCGCAAACATACATGTGAGATAAAAAGTAGTCGATGCGGGTGTGTAGTCTATGGGGATAAGAGTAAAATGTATATTTTCTAGCTGTAGGATGATTAATTCTCCATGCATCGAAAAGGGAATGGCGTCTCATAGTCTGTCTGAAATATGTGGAAATATTATGTGAAGTTCGATCTAGGGCCTGTGAGAGCGGTCCATAGTTTGCGAGTAAGACATGTTAAAGTCCCCTCCAATAACTAGATAGGAATTTTGGTGATCTGGTATTAATTGTAGGACCTTCCGGAGAAAAGCATTCTGTCTTCTGTTGGGAGAATAGATATTTAACAGAGTTAGGGGTGTCGCCATATATGAGGTTATTAATATAATTAGAGCTCAATTTATTGGGTTTGGTTGAGTCGTCGTGGGTTTCCTTTATAAAAGCAATATCTGATTTTAGGCTTTTCATTTCTTTCAGGGCTAGGTATCTTTTCGCAGTGCTATTTAACCCTTTGACATTCAATGAGATTATCTTAATCATATTGATCGCAAAAGAGAGCCGTGCAAATTTGGGTCTGATGGGACAACCCTCTGGTGGTACATAGGCATATCACCCTTGTGAAGATAAGCATTTGTGTGGGTGAGCGGAATAAACAGTCAATAATAGCATAACCCATGAACAAGGCACATTTCTTCAATGAAAAACAATTAAATAGAGCAGTATTCAAGGCTGAGAGAACTAAAGTCATATATAAACAAAACAGTTGAATATTTCCAGGCAAATGAGAAATTGAGAAATGGCCTATCAGGCAAAGCGAACGTCTGGAGAAAAAAAATATTGGCTCAAATACAGTCATTTAAGAGCCTGATATAACTCAAGGTTCTATATATGGGTGGGTGGGGATCCAATGGGGGTGATCCGCACTAAGCAAGTCGACCCTCTTTCGATATTCAGTGACTGTATACCTGAGATAGAACTGTAGTAAATCTTACCACCTCGAACAAGCAATAAGCTGTTTCCTCTCAGAGGTGATGGACTTAGGGTCAGTTTTGGACCTTTTGGTGGAGAAGTAACCTTTGTCCATTGAGGGGTTGGTGGTGATTTATACGGAGAATGTCTCTGTGAAGAGGCTGGGGTTTGTGATTGAAGGCCTAGGGCCGCCAGTAGTTTGTTCCCCTTAGCAGGGTGTAACAGGGTATGAGTTGTACCTTTATGAATGACCACTAGCTTAAAAGGAAATCCCCAGCAGTAAGGGATTTTAGCGTCCCTCAGTTTCTGTGAAGACATAGTGCATGTTTTGGAATGAATCGTCTCCTTGGCTTCATAGAAATGAAAACGAACAATTATGTCCCTTGGTGGTTTGTTCTCTAGCGGTTTGGGGGCAAGAGAGTGGTGTGCTCTATCTAGACGCCAGAGATCTGCTGTCTTGTCAGGGCATAAGTGGGCAAATAGGTCCTGTAAATATTTAAGGATGTCAGAACTTAGAACTTCCCCTGGGACACCTCTGAATCACAGGCTTTGCCTCTGGGACCTATTTTCTAGGTCCTCACATGTATCTGTGAGCTGGGCCATATCATCTCTCACTGAGAGATTTTCTTCCTCCAAAAATGCTATCCGTTGAGCCATATCATCTGTGGTGTGTTCTAGTATATCTGTCCTATCCCCCAGATCGATAATGTCTCTTTGGAGGTCTTTAATAGCTGAAGCCACTGCCCCTGATACTGTGCGGGTAATTGTGGCCTGGAGGGAGCTTTGCAGCTGCGCTAGTTGCTGCGTCAGAATGGTGGCTGTTACTGGCTGCCCGCATAGATCATTATTAGGAGACTGACCTGCTTAGCTGCCTCGTGGGCTGTTAGGGTCCTGCAACGGCGAGGAGGGAGAGTCGATCCCGAGATCTCTGTCATGATGCACCCTCGGCCCTTCAATGCCATTTTGAGGTGCGGCCTGTTGGCGCCGCGGCTGGGAGCGTAGGGTTATGATCCTTCGTTTTTTTCTTCCCCATTTCTTGCATCGTTGCTTCTCTCAGGTGTGAGTAATAGCCCGAGCTGGTGAAAAAGCAGGATGGTTGCTGATATTCGGGCTAGAATAAGGGCTTATAGCATTGAGCACTTACTTGGCACGTTCGTTCCCCATCGAGGTTAGCCACGCCCCTATTTTATTTATTTTTATTTGTTTTTGTGGTTTTGGCACACCAGAAAAAAGGAAAACAGAGCATGTTCTTGTATTCAGTCAATCAATTGATTCGATCTGTTATTCAGTTAACTGCGGCTCTGAGAGAAGAAGTGGCTATTACAGTATATACATGAAGCACACTAAAAACATTATCGGATATGATTTTTTTTTCTTTTGTATTCCATATTACAAATCATTTTGTTTTCTATTCTTCATTTTACAATATTTTTCTGCCTTCTTATTGGATAATGTTATTTGGAGATTGTTAATTACTGTTAATTTGTTTTACTACTAGATCCACACAGCGTGAGTCCTTGGAGTGTCACTGATGATGTTCCTACAAGTTTGGGCCCTTGACTGATTGCAATGGAATTACAAATGGCTTATAAATATTAAAAGTGTGCCATAATTTATTGTTTCACTGTCAGTTAGCAGAAAACCAAGGTTCAAACATGAATCACCTTATCTTCATCTGACAAGACATTTATTATTATAGGGGCAATACACTTATTTGTGTACCTTCCATCTTCTACCACTTAAATCTGATAAATTGCTTTTAAACATTTAAAAATGTTTTATAAAACATGGATATAAATAATTTTCCAGGCATCTAAAGCCTTTATATTTTCAGCTTTACATGTAAAGCCTACATTTTCAATAGCTCCATGCAACCTTAAATTGGAGCCCTCCAACTCCATTTAGGAGCCACCAACCCACTCATTTTTGATGGTTTGCTCTTGGGTAAGTGAATTAATGAATTGAGGACCCTCAACTGCACAAATGGTACATTGTATATTTGGAAGTGCAAGGTATGAATATGGTTGCTAATAAATACATGGGTGCCATAGTTTCATTTAAATTTATTTTATTAATGTTTATATATCTATAAATATATATTTCTATATATACTGTAAATATTTTTTTTTCTGTGTTTTTCTTTGACAGGCTCAGTATTTTCTCTTGTCGTTGTTTTTTAGTTTTATGGAAAATATTATTGTTGTTTATTGTATAAAGATTTTAACTGACATAAAATAAATCATTACTACTTTAGGAAAAATTGGCAAGGCAGTTCTGGAAGATTTATACTTATTACCATCTATGTTCAACTTGTGACCGGTCCGTAGTTAACACTCCCTTTCTAGTGATGGGTGAATTTCCGCATTTTCACCACCTGTGAATTGTTTCATGAAACTGCTGAAAAAATCTACAAAAAGGTGCTTGTGTAAAAATTGTTGCGCGTCAAAATAATTTTGACGCCCATTGACTTTAATGCATTTGCACAAAAAAGTCACACGTAAAAATTTCGCTTGCATAAAAATTTTGACGCAAAATAATTTTGATGCCCATTGACTTCAATGCATTTCACTAATTTTTTGGCGAAATGGGACAGATCATCACTATCCCTTTCTACTAAATGGACATTAAAAGCCATAGGCACCCAAACTTTGGTGCTTGTCCTCTAGGGTGGCACTTTGGATTAATGGTTATCATTAACTTCTAAAACACTATTCGCTATTTTCATGTATCTGGACCCTCCTTTATGAATTCAGGAAGTCCCTGACCACATTCTGTGTCATAAAGGGGAACCTGAATCCAAAATATCAGAAAAAGAATATTCTAAACATAAAGGGGCAAATGAATTAAAATATGAGATTGAATTTTTCACTATTCGAGTTGAAACAAAATCAACAATATACCTGAAGTGATAATTATACAGTATATATGAAGTGATTATCTTATAAAACTTGATTAGTCCTGTTTATTAAAGGGGTAGCTCACCTTTAAAGTAACTTTTAGTATGTCACACAATGTCTTATTCTAAGCAACTTTTCAATTGGTTTTCATTATTTATTTTTTATAGTTGTTTGCCTTTTTCTTCTGATGCTTTGAACTTTCAAATGGGCATTGCTGACCCCATCTAAAAAAACAAATGTTCTGTAAGGCTACAAATGTATTGTTATTGCTACTTTTTATTAATCATCTTTCTATTCAGGCCTCTCCTATTTATATTCCAGTCTCTTATTCAAATCAGTGCATGGTTGCTAGGGCTAGCTACCAGATAAAGCTAAATAATTCAAAAACCTTAAATAATAAAAAATGAAAACCAGTTGCAAATAGTCTCAGAATATCACTCTCTACATCATACTAAGGTTAACCCAAAGGTTAACAACCCCTTTAAAGAAAAAAAAGTGAAAATTCAAATTAAAAGTCTTGACTCTTGACAGCTAAAAACTGCTGGGATTCTTTAGAAGCCAATGGGAAGTATCTCTGAAGTTTTCAAGCAACTTTAAAAAAAAAAAAAAAAAATTCAAGATTTTGGTTTTTTATAATTTAATGGGAGACGGCCATTCTATAATTCAGAGCTTTCTGGATAATGAGTTTCTAGTACTTTAACTAGCATGCATCTGTATAGCATTAGTATATGCTGCTAGCTCCTGGCCTAGCCGAACAAATGTCTCAGATCGACATTACAAATAACGGAGTTCTACAAATGATTCTAAGATATAAAATGTACGTTTTCTCTGCAAACATCTTGATTCTAATAATAACATATATTCTAGATATATATATTCCAATAAAATAGCAAAGCACGATTGTATGCTTTAAGTAGAATATAGTAGCATAACAGATATACCTCTCATGTTAGCAGTGTCAGACTGGGATGCCAGGGGCCCACCTGAAAACCTTAGACTGTGGGCCCACTTTCCAAACTATTATTTCTTCACTCAAACTCTTTATTATCCTAGTCTTTTATATCTACTTACTATATTCTTCGATTATTATGCTTTTCCCCCATAAAGAAATAGGGAATGACCATGAAATAGGCTAAATGGTTAGAAGCAAAGGACCCACTGACACCTGGGCCCACTGGGAGTTTTCCTGGTATTCCGGTGGGCCAATCCAACACTGCATGTTAGACACATATGCTGCAATATCTCTTACAATGGTATCAAATCACCCCAAGTAATTTATTGACATAGTTAAAGCCAGGTCTGCTCAGACCTGCCAATCTTAATTTATCTTCATCTGTTTATAAAATCCAACGTATCGTATATCATTTACGGCTTTAGAGGTCACAGTACCTGGTCTTCGGAAGGATTAATCAGATAAACCTCAACAGACGCAAAACATCTGTAACCAATTCAGGTGCTTTTATTCTGAAATAAAATCTGACAAGCATGGGCTTGTCTGCTGCGAATGGTAGATTAACTTGATATATTACAGAGAAATCTCTTAAAGCTCTGATTAGGTGTGATACAGAGATGTGGTATAATGATAGCAGACACATACAGCAAAGCACAGGTGCTCGCTATCAAGGACTTCCTCCATAACAACGTCTACAATGCACCTCTCCTTTGTGATTTAACAAATAAAAAAGCTTTGCAAATTCAGTTTCTTGATTATTAACTGGTTTCCATCTATATAAATACATATAGTTAGTAATCACTTTCCATCTTACCATTTTATACGAGAGCATTGCTGGATCCCCAGAGGAATAACCACTCAGCCAGACTTCGCTAGAAGAAAATGTTCTTCTTCAGGTCAAGCTGTGCTGACATTTATATGTTTCTACAGTTAGAATCAGAAAGAGGGAAGCAGTTATAGAAAGAATAAAATAAGGGGAATGCAGTGAGAGCATTGCACATGTTGAAAGATGTGCAAGTTTATTCTTAAATAGTTGTGCGAATTATTCTTTCCCAAGTAACTTTTTATGCAAGGCGATTTTTCCTACTTTTTATTTAATAATTGTATTTCTTCGTGGATGATTCACAGATACATCATTATAGACCTTGATGAATGCCAAGATTCAAATTTGAGACAGTTTACTTTCATTTGTGTACATTAAGTGGCCAAATGTATGTGGACACCACTTATTGGAATTGGCAATTTTAAACAAAGACAAGAGGTCCCCTGCACTTATCCTTAAAGGAAAACTATACCCCCCAAACAATGTAGGTCTCTATTAAAAGATACTGAGTACAACAGCTCATGTGTAAAACCCTGCTTCATGTAAATGAACCATTATCATAATAATATACTTTTTTAGTAGTATATGCCATTGGGTAATCCTAAATAGAAAATTGCCATTTTAAAAAATAAGGGCCGCCCCCTGAGATCGTAAGATTCACTGTGCACACATACAAACCACATGTAAGGTCACATGAGCCAATTAACAGACAGAGTTGTGCCTTTTGCTTCCTCACTTCTTCCTGTTACAGTTAGTGTTGTAGTATTTCTGGTCAGGTGATCTCTGAGGCAGCACAGATAGAGTCACGAAATGGTGGTTCAAGGCAAGAGATGTAAAAGGGCAATATTTATGTATATATATATTCCAGTTTGGTAAGATTCTTTAATATGTCATTCAATTTGATATAAACTATCTGTTGCTTAAGTGTTCATTTTGGGGATATAGTTTTCCTTTAATAAATATAGAGAGGACATTCTGTGCATTAAGCTACTACAAGATGACCTCCCCTTTAGGGCAGAGACACACGTGAAGATTCAGGGAGATTAGTCGCCCAGCGACAAATTTCCTCTTCTTCGGGCAACTAATATCCTCAAACTGCATTCCCACTGGCTAGAATGTAAATCCCCGGTGGGATGGCACTCGGAAGCTCTTTGTTTCCTTGTGAGGCAACTTCGGCTGACTTTAGAAAACAATGGGGCAAATTCACTAACCTCCGAAAATTCGCCAGTGACGGCTTCGCTCACAGTGCAACACTTCGCCAGGCGTCGATTCGGCAGGACAACGCTAATTCACTAAAATCCAAAATTGCGTCCATGGTGATGAATGCTGGTGAAGTTGTGCTAGCGTCACTGTGCCAAGAGAAGTGAAGTTGCGCTAATAAATTTGCACTTTTTTTCAGCCTATCACCCTGAAAAAAGGAAAAGACGCCAGCGTTTTTGGGACTTAGAAACATTTTCAGCTATTTTTTTATGAAGTCCTACCTTCTCTATTGCAGTTTGCCTGGTCTGAGGTGGCGAAGGCCAGTCTGGTGCAAGAGGTAACGTTCAGTAGTGAATTTGCGTAGTTACATCCATTCGCCAGAGCGCAAATTTGCGGGAGGTTAGGGAGCGAAGTACTGCTAGAGTCTATCTCCTTCACTAGCGAAGTTACGCTAGTGACCGTTAAATCGGCAAAGTACCGAATTGACCTCAGGATGGTGAATTTTCACCAGCGTTAGTCACTTCGCACTTTAGTAAATTTGCCCCAAAGTGTTCTGAGTGCTATCCCGCTGGTGATTTACATTCTAGCCGACTCTCTGCCCTTAACCCAACAGGGATTCTTTGTCCATATATTGCAATATAAACAAGCTGGCAAACTATGTCAAAGTTCTACCAATCCTACACTCACTTTTATCTGCTTCATTAAGAATTCTACTCCTTCATTATACTTTTTCACAGGGACTATGTTTTACCTCCATCTTGCTGTCAAGGTTAAAACTCCCAAACAGTGCCCTTTTATTGGCTACCACTGGGATCACCTGACTGTAGCTGGAAAAGGTTGACGCTACAACATGGAGCTGGCCACTGCTCTTATATAAACTGTGGTAAGAAAATGGAAAGTTGTGCTCACATTTAAATTTTAAACCATTAGGTGCTTGCCCTTTTCAAGGCCACCACTGGGATTACCTGGCTGTAATTAGCTATTTAAGCCACACCTTTTATTGCTGACACCGATGCCACTACACAGAGAGCTGTCCTCAACCCAACTGAAAACTTGTGGGATTATGCGGAACATCAAGCCAGACCTGATAACCCTACTTCTTATGCATGAATGGGTACAAATCCCACCAACAGTGCTCCAACATTCAGTGGAAAGCCTTCCCTGAAGAGTAGAAAGTAATCTGAATTTTTCTGTTTTTTTTTTAATAAAAAAAGTTCGACCAAACTAGAATCCACGATTTACCCTTTTTTATCGATAAAAAACACGACTTTTTCTGATTGTCGCAAGAAAAGTCTGATTTTTCCGGAAAGTCGGAATTTTTTGTGAAATCTGCTTAAAAGCCCGAAATGTTTGGATTATCGTGCAAAACCCAGTGCAAACAATACTGAAAAATTCAAGTTTTTTTCCCACTAAAAATTCAGATTTCATAGTACTATTTTTAGTATATGGACTTTAGTAAATATACTGTATGTAGCACTGGCAGTAACTGTAAAAGAGGGGCAGCACAGGGTCCAAACATTGGCATCCCCTGGCATCCCACTTTATGATATTACTCTTTCAACCCATTTATCTACAATAAATGAGCCATATATTCAGGGTTTTTTTTTGTTTTGCACTATGACTGTCCCTGTTTCCTTCCTGATAGAAAAATACCCTAAACTAAGACAAAAGATAGAGGGATTTGATTCATGAACATTCCCTGTCCCCATTTAATTTACTGATTTCTTGGGAAAAGTGTCTGCTGCCCAAAGGGTTTCACAAGTTGTTCTTTCCCCATTGTACCTTTTGTTGGGGTGAGGTTGCAAAGGTCAACATCAATTTTGAAAGGCATATGGCTGACATTAAAGGGATAACTATGGGTTTGCTGCAACCACATGGTTTGGCCATTCTTCCTGCAGAATAACTCCGAAAGTACAATAATTCATGGAGGAGTATATCTCATCAGAATTTATTAAAAATCTCTAATGAGCTCTCAATTGTGGGGAAATAACATGATTGCATTTACAGAACAGAATGCCATCATGTTTTTGTTTTGGTTTTTTTAGCAGGAATTGAGATGCACCAAATCCACTATTGGATTCGTGCAAATCCCGAATTGTTCATTAAAGATATGGCTGATTTGGTTTGGCCAGTCACTTGGATCTGGCCGAATCATGGTCGAATACCGAACCAAATCGTGGATTCGGTGCATCCCTAAAAATAACGTGTTTAAAGGATAAGTAAAGCTTTAAAATAAGTGAATGTAAAACTGATATGGGGGATATTCTAAGCACTTTTCTAATGTACATTCAATCTTTATTTTGTTTTTATTCCAAGATATTAAAGGATACATGTACTGTTAATATGAATGAATTTTGTTACAACAGCGCCACCTGCTGGTAATGTTTCCACCATTCTGACCACCACGTAGTCAAGGGAGATGTCAGGAGAAAGAGGCTGCTGCTGTTTTTCTGCTTAGGAAAGATGTTAGAAATGTTTCTAATTTTTTTCCTAAGCAGAAGAACATCACAGCAGTCTCTTTCTCTCCTGAAAACTTCCTTGACTACTTCTTAGACTGTAAGCTCTATGGGGCAGGGACCTCCTTCCCACTATGGGGCAAATTCACTAAGATTCGTAGTTGTGCCAGGCATAACTTCTCCGCACTTCGCCACACTTCGCCAGGCGTAGTTTCACCAGTGCTTCGCAAATTCACTAAAATCCAAAGTTGCGCTATGGGGTAGCGTACGGTTGCGAAGTTGCGCTAGCGTTGATTCGCTAAGTAAAGCGAAGTTGCGCTAGCGAAGGCTAATTTGCATACGGCGCCAAATTCAAATTTCAATGGAGGAACACGTATCAGCACTACAAATGGCTAGAAAAGCTTCAAAACATCAAATAAAATTTTTTTTTTGCCCTACACGTGTGCCCACTGTCTAGGTAAGTTGCCATGAGTCAGGAGATGTAGGGGGGAAGGAGGGGAGCCCCAAAACATTTCTTGATCTTTTTCAGCCTATCACCCATAATGTAGAAAACACGCCAGCGTTTTTTGGGACTTAGAAAAAATTTTGACTTTTTTTGAAGCAATCCCTATCTACTCTATTGCGCTTCGCCAGGTCTGAGGTGGCAAGGAAGTCTAGCGTAAAAGGTAGCGTTCAGTACACTGCGCAAGTTAGTGAATTTGAGTAGTTACGTCGCTAGCGAAACTTCGCCAGGCGTAAGGGTGCGAAGTAACACTAGCGAAACTACGCCAGCGCAGTAACAAAAATGCCAAACGCTAGCGAAGTAACGGAGACAAAAAGGAACACCAAGAGCCCCAATAGTGTAATATGTTTTTACAGGGAGTAATGGTAGAGTAAACAAGTTAATACTTACCGATAGGCAACCACTGTATAGGCAGGTGGGGGAGATTATCCTGACCCCACTCAGGAATAAAACGTCGCTCTCTGTAGAAAAAGAAAAAGGGGATGATACCCCTCCACTCGGGGTGGACTCGATATAGTAGTAAGACAAAACAGAGGCGCCAAAAGGATAAAAATAGCTAAAAGCACTTAAAAACCCAATGGGTAATTCAGAGGAGGTAGTAATGAACTTACCTCCTCCAAGCAGACACCAACGAAAGTGGTAATTTTCAATAATAGTTTATTCACCAAACAGTATTGCAACGCGTTTCGTAGGTATTTCCTGCTTCATCAGGCAATATGGAACGGGAGCAAAAACAACAGTGTCTTTGTATAAACACGCCAGGTGCCTAGTGAATTTGCCCCTATGTCTCTTGCCACATAGCACTTAAGCTCTTTGTCCTGATATGATTCTGTATATATTTATTATGTGATTTTATATATATTGTACTTTCATGCACTGTACAGTGATGCGGCTCCCTAACAGCGCTTTACAAATAAAGTTATACAAACATACTCGCTGGTCAGAATGGCGGGAAATGACCAGCAGGTGGCGCTGTGACAAAATGTATTCATATTAACAGTACAAGTATCCCTTAATATCTTGGAATTAAAACAAAATAAATAATGAATGTACATTACAAAAAGGACTTAGAACAGTCCCCTCCGCAGTTTTACATTCACTTATTTTAAAGGTTTACTAATCTTTTAACAGATTTTTGGAATGCTGAAAAGAAGCATCTCCGTTGACTTCTATAGCAATTCTTCAGGTTAGGTGGAAAGATTTTTTATTTTAAAAAAAATTCCGGATCGCAGTTTGATAAACCTCAGAAATTCAATACAATGTTTTTGTTGCAACTTTTCATGGGAAAAACATTTATCACCATGTGATTTTTTTTTGGAACTTGAACTTTATAAAAAGTTGTTTTGACAATTTAAATAATTTTGCTTCACATGCACATTTCACTACACCCAT
The DNA here is from genome assembly GCA_038501925.1 of Xenopus petersii. Classification (NCBI taxonomy): domain Eukaryota; kingdom Metazoa; phylum Chordata; class Amphibia; order Anura; family Pipidae; genus Xenopus; species Xenopus petersii. The sequence continues at coordinate 15,180,038 of CM076674.1, forward strand.
GCTGAACTAGTTCTTTGGTCCAAAAATACACAGGGCTGATTTATGAATTTTATGCAGAAAGCCCATTTGTCTTCTAATGCACACAATGCAAATGATTTTCCCTTCGCCAGTCTGTTTTAATGATACATGCCAAATTATGCAAACGTTTTTCTTGCTCACTGTTTGTTTACCGATACCTTATGAGCTTGGCAGCAATTCATCATGTTGAGCGTTTGGAAAGAGGAGTTTGAATTAAGGATATGTAAAACAAGTGTAAAGCATAGATAAGAGCTTGACTGCTTATGTGTTTATGTAGCTTGTATCTTTATTAGAATACAGTCGCTGTATAGTTTGTGTGATATAAATTATAATTGCGGACTGTATTTTCACCTTTGCTTGAGACATTGGCATGGGGACAATTTATTCTTGAAAACTGGAAAGATAATGAAAGTGTTTTTCAAAATCCTCAATGTATATTTAATTTACATAGACATCATTTAATACTGAGCATCCAGAAAAAAGAAAGATGGAGAGGTCCTGTCCAGATTAATGAAAGACGGTACGAAAGGTATGACTGTGCTGCAAGGTCATGTGTAACTTATGGAAAAGAAACTTCTGAAATGCACCAAAGTAGATATCAGATTTATTTTGATCCTCTATATGCCTTTAGTTTTAAGGAATAATCAGACTAGAATTCATCAGGGCTGATTTGAAGCAACAGTGGGGCATACTGCAGTGCATCTGTTGTAATGTCATGGTTGGTGGCCTTCAAGGAGGTCCAAACCCACTATCAGGGCCATGGCCAGAAGATAGTTTAGTAAGGACTGAAGAGGGAGCAGTTGCTAAAGAATAGGCAGGACAGGCAAGATGGTACCTAATAGGTAACAGGCACACATGGCAAATTTAGGTTTGACTTGTGTCTGCACTTTTTTTGGATCTGGTCTAGGGATGCACCGAATCCAGGATTCGGTTCGGGATTCGGCCAGGATTCGGCCTTTTTCAGCAGGATTCGGATTCGGCCGACCGGATTCGGCCAGACCGAACCGACTCCGAACCCTAATTTGCATATGTAAATTAGGGGCAGGGAGGGAAATTACGTGACTTTTTGTCAGAAAACAAGGAAGTAGAAATGTTTTCCTCTTCCCACCCTGAATTTGCATATGCAAATTAGGGATCGGATTCGGTTCGGTATTCGGCCGAATCTTTCACAAAGGATTCGGGGGTTCGGCCGAATCCAAAATAGTGGATTCGGTGCATCCCTATCTGGTCAAAGTCTGAGCACAGATCAGGGAAGGCAGAGTCCAGAAAACAAGCTCTGGAATTAGAATAGAGTCAATCAAAAGGAAGTCAGTAGTATACGCAAACAGGAAAAGTGTAGCGTGGGGGTGTATATAAAGCATGCCTGAAAGAAAGTCAAGGTATGTTGGTAAATACATAGTCAGAATGCAGATGAGACAGCGCACACTCTTACAGAATCTTAGGCAGATAACGTCCGGTGCACAATGTCAGGAGTACGGCTTCTCCCCTTAATCAGTGAAACTAGAAACACATCGGCACACGAGGCGATTTAATGCAGGGTTCTCCCCTTGCAGTTTATTAGTGCAGGCATGCAACGTTTCGGGGCGTACCCCTTGGCAAAAGGGGTACGCCCCGAAACGTTGCATGCCTGCACTGGTAAATACATAGTAACATACATAGTAACATAGTAAGTAAGGTTGAAAAAAAGACACGTCCATCAAGTTCAACCTTTTAACTTTTTTTAACCTGCCTAACTGCCAGTTGATCCAGAGGAAGGCAAAAAAAGGAAGCCTCTCCAATTTCAGGAAAAATTCCTTCCTGACTCCAAAATGACAATCGGACAAGTACCTGGATGTAAGGACTGACCATAGGTGTGTGGTTGGCAGGTAGGAGCCTATGTGCTGTATAACGAGGGTAATGCAGGAATAATAGGCAGATGACATGTTATAAATGAAGAGGATTTATTATTGAAAATAAAGAACAATGCAGCAGGTTAAAAATAAATGAAAATGTTCATTTACCAAGCCAGGGGTCAGAGGCAGGCGGCAAGTAATCAGAGTCCATTAAACAGGCTGAATTCTGTACAGGGAGCAAGCAAGGGAATTCCGGTAGGCAGGCCGAGGTCAGGGGCAGGTTGCAGACAAAGGATAAACCAGGGAACAGGCCGAAGTCAGTACCAGGAGATCAGTCGAAAACAGGCAGGGCTCAGGAACAAGGACTCAGATCAGGAACCAGGAAAGGCAAGGAACAAAACAGGAATCAAGCAGGAACAGAGTAACGGGCTGGATCAGGTTTGTGGGATTCAATGATCAAGCAACTGGGAGATGCAGGAAACAGGCTTATAAAGGCCCCAGATTGCTTGATCAAGAACAGATGAATCAAATGAGTTGGGAGGAGGGCACCTTATAGAAAGGAATGTAAAAGACCCATTATAGAAACTAGTTAGTGCAAGTGGTATATGCTTCCAGTGGCTCACTGAGGTAATGCAGGCGAGTGAAAACACAGTGACTAGAGTTTGTTTACCAGCAGTTCCTGACACTGGATCAACTTGTACTATGAGCTATCTCCCATAACCCTTTATTCCCTCACTTGCTAAACACCATCCAACCCCTTCTTATACCTATCTAATGTATCAGCCTGTACCACTGATTCATGGAGAGAATTCCACATCTTCTCACCTGTGTAACAAACCCCTTCCCAATATTTAGCTGGAACCTCTTTTCTTCTAATCGGAATGGGTGACCTTGTGTCAGCTGGAAAGACCTACTGGTAAATAAATCATTAGAGAGATTATTATATGATCCCCTTATATATTTATACATAGTTATCACATCTCCCCTTAAGCGCCTCTTCTCCAGCGTGAACATCCCCAATTTGGCCAGTCTTTCCTCATAGCTAAGATTTTCAATACCTTTTACCAGCTTAGTTGCCCTTCTCTGTACCCTCTCTAATACAATAATGTCCTGTTTGAGTGATGGAGACCAAAACTTTACAGCTGATGGGACCTTACCAGTGCTCTGTACAGAAATAGCCTCAAAGCATTCACATGGAAGATTCAACTTGAAGAACTTCTGTTCTTGGTAGACCAAAATAAGGTTAAGTTGAATCAAAACCCAAAACACTGGCTTATGTCTGCAACTACAATGGCATACTTGTGTGCCTGGGGTCTATTCAACATAAGTAAACCTGTATGTCATCATTTAAATTGTAAATTCAATGCTCATGCCAAATGAATGGACACGTTTATGCAGAGTGCCTAATTACTACTATTTGCTGCTATTCGAGTGCTGTGATACAACATTAAATTTTCCCCTCTTCAGTGGATCCACATCAAGGCACTCAGACTTTAAAAGGAAAGTTAATGAACACTTTAAAGGGGGTTATTTATTAAAGCTCGAGTCTTTTATACCTTGAATGATCTCTAGGGGCAAATTTACTAAAGGGCGAAGTGACTAATGCTGGCGTAAATTCCCTAGTAAAGCAGATAGTCTCTAGCGCTACTTCGCACTCTATTGCCATCACGCTCTGGCGAATGGACATAACTACACAAATTCACTAAGATGCGAATTTTAATGAATGTTACCTCTTGCGCCAAACTTGCCTTCGCCACCTCAGACCAGGCGAAGTGCAATAGAGTAAATAGGAGTTCCTCAAAAAAAAAATTGTAACTTTTTCTAAGTCCCAAAAAACGCTGGTGACTTTACAGTTTTTCAGGGTGATGGGCTTCAAAAGATCGTAATTTTTTTTTTAGGGTACCTGTCTCTCCCCTACATTTCCTAACATATGGCACATAAACTATACACTGGGCTCATGTGTAGGGCAATATAACAACTTTATTTTAATTTATTAAGGTTCCGTGGACTTGTGTAGTGTAATGTATTTGCTGCAACATATACGTCCATTCAACTTTAACTTCCCGGTGTATGCAAATTAGCCAACGCTAGCGCAACTTCGCTTTGCTTGCGGAATTAACGCTAGCGAAACTTTGCCATTGTTGGGCGCCCTGGACGAAACTTCTCATTTTAGTGAATTAGCGGTGTCCTGGCAAATTTATCGTGTGGTGATGTGAACAAAGCCAACACTGGCGAATTTCCGGAGTTTAGTGAATTTGTGAAATTAGTCTTATGGTTTCTAATTTAAGAAAAAACTCGAATGGAAAAAAACTATAATTCAAGTTTTCAGATTGTTAACCCCAAACTCTCTGAATCGAGTTTTTTCAATTGGAGTCTTTACAGAGGGTTTTGCCCGAAAACTCAAATGATTACAGATTCGTGAAAAGGGGTTGTTTACCCCAAACTCTCTGAATCATTGTGTTTTCATCGAAAGAAAAACTCTAATCTCTAATCGTTTAAGTTTTCGAGTAAAAGAACTCTGAAAAGAACTCCAACATCATGAAGGCTATAAACATCTTTAAATGGTTCAATGGACCTCTGCCATTGACTCCTACATGACCTTGACAGGTTTTAGATGGTGTATTTTCGGATTCAAGCTATTAAGAGGGTCAGGGTAAAAAAAATCTTGAAAAATTTGAGTCTTTTTTTTTGAAAATGGGATTTTTGACTCAAAAACGCAATCTTTTATGGAAAACTCAACTCAATCCTTAATAAGTAACACCCTAAAATAAATCATTTTCCTTTTATTGGGATAGAGTTACTAGGAAGGTATTGAAATGGTTACTTTGTTCTGCTTCTATTTAACTTCATAAACCGTTCTAGAGCTCCAGTGGAGTTGCCTAATAACTCCTCAGAAAAAAAAACTGTTTCTTTTTTCACATTATGGTTTTTGAACACAATTAAGATTCTATTAACTCAGATGTTCAGTTAAATGTGGATTCCTAATTTCTGGTAATTAAAAAAAAACACATTATTCCCATGAAGCAATTATATCACCAGTTTCACTTATATAACATACTGAAGTATTCTTTCAAAAACGGTGGTAGCAAATTCAAGGAAAGTTACTTTTTACTTTAAATGTTAAATTTTGCTTCTGGCAAAAGGTCCCATCAACCCCCCCTCCCAGTTTGATATATGTATAAAATAATTTCTCAGCGGAAAACAAGGTCATGTCATCAGAACTTTCCCATAGTCACATTATGACGTATGTTTTGTGGCCTATTTTAGAGGTTTTTGAAACCACCATTCACTAACTCGAAAACTACGAATGTCATGGAATTTATTAAAAAGATCTGAATAAAAAAGTTGGAACTTAAAATAATGTGATAAAAAATACAATTACCTTGAAACCCTCTAATTGGCCAAATTGATTTAAAACAGGCAGATTAACTTTTAAAGAACCATAACAACTTTTACCTGGTGAGGTTTTGTATTAGTACAATTAAGGAATCTGTTATCCGTAAACCCGTTATCCAGAAAGCTCCTAAAGGCTGTCTTCCATCGACTCCTTTTTAATTAAATAATCCATATTTTTAAGATAATTCCCTTTTCTCTGTAATAATAAAACAGTAGTTTGTACTTGATCCCAACTAAGATATAATTAATCCTTATTGGAAGTAAAACTAGCCTATTGGGTTTATTTCATGTTTACATGATTTTTTAGTAGACTTTGACCATTCAAAATGCAGAATTTCGCATTGAATCGAAGGAATACATGGAGTCGTTTGCCATTCACTCACAGAACCCCAAAACATGGGTCATGTGATCATGTGTGCCTCCCATATATCTCATTCTCCAGCTGAAAGTCTTAAGATGGCCATACACGGGCAGATTTAAGTAGCCAATTCGGGTCCTTTTGACCTATTTGTCAGCTTATCTGCAAGTGTATAGGGCCCTCTGACGGTCCTCCAAGACTGATATCTGGCCAAACATCGGGCAGGTTTGATTTTCCCTCCCGCATCAACTAGTTCATGTTCTGTCAGCTGGTGTTCCGTCATTGTAATCCAATGGGAATTGCCAATATCTCCAGCTTTTTGGTGGGCATATCGGGGGAAACCTCACCAAAAGAGCAGATCTTATAGGGGCACGTTTACTTAGCTTGAGTGAAGGAATAGAAGAAAAAATACTTCGAATATAGAACATTTTTTGGGCTACTTTGACCATCGAATTGGCTACTTCGACCTTTGACTACGACTTCGAATAGAATGATTCAAACTAAAAATCGTTCGACTATTCGACCATTCGATAGTCGAAGTATTGTCTCTTTAAAAAAAACTTCGACCCCCTACTTAGCCAAGTATAACCTACCGAGGTGCAATGTTAGCCTATGGGGAAGGTCCCCATAGGCTTCCTAACAATTTTCTGATTGAAGGAAAATTGTTCGATCGAAGGATTAAACGAACGAATTGCAGTAAATCCTTCGACTTTCGATATTCGAAGTCGAAGGATTTAACTTCAACAGTCAAATATTGAGGGTTAATTAACCCTCGATATTCGACCCTAAGTAAATCTGCCCCATAGTGTATGGTCACCTTGAGTCATGTGTACCAGGATCCCACACCACCTTTATACAATGGGCAGTTCTGCCGAAGGGCTTTCAAAATAATGGGGAAAATAATTAAAGTTATTAAATGACCTTATGCATCTCTCATAGCAGCCCCACATATGTGCTTCACACATCCTCTAATTCTCTGTGCTGTCATAACAATGGAACCTGTTCAGAATAATATTTTTACAAATGTGGTTGGCCATGTCCATGTGACATATTAACCCATCTTTATAAATAATTTTCAGCTTCACATTCTCAAAATATGCAAATTTCTTGCAGTTGTACCATATGTAATACTAAGAATCATCCTGGTACCTTCTCACCCTATTAATCTCTTATGGCTGAAATATCCAGAATTAATAGTCCTTTGGCGTTTTTCCAAACATTTTTATACCTGATTTTCTGTAATTAGTTTTTTATTATGCTCACTATTTCAACAATTCTCCCCAAACTCTATAATCAAATACTTCTAATAACTACAATATTCTACTTCCCCAGTAATAAGCTTAACTGCCTGTTTACTGTTCTGCTGAAAAATCAACATCATAATCTTCTTTCAGTACTAATGTCAATAATGGAGGATTTTAAAGCAAATTGAATTTTAATCATATTTTTTTTTTACTTAACCTTGAATCAGTGTTGTAAAACTGGCACCAACTGAATCTAGTTGTAATACTGAATACAATATATACACAATATGGCCAAAAGTATCTGTACACTCCATCTAGAATGATATGTTCTTTGTTGGAACGCTCAGTGCTGAGTTCCAAACTGTTTCCAGAATCAATGTCAGTGCAAGATCAATTTGTATGGGACAATGGGTTTTTGTGGGTGATCAAAGGCAAAACAAACCATATGTAATGGTAAGTGATTGCTGCAGTCGTCACTGAACATTGGAGCAAGTCTCTGGAGTAATATATACTCCAGGCAGAGTTTTGCAGCCGTTACTTGTGTGAATGCATAATTCCAACATTACAGTGTGGTTGAGGGGGAACACGTGTCAGGGGCGGTTACTATAGTTTGAACTAGGGTCTTTACTTCCATTGAAGAAAAACATGGCTGTTGTTACTGCAAATTAGCTGGTTGCAAATATCCTCATTAAATTCTATAGCCTCATTAAATTCTATAGCCCCTTATTGGGTTATAACTGAGTCATAATTCCCTTATAACTCCAGGGGAGTAACATTAGGGGGCACATTTACTTAGGGTCGAATATCAAGGGTTAATTAACCCTTGATATTTGACCGTCTAAGTAAAATCCTTCGACTTTGAATATCGAAGTCAAAAGATTTACCGTATTTCCTGCGATCGTATGATCGAAAGAAAAATCGAAGGATTTTCTTTTGATCAGAAAATTGTTAGATATTCATAAATGTCTTTGTAGATTTCCAAGTGTGTTTAGGGTCATTGTCTTGTTGGAATATCCAACCCCTGCAGCATAACTTCAACTTTGTGACTGATGCTTGAACATTATCATGAAAAATTTGTTGACACTGAGTTGAATTTATCTGACCCTTGACTTTAACAATAGCCCCAGTAGTCCCTGAATTAGCCACACAGAATGATGGGACCTCCACCAAATGTGACAGTAAGTAGCAGGTGTTTTTCTTGGAATGCGGTGTTCTTCTTCCACCATGAAAAACTTTTTTTGTTATAACCAAATAACTAAATTTTCGTCTCATCATTCCAAAGTACTTTGTTCCAAAATGACTGTGACTTGTCCAAATGAGCTTTTGCATACAACAAGCGACTCTGTTTGTGGCGTAAGTGCAGAAACGGCTTCTTTCTCATCACCCTGCCATACACATGTTCTTTGTGCAAATTGCGCTGAATTGTAGAACGATGTACAGATACACCTGCATCTGCAGCAAGATGTTCTTGCAGGTCTTTGGAGGTGATCTTTGGGTTGTCTGTAACCATTCTCACAATCCTCCGTATATGCCGCTCCTGTATTTTTCTTGACCTGCCAGACCTGGGTTTTACAGCAACTGTGCCTGTGGCCTTCCATTTCCTGATTACATTCCTTACAGCTAAAACTGACAGTTTAAACCTCTGAGATAGCTTTTTGTAGCCTCCCCCTAAACCATGATACTGAACATTCTTTGTTTTCAGATCTTTTGAGCGTTGCTTTGAGGATCCCATGCTGTCACTCTTCAGAGGAGAGTCAAACAGAAGCACAACTTGCAATTGGTCACCTTAAATACCTTTTCTCATGATTGGACACACCTGCTTATGGAGTTCAAGGCTTAACAAGATAATCCAACCAATTTGATGTTGCCAGTAATCAGTATTGAGCAGTTACATGCATTTAAATGAGCAAAATGACAAGGGTACCCACATTTTTTCACATTTAATTTGATTTCAAACAACTGAATACTGCTTCACTAAAAATCCTTATTCAGAAAATACCCCAGTACTCAGATGTCCCTGGGAAAGGAAAGGCATACCACTGTTATCTTTTTTGTTGTTTTTTGTGGAGTAAATTATTATGCAGACTAGAGTGGTTCCCAAACGGTTTCATATGACTGTGTATGTATATATATATCTATATATATATATATATATATATATATATATATATATATATATATAGATATAGATATATATATCATCATCGTATGTATTCCCCAGAATGCAAATTGAGTCTTTACAACTTACCTAATTCTCAGAAAGCCGACAAGTTTTTATCTGCTTTGCGCAGAATAACTAAGTATATAAGAGCTGACACAGTTATGTTTGATTCCTGTACCTTATCAAAGGCAAAATCAGCTTAAAATGCAACTAATTTAAGACATGTAGAGAACAGTGAATAATGATTACTTTTTCATTTCTAACCATTTCATATACTGTATTAATTATTTATAAGTGTTCAAGTTCTGATACTTTAGTATGATTTATCTCATGCATTTCTTTTGTGCTTCCATTGATTGCTTTTTCCAAAACCTGCATCATTAATGCAAATGCACTTGTAGCTGCGAGTTCTATTCAAAGGCACCTTTCTGTAGTTTTCAAAAGATTCATCCATCAATCTCCGGCTCCAGTTTAGAATTATAATCTAGTATGCATTTTTGTAGCCGTTTTCTCCAGCAAAATCCCCCAGTACAAAAGAATAAAAGGGGGGCCTGTTCAGTGGGATTAAATCCAACAATTTTACACAAGAAATCAAAATAAGGTTTTCATTAAAAATTAGGCTTTCATTGAATTTGCTGATCTGTCTGTGCTTCTTGTTTTTTCTCGTGTAACAAAATAACAGAATAAAACAAGATGTAGATATATTTTTGCAAAGAGAAGAAAAAGAAATAATAGTTCGCTCATCTTCTTGGAAAAGTGCCATGAACAGTGAAGGGACATTGGCATATAGGAAAGCCGGGGCTATTGCAATGGAGACTGTGATGTAAAAAATTCCAACGGCATATATTTTATTAATATACTGTTATTTCATATCTTTTTCTGCCCGCAAAGCCTTGAATGTGGGAGACAGACAATATTTATAAGAGGTGCTGTTTTGTAATAAGTCTTTCACACCTTAGGGTGTATGAGAAGGCTGCTTCTTTCAAGAATTATATCCAGCCTTCTAGTTTGCATAGAATTTTATATGGCAAATGAATTCTGACAACGTTTCCTTGAGATGGAATTGAAATTCCAATAATTTAATATGTCAGGGCATATATGGATTTTTTTTTTTCCATATATTAAACAAGAATGAAAAAAGCCCATATCACGTATGGCAAGTTAGCTCTGTCTCATGTTATTTGCGTGTGCCATAGGTTGTGTTCAGTTTAGCCTTAGCAAACCATGTATACGAAAGGGATTTATCTGTAGTTTTCCAGATAAGGGGTCTTTATTTAATAAGGATCACAAAACAGTAAGGGGGTTATTTACTAAAATCTGAATTTATCTCATATTTTATTAAAAAAAAAAACAACACAACCAAACGCCCATGAATTTATTAATAAAATTAATTTAACTGATCACAGAAAAACTCGAGTGTAAACCAGAATCAATTAATTTTTTAGTTTTTTTTTCCCCGAATTGCTAGTTTTTTTTCTGAAAACCCTGAATACGATTTTTAGGCTAAACCCAGCGCAGACCACGATAACTATTGAGATTGGTGCCTCTTCCATTGACTTTACAGAACCTCAACAGGTCTGAGATGGTGAATTTTTTGATTCTGGCTTTTTGCAGCATTGGGATATAATACATCTCAAAAAATCTAAATTTTTTCCACAAAAAAAAAGAATTTTTGCCCCAAAAAGCCCAACCAAATAATTTTGAGGTTTAGTAAATAACCCCTTGGGGTAGATTTATGAAATTGTGAGTTTATAGCTCACCGCAGAAACACTCACACAAATGTAATTCCTTTCTGTGGGATTTTTAGCAGTAGAGGTATGGAATCCATTATCTGGAAACCCGTTATCCAGAAAGCTCCAAATTACATAAAGACCATCTCCCATAGACTCCATTTTATCCTAATAATCCAAATGTTTAAAAATGATTTACTTTTTCTCTGTAATAATAAAACAGTAACTTGTACTTGATCCCAACTAAGATATAATTAATCCTTATTGGAAGCAAAACCAGCCTATTGGGTTTATTTAATCTTTACATGATTTTCTGTGTAATAATAAAACAGTCGCTTGTACTTGATCCCAACTAAGATATAATTAATCCTTATTGGAAGTAAAACCAGCCTTTTTGCATTTATTTAATGTTTACATGATTTTCTAGTAGACTTAAGGTATGAAGATCCAAGTTACAGAAAGATCCCTTATCCGGAAAATGCCAGGTCCTGAAGATTCTGGATAACAGGTCCCATACCTATGGGGTTATTTACAAAAACTTTGAATGCAAAAATCACGAAAAATTTGTCTTTTTTTTTACAGAATTTATTAAACCTCAAGGATAGAAAACTCAGAATCTGAAAATCCGGCATCTCAGACCTGTCGAGGTTGCATATAAGTCAATGGGAGAAGTCCCAATGATTTTTGATGTGCAATTGGTTTTGTGCGATACCTCAAAGTTTTCAGAGTTTTCTGGCAAAAACCATAAGAAATCTGAGTTTTCGGGTGAAAAACACGAAAAAATCGTGAAAATCAGATTTTTTTCCCACAAAGCAAATTTTCAGGAAAATGGAATAATAAATAAGCGTTGAAAACCGGAGTTTGTAGCAGAAAATATTGAGAGAAATTCGGACTTTGATAAATAACCCCCTAATGTATATATTTATCAGTGAACAGTAAATTCTAAGGGCCAGATTTATCGAATGTAAGTTTAGCTTTTAAATAAAACTCCTATGGGATTTTTAGAAGTGTATTTATCAATGAGCGAACGCATCCCATAAGAATGAATAGAACGTGAGTTTGTTTTTATTTATTAAGCACTAAACTCACATTTTGATAAATCTGCCACAAATTTTCACACATCGATTAGTACACTTGTAAAAATCGCATCTCACATTCTGATAAATCTGACCTAATTCACCCAACATGTAGGGGCAGATTCCATAGGAAGCTCACATTTTGATAAACATTAAGGGGCTGATTAACTTAAACTATAATTTCTGTTTTTTATGAAAACAACGTCGACCAAACTCCCTTTCACGAATTGAACTCTTTTATCCATATTTTTTCTCTGAAAAAAAAAAAACAGTGTGTCAAAATCCAGAATCTATCCGTATCGTACAATCGACGCTCCTAAAACTCTGAGAACTCTACATTATCGGATTATCAGATAAAAAAAACCAAACTTTTCAAATTATCCAGCACACCATCATCTCCATGGGCATCTGCCTTTGACTTCTACATGACCTTGACAGGTTTGAGATGGAGTATTTTCGGGTTCATATTTTTGGCAGCTTTGGGGTATAATAAATCTATAAAAATGTGAGATTTTACTTTTCCACGAAAATTTGAGTTTTTCCTTGACCAGAAAAAATCGAGGTTTAATAAGTGGGTCTCTAAATAAACCCAATAATACTGCTTTGCCACCTACATTAAATCATGCAGCCTAGTTGGGATCAAGTACAAGTTGTGGCTTTAATATTACAGAGAAAGCGTAAATCGTATTTCCTTAAAATGGGCTAAATGAGAGAAGGCCTTCCTGTATTTTGTAGCTTTCTGGATAACTGGTTTTCCCAATATATCCATACTCGCACACACTTGTATAGTGGTCAGTGTTGGACTGTTCTACTGGGATAACAGGAAAAGTTCTGGTGATCCCTTCTGCTAACCCAACCATTTGGACTTGTATGCTTATATCATGGTTATGTCTTTATGAGAAAAAAGAGAAGTGGAAGGGGGCATAGAGAGAGAGAGTATGTGAATAAAAGGAGAATAAAGAATACAAGTGAATAGAGGAGGAATATTTGGAAGCTTCTTCCTGAACTTTCTGGATAAGGGGTTTCTGGATAACGGATCCCATACCTGTTATATTTTCACTCTTTCTTTCTCTCTCTATCTCTGTCTTTCTATATCTTTTTTATGTCTCTTTGTACACACACACAAACACACATATATATATATATATACAGTATATACAGTTAAGTCCATAAATATTTGGACAGACAACTGTTTTTTTTCTAATTTTGGTTCTGTACATTACTACAATGAATTTTAAATGAAACATCTCAGATGCAGTTGAACTGCAGACTTTCAGCTTTAATTCAGTGGGTTGTACAAAAAGATTGCATAAAAAATGTGAAGAACTAAAGCCTTTTTTATAACACAATCACGGCATTTCAGGCACTCAAAAGTAATTGGACAAATAAAAAAAAAATAAAATGTTCATTTCTACTTGGTTGAAAACCCTTTGCTGGCAATGACAGCCTAAAGTCTTGAACTCATGGACATCACCAGATTCTGGGTTTCCTCCTTTTTAATGCTCTGCCAGGCCTTTACTGCAGCGGCTTTCAGTTGCTGTTTGTTTGTGGCCTTTCTGTCCCAAGTTTAGTCTTCAACAAGTGAAATGCAGCTCAATTGGGTTCAGATCAGGTGACTGACTTGGCCATTCAACAATATTCCATTTCTTTGCTTTAATAAACTCCTGGGTTACTTTGGCTGTATGTTTTGGGTCATTATGAAAGGCCTCCCAATCAATGTGACTGTATTTAGCTGAATTTGAGCAGACAGTGTCTCTGAACAGCTCAAAATTCATTCTTGTGCTTCTGTCCTGTGTCACATGATGGATAAACACTAGTGTCCCAGTGCCACTGGCAGCCATGCACACCCAAGCCATCACATTGTCTCCCAAATGTTTTATACATCATGTGCTATGCTTTGGATCATGAGCTGTTCCACACCTTCTCCATAATTTTTTCTTGCCATCATTCTGGTAGAAGTTGATCTTGGTTTTATCTGTCCAAAGAATATTTTTCCAGAACTGTCCTGGCTTTTTTATATGTTTTTTTTAGCAAAGTCCAATCTAGCCTTTCTATTCTTGATGCTTATGAGTGGCTTGTACCTTGCAGTGCACCCTCTGTATTTACTTTCATGCAGTCTTCTCTTTATGGTAGACTTGGATATTGATAGGCCTACCTCCTGGTGAGTGTTGTTCACTTGTTTGGCTGTTGTGAAGGGGATTCTCTTCACCATGGAAATGATTCTGAGATCATCCACCACTGTTGTCTTCCATGGACGTCCAGGTCTTTTTGCGTTGCTGAGTTCACCAGTGATTTCTTTCTTTCTTTTCCAAACTGTAGATTTTGCCACTCCTAATATTGTTGTTGTCTTTTATACAGGTCATGGAACTCCGAGGTGACTTATAATATCTTTATAAATTACAATAGGCGGCCTCGTGCTTTTATATGGTCATGGAACTCCTTGTGACTTATACTGTAATATCTTTATAAATTACAGTGGGGGGTACATTATCAATTATAATCTACAAGTATGCGTATATGACAACTTTATTTAGAATTATTTTGTATACTGTGTAGCATAGATGTACAATCCCTATATACATCCATACCCCATGATGAAGAGATGAAATACGTTGAAGACAAATTGCTACTTGAAAGCATACCACATGCTAAAATCTACTTCCTATTAGACCTAATTGCACTTGTACTGAAACAGAATGACTTTAGGTTTAACCAAGACCAGTATATACAAACACAAGGGACGGCTATGGGAAGTAATCTGGCCCCTAGTTATGCTAATATCTTTATGGATGCCATTGAGCATAAACTAATCCTTGATAATCCCATATACAAAGCAAAGATAGCATGCTACTATCGCTTTGTGGATGATATTTTTTTAATATGGGAATCCACGGAGGCAGAGCTAGAACAGTTTGTGGCCACCCTTAATACACAACATCCAACCATAAAATTTACTGCAGAATACAGTGAATATAAAATACATTTCCTTGATGTACAAATAAATAACCAACTACTGAATTGTATACTAAACCCCTTGAAAGGAACAACACATTACGTCATGATAGTTTTCACACACCAGGCACAATTAGAGGAATACCGAAAGGACAATTTCTGCGTATCAGAAGGATTTCATGTGATGATGAAAAATATATGGAAGCCTCTGATACCTTAATTAAAAAATTCTCTGAAAGGGGATATGACAGCCGTCAATTACACCTAACAAGAGATGAGGTCCTTAGGATACCACGTAATACCCTACTAAATGCCAAAAAGAGAGATAACGTGTGTGAAAAAATTCCATTTGTAATGGAACATGGACCAAGAAAGTGGAACAGATTGTTAAAAAACACTGGTCCCTATTGGGACAAGATTTTACATATGGAAAAGCCTTTAAAGAGACCCCCCTGTTTTCATATAAACGAGGGAAAAACATAGCGAATGTTGTGGTAAGGGCAGAATTAACAAAAAGTGGGAATACTAACAAAAAACTAGATTTTTGGCCAAACCAAAAAATGGCACCTTCCCATGCCTTAACTGTGGAAATTGTAACTCGATCATAAAGGGGGATAATATTACTCATCCACATAAAGGGTATAAGATCCCCATTAAAGATTACTACACGTGCAATACAGAATATGTAATCTATGCCCTTAAATGTCCGTTTGGAAAACTGTACGTAGGGCAAACATCACGTACAGTGAAAACCAGAATTGGGGAACATAAAAGATCCATTACAAATTTTGACCCCACTAAAACAAAAACACACACACCAGTTGGCAGGCTCTTTTTTAATGAAAAACACATTGCGGCGAGCCTACGTTGGATGGTCTTGCAACATATTGAGTTCCCAAGCAGAGGGGGAGACAGGAAAACATTGCTTCTAAGACTGGAGGCAAAATGGATAGAAAAGTTACAAACTATTGAACCAAAAGGGATGAATGAGGCATGGAGCCTGAAATGCTTTTTATAGTATGTTTATCATTACTAAAGTAAAAAACTCTTTTCACAGGTTTTCCGCCATCTGAATTATCCTATAAGGACATTTACTATGGACTGAATTCTAACAGATGGTAGGATCAAATACAATATTGTTACATATTGAAATGTTGAACACTATGGGGCAGATTTATCAAGGGTCGAATATCGAGGGTTAATTAACCCTCGATATTCGACTAGGAATTGAAATCCTTCGACTTCGAATATCGAAGTCGAAGGATTTAGCGCAGAAAATTCGATCGAAGGATTATTCATTCGATCGAACGATTAAA